>OX451741.1:329375549-330778810 GCA_948472305.1 Vicia faba | reverse complement strand
ATATATATATATATATATATATATATATATATATATATATATATAATATATATATATATATATATATATATATATATATATATATATATATATATATATATATATATATATATATATATATATATATATATATATATATATATATATATATATATATATATATATATATATATATATATATATATATATATATATATGTATATTTATATTATTTTAAATATGTATTATATACAAATAATAATAATATTCAAATTTTTTAGAAAATAGTATTTTTTATATAAAATATTTTCAGAGGATAATATAAAATAAAAAATAAAAATAGAAGTGTTTTTACATATTTTCTATTTATCCTAAATAATAATAATAATAATATATATATATATATATATATATATATATATATATATATATATATATATATATATATATATATATATATATATATATATATATATATATATATATATATATATATATATATATAATATATATATATATATATTATATATATATATATATATATATATATATATATATATATATATATATATATATATATATATATATATATATATATATATATATATATATATATATATATATATATATATATATATATATATATATATATATATATATATATATATATATATATATATATATATATATATATATATATATATATATATATATATATATATATATATATATATATTTATGTATAAACTAAAGGAAAATCAAATAAATACCAAATAAAACAAAAAATGATGAGAAAAATATTTTCAAAATTTTAACATGTTGAGAAAAAATAAATGAGTCAAATAAAAAAAGAAAAAGTCAAAAATACTAAAAAATGAAGCAAATGGGCTCAGGGGGTTCATGAATAATTATGGGGTGTGAAAAGGAAAATACAAAGCAAGCCCAGCCCAATGCCACTGTCTTCAACCTCCAGCACAAAGTTTGAAAATGCGCGCGCCCTGTTCTTCAATGTCCAACTCTCGATTCCTGGCTTTTTAGCAAAAACTCATAACACAACAAATGTTCAGCATGAAGAGACGATTCTAACCATGTATAGAACTTAACCTAACTCTCTAAGATGAGGGAGAATTTCTTCTCCCCCAAATCCTAACCTAATTTTTCTGCCATTTTCAAAGCTTAAATTCTCCCAACTCAGGCAAAAGAAATGAAATGTAAAGATATGTACATGTTCAGGGCTATGAGTAGAACCTTGTTTCTTCACAAACTTAAGACTAAGGATACATAATAAGAGAGATATGAGTTCAAAGTTTTACCTATTCAGTTGAACTTCTATCTGGAGAATGAGGAGCTTTCAGTGCAAGGTGATGATTGGAAAAGCTTCCTTGAGGTCCAGGGATGCTATTCCAATGTTTACTTTGTCTTGAAACTTCTTGTATCGAGCTGTGGAACTTCAACTGCAAAAGGAAAAAATGAAAATGGTGGAAGCTGTTAGAGGGATTACAGGTCAGGCTTCTGCTTTTGGTTAGCTTGCATATGTTGTAAGGAAGGTAGAGGAACAAGTTTGGGCCAGAAAGCTTGAAGGGATTGAGAGATGGCACTCAGTCTGCAAGGCCTGCTCTGTTTAAGCAGTTTGATGGTGTTTCTGAGATGGAGAGTGTTTGAAGGGCAAATGGCTCGTGTCACAGCTTGGTTATGTTCTTTGGAAGGTGTTTGATCAGTTTGTTCTTGTGTGCTTATGCTGGGATGAGAGTTGTTACCAGTTATGGGACTTTCTTCACCTTTAAGCAACCAAATGCAACTTGTCTTTCTAGGCATGTAGGGGGCCTCCTAATGTGCTGCATAATCCCTCATTGATCAGAGTGTTATGCTCATAATCTTATGCTAGAGAGATTTGATCTGTACCTCTTTGATTTACCAATTGACATAAAGCAAGCTTTGGCAAAAATGGAAAGTTCACTTTATCTAGTTTAGGGTTAGTTCATCATGTAATGTCCAAATGCTTAGAATAACAACTTGGCACATTGGTTTTGCATTTAATTCTTGAGTGTAACTTGGTTTAAGGACCTGTAATCTAGCCTAAAGCAAGCCGAGTTCAAATTGCAAGATTATGAACATGTTTTGGTTAAGAACAAAAAGTGAATTTTTGCCAACTTGTGAAATTCGAATCTCTCAAGTTATGAGGTTGTTTGATGAGTTCTTGGACATTTTGGAAAGCTTGGAATGTGTACTACAATCCATCTTTGAAATGCAAATTGAAAATCCAAGTGGAAGGGTATGAAAAATGGCCTTGAAGTGGGGTAGAAAACCTTGTCAAAATAGGTTAAAATTTCACTAAGTTAAAAATGGTTTAGTGCCCTTATTCAAAAAATTGTAACTTGAGATACAAGCTTCAAATGAGAAAACTTTGTGAATCAAAGTTGTAGATTATGCAACAAGCTACAACTTTCATGTTTTGACTTTTGTTTGAATCCAAATGGATCTTGGTGAAAAGGTGGGGCAAAGTTGGGAAAAAATTAGGGTTTTTTCATAACTTAGAAAAATTCTAAGTTATGAAAAATTCCATTTTCTAACCCTAATTTGCAATTTGTGATTTCTTGGTGAACAAGTTTCATGATTTGGCATATTTTGATGAAAAATGAATCTTGACTCTTGATTTTGACCAAAAAGTCAAAGTTTGACTTTTCAGTATACAGTCAAAATTGATCAATTGACTGAGAAATTCAACTGTCAATCTTGTGTACTTGGGATCTTTTGAGTTTGTTGAGCATGTCAAGATGATTCCATGGGGTCCTTGAGTCCATATGTGAGCTTGGTTTGCCATTGGCTAGGTCAAACAGTCAAAAATTGCCTTTGTACAGTCAAAACCCTGAAAATGACCATTTTGCCCTTTTGGTGATCTGATCCAATTTCTTGGGGAATTGTGATCCAAACTTGACCAAATGATTCATATGAGTTCATAATGTTGATGTGGATCAAATTTCATGAGATTTGACTGTCAATTGGCCACAGTTGACTTTTTCCCCAATACAGTTGATTTCTAGGTCAACTGTCCAATTGACTGGGCAAAACTTGGAATCAAGGCTTGAAATTTGATATGGGTAAACTTGGGAGTCCAATATGAAGCATGAAAGTCATCTTAGGCATTTTAGGTCAAGATATCTTTGTGCAAACATAAACCCTAATTTTGAGTCCACAGTGCAAGGAGAGGTCTTGAGCAGATGAAACCCTAACTGAGTCTTGAGCTTCAAAGGCTTTATGGTGAGAAATCAATGAGAAATGGGAGGGCAAATTTTGGGGTACAACAGTTGCCCCTGTTCAATCTTCTTGAATCCGAAGAGTTAGATGGGCAAGCTTGCCTTTCATGACTCGAGGGTAAAAGGAGATTGGACACTAGAGTGCCCGGAAATTTGCACTCGCCAAAGCAATGGATGCGGGAATGGGCTTAGAGATGCCATTTGGAGATGGGCTTAACGATGCCATCTGGGAGAGTGACAGAAATCTTGTTGGGGATGGGCTTAGAGAAGCCATCTGGAAGGGAATATCAGGAAGGTGTCCAAGCTTTGGACCCTCTCTGAACTGGGAGTCTGAACAAGCAATAGATTGACATCCGTTGTTGGGAGGAATCTGTAAACTGTTTTCAGGGGTTTGGAGAAGAAACTGAACAAGCGATAGGTTAACATCCGTTTACTGGGAGGACCCGCGAACTGTTTTCAGAAATCTTGAAGTTGAATAAGCAATAGAGCAGTATCCGTTGTTGGGAAGCGTCCGTAAATTGTTTTCAAAAGTTGCATCTGAACAAGTCGATAGATTAACATCCGTTGTTGGGATGAATCCATGAACTGTTTTCAGAAGTCTTGAGAAGAATCTGAACAAGTGATAGGTTAACATCTGTTTACTTGGAGAACCCGTGAACTGTTTTCAGAAATCTTGGGACTGAATCAGCAATAGAGCCGCGTCCGTTGTTGGGAAGCGTCCGTAAACTAAATTCAAAGGTGCATCTGAATAAGCTGATAGATTAACATCCGTTGTTGGGAAGAATCCATGAACTGTTTTCAGAAGTCTTGAGAAGAATCTGAACAAGTGATAGGTTAACATCCGTTTACTTGGAGAACCCGTGAACTGTTTTCAGAAATCTTGGGACTGAATCAGCAATAGAGCCGCGTCCGTTGTTGGGAAGCGTCCGTAAACTAAATTCAAAGGTGCATCTGAACAAGCTGATAGATTAACATCCGTTGTTGGGAAGAATCCATGAACTGTTTTCAGAAGTCTTGAGAAGAATCTGAACAAGTGATAGGTTAACATCCGTTTACTTGGAGAACCCGTGAACTGTTTTCAGAAATCTTGAGATTTGAATGATTTTAGTCTGTCGACTGATCTTACCTGGAAAGGCAAAGAGTTAGTTGTATGCAATGTTATGATGCATGATGCAATGTATATTATGTGTTATGAATGTAAATGGATGTGCATGTAAGCTGGAGAGCTGTCCTGCACAGGATAGATGAATCCGGGATAGCGGAAGATAGAAGTATCCTGACTGCTGCCGGGGAAAATAAATCCTTGGTCATTGCTGGGGAACATGGAGCTTGGGTTGTATACCAATCTTCTGGGGAATTCCTGAAGTCTTCTACTGGGGAGTACCAAACTAGTAGACTTAATGCTGGGGAGGTAAGATTGAGAGTCTTCAGCCTGGAGAGAAGGATCTCTGGAGATTTCACTGGGGAACTCAAGATTTTTCTTCCTAAAACTCTGTGGGGAGAAGGTTTAAAAGTCTGACTCTGCTGAGGATAGGTTTGAGGTTTTAGATCTGCCGGGGATACTGAAACTCAAACTCTGAGGGGAAATGAGCCCTGGAAGATTCTCTGGCTGGGGATTTGCAAAGGTAAACTCCTCTGGGGATTATATTGATAAGTTATGGTTGGGGAACTTGATGAACTCCGCTGGGGATAGGAAGAATTTCGGCGAGCACGATCTTCCGTGGTTGTTAGCTGAGGATAACCCAGTTATAAGCCTCTGCGAGGAATAACTTTGAATAAAAATGGGGGAGACGTTCGTGCTCTGCGGGGAATACCTTTCAGAACCTTACTGGGGATAAGCTTCGAGGGTCTACTGGAGGTAGACCTCAGGGTTTGCCAGGGATGTGGATTACAAATCTTGAGGGATTTCCTTTGAAAGGGTGTCAAAATATCCGTTTGTACCTTCATCCTATCAGTAATCCTTTTCTTAGGTTCAATTAGGAAGTGATTATGTTTCAAATGCATATGCCTATTTAACAAAACATTGGACGTTTCTCAAAATAAAACAAATAGTGCAAGAGAAAAAGAAAAAGGGAAATGACACAAATTTTGGGAAGAGTATTTGTATTGATTTTCTTTGAGTATATTTGTACAAAGGAGACAATCATCCTAGTAAGAGGATTTTGCCGTAAATATTGAAAGATTTTATACAAAATAAAGGATGGCTATGTGAAATAATCCCATGGGATTCCATTCTGCTATAACTTTCACAACTCTGAATATCTGTCCATTCGATGCTTCGTTTGACGATGGCTGGATTGATCAGAAACCTGGAACCGGTTGATGAAGAGATTGTCTTTGAAGTGATCCAACGAGACATAGTCATACGCTTTAATTCCCTAACTTTTGCCTGAATCGCCCTTTCGGGTTTTCGATCCACCGGGAAACCCCTTTTTGCCCAAGCCGCCCTTTCGGGTTTTCGACTTGCCGGGTGTACAGATTTTTTTGTTTTTATCCCTAATTTTTGCCTGAACCGCCCTTTCGGGTTTTCGGTTCACCGGGATACCCATTTTTGCCCAAGCCTCCCTTTCGGGTTTTCGACTTGTCGGGTTATTTTATGCGTAGTATCTTTTGACTATGTATGCGTTCGCAGGGTGCGGCAAATCGTCGCCGTCCATGGTGGTCAGAATCATTGCACCACCAGAAAATATGCTCTTGATCACAAATGGTCCTTCATATGTAGGAGTCCATTTGCCCCTGGGATCACTTTGCGGCAAGATAATCCGCTTGATTACGAGATCCCCGACTCGATACACTTGACGTCTGACTTTCTTATTGAAGGCCTTGATCATCCACTTTTGATACGTCTGACCATGGCATATAGCAGCAAGTCGCTTCTCGTCGATCAGATTGAGTTGATCAAGTCGGGTCTGCATCCAATCATCTTCATTCAAACCTGCATCCTTCATAATCCTCAGAGATGGGATTTGGACTTCCATAGGCAAAACAGCTTCCATGCCATAAACCAAAGAAAATGGGGTTGCCCCAGTTGAAGTACGTGTCGTCGTACGGTATCCATGCAGAGCAAACGGTAGCATCTCATGCCAGTCTTTGTAAGTGACTGTCATTTTCTGAATGATCTTCTTAATGTTTTTGTTCGCAGCTTCAACAGCACCGTTCATCTTCGGCCGATAGGGAGATGAATTGTGATGATAAATCTTGAACTGTTCGCATAATGCAGTGATCATTGTATTATTCAGATTGGTTCCGTTGTCCGTGATGATTCTGTCTGGAACACCATACCGACAAATGAGATTTTGCTTGATAAAGCGGGCAACCACATTTTTAGTAACAGAGGCGAAGGAAGCTGCTTCGACCCATTTAGTGAAGTAGTCAATGGTAACCAGGATGAAGCGATGTCTGTTGGAAGTCGTGGGCTTGATCTCTCCAATCATATCAATGCCCCACATTGCAAAGGGCCATGGAGCAGTCAGGACATTGAGGGGAACCGGAGGGATATGAACTTTGTCAGCATAGACTTGACACTTGTGACAAGTACGGGAATGTTGATGGCAGCCAGCCTCCATGGTAGACCAATAATAGCCTGCCCTTAGGATCTTCTTAGCCATTGTATGCCCGCTCAAGTGAGTGCCAAATGTGCCGCTGTGTATATCAGTCATGATCAACTCAGCTTCAGCTTTATCCACACATCGGAGTAATACACAATCATGGCTTCGTTTGTAAAGGATGTCGTTGCTCAGAAAGAACTTAGCAGCGAATTTCCTTAAGAACTTCTTGTCATTTACGGAAGCTCCTTCAGGATAATCTCTAGTCTCGAGATACCTTTTGATTTCATGGAACCAAGGTTGTTCCACTACTTCTTCGGTATTAATCTCGTGGCAATGCGCAGGTTCATCCATTCGCTCGATGGTGATTTGGGGAGCCTTGTTATCCCAGTTGAGTTTAAACATGGAGGACATTGTGGCTAGAGCATCCGCTAGCTGATTCTCTTCTCGCGGAAAATGCTCGAAGGTAATTTGCTCGAAATGAGGCAACAATGTCAGGACATGTTCTTTGTATGGGATAAGATTAGGATGCTTGGTATCCCAGTCTCCTTTGATTTGGCTGATGACCAAAGCCGAGTCCCCGAATACGATCAAAGATTTGATCCCCAAGTCTATAGCAGCCTTGAGACCAAAGATGCAAGCTTCATACTCAGCCATGTTGTTCGTGCAGCTGAAACAAAGTCGGGCCGTGAAAGGAGTGTGACAACCTTCCGGAGAAATGAGTACTGCGCCAATACCATTTCCAAGTGCATTTGAAGCACCATCAAAGTACAGGGTCCATCGGGATCCCTTTTCGGGTCCGTCATACGGTCCGTCACTTTCAGCGTTGTCCAAATTCATGATGTCCTCGTCTGGGAAGTCAAATCTCATGGGTTGATAGTCTTCAATAGCCTGATGAGCCAGATGGTCAGCTAGTACACTCCCTTTTATAGCTTTTTGGGTGGTGTACTAGATGTCATACTCAGTTAAGATCATTTGCCATCTAGCTATCCTTCCAGATAAAGCGGGCTTCTCAAAGATATACTTGATAGGGTCCATCTTGGAAATTAACAAGGTAGTATGAGTCAACATATACTGTCTTAGTCGGCGAGCAGCCCATACCAAAGCGCAGCAAGTTTTCTCGAGCAGTGAGTAGCGAGTCTCACAGTCGGTAAACTTTTTGCTAAGGTAATAAATAGCATGCTCTTTTCGACCAGACTCGTCATGCTGGCCCAAAACACACCCCATTGAGTCATCCAAGACAGTTAAGTACATGATCAATGGTCTTCCTTCGACAGGTGGCATCAGAATAGGAGGTTCTAGCAAATACTCCTTGATTCTATCAAAAGCAGCTTGGCAGTCGTCGTTCCATTCCACTACCTGATCTTTCTTCAAGAGTTTGAAAATTGGCTCACAGGTAGAAGTCAGATGTGAGATGAATCTGGCAATATAGTTTATGCGCCCCAAGAATCCTCTAACCTCCTTTTCAGTGCGGGGAGCAGGCATCTCTTGTATTGCTTTTACTTTTGCCGGATCGACTTCAATGCCTTTGTTGCTTACAATGAATCCCAGGAGTTTACCAGACCTAACTCCAAAAGTGCATTTACTCGGATTCAGCCTGAGCTTGTATTCTTTCAATCTGGCAAACAGCTTTTCCAGATGTTCAAGGTGCTCTTCCTCTGTTTGTGACCGAGCTATCATATCGTCTACGTAAACTTCAATCTCATGATGTATCATGTCATGAAATAAAGCTACCATGGCGCGTTGATAAGTTGCCCCTGCGTTCTTCAACCCGAACGGCATCACTTTGTAACAGAAAGTGCCCCATTGTGTGACAAAAGTTGTTTTCTCCATGTCTTCGGGAGCCATTTTGATTTGATTGTAGCCCGAGAATCCGTCCATGAAGGAAAACACCCTATGCTGAGCTGTATTGTCGATCAAGATGTCAATATGAGGTAGCGGGAAATCATCCTTAGGGCTGGCCCTATTCAAATCCCGGTAGTCCACACACATTCTGACTTTGCCATCTTTTTTAGGCACTGGCACAATGTTAGCGACCCATTGAGGATAGGACGTAACAGCCAGAAAGCCAGCGTCGAACTGCTTCATTACTTCTGCTTTGATTTTTTCGGACATGTCAGGCCTCATTCGGCGAACTTTTTGCTTGATTGGTGGACAGTCTTCTCTTGTGGGGAGACGGTGAACCACGATGTCTGTGTCTAGACCCGGTGTGATCGGTGGATCTGGAACTGACTGTTTAACGCTGGTTCGCGAAATGTCGCGGAAGCAAGAGTCGCCACCGTCTTTTATTTTCTCCAAATGGAAAGGACAAAAGCACAGAAAAATTCCTTAAAGAGATTGCTCTCGGTTCGGGAGGTAGGTTATAGAAAGGGAAGGTGTTAGCACCCTTTCTATCCATGGTTATCCATGGGCTCTTAGATACTTGCTCATTGTGTTTTCAAAATGTTTGTTTGCTTTTCAATTGTGGGTTTTAAAAAGTTTCTTTGAAAAATTTCAGTTCGACTCATACGTCAGAGTGTTTGAAAAGTTTGCTTTGAAAGCTTTTGAAAATGTGTCAGCGTGAAAAGTCTTTTTTGTTTCGTTTTGAGATTAGAGCAAGTATCCTTGAGAACCTACCTACCCTAAGGAATTCGTCTGTGTAGATGTCCTTTAAAGTAGTGCCATCCCACCATTGAGAGGTAGGTAGCACCACCGTTGGAGGTGTTCGGGTCAATTCGAATTTTAGGGACATGGTGATCACCAGAGCAATGGGAAGACACCTTAGAAGCTACCCTCATGCCAGGTTCCCGGATCATGAGGACTTACTAAGACGTCCTCTATTCGACGATCACCTTTCGAAAGGCAACAGTGAGGCGTACCCTAGGGGTGGTGTGTGATTTGTGTGTCATATTTCAGTTTATTTGTCTTGTCATGTTTGTCGTGATCTACGCTTGATTTTATTTTAAGTCCATTCATTCTTGCATGCATATTTAACAGTTATAAATTGCGAGGAAATAAAGCTAAACTATTACAAATGGCGCGGGTCCACATCGCCCAAAATTAAACCGGACCCGATTTAGCGAAAAAATAAATAATGCGAAGAAATAAAATGTGAAAAAGTAAATTACAACGCTTTGGGGCAATTACAAAATTATAGTAAGCGATAATAAAATAAATGCGCAAAATTAATAATTAAAACGAAACTAGGGCGTTGGACCCTTTTGCAAATAATTAAAAGTTAATGAGAATTAAAAATTAAATGATTAAAGTTTTTTTTTGTTATTTTGTACTTTTTAGATTTAATGAGAAAAAGGGAGAATTAATTAAAATTAAATTAAAAAAAGCAAACCCTAATTCTAATATTTTTTAAGTTTATTATGAAAGAAATAAAATATGACCTAAATTAAACCTAATTCATTTATGTACAATTTTAATTATAAAAATAAATAGATAAATAATAATTGTACAAAAGGGAAAAATTATAAAGATATAAACATTATCAATTAACCTAATTCTATGTTTTTGGATTTTAGTTATAAAAAAAATGTGAATTAAACCTAATTTGAAATTAATTTATTTACATGCTAGGAAAATAATTATAATAAAATAAATATTATTTTTTTGATCTTTTCTGAATTTTTGAATGTTTTATATATTTTTTGGTAAAAGAATTAATTAATTGAGAGGACAAATTGAATAAAGTTGCAATTTAAAAAAATAAATAAGCTATAAACATAAATGAGAAAATGCAAACCAGGGCCATTAATCTTGAGTTTAGTGACTTTGTTTGGATCATGTGTGACACGTTGACTTATGCCCATGGTACGTCTCAATCCTGAGCCCTTGATCTGGAGCAGCTAGACGCGTGGCTCCTTGGATGTTGAGGGTGCATTATGGACCAACACGTTATGCCTGCATATGATCATCAAAGGAAAAATAATGTGAAATTGTTGAAGACCTGGGAATCGAACCCAGGTCTTGCTGATTAACCATGCCTTCGCCTGCCATCTGTGCCACTTGCGTTTCAATTAACAAATAATAATACATAAACGTAATAAGTAAAACATGGCGTTAGTGGGTCAAAAACGCGCGAGATTTAAATTGGCCAGTCCCCGTGTGACACGACGTCATCTTCTCCACTATCCCTGTAAAACAAAACCTATAGGCAACGGTTTCGTTGCGTTGCCTAAACCCCTGTATCAAAAAATAGCGAATAGAATTCTACTGATCAGAAATCCATCGCGAGTATACCATCTTAATCGTCCAGACGCATTGAGTTTCGTGGTCTTAGTCTTGTTGCTTAATTTTTCTATAGGAGAGAAACCCTCTTTTTGAGTTCCTGAAACCCTAACAACCATTCATGGTAACTTCTCACATATAGCACAAAAATAAAATCAAACACGTTGGTTAGCTTTAGAACATCAAGACAAACAATAATCCATAAAGAAAAATGCATGAGGATGTTTAAATCGTGCTATGCGAATTCAAAATTTTCTTGGTTCAGTTTGACTTCGTGATACCGTTCCAAGGCGTTTGACTTGTTGTTTTTGATTGAGCAACGTTTAGAATTGTCCAAGGAAGCTATTGAAACAAAAATCAAAGCTTGAATCGTCCTAGAAGCTAGATTTCAGTGTTTGAGTTTTTTGTGAAATTTTCAATATGCCAAACTTTGAATATGCGCAGCTTGCAGTCTTTTTGGCTTAGGGTTGTGATCACCTACTTGTATGGAAGCAATTAGGTTAAAAAGATTGAATAAAATCCATTGTTTTGATGATTTTTGGATATTTGATTTCATGGATCTTTTCAAATCTTTTTCTCATAGTTTTTGTATCAAATCTGATCAATTAACACCAAAGCTTGCCTATTTGAGATATGCACGAATTATAGAGGCCAAATCATGCATAAAAAGATTTTTTCATGTTAGGTTTATATTTTTCATGAATTAAAATCATTTAAATGAATATAAATTAATATTAATTCAAATAAATAATTAAAAAATATGAGAATACTTCCCTTTGGGCCTAGTGGTCGTGCATAGGCTTGGCATGAAGAAATTTGGAAGATAATTGGGCCCATTTGCATTTTTAGGCCTTTTGCATCATTGTTGACTTTCAAAAATTTCCAAAAATTTCCCAACTTCCACAAGGCATAACTTGGTCAATTTTTAAGCTTTTCACATGTTCTTGGACATTTTGGAAAGGTTTTTGAGTCCTCTAACCAATGCCTTTGGTCCCATGTCATTTTGATTTACCAATCTCAAGTTATGGCCCTTGACTTAAAGTCACTTTTTGTTGACTTTTGAAAATGACCTATAATGTTGAAATTGATAACTTTTTGTGAGAGCATTTCTTGGACTTGGGACATGAAGATGAATTGTAGGAAATGTCTTTCTCTTCAAAATGAGCTTTGGATGGAATTTTTCTGATAATCCATGTGAAAGTTATGCCCTGGTCAATTTCTGTTGACTTTTTCAGCTGTCCAAATATAGCAACTTTTGCATCTTTGATGATTTCTGAGCCAAATTTTGAGAATCATGATCAAGCATTGATCAAATGATGTTTGTGGCTTCAAAATGATATGTTGACCAAAAATTTGAACTTTTGACTGCCAAATGACCATTTTGCCCCTACAGTTGACTGTAGTGCAATCTAGGGTTTTGACTGTGCAGTTTTGAGCTGAATGCCTTGAAACTTGACATGAGGATATTTGACTATCTTTGTAGGCACATGAGACTTGATTGGGCCTTTGGAAAGTTCATTTGCTTGACCAGAACTCAAACCCTAGTTTTGACTGTATAGGAGCCAGTTGAGCTGCACAACCCTGGGGGGAATTTTGTGACCTTGACTTTGACAATTCTTGATGAATATGGGAGGGCAAATTTTGGGGTACAACAGTTGCCCCTGTTCAATCTTCTTAGACCTGAGGGTGCAGATTGGCTGACGTGCCTTTCGTAATCCGAAGGTAGAAGATGATTGAACACTAAAGTGCCCAGAAATTTGCGCTCACATAATAGCAATGATGATGAGGGAATGGGCTTATAGATGCCATTTGGATGTTGCTTGGATAGGATGATGGGCTTATAGATGCCATCTGGATACTGATTGCGTAAGAGATTCCTTAGCGAGAACCTGCATACCTGCAAAACAGAAAAATGAGTACCTGACACGTCGCAGGAGCTGATTTTAGATGCTTGATATAGATATGTCCTGATTGGTTACAGGAGCTGAGTCTGGAGCTTCAAACGCTGATGAATGAACCAGGAATGGTTACTGCCTTAATCATGAATGGTAAGAGAACCTTGGGTGATTTTAACTTCAACAACGCTCGTTGAGAAAAATCTTGGTGAGAATTACCATCTTTGTAGTGTCAGGAAGAGAACCAAAGGACATTATAATCTCAAAGGGAGTCACCTTACTCACCGTTGGAGAGGGAACTATAGGAAATTATAATCTGGAAGGAAATGTCACCTCACGCTCATGCCGGAGAGGGAAACATCTGAAGAAGGAATTACCACCTCACACGCCGTTGGAGAGGGGACCATAGGAGAATATCACCTCACGCTCGTGCCGGAGAAGGGAACATCTGAAGAAGGAATTACCACCTCACACGCCGCTGGAGAGGGGACCATAAGAGAATATCACCTCACGCTCATGCCGGAGAGGGAAACATCTGAAGAAGGAATTACCACCTCACACGCCGTTGGAGAGGGGACCATAAGAGAATATCACCTCACGCTCATGCCGGAGAGGGAAACATCTGAAGAAGGAATTACCACCTCACACGCTGTTGGAGAGGGGACCATAAGAGAATATCACCTCACGCTCATGCCGGAGAGGGGAACATCTGAAGAAGGAATTACCACCTCACACGCCGCTGGAGAGGGGACCATAAGAGAATATCACCTCACGCTCGTGCCGGAGAGGGAAATATCTGAAGAAGGAATTACCACCTCACACGCCGTTGGAGAGGGGACCATAAGAGAATATTACCTCACGCTCATGCCGGAGAGGGAAATATCTGAAGAAGGAATTACCACCTCACACGCCGTTGGAGAGGGGACCATAAGAGAATTTCTACTGAGTTTTTATCAGAAAAATCTGTTTGGAGTCGATTTAACTGGACTAGAGAAGTCTTTGAAATATGTTTGAGAATTTCAACTGCATCTTTCCTGAAAGGTAAATGTCAGTTATATGCAATGCATGATATGGATCAAGCACTGATGTTCTCAACATAAATGAGATTCGTATGATATGATGCAGCGCGTTATGCATGATGTATGTGAAGTTTTATGTATGTTTTTGTCTAAGAAAAGGAATCCTTGACGGGTGCCGGGAAGTCATATCCTGGGCTGATGTTTGAGGAAGAGTTTTTGCTTCCGCTGTGGATGATTGTTGCAAGAATACCGGTAGGAGAAGATAACTCCGTTGCGGAATAAACTTGGCAAATGAAATAATTCTGCGGGAGAAAAGATGCTCTAGTGATCATGCTGGGGAGTGCTACTCTGTGGGGATAGCGATGCTTTGCTGAGTTGATGAAGATAACTCCGCTGGGGATACCGTTGATGAGTTATGCTGGGGATATCCTTGTTGTGCTGGAAGTGTTGATAGACTTCGCTGGGGATAGGAAGATATTTTGCCGAGGACGCTCTTTCCGTGGCTTTTGGCTGAGGATAACCCAGTTATATCCTGTTACGGAAATAACTTTCTAAATCAAGTCGGACGATGCGTTCGTGCGCTGCGAGGGACGAGCTTCCAGAATCTACTGGGGATAAGCTTACTGCTTGGGGGTTTGAACTCCAACTTTGCTGGTGAAGCTGGATTGGACTCTTCTGGGGGAGTTTGAATTGCAGGGAAGTGATTCCTTTGAATGTTGATGTATGCCGCCGGGGAACAATCTTTAGGCTAAGACTGCCGGGGATGCTTGTTAAGAATATATGTATTGCTGCCGGGGAAGTTTTGAGATCTACGGGAGGACACTCAATTTCCTTGATATTTGATGATTTTGCTTGGAGAAGAGTGTATTGTTTTGTTGAACCACTCTCTGGGGGTTTCAGATACACTTGGCCGTGTTCTTTGGCTGAACCTACCTTGGTACCTTGGAGGATAGGTCAATTAGACCGCTCAGACAACTCTTTATTGCCCCTGTTTCTGTGGGAGGAGGCACCTGTGAAAATGTTTGATAGTTGTTGATGGACAAACTTTCTTCTGGTAGACAGGTGACAAGATGACAAGACATAGTCGTATGCTTTGATCCCTAACTTTTGCCTGGACCGCCCTTTCGGGTTTTCAGTCCACCGGGATACCCATTTTTGCCCAAGCCGCCTTTTCAGGTTTTCGACTTGCCGGGTGTACATATTTTTCCCTTTCATCCCTTATTTTGCCCGAACCCTTTTGGTTCGCCGGGAAGCCCTTATTTTTGCCTAGGTGTGTCAACCTAGCGGGTCTTTGATTATGCGTAGTATTTTTTCGACTATGTCCACGCTTTCAGAATGTAGAGAGTTGCCCCTGTTTAGAAGTGTTTTGTCATGTCACCAAAAGATGTCTGACCGGGCAAGATTCGTTGCTGGAATGCCCCAAGTGACTCAGGCGGAGGTTTGCCCCAGGCTATCTGGCCTTTGAGAGATTCTCCGAATCTTGACTGGACTGCCCCAGATGATGGACCATGGTCAGGTCTGCCCCTTGATTGGAGGTATTTTTGCTCATTAGGCATTCGTCGTGCGAACTTCTGCTGTTCAAACAAAAAGTCATATGCAAACAATGTTATATCAAAAATGCAAAGCTTATGTCTGTCTTGAAGATTTTGAAAATGCCCTTTTTTTTTCATAAAACATGTGAATGTTTGTAAAACATGATGTCAACTCTGTATTTACCGTAGCCTTAAGGAGTCAGGATACCTTCGTAACAGTATGCTTTCGAACTAACCCATGCTTCAGCTAGGACTTTTGAGGGTTATAACGTGGCCTGGTTCACGGTTCAAGAAACAAAGGATAAAGGCTCAAGTTATTTGTACCCACCCGCTCTTCGTGATGTTCTCCAAACCTAAACTCAGTTGATCATACGTTAGACCTTGTTTGAGTCTTTGCTCTGATTTTTTCGGTGATGATTCGGATGTTGATAACTTATTTTGAATAGGCAATCATTCCTTTTTTGTTGAGGGTTTGTAAGACCTCTTTCTTTCTTGATATTGTTATCCCTATTTTTTTTTTTTGCCTGAACTGTTTCTTTTATGATTACAGTCAGCGGGATGCCCCAGTTTTGTAAGTCTCCTTCATAGGTTTTGACTTATTGGGTTTTCATTTTTGAGATATAATGACTGCCTATCCTTATTGATTATTCGGAATCATCACTGTCTTCTTTGTTTTGTAAGGACCTCTTTGGTGCCATTCGTTATGCACTTGGATCAACTGAGAGACTACCCTGCCCCAGGTTATGATTAAGGGTTCTGATTTTCGAAAATAAAAACTCCTACTTCTTTGGCTCAGAGGGGTTGACGAGGGATTATCATCCTTATAACTCCAGTGTTTAGGAATTGAAACAATGCCTGTACCTCATCAGCGGGGTCTGTTCAAAAGCATACTGTAATGATCGCGGTATCGTTTTCGTCATCCTCCCTCAAGAGGCTTAGAATTATTGATTGAGAGTTGACATCAGAAAAAATATGAAAATAATTTGCGTATAGTGAATACGAATATATTGATTCAAAAATAGACATAAGCGATGCATTAATGGAATAACAATGTTTTAACATGAATAAATGTTTAAACAAAAGAAAATTGCAACTTGAACATTCGAATGAACAAAAATTTCTCAATCCTAGCCATGATTTGGCAAGGGAGCAGTGATTATGTTCGGAGTCTCAGGTACTTCAAACTGAATCTCTCCAGCGTCGATCATGTCTTGAATCTTGTTTTTGAGAGGCCAGCAGTTGTCCGTAGTATGCCCCGGGCTATCAGAATGGTATGCGCACCTATCATTGGGATGATAGTTAGGAGCAGAAGTGTTTGGATTCCGAAGAGGAGCCCTTAAGGTGATCAACCCTGCCTTCAACATTTGTTGTAGTGCTTGATCCAACGACATGTTGAGTTTGGTGTACTGCCTTTTAGGCTTGTCTGGTTTGCTCTGATCAGCCCGTTGTTCTGGGCGAGGTCGTTGTTGGACCTGTGAAGTAATAGCAGCTTGGGGAGACCCAGACCTTTGACTTCTTGGAAGTTGATTAATGACTGGGTCCCTGACTTGGGCTGGTTGCTTCATGTCTTGATGAAGCTGACTGATCATGGCCCTCAGCTCTCCTTGCTCCTGAGCTAAACCTTGAATGAGTGCCCTTTGCCCCAGCATCTGGGTTTTCAATGTGTCTACCTCAGCTTGTAGACGTTTCAGCTGTTCGTCCTTGTCGTCTTCAGGACTCTTTCTGATCAGATTCCCCATGAGGAGTGTCCTCAGCTCTTCCTGCCCCTTGGATAGGTTTAGGAAGATCTCCCTAAACCGAGTCTCTTGAGCATGAAGACCCTGGTTACCTTGTTGGGAAGCCATTGCTGAAATAAACAGCGAGAAGGGTAAGTGACCTGCAACAAGGATACCTGCTATGCAATGATGTGTATGACATGCATGTAATGTTTTCAAGGACCTCGCGGGATAAACAAAGAAGCCTGTTAGAATTGGAAACTGGTAACTTGATTGAAGGAACTGCATATTGTTGAGAGTCCTTCTTCAAGGGTCAAAGGCTCACCATATCCAGTGGGTCATAGCCCCTGACTTTAGTCATCATGTCTGGTTTTGATTTCCAAACAACCTTGGTTAAGGGAACCTTCTTCAAGAGTCAAAGCTCACCATATCAAGTGGGTCATAGCCTCTGACAACTTTGGCTAGAGGAAAATAAATCCTCTTTGCCCCTTGCTAGATGTTTGATTCATCGTGACCTGCATCACAAGCCCTTGAGATCCTTGAAATGGGTTAGGATGTATGCAATGGTATGCAATGGTATGATGTCATGCTATGCATGGGGTGATGTAGGTGAACCCTGTTATGAGTCCCAATTAAGGACTATAAACGGACCCTGCAAGAAATTCAGTACACTTTGTTATGAGTCCCAGCTAAGGACTATAAACAGGACCTGCAAATAGTAAGTAAAACCTGTCATGAGTCCCAATTAAGGACTATAAACAGAACCTGCAAGTGGTTAGTACACCCCGTTATAAGTCCCCATTAAGGACTATGAACAAAACCTGCAAGACGTCAAGGGTTAGATAACAAGCATGCAAGTAGTCAAGTACGAAGGCACACAAGTCACACAAAAGAGCCCTTAGAGTTTAGGCCAGCATGAGGTCTGGGTATTACCCTCTTTCAGTTCGTTGGTTCATACCTGTCCTAATCAAAAGTAACCGGGTTCTTATAGGATCCCAATATCATTGACTACCCTCAATCGGTCATAACTCCAGCATCGCAATCTTTTCTTGCGGCCAGAACCATCACGAGAGTTTAGCCTCAATGGGCGTAGCATACTGCTACAATTCTAAAGGCCAAGTTGTGTCAATTAAGGTTCTAAGGTTGTTGGTGCTTAATGACTCCTTAGAAGACCCATATTCTCCTCGTTGCAACACAAGGGATATCGGTACAGACCAAGGTGCCACACCAACGTAGCCACTGTTTCACCCGTGTCGGTCTACGCCGGACAGGTCCCTCACAGCTTATGCTACCTAAACAGGGTATCCCCAGGTCCGGGTTAGGATCTATGCAACTCCCATGCAACCCACAAATTTAAAGCAGACAAGTCAATACAATTGAAAACACAGTTATGAACTAACCCTAAGGTACACCCCACTTATTAAGTTTCCCCAGCAGAGTCGCCAGTTCTGTGATCGGTGGATCTGGAACTGACTGTTTAACGCTGGTTCGCGAAATGTCGCGGAAGCAAGAGTCGCCACCGTCTTTTATTTTCTCCAAATGGAAAGGACAAAAGCACAGAAAAATTCCTTAAAGAGATTGCTCTCGGTTCGGGAGGTAGGTTATAGAAAGGGAAGGTGTTAGCACCCTTTCTATCCATGGTTATCCATGGGCTCTTAGATACTTGCTCATTGTGTTTTCAAAATGTTTGTTTGCTTTTCAATTGTGGGTTTTAAAAAGTTTCTTTGAAAAATTTCAGTTCGACTCATACGTCAGAGTGTTTGAAAAGTTTGCTTTGAAAGCTTTTGAAAATGTGTCAGCGTGAAAAGTCTTTTTTGTTTCGTTTTGAGATTAGAGCAAGTATCCTTGAGAACCTACCTACCCTAAGGAATTCGTCTGTGTAGATGTCCTTTAAAGTAGTGCCATCCCACCATTGAGAGGTAGGTAGCACCACCGTTGGAGGTGTTCGGGTCAATTCGAATTTTAGGGACATGGTGATCACCAGAGCAATGGGAAGACACCTTAGAAGCTACCCTCATGCCAGGTTCCCGGATCATGAGGACTTACTAAGACGTCCTCTATTCGACGATCACCTTTCGAAAGGCAACAGTGAGGCGTACCCTAGGGGTGGTGTGTGATTTGTGTGTCATATTTCAGTTTATTTGTCTTGTCATGTTTGTCGTGATCTACGCTTGATTTTATTTTAAGTCCATTCATTCTTGCATGCATATTTAACAGTTATAAATTGCGAGGAAATAAAGCTAAACTATTACAAATGGCGCGGGTCCACATCGCCCAAAATTAAACCGGACCCGATTTAGCGAAAAAATAAATAATGCGAAGAAATAAAATGCGAAAAAGTAAATTACAACGCTTTGGGGCAATTACAAAATTATAGTAAGCGATAATAAAATAAATGCGCAAAATTAATAATTAAAACGAAACTAGGGCGTTGGACCCTTTTGCAAATAATTAAAAGTTAATGAGAATTAAAAATTAAATGATTAAAGTTTTTTTTTGTTATTTTGTACTTTTTAGATTTAATGAGAAAAAGGGAGAATTAATTAAAATTAAATTAAAAAAAGCAAACCCTAATTCTAATATTTTTTAAGTTTATTATGAAAGAAATAAAATATGACCTAAATTAAACCTAATTCATTTATGTACAATTTTAATTATAAAAATAAATAGATAAATAATAATTGTACAAAAGGGAAAAATTATAAAGATATAAACATTATCAATTAACCTAATTCTATGTTTTTGGATTTTAGTTATAAAAAAAATGTGAATTAAACCTAATTTGAAATTAATTTATTTACATGCTAGGAAAATAATTATAATAAAATAAATATTATTTTTTTGATCTTTTCTGAATTTTTGAATGTTTTATATATTTTTTGGTAAAAGAATTAATTAATTGAGAGGACAAATTGAATAAAGTTGCAATTTAAAAAAATAAATAAGCTATAAACATAAATGAGAAAATGCAAACCAGGGCCATTAATCTTGAGTTTAGTGACTTTGTTTGGATCATGTGTGACACGTTGACTTATGCCCATGGTACGTCTCAATCCTGAGCCCTTGATCTGGAGCAGCTAGACGCGTGGCTCCTTGGATGTTGAGGGTGCATTATGGACCAACACGTTATGCCTGCATATGATCATCAAAGGAAAAATAATGTGAAATTGTTGAAGACCTGGGAATCGAACCCAGGTCTTGCTGATTAACCATGCCTTCGCCTGCCATCTGTGCCACTTGCGTTTCAATTAACAAATAATAATACATAAACGTAATAAGTAAAACATGGCGTTAGTGGGTCAAAAACGCGCGAGATTTAAATTGGCCAGTCCCCGTGTGACACGACGTCATCTTCTCCACTATCCCTGTAAAACAAAACCTATAGGCAACGGTTTCGTTGCGTTGCCTAAACCCCTGTATCAAAAAATAGCGAATAGAATTCTACTGATCAGAAATCCATCGCGAGTATACCATCTTAATCGTCCAGACGCATTGAGTTTCGTGGTCTTAGTCTTGTTGCTTAATTTTTCTATAGGAGAGAAACCCTCTTTTTGAGTTCCTGAAACCCTAACAACCATTCATGGTAACTTCTCACATATAGCACAAAAATAAAATCAAACACGTTGGTTAGCTTTAGAACATCAAGACAAACAATAATCCATAAAGAAAAATGCATGAGGATGTTTAAATCGTGCTATGCGAATTCAAAATTTTCTTGGTTCAGTTTGACTTCGTGATACCGTTCCAAGGCGTTTGACTTGTTGTTTTTGATTGAGCAACGTTTAGAATTGTCCAAGGAAGCTATTGAAACAAAAATCAAAGCTTGAATCGTCCTAGAAGCTAGATTTCAGTGTTTGAGTTTTTTGTGAAATTTTCAATATGCCAAACTTTGAATATGCGCAGCTTGCAGTCTTTTTGGCTTAGGGTTGTGATCACCTACTTGTATGGAAGCAATTAGGTTAAAAAGATTGAATAAAATCCATTGTTTTGATGATTTTTGGATATTTGATTTCATGGATCTTTTCAAATCTTTTTCTCATAGTTTTTGTATCAAATCTGATCAATTAACACCAAAGCTTGCCTATTTGAGATATGCACGAATTATAGAGGCCAAATCATGCATAAAAAGATTTTTTTCATGTTAGGTTTATATTTTTCATGAATTAAAATCATTTAAATGAATATAAATTAATATTAATTCAAATAAATAATTAAAAAATATGAGAATACTTCCCTTTGGGCCTAGTGGTCGTGCATAGGCTTGGCATGAAGAAATTTGGAAGATAATTGGGCCCATTTGCATTTTTAGGCCTTTTGCATCATTGTTGACTTTCAAAAATTTCCAAAAATTTCCCAACTTCCACAAGGCATAACTTGGTCAATTTTTAAGCTTTTCACATGTTCTTGGACATTTTGGAAAGGTTTTTGAGTCCTCTAACCAATGCCTTTGGTCCCATGTCATTTTGATTTACCAATCTCAAGTTATGGCCCTTGACTTAAAGTCACTTTTTGTTGACTTTTGAAAATGACCTATAATGTTGAAATTGATAACTTTTTGTGAGAGCATTTCTTGGACTTGGGACATGAAGATGAATTGTAGGAAATGTCTTTCTCTTCAAAATGAGCTTTGGATGGAATTTTTCTGATAATCCATGTGAAAGTTATGCCCTGGTCAATTTCTGTTGACTTTTTCAGCTGTCCAAATATAGCAACTTTTGCATCTTTGATGATTTCTGAGCCAAATTTTGAGAATCATGATCAAGCATTGATCAAATGATGTTTGTGGCTTCAAAATGATATGTTGACCAAAAATTTGAACTTTTGACTGCCAAATGACCATTTTGCCCCTACAGTTGACTGTAGTGCAATCTAGGGTTTTGACTGTGCAGTTTTGAGCTGAATGCCTTGAAACTTGACATGAGGATATTTGACTATCTTTGTAGGCACATGAGACTTGATTGGGCCTTTGGAAAGTTCATTTGCTTGACCAGAACTCAAACCCTAGTTTTGACTGTATAGGAGCCAGTTGAGCTGCACAACCCTGGGGGGAATTTTGTGACCTTGACTTTGACAATTCTTGATGAATATGGGAGGGCAAATTTTGGGGTACAACACCCGGCATGTCTTCATAGGACCAAGCGAAGATCTCGACATACTCATTTAACAACTGTACAAGGCGCTCCTTGACTTTTGGTTCCAGATTGGCACCTACTTGCACCTCCTTTCGATCCTCCTCGGTTCCCAAGTTAACAGTTTCCAATGGCTCTTCATGCGGTAAGATGGCCCTTTCCTCTTGTTGCAGAAGTCTGGCTAGCTCCCCGGGTACTTCACAACCTTCGTCACCTTCATACTCGGCTAGATTGACCAGATCTTCAGAGTTATTGAAAGATACAGCAGAGTAGTCACCCATGGAATCCGGAGTGGATGGGTACCTGCATTGGTGAGTGTGGGTGTGTGTAAGGGATAGCCATCCTTAAACAAAAATGCAAAAGGAAAGAAAATGAACATAAGCAGTTTATCAAATGAAAAACGTCCAATGAATCATTAAACATGGCATATGAATATGAAAAATAGTCAAAACCCTTACAAGTGGACCTACATGCCCCGGGCAAGGCAGGAGGTGAAAAGATAGTGTACGGATTGTTTGAAAGTAAAATATTACAGACCATATAAGAAATGTTTAACAGATAAATTACTGATGAACAAAAGTGATGGGGACAAAGTCTTTAGCCTCCCAATTGCTCAACCCTCCTCCGATAGTTGGATAGATCCAATCTTCAATGTTTCTTTCCTTGTCTTCATCTTCCAGGGTGTTGATTTGGTAAGGAGAAATTTTGATCGGAGCTCTTTCAATCTTTGACTGGCGCATGGCCTTCTGGCCAGCGGCGGTGAAACCTAATCCAAGCTTATCAGCTTTATGCGGAAAATCGGGTAACTGCCCCCACGCTGAATTCTTCCCTTCTTTAACTGCAGCCCTTGCATCCTCCAGAGATGCCATCCTGGCCATCTGCCTTGGTGTCTCAGTTGCCAACTTCGCCACTGCTATCTCAGGAAGCACTTCTTCGAAATGTTGAAACGGTGTCTCGATGAACTCTCCTTCAACCTCCACATACCGGAAAGAATTTAAATGGCTAATCATGTACTCTTCTTCGCCGTGGACAGTAATGATCTTTCCCTTTACAGGATACTTCAGCATCTGATGCAAGGAAGAGGTGACTGCCCCAGCATGGTGTATCCAAGGTCTACCCAGCAGGCAGGAGTATGATGGACGGATGTCCATTACGTAGAAAGTGGATTTAAACACCTCAGTACCTATCTTGACAGGAATTTCAACTTCTCCATGGACCATTCTCTTTGATCCATCGAAAGCTCTGACGACAATATCATTCGGCTTCAATTCCAACCCTTCGCAATCTAGCCGGTCCAAGGCCTTCTTAGGCAAAACATTCAGCGATGAACCGGTATCAACCAAAACATGTGCAAGGGTGGTTCCGCAACACTCGATTGAAATATGCAACGCATCATTGTGGTTTCGGCCTTTAGGGGTCAGGTCGGCATCAGAAAAACCTAATCCATTGTCTGCAGTCAGACTAGCCACGCAATGTTGAAATTGATCTGCAGAGGTTTCCTGGGGCACATGAGCTGCCTTTAGAAACTTAATCAAAGCTTGAGCGTGCGCTTCTGAGCAAAGAAATAGTGCCAGCATGGAGATCTTGGAGGGGGTTTGCCCCAACTGTTCCACCACATCATAATCACTTCTCTTGATTATCCTTAAAATCTCGTCCATTTCTTTCTTGGAGGCTTCCGGGATTACCAAGGGTTGAGCCCTCGTCCTGACGGGCTCATCTTGTATTCCTTTTCCTTTATCGGCAATGGTAGGAGAGACAGCACTAGGAACGAAAATTTCTTCAATCAAAGGAGTTCTAGCGGAGAGTTTTACTGGTGCAGGGAGGACTTCTTTAGCTAATGAGGGTCCAAAGACTGCTCTTGGAGGAGCAATCTCTGGAGAAAATATCCTCCCGCTCCTGGTGATTTTGCTGGCGCCCGCAATGTTGCTAATGCTGGCTTCTTCATCATCTGAATTTTCTTCAATTACTTCGACTTGCTTGATACCATGGTAGTAGATGTCACCGCCATAGTTCCAAGGTATCGACTTCTCAGAAATATAGGGAACAGGCCCCGGCATTGTTATCTTCAAAGGTATAGACTTTGCAGCTGGTGTAATCTTAACTGGCTTTTTGACGGCTTCGGAAAGATTGGCGTGAATGGTTATGATTGAGACATTTTCAACATGAACTGGAACAGCATGAACTTTTTCGAACAAAATTTGTCGGCTATCCATGAGGCCTTGGATGCCTTTCTTTAACAGCGGACAATCAAACGGCAGAGAGTGGCAACAGTAGCAGTCTTCTTTACATCCCGGGAAGATCCCGGCCCTTAACAAATTCAACTTAATGGTTAGCAGCGGAGTAGTCAGATCACTAACGTCAGCAACATACAGATCCTCTTCAATGGCATTGACATTCCGACCGTGCTTCGGCATAGGTGCAGATATCACATTGGGTTTTTCTGGAGCGTCAAACTCTACCTCCTTAGCCTCTATCAGGTCCTGGATCTTATGCTTGAGTGCCCAACAATCATTGGTGTCGTGTCCAACACTGTATGAATGATAGGCGCACTTAGCATTGGCATGATAATGCGGAGAGGATGTATTTACATTCTTTGGCGCCTCCTTGATAGTGGCAAGATTCAATTTCAACAGATGGGGAAGCACTTGCGCTGGAGTCATATTAATACGGGTGAACTGCCGTGGTGGTCGTTCTACTCGTTGCTGATTTGGTCTGGACTGGTTATAGCGAGGTTGCTCACTTGGAGTGTTTTGAATCATTACGACCCCCACAGTTGGCCGACGCTCCACCTTCCCTGCTCTTCTCTGAGAATATACCATAGCTGTCTCCTTCTTAAATGGCTTCTTCTCAACACTTGCAGCGACACCCTTCTGAATCTTTCCTGACTTGATGCCAGCTTCTATTCTTTTGCCTGTTAAGATCAAATCGGTAAACCCCGCGGAAGAGTTACCAATTAGATGATTGAAAAATGGCCCAGATAGGGTCCCAAGAAACATATCAACGAGCTCACGATCGGTTAAAGGAGGCTGCACCCTACCAGCCAAATCCCTCCATTTTTGTGCATATTCCTTGAATCCCTCACTTGTTCCTAGTGACATACCCTGAAGTTGGGTACGGGTAGGAGCAAGATCAGAATTATACTGATATTGTTTGTAGAAAGCGGTGGCCAAATCTTCCCAATTTCTGATGCTGGTTCCTTCTAGCTGA
This sequence comes from Vicia faba, assembly GCA_948472305.1. Taxonomy (NCBI): domain Eukaryota; kingdom Viridiplantae; phylum Streptophyta; class Magnoliopsida; order Fabales; family Fabaceae; genus Vicia; species Vicia faba. The sequence continues at coordinate 330,753,317 of OX451741.1, read as the reverse complement.
TAAAACCACTCCAACTGATAATAATATATATATATATATATATATATATATATATATATATATATATATATATATATATATATATATATATATATATATATATATATATATATATATATATATATATATGTATAAACTAAAGGAAAATCAAATAAATACCAAATAAAATCAAAAAATGATGAGAAAAATATTTTCAAAATTTTAACATGTTGAGAAAAAATAAATGAGTCAAATAAAAAAAGAAAAAGTCAAAAATACTAAAAAATGAAGCAAATGGGCTCAGGGGGTTCATGAATAATTATGGGGTGTGAAAAGGAAAATACAAAGCAAGCCCAGCCCAATGCCACTGTCTTCAACCTCCAGCACAAAGTTTGAAAATGCGCGCGCCCTGTTCTTCAATGTCCAACTCTCGATTCCTGGCTTTTTAGCAAAAACTCATAACACAACAAATGTTCAGCATGAAGAGACGATTCTAACCATGTATAGAACTTAACCTAACTCTCTAAGATGAGGGAGAATTTCTTCTCCCCCAAATCCTAACCTAATTTTTCTGCCATTTTCAAAGCTTAAATTCTCCCAACTCAGGCAAAAGAAATGAAATGTAAAGATATGTACATGTTCAGGGCTATGAGTAGAACCTTGTTTCTTCACAAACTTAAGACTAAGGATGCATAATAAGAGAGATATGAGTTCAAAGTTTTACCTATTCAGTTGAACTTCTATCTGGAGAATGAGGAGCTTTCAGTGCAAGGTGATGATTGGAAAAGCTTCCTTGAGGTCCAGGGATGCTATTCCAATGTTTACTTTGTCTTGAAACTTCTTGTATCGAGCTGTGGAACTTCAACTGCAAAAGGAAAAAATGAAAATGGTGGAAGCTGTTAGAGGGATTACAGGTCAGGCTTCTGCTTTTGGTTAGCTTGCATATGTTGTAAGGAAGGTAGAGGAACAAGTTTGGGCCAGAAAGCTTGAAGGGATTGAGAGATGGCACTCAGTCTGCAAGGCCTGCTCTATTTAAGCAGTTTGATGGTGTTTCTGAGATGGAGAGTGTTTGAAGGGCAAATGGCTCGTGTCACAGCTTGGTTATGTTCTTTGGAAGGTGTTTGATCAGTTTGTTCTTGTGTGCTTATGCTGGGATGAGAGTTGTTACCAGTTATGGGACTTTCTTCACCTTTAAGCAACCAAATGCAACTTGGATTTCTAGGCATGTAGGGGGCCTCCTAATGTGCTGCATAATCCCTCATTGATCAGAGTGTTATGCTCATAATCTTATGCTAGAGAGATTTGATCTGTACCTCTTTGATTTACCAATTGACATAAAGCAAGCTTTGGCAAAAATGGAAAGTTCACTTTATCTAGTTTAGGGTTAGTTCATCATGTAATGTCCAAATGCTTAGAATAACAACTTGGCACATTGGTTTTGCATTTAATTCTTGAGTGTAACTTGGTTTAAGGACCTGTAATCTAGCCTAAAGCAAGCCGAGTTCAAATTGCAAGATTATGAACATGTTTTGGTTAAGAACAAAAAGTGAATTTTTGCCAACTTGTGAAATTCGAATCTCTCAAGTTATGAGGTTGTTTGATGAGTTCTTGGACATTTTGGAAAGCTTGGAATGTGTACTACAATCCATCTTTGAAATGCAAATTGAAAATCCAAGTGGAAGGGTATGAAAAATGGCCTTGAAGTGGGGTAGAAAACCTTGTCAAAATAGGTTAAAATTTCACTAAGTTAAAAATGGTTTAGTGCCCTTATTCAAAAAATTGTAACTTGAGATACAAGCTTCAAATGAGAAAACTTTGTGAATCAAAGTTGTAGATTATACAACAAGCTACAACTTTCATGTTTTGACTTTTGTTTGAATCCAAATGGATCTTGGTGAAAAGGTGGGGCAAAGTTGGGAAAAAATTAGAGTTTTTTCATAACTTAGAAAAATTCTAAGTTATGAAAAATTCCATTTTCTAACCCTAATTTGCAATTTGTGATTTCTTGGTGAACAAGTTTCATGATTTGGAATATTTTGATGAAAAATGAATCTTGACTCTTGATTTTGACCAAAAAGTCAAAGTTTGACTTTTCAGTATACAGTCAAAATTGATCAATTGACTGAGAAATTCAACTGTCAATCTTGTGTACTTGGGATCTTTTGAGTTTGTTGAGCATGTCAAGATGATTCCATGGGGTCCTTGAGTCCATATGTGAGCTTGGTTTGCCATTGGCTAGGTCAAACAGTCAAAAATTGCCTTTGTACAGTCAAAACCCTGAAAATGACCATTTTGCCCTTTTGGTGATCTGATCCAATTTCTTGGGGAATTGTGATCCAAACTTGACCAAATGATTCATATGAGTTCATAATGTTGATGTGGATCAAATTTCATGAGATTTGACTGTCAATTGGCCACAGTTGACTTTTTCCCCAATACAGTTGATTTCTAGGTCAACTGTCCAATTGACTGGGCAAAACTTGGAATCAAGGCTTGAAATTTGATATGGGTAAACTTGGGAGTCCAATATGAAGCATGAAAGTCATCTTAGGCATTTTAGGTCAAGATATCTTTGTGCAAACACAAACCCTAATTTTGAGTCCACAGTGCAAGGAGAGGTCTTGAGCAGATGAAACCCTAACTGAGTCTTGAGCTTCAAAGGCTTTATGGTGAGAAATCAATGAGAAATGGGAGGGCAAATTTTGGGGTACAACACCTAGGGTCTTAGGCAATGAACTAAGTTTCGTTCATTACGGCCTAGTGTCTTAGGTAATGGGTAAGATGAGGGGAATACATCGTTGCATGGAATCTTAGCCAATGTACCGAGCTCCGTACATTATTGCATAGAGTCTTAGGTAATGAACTACATTATTAAGGGAAAACATCACTGCGTGGAGTCTTAGGTGATGGCCCGAACACATCACTGCATGGAGTCTTAGGTGGCGGATCTTTATTTGGCTTTCAAGCATTGCAGTATGGAGTCTTAGGAAATGTACTGGGTTTTGCACATTACTGCATGGAGACTTAGGTAATACTACATTGTAAGGAACACATCACTGCATAGAGGCTTAGGTGATGGGCTGAACACATCACTGCGTGGAGTCTTAGGTGATGGGTTGGATTTGTAGAAGAAGTGTGCTTTGATGAATGACCCTTAGATGGCTAAATCGAGGGTGAGATTGTTTTTTTGTTGTATGTATATGTATGATATGTGATATTGATATGGGACCCTGAGTGTATGTGTATTGAATGTTTGTATATGCAAAATGTGTGTAAAGTGCGTGTATACCTTGAAATGTTATGAAAATTGTTTCCAACTTTCTCTCCTTTAAACCATTGGTGTTGAGTTACCAATTCCCTGGAGTTGTATGTTGTATTGTCGTAGTATCTTTGAATTTATTTGAATATGTTGAAAAGTGTTATCAAGATTTTGATTTTTGTATTGTGAGTGCAAGCATAGGTGTAGACTTTATATATTGGACGTAGAATTTTGGGTTGTGAGCGTAGGTGTAGAAATGTGTATTGGCATACTTTTATGTTGTAAGTGCAGGCATGGGCATAGACATGTGTACGAACGTAGACGTGGATTTTCTTTTGATGTTTTTCTAACCAAAAATTCTTTTTCGTTGTTTTATCGAATGTTTTAATTTATCAAATCCCCCGAAATAATTTCGAAACAATATTCATAAGAAATAGGCGTAGTATTTTGTAAACAAGTCTGAAAAAGGAAAAACGCAATTTGAAAGAAAGCAAATGTTTTATTGATATGCCTCTGAATAGGCGAAAGTACAAGATGTAATTCCTTGAAAGAGGTAATTACAAAAAATTTCAAAACTGTAAATGGCAATGAAAATGATAATTTCTATTGTTGTTCCCCAATATCCTTTTAATGGCTCCTGTCTCCTTTGCTTCTAAGTTGTATGATTTAGATCCATCTCTCCCTTCGTGGTTTGTAATCATAGTTCTTAGATCACTGTCTTTTTGTTCTTTATTTCTTTTGCACGAGATCCCTAATTTTTTCCTGGATTTCCCTTTCGGGTTTTCAATCCACCGAGATAGTTTTTTTTACATGTCTCTAATTTTTGCATGGATCACCCTTTAGGGTTTTCGATCCACCGGGACGCTCCTTTTTGCCTAAGTCGCATGTTTAGGGTTTGAGCTTAGCGATATTTTTATACATAGTATTTTTGACTGCATCTGAATTTATCGGATCTGGTAGTTCTTCCCCATCCATTGTTGTGAGGATGAGACCACCAGCGGAGAATGTTGTTTTTACTACGTATGGACCTTCATAGTTGGGTGTCCATTTACCACATGAATCGAGGCGAGGTAGAAACATCTTCTTGAGCACTAAATCCCCTTCTTTGAATATTCGAGGACGGACTTTCTTGTCGAAGGCTCTTTTCATCTGCTTCTAGTGCAATTGACTATGGCATAGAACCGTTAGGCATTTTTCTTCAATGAGGTTGAGCTGATCGACTGGAAGCTGAACCCATTCTGCTTCTTCCAACTTTGTTTCATTAAAACTCAAAGTGATGGTATCTCTATTTCGACTGGAAGTACTTCCTACATGCCATATATTATAGAAAAAGGAGTTACACCTATTGATATGCATACAGAAGTGTGATAGCCATGTAAAGCGAAAGGAAGCATTTTGTGCCAATCTTTATATGTCTTCACCATTTTCTGAATGATTTTCTTGGTATTTTTATTGGCTGTCTCGACGGCTCCGTTCATCTTGGGTCTGTATGGTGAGGAGTTATGATGCTCGATTTTTAAATTATCACACAGTTCCTTCATCATCCTGTTGTTCAAATTGGACCCGTTGTCTGTAATAATCCAGCTCGAAACCCCGTATCTACATATGAGATTCTGCTTGATAAATCTCGTAACCACTTGACTTGTCACATTGGCATAGGATGCCTCTTCCACCCATTTGGTGAAGTATTCGATGGCTACTAGTATGAAACGGTGCATGTTGGATGCTTTCGGCTCAATCATACCAATCATATCAATTCCCCACATCGAAAACGGCAAAGGAGATCTCATAACATTCAGAGGAGTTGGTGGAACATTTATCTTGTTAGCATAGATTTGGCATTTGTGACATTTTTTCGTGTAGTGATAGCAGTAGGCTTCCATTGTTAACCAATAATATCTTGCTCGCAGAATCTTTCTAGCCATGGCGTGCCTATTGGTATGAGTTCCAAAAGTTCCCTCGTGGATTTCTCTCGTAAGCGTATCTGCTTCTTGTTTCTCCACACACCTGAGTAGTACCATATTGTAGTTTCTTTTGTATAGCACCCCATTACTCAGAAATAATTTCGAAGCTAACCTTCGTAGAGTTCGCTTGTCAATCATAGAGGCATTTTCTAGATACTTCTGCTTCTCAAGTTATTTCTTGATGTCGTAAAACCAAGGTTTGTCATCCAACCCTTCTTCAATAGCAAGGCAGTGTGTGGGCTCTTCGAAGTGTCTGATTGTGATGCGTGGTTCATGGTTCAGCCAAGTTACTTTGAACATAGCTGATAGAGTTTCCAGAGCGTCTTCCATTTGATTTTCTTCTCGTGGGATGTGACTGAAAGTGATCTCCGTGAATTCTGTAGCCAACTTTAAAACATGATACTGATATGGAATCACTTTTGGATGTTTAGTATCCCATTTGTTGTTGACTTGGTATATGACTAGTGTGGAGTCTCCAAATACTTCAAGGTGCTTTATTCTCAGATCAATGGCAGCTTGCAGTCCTAGTACATAGGCTTCATACTCAGCGACATTGTTGGTACAGTCAAAACACAACCTTGTAGTATAGGGCTTGTATAATTCTTTAGAGAAGTCAAAATGCCCCAATACTGTGCCCCAGCGCATTTGAAGCCTTGTCGAACATGAATGTCCAACGTTCCCCTGGCTCGGGTCTTACATCAGGTCCTTGTATTTCGTAGTCACCTATAACCATGACATCTTCGTCGGGAAAGTCGAACTTCATAGGTTGATATTTTGGCAACAGTTGGTGAGCTAGATGATCAGCTAGTATACTACCTTTGATGGCCTTCTGAGTGACATAGTGGATGTCGTATTCTGATAGTAGCATCTGCCATTAGGCGATTCTCCCTGTAAGAGCCGGTTTTTCGAAAACGTACTTTATAGGATCCATTCTTGATATTAACCATGTGGTGTGTATTAACATGTATTGCCTCAACCTCTTAGTAGCCCAAGCCAAAGCAAAACAAGTTTTCTCGAGGAGCAAACACCTGGTCTCGCAGTCGGTAAATTTCTTGCTGGGGTAGTAAATCGCATGCTCTTTTCTTCCTATTTCGTCCTGTTGTCCCAAAACACAACCCATTGATCCTTCGAGCACTATCAGATACATGATGAGTGGTCATTTGGGTACTGGTGGCATTAATATCGGTGGCTCTTATAGATACTGCTTTATTAACTTGAAGGTTGTTTGGAAATCATCATTCCATACTACCATTTGATCTTTTCATAATAATTTGAATATGGGCTCATACATAGTTGTTAGATGTGATATGAACCTTGAGATGTAATTCAATCTCCCTAAGAAACCACGAACTTCCTTTTTGGTCCTTGGTGCTGGCATCCCTTGTATAGCTTTTACTTTGTCAGGGTCTACCTCGATACCACGCTGACTTACAATGAAACCCAACAACTTGCCTGATATGACGCCAAATGCACATTTATTTGGATTTAACCTCAGTCTAAACTTGCGCAGTCGTTCGAATAACTTTTGTAAATGTATGATGTGTTCCTCCTCCGTATGGGATTTGGCGATCATATCATCTACGTACACTTCAACCTCTTTGTGAATCATATCATGGAATAGTGTGACCATGGCCCTTTGATAAGTTGCCCCTGTATTTGTGAGATCGAATGGCATTACTTTGTAGCAGAAGGTTCCCCAAGGTGTCATGAAGGTAGTCTTTTCCATGTCTTCGGGTGCCATTTTGATTTGATTGTAGCCTGAGAAACCGTCTATGAATGAGAATGCCAACGCTTGAGCCGTGTTGTCTACCAGGACATCTGTGTGAGGTAACGGGAAGTCATCCTTGGGACTTACTTTGTTCAGATCTCAATAATCCACACACATGCATACCTTGCCATCTTTCTTAGGCACTGGCACAATATTGGCTATCCATGGCAGATAATCTACCACTGCTAAGAACCCTGCGTCAAACTGTTTAAGAACCTCTTCTCTGACTTTGCTGGACATATTGGATGAGTTATTCTAAGTTTTTGCCTAACTGGAGAATAACCTTCTTTGAGGGGGAGTCTGTGCACCATAATGTCTGTATCTAACCCTGGCATGTTTCTGTAGGACCAAGCGAATATATCCATGTATTCATGTAATAGTTTGATCAGCCTTTCTTTGACGCTCTGCTCTAACATTATCCTTAGCTTGACTTCTTTCAGATCTTCCTATGTGCCTAGATTAATGGTCTCAATAGCCTCTTGATACGGTTGTATGTTTTCATCCTTTCGCTCTATTTCCCTAGTCATTTCCTTAGAGATTTCAAGATCTTCATCACCTTCCTCTTTAACTTGGTTGATGGGAGCATCAAAATTATATCGGGTTGCAGCAGTAACATTATCGGTGGTTTTGGGCATGGATCTACACATTTATCATGTTTTGGTGCAGATTTTAGTATATGAACTTTTGAAAATTCATATGAAAAAAAAGTATTGCCATTTTTAAATTTAAGAGATAAATGCAAGAGAAAAACAAGGATCTTAATTGAAAACAAAATATGACTTTTATTAATTATAAATATTGTTTGAAACAAAATGGGGGAATCCTTACAAGAAACCCATATGCCTTGGGCTTGACATAGGTTCTTTTAAAACAAGAAAAATTACTTAGTAAAGAAAAATATCTTTGGAATCTCCACGATAGTCCAACTTTTGAGTTCTTCTCCTGGGGCGCATTCTCGGATGAAGTCGGTTGCCCTTTTGGTGTTGGCTTTGTTGGATATCATTGCTACATGTCCACCATGCTCTATTCCCTTGTTGATAAAGGTCTCTTGGATCAGAGGAAACCGTGATTTACCCTTCAGAGTAGCTTTATATTTTTCTTCAGGGTATGGTCCAAATTGGACTAGCCCCTGGTCCACTAGTTTCTGCAGATTTCTTTCGAAGGCTTCATTATGCTCCAGCAGGAACCCACATTCCAACAGATATTCTTTCAACAGGTTTACCAGGGCTTTTACTCTTCTGGTTGCCCCACATTCATTGACTACTTCAATTGCATTTATTGACGGTCCACTATGCGGAGGCATAGGGTTTGATTTGATGTTAGGCTTTTCAAATGTGATGTCTTGATATTCTAACAAATCTTGAACTTTATACTTGAATTCCCAACACTGCTCTATGGTGTTCCCGAGAGAATTAACATGATACTCGTATCTGGCATCGGTATTATACTTTCACAGGAGTGGCCCGACTGGAGGAGCTAGGGGTTTGAGTTCTACCAAGGATGCATTTACCAAGTGTTGTAATAACTGGCTAGGTGGCATAGGGAGTGGATTAAAATTTCTTTGCGGCCTTCCAAATATGCCTTGTTGTTGTCCTTGTGGGATCATTAATGGTTGTTGTTCCCTTGGTTGTGAGGCTACAACATTAATTTCTCCCTCTTTTCTTTTGGGGAAGTTTGAAACAGACCTTCTTGAATTTTATAGGGCATTTGATGGTCCCTATGGTATCTTCCCACTCTTTATTCCAGTCTCAATTCTTTCTTTTATAGTCACTAAGTCTATAAATCCCAAAGAGATACTTCCAACCATCTTCTCATGATATAACCCTTGCAAGGTTCCCATGAACATATCGACTAGCTCCTTTTCCAACAGTGGTGGTTGCACACGGGATGCCATCTCCCTCCATCTCTGAGCGTACTCCTTGAAAGACTCTTCTTTCTTCTAAGACAGATTCTAGAGTTTCATGCAGGTAGGCACCATGTCCAGGTTATATTTTTAATGCTTTAAGAAAGCATTATCAAGATCTGCCCATGTTTGAATATGTGCTCGCTCCAATTGCATATACCAGTCTAAAGATGCCCCGCTTAAGTTATCTTGAAAACAGTGAACCATCAGCTTTTGATCATGGGCATGGGCATACATCTTCCTGCAATACATGTGCAAATGATTTCTTGGACAAGTGAGACCCTTGTACTTTCCAAAGTTAGGCACTTTGAACTTCGGCGAAATTACCACATCAGGGACTAGGCCCATTTCGAGAGCATCTACTTCGAAGGCATCAAAACCTTCCACAACTTTCATCCTTTTTTCCAGAGCCTTATATTGACTTATCACCAGTGGATTATTGACAACATGAGTACCATTCATCTTTAAGGGTGCCTGATTGACATCCTCTAGGTTGTGGTCTCCATACTGCAGGTCCAAGTAGTGGTATGCATTATTTATTGGAATTTGCAGGGTATGTGATGCCCCTGCTTTTGATGGCGGTGGGACAAACCCTTCAGTTTCAGCTTCTCTTGTCTCTTTTTGGACCATGACAGACTTTTGGGGACCTGTCTCTAGCTCTTTTCTTAGTTGGTGACTGCTTGATGCACCAATCGTTTGAGCTACTTCATCGAAATCTACCCTGGGAATTTGATCTTGTATATCGATGATGTTCTTTAGAGCTAGGAGAACTTGACTCAGACCCCCCTTCATTGAACTTACATCACCCTTTACTTGGTCAAGATCCTCCTTGAATGCGACTTGATTCTCGTCAATTTGTTCCATTGCTTTTTACTGATAGGTCCTTATTTGATATAGTGGCCAAGGAGGTGGTGATCTTTTTCTACCAATGGTTTAACTGGAGAGATTTTGAAAAACTAAAATGAGTTTTGATATGATATGCAGATGTTTGCGAATGCATGCATGCGTATGATTATGTAATGGTTTCTTGTTTTAAATGTCTTATTCACTTGGGTATACATTTATCTTTTGCTTCTTTTATCATTTTTTTTATTTGGTGAATGGATTTAAAAATAGACACTTAAATGATATATGGAAACAAAATGCCTTTATTGAAAGTAACATTATCCAGATATTGAAAAATATTACAATTTTAAAACCAAAACTTGTTTGCATGAAATCAAGCAAGGGGAAACAAATCTTCTAGGTGCACTTGCGTATGTCTTCTCTGAAACCATCAGCCATTTCTCGGCAAATCTTGAGAAAGTCTTTAACATCCTTAATATCAAGGGTCCCCATAGCAGCGAGCAAACATCTTCAGAGCTTTTTCGTATAATTTCCCTTGTTTGGCTTTGATTTCAGACATGTCTGGCACATTGACGCGGACAAGTTGTTTCCCTCTGGTATCCATTTTCAAATATAATTACCAAAATATTGATTTTATTATTTTTATTTTTTACCTTGTGAATAAGACAAATAAAAGAAACATATGATAAATATATTAAATGTATGAATGCATGGATGTAGGGTTGAGTGAAGGGGTTTTGTGATAGGTACCCTTATAAGGTAGGCTCCTTAATTTTAACCTACGTTTAGTCTACCCTCCAAAAGGTGGTTTCTTTAAGGGTATCATGAATCACACCATAGGGAAAAGGCACAAGGGTCTCCCTTAGGTGGAGCCTCTTTACGGACCGAGACTTTCGTGTCTAAGTCGTGAAAGGTCTCGTCATGAGATGTTAGGTCATTACAAAGAGTCATGGGTGGCATTCCAAAGTCCTACTCGTCAAGAGGATATCTCTTGATAAGTATTCCTTTCACGAAATTCCACCAGCTCTAGGCGAAGTCGTCACATAAACTCGCAGGGATGATGTATCCCCTAAGCTAATAGACGAACCTTCTTTCTAAGGGTTATTTGAAAATATATTTTTTTGCAACAAAAGTCCTGCCACGCAGTAAATATACAATGATAAAAAAAATATACAAGAATAAATAAATACAGTAAATAAATGAATGCAATAAATAAATAAAGAAAATAAAAACCCAAAATAAAACCAAAAACCTAAGGTTGTCCCTAGCAGAATCTCCAGCTTTGAGATTTGTTTTTAAATGAGAGTCGCCACTACTAGTTTTTATCCTAAGGAAAGGCATCTAATAGGAAACCCTAAATTGTAAAATAGAGATTCTAAGATTCGGACTTCATTAGACGAAAGGAAGGTGTTAGACACATTTCATCTACCTTATTCTTAAGTATACTAGGTTTAGGTTTAAGTTTCAGGTAAAATAGGGTTTATGGTGAACTTGGCCTCATGGCCGTTCAATCATGATCAAACAGATGGGATTTAAGGGTGCATGCCATCTATGGTATACACGCGGGCATCGGATTATATGCTATCATTAATTTTGTTTACATTGTTATAATTCATTCTTTTTTTTTACGGTGACCCTATCTTCTTCTTTCTCTCTCGTACCAACAACGCCCCTTAATTCTTCCCCATTCCAAAATCTAAACTACCTTGGCGACGGCGCTACAGTCCCTGCACCCTAATCTTCTATTATAACTACCCAAAAAAACCCACATACATGAACAAAAAATAGAGCTAAGTATATTTACCCCTTCGCGGTTTCTTTTCTGAGTTCTTCGAGCGAGTCCGTTCCGGTGCTAATCTCCTCTTCTATTTGATTTTGCTGGTTTTAGTGACAGTAGCGGTGGCAACGACAAGGCTTATCAATGGAGATTAGGGTTTTAGATATTGAAACCCCAATCGTCCCTTCTTTTGTACTGATTCTGGATTTTAGATTTGAACAATGCTAGTTTCTTTACATGAAAACATGCACAAATTTTGGTTTAATTGATACAGTAGTTGTTTTTCCTCATTTTTGGGTCTGCGTTATTATTTGTTTTATCTAGCAACATTATTATTTTTACTATGACAAAATGTTTTTTTGAACGACTAGGCCCAATTGACCTTCCTCTCCCATGGCCCAATGCTAGTTGTTTTTAAACAAAAACCTTTAATAATCAAGTAAATTATATAAATTATATTTAATATAACATCTCTTATTAATAAAATAAAATATTATTAAAATACATATCTAAAAAACTTAATAGTAATAATTGAAAAATATAACTTTTCTTAATAAATAAATGTATATTTTTTTTAATAAAATAATAGTATCAGAAAATCTTAATAATAATAATACTTTTTTCAAAAACATCAGATGGGCTAACTACAAAAATACAATGGGCCTGTAAATTGTAATCACACCCTCCTTTGCTAATTACTGACCAAAACGGAAATGGACCCACTTAGATGGGCCTATAGCATATAACCACCCCTCCTCTTTATTATTCAACCACTAAAATGAAAAATGGGCCAATATAAATTTTAATGGGCTTTTTAATTGCAATTTCAACCTCTCTTTTTTTTACTAAGAACAACCTAATTGAGTTTTCTTATAATTAAGAACTTATAATTTTCTAAAAATAATTTTCCATATTCGAATCTCATGGGCCATTGGCCAACATGCTTCGTAAATGGACCTACAGATACATGGGTCTTTTTAATTTAGAAGGCCCCACTCTCTTGAATTAAAATATACCTCCTAGTTATCTTGGATTTAAGAATGAGTCATCAGATTTTTTGGACCATCCTTAATTAAAACATTTCTTTCTTCCATTTTAAATCTTGAAAATATAATCGCAAAGGTAGGACAAATTTGAGGTATGACATATGCATTCTCGAGGATTGATACGAGAATCATTATAAAGTTTCACCTTACATTGCCAATTTCAAAATATTTTTCAAACACACAATACAAAGCAATTTTCAAAAAAAAAAGAGTTAAGCGATTAAGAGCCCGTAGATAACTACGGATGAAAAGTGTGCTAACACCTTCCTTTTTCATAACATACCCCCCAAACTCAAAATCTTTCAAGGTCTTTCTTGTTCTTTTCACGTCCTTTCCTTATTGGATAAAAGAAAAGTCAGTGGCGACTCTTTCTATCCATAACATTTGCGATAAAACACAAAACCAAGTCAGTTCTCCCACCGTATTACACCGCCCCATCGTCGAATGCATTATTTTTTAGGATGATTTGCAAAACTGAAAAAAATGTTCTTCTACCTCGAACAAAACATTTTTTCAGCTTTTGTAATCCATCTCAAACAATGGTGTTGATGTTGTTGTTAATAGTTTTGAACAACTATGATTTATTCCTAAAAGTCTTTACTGATGGATTGCAAGTGCAGAAAAAACATTTTTCAATTTTTAGAACAAACACCTTATTAGAAGTTTAATGAATTTAATGCATGCACATTGTATACACTAGTGAAGAAAGTGATAATGATAGCATCAACAATCAATCTTGGATGCAAATTTCTTCCATTCAAGCATCAACACCTATATGATGGATTGCAAGTGCAGAAAAACCATTGAAGAGATTTGTTGTAAACAATTTATTTTACTATTACGTGTAGACAATGTAAGATTAAAGAAAAAATTAATAATAACTATCACCTCAACTTTTAACCTTAACCGAGGTGATAGTTCAAAAAAAATTAATAATAATAAACTATCACGTTGTTTTTATAACTTTAAGCGAGGTGATAGTTAAAAATAATAAATAATAATGTTACCTCGGTTTTATATTTAAACTGAATGGTATAATAGTCAGATTTTACTATAAATACAATAGTTAGATTTTACCCTGATTCGTGCTAATATGAAGTCGTACCAACTCACATCATTATTCATGATAGATTGCAAGACATAAAAAATATTCAATGTTCTTCTATCTAGAATAAAATATTTTTTCTTCCCTTGCATTCTATCTCACAAAATGGTGTTGTATATTTTTAGGAGAAATGTTATTGTTGTATTTTTTTTTCTCATTTAATAGATTGCAAGTGCAGAAAATTATTATTTCTTCAACTTAAACAAAGAAGGGAGCTCCACCTTTAAAAGTTTAAACAAAGAAGGGAGCTTAACTTCTCAAAAAATGAATATCAGTGAAACAGATCGCTAGCATCTTGTATAGGACTTGGACATGTTTTATTTTTAATATTATGAGTAAACAATCTTGATATTCTATGAAGATTTGTTGCATACAATGTATTTTTAATATTTTGGGTAAACGATATACCATTTTTGTATAAAAAAATCTAACCCCTCGGTTTTATTCCAAAACTGAGAAGATAATTAAGTGTTATTTTTCAATATTTTCAACTTTCTTAAACAAATATTTTCCGTCCATTTAAAGGCTATCAATGCTCAAGAATCTACCATTAGTGATCCATGTCAAACCTAAGGGAACATATGCAGAAAATCTAAGGATGCTTAGAAAAGTTCTCTACAATGGATTGCAAGAGCTGAAAATCATCTGGGTTCAAGGTTTGTTTTATTAAAAAAATTGTACGAAAAATATTTTTGATTATTATATTAATTATGTTACCCTTTAGTTCACCAGAAAAAATGCATGCAAGATTCATAGAGAATATTCTTGTACCCAACATTTGATCTTCACCTATATTCAATAATTCAAAGATCTAAAGTCTACATCTTGAGAGAATTTGATTTTTATCTAGATCTCTAGGAAGTTTGATTTTTAATTTTAATATTCTGGGTAAACAATGTAATATTCTGGATAAACAATGTAATATTCTGGGTAAATAATGTAACAATTTTTTAAATAAATAAATAAATAATCATACCCCTCGGTTATTTTGATAAACCGAGATAAAAAATATGCTAGTTTTGAAAATAATAAAAGTTGTTACTGTTGGGGGTTCGAACCCATTCGTTGATAAAATTTTACCTCGGTGTTTTAAACACCGAGGTGATAAGTCTTTACTTTTTATGACGACCTCATTCACTTTGCATCTAGTGCCGACGTAAAATTTATTTTGCGTTCAACGTTATAAGCGTTATTTGTAGTAGTGTCTTAACCGATTAAACTTAGTACTTAATTGATTAAGTCATTAAAAAACTCATGGATCTTTTTCTTATTTTAAAGCACACCCAAAAATGTATTTGAAATAGAGGGCTCAATTTCTTCACAAAATTGTCTTAGTACTTTGAGAGTGAAAATATCTGTGAGATTCTTGCTGAGTTGGTGTGGATTTTTCTTGTAAATTACTCAAGAAGGGTTTATTTTGTGTAATATCTTCTGAGAAGCTGTTGTTTTGTTTTTAAGATAAACCATTTAAAAGCTCTATTTGGTTATTGAGATTATCTAGGTAAAATATCTATTTGGCTATAGTTTTAGTCGTGAAAAATTTTGTTCGATTCTTGAGCTCAACCTGGTGTAAAAGCTCTATTTAATTATGAGATTATCCTGGTGTAAAGTCTCTTATTTGGTTTGTGGATTAGGTAGTGTAATATATTATGTTTGATTGTAAGAAGGTTTGTGGAAATAACTATGAAAAGCTTACATTTCATATAGTAGAAATTCTCAAGTAGAAAATTTTGGAGATAAGAGTAAACCAAGTGGTTAGGCCGAACCTGTATAAATCACTGGTGCATTTATCTCTTCTCTTTAACTTTTCATATTTATGTTACTGATTTCTTTTTGTTTTAATTTCATCTCTCTATCTCTCTAATTTTCTTTCTTTTAATTATTTCACTACCTTATCTGTATTTGATTTATATAACTAACTTAAATATTTTTATAAATCAAAGTTTTTATAATTAAACATCAAAATTTCAACCTACTCGGTTCATCCCCTCTTGTATTTGGAGTCACTTGTTCAACACCATATTAATCCTTTATAGTAAGGGATTAAGGAAAAGACCATCCACACATATGATTGCACCACCATTCATGATAGAAGAAAAAAAAGGAAAACTTTATACAATATTCATTGTTTCTATAAGAGAAGGAGAATGAGGTGTGAGCCACATCGAGAATGCAAGGTGTGTCATACACCAATGATAAAAAATGGAATATTCTTCGTTAAAAATGACAAAGCTAAAGTAGTAAGATATAAGAAATAACTTTCTAGAGAAAGAAAGGTTTATAATTTACGAAGTTCATTGATGACCGTCCATTGCAAAGATGACGCTACAATAAAAAAAACTTTAGAAGAGGAAATGCATAAAAGATACTAGAAACGATGATAAAGATAGCGGATAGAATCGTTGAAGGTACGAGGCTGCGAAAACTTACCCCAAACAATGATAAAGATGACTTCAAGGTCCTTTTCTCAAATTATATCATGATTTTTTTCCAAGAGACACAAATTTGAAGAGACCATGGCGCCCTTTGCTTCAAGGACTCATGGACCATCATGGTTCACCATGCCTCTTTCAGAAGCAGTAAAAAGAAAAGAAATTCAAGATATTTGGAAAGCCTTTTTGCTTCCCAGATTAATTTCCTCGCGAATCACTCCATCCAAGAATCAAATCTTCCTCTTTGCCTATCAACCCAATTTTGTTTCTAGACAATTTGGCCTGTGCCAACTAATCCCTGAACCTCTGTTCCAAACAGAGAATGCCATCACTTCTGGTCGAACCTTTAAAGCCAGAGAAGCCAAACTGCAACAGGAACAATATCAAGGCTTCGCCCACTTTGAACTAATACCTTTTGAACCCACACACTTCACAGCAAAGGGTTTTCTGGAATGGTGGACAAAGTTCTACCAATCTTATATGTTCGATACCCTCTCCATTCAACAGAAACTAACTGATGCGTTCGATGTGCAGGTACACTCCAAGAAAGGTATGTTCACTCACGCCAAAGAGATTAGGGCTTTTCAAAATTATTTCGAAACCACTTATGATCCCACACACTTGGAAACCACTGTGCATCAAGCGGCTGAGACCTTGAAGGAAAAATTTAAAGAAAAAATTTCTAAGCTCAAACTTCCTTCAGGGTTGTCACCTGAGGATAGGTATAGGTTGGCACTTGAAATGCATCCACCTAAATTCCCTAGATTGCCTACCTCAGAACTAGCTCTGGCTTGGTTTCCTCCATACCCTTGGTGGTTCACTTGCAAAGAAATGTTCAAATACCTTCAAAAGAAACCAAAGCCCTGAGACTGTGACATGGGCTCGTCATTGGCTCCATGATTTCCTAGGACATCTTCGCTATGACCTTTCTGCCATGTCGATTATATCTAATCAAGGCGCAGGTGCGAATGCTTGGGAAAATCCCAAATGTTTCTTACTTTCTACATTTTTAACTTTTCCCTTAATTGTTTCGATTTTCAGCCATCAGGATAAAGACCGCTGCCTCGAAGTCTAAAGAAGGAAGTGCTTCCCAAACATCTGTCGAAACCACTGATGATGTGACCTTATCCAAACCAACAACAACTACTGCAACAACAACAACACCAGTAATAACAATTGTTCCAACTCCACAGGTAATCAATCAGCCCTGATGTTTCGAATAAACTGAATTTCATGATTTGGATCTAACTCATGTTTAAATCTTTTCAGACTAACAAACTCCCACCAACCACTCCGAAGAAAAGAAAAACAAACCCCACTGGGAAGAATCCCAATGCTGGAGGGAATTCACCAACTGCTTCGAAGAAAAAGCAGAAGAAAGAAATCTCCAAAGGCGCTGAACCAACTGGCATTTCTGGACTCGATTCCAGAGATGCTGCTCCCTCAACTAAATCCAAAAATCCACCTTCGACCTCCAACGTAATGTTGGAACATATAGATAGCAACCTCTCTTCTGAGAATCCACGGGTAAATTGAACTTGAATTTTTAACAAAAATAGTTACTCATTACCTTGGTGCATGCTCTTAATATTCCTTGTCTCTATAGGACATTTTGAACCCGACTCTTACCACTTCGACTTCTCCATCAAAGACTGCTGCTCCCATCAATTCTTCTCCTCATGGGGACTCCAGTAACCTGGTGTAAAACAAAGGATCCTCCAAAATGGCGGTTCTGACTGGGGCTTCAGAGCAGCAAGATGACCAAAGTACTTCTCCTCCTTTGAAAGAAACGGATGAAGCAACGCTTCATGCATCTGCAGAGATTTTCCCAAAAACTTCTCTTCAAAAGTCCCCTCTCGAAACCCTTCAAGAGAACCCAAAGGACCTCCATGCTGAAGAAGAGAAGGCTGATTCTGATCAAGAGAACGAATAATCTGCAGAGGAAGGATCCGAGGAAGAAGATGCCCACAATGGTTCGACTGCTGGAACAGAGTCAGATGCCAATAGCAGTGAACACAATGATATCGAAGTGGTGGATCTGGTTGATAATGAAGAAGGCAATGAGCAAGAAACAAGTGAAGGTGATGGTGACCGGACCAATGAGCCAGTCAAAATGGATGTGACTCCCTTGCGCATGGAACTTCCTCAATCGTCTCAATCTCAAATGACTGAAGAGGAGCTAGCTCTCCTAAGACGAAATGACCCAATTGGGTACATGAAGGCAAAACTAGCTCAAAGGGATATTCCTCTTGCTAGGGCTGGCACTAGTTCAACTAGTAATCAATTGCCCTCAGATGATAGAGTTGTACTCCTTAACAGAATTAGGAGAACAATCCTTGATGTGGACTTGTTCGAAGTGCTCAAACAGGATAGTACAGCTTGCTATACCATAAAGGAGCTACTTACGCAAGTTAACCTCGCCACCTGCTCTTTGCCAGTCAGCACCATATTATTCGATCTTCAATATCTGTTAGATAACGTGACTGGGTGTCTTCTTCAAGACGAATTTGCTACCAGAAAGGTCCGAGAGAAACGAACTGCCATGGACGCTGCTTATGAGCATGCCTTGAAGCTCTCTAAAGAAGCTGAAGACCAAGCCATGCACATAAAGCAAGCCAAAACTGACTATGAAGCTCGAGCTGAGTCTATTCTTCTCTGGGAAAAGCAAATTCAAGAACTTCAACAAAAGGTTAAGGAGGCTCAACAACAACAATTGGCCTATAAAACCAATACTGCTGGTGATCAGTTCGAAGAGCTCCTCAACAAAGGGCTTGCAGAAATGGAGGCAGCAGAGCAACTTAAAGGAGAAGTAGCTACCCTAGAAGGAGCAAGGCGTTTCACTCAACAAAGGCTTGAGTCCTTTCGGAGTACCTTTAATAGATTGAGGAACAATGCCTATTTTTAAATCTCAGTTTATTTAATTAGTTTTGAAACTTGGTTTTGGTCTGTAATATCCAAACAACGCCATTTTGGCAACCCTATATTACCATTTTGGCATTCCTTTATGATGTTTCAATTACGTTGTTATTATTCAAATCTCCTGTAGGCGTGGCTTATACTTCTTTAAATATTTCCCATTAACCTTTAGGATTCGCTTATCATCAGCCAACTCTTCGATTTCATATGCATTGTTTGAAAATATCTTTATTATTCGAAAAGGTCATTCCCAATGAGGTGACCATTTACCTAATGTTTTATTTTTCTTGTCCATGGGCAATATGACTTTCCAGACTAAGTCATTAATAGTGAATGCTTTTCCTTTCACCCTTTTGTTATATGCCCTGGCTACCCTTTGCCTTTGTCTCATTAGGATTTCCAATGCATGCAATCTAACTTCATCTAACTCAACTAACTCATTCATCATCATCTCCCAATATAATGCAGATGGGATTTCGTTTTGTCTTTGAATTCGAACTGATTGTAGATGAATTTCTACTGGCAATACCGCATCATGACCAAATGTTAGTTGGAAAGGTGTGGTGTTAGTAGCTTCTTTAGGAGATGTTCTACAGGCCCATAGTATTTGGTCCAAAGTCTTGTGTCAGTTCCTTGGCTTTTTACCAACATGTTTCTTAATTAATCCTATTATCACTTTATTGGCTGCTTCGACCTGACCATTTGCTTGAGCATAATATGGTGTTGATGTCAGTAATCTAAACCCCATCTCTTGAGCAAATTCTTGCATCTTCCTTCCAATAAACACAGAACCTTGGTATGTGGTTATGCTCTCTGGCAATCCGAACCTATAGATAATTTGTTTCTGTATGAACTCAATAATAGCCTCTTGATCAGCAGCTACTAATGGTATTGCTTCTATCCACTTGGTGAAATAATCTATTCCTACCAAGATATATTTCTGTCCTTTAGACGAAGCAGGATTTATTTCTCCTATTAAATCCAATGCCCATCCTCTGAAGGGCCATGGTTTAATGATCGAATGCAACTCACTTGCAGGAACATGTTGAATCCCTGCATGTTTCTGGCATTCTTCACACCCTTTAGCAAAGTCTATACAATCTTTGAGCATGCTGGGCCAATACATGCCATATCGAAATAATAACCATTTCATTTTATGACCTGCTTGGTGTGCCCCACATGCCCCATTGTGGACTTCTGACAATGCTAAGTATGCCTCACTTTCTCCTAGGCATTTTAGTAATACGCCTTCTTGGGTCTTTTTGAACAATTCATTTCCCATGAGGACATATGATAATGCTCTATATTTTATCTTCCTATCAACATTCAAAGTTGGATTTTTTAAATAGCTCACAAGTGGACTTCGCCAATCTGCATCTGATAAGGTGTCTATGGCTAGTACTTCGAATCCCTGTTTCTCAGCATAACCTAATTTTATACTCTCTAGATCTGATGGTATGAATCTAGTAGCCATAACTCTGCCTCTTAATTCGACTAAATCCTCAAAGTTTTTGGCAGAAACTTTATAACCTGAAGCCAACTGTGCTAAGTCATTTGCTTCTTGGTTTTCTATTCTTGGTATATGTTGAATATCCATGTATTCGAATCTTCTAAGTAGCCTGTTAACTATGACAAAGTATGTCATCAGATTTTCCTTTATGCACTTGTACTCCTTTGTTATTTGCTTGACCACTAACTCTGAGTCTCCTTTAATTTCGAATCTAGTTGCCCCCAATTCCAACAAAGCTTCAAGTCCAACAATAAGTGCTTCGTACTCAGCTTCGTTGTTCGAGCAACGAGGACCATCTAACTTATACTTGAATTTTGTTGGAATTCCTTCAGGAGAAATTATGAGAACTCCAACACCACTACCATCCCTATGGGTCGAACCATAAAAGTATAATTTCCAAGGTTGCATTTCAACGTAAGCCATGACAGTCTTTTCAACCAGTGAATGGTCCACAATAAAATCAGAAATTACTTGGCCTTTCACAGCTCTTAAAGGCATGAAAGTCAAAGAATATTATGTTAAGGCTAAAGCCCATTTACCAACTCTGCTATGCATTATTGGTTTCGAAAGCATGTGTTTAATAACATCGAAGTGAGATGAAACATAAACATCAACAGGCTTTATATAATACTTAAGTCTCATACAAGAAAAGTATAAACAGAGACATAGCTTTTCTATATTGCTATATCTAGTCTCTGCATCATTCAATACCCTACTTAAATAGTATATGGCTCTTTCGATGCCATTGTTATCTTCTTGTGCTAACATACTACCTATACTAACTTCAGAAGCAGATATGTACAATCTCATGGGCTTTCCCCATGAAGGTGGAGACAAGATGGGAGGCTGAGAGAGATATCTTTTTATCTTGTCAAATGCCTCCTGATGGGCTTCGTTCCACTCGAAGGCTTGGCCTTGCTTCAAACGAAGCAACGGAGAGAAAGCTTGGGTTCTTCCACTTAGATTCGAAATGAACCTTCTGAGAAATTTAATCTTCCCTAGCAAAGATTGCAGCTCCCTTTTTGACGTAGGTGCTTTCGTCTCCATTATGGCTTTGGTCTTATTTTGGTTGATCTCGATTCCTTTTTTATGAACCACAAAGCCAAGGAAATCTCCAGCCTGCACAAAAAATGCACATTTAAGGGGGTTCATTTTTAAGCCATGTTTTCTCATTCGTTCGAACGATTGGCTCAAATGATGCAAATGGGTTTCTGCAGATATAGATTTGATGACTATATCATCAATATACACCTGCATAAAGGTTTCAATGAAATCATGGAAAATCGAATTCATTGCCCTTTGATAAGTTGCCCCAGCATTTTTCAAACCAAAAGGCATCACTACCCATTCGTAGGTGCCTAAGGCTCCTGGGCAACGAAATGCTGTCTTGGCAACATCTTCTTCAGCAATAAAAATCTGATTGTACCCAGAGTATCCATCTAACATACTTAAATATTCGAATCCTGCAGCAGAGTCTACTAACATTTCTTCCACGGGCATGGAGTACTCATCTTTAGGGGTTGCAGTATTTAAATCCCTAAAATCTATGCAAATTCTCAGAGAGCCATTTTTCTTGATAACAGGCACTATATTTGCTAACCATTCGACATACCTTGTGGTTCTGATGAATCTGCAGCGCAGCAACCTTTCGATCTCAGCTTTGATCTTTGTGAGGACCGCTGGTGCAAATCTTCTAGGAGTTTGCTTGATGGGCTTCTTTCCATCCTTGATTGGAAGTCTATGCTCCACTAACTCCATCTTCAAACCAGGCATTTCATCATAGTCCCACGCTAAGCAATCTTTGTTTCTCTTGAGGACTTCGATCATTTCCTGCTTGAGGCCTGGATTAAGTTTTGCGCTTATGTAGGTTATTCTTTTCGTGTTCTCATCCCCCAGATTCACTTCTTCGAGCGGATCCTGCGCCAACATTTTGGCACCTGAGTCTATGGGGTCCTTCTCGAAGCCTAACGTTTCTTTATCATAGATGGCATCCAGCCTTTGATCTATTTCGTGTTCTTCAAAGGGTGAGCCTTTCGAGCCATCCCCATTTATTTCGTTCACTTCTACAGCCAATTTATTTATTTCAGCCTCTAAGGCCGCTTTCGTTCTCAGCCATATAGGCCGAAATCCTTTCGAAGAAGGAGGACTCAGTCATGAGCAAGGTTGTCGAATTCCCAGCCTGCTGGCCGTCTTTGCATAGTACCTTCGACTCCTTCATCTTCACTGACTATTCTTCTATCCCAATATATACCATCATGGCGAAGGGTCATATAATAATGTGCGTTTATGGTTTCGTTGATTTCATCATTAGGGACACATGGAGCAATCTTGGCCAAATGTTTGTCATAATTCCTCTTGTCAACTAAGTTGACTGCTGTCATGAAGTAACTTTGGTCCGCTTCAATGTTCTCCACGATCCCTTCTTATCTCCATAAAACCAACCTCTGATGCATTGACGAAGGAACTGCTCCTACGCCATGGATCCACTCTCTTCCTAACAAAAAGTTGTAGTTGGCTTTGGCTTCGATCACCATGAACATGGTGGGCCTGCAGCTTGATCCTATCGTCAAATCCAGTTGAACTACTCCCAATGTTTGGCCTACTTTCCCTTCATAATTGGATAGAACCATGTTGTGTGGTTTGATGTCACCCTCGCGTATTTCTAACTTTTTCAGCATGAAATGGGGTATTAAGTTAACTGCAGCACCCCCATCCACTAAAACCTTGTTTACGCCATGGGCACCAACTTTTGCCCGAATGAATAATGGCTTCAGATGATTTTTCATAGCTGGCTCTGGGCGCTCGACGAAAGCATTCTGCTCCTCGACGGCTCCGTTATCTATCACGTAGTAACACACAGGCCTATGCTTCATCATATCTATTGTATCATCCTCCTCAAACTCTTCGATTTCAGTTTCCTGTCCAAACTCATAAGGTAGTACAGATACCATGTTGCAATTGATATTGAGTGAAGACTCCCCCTCTGATTCAAAGTTGTCCGTTAGCATATCCTCATCCTCTTCTGGACCTGGTGTGTATTCCTTCAATTCAGT
This sequence comes from Vicia faba, assembly GCA_948472305.1. Lineage (NCBI taxonomy): Eukaryota > Viridiplantae > Streptophyta > Magnoliopsida > Fabales > Fabaceae > Vicia > Vicia faba. The sequence goes on along the minus strand of OX451741.1, from coordinate 330,729,759 downwards.
TGGTTGTGCTTCAGAGAAGAGTCTCCTACTAACTGGGGGTTTGTCCTCAGTTTGTTTATTTGGTGTGGGTTTGTTGGTGCTTGATTCTCCTTGGTTTTTTATCGAAGTTGTTCCTTTGTTTGCCACAACTTCCCTTTCAGCCTTTCGAATTCTCTGTTGCCTTCGCCATTGTGATCTTGACATAGGGTTTCTTCCTTTGTAATTTTCTAACCTCACTTCTTCCCTCTTCGCCATGTTGAACTGCCTTCTATATGTCATAGCGTGGCGTGCGTTTCATTCAGTGTTTCTCCATTTGTCTTTGCCCTTGTCCATTCTGACTTGCAGCCACTTGTCTGTTGGTATTTCAGCAGGAATTTTGAACGTTACCCTTCGTGCGCCTTTGGGATGAGGGCTATCAGGACTTCGTTGAGTGTATTTGCTATCGAAACGTTGGCCCATCTGACCAGTCTCTTGGTGGTTCTAGCATGGGGCGAAAGGGATTGTTTCGAAGGCTCTGGCCATACTTTGATCGTACACAACAGAACACCTTGGGCATACTAGGCATTTTGTTGCTCCTTTGTAACAGCGAACCAAGAATTCCAACAAACTTTCTCCAACTTTAGGATAACACCTGAATAACTGGTTATCCTGGCGCCAGTTGATGCCAGTTCGTGCCCTTTGTATCCTCTCGAAGTTTGCAGCAATTCTCTGGTTGCAGATAATGCTGCACCTAGGGCATAATATCATTTCCGCATCTCCTTTGTGGCACAACATGAGGTAATCTTTAAGACTGGCATCCCCAGCATAATTATCCTCCATTTTGTATTTTTCCTTTTCTAAGTATCTCTCCACCTCCTCCATTTCAGAACGAGGTCTCACCATATCCACCATGTTTACATCTACATCCTCCCCCTTTATGTCATCCTCTCCCCATCCAGTAGGTTTTATATCTTCAATTTGGATTTTTGAACTTTCTGGGGCAGAATACTTAACCAAGTAGTCAAACTTTCCACTGGGCTCTCCTAAAGTATCCCATATTTCTTTCTGAGGGGAGGGTGGCTTTGTGATCTGGACTTTCTCCAATTTTAGCCTCAGGCCTTCAGTAACCTGTGTCAACTCTTGCTTTTGGTTCTCCTGGCCTTCAGTAGCCTGGATCTCTTTCGAAACAGCCAAAGGTACTGCTTCGATCGAAGCCTCTGGTTGCTTGTGGACGTCCTCAGTGACCCCCTTGTTGACTTCGACTAACACCCAGTTTTCATTCTCAGTGCCTTTCTCTCCTAATGGAGTGTCATCTTGATCCGCTTCCACCATATTGATTCCTCCAATGCATACAGGCTCGGAGTAATTGGTGTCTGCGACATCTAAAGGATCTTCATCTACTTTCATTTTTGGTTTGTCAGCAAATTTCAGTCTGCCATCCTTAATTGCATTTTGAATTAGATCCCTGAAAAGAAAACACTGTGAGGTTTTATGGCCTAGGAAACTATGATACTTGCAAAATCCTCTTTTCTTCCTTTGATCTAAAGGAGGTATTTTGACGTTCGATGGCACAATGAGTTGGCCATCTTTGACAAGCAAATCAAAAATCTCGTCACACTTTGTTATGTCAAAAGTGTAAACCTTCTTTGGGAATTTGTCACTTTTCTCATTTTCAACAATTTCTTTCCCTTTTGTGGGAATTAATAACTTACAAGAGTAATGTGGGGCCTGTTTCAATTCAGCGAGATCAATTTCGTCCTCTTCGAATTCAGGATAAACTTCTGCTTCCTCAGCTCCAACATAGGAGACCCTTTCTTTCTTGTTATTTTTAAAAACTCTGGCCTTTTCGACCTTTATCCTTTCGACTTGTCGAACCCTATCGGCTAATTGAGCCATGTCCCTCAAGTATTGTGTATCTAATTTATTTCGAATAGAGTAATCCAGGCCGCCAGCAGCCATTTCGACTAACTCATGTTCAGGAACTATTGTAAAGCATCTAGATTTCAAAAGTCTGAACCTATTCAGATAATCATCTATGGGTTCAGTAAACTTCCTCTTGACACTGGCTAGTTCCTTCAGACTTATTTTAGATTTCCCCATGTAGAACTGTTCATGGAATAACCTCTCCAACAGAGCCCAAGTATCTATGGACCCAGGAGGCAAAATGGTGAACCATGTGAAAGCGTTCTTAGTTAGGGAACTTGGGAAATATTTGATCCTAAGGTCTTCATTATTCGCTATATCTCCTGCTTCGGTTAGATACCTGGCTATGTGTTCGATTGTTGATTCATTGGTATCTCCAGCAAACTTTGTAAACTTAGGGACTTTATATCCCCTTGGTAAATCAGTATGCATTATGTAATCTGATATAGGAGAGGCATAATTTGGCCTTCTAATTCCTGTATTGAGGCCATTTTGGGCCATGATTCTCTCTATCATGGTGGTTAAATTATTTTTTGCCAAGATGTTATCGTTTCGAATTCTGTGAACGACTACATCAGCATCTTGATTTCGACCCACCATGACAACTCCTCTAAGTTGTTCTTCTCGAAACTCTGGGACTTCTAACCTTTCGATCCTTGCCCCTGGTTCTATAATTTCCCTTTGTGGGCCCTGAATCATTGGGGCTTCTAACCTTTATGCCCTTGCCCCCAAATTAACCCCCTCTTTGGCTGGTCTATAGGGTGGGTCATCAGCAACTTGTTCTATGATAGGTACGTTTGCTCGAATTCCTGCCTGATTCTGCCTACGCCTTTCTGGGGGAGCGAAAAAATCTGCTATTCGACTCATGTTATCCGCGTTTTCTCTGTTTGTCACAGTTACATTTTGTACTATTGGGGCAAAGATCTCTTGCATAGTTTGCGCTAACACTCCTATCATATTATGGTTACTATCATCCATTAATTGCCTAAAGGCCAACTGATTTTCTGTGGTTAAGATAGACATTGCACTATAACCTACTGACCCTTGGTTATTTGTCATAAATTGATTTTCCCCAGACCCAGACCCTAATTGTGGTGACGTATTCGATGTCGAAGTGTGCAGACCCGCCATAAAAGATGTTTGCATCCTATAAGAGGAATTTCTATGTCTGTTAGCATCGAACCCGGGTGGTCTAGTTAGGGGGTGGCGAAATGGGTTTGTGTCCCTGATGGTGGAACGAATCCCCCAGGATAACTAATGGTTCCTGTATTTCCTAGGATCGAACTGTTAGTCGACATGCCACTTGTTCCATTAGTGGCTACACTACTGGTAGAAGATGCAACAGACTGTGCGTTCGAATGGATCACATTGGATGTTCCCGTCGAAGCGGACATATTAGTGCCTATTGCATGTGGGATATTTTGTTCCCCTTGTTGATTGTCTGGATTAGACATCTTGTTCAAACGTTTTCTTCTGGGTAAGGGTTGATTGCTATTGGTTATTCTACCACTTCTAAGGTTCATATAACAACGAACTTATCACTCAGAAAGTACTTTTATAATGGTTATGTCCCAACAATCTTTACTTTGTTCTAAATTTCGTAACGACCAATGACGGTCCCACCAGGTGTGCCAATTTGTTTACAGTGATTTCTGGTAAACAACCGCTAGTCCTCCAAACTATCAAATAATCTTAATGACTATTATTTAATCTCTCTGGTAACTTGCAGGATCGACTAGATTGATCCTATGGGGTATTGGTCGTTTGGATAGTTCTAATTGTAAAACTGATATTCATAGTTGGGATTTGTGTTTGGAATGTTTTATAGACGTTCAACTTACTTCGATTACCATATTAAAAGGATCTAATGACATGATCAAGTAAAGACGTGCGAAACTAAGTTGCATGAATAAAGATTCGATTGCAAAGAAATATAAAACTGCAAGAAACAAGTAAATAACTGTGAAGTCTAAAAGCATGAAATGTAACAGAATTTCTGAAGTGTAAAGGATTCGAAATGGAAAGAAAGCGTTTAAATGCAAGAAATCAGTAAATGATTTTGAATGAAAAGGTATTCGAATGTAAAGAACATGAATATAAAAGCATGAAATGTAAAAGAAACCAATTTGTAGAGGATTCGAAATGGAAAGAAAGCGTTTAAATGCAAGAAATCAATAAATGACTTTGAATGAAAATACTTTAATGTAAAGGCTTTTGAATGATATTGACATGAAGATAGAAGATAAACTGGAAATGATAAAGAGTTTTACTGAATCATAAATATTTGGTGTTATCATACGTACATTGTTCGAGCATTCGTTTCCCTAGCCATGTGGTATTTTGAATGTTTACTGAATTTTGTACAATAGATATGACACACGAAATCCTAGTACTAAGACTTCTATTTATACTATTTCGACCATAACGGTCTTGCCTATAAGATTCTGCCACGTTCAGAACATGCAGAGCACCGCTCCTTTCTAGCTTCCACGCGTCTTCGAACGCTTCAGCGCATATATTTTAAATTTCGAACATCCCGCTTGCGTTTGAATTTCAAATATTTTGGCACTCTTCGCTTCGAACTTATTTCTTAAACACAGTCTCATTACCACTTCGACGCTTCTTTTAAATATATCTTCACAACTGTCACTCGAAGCTCCGAGCCTTGACATATTCGTTCGAAGAATTGCTTCAACCATTCCGAACCGTAACATCTTGCTCTATTCCAACGAAACGTCCAACTTGCTTCGTTTCGAACTGTGTCATTAAAATCTTCAGCCAACAGATGCATGAGCTTATTATGTTAGAACTATAAGGAGGGAAAAAATTAGAGTATGATAGCTTTCATATTAAATGGCCTATTAAATCCACTAATAACTGCACTCTAAGGGAATTGTCCCTCAAAGAATGATCTAGAACCTCCTAGCCATAAAGTGGTCACGCTCTAGAGGCATATTAGATACATATGTCTTGTTTCCATAGGCTGTCAGATGACGAGAACTTGCATGATCTACTAACAATTGTTTCTTTATATAACTTTCCCTAAAAGAATATCAAAGAGCCTCTAACTCTAGAATCAAAGTATGGAGAATAGTCTAACATCATATACATACTATTTTAAACTCTAATTTTCACACTTACGACAATCACCAATTTAATTATCAGAGTGTTTACGTATATATTTCCATTGAGCATACTCTCTCAGATTATTTTATAACCAAAATTAAAGTTTTTATCATTATTCCATGTCAAATTAAAATAAATGGTATTTTAAAATATTAATGAGATGCTAATTATTTTTTTATCACATATTAACTCATTTAAACATCCTAATAATTGCAATTAATAATAAAAATATTTAAATAAATGAAATCTATCTTCTTTTCAATTTAGAAACAATTAAGTATATCTTTAAAAACAAAAATCAATTTATGAAAAGAAAGAGTGGTTAGCAATGAATATTTAGAAGTGAGTGAAAAGTAGAGACAAGCATGACTTGTGGTAAGCTAAGGAACGAACACTCCCACGGAACTCTACCAAACCATGTATGCTATATGCCCGTAGTTGGTAGCCGTCCAACGTAGCCACATGTGCTCTGCTACGGCGGTGGGTCCTCCCTCAACCACCATCAATCACCATGGACCCCTCCTCATCTTTCAATTCCAAGTCAAGATACTCCTTTATCTTAATATTCTAATCTAATCTTCTTCTAATTAACAAAATTAATCATTACTTAATTCAGTTATTCTTCTCTTTAATCTCTATTCTCTACCACATATGATATAGAAAAGTATATATTGATTCTCTGATGCAATCAAAGAGACTAATTCAGGTATCGCAAATATTTATATGTTTTTTTTAATCAAGTCCTACAAAATCTATGTAGTGGTTAAAAAGTTCTATATGTTTTGTCTAGTCTTTGTAGAATTAACAAGAAGAAAAACAAGAATCTAAGCTTTTAGATTGAATATGAATTAACATCAATTCTTTGATTCTTTTACTACTGTTTATTTTAATGCAATAATTACTAAACGACAATAATGACTCTATTCACTTACTTTTTTGACAATATTCGTGTGACTCTGGTCTTTGAAGACTAACAAATTTCATGTCTCAATTAGTACTACTTTCTTGGATTATTATAACAATATAATTAAGTTAACAATAATCTTTTTTTTTTTTTGGTTAATTGTCACCTCTTAAGGAGTTTATTATTATTTATTTATTTATTTATTTTCAATATATGTGTATGGGACAAAGCAATCAGCCATATCTGAGGACCAGAGTCAGACCTAATAAATACCCTACAAGCTTAGTTATAATTGGATCTATTGTTCAGTTTCTGGCACCTGTTGTTGGTACCAATTTTTTCAACTATATAGATGTGGTGAGTTGGGCAAATTGGATGATGATACTATCATCAATAAATTGATCTTACTTTCTCTTCTTCAAATTTTGTGATGCAATGTACAAGTTGCTAGTTGCCAGTTGACAAATGAGGCCATGTGTCAGATACTGAAAGGAACATCCCAACCCTTTAATGCCTAATTATTATTCGACAATATAACAAAATAAATGCTCTAGTTTCAAGGGTTTTTTTTAAACAAAAATTAACTATAGTAATTTAAAGTTGTCTGTTCTAAACCGGTAAATTGGGTTATATTTAAATTGATGTTATGAGTTGGAATCGATAAAAATTAATATATGAGTTAATTCAAACGTTTAAATCAATTAACGAATGAGAAGAGCAAGACTTTTGAAAAAAATTATATATATTTTAAAATTTTATTGGATGTCTTATTGAATAGTTTTAGAAAATTCAGAATTATGCGAAATATTAAAGACATTGTTAGTCTTCGCAATCTTTACTGTCATTAAAGTTATCATCTTAAATATAATTTCGTAATTACGTAATTAGTATTACTAATTGGTTTGAATTGTGGAGTGAACTTGAACATAACTATTTTAAAATTTGTATTTTTAGATTATATTGTTTTTTTTAGTTGGCATGTATGAATGTATGAATATTAATGATCAAAATTAGAAAAATGTCACAACTTCCTCTTACCTAACTATTTGTTTTTTTATATATATATTTTGTTATAGAGTCATAGTTGTCAATTAAATTCTGCTGAATTTTCTTTTATGTTATTTATTTTCAGTGCCTTTATGAATGTAGGACATTATAACTCGTTAGGTCTTTCTAGATGAAGATCTATTAATTCACTTGGGCCATAACTGGGCCTAAGCATACCAAACCATGACAATGACAGGGTACAGAAACTAGAGAACTAAACTACATGCGCAAGATAGCAAAAATGTAGCTGGTAGGAAAAGTTCACAAAGTTTGGTGAGATGTCTTGTGATAAAATAATGAGAAGATTGAGATAAGCACAGAAAATGGGTAAAAAAAAAGCTGCCAAAAAAGTTTTAAAAAGCAAAAAATAGGGTTTGTAGAGCATGCATAAGGGTGGAGAAAGAAAAGGATATGATAGTGTGTGGATGAAAAGTATTGATGCCCATATTGTTAGGTAGTGGTTGCTTGGACTTAGGCTATTATGATTGGTGTGAGTGAGATCATAAAACATCCTAGCTAACCCTTGTTTCCCATGTTGTCTTTTCTCAGTCAACTATCTATCACTTTCACTAAACTAAACCACTTGTCCACAACTTCTTTTTTTTCAAAGTTTAAATGTAAAATTTGGATTAAATCACTAAGTTAGTTTAGTTGGAAGTTAGGTTTTCTAATTGAAATGATTATGTTAGAATTATTAATAAAATTATTTGTGATTCAGTTTAAATTTGATAACAATTTAAAATTTTAATTTGATTCAATTTAATTTTATACGGTTCAATTTAATTTGATTTTTAATAAATAATATAAAATTAAAATTGATTCAAATGGTTTTCTTTCAAATGCATTCAATAATATTTTATTTTTATATTGTTTATAACTTTTTATTGATTAGCTATTTTTTATCTATTAGTTATTTTCACAAAATAACATCTAAATATATTTAATAATATTTTATTTTATACCGTTTTTTGTTTTCCATTTTTTGATTTTACTAATATCAAAACTGCACGATTTTTTTTATTTTATCAATTTTTTATTATTATTATTATTATTATTATTATTATTATTATTATTATTATTATTATTATTATTATTATTATTATTATTATTATTATTATTATTATTATTATTAAAATGAGAGTGGTACTTTATAAATTAAATTGATGATTCATATTGGATTCTATATTCTCTTACTAACCTAATAAAGTCCATCTCATCTCTTTTTGTTCTTAAGACTCCCACTTTCTCGCACAACATATATCTTGCCAACATCATCTTTTAACCTTATTCACACAAAGTCCACACTTTTTTCTTAATGAAAAACTAAAGTGGTCCAATGACACTAATTAGTCACACATAGATAACTCCTTTTAGATATGCATAATGGAGAGGTGAAATTTCTTTCCACACTTATTCAAGTTGCTTACCACTTGACAATTGGTGCCAATTCATTTGTAACAAGTGAGTTTATCGTGTTAAATAAAGACTGCTGATTTCTATCCATAAAAATAATTAGCTAAAAAAATCAAACTAAGAATGGATAAACCTCGTTATGAAAGGTTGAAATTCTGACTATTATTTCAAAACTTGCTCAAATAAATTTGTAATTTTGGTTCACCGTTTAAGATCACATTAAATGTACAAAGATGATTTATGTGAGATTAGTCGTTATAGAAAACACTCGAGTTCACGATGTCCTGCTATGTCTTTGGGAATAAGTCATCCACCATATTCTTTTATAGATGAATCGTTCAAGTCACAAACTAGATTATAGCTCAAAGATCTTAGGCATTTTGTTCTCATGTCTTATTCCATCAACATATGAGTGGGGTGCGGTCGTATGAGTCATAATTGAATTATAGGCTTAAAGCTCGAGACGTATCATTGAGTCACTAAGCTTTTATATATCTATCTGACATGTTATGTTATATATATATATCAATCCTAAAGACCTATTGTTTAGCATATTGTGAACAAGGTCACTAATATACTCCTCAGTGCAAGTACAATTGACATTCACTGTAGGGTCTAATAAAATGTTTATAAACCATAACTTTTACAAGAGTTTTCCATTAACCTATATGTAGGTTCACAATGGTGGCTCCGAGAATTACATTCAGTAATGGCGAGCAAAAGGCTCAAGGGGAGATAAACATCGCTTTGGAGGAATTACGTCCCCAAGGCAAATCCTTGCAAATAAGAATTCAAAACATCTTGCAACAACAACGACAATATGACAATCAACAGAAGGCCATAGAGGTTTTGGATCCCCAAATCGCTCTCTATCGAGATCTTGGATGCCCTGGTTCTATAAAACTTCAAGTATCCCCTTCCCTTTCTAATGGCATTTGATGGAAAGAGTCATCCTTAGAAGCACGTCGTTATCATCAATAAAAAGATTTCAATCATAAGTGCGACAGATTCTCTCAAGTGAAAGCTTTTCTCCAAAATCATGAATGAGACGACCTTGAGCTAGTATATGAACCTCCCGAAGTTCCTATAACCAACTATCAATATTTGTTTAAGAAATTGATCAACTGTTCTTAGTGAGTAAACACCCCAAGGTGTCCACTACAAGCATGTTCAATGTGTGTCAGGGGCATTCTGGGTCCTTAGGAAAATGAGGGATTTCAAACCTCCTACAAAGCATGTCGAGAACAATATATTGTTAAACATTGAATGATAACAAATATAGAGAGAAGTGTTTTACAATAAAGGCATTCTCAAACCTTCAATCCTTAAATAGAAGGTGATGGGAAACAATTCTAATACGTGGTATTAATACCACAATGATATGGGTCGCCACAAATGATTGGAACCAAGTGAAGAAGAAGTGTCTAATCCAAGATAAGCATATACGAACATACATCTAGGACACATCATATTTGGAGCGAGAAAAAGCTTTCTAGATGTGATAGGCTTAGAAGTCCCCTACCAAGAAGAGAAAAGGAACCATTAAAAAGGAGCGTAGGAGAACCGACTCGCCATACACTCAACATGATCGCTGGAGGTTTTTCTAAAGGAGACGAGTCGAGCTACTCGCATAAGAGGTATACTTGTAGGTTGTGCACTTCGTAGATTCTCCCTGAAAGCCTCACTCAATATCAACATATGAGTTCACATTATCACACTGAGACATTGTTGGGATTTTGCTCCAAGAAGACGACCTCATGGTCCTCATTATATAAATGATTAACTAGGATGTAAAGAAAGTAGTCATAGAGCATCGTAGTTTTGCGGACGCCCTCTATTAGGACACCATTGAAAGGATGCAGTTGGATCCATAAATTTCCATCCCTTTAAAGGCTTCTTGGCGTGTTTCTCGGGAATACATGTAAATGTTTGAGGCTAAATCTCCGTTAGAACCACTTTCAGAGTGGGTTAGAACTTTAAGACCATAAAATTCAAATAACTTGTTCTAAATTCCCCATTCATTGAACAACATAATCGTTGGTCACCCTACATTCAATGTCCTAAAATTTGTCTTATCCATGATCTATATGATCACGAAATATCCCTTAAATATGGGTATGTAGACATTTTGAATGGAGACAGAGAAGTAGCCAAGAAGTGTTACCAAAAAAACCCTCAAAGTATAGAAGTCAAGGCTTGCCAATATGCCACCAAGGCCCAATACCCACATTGTCAACATTGTAGACCTGAACTTAATGGGAGAATACTTCAAAGATAGATTGGTCCCCATATATTTATGGGTTGAACATGGGGTTAATTTTCTAGAATGAGGGTTAAATAGACAGCAAAATATCTTCTTGTAATTTTTGAAAATTAGATAAACGCACGAAATTTGTTATGGTGCAAATTTGTTTGAAAAAGGTTTTACGCAATTTGAAGGTTATTTGTAAGGTTACTCACACCAATGATATGAATCAAAATAGAGAAAATATGCTAGTTAACCTTTAATGGCTCAAATAAGCAATTTGACATAATTAATGATTAATTAATATTAAGCAATATCTAATCACAATCTTTATACTATAACCAATAATAAGATTCTTCAAAACCCCCAACATATTTAGACCTAAGATTACACAAATAATCACTATAAAAGCAATAAAGATAAGAGACGTTTAACTCTAGACAAAGCAAAAAATCTAACAGTAAACACAAGTAAGAAAGAAAAATAGAGAGACAATAGTACACCAGGGTTTATACATGTTCAATGCTTTCATCCTCGCATGCACCTAATCTAGTCTTCAACGATAAACCATCAAAAATTTGCTTCTTCCTCTATGTTATTTCAGTTTGTTTTTGGTTATAACAATTCAATGAAACAATAATATAAACTTCCTAATCTATACTATTTTCATTGCTTCTTGATTGAAACATTTTTTGCAACAAGCTACCACAACTACCACCTTTGATCTTTAACTCTATCTTGATCTTTAACCTTTGATGGAATTTAATCGTGACAATACATCAATCTTTATTCAATCCGGATTTCAAGCTTTGAATCATTTTTCAATAAGCTAACAAACACAATGAAAAACTCCATAAAATGGAGAAGAGTTCCCTCTATTTTTCTTCAAGGAACTTAACTCTTGAATTCCTCTAAGATCAAAATTTGCTTGAAAACTACACACTTCAATGAATAATTAGAACTCTAATGCTTCCCCATTGTGATACGATGAGAGAACTGACTTGGTGGTTTTGCGTTTGATCGCAAATATTGCGGTTAGCAAGAGTCGCCAGCGACTTTTCTTTTATCCAAAGGGAAAGGTGAAAAAACATAGGAAAGACCTTTAGAGATATTTTCTTGAGTTCGGGGGGTAGATTATGAAAAGGGAAGGTATTAGCACCCTTTTCATCCATGGTTTTCCATGGGCTCTTAGTTACTCGCTAGATCACTTTCTTTTGTTTGAATGTGCTTGTGGTGTGGGTTTTGAAAGTATTCTGAAAATGTAACTTTGTAATGATTCTCGTTTCTATAAGAACGCATACAAAGTGTTTGTTTCGAAAATAGTTCAAAGATGTATTTGTGAGATGTGTTTTGAAAGTATTTTGAAAAAGTGTATTCTTTGTAATGGTTCTCGTCTCTATAAGAACGCGTACAAAGTGTTTGTCTTTTGAAAATATTTTCAAAATGAAAGTGTTGGTGTATAAAAATATTTTTGTTGTGAGCAAGCGAGCAACTAGGAGCGAATCTACCTACTCGAAAGGTCTTAGATGTTCTTTTCCTCCTCCTTTATACGTTGTTATCTTACCATTGAATTGGTAAGAAGCCCCATCGTTGGATGTGAAGGGACGGGCGTTGGGACGTTTTGTATAGTCATAGAAAGCAATGTTGCAAGGTATCTTAGCATTTTCTTTTAGGGACTAAGATCATTTGTAAGGCAACTTTGAATAGCGTCATCGATGGACTATGATCTTGTATTTCGATTGGTTTTGCTAAGACACCCCACGTGCGTAACATGACCATTTTTAGGCAACAAAGTGTGATTACCCAAAGGGTGCGTGTGTGCAAAGTGTGTTTGATTGCATGCATTTAGTCTTAATTAGGGTGATCTATTTGTCAATTTTGTGTCTTGCCATACACACCCTAGTTACTAGCATTTACATTCGAAAGCGATAAATTGCAAAAATTTAAATTCCTACGCTATTACAATATTTTGGGAATGAGGGTACATATTTATGAATGGGGGTTGCAAATAAAATTAAATCATAAGTTACTATTACAACCATATTGAAATGTACAATATAAGAAAGAAAAAGGACTTGTTTAGAAAATGTTTTTGTCTTAATGAAAAAAAGAAATAAATTAATAAAAGAAAAAAATATTTTTATGTCTTTTTATGTTAATATTAAAAATGATGAAAAGAAAAATAAATTAAAGATAGAAACAGCGTGCTACTGCAAGAAAAACAACAAGGATCAGAAGTTCTGAAGCCAGGCGCGTGATGACTTAGAAAGGAACGTCAGTGGAATTAGAAGTTCTGGATTGGTACACTCTGAGATCCTGCAAGACACGTTAGAGGGAAAACACAGAAGTTCTGGATTGCTATGTGTTGAACTTCTGAATGTTAGAACAGTGAGAAAATCTTAGAAGCTCTGTGCGTGTCAAAACAGTAAGAAGAACTCAGAAGTTTTGTATGGTGCTAAGACAGTGAACGAACAATCAGCAGTTCAACATGTTATCAGCGTATGAAAATCAGAAGTTCTAAGTGTTAAAACAGTTAGTGAACATCAAAAGTTCAGTGTGCATTAACAGTAAGGAGAACTTAGAAGTTCTGTGTTGTTCTAAAGTTGTGAGTGAACATCAGAAGTTATATGCCATATTTCAACTCTTAATCCGCACATCAACAATTTATTCAGTTCTTAAGAAACAACATATCAGAAGGATAACAGCACAACAACTTATAGAAGTTATAATCCTAAATCTGAGTCTAGCCCTAATCAAGAAACTCCGATCCACAGTTTTTTCTACTTATGCAATGATATGAACAACATCAATACTATGATACTTACATGTTTAATGATGTTCTGAATGAAAAAGATGCAAAGTCAGAAAGACTTACCTTGAACCTGGAACGTGGGCTTGGAGCTTTGAGTTGTTGTCTTTGGATGTTCTAGAATCAGCAAGAGTAACGGAAGATAAAATGCCAAGCTCTTTGATTCAAAGGGAAGAACAAAGGTTTGGTTTTCTGTTTGGGAAATCTGGATTTCTATGAAGGGTTTCACAGGTTTCTTTTTCTCTTTTGATAGTTCTCTCTTTTCAAAAGCCAGCCCCTTGCAAGTGTGATGAAGCCACTTATTTATAGATGAATTTGTTGTGGTTTTGGGGGGGGAAAACAAATGAGATTTGAACTTTTGGCACACTGTTCCATTGCTTTTTGATCACATCCTTTTGTATTTGGTGCAAATACAAGATTTGGGAAAATGCAGGCGTGGACTGGATTAACTGCTGGTTAGAGTATTGTACTGTAGCAGTGCAGCAGGTTGTTTAAACGGGGTCTTGGGATTTGGTGATGTTCTGATGGCAGAAGACCAGAAACGTAACCTTCTGTTGGCTGAAGATTTTGATAATGTTATCTAGAACTCAAAAGAGTTAAAAGTTCTGATCGAAATGGAATTGAACACCATATTTCGAAGTTGCAGAAGCGGTGTTTCAAATGAGTGTGTCAAAGCTTGAAGCTTCGAACGATGATCATGGGAAAATATCCAAAGGGGTCTCGAAACAACAGCGAGGCTAGGTTTGGGAAGAGCGTTCGAAACGGAGAAACACCAAAGCATTTAAAATTTAAATGGAAGCGGGACTTTCAAAGTTTGAAAGTTATGTGTTGGAGCATTTGGGGACACGTGGAAAGATGAAAGAAGCATTGTCTTGCATGTTCGAAACGTGGCATAATCCTATAGCGAGACCGTTAGGGTCGAATTAGTATAAATAGAAGTCTTAGTATTAGGATTTCGGTGTGTCATATCTGTTATACAAAATACTCAATAACATTCAAACTACCACATGGCAAGGGAAACGAATGCAAGAGAGATGTATGTATGATAGCACCATGTATTTTTAATTTAATGAAAGCCTTTTTACCATTTCCAGTACTTTCCTCTTTTCTTTTTATCGAATAACATTTACAAGTTTCTTTATTTATCGTCTTTTCATTTCAAAGTCTTTTCCTCAAAAGTTTTGCTCTTTATTGCTTTCTTTATATTTCGAGCACTTTATATTTCAGAGAACTGTTACGCTTTCAATACCTTTACTTCCAAGTATTGCTTTTCAAACGCATCTTTTTAATTAAAATTGCATTAAACGCTTTCTTTACATTTTAAACTTCTACATCCCAGAAACCTTTTATGTTAAATGTTTTGCAAATCGAAATCATTTACTTCATTTTCCATACAGTTTTACATGTCTCTTCAATCAGCATTACAATTAGCATTTATTCGTATAATTTAGTTTTCATGTACAATTTGACCACGTTCTTAAACTCTTAGAGAGAAGGATCGAAATAAACCAAACACTTGTACAATAGCAACCATGAATAATTGTTCGATTGTGAGAGTAACTTTAATATCCAAGGAGTCCTAGGATCAATCTAGTCGATCCTGTGAGTTACCAGAGAGATTGAGTAGCGTTAATAAAGATTATTCGATAGTTTGGAAGACTAGCGGTTGTTTACCAGAAATCACTGGAAACAAATTGGCACACCTGATGGGACCAATAGTTGGATATCAGAATTAAGGATTGTCGAGACATAGCCATCCCCAAAACGTAGGAACCATAAGAAATTTGCTGTTTTATGAACCTAAGAAGTGGTAAGATAACCAACAGCAACCAACCTTTATCCAGAAGAAAACGTTTGGACAAAATGTCTAATTCAGACAATCAACAAGGAAACCAAGGTGACCCACATGCAACGAGCACTAACGCTTCCATTTCGAGCGGAACATCTAATGTAATCCCTTCGAATGCACAGTCCGTTGCATCTTCAACCAGTAACATAGCCACCACTGGAGTAAGTGGCATATCAACCAACAGTTCGATCTTAGGAAATACTGGAACTATGGGCTACCCTGGGGGATTCGTTCCACCACCAGGAACACAATCCCATTTAGCCACACCATCAACTAGACCACCCGGCTTCGATGGGAATAGAATTAGAAGTTCTTCTTACGGAATGCCAACATCTTTTATGGCAGGTTTACACAATTCCACTTCGAATTCATCCCCACAACTAGGATCTGGGTCTGGGGCGAACCAATTTTTTTATGACAAATAACCAAGGGTCAGTGGGTTATAGCACGTTGCCTATCCTAACCACAGATAACCAGTTGGCTTTTAGGCAATTGATGGATGACAGCAACCACAATATGATAGGGGTGTTAGCGCAAACCATGCAGGAAATATTTGCCCCAATAGTTCAGAATGTGACTGTGACGAACAGGGAAAACGCTGACAACATGAGTCGAATAGCAGATTTCTTTGCCCCCACAGAAAGGCGTAGGCAGAACCAGGCGGGATTTCGAACAAACATGCCTGTTATAGAACGAATTGCTAACGACCCAATTCAGAGACTACCCAGAGAAGAAGCTAACTTAGGGGCCAGAGCACCAAGGTTAGAAGCCCCAGTAATTCAAGGCCCACAAAGGGAAGTTATGGAACCAGGGGCAAGGATCGAAAGGCCAGAAGCCCCAGAACTTCGAGAAGAACAACCTAGGGGAGTTGTTTTGGTCGGTCGAAATCAAGATGCCGATGCCGTCGTTCATAGGATTCGAAACGATAACATCTTGGCAGAAAATAACCTAACCACCATGATAGAGAGGATCATGGCCCAAAATGGCCTCAATACGGGAATGAGGAGGCCAAATTACGCCTCTCCTATATTGGATTGTATAATGCATACTGATTTACCAAGGGGATACAAAGTCCCTAAATTTACAAAGTTCGCTGGGGATACCAACGAGTCAACAGTCGAACACATAGCGAGATATTTAACCGAAGCGGGAGACATAGCCAATAATGAAGATCTCAGGATCAAATACTTCCCAAGTTCCTTGACAAAAAACGCCTTCACTTGGTTTACCACGTTGCCTCCCGGATCTATTGACACTTGGCCCCTTTTAGAGAGATTATTCCATGAACAATTTTACATGGGACAATCGAAAATAAGTTTGAAGGAATTGGCCAGTGTTAAGAGAAAATTCACTGAACCCATAGACGATTATTTGAATAGATTTAGGCTGTTAAAATCCAGATGTTACACAGTAGTGCCTGAACATGAGTTAGTCGAAATGGCCGCTGGGGGTTTGGACTATTCTATTCGAAAGAAATTAGATACTCAGTATTTGAGGGATATGGCTCAATTAGCCGACAGGGTTCGACAGGTCGAAAGACTAAAAGCTGAAAAAGCCAGAGTCTTTAAGAATAGTAAGAAAGAAAGGGTTTCCTATGTTGGGACTGAGGAAGTGGAAGAATATCCTGAATTCGAATTCGAAGAGGTCGAAATCGACCTCGCTGAATTAAAACAGGCCCCACCTTACTCCTGCAAAATGTTAGTTCCCACGAAAGGGAAAGATATTGTTGAAAATGAGAAAAGTGACAAGTTTCCAAAGAAGGTCTACACCTTCGACGTCACTAAGTGTGACGAAATTTTTGACTTACTTGTCAAGGATGGCCAACTAATTGTGCCATCAAATGTCAAAATACCTCCCTTGGATCAGAGGAAGAAAAGAGGATTTTGCAAATATCACAGTTTCCTAGGCCACAAGACCTCACAATGTTTTCTTTTCAGGGACTTGATTCAAAACGCGATCAAAGATGGCAGACTAAAGTTTGCTGATAAGGTGAAGATGAAAGTGGACGAAGATCCTTTGGACGTCGCAGACACCAACTACTCCGAGCCTGCATGCATTGGAGAGGTCAACATGGTGGAAACTGATCAAAGCGATGCCCCAACAGGAGAGAAGGACACTGGAGTCGAAAACTGGGTGATGGTCGAAGTCAGCGAGGAAGTCACTGAAGACATCCAGAATACGCCAGATACTTCGATTGCTGCACCTGTGGCTGTCGCAGGAGAAACCCAGGCTACTGAAGGCCAAGGAAATCAAAACGAAGGATTGACACAAGTCACTGAGGGCTTGAGGCTGGAATTGGAGAAAGTCCAAATTACACAGCCAGTTCCCCTTCGAAAGGAAATATGGGACACTCTGGGGGAACCCAGTGGGAAATTTGACTATCTGGTCAAATATTCTGCCCCAGAAAGTTCGAAGGTCCAGATCGAAGACATAAAGCCCACAGGATGGGGCGATGACGAAACTAAAGAGGGAGATGTGGAAATAAATATGGTGGATATGGAAGGACCCCGTTCTGAAATGGAAGAAGTGAAAAAATACTTAGAAAAAGAAAAGCACAGAATGGGGGATAATCACACTGGAGATGCTACTCTCAAAGACTATCTCATGACATGCCACAAAGGAGATCCAGGCATGATATTGTGCCCTAGGTGCAGCATCCTCTGCAACCAAAGAATTGCTGCAAATTTCGAAAGGGTACAGAGGGCTCGAACTGGCAACAATTGGCGCCAGGATAACCAACTCTTTAGGTGCTATCCCAAGGCTGGAGAGAGTCTGTTGGAGTTTGTTTTTCGCTGCTACAAAGGGGCAACTAAGTGTTTGGTTTGCCCAAGATGTTCTGCTGTGTATGACCAAAGCATGTCCAGGGCCTTCGAAACGATCCCCTTCGCCCCTTGCTGGAATCATCAAGAAACCACCCAGATGGGCCCACGTTTCGACAGCAGGTACAAACAGCGAAGACCTAATAGCCCTCACCCCAAAGTCGCTCGAAGAGTGACTTTCAAACTCCCTGCTGAAGTGCCAACCGATAGATGGCTACAAGTCAGAAATGACAAAGGCAAAGACAAATGGAGGAGTGCTGAACGAAATACACGCCATGCTGTGACATACAGGAGGCAATTCAACACACAAAAAAGGGAGGAAGTGAGATTAGAGAATTACAAAGGAAAGAACCCCATGTCAAGATCCCAGTGGCGCAGACAGCAAAGGATTCGAAAGGCTGAGAGGGAAGCTATGGCAAACAAAGGGGATGCTTCAACGAAGATACAAGGTGAATCAAGCACCAACAAACCAAAAAATCAGACTGAAGAGAAACCTCCAGTCAATAGGAGGCTTTTTTCTGAAGACCAACGAGACGAACCAAAGGAATATATTCCAGGCCCGGAAGAGGACGAAGATATGGTAACAGATAACTTCGAATCGGAGGGGGAGTCTTCATTCAACCTGAACTGTAACGTGGTGTCCGTGCTTCCCTGCGAATTTGGGCAGGAAACTGAAATCAATGAATATGAGGAGGAAGACACCACAGATTTAATGAAACATAGGCCCGTGTGCTACTACGTGATGGACAATGGGGCTGTTGAGGAACAAAATGCGTTCTTCGAACGCCCAGAGCCTGCAATGAAGAATCATCTCAAGCCACTTTTCATTCGGGCGAAAGTAGGTGTCCATGGTGTGAACAAAGTTTTAGTGGATGGGGGTGCTGCAGTCAACCTAATTCCCCATTTCATGCTAAAAAGGTTAGAGGTCCGCGAAGGAGATATCAAGCCCCATAATATGGTTCTATCCAATTATGAGGGAAAAGTGGGCAGAACACTGGGGGTGGTCCAGTTGGAATTGACAATAGGCTCAAGTTGCAGGCCCACCATGTTTATGGTTATCGAAGCCAAGGCCAACTATAACCTACTGCTAGGAAGAGAATGGATTCATGGCGTGGGGGCAGTTCCTTCGTCAATGCATCAACGACTAGTTCTGTGGAGAGAGGACGGAATCGTGGAAAACATCGAAGCAGACCAGAGTTACTTTATGTCAACTGTCAATTTAGTTGACAAAAGGGATTATGATAAAAATCTGGCAAAGATTGCTCCATGTGTCCCAAACGATGAGATGCATGAAACTAGAAACGCCCACTACTACATGACACTTCGTCATGATGGTCTTTACTGGGATAGAACAATAATCAGTGAAGAGGAAGAAGTTGAAGGTGCTATACAAAAACGGCCAGCAGGCTGGAACTTCGACAACCTTAACCATGACTGAGTCTACCTTCTTCGAAAGGATTTCGGCCTATATGGCTGAGAATGAATCGAAAGCGGCCTTAGAGGCTGAAATAAATGAATCAACTGTAAAGACGAATGAAGTCAGTGGGGGGGGGTGCGAAATGCTCACCCATCAAAGAATTGGAGATGGATCAAAGGTTGGATGCCATCTATGACAAAGAACCCTTAGGCTTCGAAAGGGACCCCATAAACTCAGGTGTCAAAATGTTGGCACAGGACCCGCTCGAAGAAGTCAACTTAGGGGATGAAGAAACGAAAAGAGTAACTTACGTGAGTGCTAAACTTAGCCCAGGCCTCAAGGAAAAGGTGATCGAAGTCCTTAGGAAAAACAAAGATTGTTTCGCATGGGATTATGATGAGATGCCTGGTTTAAAGAGGGAGTTGGTCGAACATAGACTGCCAATCAAAGATGGCAAGAGGCCCATCAAACAAACTCCTAGAAGATTCGCACCAGCGGTTCTCACAAAAATTAAAACTGAGATCGAAAGGTTGCTGCGCTGCAAATTCATCAGAACAACAAGGTACGTTGAATGGTTAGCAAACATAGTACCTGTTATTAAGAAAAATGGTTCTTTAAGGATTTGCATAGATTTTAGGGATTTAAATACTGCAACCCCTAAGGATGAATATTCCATGCCCGTGGCAGAAATGCTAGTAGATTCTGCTGCAGGATTCGAATATTTGAGCATGTTAGATGGATACTCTGGATACAACCAGATTTTCATTGCTGAAGAAGATGTGGCTAAAACAGCATTTCGTTGCCCAGGAGCCTTAGGCACCTACGAATGGGTGGTGATGCCTTTCGGTTTAAAAAATGCTGGGGCAACTTATCAAAGGGCGATGAATTCAATCTTTCATGACTTCATCGAAACCTTCATGCAGGTGTATATTGATGATATAGTCATTAAATCTATATCTGCAGAAGCACATTTGCATCAGTTAGGCCAATCATTCGAACGGATGAGAAAACATGGCTTAAAGATGAATCCCCTTAAATGTGCATTTTTTGTGCAGGCTGGAGACTTTCTCGGTTTTGTGGTCCACAAGAAAGGAATTGAGATCAACCAGAACAAAACCAAAGCCATAATGGAGACGAAAGCACCTGCGTCAAAAAGGGAGTTGCAATCTCTACTAGGGAAAGTTAACTTCCTCAGAAGATTCATTTCGAACCTGAGTGGAAGGACCCAAGCTTTCTCTCCGTTACTTCGTCTGAAGCAAGGTCAGGCCTTCGAATGGAACGAAGCTCACCAGGAGGCGTTTGACAAAATAAAAGAATATATTTCCCAGCCTCCTATTTTGTCTCCACCATCATGGGGGAAGCCCATGAGATTGTACATATCTGCCTCTGAAGTTAGCATAGGTAGTATGTTAGCACAAGAGGATAACAATGGCGTCGAAAGAGCCATATACTATTTAAGTAGAGTGCTAAATGATGCAGAGACCAGATATAGCAATTTAGAAAAGCTATGTCTCTGTTTGTACTTCTCTTGTATGAAACTCAAGTATTATATAAAACCTGTTGATGTTTATGTTTCGTCTCACTTCGATGTCATTAAACATATGCTTTCAAAACCAATAATGCATAGTAGAGTTGGAAAGTGGGCTCTGGCTTTAACAGAATATTCATTGACTTTTATGCCCTTAAAAGCTATGAAAGGTCAAGTGATTTCTGATTTCATTGTGGATCATTCGTTGGTTGAGCAGACAAGCATGAGTTACGTCGAAATGCAACCATGGAAATTGTACTTTGATGGTTCAACCCACAGGAATGGAAGTGGTGTTGGAGTCCTTCTAATTTCTCCTGAAGGAATTCCAACAAAATTCAAGTATAAATTGGATGGTCCTCGTTGTTCGAACAACGAAGCTGAATATGAAGCGCTCATTGTTGGACTTGAAGCTTTGTTGGAATTGGGGGCAACCAGAGTCGAAATTAAAGGAGACTCTGAATTGGTGGTCAAACAAATCACAAAAGAATACAAGTGCATAAAGGAAAATTTAATGGTATACTTCGTCATAGTCAATAGGCTATTACGAAAGTTCGAATACATGGACATTCAACATATACCAAGATTAGAAAACCAAGAAGCAAATGACTTAGCGCAGTTGGCTTCAGGTTATAGAGTATCTACCAAGAATCTTAAAGATTTGGTCGAAATAAGGGGAAGAGTTATGGCTACTAGATTCACACCATCGGATCTGGAAAGTATGAGATTGGGATATGCTGAGAAACAAGGATTCGAAATTCTAGCCATAAATACTTTGTCAGATACAGACTGGCGAAGTCCATTAAAGAGTTATTTAGCAGACCCAACGTTAAAGGTGGATAGAAAAACAAAATATAGAGCATTGTCATATCTCCTCATGGGGAACGAATTGTTCAAAAAGACCCAAGAAGGTGTATTATTGAAATGCCTAGGAGAAAGTGAGGCATATTTAGCATTGTCTGAGGTCCATAATGGGGCATGTGGGGCACACCAAGCAGGCCACAAAATGAAATGGTTGCTATTTCGATATGGTTTGTATTGGCCTAGCATGCTCAAAGATTGCATAGACTTTGCTAAAGGATGTGAGGAATGTCAGAAACATGCAGGAATTCAACATGCCCCTGCAAGTGAGTTGCATTCGATCATCAAACCATGGCCATTCAGAGGATGGGCATTGGATCTGATAGGGGAGATAAATCCTGCTTCGTCCAAAGGTCAGAAATATATCTTGGTAGGAGTAGATTATTTCACCAAATGGATCGAAGCTATACCTTTGGTAGTTGCTGATCAAGAGGCAGTTATCGAGTTTATACAAAAGCACATTATCTATAGGTTTGGATTGCCAGAAAGTATAACTACAGACCAAGGCTCTGTATTTACTGGTAGAAAGATGCAAGGATTTGCCCAAGAAATGGGGTTCAGATTGCTAACATCAACACCATATTATGCTCAAGCAAACGGACAAGTCGAAGCAGCAAACAAAGTAATAATAGGATTAATCAAGAAGCATATTGGCAAGAAGCCAAGAAATTGGCATAAAACTCTGGACCAAGTGTTGTGGGCTTGTAGAACATCTCCTAAGGAAGCCACCAACACTACGCCTTTCCAACTTACATTCGGCCATGATGCAGTATTACCAATAGAAATTCATCTGCAATCAGTTCGAATCCAGAAACAAAACGAAATTCCAGCTGCATTATATTGGGAAATGATGATGAATGAATTAGTTGAGTTGGACGAAATTAGGTTACATGCGTTGGAAATTTTGATGAGGCAAAAAGAAAGAGTGGCCAGAACATACAATAAAAGGGTAAAGAAAAAAGTATTCGTTATTAATGACTTGGTTTGGAGAGTCATATTGCCTATGGATAAGAAGAACAGAGCGTTAGGAAAATGGTCACCTCATTGGGAAGGACCTTTTCGAATATTAAAAGTATTCTCAAACAATGCATACGAAGTCGAAGAACTCTTGGATGATAAACGTGTCCTAAAGGTTAATGGGAAATATTTAAAGAAATATAAGCCAAGCCTGCGGGAGGTTCGAATAATAACAACATAAACAAAATATTATAAAAAGCCAAGATGGCAAGATAAGAATGCCAAAATGGCGTTGTTCGAATATTACATGAAAAAACCAAAGTTATGGTCAGATGAGATACAAAAAATTTAGAAATAAACATTATTTTTCAATCGATTAAAGGTGCTTCGAAATGTTTCAAGCCTCTGCTGAGCAAACCGCCTGGCACCTTCCAAGGTTGCCACTTCTCCTTTAAGTTGTTCTGCAGTCTCCATTTCTGCAAGCCCCCGGTTGAGAAGCTCTTCGAATTGGTTACCTGCAGGATTAGTTTCGAAGGCTAGTTGTTGTTCCTTAGCCTCCTTAACTTTCTGCTGAAGTTCCAGAATCTGCCTTTCCCAAATAAGAATGGACTCAGCTCGAGCCTCATATTCAGTTTTCGCCTGCTTCAGATGCATAGCCTGATCCTCAGCTTCTTGAGAAAGCTTCGAAGCTTGTTCATAGGCGGCATCCATGGCAATGCGTTTCTCATGAACCTTCTTGGCAGCAGATTCGTCTTGGAGAAGGTAGCCAGTTACGTTGTCCAACAAAGTCTGAAGATCAAACAAGAGAGTACTAACTGGCAAAGAGCAGTTGGAAAGATTAACCTTTGTAAGCAGCTCCTTCATAGTATAGCAAGCAGTACTATCTTGCTTAAGCACTTCGAAGATATCCACATTGAGAATAGTTCTCCTAATTTTGTTAAGAAGAACGACTCTTTCATCTGTGGGAAGAGGATAGCTGGTTGAACTTGTGCCAGCCCTAGCGAGTGGAACGTCCCTCTGAGCCAACTTTGCCTTCATATACCCAATGGGGTCATTTCGCCTCAGAAGTGCCAGTTCTTCGTCAGTCATTCGAGACGGAGAGGATTGGGGGAATTCCACGCGTAGGGGAACCGCGTTTGTTTCAACCTCTAGGGTTTCGTTGATTGCATCACCATCCCCTTCATTTGCTTCGTGCTCTTGGTCTTCTTCATCTTCGTCCAAATCTACCACTTCGATACCATCCCTTTCGCCGCTATGTGCGTTAGACCCCGTCCCGGCAGTCGAACCATCATTGGCGTTTTCCTCTTCATTGGCGTTTTCCTCTTCATTGGTGTTTTCCTCCTCAGATTCTTCGCCTGCAGATTCTTCGGATTCTCGCCCAGAATCAGCTTTTTCTTCTTCAGTCTGAGTATCCTTTGGGTCCTCTTGAAGAGTTTCAAGAGGGGACTTTTGAAGAACCCTTTGTGAATCCTCTGCAGACGTTTGAAGTATCGTTTCGTTTACCTCTTTCAGAGGGATGGAGGTACCTTGGTCATCTGGCTGTTCAGAAGTTCCAGCTAGAACCGCCACATTGGAAGAACCTTTGTTTTGGACCAAATTGCTGGAATCTCCTTGAGGAGAGGAGTTAAGCGGAGCAGCAGCTTTGGACGGTGAGGTCGAAATGGTAGAAGTAGGATTCAAGATGTTCTGCAAAGAGTGGCAGAATGTTAAAAAAAAAAATATATATATATATATATATATTCACCAAGATAATAAGAGGTTAAAACATTTTTAGAGGAAGTTCGATTTACCTGTGGGCCCTCAGAGGAGAGGTTACTAGCTATGCGTTCCAACTGTGGGTTGGAGGTCGAAGGTGGATTTTTGGATTTTGGTAAAGGAGCAGCATCCCTGGAGTCAAGTCCAGAGACGCTAGTCGGAACAGTACTTTTTGGTGTAGCTTTCTTTAGCTTCTTCTTCGAAGCAGTATTTGAGTTTCCTCCAGCAGTGGGATCTTCCCCAGTAGTGCTTGGTTTTCGCTTCTTAGGAGTAGTGGGAGGAAGTTTGTTGGTCTGAACGAATTTTAACGAAGTTATATATAAAAAGCTTGAGTGAATTCGAAGCATCAAAAACTAAGTGATTACCGTTGGAATTGGGGCACTTGTTGTTGGCGTTATTGTTGTTGTTGTAGTTGCAGCAGTAGCAGTTGTTTCGGGTGGATTAGCTTTTTCAGTAGTGTCAATGGAGGTCTGAGAGGCACTCCCTTCCTTCGATTTCGAGGCAGCAGTCTTTATCCTGATAGCTGAAAATCAAAACAATTAAGGCAAAGGTTAAAGATATGGAAAAGAAAAGACATTTGGGATTGTTCCCAAGCATTCGCACCTGTGCCTTGATCAGATTTAATTGACATGGCAGAAAGGTCATATCGAAGATGTCCTGGGAAATCATGAAGCCAATGTCGAGCCCATGTCACAGTCTCAGATGGCTTTGGTTTCCTTTGAAGATATTTGAACATCTCTTTGCAAGTAAACCACCATGGATATGGGGGAAACCAAGCCAGAGCCAGTTCTGAGGTAGGTAATCTGGGAAATTTAGGTGGATGCATTTCGAATGCCAACCTATACCTATCCTCAGGTGACAGCCCTGAAGGAAGTTTTAGCTTAGAAACTTTTTGTTTAAATTTTTCCTTCAAGGTCTCAGCTGCTTGATGCACAGTGGAGTCCAAGCGCGTGGGGTCGTAAGTAGTTTCAAAATAATTTTGAAAAGCTTTTATCTCTTTGGCATGAGTAAACATACCTTTCTTTGCTGGTACCTGCACATCGAAGGCATCAATTAGTTTCTGTCGAATTGTAAGTGTATCGAACATGCAAGTTTGATAAAACTTAATCCACCACTCCAGAAACCCTTTAGCCGCGAGATGGGTAGGTTCGAAGGCTATCAGCTCAAATTGGGCAAAGCCTTGATATTGTTCTTGTTGAATCTTGGCTTCCCTTGCCTTGAAAGTTCGACCAGATGTGATGGCGCTCTCAGTCTGGAACAAAGGTTCAGGAATCAGTTGGCATAAGCCAAACTGCCTCGAAACGAAGTTTGGTTGATAGGCAAAAAGGAGAATTTGATTCTTAGCTGGGGTTATCCTTGAAGAGATGAGTCTAGGAAGCAAAAAAGCTCTCCATACATCTTGGATCTCCTTGCTCTTGATGGCTTCTGAGAGAGCCATGGTGAACCAAGAGGGTCCATGAGTCCTCGAAGCAAAAGGCGCCATGCTCTCTTCGAACTTATGCCTTTTGGAGAGGATCATGATGTACTTCGAGAATTGAACCTTGAAGTCATCCTTGTCATCATTAGGTGTTAGTCTTCGAAGCCTAGTGCCTTCGACTATCCTATCACTTATTTCTGAATCTTGCTCATCTATGGTGTTGGCGGTTGGCAATGAAGGTTCGAACATGGCGTTTAGCCATAATTGGAGTAACCAAAATGGGCCAGCTAATAGGATGTTTTTAGAGGTGTGGGATTTGAGACTCGAAACGGATGACCTCAGGCTCTCATAGAGGTCAACTAAGAGTAATTCACTTAGGCACACTTTGCGATTTTCGTGTAAATCCCTAGCTAGAGGAATGAATCTACTAGCTACCTGCAGGGATCTACTGCAGAAAACGTACCTAGACAGCCACAGGGTTAAGAATGCAATATGTTCTATGTCAGACACATTATCCCCTTCAGCATGATAATGGCTGATAAATTTGGAAAAGCTGGCTAACTTGACTTCGAAGTCAATTATGCTGGAGTGTTCTTCATTGTCAGGAACATAAGTTTCTCCCACTGGTGACAGCCCAGTAATAGCCGCTATATCAAAGAAAGTTGGGGTAATCATTCCACCTGGGAGATGGAAAGTATTGTAGGTACTATCCCAGAAGTAAAGGGACGCGAACAGCAGAGGGTGGCTATAGGTGAATCCAGGTTTCGATAGCTTAATGAGGTTATAAATGCCTAGTTCTTCCCATTGCTGGGATTTTTTGGCTTCTACTTTCGTGAACCAATTTTGATAGGCAATATCAGAAGTAGGGCAAGATCTAAATGGTTTAAAATTGCTTTTTACATAATCCAAAACAAATGGGTCCTTGGGAGGAACAGTTGGGGTTTCTGCGGTATTCGAACTGAGGGATTCTACTACCCTAGGGGTATCCATTTTGTTGAATAAAGGTTTGAAGCTATAACATACGGGAAAATTGTCCTGGTGTCCTTTAGTATTTCAAAAACTGTAAGAGGACCATTTAAGGCTAACCTCTTACCAGCAACATGGGTAGGGATGAGTACCTGTGATGCGTACAGCATTTCTTTTTCTTTGGAAATCATTTGAGGAGCAAGAGCAGATTGGCCTTGAATGGTGACGATTTTACTCTCCATGGTTGCTCCTGTAGTCTTTCCCTTCTTCTTTGAGACTTTCTTGAGTTGGGAAGAGGTGGAGGAAGACATTTTTTGTTGTTTAAAAGCTTAGATTGTGTATGAGAGAAAAAGAGTGAAAAATCAGAGTATGAAAGATTTAGAGTGTAAAAAAGGAAAAGGAAGAGTAAATTGACGTTTTATAATGAGAAGATTAAACATCCACCGAGTGAAAGTGTGATACGTGGAGATCATGGATTGGTGTGATGAAGAGGTGGCGAGAAGGTGGTATAGGAAATAAGCGTGATTTAAAAACAATCATTACCTATAACTGCTCCACGCTGTGAAGTGACTCTGGGCGGTTAAGGAACTCAAAAGGTGCTATGATTGATGTGACTGGAGTCAAAGGCATTAAATGTTATGATGATTCGAAAATCCTATCAAAATCTTGTATAAATGTTTAAAATAGGTATTTCTCAAAGAGATCGAAATACATATTTTAAAGGGGCAATTTGTTGGCTGAAGATTTTGATAATGTTATCTAGAACTCAAAAGAGTTAAAAGTTCTGATCGAAATGGAATTGAACACCATATTTCGAAGTTGCAGAAGCGGTGTTTCGAATGAGTGTGTCAAAGCTTGAAGCTTCGAACGATGATCATGGGAAAATATCCAAAGGGGTCTCGAAACAACAGCGAGGCTAGGTTTGGGAAGAGCGTTCGAAACGGAGAAACACCAAAGCATTTAAAATTTAAATGGAAGCGGGACTTTCAAAGTTTGAAAGTTATGTGTTGGAGCATTTGGGGACACGTGGAAAGATGAAAGAAGCATTGTCTTGCATGTTCGAAACGTGGCATAATCCTATAGCGAGACCGTTAGGGTCGAATTAGTATAAATAGAAGTCTTAGTATTAGGATTTCGGTGTGTCATATCTGTTATACAAAATACTCAATAACATTCAAACTACCACATGGCAAGGGAAACGAATGCAAGAGAGATGTATATATGATAGCACCATGTATTTTTAATTTAATGAAAGCCTTTTTACCATTTCCAGTACTTTCCTCTTTTCTTTTTATCGAATAACATTTACAAGTTTCTTTATTTATCGTCTTTTCATTTCAAAGTCTTTTCCTCAAAAGTTTTGCTCTTTATTGCTTTCTTTATATTTCGAGCACTTTATATTTCAGAGAACTGTTACGCTTTCAATACCTTTACTTCCAAGTATTTCTTTTCAAACGCATCTTTTTAATTAAAATTGCATTAAACGCTTTCTTTACATTTTAAACTTCTACATCCCAGAAACCTTTTATGTTAAATGTTTTGCAAATCGAAATCATTTACTTCATTTTCCATACAGTTTTACATGTCTCTTCAATCAGCATTACAATTAGCATTTATTCGTATAATTTAGTTTTCATGTACAATTTGACCACGTTCTTAAACTCTTAGAGAGAAGGATCGAAATAAACCAAACACTTGTACAATAGCAACCATGAATAATTGTTCGATTGTGAGAGTAACTTTAATATCCAAGGAGTCCTAGGATCAATCTAGTCGATCCTGTGAGTTACCAGAGAGATTGAGTAGCGTTAATAAAGATTATTCGATAGTTTGGAAGACTAGCGGTTGTTTACCAGAAATCACTGGAAACACCTTCATGCGCTGAATAGTCACGTTTTGATGGAAGACTATGTTCTGAACCATGTTTTCAACTTCTGACTGCACTTGCGTGGAGGCTGACTCAAAAGTTCTGAATGAACCATGTTTGCAACTTCTGACTGCACTTGCGTGGAGGCTGACTCAGAAGTTCTGAAGTATCATATCCTCTTAACACTTAGAAAATTTTCCAAATGTTTAGAAAATTTGATTTTTTCAAAGTAATTTCTGACTTTTGATTTTTGATGAACCAATTTCATGTCTTAATGAAATATAATTGTTGAAACTTGTTTTTGATTTAAGAGTCAAATTTTGACTTTTTTCAGTGTGCTTTTGACCATTTTGCCCTTGTGAGTGATTTTCTTGAAAAGTTGTAATTCAAGACTTGGGACTTGATAGGAGCAAACCTGAGAGTTCTGGATGATCCTTTTTGAGAAATGGGAGGGTAAATTTTAGGATACAACACCCATAAGCAATCACCTGTTGTAACTGAATTTTAAATTGAGTCACCACTACTAGTTTTTATCCTAAGGAATAAAATCTAATAGGAAACCCTAATTTTGTACACAAAGATTCTGGGTTCTTACTTTGTTTAGATGAAGGGAAGGTTTAAATGAAGGGAAGGTGTTAGGAACCCCTCATCTACCTTGTTCACAAGGATATCAGGGTCTAGATTTTAAAGGTTTAGGATAAGGGTTTTAGTTTTTAATAGAGGAACTCGCCACGATTTTTAGTCGTATGTCTACATATCCTCTTATGAGGAATCAGAGTCCTAATTCGTAGTTCGTAATATCCACGATTTTATAGGATTGCATAAAATTGCTTTCAAATTTATCCTTGAACCTTGTATGGGTTTTGTAAAAAGAGTGATCGTAGACGCGGTTCGCAGTTGATTTTAAAAGTAATTCTCCTTAATCCTTTTTCGAAAATATCTTGATGTTTTGCTATGTTAGTAGGAAAATAATTTGAAGTTGGTTAGCTGTTTTGAGTTTTGATCGATTAAAAAGTATAATAATATACAGAGCAATGGGAGTATGATATAGTCTCCTCATCACGTGATCAGATATTGGCCACATGTCGCTCGTCATGAAGGATACAGAGAGAGTCTGATAAAGTCTCCCTCATCACGTGTCCAGATATTGGCCACGTATGGCTCGCGGATGGAGTATTTAGTGAGTTTTAGTTGTTTGATTTTGACTAATAAACTGCGAGACGATGTGTCGACCCAATTAATTACTCGAAGATGAGCATCGTATTATGTGTAAAATGTTTAAATTAATTAATTCTTCATATTTTTTATTTATAATTAAAAAATAAAATAAAAGGGTGTTAATATAAGTTGTGGTGGGACATAGTAAAATATTAGAGATTAGGGCCAAGGCCCATTACTTACTAACGATAATTCTAAATTTTTGCCATTACCGAATATTAAAAAACTAAAATAATGGAATAATTAGATGGAGAGGCTAAACAAAAAAAAATAATAACAAATAAAAAAAATTGGAAACAAGGAGTTTTCTACTTCCTCTATTTAATTTGAAACAACAAAATAACTAAAATTAAGAAATTAAGACTTGGTCTAACTTATAAAAACACCATTTACATAGTGACACACTTTTAATAAAATAAAAAACAAAAAATCAATGTGATATAGCATAAAGGAACAATCGAGACACTATTATCAGAACCAAAATGCAAATATATTTCCTTCTCTATTCTATGGTTTTACTCTTTTCTCTCTAACATTCTTCCTTTCACAAAATCAATCTAATCTCAAATCAATTTATTCAAACACCATAATCAAACATCAACAAAAAGAAAACAAAAACTAGAAACTGTTACCGGATCGAGAAAAATCCAAGCGAGTTCTAAAAGCTTGTTCGTGACGACGCTCGTAGGTGGTCTGTTTCTGGCAGCAGTTCCATTGCATGGTGGGGTGGCTCCGACAAGTAAGGCAGATGCGCAAACAGAAGGATTTTGTCAGTTGTAGTGGTTGTCGAAACTGAGGACAGAGCGGTGTTCGCGGTTGCCGGAAGTTTAAGCTCAAACTCTTGGAATTTTGATATGAAACCTCAAGAACTTTTTGTGAATCAGAGCTTTGGTAAGGGTTGGATTACAAGGTTGCAGAGATTTTTTCTTGGTTCCAAATTCGGGTTTCAGAACCGGTCCTGTAAACTCTGAATTCTTTTGCTTTTATAGTTGAAAATTAAGTTTTAGAAATTAATTATGATTGATTCTGATTAATGTTAATTGAGAAATTTCTTTGTAAACTTGGGACTGAAGTATGTAACTGCAAATTAGCAATGAATGAAATTGAATGGAGATTGGATCTTTTTTGATTTTGTAAGAGTTTTGGGATGATTAAAATTCTGATTTTAGAAGGATTTTGTGCAACTTTGAAGATTGAAATTGTGATGAGATTTATGCAAATTTGAGGATTTTGTGTTGTTCTTGATTGATGAAGATTTGGAATGCAAAGAATTAAAGGTGGGTGGTTTACTTTTGGAATGAAGTTTTTTTACAAATTGATTGTCTCCATATTGTTAAGTGATACATGGAGAAGTGGAAGGATTATTGGCCTTTTTCTATTATATATATATATATATTAATGAAAGATTAATAAAAAACAATAATAATAATTCTAAGAAGGTAAACTAATACTATAAAATCCTAACCTAATTAAAATAGCAATAATAATGACAAAATAATACTAATAATCCTAATAATAATAAAATATGATAGTAACTAAAAATAATAAGAATAATATAATAAATAACTAAAATTAATAGTAGTGATAAATTTATTATAATTCTAAAAAATAATAATAGTAAAAAAAAAGTGGGAAATGAAAAAAAAATGGCTTGAAAAATTAAAAGGAGAAAAAAATGGAATTGAACCCGCGCGTTTGCCCTTATAAATCCTTAAATCCTCACTTCACTATCAAATAGGCTACATAATTTATTCGAAATAAAATACAATTAAAATCCACATAATAGGTAAGTGTCTGGGCAAAATTGCGGCATGACATCACCACACACAAAAAAATATAGATGAATCTATGAACAAAATGAATATAAATATTTGAGAGAGATGCAGTTGTACTTTCTTTAGCTATAACTCTTGATATTTTTTATCTCTTATGATTTTAAGAATGAAAAATCTTATTTATATATATTTGAGAGGTAACACTAAATTTGAGAAAAATAGCCTTAAATGATCCTATTCAAAGTTATTGATGAATCAAATGTTAGAGATTTGCCTTAAATGATTAATATCAAAATAACTCTTGAATCAATTCAAAGGAATGTTTAGATCAGATCATCTCAAACATTTGAATCGATTCCCATAAATAGAGACAAAATACGGAGAATTGAAATGTCTTTGAATTGATTCAAACAAGTTTATGAATTGATTTCCATAAACGAAATGTAAATCATGAATTTAAAAAATCTCTTTGAATCAATTTACAATAACTAATGAATCGATTCAAACAACCTTGAAATATTGAATCGAGTCATGAATCACTTTGAATCAATTCATTTAAGGTTAACTTAAGTCAATTCTTCATTTTATGAAAGAAATCCATTTTTACTTTGTGTGTGTCGCGATGAAAAATCGAGGAGACCAAGCTATTGAGAAACTTGACTCACAAAGACTTAATAAGTCACCATTGAACTTTAATTTCCAAGGAAAAGGGAAAAGATCCAAATCCTATTGTTTAACATGCAATGCGATAAGCAAAACTAAAAGCAAAGTACAAATGAGAGATCTAAGACACGAGGATTGGTTATACAAAGGGAATGTATTATCATACTATGTATCTATAGTACTCTATAGGAACCACTTATAATGTCTATTTTTTGGTTTTAAAATTGTTTCTTTGCTAAATGATTGTGGAGATGAGGAAATAAAATATTTTTATTATATTTTTGTTTGGAAAGATATAGCCTGATACCTACATACCAATTAAGGATCAAAACCTTGTAGTTCATGGTATAAATAACAAAATGGTTTGTTGTGGTTGTTTTTAGGGGAAGAGATATTTCATCATCTTTTAGGGAGAGAACTCAAGTAATACCACCACAAGTAAGAGAAGATGGATCTTGCATCATCATAAAGAAAAAAGCTACTAACTTGGATATAAAGATCAATAAGTTATCATTAACATCCTCATGTGGAAAGAATCACATTTTCTTCAGTCATTACTATGTGGATAGGAGAATCATATCTCAACTATAAAGAAGATTTATATTTAATCTTTTTTGATAAAAAGGTTTAAATTGAAAATCCAAAGTGGCAAAAAGATTTGGTGAGGTCGATTCACTTTTAGTCTTTTGAAATGGTTTTGATAAGCTTAAGTATATTGAGGCTTTTCTTAAAGAAAGAAAGTTTGAAAATGCAATGACACAAAGTCAAACTTTTTTATATGAATGAGGTTAAAGTTTGAAAATAGATCAGGGTTTAAACACAAAGGGGAAAACATCAATAATGATATGGGTGACACACAAATATAAATATACAAGGGTAAACCTAGAACAACGCAAATGCTCATGACTATAAAGTCAACACAACTATCCATTTTCCATGCTGAAATTCTTCTGGTACAGGCAACACATGGAGATATTGAAATTCCAACATCAGAACAATATCAAGACAGATGTTACAATATCTGATATAACACCCTGAACAAATTCATCAAGTTAAATACACACAAAAACTTAAACTGTAGAATGATAAATAACACCATGATATGTTAACCCAATTTGGTGCAACATCACCTACTCTAGGGGCTACAAAGCCAGGAAGAAAGTCTACTATCAACAATATTAGTTCAAAGATAAACTCCTCCATTTACAACTTATGCCTAATCCCTACCCAATGCTACTTCTACCTAGGTCCTCCCTAGATATGACAAATCTCCATTCCACTTCCAATCACCGCAGTGATATCTAACCGTCTCAATCCCAATGATTGAAAAGAGTATAACTTATCAAGAATATCATACTTCCATTACAATACTTATTCAAGACTCTTGACCAAGTAAAATACTTAGAGTTTGCTTAAAAGCTTCCTCCAAGAATAATACTCACTCTTGCTTCACAGTTTTGAGGAGAACAATAAGTATACCACATGTATCAAAATATACAAGGGTGACAAACACCCACACAATACACAAGAGACTCTCAAAACCTAATACTATTTTCTTCCCCTAACTTTACAATTATAAAAATATAAAAGTTGAAACTTTAGGTTTAGGTATTCTCTTTAAATACACTTCTTCAATCCATGGGCTTCGATATTCTGAGTCCAGAAGTTTCTTGATCCACAAGTTGAGAGTTGTATCTGTTGTGCAGCAAAATCTCCTTAAATATTGGAACAACCAATACAAAGTTTCCTAATTTGTCTCAACGATCCAATTTAGTAACTAATTCCCAACTGGAGATATAAATCCTTGTTCCAGATAAAATCTTCTTGACCTGCGAAATTGACTGAAACATATCCAACATAAATATTCCAGAATCAAATCAAATCTTTCAAGATTTAAAACAACAGTGCCTGCTGTATTGCAAAGCTAGATCAAGATGTCATGACATCTTCCTTCGACATCTGACTGAAAATACACAACAATAAAACTGTTATGACAATTGATAAAGATGTTGCAACATCTTATTCAATAACAACATATAACCATGTTCAGAATCATGCTTAGCCAAAATTTAGCCAACCATAAAAGCAAGGAACTAAAAATCTCCCTCTTTGGAACATTTTTGCTAAAACACCCAAAAACCAAATTCAATTAGAGAGGTTACATCCAGGAAGGTTAGCACTCCACTATCAAACATAATATGTTATCCCCCCCTAAGGGAAAAATCCACACTATAGCACCTGTAACAGAACAGTAGAAGCAGCAGCAGCATCTTCATCACACTGAAGCATGAACACACATGATCCCCCTTAATGATTGCATGAGCAACCATACACAAAGTCGTATCATAATGCTAAATCAACATGTAAAGATATGTGATGCAACATCAGGACATAACACTTTACTCCCCCTTTTTAGCCAAAATATTGACAAAAAGAACTAGAGTAAATGTACACAATGGAAACACACAAAGAACTTCAGAACATATTGCACTCTAGAAATACCACAGATGGAAACACACAGACAAACACAAGTTACATGTAAAACATGTAGACTTTGTAAACAACACAGTCTAACAGCTTGCACACGAGGAAGAAGATAGCTCGACACTTCCTCTAAAACCAAGAACCAATTCTTACCACAGAAGGAAGAATAAACTTCTATGGAAGCACAAGGGAACCCTTAATAAGAAATAGATACAGAATATGTAACTCAGAGTATGCAGAATACGTAACTCAGAGCACAAGACACAACTCTTCCCCATAACTCGGAACACAAGAAACAAACACCCAGGATGTTAGAACATCCATGTTAGGACATCCTTTGACACATTCCTACAAACCAACTGCAAAAATAGACTCTAGACTCATATGATGGACAATCACACTTTCCCTAAAGTGTTTCACTAAGTAACACCTTAAAGGACTTATACATATAGACACACACTAAGAATCAAATCATGCAAGAGTTGATTCAAGGCACAAAAGAAAAGACAAAAACAAACAGACCGAAAGAGAAACAAGCTAAGGGTAAAAGGAAAAAATGACTCACTCACACGAAAACGAAAAAAACATTTTTTTGTTTTTTTATAACAAATAACATATAACAGCTATCCCACACACTCAATTTTCATCAACCACTAAGTCTGAATCATGTAAGATCACATGGTTCTTCTTGAAGGACTTCACCTTGATAAGGTGGCTTTCATGTCTTGGATGTTTCAGTATATGTTACAACATTTGTTACAGTGTTGAACACTACTTTCAAAAATAGTACCCACTTCCTTCTTGATTTATAGAAAAAGAGTTTTCTTTTTTCACCAATCACTGTAGAAACGCAGCCTTTGAGGATGTAAGGATTTTAAATACAAGGGATATTACTTAGGTTGTAACAAAACCTTGCTTGTAACAACACTTCCAATTAATGAAAGCTTTTATGGAGGAAGATAACACTTAGTAACAGTGAACCACTCACCATAGGAGAGATACACGTTATTCTTCAGCTTTCTCTTTTTCCAAGATTTGGCTACTTGAAAAATGTTACAACATTTAAAATGAAACTTACCATGCAATTCAACATGATTCTTATGAGATTGCACACTCCACTAGGTAAAAGAATATAGTTGGCAGACTGTCCAAAAAATTACTCCAATAATTCTTTAGTACTGCTATTCCAGAATTACCCCTCATATTCTCAATGTAACTTGCACCTCAAGTTATGATGAAAATACTAGCAGATCTTCTAAACTATATCACGCATAGGAGTATCAATATAAAACTGTAACAAGATTACTGACACAAAGATGACATAACCAATGGTTTTGTTTTGCACGCAGAATAAAATCTTTGTACCTTGATTGCAATAGCATGTCACACTACAATGTCACAACATCCAGTTAGACATTGTACTCTTTTAGTAATCAACCCAATATAGAAAACATCTATCTTCAACAATGTACCTAATCTTCAAGACATACTAGGACTCAATTAATTCTAATCAGAGATCAGGATATCTTCCAATGATACACTCTTCTTCAGACTTGGGAAAGAACTTTTTACCCCAAGACTCATAATCATTCAATATTTCATCTCTGAAACATCAGATGATCATAAACCAAGCCAATTTACAAATAATGAACTCCCTCTTAAATGCTTTATTAAGAGCTTCCTTATTTAGTACCTTATGGACTTTTAGAAGCTACCACACATTGGAGTAACAAACGGTTGTGATGATGTTCCAACATCGGGTTGAACATCAGTACCTTTCTCAATGAACACATCACTGATTCTGATCCTAAAGTTAC
Organism: Vicia faba; assembly: GCA_948472305.1. Classification (NCBI taxonomy): domain Eukaryota; kingdom Viridiplantae; phylum Streptophyta; class Magnoliopsida; order Fabales; family Fabaceae; genus Vicia; species Vicia faba. The sequence continues at coordinate 330,692,944 of OX451741.1, read as the reverse complement.
TCATCACTAAAGTACTTCTCTCAATAAGATGACTCAGAAACACACATTATTTTTTTTAGGGAATAGATAAGACCCTTGAATATTTCACAGATAGTAGATTAAATTTTTAAAATAAAATCATAAATACCTTTCTATCCACCAGGAACTTCACCTTGTATTGAATCAACTAGATCCATCGAATAGGTTCTTAAGATTTTGCAATTGATTGATATTGCACCTTCTAGTGTAACATCTTGACTTCTTCTTCCTTTGAACACCAAGTAAGAGAATACACAACTAAACACTTGTAAATTTTACAAATAGAAATAGTTCATAAATCTTCAGAGGGACTTAAAACATCTCATCAAAGCTCCCACTAGACAAAAGGCCCCTTCAGCTTGTCATCAGCACACGTATGCCTCTTCATGCTTGTTTTTGGTCTATTAGGCAAAATGATCCTTCATGCTTGCCTTGGTTCCACAAGGAAAAGACCCATCAACTTACCTTTGATCTACAAGGCAAAAGGCCCTTCTCACTGGTCTTCGATTCACAAGGAAAAGGCCCCCTCTTCAGCTTGCTATGAACACACACGGCCAAGACTCCTTTAGATTTTCCTTCGATCCACCAGGAAAAAAGATTTCTCCGACCCACAAGGAATTGGCTACCTTTGTGACAGCTTCGCCTAGGCAATGGCCTCTTTTACGCTTTCTTTGACCTGCCTCATGCTAGCATCCATAAGGCATGGGCTGCCTTTGTGCTAGCTTTGATTGGGAAATGGTCCCCTTTGAAATAGTTGTACACACTTCAACACGCATGATAGGCCCTTCGAAGGCGCATTCACGTGGTCCCTTCGAAGAAGCATTCATTGGTTCATTCGAATGACCCGTGATTATTGAAAACAAGTTTGCTTTGTGATAGGTATTGGTCCTATATGTGGCCATACCCAGGCCTCTTGTGCAATGGCACTCGAAGGTGGTGACAAAGAAAGTTTTCAATTAGCCAGATTGAAGTTTGCATTTGAGTTGTTTGAATCAAGAAGCTAGCTGAGTAGGGGCTCAATTGAAGAGGTCCCAATTATGAGACTTGAGCCATTCGAAGGACACACCTTGGTGGCCCATTCTAAGAGGGCACAAGGCATACATATGGACTATTCGAAAGATACTCAAAAAATCTATTTGAAGGAGACATTCAAAAGGCCCATTCGAAGGGTACACAAAAGGTCCATTCAAAAGACCCATTCGAAGGATATACAAGAGGTCCAATCGAAGGGCAGGGATTGAAGGTATTCGAAAGTCAAAAGGTGTCCATATTCATTCAAGTTCAAAAAGAGACGAGAATTCCATGTCTTTTGCCAAAATTCAGATTCTCACATGGTCTTAAAGAACATGTTTATGGTTGTTTACTGCCTTGCTACCTTATACCCTCCTTCCCCTCTACATAAGGAGCACACTAGCAAGCTCAAACGGATGGAAAAAAAAGAGAGAGGAGACCAAATACATAAACACGCACAAGCTGCCCCACAAGAGCTCCATAAAACTTCCAAAATTTCAACAAGGTTGCCAGAATCGTAGCACCCCACTGGTAACGAACCTTCGATCTCATTTCATTTCCCATGTAGCTTAGTTTCGACTGCATATTCATGCTGCATGATTGTTAATATGTTACATGTAAAGTATGAAGTAACATGATACAATCACTAAGACATGTGAGGTGGATTCCTTCGAATCTCAAATCTAGCTCAGATGGTGAAGGGATATGGGCAATCAAAATGGCCTGGGTTCGATACCCAGGCCTCACAATTTTATTTTTCTTAACATTCTCTTGCAGATTCCATACAGCCATGCCATGCACGTATACCATGGGTCACATAATCTACACCCTCCAATGACAACATAACCAGATCCAAGTGCAGCAAGCATGCATCCCCATCATAGACATCCAAAGGATCCTCTCACTGGATCCATACAGTCTTTGGACTCCTTAACTTGGGCCTAAGCATTTTTTTTAAATTTTCTCACCCCCCGATTCATTTTACAGCGCCTGGGCTTGTCTCCCCTTGGGCCAAGCGAATTCCAAGCACACCCCCTATTTACTAATTATCTCCAGGCCCAATTTGCTTTTCTTTATTTTTATTTGTCTTATTATTTATTTCTTTAATCATTTCTTTTAACAAATCATAAAATAAAAAAATATTAAATAAACTTAAGTTTTCTTAAATTAATCTTAATTTTTTAATTTAATTAATTTAATTATTTTGATATTATTTTTATTAGTTTAAAATCAATTAGACTTAGATTTATTTCATTCAAATATTTTCTTAATAAAAATCCAAAAAATAGTGGAATTAGTTTCATTAATTAGCAATCATATTTCTCTTATTTAATTTATTAGGATCATATTTTTCTCACTTAAATTTTAAGTATTTTCTTAATAAACACAAAAACAAAAAAAAAGATTAATTTAGGTTTACTTAGCTTAAATCTTAGGACTTTTTAGATGTTTTTTTTTATTTCGCGTGCATTATTTTACTTTCGTATTTTTTATAATAATGTATCTGCTGATAATATGTAATAGATTAAAATAGGATTTTATCACTTTCTTTATTTCCCCCCATTTGGACATGTAAATACCCCCTCCCTAAAATATTGTAATAGTGTAGGATTTATATTCCCGCACTTTACATTTCTTCACTTTAAATTACTGCATGTACCACTGCTAGTAATTAGGCTTATATGAAAAGACTGAAATTAAACGCTAGAAAACTTAACACAAGACTAAAATAACTGAACATAATACACCATGCACATATTCACTCTAGGGTACCCCACTTTGGTTGCCTTTGGAAAACGGTCACAATTCTCGAAACGTGAGAAGTTTTAGCAGTTGACCTCTAGTTTAAAAGATCACAAGTCCCTCAATGACCCTCTCGATGTTTCCTCGGTTAAAAGTGATCCTAGAACTTTAGGACAGTTACTAAAATTCCTTGCCAAGTTGCCTTCGTAACCGTAACGTCCCTTCAAATGTTCCTCTTACATCCAACAATAGAGATACCTACTCACTAATAGTAGGATAGAACTGTCTAAAGGATAGGAGGAAAATAATAACCTTTTCGAGTACAAGTAGATAACTATTAGATGCTTGCTCAAAATAAAACAAACTTTTTACACTTACACATTTCAAAAACAATCTTAAAAAAACATTTGCTTTGTCAACACTCTTGAGGACTGATACAAGAGTTAACACAAAGCGAATCACCGTACTATGGCATTTCAAAAATACTTTTCAAACCACACGAAGCACAAGAAATTTTCAAAACATGAGCTAGCATCTAAGAGCCCGTAGAAAACCACAGATAGAAAGGGTGCTAACACCTTCCCTTTCCATAATCTATCCCCTTACTTAGAAAATTCTCAAAAAAGTATTTTTCTGTTCTTTTCACCCTTTCCTTAATTTGGATTAAAGAAAAGTCGGTGGAGACTCTTGCTTACCGCAACATTTGCAAACACAAACGCAAAACCAGTATTACCAGTCGGTTCTGCCACCGTATCACACTAGGCAAAAGTTAGGGATTAAAGCGTACGATTATATCCCGTTATCTCGTTACTTGTTTATCAGTAGAAAACTTATCACTCTGATCAATATTTACTAAAGACTCAAGGAGTTGGGATAATGTTCAAGATATCCAGAAATCCCCACAGAGCAATCTGCGTGGAACTATCTCTATAGAGCTATCTTCACAAGCTCATCCCCAACATAGATATATTCCCCAACAAATCTAACATGCCCTCAGACAAAAATTGGGGCACCTTCCAGTAGTTCACCTTAGTATCCCTGATGGATAGCTTGACATGATCATCTTCCCCAAAAGGTCCCCTAGCAGATAAAGACGTTTGATCATTTCCCAGCATATAATGGAAACTTCCTCAGCGCAGCCTATGAATTCCTAATCCCCGTCATAGATTATTCCCTCAACGTAGTCTACATGATTTATTTCTCTAATGAAGTTTATTTCTCCAATACTGCAAATTCCCCGATAGAATTCTCCTCTCTAGTCAGATATCATTCAATGTTGTCCTCTCTAAAAGAGCTGATACCCATATCTGGAACCTGGTCAAATAGCGCATCAAAGGATTATCCATCTCGTTTATCCCCAGCCAGGGTACATAAGAATCAAATCCTTCAATAAAAAGAACGACGAATGGCCGACTCTCCTTGAATGCTTCTATCCATAAGCAGAAGACGAACATCACCAGTGGAGTGTCTTCAAACAAAAAGCGGGAAACCCCAGTAAAGTTATTCTAAACAAAAATTGAAGAATTACTTTGTTTATCCCCATCAACAGTCAGGGATTTATTTTCCGCAACTAGACATTTTTACAAGAAGCTAGCAATACGCTCCAACGACATATTGCATCCATACATTATTTAAAAAATATCATCACATATGCATACAAAACGCATATAATATTTCTCATTTATTTTGAAATATTCATTACGCAATGTACTTCACCCATCATGACATTGCATAAAACTAACTTTGTCTTTTCAGGTTAAGTTCACAAATAGACGAATATTATCAGCAATTTATAGACAGGTTGTAGATCAATTCCCGAAACAGGATGGGGTGACTATCTACATGACCAGATGATTTCCTTTAGAGACTAAATCTGACGAGCATTTCCCTTAGAGACTAATTCTGATGGGCATTTCCTTCAGAGAATAAATCTGAAGAGCATTTTCCTCAAAGACTAAATCTGACGAGCATTTCCTTCAGAGGTTCATTCTGAAAAGCATTTCCCTCAAAGACTAAATATGGCGAGCATTTCCTTCAGAGATTCAATTTGATGACCATTTCCCTCAGAGACTAAATTTGACGAGCATTTCCTTTAGAGATTCATTCTGAAAAGCATTTCCCTTGGAGACTAATTTTGACGAGCATTTCCCTCAGAGACTAATTCTAACAAGCATTTCCCTCAGAGACTAATTCTGACGAGCATTTCCTTCAGAGATTCATTCTGAAAAGCATTTCCCTCGGAGACCAATTCTGACGAGCATTTCCTTCGGAGACTAATTCTAACCAGCATTTCCTTCAAAAATTCATTCTGAAAAGCATTTCCCTCAGATGAAATCAGAGATTCATTCTGAAAAGCATTTCCCTCAAATAAAATAGGATAGATTAATTCTGAAAAGCATTTCCCTCAGAGACTAATTATGACGAGCATTTCCTTTAGAGATTTATTCTGAAAAGCATTTCCCTTAGATAAAATCGGATAGATTCATTCTGAAAAGAACCGGTTAGATAAAACCAGACGAATGTTCATTCTGACACCCCTTTGGATAAATTTGGACGTAGATTCATTCCAATATATTTTCTAGATAAAACTAGACATAGATTCATTTTTGACACTCCCCGACACATCTGCCAGATAAAGTCGGACGTAGATTCATTTTGGTACACTTCTTAGATAAAATCAAGGATAGATTAATTCTGATACACCTATATACTGTTGTACCCCAAAATTTGCCTTATGTTTTCTCAAGGCATTCCTCACAAAGATTTCCAAAAGCTCAAGTTTTCACAAGTACAATTAGGCTTTCAAGCATCAGGTCAAAGAGGAAATTGTCAAAAAGGCAAAGCAGACAAGAAAAGTGTGCAGTTGCAGATAACTATGTCAAATTCAAAATCTGGTTCAGGCTACATGATTGATCGAAATTAGTGGTTGGAAGATCTGGACAAATTGAAGAAGAAGCTTTGATCCACTAGCTTCGACTACGTAGTGGCTTCCTTCATGTTGGTTTCCTTCATGCTAGCTTCGATCCACAAGCTTCGACTGAGTAGTGGCTTCCTTCATACTGACTTCCTTCATGCGTGCTTCGATCCACAAGGCAAGGGCTTCCCTCATGCTAGCTTCGATTGGGAAATAGCTTCCCTCATGATAGCTTTGACTGGGAAATGGCTTCCTTCAGGCTTTCTTCGATCCATAAGGCAAGCGATTCCCTCATGCTACCTTCGACTGGGCAATGGGTTCCTTCATGCTGGCTTCGATCTACAAGGCAATGGATTTCTTCATCCTTGCTTCGATCCACAAAGAAATGGCTTCCTTCATGCTTGCTTCGATCCACAAGGCAATAACTTCCTTAATGTTTTCTTTGATCCACAAAGCAATGGCTTCCTTCATGCTTGCTTCGATCCACAAACTTTGGTGGTCCATTTGAAGAACATATATTTGATGGCCCATTCGAAGAACATACATTTGGTGGATTCGAAGAACATACATTTGGTGGCCCATTCGAAGAACATACATTTGGTGGTCCATTCGGAGAACATACAATTGGTGGATTCGAAGAACCTACATTTGGTGGCCCATTCAAAGAACCTACATTTGGTGGCCCATTCGAAGAACATACATTTGGTGGTCCATTCGAAGAACATATATTTGGTGGTCCATTCGAAGGACACACATTTTTTGGAAATAAATATTGTTTCGTCTGCTTGTTTGAGTTTGGTCGAAGGTTTGTGGTCCATTCGAAGGACACACATTTGTTGGAAACAAATATTGTTTCGTCTATTGTTAAGTCTAGTCGAAGGTTAGGGATCCATGTGAGAAAAACGAAAGGGTGAAGTATTCAAGATGCTTGCTGAACAAATTCCACATAACAACCTAAAACCATGTCAAAAGCAGTATGTTGCACTGCTATGAAACAGTCCTACACCAAGCTGCAACAACACTCCAAAACTGCTGTAAGACAATCCTGCTGTGTTAATTTGCACAAAATTAGCATACAAGAGCTACATCAAAAAAGGCTATGAAGATAGCATACCCAAATTGTTCAAATTTTATTAGTTTTCCCCCCCAAAACCCCAACAAGACTCTTCTATAAATAAGTTGTTTCACAACACATCTAGGGTGGCTCTTCAGAGGGCTTTTTGACAAACAAAGAGGGGCTTTTGGACAAGGAAAAAGGAGAAGAAGAAAAAAAGAGAGATGAGAGAACCCAAGAAAAGCCTTAGAACACTCTTAAACCCAGAACCAAAAAATACAAGACCTCTGTTTGTTCTCTTTTTCGAATCCAAGTTTTCCTATCCTTCAAACTAAGGTTCCTTCCTTCCTTCGAATTCAAGAATATTCAGGGCATCAACTCAAAGTTCAAAACACCAACTCTAGATTCAAGGTAAGTCTTTCTGACTTTAAACCCTTCATTTCAAGCATAACATGTAAACAACCATTGCCTTCGAAGCTAACCTTTTGCTTTCCTTCCTTTCTTGTCAATCATATGTTAAGAACTAACCTGTACAGACCATAAAACAATGTTGGAGTAAAAAATAACAGCATGGTTCAACACAAAGCCTTAGGATTCGAACAAACTGCTTCACAGTCCCAAATGAAGGAAAACAAAAAAGTGTGAATCAAAGGGTGTATGTTTCGATACGCACTGATTTACAGGCCCAAACGAAAGAAAGCAAAAGGGGTGTGTGAATCGAAGGACATATGCTTCGAACATTCTGCATGAATCGAAAGACTTGTTTTTCTCTCTTTTGTGTTATTGTTGTTTTTACATTTTCTTTTTATTCAATATGGTTGTAATAATTAGGACTTTTATTGCTTTCACACCCCCATTTGTAAATTTGTATACCCCATCCCCAAAATATGTAATGGCGTAGGACATTTATTTTCCGCAATTTACTATTTTTTATATAAAATGCTAGTAATTAGGGTGTGTATGGCAAGATAAAATCAACCGTTAGAAGACCCTAATTTCAAAGACAAAAATGCATGCGATCAAACACACTATTCACACACGTGCACCTCTAGGGTAACCTCGCTTGTTGCCTCGAAAAATAGTCATGTCCCTCGAATATGGGTGTTTTAGTAAAGACCCTCGATAAAAAAGATCATAGTCCCTCGATGTCCCTCGACGTTGCCTCCGATAAACGATCTAGTCCCTTACGAAAATTTCTAAAACGTCTCATAAGTTGCCTTCTATGACTATACGATGACCCACGCCCGTCCCTTCACATCCAATGATTGGGCTTCTTACCAAATCAATGGTAAGATAGAAACATCTAAAGGAGGAGGAAAAGAACAAAGACCTTTTGAGTAGGTATGACGCTCGTAGTTGCTTGCTCACAAACTAAAACCATTTTCCGCTCTTACACTTTCAAAACATCTTTATAAACAAACATCTCTTTGAACTATTTTCAAAACCAACACTTTGTATGCATTCTTATAGAGACGAGAATCTTTACAAAGTTAGCCGCAACAAAGGAATTTTGAAAAATATTTTCAAACTTACACCCATCACAAAACACCTTTTCAAACAAATCATTTTCAAGTGATCTAGCAAGCAACTAAGTGCCCGTAGATAACTGCGGATGAAAAGGGTGCTAACACCACCCCTTTTAATAACCTACCCCCCGAATTCAAGAAAAATTATCGAAAGGTCTTTCCTGTTCTTTTCCCCCTTTCCTTTATTGGATAAAATAAAATTTGGTGGCGACTCTTGCTATCCGCAACAATTGCGATAAAACACAAAACACCCAAGTCAATTCTCCCACCGTATTACAGAACTGGCGACTCTGTTGGGGATTGAAAACTTAAAAGTAGGGTTACCTTAGAGCTAGATCACCTTTATAATGCTTTCTTTGTTTTACTTGTTTGCTTTACATTTTTTGGGTCCTTGTTTGGGTTTTGTTTTGATCCTACACCCAGATCTGGGGCACCTTTTAGGTAAGTAGAAATAGATTATGGAAATTGTACGATGTAAACCGATATGGTTAAACCAATGGCTATGTTGGTATGATGCATTTGTTGGTACCAGTATCCCTTGTGTTAAATCGAGGAGAATACGGGGCCGCTGAGCGGTGTCAGGAAGCACTAACCGACCATAGAACCATAATTGAACAACATGGCCATTAGGAAGTAGTGAGATAGCCGACTTTGGTGTAAAGCTTAAGTTTGGTTGATACTCGATACTACACTCATTGAGATCGGACTTTTGAGATATTTCGGCCGCAAGAAAAGATTGATTATCCTGAGACAATGCCCAATGAAGAAAGATCAATGATATTGAGATCACCTAGAACCCGATTACTTTCTAGGACATGTTGAGCCAACTAAACTTCAAGAGGTTACTTACCTACAAACCCCATGCAAGCCAAAACCTAAGGACTTGTTTGCTTTGTGTGTATATGATTATTTGTACATAAAGACTTGTTTGCTTTGTTCACTTGTACATAACATCATGACATCATACCATAGCATTTTAAATAACCATTTCAAGGATCTCAAGGGTATGTGGTGCAAAGTCATGATGAACCAGATATCTATCAAGGGGCAAGATGATTTATTTTCCTCTAACCAAACACCGTCAAAGACCAAAGCACGATAACTTGAATCAAGGGCTATGACCCACTTGACATGGTGAGCTTGATTCTCGTGGAAGGACATTCAACAATACAAAGTTCTTCAATCAAAGTTGTAATCAAAGTTCAACTTCTGACATTTTCTTGTGTATACCCTGCGAGATCCTTGAAAATGTTGCATCCACATACCATGCATCATATCTTGACAAGTTTTCCACAACATGTGTCCTTATCTTTCTACTATTTATTTTAGTAAGATGGATATGGAACAAACAGTGAAGGATCTTCATGCACATAATGCTCAATTCCAACAGATGTTCCTGGCTTTGGCTAAAGGACAAGAGGACCTGAAGACTCTCATGATCAAAGACAAGAAAAAAAGACAAAGAAACCAATGGGTGTCCTGAATTTAGGAAGGAGACTCAGAGGACCAGCAAAGCGAGCTCTAGAATTCGCAACTCTGTCAAATAAGGCAGATAATCAAGAAGAGAAGACAAGAGAAGAGGACCACAGTCCAGAGTCTGATGAAGAAGAGACTGACTATGCCGAAGAACAATATCCTCATGCTGATGACAAATATAAACAGGTGGAGGATCGTCTCAACGCCATGGAAATTTAGAGAGTACCTGGTATGGATTTCAAAGAATTAGGGTTGGTTCCTGGAGTGATCATTCCACCGAAGTTCAAGGTTCCCGCATTTTCTAAGTATGACGGGATTTCATGTCCTAAGCTGCATCTGAGGTCTTATGTTAGGAAGATCCAACCTCACACTGCTGATAGGAATTTGTGGGTGCACTTCTTCCAGGAAATTTTATCGGGGACTCAATTGGAATGATTCTATCAGCTGGAGCAAACCAACATTCACATTTGGGAGGATCTGGCTGCTGCTTTCTATAGGAAGTACCAATACAATGCTGACCTCACTCCAACCCGTACACAACTTCAAAGCATGTCTATGGGTTCCAGTGAGGGCTTCAAAGATTATGCCAAGAAATAGAGAGATCTTGCGGGAAGAGTCCAACCTCCTCTATCTGATAGAGAGGTAGTAGATATGTTATTGGGTACTTTGTCAGGCCCATTTTTCAACCATCTGATCGGAAACTCTTCAGCTGGGTTCACCGAGCTGATATTGACAGGTGAAAGAGTAGAAGCTGGTATCAAGAGCGGTGAAATTCAAAAGGATGCATCTTCAAGTGCAATGAAGCATCCTTACAATGGGAAGAAAGAGTCCAATTCTGTGTACGCCATAAGGGTCGTAACAAGAGTAACCATGACCAATCAGTAGAGGCAGTTTTAATTTCCAATCCCACATCTACTCAAATGCAATGAGAGGGTAGGCGTAGGACAAAATTTCAAGAAATAAAGTACACCAATATTGGTATGTCCTTACCACAGGCTCAAAAACATTTACTGAAAGCTGAGCTCATTTCACTAAGAGACCCTCCACAAAATCCCAATACATCTTCATCTCAATACAACCCCAACGCCAAATGTGCTTACCATTAAAATAGCCCCGGACACGATACTAATGATTGTTGGACTCTAAAGAATAAAATAAATACAAGACCTAATTGATAACAAGACAATTGAATTCGACCCTCCGGCAACTCTCAATGTGATCACTGCTCCCATGCCAAATCATTGAGCGTCCAGTTCATTTTGAATTTTCAATTGTAATTTCTTTGTTTGTTTAAACATTTGTCCTTATGTCAGACTTTGGTTATTCTCATTAATGCATTGAATATGTTTGTCTTGAATTAATTCATTCATTGTCAGTATATTTAAATCGTGATTTCTACTCCTTTTTGTGATATTCAACTCTCGTTAAAATTCAGAAGCTTTTAGAGGGAGGATGACAAAAACAATACTATAATCTCATACAGTATGCTTTTGGACAGACATTATTGACGATGTACAGGCGTTGTTTCAAATTCCTAAACACTGGATTTATAAGGAAGATAGTCCCTAGTCAACCCCTTTGAACGTAAGAAGTAGGAGTTTTATTTTTCACACAAATTGAAACCTTTAATCAAAACCTGGGGCATGATTAGTTTCTCAGCTAATTCAATTGCATGCTCAGCCGTACACAAACATCCTTCTGAATCAAAAGACAATGATAGTTCCCCATAAATAGACAATCATTATCTTTGAAAGGAAAAACCAATTGAGTCAAAACCTATGAAGGAGACTTAAGAAAAACTGGGGCATCCCGCTGGCTGTAATCTCAAAACAAGAACAGTCAGGCAAAAATTAGGGACAATAAATCAAAAAAGAGGTCGCTACAAATCCTCAACAATAAAAAAAGGTTGAAAAAATGTATGCCTTCGCGAATAAAATTTCAGTATCTGAACCATCACCAAAATGTGATTCTAGACCCAATTGGAATTCAAAAAGCGCAATTAACTGAGTATAGGATTAGAGAACATCATGAAGACCGGGTTGAGTATAAACACACTTTGAGCCTTATCCTTTGTTTCTTAAACCGTGAACCAGGCCACGTTAGAACTCCTTAAAAGTCCTAATTGAAGCATGGGTTAGTTCGAAAGCATACTGTTACAAAAGGTATCCTGACTCCTGTAAGGCTTATTGTAAATCCCGAATTCTTACTAAACTCTTTTATCTGCTAAAAATGGATTTTCAAAACATCAAGACAAACATAAACTTTGCATTTTCTGAATATCAATGTTTTCATATAGCTAATTGTTTGACAACGGAGAAATTCGCACGACGAATATCCAATGAACGAAAATCCTCTCAAGAAACAGATTCACTTCAAATGGAAAAACACTTCCAATGACAAACTCTCCATAACCAAAGGGGCATAACATGTTATTGTCCAACTCATCAGTGACAGTCAAGTCAAAATTCCAAGAAATCTCTCCTAAAGTCCTGAATAGCCAGGGTCAGGTCTGCATCTGAATCACTTGGCGCGTGGAACATGAATTCCAGCAAAGGGTCGCGTACGACCAAGCACACATTTTCTGGAAGCGCTACAGCACTTACTACTATAGACAACGACAAATCCCCACAAAGTCCATTTTATAAGGTGATCCCCGTTGAAGTCGCCAAAGCCACCTCTATAAGGTTATCCTCACAGAATAATCTTCATGGATAAGGGTACAAATCCCATAAGGCCAAATTCATGGATATCCCCATAAAGTTGGATACATGCAATCCCCATCCAGAGTTTCAACCTTCGGAAAACCTCTCCCCAGCTGAATTGGTCTTAAGAGGAAGCCTTGAGGATTTCTTCCAGAAGAAAACACCTCCCCAACAGATTGTCAAATGGGTTTATTTCCCCAACAAACTACAAATCCCCCAGACTAATACAAATCAACAGACAAAACCCTTTAATCTCCGGTAGAGTCATTAATATCCCCAACGAACTTGTTACTATCCCCAAAAGTTACTAAAACCTAGACACAACCAGATATTAGTTTAACTTCTTCAAATCACTAACAAAATTCCTCTTCCCCCAATAGAGTTTGCCACTATCCCCAGTGAGTTGCTGCAAAGCCTGGAAGCAGACCAGATAACAATTAACTTCTTTATCCCTAACAAGTTGTTAACTTCCATTCTCTCCAATCAAGAGATAACACCCGGTAGAGAAAAAGACAACTAAACTTCTGAACTCTTTCCCTCAAGTAGAAATAATCACTCTCCACAGAGTTTCCCCCAAGCAAAGTCAATGTTCCCCAGCGGAGTTCTCCTCAATCAACAAAACAAGAATCCCCAGCGGAAACAATCTAAACAAAGTTAGAAGATACACATACTCTTCATCTCCAACAAGCAGTCAGGGATTTAACTTCCCAAAACTCCCCAGCACTTGTCAAGGATTTTTTTCCCAGACAAAGATGCACTTCAATAACATTTCACATTCATACATCATAGCACATACATACGACACACATGTAGCACAATCTCATTTATTTTGAGAACACCATTACACGGTGCATTTCATACATCATGACATTGCATACAACTAACCCTTTACCTTTTCAGGAAAAGATCAGTCAACAGATGAACGTCATCAACTATCTATAAATTTCTCTGAGACAAAATCAAGCTTGGATTTTTTCTGATACTTATTGAAGTAGTAGTCGTCAAAGATTCCTTCATTAGCTACTGAAGTAGTAGTCGTCAAAGATTCCTTCATTACCTGCTGAAGTAGTAGTCGTCAGATTCCTTTATTACCTTCTGAAGTAGTCGTTGTCAAAGATTCCTTCATTACTTGCTGAAGTAGTAGTCGTCAGATTCCTTCATTACCTGCTGAAGTAGTAGTCGTCAAAGATTCCTTCATTACCTGCTGAAGTAGTAGTTGTCAGATTCCTTCGATACCTCATGAAGTAGTAGTCGTCAGATTCCTTCATTACCTGTTGAAGTAGTAGTCGTCAAAGATTCCTTCATTACCTGCTGAAGTAGTAGTCGCTAGATTCCTTCATTACCTGCTGAAGTAGTAGTCGTCAAATATTCCTTCATTACCTATTGAGGTAGTAGTCGTCAAAGATTCCTTCATTACCTTTTGAAGTAGTATTCGTCAAAGATTCCTTCATTACTTTTTGAATTAGTAGTCGCCAAACATTCCTTCATTACTTGTCGAAGTAGTAGTCGTTATATTACTTCATTACCTGTTGAAGTAGTAGTCGTAAGATTCCTTCATTATACGTCACAACCAAGCTTTATACTTACCAACACTCACTCTGGATGGCATCTGTAAGCACATCTCCGACAAACTATCTATCACCTCTCCAAATGGCATCTTTAAGACCATTCCCGACACAATCAACCACCACATCATCGAGTGCAAATTTATGGGCACTCTAGTTTTCACTGATCTTTCACCTTCAAGTCACGAATGGTGGACTCACCAATCTAACTCTTCAGGTTTAAGAAGATTGAACAGGGGCAGCTGTTCTACCCCAAAATTTTCCCTCTTTTTTCTCAAGGCATTCTTCACAAAGATTTCCAAAAGATCAAGTTTGCATAAGTAAAATTGGGCTTTCAAGCATCAGGTCAAAGAGGAAACCGTCGAAAGAGCAAAGCAAAGAAGAAAAAGTGTGCAGTTGCAGATAACTATGTCAAATTCAAAATCTGGTTCAGGCTACATGACTGATCGAAAGGAGTGGTAGGAAAATTTGGACAAATCAAAGAAGAAGCTTCAATCCACAAGCTTCGACTGAGCAATGGCTTCCTCCATGCTGGTTTCCTTCATGCTAGCTTCGATCCACAAGTTTCGACTGAGCAGTGGCTTCCTTCATGCTGGTTTCCTTCATGCGTGCTTTGATCCACAAGGTAAGGGCTTCCCTCATGCTAGCTTCGACTGGGAAAGGGCTTCCCTCATGCTAGCTTCGATTGGGCAATGACTTTATTCAAGCTTGCTTCGATCCACAAGGCAAGGGCTTCCCTCATGCTAGCTTCGATTAGGCAATGGCTTCCTTCATGCTTTCTCCGATCCACAAGGCAATGACTTCCTTCATGCTTGCTTCGATCCATAAAGCAATGGCTTCCTTCATTCTTGCTTCGATCTATAAGGCAATAGCTTCCTACATGCTTTCTTTAATCCACAAAGCAATGGCTTCCTTCATTCTTGCTTCGATCCAGAAGCTTTGGTAGTCCATTCGAAGAAAATACATTTGGTGGCCCATTCGAAGAACATACATTTGATGAATTCGAAGAACATACATTTGGTGGCTGTGATCGGTGGATCTGGAACTGACTGTTTAACGCTGGTTCGCAAAATGTCGCGGAAGCAAGAGTCGCCACCGTCTTTTATTTTCTCCAAATGGAAAGGACAAAAGCACAGAAAAATTCCTTAAAGAGATTGCTCTCGGTTCGGGAGGTAGGTTATAGAAAGGGAAGGTGTTAGCACCCTTTCTATCCATGGTTATCCACGGGCTCTTAGATACTTGCTTATTTGTGTTTTCAAAAATGGTTTGTTTGCTTTTCAACTGTGGGTTTTAAAAAGTTTCTTTGAAAATTCCAGTTCGACTCTTGTATCGGTCCTCAAGAGTGTTTGAAAAATTGCTTTCGAAAGCTTTTTGAAAATGTGTTGGTGTGAAAAGTATTTTTGATTTATTTTATTTTGAATTAGAGCAAATATCCACGAGTCGTCTACCTACCCTAAGGAATTCGTCTGTGTAAATGTCCTTTAAAGTAGTGCCATCCCACCATTGAGAGGTAGGTAGCACCACTGTTGGAGGTGTTCGGGTCAATTCGAGGTTCGGGACATGGTGATCACCAGAGCAATAGGAAGACACCTTAGAAGCTACCCTCATGCCAGGTTCCCGGATCATGAGGACTTACTAAGACATCCTCTACTCGACGATCACCTTTCGAGGCAAGGCAACAGTGAGGCGTACCCTAGGGGTGGTGTGTGCGATTCGTGTGTCGTTTTCATTTGCATTTATCTTGTCATTTTATTGGTGTTCTACGCTTGATTTTATTTTGTCCATACATTCTTTCATGCTTTTGATTTAACAGTTAAAAATATTGCGGGAAAAGTAAATTCTAAGCTATTACAAACGACGCAGATCCACATCGCCAAAATTAACCAGGACCCGATTTGACAGAAAATAAATAAACAAAGTAAATGAAGAATTGAAAAGTGCGAGAAGTAATTTACATGGCTTCGGGAGAGGTACATAATTATTTAAGCAAAATAAAATAAATATGCGAAATTAAATCGAAACGAGGGCGTTGGACCCTTTTGCAAAAATCAAATTAATGATGAAGGTAATTAATTAAAAAAATGTTTTTGGTATTTTTAATATTTTAGGATTTAATAGAAAAAAGAAAGAATTAATTAAAATTAACTACTAACCCTAATTCTACTTTATTTTAATTTATTAAGAAAATATTAGAATTTAACCTAAATTAAACCTAATTTTTACATGCAATTTTAATTATGAAAATAAATAAAATAAATAATATTATTGTGAAAAAGAAAAATTAAAAGGAATAAAACATTTATTAAACCTATTTCTATATTTTTTAGATTTTTTGTTTATGAAAGAAATTAAAATTAAAACCCTATTTTAAACTAATTAATTTACATGCATTTATTTACAAGAAATATAAAAATAAAATATTTATTATATTTTTTTATCTTTTCTGATTTTTATGATGTTTTTGTATTTTGTGAAAATAATTAATTAAATTGGACAAATAATAATTAAAAGGAATAAAAATAATAATACAAAAAAAAAAGAAAATAAAAAGAATGTGCAAACCTGGGGGTTCAGACCCCAATATGGAGGTTTGGTCTTAGTAATCTGGCCCATTTAGTAAGGCCTGGTGGACTTTTACTGGGCACGTGCAGAGGCGTTGACTCAAGCCTATGGTGCTCATCAATTCTCAGCCTTTGATCTGATCTCCAGGAGCACGTGGATGGCTGGATTAAGAGGTGTATCATGATCCTCAACATAAGCGCTGCACGTGAACGTTAAAGGAAAAATAACATGGAAATTATTGAAGACCTGGGGCTCGAACCCAGGTCATGGACATTGCAACCGTGTGTACCTACCACTGAGCCATCCCAATTACATTTAATACATAATGGCAAATAAACATGATAAAAGAAATAATGACCAGGGTCCACCAACGCGCGCGAGTTTTTGAATCATCCTATCACCGTACGCCACAATATCATCTTCTCCACCTTCCCTGAAATACAAAAACATTGGGCAACGGTTTTTTACGCGTTGCTTTAGGCATGCTATTAGAAAATAACGATTAGGCATGGAACGCCCATAAATTGGGCGCGAGGGTGGGTTTAGATTCGTCCAGATGCGCTGATTCCAATGGTGGTGGTCTTGAGGGCTAATTTTTCCCCATTACAAAAGCCCTAATTCCAAGCTTCCTGAACCCTAAATATCATCAATGGCGAAATCGTATATAGCACATAAAAATACAATTAATTATATTGGTTAGCTTCAGAATTTCATCAGGAATATGAATCAATAAATAAAATGTTATGAAGATGCATAAATTTCAAAACACGATGATGAATTTTTCACTAGGTATCTTGAATGCTGTATACCAATTCCTTGCGTTTGGATGGTTGTTTCTGATTGGAATGTGTCCAGTGAACCTTGAGGAAGCTATTGAAACAAGAATTAGGTCTTGAATCGTCCTGGAAGGATGTTTTCAGAATTGACTTTTTTGCAAATTTTCCAAAGTTTGATAATGGCTTTTGGAGCAGCTGTGCGTGTATTCTGATTAGGGTTGTGATCCTAGCATATGTAGTAGTGAATTAGGTCAAGAAAAATCAATCAAATCCATTGCATTCATTGATTTTGGAAATTTGATTTCTTAAGATTTTTTCATATCTTTTTCCATGTGTTTTTGGTTCAAAATCAAACCAATCAACCCAAATCTTTCCATAATTGCATATGCACGAAATCTTGAGGCTAAAACATGTATAAAAAGATTGGTTAGGTTAAGTTAAATATTTTTCACATATTTAATTGATTTAAGTGAATTATTATAAATAAAAATTCAAATAAATAAATAAAAAATGAGAAAATACTTCCCTTTGGGCCAAGTGGTCGTGCACATGTCATGGATGATGAATTGTGGAAGAAAAATGGACCCATTAGCAATTTTAAGTCATTTGAATCAATGTTGACTTTTCAAAATATCCAAAAATTTCCCAACTTCCACAAGGCATAACCTGCTCATTGTTTAAGATTTTCTCATGTTCTTTGACATTTTGGAAAGGTCTTTGAGTCCTCTAACCAATGTCTTTGTTCCCATGTCATTTTGATTTACCAATCTCAAGTTATGGCCTTTGACTTAAAGTCCCTTTTTGTTGACTTTTGAAAATGACCTATAATGTTGAAATTGATAACTTTTTGTGAGAGCATTTCTTGGACTTGAAGTATGAAGATGAGTTGTAGGAAATGTCTTTCTCTTCAAAATGAGCTTTGGATGGAATTTTTCTGATAATCCATGTGAAAGTTATGCCCTGGTCAATTTCAGTTGACTTTTTCAACTGTCCAAATAAGGAAACTTTTGCATCTTGATGATTTCTGAGCCAAATTTTGAGAATCATGATCAAGCATTGATCAAATGATGTTTGTGGCTTCAAAATGATATGTTGACCAAAAATTTGAACTTTTGACTGCAAAATGACCATTTTGCCCCTACAGTTGACTGTAGTGCAATTAGGGTTTTGACTGTGCAATTTTATGCTGAATGTCTTGAAACTTGATATGAGGATGCTTGACCATATTTGTAGGCATATGAGACTTGATTGGACCTTTGAAAACTTCATTTTCCTGATCAGAACACAAACCCTAATCTTGACTGTATAGGAGATCTTTGACTGTGCAACCCTTGGGGAAATTTTGCAGTTTGACTTGGCAAATCTTGAAGAATATGGGAGGGCAAATTTTGGGGTACAACAGTTGCCCCTGTTCAATCTTCTTAGACCTGAGGATGCAGATTGGCTGACGTGCCTTTCGTAATCCGAGGGTGGAAGATGATTGAACACTAGAGTGCCCAGAAATTTGCGCTCACATAGTAGCAGTGATGGTGGAATGGGCTTATAGATGCCATTTAGAGGTTGCTAGATAGGATGATGGGCTTATAGATGCCATCTGGATGTTGATTGCGTAAGAGATTCCTTAGCGAGAACCTGCATACCTGCAAAAGAAACATGAGTACCTGACACGTTGCAGGAGTTGATTTCAGCTGCTTGGCATAGATATGTCCTATCTGGTTACGGGAGCTGAGTCTGGAGCTTCACAAGATGATGAATGAACCAGGGATGGTTACTACCTTAGTATGAATGGTAAGAGAACCTTGGGCGACTTTAATTTCAACAACGCTCGTTGAGAAAATCTTGGTGGGAATTACCATCTTTGCAGTATCGGGAAAAGAACCGTAGGCCATTATAATCTGAAAGGAATTATCACCTCACTCACCGTCGGAGAGGGAACCATCTGAAAAGGAATTATCGCCTCACTCACCGTCGGAGAGGGGACCATAGAAAAGGAATTATTACCTCACTCACCGTCGGAGAGGGAACCATAAGGAAAAGGAATTATCACCTCACTCACCGTCGGAGAGGGAACCATAGGAGATTATCACCTCACTCACCGTCGGAGAGGGAACCATCTGAAAAGGACTTACCACCTCACTCACCGTCGGAGAGGGAACCATAGGAGACTATCACCTCGCTCACCGTTGGAGAGGGAAACATCTGAAAAGGACTTACCACCTCACTCACCGTCGGAGAGGGAACCATAGGAGACTATCACCTCACTCACTGTTGGAGAGGGAAACATCTGAAAAGGACTTACCACCTCACTCACCGTCGGAGAGGGAACCATAGGAGACTATCACCTCACTCACCGTTGGAGAGGGAAACATCTGAAAAGGACTTACCACCTCACTCACCGTCGGAGAGGGAACCATAAGAGACTATCACCTCACTCACCGTTGGAGAGGGAAACATCTGAAAAGGACTTACCACCTCACTCACCGTCGGAGAGGGAACCATAGGAGACTATCACCTCACTCACCGTTGGAGAGGGAAACATCTGAAAAGGACTTACCACCTCACTCACCGTCGGAGAGGGAACCATAGGAGACTATCACCTCACTCACCGTTGGAGAGGGAAACATCTGAAAAGGACTTACCACCTCACTCACCGTCAGAGAGGGAACCATAGGAGACTATCACCTCACTCACCGTCGGAGAGGGAAACATCTGAAAAGGACTTACCATCTCACTCACCGTCGGAGAGGGAACCATAGGAGACTATCACCTCACTCACCGCCGGAGAGGGAAACATCTAAAAAGGACTTACCACCTCACTCACCGTCGGAGAGGGAACCATAGGAGACTATCACCTCACTCACCGTTGGAGAGGGAAACATCTGAAAAGGACTTACCACCTCACTCACCGTCGGAGAGGGAACCATAGGAGACTATCACCTCACTCACCGTTGGAGAGGGAAACATCTGAAAAGGACTTACCACCTCACTCACCATCGGAGAGGGAACCATAGGAGACTATCACCTCACTCACCGTTGGAGAGGGAAACATCTGAAAAGGACTTACCACCTCACTCACCGTCGGAGAGGGAACCATAGGAGACTATCACCTCACTCACCGTTGGAGAGGGAAACATCTGAAAAGGACTTACCACCTCACTCACCGTCGGAGAGGGAACCATTGGAAACTATAATCTGGAATAACTTCTGCTGAGTCTTTATCAGAAAAATCTGTTGGGAGTCGATTTAGCTGGACTAGAGAAGGCCTGGGACTGGATAAGAAATCTTTTGAGTCGATTAACTGAACCGGTCTAGGTCTTGAAATATGATTGAGAATTTCAACTGCATCTTTCCTGAAAGGTAAAGGTCAGTCATATGCAATGCATGATATGGATCAAGCAATGATGTTCTCAACATAAATGAGATTTGTATGATGCGTCTATGCATGCTATAATGATGTATGTGATGTTTTATGAATGTATGTTTTCGTTTAGGAAATTAAATCCTTGACGGGTGCCGGGAAGTCATATCCTGGGCTGATGTTGAAGAATAGGCTTTCACTTCTGCTGGGGATGATAGCTGCAAGAATACCGGTAGGAGAAGATGACTCCGTTGCGGAATAAACTTGGCAAATGGAAGATTCTGCGGGGAGAAAAGATACTCTAGCGACCTTGCTGGGAAGCAATACTCTATGGGGATAGAGATGCTTTGCTGAATTGTTGATAACTTGCTGAGGATATCCTTGTTGTTGGTAGTGTTGATGGACTTCGCTGGGGTAAGAAGACTTCGTCGAGGACGCTCTTTCCGTGGCTTTTGGCTGAGGATAACCCAGTTATATCCTGTTAAGGAAATAACTCTTTAAATAAAGCCGGACGACACATTCGTGCTCTACGAGGGGATAAGCTTCCAGAATCTACTGGGGATAAGCTTACTGCTTGGGGAGATGACTTCTAACTTTCCGGGGAAACTGGATTGGACTCTCCTGGGGAAGTTTTGATATGCTGGGGAAGTGATTCCTTTGAATGTTGATAGACCGCTGGGGAACAATCTTTAGACCAAGACTGCCGGGGATGCTTGTTAAGAATATATGCGTACTGCTGGGGAATGTTGGGATCTGCTGGAGGAAACCCAATTTCCTTGAGATTTGATAACTTTGCTTGGAGAAGAGTGTATTGGCTGCTGACTTATTCTCTGGGGAATTAATATGTACTGGTCATATTCTTTAGCTGAACCTACCTTGGTATCTTGGAGGACAGAAACAATCAGATTGCTTAGACCACTCTTTATTGCCCCTGTTTCTGAGGTATGAGAGGAAGACCTGTGAGGTGCTGATAGTTGTTGATAGACCAAGCTTCTTCTGGCAGGCAGGTGATGCCAAGACGTAGTCGTACGCTTTGATCCCTAACTTTTGCCTGGACCGCCCTTTCGGGTTTTCAGTCCACCGGGATACCCATTTTTGCCCAAGCCGCCTTTGCAGGTTTTCGACTTGCCGGGTGTACAGATTTTTCCATTTCATCCCTTCATTTTGCCCGAACCCTTTTGGTTCACCGGGAAGCCCTAATTTTTGCCTAGGTACGTCAACCTAGCGGGTCTTTGATTTTGCGCAGTATTTTTCTCGACTATGTCCGTGTTTTCAGAATGTAGGGAGTTGCCCCTGTTAGAAATGTTATGTCATGCCACCAGAAGGTGCTTGATCAGGCAAGATTCGTTGTTGGAATGCCCCCAAGTGACTCAGGCGGAGATTTGCCCCAGGCTATTCGGCTTTTGAGAGATTCTCCGAATCTTGATTGGATTGCCCCAGATAGTAGACCATGATCATGTCATGCCCCTTGATTCCAGGTGCTTCTGTTCATTAGGCATTCGTCGTGCGAACTTCTATGCTGTTCAAACAAAAAGTCATATGCAAACAAAGTTATGTTAAAAATGCAAAGCCTATGTCTGTCTTGAAGATTTTGAAAATGCATTCTTTTTTCATAAAACAAATGAATGTTTGTAAAACGTGATGTCAACTCCTTCTTTATAGTAAGCCTTAAGGAGTCAGGATACATTTCGTAACAGTATGCTTTCGAACTAACCCATGCTTCAGCTAGGACTTTTAAGGGTTATAACGTGGCCTGGTTCACGGTTTAAGAAACAAAGGATAAAGGCTCAAATTTTATTTGTACCCACCCGCTCTTCGTGATGTCCTCCAAACCTAAACTCAGTTGATCATACATTAGACCTTGTTCGAGTCTTTGCTCTGATTTTCCGGTGACGATTCGGATGTTGATAACTTATTTGGAATAGGCAGTCATTCCCCTTTTTTTTTGTTGAGGGTTTGTAGGACCTCTTTCTTTTTTGATTTCGTTATCCCTATTTTTTTTTGCCTGAACTGTTTCCTTTTTTGGAATTACAGTCAGCGGGATGCCCCAGTTTCGTAAGTCTCCTTCATAGGTTTTGACTTAATGGTTTTTTATTTTTTGAGATAATGACTGCCTTTCTTTATTGATTATTAGGAACTATCACTGTCTTTCTTTGTAAGAACCTCTTTGGTGTCATTTGTTATGCACTTGGATCAACTGAGAGAACTACCCTGCCCTAGGTTATGATTAAGGGTTTTAAATTTCGAAAAGAAAAACTCCTACTTCTTTGGCTCAGAGGGGTTGACGAGGGATTATCATCCTTATAACTCCAGTGTTTAGGGATTGAAACAATGCCTGTACCTCATCAGCGGGGTCTGTTCAAAAGCATACTGTAGGTTATGGTATCGTTTTCGTCATCCTCCCTCAAGAGGCTTAGAATTTTAGATCAAGAGTTGATATCAGAAAAAATATGAAAATAATTTGCATAGAGTGAATACGAATATATTGATTCAAAATAGACATAAGCGATGCATTAATGGAATAACAATGTTTAACATGAATAAATGTTTGAACAAAATAAAATTGCAACTTGAACATTCGAACGAACAAAATTTCCTAATCTCAGGGCTTGTTACTTCAAATGGTGCCTCCTGTAGGGATGGTAGAAACACTCAGCCTGGCCATCTTGGGTGAATTCCACAACTCCTTTCTCAATCAGATCCTGGATCTTATTTTTCAGAGTCCAACAATCCTCTGTAGCATGCCCCGGGCTGTCGGAATGATAAGCGCAGTGAGCGTTGGGGTTATAACTTGACGGTGTCCTGTTGGGATTCTTAGGAGGATTCTTTCGAGTTACCAAGTTCAACCTCAACAGTTGTTGTAAGGCTTGAGGCAGCGACACGTTGAGCTCAGTGAATTGCCTTTTGGGCTTGTCTGGCTGAAGCTGGTGAGGTTGATACTGAATTGGGGATACTGAAGCCATATGAGGAGCTTTCTCCTTGCCTCTTTGTCTCAAAGATTGTCGAACGATGACTGGCTTTTTACCCTTAGACGTTTGCCCCAGTTGGTTATTCTGAAGCAGTTGGTTGACGAGAAACCGGAGCTCATCTTGTCTTTGAGCTAAACCTTGAATGGCATTCCTCTGCCCCAGCATTTGGGCTTTCATTGCATCCATCTCAACTTGTAGGTGTTTCAGCCTTTCATCCTCAACACTGTTCCTGACAAAGGTCCCCATGAGAAGTGTCCTTAGCTCCTCCTGCCCCTTGGATAGATTCAGGAGGATTTCCCCAAACCGAGTCTCTTGAGCAAGAAGGTCCTGGTTATCTTGTTGG
This sequence comes from Vicia faba, assembly GCA_948472305.1. NCBI lineage: Eukaryota > Viridiplantae > Streptophyta > Magnoliopsida > Fabales > Fabaceae > Vicia > Vicia faba. Next base: position 330,668,927 of record OX451741.1, on the reverse strand, counting down.
GAAGCCATTGCGGAAATAAACAGTGGAGATGGTAAGTGACCTGTCAAAAGGGTACCTGTTATGCAATGATATGTATGTATGCATGCAATGTTTTCAAGGATCTCGCGGGGTAAACAAGAAATTTGTTAGAGCTGGGATCCGGTAGCTTGATTGAAGGAACTTCATATTTGTTGAGAGTCCTTTTTCAAGGGTCAAAGGCTCACCATATCCAGTGGGTCATAGCCCCTGACTTTAATCATCATGTCTGGTTTTGATTTCCAAACAACATTGGTTAGGGGAACCTTCTTCCGGAGTCAGAGCTCACCATATCAAGTGGGTCATAGCCCCTGACAACTTTGTCTAGAGGAAAATAAATCCTCTTTGCCCCTTGCTGGGATAGTTGATTCACCATGACCTGCATCACAAGCCCTTGAGATCCTTGAAATGGGTTAGGATGTATGCAATGGTATGATGTCATGATGCATGGGGTAATATGAATAATCCCCGTTATGAGTCCTTATTAAGGACTGCAAACCAAAACCTGCAAGAAAACTTGGTAAACCCTGTTATGAGTCCTAATTAAGGACTAAAACAAAAACCCTGCAAGAAACTTGGTAAACCTTGTTATGAGTCCTGGTTAAGGACTAAAACAAAAATCTGTAGGAAATTCAGTAAACCCTGTTATGAGTCCTAGTTAAGGACTATAAACAAAACCTGCAAGGGACTTAGTACCCTGTTATGAGTCCCAATTAAGGACTGTAAACAAAACCTGCAAGTAGTTCATGCGTCAGATAACAAGCATGCAAGTAGTCAAGTACGAAGGCACACAAGTCACACAAGAGAAACCCTTAGAGTTTAGGCCAGCATGGGGTCTGGGTAGTACCCTCTTGAAGTTGGTGGGTTCAACCTGTCCTATCAAAGTAACCGGGTTCTTAGAGGATCCCAATATCATTGACTACCCTCAATCGGTCATAACTCCAGCATCGCAATCTTTTTCTTGCGGCCGGAACCATCACGAGAGTTTAGCCTCAATGGGCATAGCACACTGCTACTGTTCTAATGGCCAAGTTGTGTCAATTAAGGTTCTAAGGTCTGTTGGTGCTTAATGACTCCTTGGAAGACCCATATTCTCCCCGTTTCAACACGAGGGATATCGGTACAGACCAAGGTGCCACACCAACGTAGCCACTACTTCACCCATGTCGGTATACGCCGGACAGGTCCCTCACAGCTTATGCTACCTAAACAGGGTATCCCCAGATCCGGGTTAGGATCTATGTAACTCCCATGCAACCCACAAATTTAAAGCAGACAAGTCAATACAATTGAAAACACAGTTATGAACTAACCCTAAGGTACACCTCACTTTAAAAATGTCCCCAGCAGAGTCGCCAGTTCTGTGATCGGTGGATCTGGAACTGACTGTTTAACGCTGGTTCGCGAAATGTCGCGGAAGCAAGAGTCGCCACCGTCTTTTATTTTCTCCAAATGGAAAGGACAAAAGCACAGAAAAATTCCTTAAAGAGATTGCTCTCGGTTCGGGAGGTAGGTTATAGAAAGGGAAGGTGTTAGCACCCTTTCTATCCATGGTTATCCACGGGCTCTTAGATACTTGCTTATTTGTGTTTTCAAAAATGGTTTGTTTGCTTTTCAACTGTGGGTTTTAAAAAGTTTCTTTGAAAATTCCAGTTCGACTCTTGTATCGGTCCTCAAGAGTGTTTGAAAAATTGCTTTCGAAAGCTTTTTGAAAATGTGTTGGTGTGAAAAGTATTTTTGATTTATTTTATTTTGAATTAGAGCAAATATCCACGAGTCGTCTACCTACCCTAAGGAATTCGTCTGTGTAAATGTCCTTTAAAGTAGTGCCATCCCACCATTGAGAGGTAGGTAGCACCACTGTTGGAGGTGTTCGGGTCAATTCGAGGTTCGGGACAAGGTGATCACCATAGCAATAGGAAGACACCTTAGAAGCTACCCTCATGCCAGGTTCCCGGATCATGAGGACTTACTAAGACATCCTCTACTCGACGATCACCTTTCGAGGCAAGGCAACAGTGAGGCGTACCCTAGGGGTGGTGTGTGCGATTCGTGTGTCGTTTTCATTTGCATTTATCTTGTCATTTTATTGGTGTTCTACGCTTGATTTTATTTTGTCCATACATTCTTTCATGCTTTTGATTTAACAGTTAAAAATATTGCGGGAAAAGTAAATTCTAAGCTATTACAAACGGCGCGGATCCACATCGCCAAAATTAACCAGGACCCGATTTGACAGAAAATAAATAAACAAAGTAAATGAAGAATTGAAAAGTGCGAGAAGTAATTTACATGGCTTCGGGAGAGGTACATAATTATTTAAGCAAAATAAAATAAATATGCGAAATTAAATCGAAACGAGGGCGTTGGACCCTTTTGCAAAAATCAAATTAATGATGAAGGTAATTAATTAAAAAAATGTTTTTGGTATTTTTAATATTTTAGGATTTAATAGAAAAAAGAAAGAATTAATTAAAATTAACTACTAACCCTAATTCTACTTTATTTTAATTTATTAAGAAAATATTAGAATTTAACCTAAATTAAACCTAATTTTTACATGCAATTTTAATTATGAAAATAAATAAAATAAATAATATTATTGTGAAAAAGAAAAATTAAAAGGAATAAAACATTTATTAAACCTATTTCTATATTTTTTAGATTTTTTGTTTATGAAAGAAATTAAAATTAAAACCCTATTTTAAACTAATTAATTTACATGCATTTATTTACAAGAAATATAAAAATAAAATATTTATTATATTTTTTTATCTTTTCTGATTTTTATGATGTTTTTGTATTTTGTGAAAATAATTAATTAAATTGGACAAATAATAATTAAAAGGAATAAAAATAATAATACAAAAAAAAAAAAGAAAATAAAAAGAATGTGCAAACCTGGGGGTTCAGACCCCAATATGGAGGTTTGGTCTTAGTAATCTGGCCCATTTAGTAAGGCCTGGTGGACTTTTACTGGGCACGTGCAGAGGCGTTGACTCAAGCCTATGGTGCTCATCAATTCTCAGCCTTTGATCTGATCTCCAGGAGCACGTGGATGGCTGGATTAAGAGGTGCATCATGATCCTCAACATAAGCGCTGCACGTGAACGTTAAAGGAAAAATAACATGGAAATTATTGAAGACCTGGGGCTCGAACCCAGGTCATGGACATTGCAACCGTGTGTACCTACCACTGAGCCATCCCAATTACATTTAATACATAATGGCAAATAAACATGATAAAAGAAATAATGACCAGGGTCCACCAACGCGCGCGAGTTTTTGAATCATCCTATCACCGTACGCCATGATATCATCTTCTCCACCTTCCCTGAAATACAAAAACATTGGGCAACGGTTTTTTACGCGTTGCTTTAGGCATGCTATTAGAAAATAACGATTAGGCATGGAACGCCCATAAATTGGGCGCGAGGGTGGGTTTAGATTCGTCCAGATGCGCTGATTCCAATGGTGGTGGTCTTGAGGGCTAATTTTTCCCCATTACAAAAGCCCTAATTCCAAGCTTCCTGAACCCTAAATATCATCAATGGCGAAATCGTATATAGCACATAAAAATACAATTAATTATATTGGTTAGCTTCAGAATTTCATCAGGAATATGAATCAATAAATAAAATGTTATGAAGATGCATAAATTTCAAAACACGATGATGAATTTTTCACTAGGTATCTTGAATGCTGTATACCAATTCCTTGCGTTTGGATGGTTGTTTCTGATTGGAATGTGTCCAGTGAACCTTGAGGAAGCTATTGAAACAAGAATTAGGTCTTGAATCGTCCTGGAAGGATGTTTTCAGAATTGACTTTTTTGCAAATTTTCCAAAGTTTGATAATGGCTTTTGGAGCAGCTGTGCGTGTATTCTGATTAGGGTTGTGATCCTAGCATATGTAGTAGTGAATTAGGTCAAGAAAAATCAATCAAATCCATTGCATTCATTGATTTTGGAAATTTGATTTCTTAAGATTTTTTCATATCTTTTTCCATGTGTTTTTGGTTCAAAATCAAACCAATCAACCCAAATCTTTCCATAATTGCATATGCACGAAATCTTGAGGCTAAAACATGTATAAAAAGATTGGTTAGGTTAAGTTAAATATTTTTCACATATTTAATTGATTTAAGTGAATTATTATAAATAAAAATTCAAATAAATAAATAAAAAATGAGAAAATACTTCCCTTTGGGCCAAGTGGTCGTGCACATGTCATGGATGATGAATTGTGGAAGAAAAATGGGCCCATTAGCAATTTTAAGTCATTTGAATCAATGTTGACTTTTCAAAATATCCAAAAATTTCCCAACTTCCACAAGGCATAACTTGCTCATTTTTTAAGCTTTTCTCATGTTCTTGGACATTTTGGAAAGTGCTTTGAGTCCTCTAACCAATGTCTTTGGTCCCATGTCATTTTGATTTACCAATCTCAAGTTATGGCCTTTGACTTAAAGTCCCTTTTTGTTGACTTTTGAAAATGACCTATAATGTTGAAATTGATAACTTTTTGTGAGAGCATTTCTTGGACTTGAAGTATGAAGATGAGTTGTAGGAAATGTCTTTCTCTTCAAAATGAGCTTTGGATGGAATTTTTCTGATAATCCATGTGAAAGTTAGGCCCTGGTCAATTTCAGTTGACTTTTTCAGCTGTCCAAATAAGGAAACTTTTGCATCTTGATGATTTCTGAGCCAAATTTTGAGAATCATGATCAAGCATTGATCAAATGATGTTTGTGGCTTCAAAATGATATGTTGACCAAAAATTTGAACTTTTGACTGCAAAATGACCATTTTGCCCCTACAGTTGACTGTAGTGCAATTAGGGTTTTGACTGTGCAATTTTATGCTGAATGTCTTGAAACTTGATATGAGGATGCTTGACCATATTTGTAGGCATATGAGACTTGATTGGAACTTTGAAAACTTCATTTTCCTGATCAGAACACAAACCCTAATCTTGACTGTATAGGAGATCTTTGACTGTGCAACCCTTGGGGAAATTTTGCAGTTTGACTTGGCAAATCTTGAAGAATATGGGAGGGCAAATTTTGGGGTACAACAGTGGCCCATTCGAAGAACATACATTTGGTGGTCCATTCGAAGAACATACATTTGGTGCTCCATTCGAAGGACACATATTTGTTGGAAAAAAATATTGTTTTGTTTGTTTGTTTGAGTCTGGTCAAAGGTTATGTGGTCCATTCGAAGGACACACATTTGTTGGAAACAAATATTGTTTTGTCTGTTGTTGAGTTTGGTCGAAGGTTGGGGATCCATGTGAGCAAAACGAAAGGGTGAAGTATTCAAGATGCTTGCTGAACAAAGTCCACATAACAGCCTAAAACCATGTCAAAAGCATTTTGCTACACTTCTATGAAACAATCCTGTACTAAGCTGCCACAACACTCCAAAACTGCTGCAGAACAGTCCTGCTGTGTTGCTCCTAATTTGCACCAAATTAGCATACAAGAGCTGCATCAAAAAAGGCTATGAAGACAACATACCCAAATTGTTCAAATTTTATTTGTTTTCCCCCCTAAAACCCCAGCAAGACTCTTCTACAAATAAGTTGTTTCACAATACATCTAGGGTGGCTTTTTATAGAGCTTTTTGACAAACAAAAGGGGCTTTTGGACAAGGAAAAAGGAGAACAAGAAAAAAAGAGAAAGGAGAGAACCTAAGGCTGAAGCCTTAGAAAACTCTTAAACCCAAAACCAAAAAATACAACACCTCTGTTTGTTCTCTCTTTCGAATCCAAGTTTTCCTATCCTTCGAACTCAGCTTCCTTCCTTCTTTCGAATTCAAGAATATTCAGGGCAGCAACTCAAAGTTCAAAACACCAACACTAGATTCAAGGTAAGTCTTCCCAACTTTAAACCCTTCATTTTAAGCATAACATGTAAACAACCATTGCCTTTGAAGCTAAGCTTTCGCTTGCCTTCCTTTCTTGTCAATTATATGTTAAGAACTAACCTGTACAGACCATAAAACAATGTTGGAGTAAAAAATAGCAGCATGGTTCGACACAAAGCCTTAGGCTTCGAACACACTGCTTCACAGTCCCAAATGAAGGAAAACAAAAAAGTGTGAATTGAAGGGTGTATATTTCGATACGCACTGATTTGCAGGCCCAAACGAAAGAAAGCAAAAGGAGTGTGTGAATCAGAGGACATATGTTTTGTGTTGTTTTTGTTTTTACATTTTCTTGCTATTCAATATGGTTGTAATAATTAGGACTTTTATTGCTTTCCAACCCCCATTTGTAAATTTTTATACCTCATCCCAAAAATATGTAATAGCGTAGGACATTTATTTTCCGCAATTTACCGCGTTTTATATAAAATGCTAGTAATTAGGGTGTGTATGGAAAGATAAAATCAAACGTTAGAAAACCATAATTTCAAATACAAAAATCCATGCAATCAAACACACTATTCACATATGTGCACCTCTAGGGTAACCTCGCTTGTTGCCTCGGAAAATAGTCATGTCCCTCAAATATAGGCAGTTTAGTAAAGTCCCTCGATAAAAAAGATCGTAGTCCCTCGAGGTCCCTCGATGTTGCCTCCGATAAACGATCTAGTCCCTTACGAAAATTGCTAAAATGTCTCATAAGTTTCCTTCTATGACTATACGATGACCCACGCCCATCCCTTCACATCCAACGATTGGGCTTCTTACCAAATCAATGGTAAGATAGAAACATCTAAAGGAGGAGGAAAAGAACAAAGACCTTTTGAGTAGGTAGGATGCTCGTAGTTGCTTGCTCACAAACTAAAACCATTTTCCGCACTTATAATTTCAAAATATCTTTAAAAGCAAACATCTCTTTGAACTATTTTCAAAACCAACACTTTGTATGCATTCTTATAGAGACGAGAATCATTACCAAGTTATCCGTAACAAATACATTTTGCAAAATATTTTCAAACTTACACCCATCACAAAACACCTTTTCAAACAAAGCATTTTCAAGTGATCTAACAAGCAACTAAGAGCCCATAGATAACTATAGATGAAAATGGTGCTAACACCTTCCCTTTTCCTAACCCACCCCCCGAACTCAAGAAAAATTCTCGAAAGGTATTTCTTGTTCTTTTCACTCTTTCCTTTATTAGATAAAAAAAAGTCGGTGGTGAATTTTACTATCCGCAACAATTACGATAAAATGAAAAACACTCAAGTCAGTTCTCCCGCTGCATTACACATACATTCTTCAGATAAAGTCAAGTGTAGACTCATTCTGATACTCCTATCAATAGTTACTTTGGATGGCATCTATAAGCCCATATCCGACCGCATCCCGTCACCTTTTCCAAATGGCATATTTAAGCCAATTCAAGCAATATAATCAACCAATAATGTTACTTCGTTCATATGTGAGTGCAAATTTCTAGGCACTTAAGTGTTCAATCCTCTTTCACCTTCAGATCACGAATGGCGGATATGCCAATCTAATTCCTCAGGTTTAAGAAGATTGACTAGGGGAAGATGTTGTACCCCAAAAATTTCCCTCCCATTTTCAAGACAAATTATTTCAATAGGTCTCCTCATGCTCATGAAGGTCTCAAATACTCAAGACTACTCAAGGGTTGACCAGACAAACCCTTCTCCTAAGCAATTGACCTACAACTAGGGTTTTACTTTTCTCAAAGGAAATTGGAATTCTAATACTTCAAGTGGATTTCATGGTTTCTCATATGCTTCAAAATATCCTCATGCCAAGTTTCAAGCCTTGTAGCACAAGTTTGCTCAGTCAACTAGTAAGATGATTGAAAATCAACTATATTGGACAAAAAGTCAACTTTGATCAACATACAGTCAAACATCAAGGTTTTTGGTCAAAATCAATATTTTTAAGTCACATTCATCATTTGATCAAAGGTTGATCATGATTCATCAAGAAAACTCAAGATTTATCAAAAGTCAAAAGTTGCCAAATTAGGGTTTTCTTTAGGAGAAGTCAACTGAACTTTGACCAAGTATAACTTTCACATACTTCATCATAAAATTTTCAACCAAGGACTACCTGAAGGAAATTCAATTCTCTACAACTTTGTCTCTCTAAGCTCAAGGCCAAAAATGCTTCATTTAAGAGATATGGGCCAAAACATTATAGGTCATTTTAAAAGTCAACAAAAAGACACTTTTTGTCAAATCACTTTACATCAAGATAAACGCTTCAAATGAAAAAATGACCAAAATAAAAGTTGTAGGATACATCTTGAGTTTTCCAAAAATTGAACGAGATATATACGTGAAATTCAAATTGAGCAAATTTGAATTTTTGGGCTAATGATCCTATCTTTTAAAGTCCAAACGTATTCCTGACCTCATAATAGACCTCTTAATTCATTAATTTATTTATGTGGGTTTTATTTCTTTTTATTTTGATTTTATTCAATTAAAAACAAAATAAATCAAATAAAATACCAAATAAATGATATAAGGCATGACAATCTGTTTTTGAATCAAATCATAAACCCAAAAAGCTAGTGACAACCTAGAAAAAACGTGCAAAGATGATTGGTACATGATTAGCCTAAAAAAAGAAAGATTTCATGCAAAAATTCCAATCAAATATTTGGTCATAAAATACAAAAATTCCAATCAAATATTTGGTCATAAAATACAAAGATTTGATTCATGTTTGTTGACCTAATCACTCTCCTATAAATACATAACATGTTCAGACAATCAAGGGCACGAAATTTGCCTCAAGAACACATTCTCAAAAATCTCAAATTTTCTCAAAACTAGGGCAACTTGAAACCCTTGTCTCCAGCCTCTTGCAATCCATTCCAAGCATACCATCGTGTTCCTGAAGATCCCAGGAGTCCATCCCAACCGTCCTTGAAGCAAATCCACGTCCAAAACAGCCACACCAAGTTGCAACGGTTGGGTCATTTTCGTGGATCTCAAAATTTTAATCTATGAATATTTAATTAATTTTATGCATGTATACATGTTCTTGATCATGTTTAGGACTATTTTGACCCATTATTTTCAAGATTTAACGCAGGAGTAAGGATATGCCATTACTAGGGCAGTTGGAGACTTTTTCTGTGAAACTTACGATACAAGCAGTTTCAGGCCAAACTAACACCACCATTGGATTCACAAGGGTTGAATTAGGGGGATAAAGTCCCTTTTATGATCTAACACATGTTATTTTGCAGATTGGAAAATCCTCTCACCGAAGAAGACGACTGAAGCTAGGGCTCCGACGCTTCCCTGGTTCACTTGTTTTATTATATATTTATTGGTTTGTGTTTTAATAACAAAAACGTAGCACAACACAGTTGGTTGGAGACAGAGACATGTAATGTGAGGGGCGTGGGTTCGATCCCTGCGTCTTATAATTATTTTTGCTATTTTTCCAAACTAACACGCAGATTTATTATATATTGATTAATTCCTATTCCTAAACACAAAAGCAGCGTTGGCGCAATGGTTGGAAGGCAATCTGTGAGATCCAGGGTGTGGGTTCATCACCCACCCCATGCAAATTCTTTTTACCCTAATTTTTCTAACCTAATTTTCTTTCTTTTTCTTAATTAATTTTTTAATTAATCAGTCATTAACTAGCCTAATCTTTTTTCTTAATATAATAAATTAGGATTAAGGTTTTAATTAATAATTGATTTTTTTCTAATATATTTTTATTAATTAATAAATTAATTAATTAACTTTTTTTCTTAATATTAAAATCAATTAGAATTTAGGTTTAATTACTATTTATTAACACTTAAATTATTCTCTACACAAAAAATACAAAAAAAACATTAACTCAAATTTTAGGTCCTTAAAATATTTTTTCTAATATTCTTTTTATTTATCTTTTGCTATTTAAATTCATAGAAAATTATATAGGTCGCATTATCGTTGTAATAGCGTCTAATTACATTCTCACATTTTTCCTAATTATTTATCTGCTCCAAGGATGTAATAGCATAGGTTTACTTTCTCAGATTAAATCGACCAAAGATTTATTCTGATACTTCTCTCAGTAGACATTTTCTGGCTCATATTAAATCAACCAAAGATTTATTCTGATACTTCTCTCAGTAGACATTTTCTGGCTTAGATTAAATCGACCAAAAGATTTATTCTGATACTTCTCTCAGTAGACACTTTCTGGCTCAAATCAAATTGACCATAGATTTGTTCTAATACTTCTCCTAGTAAAAGGCAAGTACTAGACTTACCAACAGTCATTTGGATGACATTCATAAGCCTATCTCTGATGACTCTCCATCACCTCTGGATGGCATCTATAAGCCCATCTTCGACCGTATTCTGTCACTTTCCAAATGTCATCTTTAAGCCCACTCCCCGATATAATTAACCAACAACGTTACTTCATGCATTGGCGAGTGCAAATTTCTGGGCACTTGAGTGTTCAATCATCTTCCACCTTCAAATTACGAATGGCGGACACGCCAATCTAACTCTTAAAGTTTAAGAAGATTGAACATGGGCATCTGTTGTACTCCAAAATTTTCCCTCTTCGTTTTACCTTAAATGGTTTGTCTTTCATCATATGCATTCATGCACTTAGACATGATCCAGGTCTTCTTCAAGCAGCAGAATCTAATTGTTGACAATCAATCTGAGATAGATCTCATATCCTATTGGTTCGAGCTACTAAGGCCTCTAAGGCTTTGTGACGTCTCAGGATGAGTCTTTGTGTCATCATAGAATTTAAGTTTTTAAGGGTTTTAAAGGTTTGAGTAATTAGAATTTGAGATTATTGAAGACTTTCTCTTTCATTACGCTGCAAGGTTTTCATCTTCAAGCTTCTTTCAAAAGACTCAAGGTTTTACTTTCACCTCTAAAGCAAGGGCCTTATTTTTAAAAGTGGAGCATGATGCAAGAGATGAAATTATGGATTAATATTGTGATCAAGATGTATTTTTCGTTTCAATTGCAAGACATCATGGATTTTTAGAATATGAAGTTAAGGGTTCAAGAGGACTTAAATTTTTAAATGAGGTTTTAAATTGTAGATTCATTTTCATAAAGTCTAAATTCCAACTCAAAATGTTCAAGTCATGCTTTCATGATTCAAAATCCATATCATTCTTTCATCATACATTTTTCTGATTTACCCAAATTAAAATCTTCTCAAAATTCATCATTCATTTGACCAAAGATTAACAAAATTCCGATTGCTTATTATTCATTTAAAACACTTCCTACAAAGTTTCATTTTTGTTTTCAAAACATCATTCATTCGAATACAACACATTTGCAAAGTCATTGTTCAAAATACATTCATGATAATTACAATATCAAGGTCAAATTCAAATACAAGTTTTTCTTTCAAAAAAACAAATCAAAAACTTTATACATCCTAAGAGACTATATTCTTCATTTCTTCAAATTTCTTCTCCAAGATTATTTATCTATCAATCTTCATATTCCCCTCCAAACTTCTCCAAGCCATGCCACAGTTTCCCTTGCCTTTTCTCTCCAATTAATCCATTGTTGCTCACATGAAACACGTGAAAAATATAGTTAGTAAACAATCAAGTGTGAAGATGTGAACATGAAACTTTTCAAAGTATTTTTTTCATCATTAGGGTTTTGTTTAAGGAATCAAATTAAAGAGTTTTTTTTCATACAAGCCTCATACATTGGATTTCAATTTAATCATGGGCCTAATTTGGTCTATTGCAAATCACAAGCTAAGTTGGTTCACAAAAGACAAAGACAAAGAGGGTTTAAAATAGAATTTCATCACAAAACAGCCCAATTATAGCAGGTACGGGTTCAAAGGCTCAAAGAGACAAAAATTCAAAAGTCAGAATTCACTGTCAAGCCCAACACACAACAAAAGCCTCATTGTTTTACAAACAGAACCACATTCAATTCAATCACATGCCAAGTTACATCTCTACTACAAATCACAAATTTAGTTGGTTCACAGTGAGATGAAATCAAAGAGAAAAAACTCAGAAAAAGGTTCATCATAGTCAGAGTTGTCAAAACAAAAAGTATCACAATCAGCCTCACTTTGCTTTATTCCAGCAAAAAGTCAGAATTACATTGTCAATCATAGGCCTAACCCTTACTACAAATCTCAAAAAAATAAACAAAAATTGTTTGGTTCACAGTAAGCATTGATTAAAAAATCAGAAAGGTAATATACTGCACAACGTACGAATCCATTTGAAAAAAGCAACAGGGACAATTCATCAAGGCCAATACAGAAAATTAAAGCCAACAAGCAACAAAATGCAGAAAATTAAAGCCAGCAAGCAACATAACAGAAGTGACGAGTTTGTCATCACAAGACAGTCCAAAAGTCAAACTCTTCATGGTTCACAATCAAGAAAGTTAACAATATAAAAATAGGAACACAATTCACACAAAGGAGGAGACAGAAAACAGGGTCGTGGACCCAAAACAACACAAAAACTTTTGTTCATCATTTTTTGTAACACAGTTACAACAAATATATATAGAGATAGAGAGTCGTAGCAACAACAATAAAAACCTCCAAGATCATGAAAAAACCAACAAAGTACAGAACCAGAAAAAACCATCAAAGTCCAACCCTTCAAAGAAAAATCATTTTCAACATACAGAGAGAGAGAGAGTCGTAGCATACACAAACCCCTTGAAAAAATTTTCAACAAACAAAACCCTAAAATTCTATCATCATTTTCGCAACAAACAAACCCCTTCAGAATCGTGAATATGAACGAAAAGAGGAAGAGATTTCCTAACCAGAAATATCTCACCGGAAATCGCGATCTAGCCATTAGGATTTCGTCCCTTCCCTTCAAGACCTACTCAAAACTGCGCCGAATCTGCAAAATTATGCCAGAGATTAAGATAGAGGATAAAGAAACAAAGCTAATGATGTAAAAAAAATCTAAGAACAAAGCTTAGCCACTACCGTCGCTGCCGTGAAGGCGATTTTCGGCATGGCCAACGCGTTGTCTCCGACGGAGACTCATCAGAATGTTTGAAAGAAAGACAGAGAGAATGAAGAGAACAAAGGGAAGAAAAGAAACATGTTTTGCATTTTGAATAAAAAAACTTTAATTTTCTTTTTATTTTTATTCTTTTATTTTTTTAATGTTTTATTTGGTGGTGACACTTGTCCCCACCCTTGTGGTTGCAGGCTCCACAATTTCATGCAAGCGCCCCACCATTAGCTAGCATGCGCCATCATTCATAATCACTGGATCAACCTCAGACGGGCCAAAATGTGCGTTCCACAGTGCATCCCCACTCAAGCCACCCGCAGGATCACCAACAATACCTGGGCTTGCTGTCATTAGGCCCTAGACTGAATGTTATTTCACCCCCCCTTACTTGGTTCAGACCCAGGCCCATCACATTTTTTTAATCTAACTTCTGATTTCAAATAAAAAAAGGGAAAAAATGATGTCTGGGTCCAAGTTCGTTTTACTTCAAACACACCACCCATTTTCATTTTTTCATCTCCAGCTCAACTATTTTTATTTCTCTTATATTTTATTTATTTTCATTTATATATTTATTTTACTTAAACCAAAATACCAAAAATATATATTTTCTTGAATAATTAAATTATTAAATACTTTAGTTTAAACACTTATTTCATTTTGTTAATGTTTAGAATTAGGTTTTGTTTATACTTTAAAATATATATTTTTTAAATTAGTATTAACATTCAATTTATTTTATAAACAAAACTATTTAGACTTAAGTTTTATTTTCTTCTTAAAACTTCAAATGAACTTAGATTTTAGGTCTTGTTATTAAACTTTTTTCTTTCAAAAAACCTAAAAAAGGCAATTTCTATTTCTTCTCCATTTATACATTTTGAACATGATTATTATTGTAATTCATATTTATGGGTTTGTAATAGTAATTAGGTTTTATTGCTTTCCTCCCCATTTGAAAACTTGTATCCCCATCCCCTAAAGTGATGTAATAGCATATGACTTTTAATTTCCTCAATTTATCACTTTCCATATTATTGCTAGTAATTAGGGTTTGTATGGAAAGACTTAAAATCAAACAAGTAGACAATCCTAAAATCAAGACAAATGCTTGAAAACAATACACTTTGCACACTTGCACCTCTAGGGTTAATCCACACTTGTTTCCTTAGATGAAAACAGTCATGTCCCTCGAACGTGGGATACTTTAGCAAAACCCCTCGATTACAAGATCGTAGTCCCTCGATGATCCTTCGATGTTGCCTTCGGTAAACGATCTTAGTCTCTTATGACACATTGCTAAGGTATCCTACAATGTTGCCTTCTATGATTGTATGATAACCCACGCATGTCCCTTCACATCCAATGATATGGTTTCTTACTAACTAATGGTAAGATAACATTATCTAAAGGAGGAGGAAAAGAACAAAGACTTTCTTTTAAGTAGGTAGAACGCTCATAGTTGCTTGCTCACAAACATTTCAAAACAAAACATATTTCAAACACACCAACACTTTCATGAAATATTTTCAAAAGTAAACACTTTGTATACATTCTTATAGAGACGAGAATCATTATAAAGTTTGCCTAAACAAAGGCGCTTTTCAAAAATACTTTCAAACAAACACAAACACATTTCACAAAGCATTTTCAAAGTGAGCTAGAAATTAAGAGCCCGTAGATAACTACAGATGAAAAGGGTGCTAACACCTTCCCTTTTCATAACCTACCCCCCGAACTCAAGAAAATTCTCAAAAGGTCTTTCCTGTTCTTTTCACCCTTTCCTTTATTGGATAAAAGAAAAGTCGGTGGCGACTCTTGCTATCCGCAACAATTGTGATAAAACAAAAAACACCCAAGTCAGTTCTCTCACCATATTACAGAACTGGCAACTCTGCTGGGGAATTGATTAAAAGTGGGGTTACCTTAGAGATTAGTTCGTATTTAAATACTTTCATTATTTAACTTGTTTGTTTTACTCTTAAAAGGGTTGTTTGGGTTTTGAATAGATCCTCTACCCGGATCTAGGGGCATCATTAGGTAAGTAGCAATAGATTGTGGGGACTGTGAAGCGTAATACCGACACGGTTGAAGCAATGGTTACGTTAGTGTTACATATTTGTTGGTACCGGTGTCCCTTGTGTCCATACAGGGAGAATACGAAGCTGATCTGTGGTGTCATGAAGCACTAACTGACCGTAAAACCTTTAGTTGAACAACTTGGCCATTAGGAAGTAGTGAGATAGCCGACTTTGGTGCAGTCCGAAGTTGGTTGATACTCTATACTACGCTCATTAAGATCGGACTTTCGATCCCAAAACAGAGGCTTATGATGAAACAATTCCTGATGAAGAAAGATCAATGATATTGAGATTCCCTAGAACCCGGTAACTTTTTAGGACAGGTTGAACCAACTAAACTTCAAAAGGGTACTTACCTATAAACCTCGTGCAAGCCTAAACCTAAGGACTTGTTTGCTTTGCTTGTATATGTTTATTTGTTCATAACATCATGACATTATAGCATAGTATTTTCAATAACCATTTCAAGGGTCTCAAGGGTCTGTGATGCAGGGTTATATTGAGCCAGACGTCTATCAAGGGTAAGAGGATTTATTTTCCTCTAACTAAGTGCTGTCAAAGACTAAAGCGTGATAACTTGAGTCAAGGGATATGACCCACTTGACATGGTGAGCTTGATTCGTGTAGAAGGACATTCAACAATACAAAGTTCTACAATCAAAGTTGTAATCAAAGTTCAACTTCTGACATTTTCTCGTGTTTACCCTGCCAGATCCTTGAAAACATCACATCCACATATCATGCATCATGTCATAATAATTTTTCCCCATACAGGTTTTCTCATCCGCTTACTGTTTATTTCAGTAAAAATGGCTCTCGAACAGACTGTCCAAGATCTTCAGACGCAAAATGACCAGCTTCAATATTTGTTCCTGAACCTATCCAAGGGGAAAGAAGAAGTGAAAGCACTTCTCATTGATAGCATGACCAAGAAGAATCCTGAAGACAACAGGGATGACCGGTTGGAGAAACTACAAACTAAGATAGCAACAATGAAAATATAAATGGTAGGTCAGATGGTGGGCCAAATGGCTCTTATCCAAAACTTAGCCCGGGGACAAGAAGAGTTGAGAATCCTCATCAATAAGCTTCATCAATACGAATGCAACCATATGGAATGAGCAACTAGAATTGCGGATTAAGCCATTAATCAGCCCCCAAAGAGACAAGAAGTTTGCTTGGTCGAGAGTAGACCTTTCCAAATTGCTTCTACATCACGAGTCCAACAATGACCTCGCCAACAACGACATGGTAGTCAGCGTAAGCAAGATACGCCCAAAGAAAATTTACCGAGATCAACATGTCCTTGGCTCAAGCATTGTATCATATGTTGAAGGCCAAGCTGGTTACATTGAAGGATCCTCCTCAAAAGCCCAATACTTATTCTCCCCCGTTACAATCATAAAGAAAGGTGTGCATACCACTCCAATAGTCGTGGACACGACATTAACATTGGTTGGATGTTGAAGAACAAGATTCAAGACCTAGTCGATGAAGGAGTGTTGGAATTTACACAAGATGGTCAACTTGAGTTTTTCTATCATCCCTCAAAGGCACACCATCTGAAGTGAGAAATTTAGGTGGAGACACTTTTGTTCATTCGAATTTTAAATTATAATTTCTTTGTTTGTTTAAACACTTACCTTTATGTCAGACTTTGGTTGTTCTCATCAATGCATTGCATATGTTTGTCTTGAGTTAATCCATTCGTTTTCACTATACTGAAACTATGCTATTACTTTTTTTTATGATATTCAACTCTCGATTAAAAGCTATAAGCCTTTAGAGGGAGGATGACAAAAATAATACCATAATCTCTACATTATGCTTTTGAACAGACTTTGTTGACGATGTACAAACGTTGTTTCAAACCCTAAACAATGGATTTATAAGGAAGATAATTCCTATTCAACCAATTTGAGCCTAAGAAGTAGGAGTTTTCTTTTTAGCATAAATTGAAACCTTTAATCATGACCTAGGGCAGCGTAGTTTCTTAGTTAATTCAAATGCGCATTCAGTCGCAAGCTTTCAATTCATACATGACGAAAACATCCTTCTTAATTGAAAGACAACGATGGTTTCCCATAAAATAGGCAGTCATTATCTTTCAAAAGAAAAGCCCACTGAGTCAAAACCTATGAAGGAGACTTAAGAAAAACTGGGGCATCATGTTGACTGTAATCTCAAAACAAAAATAGTCAGGCAAAAATTAGGGATAATAAATCAAAAAAAGAGATCGCTATAAATCCTCAACAAAAAGGAAAAGTTACAAAAATGACTTCCCTCTTAAATAAACTTCCAGTATCTGAACCATCACCATAATATCATTCCAGATTCTACCGGGAGATAAACACACAATTAACTGAGTATAGGACTGGAGAACATCATGGAGAATGGGTTAGATACAAATAAACATTGAGCCTTATCCTTTGTTTCTTAAATCGTGAACCAAGGCCATGTTAAAACCCTTTAAAAGTCCTAATTGAATCATAGGTTAGTTCAAAAGCATACTGTTAGAAAAGGTGTCCTGACTCCTGTAAGGCTTACTGTAAATACTGAGTTGAATTCATATTCTTACAAGATTTTGCTGCTTGTTAAAAATGTATTTTTCAAAAAAAATATTTCAAGACAGACATAAACTTTGCATTGTTTGAATACCATTGTTTGCATATGGAAAATTGTTCGACAAACGGAGAAATTCAAAATTCGAATTTTTAATGAACATAAATTCTCTTAATGAACAAAATCACTTAAAATGGAAAGACGCTTCCAATGAAAAATTTCCCATAATCAAGGGCATGACATGATTATTGTCCAACACATCTGGGGCAGCCAACTCGAGATTCAAAGAATCTCTCAAAAATGCTGAATAGCCAGGGGAAAATCTCCATCTGAATCACTTGGGGGAAATGTTACATTGATCATGGGTTTTAGCAAAAGCCACTTTGAAAATTAAACCTACGGTACCACCAAATTGCTTGTCTGTGCTAGTAGTATCAGATGGTGTCAGTATCCTGTCATCAGATCCTTCCATGATAGTTCTTAGAAAATACTGAGGAAGACTATCAGAAAAATTAATCAAAGATCTTAGGTACCACCAAATTTCTTGTCTAAGACAATAGTATAAGATGGTGTCAGTATCATTGTGATACAGTGGCAAAACCGACTGTTTAATACTAGTTTTTGTGTTTGTGTTCACAAATGTTGCGGTAAGCAACAGTCGCTACTGACTTTTCTTTTATCCAAATTAAGGAAAGAGTGAAAAGAATAGAAAAAAACCTTTTCGAGAATTTTCTGAGTAAGGGGGGTAGATTATGGAAAGGGAAGGTGTTACCACCCTTTCCATCCGTAATTTTATACAGGTTCTTAGATGCTAGCTCATGTTTTGAAAATTGCTTGTGCTTTGTGCTTTTGAAAAGTATTTGAAAATGTCTTAGTGCGGCGATTCACTTTGTGATAACTCTTGTATCAGTCTTCAAGAGTGTTGACAAAGAAAATGTTTTTGAAAGTGTTTTGAACTGTTTATGTGTAAGTGGAAAAATTTATTTTGAGCAAGCATATAACAACTATCTACTTGTACTCAAAAAGGTAGTTTTTTTCCTCCTATCCTTTAGATAGTGCTATCCTACTATTAGTGAGTAGGTAGCCCTAGTTGTTGGATGTATGGGGGATATTCGAAGGGACGTTACGATCACGAAGGCAACTTGGCAAGAAATTTTAGTAACTTTCCTAAAGTTCCATGATCACTTTTAACCGAGGCAGCTTCGAGAGGGTCATCGAGGGAATTATGATCTTTCAAACTAGAGGACAGCCACTAAAACTTCTCACATTTCGAGAATTGTGACCGTTTTCCGAAGGCAACCAAAGTGGGATACCCTAGAGGTGCATATGTGCATGGTGTTCAATTAAGTTATTTATCTTGCATTATTAGGTTTGCTAATGCTTTTGTTTTCAGTCTTATTATACATGCCTAATTACTAACAGTAATATTGTACAGGAAATAAAGTGCAGAAGGTAAAAACCTAGACTATTACATGGCTTCGGGGAGGAGGATTTACATTCCAAAATCATCGGGGAAAGGAAAATAGGGAAAACAGTAAAGTCCTATTAATTATTACATTCTAGGTGCAGATACAATAATATAAAATGCGAAAAATAAATACCGCGCGGAATTTTGAAAGTTAGTCTAAAAACCTAATAAGAAAAATCTTTTTTTGTTTTTTTTTATTCAAGAAAATAATTAAATTGAAATTATTCCTAAAGTCTATTTAGAAAATAAAATTAATCAAGAAAAATAGTCTAAATTCTTTTTTAGTTTTTTTATCATTTAAAGAAAATAATTAAACATAAATTAAGTCCTAAGTTCTAATTTATTTTTAATTAAAGAAAAACATTTTAAATAGTTATTAATTAACTCACAAAATTAATTTAATAAAAAAAACTAAAACTATATTTTTTATGATTTTATTATTATATTATACTAATTAAATAAATGAAGAAAAAAATATAAAGCAAAGTGACAAAAACAATGCAAAATGGGACAGGATAATTAGAAATTGGGGGGTGCTGAAATTGAATTTTGCTAGGCCCAAGTGAATCTTAAGCCCAGGCCACACTGGATCAGGTGTAGAGCAGTCTTGAAGGTGCATGGTGGACTATGTCTTGGTATGCATTGGATTTGAATTAGCTATGATCTGATGGTTCAGATTGGTAGTCTATGATGCGCGTGCAGGATGTATCAACATTGAATCTGCAAAGCAATAGAGAAAACAAAAACAAGGAACTGCAAAAGGGCTGGATTGAACCCAACCCCTCTAGCCCTACAAACGCTTTAACACACACTCATCCAACCGTTGGGACGGCCTTACATCTGTTAGTATAAGCACAAAGAAATGTATAAAATGTAAATCAAGTGAACATGCTGATTTGGCAAACATGCGCGCTCTAGTGGGGCCCCTCTATTTTCAAAGGGTGAATCAGAATATAACATTTTGACACGCATGCTCTGGGGAGGTCAAACCACCGTTTAGGGTGGCTGACCACCATCGTCTCCGGCGAGGCCAAAGTCGGCACCTGCAAGATACGAGGATTCAAAACCTGAAACTTTGGCTATCCCCCCTAAAACCTAGGTTGTGAGTTCAACGATGGTCCTAGTTTGAGCTAAAACCATCTCCATCCCTGAAAATGAAAACCTCCATGTTTCCAAACCCTAACAAATGGTGATCTATGGTTTTCGCACTGTTGCTCACATGAAACACGTTAGAAAATTCGCAAACAATGATAATAATATGAATGTGCAAGCAAAAGGGATTTATATTATGAATTAAACAAGTTTGAGATCCAAGAATTTTACCAAAATAGGAGGATCGGATGAGGGAAATTCTGCGTGAGTTGGACTTGTTTAAGGCCTGGCAATCACTCCTGGGACCTTTAATGAATGAATGGTTGGCTTGGTTTGGATTAAGAAAGGCTGGAATTTGCTTTTTCAAAATTCACGATTTTTGACAATTCTTTGCAAATTTGTGTGACTCCTTCCAGGTCATGTATCCCCACTATCATGCTTGCTAATGTGATGTATATATAGAGTAGAAGAAGAGGACAAGAGAGAAATGGTTTAAACAACCTTAATCATGTGTTTTCAAAGCCATGAATGCCATTTTGAAAGTTGGCCAAAGATGTGAAATCTTGTCTTTTTTCAAATTTGCAATGTACCTGGACATTTTTAGCTCTTTCGAATGCCCTCCACCGTTGCTCTTTGATTAGACCTCTTGTATATCCTTCGAATGAGCCTTTTGAATATTTCTTCGAATGGACTTTTTGTGTACCCTTCGAATGGGCCTTTTGTTACCTCCTTCGAATAGACTTTTTGTGTACCCTCCGAAAGGGCCTTTTGTTGCCTCCTTCGAATGGAATTTTTGAGTGTCTTTCGAATAGTCTTTTGTTGCCTCCTTCGAATGGAATTTTTGAGTGTCTTTTGAATAGTCCATATGTATGCCTTGTGCCCTCTTTGAATGGGCCACCAAGGTGTGTCCTTCGAATGGCTCAAGTCTCATCATTGGGGCCTCTTTGATTGAGCCCATACTCAGCTAGCTGCTTGATTCAAACAACTCAAATGAAGACTTTAATATGGCCAATCGAAAACTTTCTTTGTCACTACCTTCGAGTGCCATTGCAAAAGAGGCCTGGGCCTGGCCACGTGTAGGACCAAGACCCATCACAAAGCAAACTTGTTTTCAATAATCATGTGTCCTTTGAATGGAACAATGAATGATTCTTCGAAGAGACCACATGAATGCGCCTTCAAAGGGACTATCATGCATGTTGAAGTGTGTACAACTATTTCAAAGGGGACCATTGCCCATTCGAAGCTGGCACAAAGGCAACCCATGCCTTGTGTATCCGAGCACGAGGCAGGTCAGAGTAAGCGTAAAAGAGGCCATTTCCTAGGTGAAGCTGGCACAAAGGTAGCCAACTCCTTGTGGGTCGAAGGAAGCTTTTTGCCTGGTGGACCGAAGGAAAATCTGAAAGAGTCTTGGCCTTGTGTGCTAAAGGCAAGCTGAGGAGGGGGCCTTTGCCTTGTGAAACGAAGACCAGTGAGAGGGGCCTTTTTACTTGTAGATTGAAGGAAAGCTGATGGGTCTTTTCCTGGTGGAACCAAGACAAGCATGAAGAATCTTTTTGCCTAATAGACCAAAAACAAGCATGAAGAGGTATATGTGTGCTGATGACAAGCTGAAGGGGCCTTTTTCCCAGTGGGAGCTTTGTGAACTAGGCTTTATCGAAGGGGGCCCAACACCTAATCGAAGCTTATGAACCAGGCTTGTGTCGAAGGAGGTTCAACGCCCAATCGAAGGAGGTTCAATACCATGTTCAGATGCCAATCGAAGGACATTAGTGAATTTCCAATTGAAATACACTTTGCTAACATTCAGAAATTTCATTTTCTTTAGGCAAGTGTTTGTAACCACCCACATAAGAGAAAAATCCTTGGGAAACATGAGAGGGAAAATTTTAGGGTACAACAGCTGCCCCTGTTCAATACTCTTAAACTTGAGGATTTAGTTTGTATTGTCTGCCTTTCGTGATCTGAAGGTGGAAGATGATTGAACACTAGAGTGCCCAGAAATTTGCACTCGCATGAAGTAATACTGTTAGTTGATAATGACGGGAATGGGCTTACATATGCCATTTAGAGAATATAACAGAGAGTCGTCAGAGATGGGCTTAAAGATGCCATCCAAAGTAGATTCCGACTTCCTAAGAGGTCTCTTTGTGGGTTCCTGTTCCTGCTGTCTGAGGAGGAGTCCGCTTGGGAATGTGGGTTTCTATTGTTCTCCTACTTGAGGAAAACTCTATGGGGAATAAAGTTTAGGAGCGTCAGTTGTCCAAGGCTCTACTGAGGAGTTATCTCTGGGTTGGAGAGATGAAAGTTTGTTGTTTTCTGGTTGAAGTCTAGACTTCACAGTAACTTGCTAGGGATAATAGAATTAATCGTTACCTGAAGATGGTTTTCCTGTCTGGTCATGTAGATAGTTTTCCTGTCTTGTTTCAGGTGTTAATCTACAAATCAACTATTCACAGGTAGTTCTCCTGGCTTGTTACAGGTATTAATATGGAACTTGAAAATTGTGGGTTGCTGAGATAGTTGGCCTGGCTTGTTACAGGTATTAACCTATGACCTGAGAAAGAAAGATAGTTTTCCTGGCTTGTTACAGGTATCAATCTCTAATCTCCTCATGTAGATAGTTCTCCTGGATTGTTACAGGTATTAATCTATAGTCGGTCGTCCACATATAGTTCTCCTGACTTGTTACATGTATTAATCTCTAGTCGGTCGTCCACAAATACTTCTACTGGCTTGTTACAGGTATTAATCTGGAACTTGAAAATGTTGGTCACATGTATAGTTCCCCGTCTGGTTTCAGGAATTAATCTGTGGCCTGCTATATTTGTTGGTAAACCCGTCTTGCTTCGGGAGTTAATACCACTTGGTCGTGTAGATAGTTTCCCCGTCTGGTTTCAGGCGTTAATCTTTGACCTGCTGTAAAAGTTGATAGTGTTTTTCTGTCTGCTAATTTAACTTGAAAAGGTAAAATCATTTTCATGCGATGCCATGATGTATGAATTGCATGATGCTCCCAAAATAAATGAGATTGTGATATATGTATTTGTATGCACATGCCATGATGTATGAACATGTAATGCTGTTGCAAAGTATCTTTGTCTGGGAAAATAAATCCCCGACTGCTGCTGAAAAGCCTCGGGAAGCTGAATCTTGGACTGTTGTTGGTGAGTGAAGAAAGTGATTCTTCAATTTCCGCTGGGGATAATGAATGGAGATAGTTTTGCTGGAGATTCCCTTTCTCTGTCGGGGATCTTCTACTTCTGATTGAGAATGATTTTACCAAGGGGAAGAGTTGTGTTGGAAGATTTCACCAATTTGGAGAAATAAACTCCGCTAGGGGATGAACTTCCGTAGCTAGAGAAATAAACTCTACTGGGGATAAGGCTTTATAAACTACTTGAGATTTATAAAACTCTGTTGCGGAAGGTGAACTCCATAAACTGCTTAGGGATTTTATTGAAATCCTATTGGGGAATCTTGAGAAGCTTGGCAACTTCACTGGGGATTTTTTATTGGAGCAGTAATTGGATATTCTTGCTCTGTCGGGGATATGAGAACCTGACACCATTAGGCTGCATGCTGAGAACATGGCTGTGATCTTGTAGTAGGATATCTCTACCTCTGTACCTGCTGGAGAAAATATCTAACAGGGAAAATATCTGCGGGGATTTTGTGGATGGCCCTTAGATATTGTCCCGTTTCTTAAACTCATTAACAACTGTCTTTTTGTTTTTAGGTGTATATTTGTAAGAAGTAATCATATTCAAATGCATATCTTCAAGAATAATCACTGGACGTTTTTGCACAAAAAACAGAAAAATAAAAAACAAAAGTGAGATACGGTGGCCAGAACCGGGACGTGGTTTCCCTATTTCGTTAAGGAATTTGCTGGTTTGCGTTTTGCGTTTGTTTTTACAAAATGTCGTGGTAAGCAAGAGACGCCACCGTCTTTTATTTTATCCAACAAGGAAAGGAAAAAAGCACAGAAAAATTCCTTTTTCAAGATATTTCTGAGTACGGGGGGTAGATTATAGAAATGGAAGGTATTAGCACCCTTTCTATCCGTAGTTATCTACGGGCTCTTAGGTACTTGCTCATCATTTTCAAAATTGTTTTCTTTGTGTTTGTGGGTTATGAAAAAGTTTTTGTTTTAACTTCGATTTAACTCTTGCTTCTGTCTTCAAGAGTGTAATGAAGTGTTTTTGAAAACTTTGTTTGTAAAGGAGTGTAAATGTGAAAAATTTGTTTGGAATGAGCAAGTACTTAAGAACTAATCTACCTACTCGAAAAAAGAATTGTTCTATGTTCGTTTCCTTTAGACAATGCTATCCCACTATTAGTGAGTAGGGAGCACCGTCGTTGGAGTTTTAAGGGTCAATTTGAAAGGGACGTACGGTCACTAAAGTAATGTTAGGATGTCTTAGTAATAACCCTAATGTCTTAGATCAATTATTCGAGGCAACAATTCTGAGGCAACCATTCCGAGGCAACTTTTACGAATCGGGACTTTGATCTTTGTTTAGACAAAAGGACGACCACTAAAGCATCCTATACTCAATGACCATTTACCGAAGGCAACCAAGTGGGAGTGTACCCTAGGAGTGCGCATGTGCGAATGATTCAATTTCAGTTTATTCATCTTTGCACATTTAGGGTGATCTAAATGTTTTAAAATTAATCATACATTCTTGTCATGCATCCCTATATCATACATCTAACGGTTAATAATTTGCGGAATTTAAAGTGCAGAATTTAAACTACGCTATTACATGGCTTCGTGTATTTACATAGCCAAAAACAAACCCTTTGAAAATAAAGCGATAAATGTAAATAAACGTCCTAATTAAACTATTACAAATTATAAGAAGTTACATCAATATGGTAAATAATAAAAATAAAGCGCGCGAGAAGAATTAAGATCAACGAGAATTTAAGGTTTTGACCCTTCTAACCTAATTAAAAGAAAAATTGTTTTTTTTTGTTTTTAATAAAAGAAATAAGTTTTCTAAATTAAATATGCAATTAATTAGTTAATTAAATTAATTAATAAAAATAATTACATGACCTATTTTGGTTTCTTTGGTTATTTTAAGAAAAAATAAAATATAATTAAGTTAGTAATAAAACCTATTTATTCTAATTATTTTTAAGTCATTTACAAAAAGAAATTAAAGTTTTACTTAAAATTAAAATTTAATTAAGAAAAAATCCTAAATCTATTTTTATGTTATTTTTATATTTGTTTATTGATAAAAAAATAAAAGGGATTAAAAGAAATAAACAAAACGAATAAAACATGAAAATAAAGATGGGCCTAGTAGCAAAAGTAAACAGAGGGTGCAATCATCAGAAATCCCTAGGACTGAATCTTCGAAAGCTTCATGCTCTAACTATGGTGTTTTTTTTATTCTTGAGTGGAACCTATGATTCAACTATCCATAACTTTTCTATATAAACTCAAACAAACGTTAGCATACCATAAAATGTGATTAAAATTAGAGATTCAAAGTTTAAAATTTTACCAAACCGGTGTTGTCAAATGGGGGGCGTGATAGGCGTATGATGGATTGCTCTTGGGCCTTGTAAGACTCTTGAGGACTTCAAGAGGATGGTTTGAGGCTTGATGTCAATTGAGAGAAACCGAAACCTCGAGATATGACTTGCACCAATTCTTTGATTTCTGGAGAGCTTTTTAAAGAGCTTTTAGAGAGCTTTTTGAAGAGCTTTTTGAGAGCTTTTAGAGAGGATTTTAGTCCCTTTCAAGCTTGTATGGCTCTATATTTATAGAGGAGAATGAGGATACAAGAAAGCATGGAAAGAATCTCCCTCATAATGTTGTGTTTTAAAACCATGATCAAAATTTGAAAAAATGCCATATTTGATGATTTTATGCCATTTTCACATGTAGATGAACCTGGACATATTTGAAGAGTTATTGCATGAAATCAGTTGACATAAACCAGCATAAAACTTTCCCAAAATGGATTCACATCAAAATTTATATTATTTATATTATTTATTTATTTAATTCTGAATTTTAATGAATAAAATATCAAAATAAATAGCATAAATAGTAGGAAAATATATGAGTGGGCTTAGAGGTCGTGGAACATGTTAGGAATGAGTTTCAAACTTGAAAAGATAGGCCCATTTGGAAAAAATCCAAGTTTGGTCAATATTTGCTTCATGCATTTTTTCAAAAATCGTCCAACTTTGACAATGCATATCTCTCTCAATTTTAACCTTATGAGGGTGTTCTTTGACTTTTTAGAAATCTTAGGATGTCCCATAAGATACCTATTTGGTTTCAACTCAATTGGATCTTCCATGTTCATGTAAGAAACTTTGACCCAAAAGGTGTGTTTGTTAACTTTCCAAAATGACCTATAATGTCCAAATTCATAACTTCTTGTGAGTGCATATTTTGAACTTGGGAGATGAATTTGGATTGTAGGTAATTGCATACTATTCAAAATGAGCTTTGGATGGGTCATTTATCATAAAATATGGGAAAGTTATGCTTGGTCAAAGTTGAGTTGACTTTTCCTACAAAACCCTAATTTAGCAACTTTTGAGTCTTGATGAATTATGAGTAATCCTTGATGAATCATGATCAACCCTTGATAAAATGATGAAATATACTTCAAAATGAGGATGTTGACCAAAAATCTTGAAGTTTGACTGTATGTGGGCCACAATTGACTTTTGCCCTAGCACAGTCGATTTTCAAACCTTTGAGCAATTGACTGAGCAAACTTCCTCTGCAAGGATTGAAACTTGACATGGATGATCTTGATAACATATTAGGACAATGTTGAGAATTTGGGGTCCCTTGGACTCAAGTATCTTGATGCAACATGAAACCCTAATCTGAGGTGGACTGCCTTAGGAGAGAGCTTGTCTGGTCAACCCTTGGACTACCTTGAGCAACTTAAGGATCTTTCTTGAAATATTTTGAGAAATATGGGAGGGAAAATTTTGGGGTACAACAACTTCCCCTGTTCAATCTTCTTAAACCTGAGGATGTAGATTGGCTTTCGTGCCTTTCGTGATCCGAAGGTGGAAGATGATTGAACACTAGAGTGCCCAGAAATTTGCACTCGCATGAAGTAGTATCCGTATTGCGATGTCGGGAATGGGCTTATCGATGCGATTTGGAGTTTGCTGATGGGGGGATGGGCTTAAAGATTCCACCCGAAGGAGTGTCGGTCGTATAAGAGATTCCTTAGCGAGAGCTCGTATACCTGTTTGTTGAGGGAGATTCCGCTGGGGAATACTGATCTTTGTATTGAGAGGAATAGAATCTTAGGAGCTTCAGTCGTCCGTATTCTACTGAGGAACCATCTCTGTTGAATTTTAGGAACTTCGGTCGTCCGTATTCTACTGAGGAACCATCTCTGTTGAATTTTAGGAACTTCGGTCGTCCGTATTCGACTGAGGAATCATCTCTATTGAATTTTAGGAACTTCGGTCGTCCGTTATTCTACTGAGGAATTAACTCCGGCTTGAGGAAGCGGAAGTGAACTGCGTATCTAGTCGTGTATAGGCTGCATTGCGACCTGCTAGGGAAAGGTGAAACCGATTGTATTTGATAGGTCTGGGTCTTACAATGTTGTGGACTGCTGTCTGGAGATAAGAGAAAAGAAACCTGGATGGTAAGGTTATGAGAAGGAACCTGGATAGTAGGGCTTATGGGAAGGAACCTGGGTAAGGTTGCTCTGTGAGGAGTTTGGGTAAAACTGCATCTGAACCGAGAAGGAACCTAGGTAAGGTTGCTCTGTGAGGTGTTTGGGTAAAACTGCACCTGAACCGAGAAGGAACCTGGGTAAGGTTGCTCTGCGAGGAGTTTGGGTAAAATTGCATCTGAACCGAGAAGGAACCTGGGTAAGGTTGCTCTGTGATGAGTTTGGGTAAAACTGCATCTGGACTGAGAAGGAACCTATGTAAGGTTGCTCCATGATGAGTTTGGGTAAAACTGCATCTGAACTGAGAAGGAACCTGGGTAAGGTTGCTCTGTGAGGAGTTTGTGTAAAACTGCATCTGAACTGAGAAGGAACCTAGGTAAGGTCTGGGTAAAACTACATCGGGAAATTGTAAGGAGGAACATGGGTAAGGTTGCTTCAGGATGAGTTTGTGTAAAACTTTAGGAGGAACCTAGGTAAGGTTACTTTGGGATGAGTTCGTGTGAAACTTCTGGAGGAACCTGGGTAAGGTTACTTTGGGCTAAGTTCGTGTGAAACTTCTGCAGGAACCTGGGTAAGGTTACTTCGGGCTAAGTTCGTGTTAAACTTATGGAGGAACCTGGGTAAGGTTACTTCGGGCTAAGTCTGTGTAAAACTTCAGGAGGAACCTGGGTAAGGTTACTTTGTGATAAGTTCGTGTGAAACTTCTGGAGGAACCTGGGTAAGGTTACTTCGGGCTAAGTTTGTGTGAAACTTCTGGAGGAACCTGGGCAAGGTTACTTTGTGATAAGTTTGTGTAAAACTTCAGGAGGAACCTGGGTAAGGTTACTTTGGGACGAGTTCGTGTAAAACTTCATTCAGAAATATATGAGAAAGGACCCGTGTAGGATTTTTCAGGATAAACCCGTGTGAAGCTGCATTTAGGAGAAACCCGTGTAAGATTTCTTCATGACGAACCTGTGTAAAGCTGCATTTGATCGTACAGATAATTACTCTATTTAGTTTCCGGAGTTAATCTTGAACTTGCTGGAAGTTGTTGATGATAACCATCTTTCCTGAAAAGGTACATGATTAATCGTATATGATGCATGACATGCATTGTATGATGATGTTCTCAAAATAAATGAGATTATGCTGTATGCAATATGTATGCGCACATCATGATATATGAACATGAAATGCTATTGTGGCACGTCCGAGTTTGGGAAAATAAATCCCTGACTGTTGTTGGAAAATAAAGAGTTTCACTTGCTGGAGATAACGACTGAAGATGATTGGGGGAATAATCCTGCAGGAGAGAATAACTCTGTTGGGGAATAAACTGACGAGGAAATGAATCTGTGGGGAAGAGATGTTTTGCTAGAGAATCTTTCGATTTGGAGGAACGACATCGGCTGGGGATGAACTATCATTGTTGGCGATAATGAAACCTGTTGGGGAATGAGTTTCTGTTTGTGAAAGAAATGAACTCCGCTGGGGATGATTTTCCAGTTGCGACTTCACGGGGAATAATCTTTTAGACTCTATTAGGGATAATCTTCCAGACTCTACTAGGGATAATCTTCCAGTGCCGGTGATAGATAAACTCTGCTTGGGGAGAATCTTACCGACCCATTCGTGGTTGCAAGCCTCAGCTGGGGAGAATTAACACCACTGTCCTTTTCTTACTCTGCGGGGAGTGTAGATGTTACTGGGATGCGGGCTGAGGATATGACAATGACTTTGCATCGAGACTTTTCTGCCCCTGTATTTGCGGGAGAAGGTGCCTGCGGAGGCCTTGTGGATCGAGTATTATTCCAACCTATGAGGTGCTTGGTAATTGCCGATTGAAATGACAAATCTTCTTCTGGTAGGCAAGTGACGAGATGACGGGACATAGTCGTACACTTTAATCCCTAACTTTTTCCTGGACTGTCTTTTCAGATTTTCAGTCCACCAGGATACCCTTTCTTGCCCAAGCCTCCTTTTCAGGTTTTCGACTTGCCGGGTGTACAAATCTTTTTTGTTTTTATCCCTAATTTTTGCCCGAACCCTTTTGGTTCTCGGGATGCCCTTATTTTTGCCTAGGCCTGTCAACCTAGCGGGTCTTTGTTCATGCGCAGTATTTTCTGACTATGTCCATGCTCTCAGGGTGTAGGGAGTTGTCATTATTGGTAGTGTTGTGTTGCCATACTACCAGAAGATTTTCATTTGATCATACAAGATTCGTTGCTGGAATTCATGTCCAATGCCCCAAGTGATTCAGATGGAGATCTGCCCCTGGCTATTTGGCATCTTTGAGAGACTCCTTGAATCTTGACTTGACTTCCCCAGATGATAGACAATGCTCATGCCGTGCCCCTTGGTTGGAAGTGTTTTTTCCAATTGAGGTGACCCTTTTTATTGAAAAGGTTTTTGTTCACTAGATATTCGTCGTGCGAATTTCTCTGCTGTTGAACAAATAGTCATATGCAAACAATGTTATTTTAAGAATGCAAAGCTTATGTCTGTTTTGAAGTTCTTTGAAAATGCAATTTTCAATAAAACAAGCGAATTTTTGTAAAATGTGATGTCAACTCAGGATTTACAGCAAGCCCTACAGGAGTCGAGATACCTTTTGTAACAGTATGCTTTCAAACTAACCCATGCCTCAGCTAGGACTTTTAAGGGTTATAACGTGGTCTGGTTCACGGTTCAAGAAACAAAGGATAAAGGCTCAGATTTTATTTGTACCCACCCGTTCTTCGTGATGTTATTTAATCCTAAACTCAGCTAATTGTGCATTTAGACCCCGTTTTGAGTCTTTTCTATGATATTCCTGTGATGGTTCAGATACTGACAGATTATTTTGAACAGGCAGTCATTTTATTGAGAGTTTGTAGGACCTCTTTCTTTTTGATTTCATTATCCCTGTTTTTTTGCCTGAACTGTTTCTTTCTTGTGATTACAGTCAGCGGGATGCCCTGGTTTTTTTCTTAAGTCCCTTTCATAGGTTTTGACTTAATTTTTATTTGGAGGGATAACGACTACCTGTCTTGACGATTATAGGGAACCATCACCGTCTTTTAGTTTGGGAGAACGTCTTTGATGCCATTCATTGTGCACTTGGATTAACTGAGAAAACTACCCTGCCCCAGGTTGTGATTAAGGGTTTTAATTTGTGTGAAAAGAAAAACTCCAACTTCTTTGGCTCAAAGGGGTTGACTAGGGATTATCTTCCTTATAACTCCACTGTTTAGGATTTGAAACAACGCCTGTACATCGTCAGTGGGGTCTGTTCAAAAGCATACTGTAGAGATTGTGGTATCATTTTCTTCATCCTCCCTCTAAAGGCTCAGAGCTTTTGTTCGAGAGTTGAATATCACAAAAAGGAAAGCAATTTAAATATAGTAAATACGAATGAATTGATTCAAAACAGACATATGCAATGCATTGATAAAGTAACAGAGTTTGACATGAATAGATGTTCGAACAATCAAAATAAAATTGCAAATTGAAAATTCTAATGAACAAAAGCCTCTCTTGTCAGAACTTGTCACTTTAAATGGTGAGCCTTGGAGGATTGACAGAAACATTCCAGTTGACCATCTTGTGTGAATTCCAATGCTCCTTCATCAATCAGGTCTTGAATTTTATATTTAAATGCCCAACAGTCATCAGTATCATGCCCCGAGCTATTGGAATGGTATGCACACCTTGCATCAGGATTGTAGTTAGGCAAAGAAGTCTTGGGATTCAGATGAGGTCCTAATAACGTAATCAGTTTCATCCTTAACAGGTGTTGCAAAGCTTGAGACAACAACATGTTGAGTTTGGTAAACTGCCTTTTGGGCATATCCGGCTTACTATGATTAACCTGTTGTTTTTAGCGAGGTTGTTGTTGGAACCGTGATATAGTAGCAATTTGGAAAGGTCCACTCTTCACCAAACCAAACTCTTGTCTTCTTGGAGGTTGATCAATGACTTGGTCCCTGGCCTCAACTGTTTGCTTCATATTGTTGTATCCGTCTTGATGAAGTTGGTTGATGATGGCTTTCAACTCTTCTTATCTTCGGGCTAGGCCTTGGATAAGAGCCATCTGCCCCAGCATCTGGGTTCTCATGGCACTTACCTCAGCTTGCAGTTGTTCCAGCCGTTCGTCCTTATTGTCTTCAGGACTTTTCTTGACCAAGTTCCCAACGAGGAGTGTTTTCAACTCTTCCTGCCCCTTGGATAGGTTTAGGAATATTTCCCTGAACTGTGTTTCTTGAGTATGAAGATCTTTGTTGTCTTGTTTGAGAGCCATTGCTGAAATAAATAACGGGGACATGAGAGACCTGTACTGGAAGACCTGTTATGCAATTATATGTATGATATATGTATGCAATGTTTTCAAGGATCTCGCGGGGTAAACAAGAAACTATTAGAATTTGGTTGCAGCTTGATTGAAGAAACTTCGTGTCATTAAGAATCCTTCTTCAAGAGTTAAAATCACCATATCGAGTGGGTCATAGCCACTGACTCAAGCTATCGTATTTTGATCTCTAGATGACGTTGGCTAGAGGAAAATAAATCCCCTTTTCCCCTTGCTAGACGTTTGATTTACCATAACCTGCAGCACAAACCCTTGAGATCCTTGAAATGGTTAAGGAAATGTTAAGGCATGATGTTATGATGTGTATGCTATGTGTTTAAGCAAAAGTGACGTAAACAAGGAAATTCAACAAGAGATCCAAGTTATTGGATACAGACTGTAGACAAAACCTGTAAGGCACTCATGTTCTTAGATAACAAATATGTGCACGTAGTTCAAGTTTGAAAGCACACAAGTCACACAATAGCCCTTAAATTTTAGGCTGGTATGGAGTTTAGGTATTACCCTCTTTCAGTTTAGTTGGTTCAACCTGTCCTAGTAATAATAACCGGGTTCTAGAGGATCTCAATATCACTGACCATCCTCGATCGGTCATAATTCCAATTTAGCAACCTTTTCTTGCAGCCGGAATCATCGCGAGAGTACGGTCTCAATGAGTGTAGCATACTGCTACTTTTCTATGGCCAAGTTGGTCAATTATAGATTCTAAGGTCAATTGATGCTTAATGACCCCTTAGCAGCCCCATACTCTCCTTGTTCCTCCACAAGGGATATCGGTACCAACTAAAGTGTCATACCAACGTAGCTACTGCTTCAACTGTATTGGTCTATACCGTACAGTTCCCTCACAGTCTATTGCTACTTACCTGAAAGGTATCCCCAGATCCGGGTTAGGATCTATAGTAACTCCGATACAAAGCCCATAAAGATAAAGCAATAAAATCAAATAATAGAAAACAATATGATGAACTATTCCTAAGGTACACCCCACTTATTAGCTCCCCAGCAGAGTCGCCAGTTCTGGGATACGGTGGCCAGAATCGGGACGTGGTTTCCTTATTTCATTAAGGAATTTGCTGGTTTGCGTTTTGCGTTTGTTTTTGCAAAATGTCGCGGTAAGCAAGAGTCGCCACCGTCTTTTATTTTATCCAACAAGGAAAGGAAAAAAGCACAGAAAAATTCCTTTTTCGAGATATTTCTGAGTACGGGGGGGTAGATTATAGACATGGAAGGTATTAGCACCCTTTCTATCCGTAGTTATCTACAGGCTCTTAGGTACTTGCTCATCATTTTCAAAATTGTTTTCTTTGTGTTTGTGGGCTTTGAAAAGTTTTTGTTTTAACTTCGATTTAACTCTTGCTTCTGTCTTCAAGAGTGTAATGAAGTGTTTTTGAAAACTTTGTTTGTAAAGGAGTGTAAATGTGAAAAATTTGTTTGGATTCAACAATTACTTAAGAACTAATCTACCTAATCGAAAAAAGAATCGTTCTATGTTCGTTCCCTTTAGACAATGCTATCCCACTATTAGTGAGTAGGTAGCACCGTCGTTGGAGTTTTGAGGATCAATTCGAAAAGGACGTACGGTCACTAAAGCAATGTTAGGATGTCTTAGTAATAACCGTAATGTCTTAGATCAATTATTCGAGGCAACAATTTCGAGGCAACCATTCCGAGGTAACTTTTCCGAATCGGGACTTTGATCTTTGTTTAGACAAAAGGACGACCACTAAAGCATCCTATACTCAATGACCATTTACCGAATGCAACCAAGTGGGAGTGTACCCTAGAAGTGCGCATGTGCGAATGATTCAATTTCAGTTTATTTATCTTTGCACATTTAGGGTGATCTAAATGTTTTAAAATTAATCATACATTCTTGTCATGCATCCCTATATCATACATCTAACGATTAATAATTTGCGGAATTTAAAGTGCGGAATTTAAACTACGCTATTACAAGGCTTCAGGTATTTACATCGCCAAAAACAAACCCTTTGAAAATAAAGCGATAAATGTAAATAAACGTCCTAATTAAACTATTACAAATTGTAGGCAGTTACATCAATATGGTAAATAATAAAAATAAAGCGCGCGAGAAGAATTAAGATCGACGAGAATTTAAGGTTTTGACCCTTCTAACCTAATTAAAAGAAAAATTGTTTTTTTTGTTGTTTTTAATAAAAGAAATAAGTTTTCTAAATTAAATATGCAATTAATTAGTTAATTAAATTAATTAATAAAAATAATTACATGACCTATTTTGGTTTCTTTGGTTATTTTAGGAAAAAATAAAATATAATTAAGTTAGTAATAAAACCTATTTATTTTAATTATTTTTAAGTTATTTACAAAAAGAAATTAAAGTTTTACCTAAAATTAAAATTTAATTAAGAAAAAATCCTAAATATATTTTTATGTGATTTTTATATTTGTTTATTGATAAAAAAAATAAAAGGGATTAAAAGAAATAAACAAAACGAATAAAACATGAAAATAAAGATGGGCCTAGTAGCAAAAGTAAACAGGGGGTGCATTCATCAGAAATCCCTAGGCCCGAATCTTTGAAAGCTTCATGCTCTAAATATTGTGTTTTTTATATTCTTGCGTGGAACCTATGATTCAACCATCCATAACTGTTCTATATAAACTCAAACAAACATTAGCATACCATAAAATGTGATTAAAATTAGAGATTCAAAGTTTAAAATTTTACCAAACCGGTGTTGTCAAATGGGGGGCGTGATAGGCGTGTGATAGATTGATCTTGGGCCTTGTAAGACTCTTGAGGACTTCAAGAGGATGGTTTGAGGCTTGATGTCAATTGAGAGAGGCCGGAACCTCGAGATATGACTTGCACCAATTCTTTGATTTCTGGAGAGCTTTTTGAAGAGCTTTTTGAGAGCTTTTTAGAGAGGATTTTCGTCCCTTTCAAGCTTGTATGGCTCTATATTTATAGAGGAGAATGAGGATACAAGAAAGCATGGAAAAATCTCCCTCATAATGTTGTGTTTTAAGACCATGATCAAAATTTGAAAAAAATGCCATGTTTGATGATTTTATGCCATTTTCACATGTGGATGAACCTGGACATATTTGAAGAGTTATTGCATGAAATCAATTGACATAAAACAGCAAAAAACTTTCCCAAAATGGATTCACATCAAAATTTATATTATTTCTATTATTTATTTATTTAATTCTGAATTTTAATGAATAAAATATCAAAATAAATAGCATAAATAGTAGGAAAATATATGGCTGGGATTATAGGTCGTGGACCATGTTAGGAATGAGTTTCAAACTTGAAAAGATAGTCCCATTTGGAAAAAATCCAAGTTTGGTCAATATTTGCTTCATGCATTTTTTCAAAATTCGTCCAACTTTGACAATGCATATCTCTCTCAATTTTATCCTTATGAGGGTGTTCTTTGAATTTTTAGACATCTTAGGATATCCCCTTAGATACCTCTTTTGTTTCATCTCAATTGGATATTCCATGTTCATGTAAGAATCTTTGACCCAAAAAGGTGTTTTTGTTGACTTTCCAAAATGACCTATAATGTCCAAATTCATAACTTCTTGTGAGTGCATATTTTGAACTTGGGAGATGAATATGGATTTTAGGGAATTTCATCCTATTCAAAATGAGCTTTGGATGGGTCATTTCTCATAAAGTGTGAGAAAGTTATGCTTGGTCAAAGTTGAGTTGAGTTTTCTACAAAATCCTAATTTAGCAACTTTTGAGTCTTGATGAATTATGAGAAATCCTTGATGAATCATGATCAAACCTTGATCAAATTATGAAATATACTTAAAAATGAGGATGTTGACCAAATATCTTGAAGTTTGACTGTATGTGGGCCACAGTTGACTTTTGCCCTAGCATAGTCGATTTTCAGGCCTTTGAGCAATTGACTGAGCAAACTTCCTCTGCAAGGCTTGAAACTTGACATGGATGATCTTGAGAACATATTAGGACAATGTTGAGCATTTGGGATCCCTTGGAATCAAGTATCTTGATGCAACATGAAACTCTAATCTGAGGTGGACTGTCTTAGGAGAGAGCTTGTCTGGTCAACCCTTGGACTACCTTGAGCAACTTGAGGATCTTTCTTGAAATATTTAGAGAAATATGGGAGGGAAAATTTTGGGGTACAACAATAAGTTTTGCACTTTCAAAGGAATAGTTTTGTATTAACTTGAAATAAGCGTTTTTGTACAAGGAGATGGACATCCTAGTAAGATAATGCCGTCGTAAGAATGGAAATTATATAAAATAGTATACAAAGAAAGACAACTATGTGAAATAATCTCATTGGGTTCTGTGATACGATGGGAGAACTGACTTGAGGTTTTCTGTTTGTTTTCGCAAATGTTTCGGTTTAGCAAGAGTCGCCACCGACCTTTTATTTTATCCTAAAGGAAAGGTTAAAAAGCACAGGAAAAACCTTTTGAGATGTTTCGTGGGTTCGGGGGGGGGGGGGGGTAGATTATAGAAAGGGAAGGTATTAGCACCCTTTATATCCATGGTTATCCACGGGCTCTTAGTTACTTGCTTAGATCACTTGCCTTTGATTTTCAATTGTTTTAAAATGGTGCTTTCAATTGTTTGAAATGGTGTTTTGTGTGTGGGTTTGAAAATGTTTTGAAAAGAGGCCATTATCGTGGCAACCTTTGTAATGATCCATGTTTGAATGTATACAAAGGTGTATTTATCTTTTGAAAAGTTTTCAATGTTTTTGAAAGTTGTTTTGAAAGTGTGTTGTGATGTGTGTTTTGAAAAAATGGCAAGGATTGTTTTGCAAGATTGGTCAAGTAACCAAGAGCTATCTACCCTAAATTTCTCAAAGATCTTTCCTATGTTTTAACCCTTTTAACAGTATTGTTTCACCATTGTATTTGGTGGACAATCTTGTGTTAGGATGTTAACGGGACGGGTGCGGGTCATCGTTTAGACCATGAATGCAATAGTGCCAAGTGTCTTTGGCAATTTTTCCTTTAAGGGACTATGATCATTTTTTAGGCAACTTTCGAAAGCGTCATCGAGGGACTATGATCTTTTGAATTGTTTTGTTTTGCCAAAGACACCCAACATGCAACATGGCCCATTATTGAAGGCAACAAGTGGAGTAACCCTAGGGGTGCAAGTGTGATTGGTGTTGTCCATTTTCATGCTTTTTTGTCTTTGAATTAGGTCAAGCTATTTGTTATTTTTGATTTGCATACAAACCCTAAGTCTATCATGGTATAATTAGAAAGCTTTAAAATGCGGAATTTAAAGTCCTAAATTATTACAACATAATTATGGGGATGGGGGTACAAATATTCAAATGGGGATATTTAGCAAGAAATTTAAATCTAAACTATTACAATCCAAATTGAATATACAAGTTATTTTAATTGTGCAATAATTAACTAAATATAATAAATATGCAAAATGCACAAAAATGGTTTTATATGTATGTAAAATTATTTTTCATGTGACATATAAACAAAAATAAAAAAAAGTTAATTTTTGGATATTTTCATGGTTTAGGGCAAAACCCTAATTTTGTAAATAAATAGTATTTATTATTTATATCATATACAATATTTATTAATTATATACAAAAAAAAAGTATATTGTAAAAATTAATTTTTGAGGTCAAATATTAATAAAAATGAAAAATGTATTATTTTTATATTTTTATCCTAAATATTCTAATAAATATATAAGTATTTATATTATATATTAACTATACTAAATATATACAAAAAATAAGATATTTATTATTTACAAAAAAAAAATGTATTTTAAGCAAATGTTTTCAAAAGGTAAAATAAAATAATAACAGAAAATAAATGTATTTTGGTATTTATTTTTAGTATTTTAAATAAAAAAGTATCATGTTTATTTATGTGTACAAGTTTAAATAAAAGCAAATAAATTCAAAATAAATGCAAAAATGAGTGGAAAAATATTTTTAATATTTTTTATATTTTGACAAAAAAATAATAAGTCAGAAGAAAAAATAAAAAGTCAAAAATGATTAAAAAATCACACAATGGGCCAAGGGGGGTGTAAGTGGAAGAATGAGGTGCAAACAGAAAAACAAATCAGGCCCAGCCCAAAGGGGCTTGTCTTCAACCTCCAGCCATTCAAACAGAAGCAAAACGTGCGTTTCTCTTTGTCAAGCACAGATCCTAATTCTTTGATCTTTAACAAAAACTTACAACATCAATATTGTAGAGCAAACTGCCACGATTCTAAACATATAAAGATGTTGTTCTAACTCTCAGAAATGAGAGAGAATTTCTCCTCCCCCAATTCCTGACCTAGCTTTTTTCCAATGTTCAGGTCCAAAATTCTCTTAACATACACAATATAAATGAAAAGTGAGGACATGGATAGCTTCAGGGCCATGAATATGACATACTTTCTTCACAAACCTAAGCCTAGATATGCTTGGATAGAGAGATAGAAGTTCCAACTTTTACCTGTTCAGCTTGAATCGTGTACAACAATGGAGGTACTTTCAATGAAGCTTGATGACTTGTACAACTTGCTTGAGGTCCAAGGATGCTCTTCCAACCTCTAGCTTGCTTTGAAACTAACTGAATCGAGCTATGTAACTCAACCTGCACAACTGAAAAAATGAAAATGGCAAACTTGGTTAGAGGTGTTACAGTCTGTATCTAAGGCTTGGGATAGTTTGTATGGATGTTATAGAATGTGTTTGAGGTGGTTTTAGCCAAGGCGCACGAATGGATTGAGCTGGCCAAATCAAAATGCAGCAGGTACCCTGTTTTGCCACAAAACTGTGTTTTGATGCATGAGAAGGTTTGGACTCTGGTTGATTCGTGTTTTAGGTTAGTTGGATCAAGTGAAAAGTGTTTGCAAAGTTTTCTTTTGGCTAGTTCTTACAGGAATGTGAGTTGTGGTACAAAATGCAAGCTTTCTTCTTCTTTAAGCAAAAGTTTTCAAGTTAGATTATAGGCTCATACAGGCCCCTCAAGCATGCTGCACTTCCTCTCCTAGATCAGTGGAATTTGTTCATGAACTTGTGCCTCAAAGATTTCCTTGTACCTCTTTGATTTGTGAAATTGACATAAAGTGCACCTTTTCAAAAATGGCTAAAATGCTTTTTCCATTTAAAGGTTAATCTTCCATGTAATGACCAAATGAGCAAAATAACATCTTGGCACAAAGGTTTAGCATTGAATTATTGAGTGTAAATGGGATTAGAGGCCTATAACCTAGCTTGTGCAAGCTGACTTGAAAAATGCAAAGTGTTATGAACATGTATTTGGCCATGAACAATGTGAC
Source organism: Vicia faba (assembly GCA_948472305.1). Taxonomy (NCBI): domain Eukaryota; kingdom Viridiplantae; phylum Streptophyta; class Magnoliopsida; order Fabales; family Fabaceae; genus Vicia; species Vicia faba. The sequence goes on along the minus strand of OX451741.1, from coordinate 330,629,427 downwards.
TTTTGCCTATCTTTACAAATTCGATTCTCCCTAACCACAAGGGTGTTTGATGAGTTCTTGGACAATTTGGAAAGCTTGGAATGTGTACTACAATCCATATTTGTAATGCAAATTGAAATTCCAAGTGGAAGCATGTGAAAAGTGGCCATGAAGTTAGGCAAAAATCCTGCCTAAAATAGGTCAAAAATTTTCTAAGTTAAGAATGTTTTGCACCCCTATTCCAAAAATCATAACTTGATCTACAAGCTTCTTTTGAGGAAACTTTGTGAAAAAAGTTGTAGATTTTGCAATGGACTACAACTTTCATGTTTTGAGTTTTGTTTGAATCCAAATATATCGTGATGAAAAGATGGGACAAAGTTAGGAAAAAATAAGGAAATTTCATAACTTAGAAAATTTCTAAGTTATGAAATTTCTTCATTTTAAACCCTAATTTGTAATTTTTGGTTTCTTGATGAACAAGTTTCATAATTTGACATGTCTTGATGAAAAATAAATCTTGGCACTTGATTTTGACCAAAAAGTCAAAGTTTGACTTTTCAGTGTACAATCAAATTTTGATCAATTGACTGAAAAATTCATCTGTCAATCATGTGCATTTGGGATCTTTTGAACTTGTTGAATATGTAAAGACCATGCCATTAAATCCTTGAGGCCATATGTGAGCTTGGTTTGCCATTGGCTAGGTCAAACAGTCAAAAATTGCCTTTGTGCAGTCAAAACCCTATAAATGACCAATTTGCCCTTTTGGTGATCTGATCAAATTTCTTGTGGAATTGTGATCCAAACTTGATCAAATGGTCCATATGAGTTCATAATGTTGATGTAGATCAAAAAATCATGAGGTTTGACTGTCAATTGACCACAGTTGACTTTTTTTTTCCAGTACAATTGATTTCTAGGTCAACTGTCCAATTGACTGGGCAAAGATTGGAATCAAGGCTATAAACTTGGTATGGATAAACTTGTGAGTCCAACATGAAGCATGAAAGTCATTTTGGGAATTTTAGGTCAAAACATCTTTGTGAAAACTCAAACCCTAATTTGGGTCAACAGTGCAAGGAGGAGTTTTGAGCAGAGCAAATCCTAACTTGTTCTTGAACTCCAAGGGTCTAGTGATGAGGAAATGTTGAGGAAAGGAGAGGGCAAATTTTGGGGTACAACAGTTGCCCCTGTTCAATCCTCTTAGACCTGAGGATGTAGATTGGCTTGCGTGCCTTTCGTGATCCGAAGGTGGAAGATGATTGAACACTAGAGTGCCCAGAAATTTGCACTCGTATAGTGGAGTATCAGCAATGTGATGTCGGGAATGGGCTTATAGATGCCATTTGTAAGTGTAATGGATAGTTGTGGAGATGGGCTTAAAGATGCCATCCGGGGTGTCGATCGCGTAAGAGATTCCTTAGCAAGAACTTGCGTGCATGAGAAAGAAAGATAATTTCCTGGCCTATTACAGGGGTTGATCTTCAAACTCTTCATGCAGATATGCCCTGGCTAGATACAGGTATCGAATCTACAATCAATTGCTCACAGATATGCCCTGGCTAGATACAGGTATCGAATCCGGAATTAGTCGTCTACAGATATGCCCTGGCTGGATACAGGTATTGAATCTACAATCAATCACTCACAGATATGCCCTGGCTAGATACAGGTATCGAATCTGGAATTAGTCGTCTACAGATATGCCCTAGCTGGATAGAGGTATCGAATCTACAATCAATTTCTCACAGATATGCCCTGGCTAGATACATGTATCAAATCTACAATCAATCACTCACAGATATGCCCTGGCTAGATACAGGTATCGAATCTGGAATGAGTCATCTACAGATATGCCCTGGCTGGATACAGGTATCAAATCTCTAATCAATTGCTCACAGATATGCCCTGGCTAGATACAGGTATCGAATCCGGAATTAGTCGTCTACAGATATGCCCTGGCTGGATACAGGTATCGAATCTACAATCAATCACTCACAGATATGCCATGGCTAGATACAAGTATCGAATCTGGAATTAGTCGTCTACAGATATGCCCTGGCTGGATACAGGTATCGAATCTACAATCAATCGCTCACAGATATGCCCTGGCTAGATACAAGTATCTAATCTACAATCAATCACTCACAGATATGCCCTGGCTAGATACAGGTATCGAATATGGAATTAGTCGTCTACAGATATGCCCTGGCTGGATACAGGTATCGAATCTGGGACTGCGATAGTTGATAGTAATCATCTTTGGATTGACCTTTTCCTGAAAAGGCAAAACATTAGTTGTATGCAATGTCATGATGTATGAGATGCATGATGTCATGATGTTCTCAAAAATAAATGAGATCGTGTGATATGATGCGTATATGTATGTATCAGGATGTATATATTGTGAAATGTCTATGAATGTGTTTTCGACTAGGAAAATAAATCCTTGACGAAGGCCGGGAAATCAAATCCTGGGCTGATGTTGAAGAGTAGAGTTCTTCGCTTCCGCTGGGGATGATGGTTGCAAGAATAAACCGGTAGGAGAAGATGACTCCGTCGGGGGATACACTTGTTGGAGAGATTACTCTGCGGGGAATTACTCTGTGGGAAGAGATACTTCGCTGAGGTTTTGATGAGAGCTCCGCTGGGGATTCCACTAATAAGTTATGTTGGGGAATTTGATGAACTCCGCTGGGGATAGGAAGAACTTCGCCGAGGATGATCTTTCCGTGGTAATTAGCTGAGGATAACCCAGTTATAAGCTCTGGTGGGAAATAACCTTTGAATGAAGCCGAGGAGATGCGTTCGTACTCTGCAGGGGATAAGCTTCCAGAATCTACTGGGGATAAGCTTCAGAATCTACTAGGGAGGATGATTCAACTTTCCTGGGGAAACTTTTCAGACTGTACTGGGGAAGGGGTTCCACTGGGGTGTCTGGTATTTTGCCGGGGAATAATCTTATATTAAGACTGCCGGGGATGCTTGCTGAGGAATGTCTATACTCCGCTGGGGAATGTTGAGATCTTATGGGGATACCCAACTTCCTTAAGGCTGACAGTAGACTAACTCTGCTTGGGGAGAGTATCGCTGACTTGCTGGAGATACTGTGCCTTTTTAGGGCTGATGGGAGACCAACTCTGCCTGAGGAGAGTATTGCTGAATCTTGTCTTACTCAACGGGGAGTGAAGGTATCCTGGTTACGTTCTTTAGCCGAACCTACCTTGGTACCTTGGTGGACAGAGAAACTAGATCGCTTAGACAATTCTTTATTGCCCCTGTTTCTGATGTCATCTGTAATTAGTCCTTTGTTTCGCATGCAAATATTCATGATTAGCAATTAATGTCAAATGCATATATCAAAAATGAACATTGTACGTTCTTTGCAAAACAAAAGAGAAAAAGGAAAAACGATGGGTAATTTGTCTGAAAAATTGAACTTGTATTGATTTTGAAATTTGCCTGTAAATAGGCGTTTTATGTACAGGAGGCTGACGTCCTAGTAAGAGAACGCCGCCGAGAAAAATAGAGTTTATACAATTTTGTGAAAAGGAAACAAAACAGCTATGTGAAAAATAAACCCACTGGGTTCCAACTCTGCTATCGCCTTTATGTCTTCAAGCGTCTCATCACTTTGCTGCTTAGTTGAAGATGAAGCTGATTGATTTGTGCCGTCTGAGCCCGATAGTTGATGTCGAATTCTGGATGCAAGGTGATCCAATGAGACATAGTATTACGCTTTATCCCTAACTTTTGCCTGGACCGCCCTTTCGGGTTTTCAGTCCACCGGGATACCCATTTTTGCCCAAGCCGCCTTTTCAGGTTTTCGACTTGCCGGGTGTACAGATTTTTTTCATTTCATCCCTTGTTTTTGCCCGAACCCTTTTGGTTCGCCGGGAAGCCCTTATTTTTGCCTAGGTGTGTCAACCTAGCGGGTCTTTAATTCATGCGTAGTATCTTTTTACTATGTCTGCATTGGCGGGGTGAGGAAGGTCGTCACCATCCATGGTGGTTAGAATCATAGCTCCTCCTGAGAAGATATGTTTAACCATAAATGGCCCTTCGTACGTATGGGTCTATTTTCCCCTGGGATCACTTTGAGGAAGAATGATGCGCTTGATTACCAGGTCTCCGACTTGATACTCTTGTCGTCTGACCTTCTTGTTAAATGCCCTGATCATCCGTTTTTGGTACGTCTGACCATGACAAATAGCAGTGAGTCTCTTTTCGTCAATTAGGTTTAATTGATCAAGCCGAGTCTGGATCCAGTCATCTTCGCTCAAACCTGCATCCTTTATTATCCGGAGAGAGGGTATCTGGACTTCAATAGGCAAGACTGCCTCCATGCCATAGACCAAGGAAAAGGGAGTTGCCCCTGTTGACGTTCGTGCTGAGGTGCGGTACCCATGAAGAGCAAACGGTAACATTTCGTGCCAATCTTTGTAGGTCACAGTCATCTTCTATACAATCTTCTTGATGTTCTTATTCGCTGCTTCTACATCCCCATTCATCTTCGGTCGATAGGGAGAAGAGTTGTGGTGCTGTATCTTGAATTGCTCGCAGAGCTCAGTGATCATCTTGTTGTTAAGATTGGTACCATTATCCGTAATGATCCTCTCAGGTACACCGTATCGACAGATCAGGTTGTGCCGACTGAACCGTGCCACGACGTTCTTGGTTACGGTAGCGAAGGAAGCTGCTTCGACCCACTTTGTGAAGTAATCAATCGCTACCAAGATGAAGAGATGCCCGTTGGATGCCGTAGGTCTGATTTTTCCGATCATATCAATGCCCCACATTGCAAAAGGCCAAGGTGCTGTCAAGACATTCAGAGGAACCGGAGGAATGTGCACCTTATCAGCATAGATCTGGCATTTATGACAAGTTCGAGAATGCTGATAACAGTCGGCTTCCATTGTGGACCAGAAATATCCTGCCCGAAGGATTTTCTTTGCCATGGTATGTCCACTGGAATGTGTTCCGAAGGTACCTTCATGTAGCTCTGCCATGATCCTTTCTGCTTCAGTCTTATCCACACAACGCGGTAAGGTTGAATCATGGTTTCGCTTGTAGAGAATGCCATTGCCGAGGAAGAACTTTGCCGCAAACCTTCTCAGGAACTTCTTGTCATTAACAGATGCGCCTTCGGGGTATTCTTGAGCTTCAAGGTACCTCTTCACTTCATGATACCAGGGTTTTTCTGTTACCTCTTCGGTCTCGAGATCGCAGCAATGTGCAGGTTCATCCAACTTCCAAATAATGATCCGGGGCGTCTCGTTGTCCCATTTGACTGTGAACATATAAGACATCGTAGCCAACGCGTCCGGTAACTGATTCTCCTCTCTTGGGAAGTGTTCAAAGGTTATCTCTTCGAAATGGGGAATCAACGTCAGCACATACTCCTTGTAAGGAATAAGATTTGGGTGTTTCGTATCCCACTCGCCTTTGGTCTGACTGATCACGAGAGCGGAATCTCCGAAGACACTTAGAAACTTGATCCTTAGGTCAATTGCAGCTTCAAGACCCATGATACATGCCTCATACTCTGCCATGTTGTTGGTGCAGTTGAAACATAGCCGGGCGGTGAGTGGAGTATGAGTGCCTTTAGGGGATATGATCACAGCGCCGATACCATTACCCAAAGCGTTCAAGGCTCCATCAAAGTGCATAGACCATCGGGATCCTTCCTCAGGTCCTTCATCCGGTCCAGGTACTTCATAATCAGTCACTACCATGATATCCTCGTTTGGAAATTCAAAGTTCATCGACTGGTAATCGTCCACTGCCTGGTGTGCCAAATGGTCTGCCAATACACTTCCCTTGATTGCTTTTTGAGTCGTGTACTGGATGTCATATTCCGTCAAGATCATCTGCCATCTTGCTATTCTTCCGGACAAGGTGGGCTTTTCGAAGATGTACTTGATTGGATCCATTTTTGAAATCAACAGAGTAGTGTGAGTCAACATATACTGTCTCAGCCGGCGAGCAGCCCATACCAAAGCGCAACAAGTTTTCTCGAGCAGTGAGTATCGGGTCTCACAGTCGGTAAACTTTTTGCTAGGGTAATAAATGGCGTGTTCTTTTCGGCCAGACTCGTCATGCTGCCCCAACACACACCCCATTGAGTTGTCCAGTACTGTCAAGTATAAGATTAAAGGTCTCCCTTCAATCGGCGGCATAAGAATGGGTGGTTCTTGGAGATACTCTTTGATTCTTTCGAAAACGGCCTGACATTCATCGTTCCAACGTACTACTTGATCTTTCTTCAGTAGCTTGAAGATTGGTTCACAGGTAGCAGTTAGATGCGAGATGTATCGGGTAATGTAGTTCAACCGTCCTAGAAAGCCTCTGACTTCTTTCTCTGTCTTGGGAGTTGGCATCTCTTGTATGGCTTTCACTTTGGCAGGGTCCACTTCAATGCCTTTGTCGCTTACGACGAAGCCTAGCAATTTTCCAGATCTCACCCCAAAGGTGCACTTGTTTGGGTTCAACCTCAGCTTGTACAACTTCAGACGGTCAAACAACTTCTGTAGATGGTCAAGGTGTTCCTCCTCAGTTTGGGACCTTGCAATCATATCGTCGACGTATACTTCTATCTCGTGATGGATCATGTCATGAAACAAAGCAACCATGGCACGTTGGTAGGTTGGCCCAACATTTTTCAACCTAAAAGGCATGACCTTGTAGCAAAAGGTGCCCCACTGAGTAACAAAAGCGGTCTTCTCCATGTCTTCAGGAGCCATCTTGATCTGATTATAACCGGAGAAGCCGTCCATGAAGGAGAATACTTTATGCTGAGCAGTGTTGTCAACCAGAACGTCGATATGAGGCAGAGGGAAATCATCCTTAGGGCTCGCCCTGTTTAAATCCCTGTAATCAACACACATTCAGACCTTACCATCCTTCTTCGGCACTGGAACCACGTTGGCAACCCATTGAGGGTAAGAAGTCACTGCTAGAAACCCGACATCAAATTGTTTCATAACCTCAGCTTTGATTTTCTCGGACATTTCTGGACCCATACGGCGGACCTTTTGTTTTACCGGAGGGCATTCTTCCTTGGTAGGCAGGTGATGAACCACAATGTCGGTATCCAACCCAGGCATGTCTTCGTAAGACCAGGCAAAGATTTCCACATAGTCATGCAGCATCTGAATCAACCGTTGTTTCACACTGAGCTCTAGATTGGCACCAATCTTGACTTCCTTTCTGTCTGTCTCAGTACCCAGATTTACCGTTTCCACTGGCTCTTCATGTGGCTGAATGGCCCTCTCTTCCTGGAGTAGCAGTCTTGCAAGCTCAACATGCACTTCGCAATCATCTTCACCTTCGTCTTCGGCTAAGTTGATTGGATTTTCGAAGTCATAAATGGCAGTAGCAGAGTCGTTACCAGTGGGATCCAGAGTGGATTGGAACCTGTATAAGTGAGTGTGTGTAAATATAGCTGTTTTGCAATATATAATAAAGAAAGACAAGGAGCGCAAGATTTGAAATGTAAAAACGTCCAATGCTTTTATTAATGATATATGAGAGTGACACACAAAAGCCCTCATAAATGAAACCACGGTGCCCTGGGTAAGACACCGGGCCATAAAGTTTCAAAATTAATGTCTGTTTACAAATTCAAAACAAAGGAGTTCATTACTGAGTGACAAAAGTAATAGGTACAAAGTCTTTCGCAGTCGAGTTGCTTGGTCCACCGTTGGTCGTTGGGTAGATCCAACTGTCGAATTCAGATTCCTCCACGTCGTCTTCAATAGCATTTACTCCCGGGTTGGTGATGAACACAGGAGGTCTTCCAATCCTTGCCTTACGAACAACCCTCTGAGCTTCTGCAGTGAAACCCAAACCAAACTTGTCAGTCTTTGGAGTGAAATCAGGAAGTCGGCCCCAGTTTGCGCACTCACCCTTCTCAATAACAGACCAGGCATCCTTTAGGGAGGCCATCTTCAACGGAGAATCTTCTACAGTCACAGTCTCTGCTGACGCCAGTGTCGGAGGCACCTCTTCAAAGTGTTGAAAGGGGGTTTCAATGAACTCCCCATCCATCTCTACATACCGGAACGAGTTGAGGTGGCTGACCATGTACTCTTCCTCCCCCTGAACTGTAACAATCTTCCCTCTGACCGGGTACTTAAGCTTCTGTTGTAGTGTGGAGGTCACAGCTCCAGCCTTGTGGATCCATGGAGGACCCAACAAACAAGAATAGGATGGTCGGATGTCCATCACATAGAAAGTAGAATCAAAAACTTGAGAACCAACCCTGATTGGAATGTCAACTTCCCCATGTACCATCCTTTTCGAACCGTCAAAGGCCCGGACAACAATGTTACTAGGCTTGAGCTCTAAACCCTCACAATCCAACCTGTCTAGGGCCTTCTTGGGTAATACGTTCAATGAAGAACCAGTGTCTACCAACACATGGGTAAGAGTAGTGCCCCTGCATTCAATGGAGACATGCAGGGCGTCGTTATGGTTCTTTCCTTTGGCAGTCAGATCGGCGTCAGAGAAGCCCAACCCATTATCGGCAGTCAAGTTGGCCACATAATCGGTAAATTGATCAGCAGACGTTTCTTGTGGCACATGGGCCGTCTTCAGGAAGGAAATCAGGGCCTTGGCATGGGCCTCTGAACACAACAATAGTGATAGCATAGAAATTTTAGAGGGGGTGTGCCCCAGCTGCTCAACTACATTGAAATCACTCTTCTTGATAATCTTGAGGATCTCTTCCATCTCTTGCTTGGAAGATTCGACAGTGGTTGTCTTTGGTGCCTCCATCTGGGCAGGCATATCAGTAGCAATCCCTTTGCCCCGAGCGTCAGATGACTCGGCAACAGGGGTAGAAACAGGAACTTGGTCAGGAAGGGAAGCAGGCACACTGGCATGTGTGATGACAAGAGGTCTCTGAATAGCTGGTGGCGCAATATCAGGCGAGAAGAGCCTACCACTACGAGTGACTTTAGCAGGCCCGGTAATATTGCTGACGTCGGTACTAGTATCAAACTCTTGCTTTACTCCAAGAACATAAACATCTGCCCCATAGTGCCACGGGACAGCTTTGTCAGATTTATAGGGGATGGGCCCCGGAACAGTGATGATGATAGGAGCAATCTTCTGAGTAGACATGATTTTGACAGGCTTCTTTGAGGGAGCCTTAGGAGGGTTGTTGAAAATAGTGACAATGGTCACTTCTTCAGCAGGGACAGCAGGAACAACAATCTTCTTGAACAAAATCTCTTTGCTATCCATCAGGTTTTGGACGCCTATCTTCAGCAAGGGACAACCAGCAGGTGAAACAACACATATATGGAAACCTTTACTACATCCCGGAAATAAACCGGCTAGCAACAAGTTCCTTTTGACAGTCAACAACGGAGTAACAATATCATCCACAGAGGCCACATACGGGTCTTCTTCCACATCATTCACTCCATGCTGGGGCATGGGAGCAGTCACAACATTGGGCCTTTCGGGCGCCTCGAACTGTATTTCTTTAGCATCAATAAGGTCCTGAACCTTATTCCTCAGAGCCCAACAATCGTCCGTAATATGCCCCGGGCTGTCAGAGTGATAGGCGCAGCGGGCGTTAGGATTGTACTTCGGAGATGTTGTGTTTACCACCTTCGGAGCTTCCTTGACAGTTACCAGATTGGTCGACAGTAGTTGTGGCAATATCTGAGACAGGGTCATGCTGAGTCGAGTGTACTGCCTTTTGGGTCTCTCACCCCTTGGTTGGTTATACTGCTGAGGAGCAGCAGTAGGCTTTGAAATTACCACCGCGTTGATAGCTTGGCGGTGTTCCGATTTATTTTGTCTTCTGGGACCATAAACAGCACCGGCTTCCTTCTTGAAGGGCTTATTTTCAGTACTCGAGGAGGCACCTTTCTGTATCTTCCCCGACTTGATACCAGCTTCTATCCTCTCACCGGTTAAGATCAGATCTGTAAACCCAGCAGAAGAATTCCCAATCAGATGGTTGAAGAATGGACCGGACAGGGTCCTCAAGAACATGTCGACAAGCTCACGGTCCGTCAAAGGTGGCTGCACCCTTCCAGCCAGGTCCCTCCACTTATGCGCATACTCCTTGAATCCTTCGCCCGTCCCCAGTGACATACCCTAGAGTTGGGTACGCGTGGGAGCGAGATCGGAATTATACTGATACTGCTTATAAAATGCAGTAGCCAAGTCCTCCCAGTTTCGAATACTGGCTCCATCCAGCTGATAGAACCATTCGAGTTGAGCCCCTGAAAGGCTATCCTGGAAGAAATGGATCAATAGGTTCTTGTCTGCAGTGTAAGGTTGGATCTTCCTTACATATGATCTGAGATGCAGCTTAGGGCAGGAAGCCCCGTCGTACTTCGCAAAGACAGGTGCCTTGAACTTGTGTGGGATCACCACCCCAGAAGATAAACCTAGATCTCCAAAATCCAGCACCGACACATGTTAAATCTCCATGGCACTTAAACGGTCCTCTAGTTGCTTGTACCTGTCTTCAGCAGGAGGGTACTGTTCATCATTGTAATCTGTCTCGTTGTCGGAGACCGCAGGACTAGGAACCCTTCCCCCTTAGGGACTATCCTTCCCTACAGAGGAAGTAGCCTGATCAGCCTCATTCTGCAGTGTATTCCCAAACCTCCGTCCAATGTTAAACAGCGCAATCCTATTCTTTTTCTTCTTCTTCTTCTCCTTCAAGAGCAGAGTCTTCAACTCCTGTTGACCCTGGGCTAAGCTCATGACCATCTCTTGAAACTGGGCGTTCTGGGCCTGGAGGGCCTTGATAGCTTGTTCGGTAGTAGGCTCGGAAGACATGATGATTGAGTGTTGTAATAGACAGCGAAGAAGATTAAGCAACTTGTAGAAAAAGGGTACCTGTTATGCATATGATGCAATGAGATGCGTATGATTTATGTTTTCAAAGACAATCGGGATTCAACTTTGTAGACAAAAAGGAAACACACTTTATTAGATTCAAACTTTAAATTGTTCAACAATTTGCCCTTAGGCATTACAAAAATGAAAATACTGAAAAGGAAATAAATGCTGTAAAAGAAACATCCAAAGCCCATCAATGCTCCCATGGCCTCCTCTTCTCAGTACGGATATAGTCATTCAGGATCCGCTCATTCTCCAATTACTTAGTCAGCTTCTGGATCTTTTGTTCCTGTTCGTTGAACTTTTCCCGATAAGAATCCCGTTCTTCCTGTAGCTGCGCCCAAGATCTCTTTAGTGTATCAACATCAGTGGGTATCTGAGGATGGAGGACAGTTGGAGGAACCCCGTCTTTATCAGGAAATTCAAGAATGATAGGCCTGACAGCTTCGTATGGCATACCTAACTTCTGAGCACGGATGCGGACCCATATGCAGTAGGGTTCCATTGGTAGAGAAGTCTTCGATCCCAACTCATGTGGGTCAGATTTATGAATTCTGTCCCAAGCCTTGATGAATCTACGGCGCAGCTCGTCACTGTCTACCTGAAACTCAAAACTGAGGTGAGGTACCAACATCTCATGAGGCCCTGCTCTTCTGGATCTTCCAAACTGACGGAGAGCTAAACATGGATTATAAGAGATTCCTCCCTGGGTACCGATCAATGGAACATTAGGATATTCTCCGTAACGATCAATAATGGCTACCTCATCCAAACCTCTGAGAGTCCAAATGATGTCATTATCAGTGAGAGACATTAACCTATGAGCCCAACCCCTTCCTTCTTTGTTCTTCAGCACGAACTTAGGGAGGTGCGAAATAAACCACCTCACTAACAAAGGAGCATAACACCACAGAGTTCCCCGTCTTCGGGCAGTACGAGCATAGAGCTGTTGCAGGATATCACCCAAGAAAGTGGGTACAGGGTTCCGAGAGATGAAGATCCTTATGGAGTTGACATTAATAAAGGTATCAGGATTTGGAAACAATACTAGACCATAGATTAAGAGAGCCAGAATGTCTTCGTACGCCCTGAAGTCTAAGTCAATCCAGAAACTATTAGCTTTGCCAACCAGAAACTTAGCCAAAAAGCCCTTAACTCCACTTCTAGTCTCCCAGTTAGCCATTACCTCTTCTTTGGTCAAGGGAAGGGCTGAAGCAATCTCTTCAGGCCTAAGAGTCTTCTCCCAACCAGTGAATGGAGTCTGCTCCAAAACAGGGATACCAAGTAACTCAGAGAATTCTTCCAGGGTAGGGACCAGCTGGAAGTCTTGAAAAGTGAAGCAATGGTATAGGGGATCATAAAACTGGACCAGGACACTCATCAGTTGTTGGTCCCACTTTGAAGTGACTAAACCGAGAAGAGAACCATGCCTCTTGATGAAGGAAGTAGTGTTTGGAATCCTATCAACCAATTCCTTGAGCAAAGTAGGTGGTTGAACAAAGTTGAGCCAGATAGTATTCCTACGCATGGGCATCATGATGTCCTACAAAACAGAGCAAAGATGAAACCCTCTTGTCTTTGAAATGGGTCAGTCCTTATGCAGGATGCATGCAATGGTATGATGGTATGATGTTATGATAAAGAACACCACAAGTATTCACAAAGGCAAAAATGATAAGGCACACAAGTCACACAAGACAACCCTTAGAGTTTAGGCCAGCATGAAGTTTAGGTATTACCCTCTTTAAGTTTTGTTGGTTAAGACCTGTCCTATCAAAAGTAACCGGGTTCTAGAGGATCTCAATATCACTGACTACCCTCAATCGGTCATAACTCCAGCATCGCAATCTTTTCTTGCAGCCAGAACCATCACGAGAGTTTAGCCTCAATGAGTGTAGCATACTGCTACCGTTCTATGGCCAAGTTGGGTCAATTTAGGGTTCTAAGGTCGGTTGGTGCTTAATGACTCCTTAGAAGACCCATATTCTCCTCGTTGCAACACAAGGGATATCGGTACAGACCAAGGTGTCACACCAACGTAGCCACTGCTTCACCCGTGTCGGTCTACGCCGGACAGGTCCCTTACAGCTTATGCTACCTAAAGGGTATTCCCCATATCCGGGTTAGGATCTATGAAACTCCGATGAAAAGCCCACAAATATAAAAGCAAACAAAGCAAGCAATTGAAAACAAGAGTGGTCTAATCCTAAGGTACACCCCACTTTTCATTGTCCCCAGCAGAGTCGCCAGTTCTGTGATACGGTGGGAGAACTGACTTGAGGTTTTGCGTTTGTTTTCGCAAATGTTTCAGTTTAGCAAGAGTTGCCACCGACCTTTTATTTTATCCTAAAGGAAAGGTTAAAAAGCACAGGAAAAACCTTTTGAGATGTTTCGTGGGTTCGGGGGGGGGGGGGTAGATTATAAAAAGGGAAGGTATTATCACCCTTTCTATCCATGGTTATCCATGGGCTCTTAGTTACTTGCTTAGATCACTTGCCTTTGATTTTCAATTGTTTGAAATGGTGCTTTCAATTGTTTGAAATGGTGTTTTGTGTGTGGGTTTGAAAATGTTTTGAAAAGAGGCCATTGTCGTGGCAACCTTTGTAATGATCCATGTTTGAATGTATACAAAGGTGTATTTGTCTTTTGAAAAGTTTTCAATGTTTTTGAAAGTTGTTTTAAAAGTGTGTTGTGATGTGTGTTTTGAAAAAATGGCAAGGATTGTTTTGCAAGATTGGTCAAGTAACCAAGAGCTATCTACCCTAAATTTCTCAAAGATCTTTCCAATGTTTTAACCCTTTTAACAGTATTGTTTCACCATTGTATTTGGTGAACAATCTTGTGTTAGGATGTTAACGAGACGGGCGCGGGTCATCGTTTAGACCATGAATGCAATAGTGCCAAGTGTCTTTGGCAATTTTTCCTTTAAGGGACTATGATCATTTTTTAGGCAACTTTCAAAAGCGTCATCGAGGGACTATGATCTTTTGAATTGTTTTGTTTTGCCAAAGACACCCAACATGCAACATGGCCCATTATTGAAGGCAACAAGTGGAGTAACCCTAGGGGTGCAAGTGTGATTGGTGTTGTCCATTTTCATGCTTTTTTGTCTTTGAATTAGGTCAAGCTATTTGTTATTTTTGATTTGCATACAAACCCTAAGTCTATCATGGTATAATTAGAAAGCTTTAAAATGCGGAATTTAAAGTCCTAAATTATTACAACATAATTATGGGGATGGGGGTACAAATGTTCAAATGGGGATATTTAGCAAGAAATTTAAATCTAAACTATTACAATCCAAATTGAATATACAAGTTATTTTAATTGTGCAATAATTAACTAAATACAATAAATATGCAAAATGCAAAAAAATGGTTTTATATGTATGTAAAAGTATTTTTCATGTGACATATAAACAAAAATAAAAAAAATTTAACTTTTGGATATTTTCATGGTTTAGGGCAAAACCCTAATTTTGTAAATAAATAGTATTTATTATTTATATCATATACAATATTTATTAATTATATACAAAAAATAAATAAAAAAAAAGTATATTGTAAAAAGTAATTTTTGAGGTCAAATATTAATAAAAATGAAAAATGTATTATTTTTGTATTTTTATCCTAAATATTCTAATAAATATATAAGTATTTATATTATATATTAACTATACTAAATATATACAAAAAATAAGATATTTATTATTTACAAAAAAAAAGTTTTTTAAGCAAATGTTTTCAAAAGGTAAAATAAAATAATAACAGAAAATAAATGTATTTTGGTATTTATTTTTAGTATTTTAAATAAAAAAGTATTATGTTTATTTATGTGTACAAGTTTAAATAAAAGCAAATAAATTCAAAATAAATGCAAAAATGAGTGGAAAAATATTTTTAATATTTTTTATATTTTGACAAAAAAATAATAAGTCAGAAGAAAAAAATAAAAAGTCAAAAATGATTAAAAAATCACACAATGGGCCAAGGGGGTGTAAGTGGAAGAATGAGGTGCAAACAGAAAAACAAATCAGGCCCAGCCCAAAGGGGCTTGTCTTCAACCTCCAGCCATTCAAACAGAAGCAAAACGCGTGTTTCTCTTTGTCAAGCACAGATCCTGATTCTTTGATCTTTAAAAAAAACTTACAACATCAATATTGTAGAGCAAACTGCCACGATTCTAAACATATAAAGAAGTTGTTCTAACTCTCAGAAATGAGAGAGAATTTCTCCTCCCCCAATTCCTGACCTAGCTTTTTTCCAATGTTCAGGTCCAAAATTCTCTTAACATACACAATATAAATGAAAAGTGAGGACATGGATAGCTTCAGGGCCATGAATAGGACATACTTTCTTCACAAACCTAAGCCTAGATATGCTTGGATAGAGAGATAGAAGTTCAAACTTTTACCTGTTCAACTTGAATCGTGTACAACAATGGAGGTACTTTCAATGAAGCTTGAGGACTTGTACAGCTTGCTTGAGGTCCAAGGATGCTCTTCCAACCTCTAGCTTGCTTTGAAACTAACTGAATCGAGCTATGTAACTCAACCTGCACAACTGAAAAAATGAAAATGGCAAACTTGGTTAGAGGTGTTACAATCTGTATCTAAGGCTTGGGATAGTTTGTATGGATGTTATAGAATGTGTTTGAGGTGGTTTTAGCCAAGGCGCACGAATGGATTGAGCTGGCCAAATTAAAATGCAGCAGGTACCCTATTTTGCCACAAAATTGTGTTTTGATGCATGAGAAGGTTTGGACTCTGGTTGATTCGTGTTTTAGGTTAGTTGGATCAAGTGAAAAGTGTTTGCAAAGTTTTCTTTGGCTAGTTCTTACAGGAATGTGAGCTGTGGTACAAAATGCAAGCTTTCTTCTTCTTTAAGCAAAAGTTGTCAAGTTAGATTATAGGCTCATACAGGCCCCTCAAGCATGGTGCACTTCCTCTCCTAGATCGGTGGAATTTGTTCATGAACTTGTGCCTCAAAGATTTCCTTGTACCTCTTTGATTTGTGAAATTGACATAAAGTGCACCTTTTCAAAAATGGCTAAAATGCTTTTTCCATTTAAAGGTTAATCTTCCATGTAATGACCAACTGAGAAAAATATCATCTTGGCACAAAGGTTTAGCATTGAATTATTGAGTGTAAATGGGATTAGAGGCCTGTAACCTAGCTTGTGCAAGCTGACTTGAAAAATGCAAAGTGTTATGAACATGTATTTGGCCATGAACAAAGTGACTTTTGCCTATCTTTACAAATTCGATTCTCCCTAACCACAAGGGTGTTTGATGAGTTCTTGGACAATTTGGAAAGCTTGGAATGTGTACTACAATCCATATTTGTAATGCAAATTGAAATTCCAAGTGAAAGCATGTGAAAAGTGGCCATGAAGTTGGGCAAAAATCCTGCCTAAAATAGGTCAAACATTTTCTAAGTTAAGAATGTTTTGCACCCCTATTCCAAAAATCATAACTTGAGCTACAAGCTTCTTTTGAGGAAACTTTGTGAATCAAAGTTGTAGATTTTGCAATGGACTACAACTTTCATGTTTTGAGTTTTGTTTAAATCCAAATATATCTTGATGAAACGATGGGACAAAGTTAGGAAAAAATAAGGAAATTTCATAACTTAGAAAATTTCTAAGTTATGAAATTTCTTCATTTTAAACCCTAATTTGTAATTTTTGGTTTCTTGATGAACAAGTTTCATAATTTGACATGTCTTGATGAAAAATAAATCTTGGCACTTGATTTTGACCAAAAAGTCAAAGTTTGACTTTTTAGTGTACAGTCAAATTTTGATCAATTGACTGAAAAATTCATCTGTCAATCCTGTGCATTTGGGATCTTTTGAACTTGTTGAATATGTCAAGACCATTCCATTGAATCCTTGAGTCCATATGTGAGCTTGGTATGCCATTGGCTAGGTCAAACAGTCAAAAATTGCCTTTGTGCAGTCAAAACCCTATAAATGACCAATTTGCCCTTTTGGTGATCTGATCAAATTTCTTGTGGAATTGTGATCCAAACTTGATCAAATGGTCCATATGAGTTCATAATGTTGATGTGGGTCAAAAAATCATGAGGTTTGACTGTCAATTGACCACAGTTGACTTTTTTTTCTTTTCAGTACAGCTGATTTCTAGGTCAACTGTCCAATTGACTGGGCAAAGATTGGAATCAAGGCTTGAAACTTGGTATGGATAAACTTGTGAGTCCAACATGAAGCATGAAAGTCATTTTGGGCATTTCAGGTCAAAACATCTTTGTGCAAACTCAAACCCTAATTTGGGTCAACAGTGCAAGGAGGAGTTTTGAGCAGAGCAAATCCTAACTTGTTCTTGAACTCCAAGGGTCTAGTGATGAGGAAATGTTGAGGAAAGGAGAGGGCAAATTTTGGGGTACAACAGGTTCCAATTATGCTATTTCCTTTATGTCCTTGAGCATCTCATCACTTTCGCTGCTTGTCCGATGCTGATTGGTACCGCTTGCGCTTGATAGTTGATACTGAAGATTGGCTGTAAGATGATCCAACAAGACATAGTTATACGCTTTAAATCCCTAAATTTTGCCTGGACTGCCCTTTCGGGTTTTCAGTCCACCGGGATACCCTTTTTTTCCCAAGCCATCTTTTCAAGTTTTCGACTTACCGGGTGTACAAATTTTTTTTATGTATGTCCTTAATTTTTGCCCGAACCCTTTTGGTTCGCTGGGATGCCCTAATTTTTTCCTAGGCCAGTCGACCTAGCGGGTCTTTGTTTATGCGTAGTATCTTTTAACTATGTCCGCGTTTACAGGGTGCAGAAGGTCGTCACCTCCATAGTGGTTAAGATCATGGCTCCACCAGAAAATATAATCTTGATCACAAATGGCCCTTCATATGTGGGAGTCCATTTGTCCCTGGGATCATATTGCGGCATTATGATGCGCTTGATTACCAGGTCACCAGTCTGATATGCCTGACATCTGACTTTCTTGTTAAAAGATTTGATCATATGTTTTTGGTACATCTGACCATGGCAGACAGCCGCGAGCCTCTTCTCGTCAATCAGGTTTAACTGGTCAAGTCGAGTCTGAACCCATTCGTCTTCATTCATCCCTGTATCTTTCATGATCCTCAAGGAAGGGATCTGGACCTCAATGGGTAGGACAACTTCCATACCGTATACCAAAGAGAAAGGATTTCCCCTGTTGATGTGCGCATTATGGTACGATAACCATGAAGAGAAAATGGTAACATCTCATGCCAATCTTTGTATGTCACTGTCATCTTCTGTATGATTTTCTTGATGTTCTTGTTAGCAGCTTCTACAACGCCATTCATCTTCGGCCGGTAAGGAGAAGAGTTATGATGCTGGATCCTGAATTGTGTTCAGAGTTCGGTGATCATAATGTTTTTGAGATTGGTACCACTATCTGTAATGATTCTTTCTGGAATACCGTACCGATAGATAAGGTTATGTTTGATGATTTAGCCACAACGTTCTTGGTAACAGAAGCAAATGAAGCTGCCTCGACCCATTTTGT
This sequence comes from Vicia faba, assembly GCA_948472305.1. Classification (NCBI taxonomy): domain Eukaryota; kingdom Viridiplantae; phylum Streptophyta; class Magnoliopsida; order Fabales; family Fabaceae; genus Vicia; species Vicia faba. The sequence continues at coordinate 330,611,045 of OX451741.1, read as the reverse complement.
GAAGTAATCAATGGTGACGAGGATGAAGCGATGCCCATTAGAAGTTGTAGATCTGATTTCCGCAATCATATCTATGCCCCACATTGCGAACAGCCACGGAGCAATCAAGACGTTCCGAGGAACCAAAGGCACATGTACCTTATCAACATAGATTTGGCATTTGTGACAAGTCCGCGAATGTTGATAACAGTCTGCTTCCATAGTGGACCTGTAGTATCCTACCCGTAGGATCTTTTTAGCCATTGAGTTCCCACTAGAATGAGTGCCGAAGGTACCTTCATGCAAATTAGCCATAATCTTTTCTGCCTCACTCTTGTCTACACACCGAAGCAAGGTAGAATCATGATTGCGCTTGTAGAGGATCCTGTTACTGAGGAAGAACTTAGCATAGAACCTTCTTAGGAACTTCTTATCATTTACTGAAGCTCCCTCAGGGTATTCATGGGCTTCGAGATATCTTTTGACTTCATGGAACCAAGGCTTGTACACTACTTCTTCAGTACCAATCTCGTGACAGTATGCTGGCTCGTCCATCCTCTCAATGGTGATCTGAGGAGCCTCATTATCCAACCTGACCTTGAACATGGATGATATCGTAGCTAGCACGTTCGCTAGTTGATTTTCCTCTCGTGGAAAATGCTCAAAGGTGATTTCTTCAAAGTATGGAATCAGGGTCAACACGTGCTCTTTGTACGGGATGAGATTAGGATGCTTCGTGTCCCATTCTCCTTTGATCTGGATGATTACCAAAGTTGAGTCTCCAAACACACTTAAGAACTTGATCCTTAAATCAATTGCAGCTTTGAGACCCATGGTATGTGCTTCATACTCAGCCATATTATTGGTACAGTTGAAACATAGGCTGGCAGTGAAAGGAGTATGACAGCCTTCAGGAGATATGACCACAGCGCCGATGCCATTTCCAAGAGCGTTAGAAGCTCTGTCAAAAACCATAGTCCATGGGGATCCTTTTTCAGGTCCTTCATCTGGTCCATGTTTTTCACAATCAGTTACTAACATGATGTTCTCGTCCGAGAATTCAAAATTCATGGATTGGTAGTCATCCACAGCTTGATGAGCCAAATGATCAGCTAGTACACTTTCCTTAATTGCTTTATGGGTTGTGTAATTAATGTCGTATTCGGTCAGGATTATTTTCCATCTTGCTATTCTTCCAGAGAGAGCGGGTTTCTCAAAGATGTACTTGATTGGGTCCATTTTAGATATCAACAAGGTAGTGTGAGTCAACATATACTGTCTTAGTCGGCGAGCAGCCCATACCAAAGCACAACAAGTTTTCTCGAGCAGTGAATATCTTTTTTCACAGTCGGTAAATTTTTTGCTAAGGTAGTATTGCATGCTCTTTTTGACCAGACTCGTCATGCTTCCCCAACACACACCCCATTAAGTTTTCTAACATTGTTAAGTACATGATCAAAGGTCTTCCTTCGACCGGAGGCATCAAGATTGGAGGCTCTTGGATATATTCCTTGATTTTGTCAAAGGCGTTCTGGCAGTAGTTATTCCACTTCACTGCTTGATCTTTCTTCAGTAACTTGAAGATTGGCTCACAAGTAGCGGTAGATGGGAAATGAACCTAACAATGTAGTTTAGGCGTACCAAGAATCCCCTAACTTCCTTCTCAGTGCGAGGAGTCGACATTTCTTGTATAACTTTGACTTTTGCAGGGTTTACCTCAATACCTTTGCTGCTAACCATGAAACCTAAGAGCTTACCGGATCTTACTCCGAAAGTGCACTTATTCGGATTTAGCCTCAGTTTGTATTTCTTCAGTCTGTGAAATATCTTCTGTAGGTGATCAAGGTGTTCCTCTTTAGTCTGAGACCTGGCTGTCATATCATCCATGTATACCTCTATCTCGTGATGGATCATATCATGAAACAAAGCTATCATGGCACGTTGATAGGTTTCCGCAGCGTTCTTTAGTCCAAATGGCATAACTTTGTAACAAAAAGTGCCTCACTGTGTTACAAAGGTCATCTTATCCATGTCTTCAGGTGCCATCTTGATCTGGTTATACCCGGAGAAACCATCCATGAAGGAGAATACCTTATGTTGTGCGGTGTTGTCAACCAGAACATAAATGTGGGGAAGCGAAAAGTCATCCTTGGGGCTTTCCCTGTTCAGGTCTCTGTAATCCATACACATATGTACCTTATCGTCCTTTTTAGGCACTGGGACAACATTAGAGACCCATTATGGATAGGACGTGACAGCTAAGAAACCAGCATTGAACTGTTTCATGACTTCAGCCTTGATCTTTTCTAACATATCCATCCGCATACGACGAACCTTCTGTTTCACTAGAGGGCAGTCCTCTTTTGTAGGTAGGCGATGAACCACAATATCGGTGTCAAGTCCCGGCATGTCTTTGTATGACCAGGAAAAAACCTCAACATAGTCACGTAGCATTTGTATTAACCGTTGTTTGACACTGGGCTCCAAGTTAACACCTACCTTGACTTCTTTTCTATCCTCTTCAGTACCCAAGTTCACTTTCTCAATTGGCTCCTCACAAGGCTGTATTACCCTTTCTTCCTGTTGTAACAGTCTGGCAAGCTCTCCTGGTACCTCACAATCTTCCTCACCTTCGTCCTCGGCTTGGTTGATCGGATTTTCAAAGTCATAATGAGAAATAGCAGAACCGTTATCAATGGGATCCAAAGTGGATGTGGATCTGTAGTTTGATATGTGAGTGTGTGTAAGAGCATAGCTATATATTTTTGATAAGGTAAAGAAGCAGAAAAGAAAAAGCAAAGAGCATAAAATTTGCATGTGAAACATCCAATGTTTTATTGATGGCATATGAAAATGAAACAATGACCCTCACAAATAGACCATTGTGCCTCGGGTAAGACATAAGGTTTTAATGTTTCAATTGTTCAAATATTAAATTTCCTTAAAACAAAAAGACAAATTACTCTTGAATAAAAGTAATGGGCACAAAGTCTTTAGCCTCCCAATTACCGAGTCCAATGCTGATGGTTGGGAAGATCCATTTGTCCAGGTCATAATCACTATTGCTGTCTTCTAGGGCATTAACTCTATGGTTGCTGATCCGCAAAGGTGGTCCCCATGTGCGAGCACGACGAATAGCTCTCTGGGCTCCTGAAGTAAAACCCAAACCAAATTTGTCATATTTGTAGGGAATATCCGGAAGTTGTCCCCAAATTGTACACCCACCTTCTTCAACTACTTCCATGGCATCTTTCAGAGAAGCCATCTTCGGCGGAGGCCTAGTAGTCTTAGGAACACTGGAAGTGGTCTTGGTTGCAGCAATGGTCTGTGAAACCTCCTCAAAGTTCTGAAAGGAGGTTTCAATGAACTCGCCGTCCATTTCAACGTACCTGAAAGAGTTCAACTGGCTCACCATGTATTCCTCCTCCCCGTGAACTGTGATAATCTTCCCATTGACTGGGTACTTCAGTATCTGATGTAGGGTGGAAGTCACAGTGCCAGCCCCATGGATCCAAGGTTGACCCAATAAACAGGAGTAAGATGGGCGGATGTCCATCACATAGAAAATGGAATTAAAAGTCTGAGTACCCATTTTGACAGGGATGCCCACCTCCCTGTGCACCATTCTTTTGGAACCATCGAAAGCCCTCACCACAATGTTACTGGGTTTTAGAGTCAATCCTTCACAATCCAATCTATCAAGGGCCTTCTTGGGCAGAACATTCAGCGATGAACCTGTATCCACTATAACATGGGCCAAAGTATTTCCCCTTCACTCGATAGAGACATGCAGAGCATCACCATGTTTCCTTCCCCTGGGTGTTCAATCAACATCAGAAAAACCTAACCCATTATCGGAAGTCAAACTGGAAACACAGTCTTCGAACTGATCAACGGATGTTTCTTGTGGCACATGAGCAGTCTTGAGAAATTTCACCGAAGCCTTAGCATGGGCTTCAGAGCATAATAACAGGGCCATCATTGAGATTTTGGAAGGGGTCTTCCCAGTTGTTCAACCACATTGTAGTCACTCTTCTTGATTATCTTTAAGATTTCTTCCATTTCCTTCTTAGAAGCCTCAGGAATGACTTTTGGGTGCGCCTTCATCCGGACAGGCTAAACCAATATCTCTTTGCCCCGATTCTCAGTTGAATCAGTAGAAGGGGTAACAACAAGGCTAACAGTAGGAGTAGCAATGAGAATACTAACAGGAGTAGCAGCAAGAGAAATCATAGGAGTAGCAACAGTTTTAGGAGGAGAGATCTCGGGAGAGAAAATCTTTCCGCTTCTGGTGTTTTTGCTGGTCCCGACGATATTACTAATGTCAGTATCAGAGTCTTCGGCATCTTTATCTTTAACAATAAGCAAATATTGCTTTACACCATGGTAATAGGCTCCTGTCCCATAGTTCCATGGAACAACTTTATCCGAGGCATATGGTATAGGTCCCGGGAAAGTAATTATCAACGGAGCAACTTTCGGAACAGATGTAATCATGATAGGTCTTTTGGAGGAGACCTTGGGAGGATTGGAAAAAATGGTAATGATAAAAACATCTTCACACAGAGCACTTGTAACTGGAGTCTTCTCAAACATGATTTCTTTATCATCCATCAGGCACTGAACGCCTTCCTTCAACAAATGGCAACCATTAGGTAGGGACAAACATAAGTGGAAACCTTCGCCATAACCCAGAAATAAACCGGCCTGCAAGAGATTCTTTTTAATAGTTAGGAGTGGAGTAGCTAGTTCATCAACAGAAGCAACAAACATATCATCATCAATAGCCTTAACACCACGTCCGTGCTTGGGCATAGGGGCAATTATAATATTAGGGGTCTCAGGAGCATCGAATTCAATCTCCTTTGCCTCAATCAAATCCTGTACCTTGTTCTTCAAAGCCCAACAGTTGTTTGTATCATGGCCTAGACTTTCAGAATGATAAGCACCCTGAGAATTTGGGTTGTAGTGGGGAGAGGAAATATTAGGATTTTTTTGGGCCTCCTTAAGGGTCACCAGGTTGGACTTCAGCAGGTGTGGAAAAACTTGAGACAAGGTCATATTAATCCGAGTGAACTATCTCCTTGGCTTATCTGTTCTAGACTGATTGTTCTGTTGTTGAGTAGCTTCAGGGTGGGAAATCATAACATCCCCTTACCATCGGACGATGTTCAATTTTGTTATGATTTCTTTGGCTGTAAGTAACACTGATCTCCTTCTTTCCCATGAATGGTTTCTTTGATGTACTGGAGGATGCTTCTCTCTGGATTTTACCACTTTTGATGCCAGCGTCTACTCGTTCACCCGTCAAGATCAATTCAGTAAACCCAGCAGAAGAACTTCCAATCAGGTGGTTAAAGAATGGCCCAGATAATATGCCTAAGAACATGTCCACCAGATCCCTATCAGACAACAAAGGTTATACTCTTCCCGCAAGGTCTCTCCATTTTTGGGCATAATCCTTAAAACCCTCGTCGGAACCCATAGACATACTTTGCAATTGTGTACGAGTCGGGGCGAGGTCAGCATTATATTGGTATTGCTTGTAGAAAGCAACAACCAGATCTTCCCAATTACGCACATTGGTTATTTATAGTTGATAGAACCATTCCAGCTGAATCCCTGCCAAACTTTCCTGGAAGAAGTGTACCCACAAATCCCTATCAGTAGTGTGGGGTTGAACTTTCCTGACATACGACCTTAAATGCAGCTTAGGGAAGGAGACACCATCGTACTTAGAAAATGTAGGGATCTTGAACTTCTGCGGGATGACCAACCCTGACACCAGTCCTAGCTCTTCAAAATCCAACCCGGATACCCTTTGGATCTCTATGGCATTGAGCCGATCCTCCAGTTATTTTTATTTATCATCAACAGGAGGATATTGCTCCTCAGAATAGTCAGGTTCATCTTTTTTAGACTCCCTTGTACTGTGGTCTGCTTCTCTTGGATCTCCTTCCTGATTGTCTCTCTCTCTCTCTCTCTCTCCCCCCTCTCTCTCTCTCTCTCTCTCTCTCTCTCTCTCTCTCTCTCTCTCTCTCTCTCTCTCTCTCTCTCTCTCTCTCTCTCTCTCTCTCTCTCTCTCTCTCTCTCTCTCTCTCTCTCTCTCTCTCTCTCTCTCTCTCTCTCTCTCTCTCTCTCTCTCTCTCTCTCTCTCTCTCTCTCTCTCTCTCTCTCTCTCTCTCTCTCTCTCTCTCTCTCTCTCTCTCTCTCTCTCTCTCTCTCTCTCTCTCTCGACGGAGTTGCGAGCTCTGAAACTTGCTTCAATAGTCCTTTGAACCTTCTTCCCATATTTAGAACACCCACTGGCCTATTTTTCTTCTTCTTGTCCTTGAGAATCAAAGCTCTCAAATCTTCTTGTCCCTTAGCCAGATTCAGGAACATTTCTTGGAATTGAGCATTTTGTGCCTGAGGCTCCCTAACTGTTTGTTCAAGAGCCATTGCTGAAATAAACAACGAAGAAGACAAGAAACTTATCCTGAGAACCTGTTTATGCAATGATATATATGATATATGTATGCAGTGTTTTCAAGGGCCTCATAGGATTTAAACTCTTTTAACCAAAACAGAAACAAATACTTTTTATTAGTAATCTCAAATGAAATCAAAGTTTACAAAGGAATAACAAATAAGAAACTTCTAAAACTTCTAAGTCTTCCAAAGACGCTTCCTTTTGGTGCTAATGTAGGCATTGAGATTCTGCTTTTTGTGAAGCCGCTTTGTCAGTTCCAACACCTTTTTCTCACTAGCATAGAATTGGGACTCAAAGGTATCTCGTTCTTCTTTGAGCTGTACCCAAGATTTTTGCAATTCTTCGAAATTTGTTGGCATATCAGGATGAAGAATGATGTGAGACTCGACCCCTTGAACAATAAGCTCTGAAATCACTGGTAGGATAGCAACATACGACATCATAAGATTTTTAGCACGAGCTCACACCCATTTGAGGTATGGCTCCAAAGGGATGGAGTTATTGTGCCCTAGAGTCCTGCTATCAGTCTTCTTAACCATTCCCCATGCACGGATGAACCTCTGATGATAACCTTGTAGGTCATTTGAATAGTCGAACACAATAACTTGAATGAGCATATTATGGGGACCATACCTCCGGGCATAACCGAACTGACGTAAAGCTAAAGAGGGGTTGTAGGTGATGCCTCCTTTAATGCCAAGGAGTGGCATTAATAGATGTCAGAGATGTCTTTTTGGGAGCAAGGGAACCAATAGATGTCAAAGTAAGAAAGAGACATTAATATCTGGTTCCATCTTAAACCTAATTCATTCTTCATTACTGACCTAGGAAGTTGCGAAATAAACCACCTATAGAGTAGAGGTATACAATACATAAGAGTCCATCGCTTCTTCATGGTACGTGTATGGAGTGAGTGTAGAATATCCCTGAGCAATGTAGGCACTGGATTGTGAGAAAGGAAAATGTTGATGGCATTGACATCTACAAATTTGTCTGAATTGGGGAACAGAACCAACCCGTAGATCAAAAGAGCTAAAACATATTCAAAGGCATGGTAACTCATAGCTTCTAGGAATACATGGGATTTGTTCAGCATAAAACTTGTGAGGAGGCCCTTAACTCCACTCCTTCTTTCCCAATTGGACTCAATGTCAGATGGCTTCAAATGCAAAGCTATGGCAACCTCTTCAGCAGTTGGATCTTGTTCTAAACTGGTAAAGGGTATCTGCTCCAATATAGGCAAACCGAGTATTTTAGAGAATTCTTCCAACGTAGAAACCAACTGATAGTCTGGAAATGTGAAGCAGTGGTGCTTAGGGTCGAATAACTGGAATAAGACACTCATCAAACCTTCGTTAAAACCAATAGCAACCAAACTGAGCAAGTTTCCATATCTCTTGTTGAATGAGGAACTCTCAGGAACCTTTGAAACCAATTCTTTGAGTTTGGGAGGGATCTCTACAAAATTGATTCGGATGGTTTTTCTACTAGCTGAATCCATGACATACAAAACAGATAAGAGATAAATCCACAAGCCCTTGAAATAGTTAGTGTACATGACATGTTATGATGTTTATGATGTTATGATTATGCTTTGAAATCACAAGTATATCAAACACAAACAAGTCACAAAGACCTTAGGTTTAAAGACTTGCATGAGTTTTAAAGGTAAGTACCCTCTTGAAGTTTTAGTTGGCTTAACCTGTCCTATTAATAGTAACCGGGTTTTAAGGAGTCTCATATCACTGACCTTTCTTTTAGGAATTGTTCTAGCTCAAGCACCGAAGTATTGCGGCCAAAATATCCCAAAATTCTAGTCTTAATGAGTGTAGTGTCGAGTAACAACCAATCTTCAGTCGGAACCAAAGCCGACCATCTCACTACTTTCTAATGGCTTAGGATGAGTCAATTAAAGGTTCTAAAGGTCAGTTAGCGCTTAATGACACTAAGGAAGCCTAATGTTATCCTTGACTGACTCAAGGAACATTAGTACAAACCAAAGTATCACGCTAACATAGCTATCACTTTGTCCATATCGGTCTATGTCGTACAACTTCCATGATTCATTACTACTTACTTAATAAGGTGTCCCAGATCCGGGTGTAGGGGCTATAGTAACAACCCGAACAAGCCCTTAAAAGTAAAGCATAAAAACACACAATGAAAGCAATTTTAAAATTAACTAAGCTCTAAGGTAACCCCACTTTTTACAAAATCCCCAACAGAGTCGGCAGTTCTGTGATACGGTGGTAGAACCGACTATTTAATACTGGTTTTTGCATTTGCGTTTGCAAATATTGCAGTTAGAAAGAGTCGCCACCAACTTTCCTTTTATCCAAATTAAGGAAAGGGTGAAAAGAACAGAAAAAGACCTTTTTGAGAATTTTCTGAGTAAGGGGTAGATTATGGAAAGGGAAGGTGTTAGCACCCTTTCCATCAGTAGTTTTCTACGGGCTCTTAGATGCTAGGTCATGTTTTGAAAATTGCATGTGCTTTGTGCTTTTGAAAAGTATTTGAAAATTCCTTAATGCGGAGATTCACTTTATGATAACTCTTGTATCAGTCCTCAAGAGTGTTGACATAGCGAATATTTTTGAAGGTGTTTTGAACTGTTTATGTGTAAGTGTGAAAATTTATTTTGAGCAAGCATCTAACAGCTATCTACTTGTACTCGAAAAGATAGTTCTTTTCCTGATATCCTTTAGACAGTGCTATCCTACTATTAGTGAGTAGGTATCCCTAGTCGTTAGACGTATGAGGGACATTCGAAGGGACATTACGGTCACGAAGGCAACTTGACAAGAAAGTTTAGTAACTGTCTTAAAGTTCTATGATCACTTTTAACTGAGGAAACATCGAGAGGGTCATCGAGGGACTTGTGATCTTTCAAACTAGAGGACATCCACTAAAACATCTCATGTTTCGAGAACTGTGACCATTTTTCGAAGGCAACCGAAGTGGGATACCTTATAGGTGCATATATGCATGGTGTTCAATTCAGTTATTTATCATGTATCATTAGGTTTGCTATTGCTTTTGTTTTCATTCTTATCATACATGCATAATTACTAACAGTAATATTTTATAGGAAATAAAGTGCAGAAGCTAAAAACCTAGACTATTACATGGCTTCGAGGAGGAGGATTTACATTCCAAAATCATTGGCGAAAGGAAAATAGGGAAAACAGTAAAATCCTATTAATTATTACATTCCAGGATGCAGATAGAATAATATAAAATGCGAAAAATAAATACCGCGTGAAAGGTTGAAAGTTAGTCTAAAAACCTAATAAGAAAAATATTTTTTTATTGTTTTTTGATTCAAGAAAATAATTAAATTTAAATTATTCCTAAAGTCCATTTAAAAAATAAATTTAATCAAGAAAAATAGTCTAAATTCTTTTTTAGTTTTTCTATTATTTAAAGAAAATAATTAAACATAAATTAAGTCCTAAGTTCTAATTTATTTTTAATTAAAGAAAAATAGTTATTAATTAATTTACAAAATTAATTTAAAAAAAACTAAAACTATATTTTTTGTGATTTTATTATTATATTATACTAATTAAATAAATGAAGAAAAAAATATAAAACAAAGTGACAAAAACAATGCAAAATGGGCCAGGATAATTAGAAATTAGAGGGTGCTGAAATTGAATTTTGCTAGGCCCAAGTGAATCTTAAGCGCAGGCCACGCTGGATCAGATGTAGAGTAGTCTTGAAGGTGCATGGTAGACTATGTCTTGGTATGTATTGGATCTGAATTAACTATGATCTGATGGTTTAGATTGGTGGTCCGCGATGCGCGCACAAGATGTATCAACAGTGAATCTAAAAAGCAATAGAGAAAACAAAAAACAAGGAATTGAAAAAGGGATGGATCGAACCCAGCCCCTCTAGCCCTGCAAATGCTTTAACACACACTCATCCAACCGTTGGGACGACCTTAAATCTGTTAGTATAAGCACAAAGAAATGTATATAATGTAAAACAAGTGAACATGCTAATTTGGCAAACACGCGCGCTCTAGTGGGCCCCTCTATTTTGAATGGGAGAATCAGAATATAACATTTTGATACGCATGCTCTGGGGAGGTCAAACCACCGTTCAGGGTGGCTGACAACCATCGTCTCCAGTGAGGCCAAAGTCAGCACCTGCAAGATACGAGGATTCAAAACCTGAAACTTTGGCTATCCCCCATAAAACCTAGGGGCTGCAAGTTCAACGATGGTCCTAGTTTGAGCTAAAACCATCTCCATCCCTGAAAATGAAAACCTCCATGTTTCCAAACCCTAACAAATGGTGATCTATGGTTTTGGCATTGTTGCTCACATGAAACACATTAGAAAATTCGCAAACAATGATAACAATATGAATGTGCAAGCAAAAGGGATTTATATTACAAATTAAACAAGATTGAGATCCAAGAATTTTACCAAAATAAGAGGATCGGATGAGGGAAATTCTGCGTGAGTTGGACTTGTTTAAGGCCTGGGAATCACTCCTGGTACCTTCAATGAATGAATGGTTGGCTTGGTTTGGATTAAGAAAGGTTGGAATTTGCTTTTTCAAAATTCACGATTTTTGACAATTCTTTGCAAATTTGTATGGCTCCTTCCAGGCTGTGTATCCCCTCTATCATGCTCGCTAATGTGATGTATATATAGAATAGAAGAATGGGACAAGAGAGCAATGGTTTAAACAATCTTAATCACGTGTTTTCAAAGCCATGAATATCATTTTGATAGTTGGCCAAAGATTTGGAATCTTGTCTTTTTTCAAATTTGCAATGTACCTGGACATTTTTTGCTCTTTCGAATGCCCTCCAGCGTTGCTCTTCGATTGGACCACTTGTATATCCTTCGAATGGGCCTTTTGAATATTCCTTCGAGTTTATTTTTTGTGTACCCTTCGAATGGGCCTTTTTTTGCCTCCTTCGAATGAACTTTTTGTGTACCCTTCGAATGAGCCTTTTGTTGCCTCCTTCGAATGGACTTTTTGAGTGTCTTTCGAATAGTCTTTTGTTGCCTCCTTCGAATAGACTTTTTTAGTGTCTTTTGAATAGTCCATATGTATGCCTTGTTCCCTCTTTGAATGGCCCACCAAGGTGTGTCCTTCGAATGGCTCAAGTCTCATCATTAGGGCCTCTTCGATTGAGACCATACTCAGCTAGCTGCTTGATTCAAACAACTCAAATGAAGACTTCAATATGGCCAATTGAAATTTTCTTCGTCACCACCTTCGAGTGCCATTGCACAAGAGGCCTGGCCACATGTAGGACCAAGACCCATCACAAAGCAAACTTATTTTCAATAATCATGTGTCCTTCGAATGTACCAATGAATTCTTCTTCGAAGGGACCACATGAATGCACCTTCGAAGGGACTATCACGCGTGTTGAAGTGTGTAGAACTATTTCAAAGGGGACCATTTCCCAGTCGAAGCTCGCATAAAGGCATCCCATGCCTTGTGTATGCTAGCATGAGGTAGGTCAAAGCAAGCGTAAAAGAGGCCATTGCCTAGGTGAAGCTGGCACAAAGGTAGCCAACACCTTGTGGGTTGAAGGAAGCTTTTTGCCTGGTTGATCGAAGGCAAATCTAAAAGAGTCTTGGCCTTGTGTGCTGAAGGAAAGCTGAGGAGGGGGCCTTTGCCTTATGAATCAAAGACCAGTGAGAGGGGCCTTTTGCCTTGTATATTGAAGGCAAGCTGATGGGTCTTTGCCTGGTTGAACCAAGACAAGCATGAAGAATCTTTTTGCCTAATAGACCAAAAACAAGCATGAAGAGGCATACACGTGCTGATGAAAAGCTGAAGGGGCCTTTTGCCCAGTGGGAGATTTGTGAACTAGGCTTGATCGAAGGGGGCCCAACACCCAATCGAAGCTTGTGAATCAGGCTTGTCAAAGGAGGTTCAAGGCCCAATCGAAGCTTGCTCAGATCCCAATTGAAGTACCATGTTCAGATACCAATCGAAGGACATTGCTTAATTGCAAATCGAAAGACACTTTGCTAACATTCAGAAATTTCATTTTCTTTAGGAAAGTGTTTGTAACCACCCATATAAGAGAAAAAACCTTGGGAAACATGAGATGGCAAATTTTGGGGTACAACAATCATGTCTTCAGATCCTTCCATGATAGTTCTTAGAAAATACTTAGGAAGACTATCAGAAAATTAATCAAAGATCTTCGGTACCACCAAATTGCTTTTCTATGCCAGTAGTATCAGATGGTGTCAGTATCATGTCTTTGGATCCTTATATGACAGTTCTTAGAAAAATAGAAGTTCAAGAATATCATAAATTTGATCAAAAAATTCAAACATCAAGTGCATCAGACTAACCCCAGGGTCAAACAAGCTCCCACATATGAAAGGTCACGCACGATCAAGCAAACATTTTCTGACATTACTATAACACTTACTTTCATAGACAGTGACAACTCTCCGCATCCTATGAACGCGAACATAGTCGGAAAATACTATGCATAAAAAGAGACCCGCTAGGTTGACATACCTAGGCAAAAGTAAGGGCATCCCGGCGAACCAAAAAGGTTCAGACAAAAATGAGGGATATACATACAAAAGATTATACACCCGGGAAGTCGAAAACCTGAAAGGCAACTTAAGGAAAAAAAGGCATCCCGGTGGACTGAAAATCTGAAAGGATGGTCCAGGAAAATGTTAGGGATTAAAGCGTACAACTATGTCCCGTTATCTCATCACTTGTCTACCAGTAAGAGATTTATCACTCTGATCAGTGTTTACTAAGGACTCTAGGAGATAAGACAAAGTTCAAGTTGTCCACAAAACCCCACAGGGCCATTTCCATGGGTTATCCCAACAAAGTAACCTTCACAAGATACATTCCCCGCGAGGCTATCCCTGACAAGTCTAGTAGCACCTTCAAATAGAAAGTGGGGCATCCTCCAGCCGATGACATAATCAAACTCACCAGCCGATAGAGGAGTTTGATCTTCTCCTAACAAACACACACATCATGCCAGTTCTAAAAAAGATGGATATTGCCGGCATTTTATCATCTTCTAGATACAATGCATATACAATCTAAATATGTATTCATTCTGACACTCATTCTAGATTCTCTTCTAGATACAATTTAGATACAATCTAAATACAGATTTATTTTGACACTCATTCCAGATTCTCTTGCAGATACAATTCAGATACGACCCAGACATGGATGCCATTCTGATACTCATTCCAATGCATCTTCCTTGATACATTTCAGATACAATCCAAATATAGATTCATTCTGACACTCACTCTAGATTCTCTTGCAGATATAATACAGATACAATCTAGATGTAGATTCATTCTAGCACTCATTCTCATCTAGATACAGTTCAGATACAATCTAAATATAGATTCATTCTGACACTCATTCTAGATTCTCTTCCTAGGTAAAGTTCAGATACAATCTAAATACAAATTCATTTTGACACTTATTCTAGACTCTCTTGCGGATACAATACATATGTAATCTAGATATAGATTGATTCTGGCACTTATTCTCTTCCCGATAAAGTTCAGATACGATCCAAATATGGATGTCATTCTGATACTCATTCAATACATCCTCAGAAACAATAAAGGCTTGTATTTATTCTGACATTCCCCAGCCGAGTTTGGTCTTCCAAAATTGGAAAGGAAACCTTGTAAAAAGTTCTTCCCCAGAAGAATTCATTTCCTCAGTAAGGTCTCCAAAATACTTTCCTCAATAGGGTTTATTTCCCCGACATATAACAATCATCCCAGCTTGAGTCCATCCCTTAGACTACAACAAATCACTGACAAAACTCCTCTTCCCTAGTAGATTTGTCACTATCCCCATAAAGTTACTGAAAAGCCTGGAATCTGACTAGATACCAGTTAACTTTATCTTATTCAGAAAAATCAAAACATTAACCATCTCTTTTATCCCTATTTAGGATATAAAAATTAAATTCCTTAGTAGAGTAATGAACAACCAATGTTCCTAAATTTTACTCCCCAAGAGGAACTCAACATCCCCAGTGGAGTTTTCCTCAAACAACCAAACAAGAATCCCAACAGAAACATTTCTAGACAAAATTGAAGACACACATACTCTTCATCTACATCAACAGTTGTTGTACCCCAAAATTTTCCCTCCCATTTCCTCAACATTTTCTCACCACAAGACCCTTGGAGCTCAAGATCCAACTAGGGTTTCCTCTGCTCAAGACTTCTTCTTGCATTGTTGACCCAAATTAGGGTTTGAGTTTGCACAAAGATGTTTTGACCTAAAATGCCTAAGATGACTTTCATGCTTCATATTGGACTCCCAAGTTTATCCATACCAAATTTCAAGCCCTTGATTCCAATCTTTGCCCAGTCAATTGGACAGTTGACCTAGAAATCAGCTGTATTGGGGAAAAAGTCAACTGTGGTCAATTGACAGTCAAACCTCTTGGTTTTTGACCCACATCAACATATTGAACTCATATAAACCATTTGGTCAAGTTTGGATCACAATTCCACAAGAAATTTGATCAGATCACCAAAAGGGCAAAATGGTCATTTTTAGGGTTTTGACTGCACAAAGGCAATTTTTGACTGTTTGACCTAACCAATGGAAAACCAAGCTCATATATGGACTCAAGAACCCCATGGAATGGTCTTGACATGTTCAACAAGTTCAAAAGATCCCAAATGCACAAGTTTGACAGATGAATTTTCCAGTCGACTGAGCCAAATTTGACTGTATACTGAAAAGTCAAACTTTGACTTTTTGGTCAAAATCAAGTGTCAATATTCATTTTCCATCAAAACATGCCAAATCATGAAACTTGTTCATCAAGAAATCAAAAATCACAAATTAGGGTTTGAAATGAAGAATTTTCATAACTTAAAATTTTTCTGTTATGAAAATCCCTAATTTTTTCCTAACTTTGTCCCATTTTTTCATCAAGATACATTTGGATTCAAGGAAAACTCGAAACATGAAAGTTATAGTCCATTGCAAAATCTACAACTTTGATTCACAAAGTTTCCTCAAAAGAAGCTTGTAGCTCAAGTTAAGATTTTTGGAACAAGGGTGCAAAACATTCTTAACTTAGAAAAATTTTGACCTATTCTAGGCAGGATTTTTGCCTAACTTCATGGCCACCTTTCACATGCTTCCACTTGGAATTTAAATTTTAATTACAAGGATGGATTGTAGTACACATTCCAAGCTTTCCAAAATGTCAAAGAACTCATCAAACAACCTTGTGGTTAGGGAGAATCGAATTTGGCAATATGGGCAAAACTCACTTTGTTCATGAGCCATTTCCATATCCATAACTTTGCATTTTTGAACTCAGCATGCTCTAAGCTAGATTACAGGCCTTTTATCTCATCCACACTCAATAATTTAATGCAAAACCTTTGTGTCCTAGCATTATCTTTCCCATTAAGCCATTACACAAGAGATTAACCTTAAATTAGAAAAAGCAATATATCCATTTTTGAAAAGTTGAACTTTATGTCAAATTTGCAATCCAAGTAGTACAATGCAAATCCATTTGGCACAAGTTCAGGGATATATCCCACTGATCAAGACAAGGCTTTGCAGCACATTTGAGGGGCCTGCACAAGTCTAGAAACCAAGTTGACATTTTTTGCTTAAGTGTGAAGAAACTTGGCATAACTCATAACAACTCTCATTTCTGCCAAGAGAAGCTTAGACAAACTTGTTGTACACCTTCCAAACATCAAACCTGAGCTAAGGCACGAGATAACTACCCTCCAAACCTCACCATTCACAAAAACACCATCCTACTGCAGAAAACAGAGTCACCTCTGCAGTTGGACTTCCATAACTCAATCCACTCGTGCATTTTTGCTAAAACCAGTTCATACACACTCCATACCACATATACAAGCTATCCCAAGCATTGGACACGACCTGTAACACCTCTAACCAACTTCACCATTTTCACTTTTTCTGTTTTGCAGGTTGATTGCCATAGCTTGATTCACTTGGTTTCAAAGCAAGCTAAAGGTTGGAATAGCATCCCTGGACTTCAAGCAAGCTGTACCAATCCTCCCCTTGCCTTGAAAGTGCCTCCATTGCCAGACACGATCCAAGCTGAACATGTAAGTTCATGGACTTCTATCTCTCAATCTAGGAAGAGTTAGCTTTAAGTTTATGAATGAAAAATGTCATATTCATGTCCCTGAAGCTATACATATCCTCACTTTCCATTTATATTGCATATGCTGAGAGAATTTAAGACCTGAACATTGACAAAAACTTAGGTTAAGAATTAGGGATGGAGAAATTCTCTCTCATTTCTGAGAGTTAAGTTAAGTTTTTTATATGTATGGAATCGTGGCTTGATGCTTGACATCTTTCATGTTATAAGTTTGTGCTAAAAGTCCAGGAATCAGGAGATAGCAGGAAGCACACGTTGCTCTGTTTGTTGTTCAGAGGTTGAAGACAACCTCTCATGGGCTGGGCCTGAGTTATTTTTCCTTTTTGCACTTTCTTTTTTCACATGCACCCCCCTGGCCCATTTTGAGATATACTTGTCATTTTTTATTGTTTCCTTTTGATTTAGTTTCTATATTTTTATTTAAGCATAAAAAAATATTAAAATTATTTTTCCACATTTTTTTTGCATTTTATTTGATATTTATTTTGTTTTATTTAGTTTTGTACATAAATAAACATAAATATACTTTTATTTAAAATAACTAAAAATAATACAAACACTTTTATTTCTGATTTTTATTTTATTTTACCTTTGAAAACATTTCATGAAAAAATATACTTTTTTTTTTGTAAATATTAAATATTTTATTTTTGTACATATTTAATATATTTAATAAATAATGTAAATACTTATATATTTATTAGTATATTTAGGTTAAAAACAAAAATAATACATTTTTATTTTTATTAATATTTAACTTAAAAAATCACTTTTTGACAATATACTTCCTTTTTATTTATTTTTTGTACATAATTAATAAATATTGCATATGTTAATTAATTAATACATTTATTTAGCAAAATTAGGGTTTTGCCCTAAATACATAAAAATACCAAAAATTAATCATTTTCATTTTTGTTTCTTTGTCACATAAAAAATACTTTTTACATACATATAAAAATCATTTTTGCATCTTGCATATTTATTTTATTTTATTTAATTATTGTGCAATTAAATAATTTGTATAATTCAATTTGGATGTAATAGTTTAGGTTTTAATTTCTTGCTAAAATATCCCCATTTAAATATTTGTACCCCCCATCCCATAATTTGTGTTGTAATAACTTAGGACCTTTTATTTTTCGCATTTAAAAGCTTTCTAATTATGCCATGTTAGAATTAGGGTTTTGTATGCAAATCAAAAACAAAAAATAGTTTGACCTAAATTCAAGATAAACAAGCATGAAAATGGACAACACTAATCGCACTTGCACCCCTTGGGTACTCCACTTGTTGCCTTCAATAATGGGCCATATTGCATGTTAGGTATCTTTGGCAAGAACAAAACAATCAAATGATCATAGTCCCTCGATGACGCTTTCAAAAGTTGCCTAAAAAATTATCAAGTCCCTTAAAGGAAAAATTGCCCAAAGATACTTGACACCATTGCAATCATGGTCTAAACGATGACCCGCGCCCGTCCCATTCACATCCTAACACAAGATTGTCCATCAAATGCAATGGTGGAACAAAATTGTTAAAAGGGTTAAAACATAGCAAAGATCTTTGAGAAATTTAGGGTAGACAAACTCTTGGTTACTTGCCAACTGGCAAAACAAAAACACTTGCCTATTTTCCAAAACCACACATCAATACACTTTCAAAACAACTTTAAAAAACATTGAAAACCTTTTCAAAAGACATACACCTTTGTATACATCCCAACATGGATCATTACAAAGGTTGCCACCACATTGGCCTCTTTTCAAAACATTTTTCTAACCCACACACAAAGCACCATTTCAAACAATTGAAAATCAAGGCAAGTTGATCTAAGCAAGTAACTAAGAGCCCATGGATAACCATGGATAGAAAGGGTGCTAATACCTTCCCTTTCTATAATCTACTCCCCGAACCCAAGAAAACATCTCAAAGGTTTTTGCTGTGCTTTTTAACCTTTCCTTAGGATAAAATAAAAAGTCGGTGGCGACTCTTGCTCAACCGAAACATTTGCGAAAACAAACGCAAAACCCAAGTCAGTTCTCCCACCGTATCACAACAGTCAAGGATTTATTTTTCCTAGGAAAACATTTCACATTCATATGTCATAACATATGCATACGGAACACATATAGCACAATCTCATTTATTTTGAGAACATCATTACGCAATGCATTTCATACATCACGACATTGCATACAACTAACTCTTTATCTTTTCATGAAAAAGTTCTCAACCAAACAAATATCATCAACATTTCTCAAATAGGTCAGAGATTAATTCCCTAAACAAGCCGGGACAACTATCTCTACGACCAACAAAAAGTGAGTTCCAGATTAATACCTGAAACAAGACAAGACAACTATCTGGATGACCGGCCACAGATTAATACCTGAAACAAGACATGATAACTATCTGTGAACAAATGATTATAGATTAATACCTGAAACAAGATAGGACAACTATCTACATGAGAAGATTGAAGATTAACTCCTGAAACAAGACATGGAAACTATCTTTCTTTCTATTTGGTCAAATAAAGATCAATTCCCGAAACAGGATGGGGAGACTATCTTTATCACCAATGGTATAAAATCCCGAAACAGGACGGGTTTAACAACAAACTGATTGTAGATCAATTCTCGAAATAGGACAGGGCGACTATCTACATGACAAACACTTCCTTCAAGACTTTTGTTGGTTCAATTTAAATCAACCAATGATTTATCCTGATTCTGTTCTGGTAGACACTTTCTCTGGTTCCGTTAAATCGATCCTAAGATTTTTCTGATTCTTATCCAGTTAAAGATAATTCAAGACCTCTGTTGGTTCAGTTTAAATCGACCAATTATTTATCTTGATTTGTTTCCAGTAGGCACTTTCTCTGGTTTAGTTAAATCGATCCTAAGATTTATTCTGATTCGTATCTAGTTTAAGATGATTTCAAGACCTCTGATGGTTTAGTTTAAATTGAACAATGATTTATCCTAATTTGTTTCCAGTAGACACTTTCTCTGGTTCAGTTAAATCGCTCCTAATATTTATGCTGATTCGTTATCTAGTTAAAGACAATTAAATACCTCTTCTGGCTTAGATTGATTTCTGATACTTCTTTTAGATATAGGCATCTTCTAGCTCAGATTAAGTTCTGATTCCTCTTTCAGTAGATCTCTCTGGCTCAGATTAAGTTCTGATAACTCATTCAGATAAAGATATAAAGACCTCTGCTGGCTCAGGTTAAATCGACCAAAGATTTATTCCGATACTTCTCTCAGTAGACATTTTCTGGCTCATATTAAATCAACCAAAAATTTATTATGATACTTCTCTCAATAGACATTTTCTGGCTCAGATTAAATCGACCAAAAGATTATTCTGATACTTCTCTTAGTAGACACTTTCTGGCTCAAATCAAATCGACCATAGATTTATTCTGATACTTCTCCTAGTAAGAGGAAAGCACTATACTTACCAACAGTCTATTTTGATTACATCCATAATCCCATCTTCGATGACTCTCCATCACCTTTGGATGGCATCTATAATCCCATCTCTGACACTATTCTGTCACTTTCCAAATGACACCCTTAAGCATATTCCCCGATATAATCAACCAACAACGTTACTTCATGCACCATCGAGTGCAAATTTCTGGGCACTTTAGTGTTCAATCATCTTCCACCTTCAAATTACGAATGACGGACACACCAATCTAACTCTTCAGGTTTAAGAAGATTGAACAGGGGCAGCTGTTGTACCCCAAAAGTTTCCCTCTTCAGTTTACCTTACATGGCTTGTGTTTAATCATATGCATTCATGCACTTAGACAGGATCAAGGTCTTTTTCAAGCAATAGAATCTAATTGTTGACAATCAATCCGAGATAGATCTCATATCCTATTGGTTCGAGCTACTAAGGCCTGTAAGGCTTTATGGCGTCTCAAGCCGAGTCTTTGTGTCATAAGAGAATTTGAGTTTGCAAGGGTTTTAAAGGTTTGAGTAATTAGAATTTGAGATTATTGAAGACTTTCTCTTTCGTTACGCTGCAAGGTTTTCATCTTCAAGCTTCTTTCAAAAGACTCAAGGTTTTACTTTCACCTCTAAAGCTAGGGCCTTATTTTTAAAAGTGGAGCATGATGTAAGAGATGAAATTTTGGATTAATATTGTGATCAAGACGGATTTGTCATTTCAATTGCAAGACATCTTGGATTTTGAGAATATGAAGTTAAGGGTTCAAGAGGACTTAAATTTGTGAATGAGGATTGAATTGGAGATTCATTTTCATAAAGTATAAATTCCAACTCAAAATGTTCAAGGCATGCTTTCATGATTCAAAATCTATCTCATTCTTTCATCATCCTTTTTTCAGATTTATCCAAAACAAAGTCTTCTCAAAATTCATCATTAATTTTACCAAAGATTAACAAAATTCCAATTGCTTATTCTTTATTTCAAACACTTTCTACAAAGTTTCATTTTTGTTTTCAAAACATTATTCATTCGAATACAACACATTTGCAAAGTCATTGTTCAAAATACATTCATAGTAATTACAATTTCAAGGTTAAATTCAAATACAAGTTTTTATTTCAAAAAAACAAATCAAAAACTTTATACATCCTAAGAGACTCTATTCTTCATTTCTTCAAATTTCTTCTCCAAGATTATTTATCTATCAGTCTTCATATTCCCCTCCAAACTTCTCCAAGCCATGCCACGGTTTCCCTTGCCTTTTTTCTCCAATCAATCCATTGTTGCTCACATGAAACAAGTGAAAGAGATAGTTAGTAAACAATCAAATGTGAAGATGTGAACAAGAAAATTTTCAAAGTATTTTATTCATTATTAGGGTTTTGTTTAGGGAATTAGATTAAAGAGTTTGTTTTCCTACAAGCCTTATACATTGTATTTAAATTTAATCATGGGCCTAACTTGGTCTATTTCAAATCACAAGATACGTTGGTTCACAAAAGACAAAGACAAATAAGTTTAAAACAAAATTTCATCAGAAAACAGCCCAGTTCCAGCAGGTACGGGTTCAAAGGCCCAAAGAGACAAAAATTCAAAAGTCAGAATTCACTGTCAAGCCCAACACGTAACAAAAGCCTCATTGTTTTACAAACAGAATCATATTCAATTCAATCACAGGCCAAGTTACATCTCTACTACAAATCACAAATTCAGTTGGTTCACAGTGAGAAGAAATCAAAGAGAAAAAGGTTCATCATAGTCAGAGTTGTCAAAACAAAAGTATCACAATCAACCACACTTTGCTTTATTCCAACAAAAAGTAAAAATTGCATTGTCAATCATAGGCCTATCCCTTACTACAAATCTCAAAAAAATAAACCAAAATTGTTTGGTTCACAGTAAGCAGTGATTAAAAATTCATAAAGGTAATATACTGCACAAGGTACGAATCCATTTGAAAAATGCAACAGGGACAGTTCATCAAGGCCAGTATAGAAAATTAAAGCCAACAAGCAACAAAGTACAGAAAATTAAAGCCAGCAAGCAACATAACAGAAGTGACAAGTCTATTATCTCAAGACAGTCTCAAAGTCAAACCCTTCATGTTTCCAAACCAAGCAATTTCACAATATAAAAATAGGAACACAATTCACACAAAGGAGCAGACAGAAAACAAGGTCGTGGAGCCACAAGAACATAAAAAATTCTGTCCATCATTTTCTGTAACACAGTTACAATAGATATACAACGAGAGAGAGAAAGAGAGAGAGAGAGAGAGAGAGAGAGAGAGAGAGAGAGAGAGAGAGAGCCGTAGCAACAATAATAAAAACCTCTAAGATCGTGAAAAAACCAACAAAGTACAGAACAAAAAAAAACCATCAAAGTCCAACCCTTCAAAAAAAATCGTTTTCAGCATACAAAGAGAGAGCCGTAGCATACACAAACCCCTTGAAAATTGTTTCAACAAACAAAACCCTAAAATTCTATCATCATTTTTGTAACAAACAAACCCCTTCAGAATCGCGAATAGGAACGAAAAGAGGAAGAGATTTCATAGCCAGAAAGATCTCACCGAAAATCGCGAACTAGCTGTTAGGGTTCCATCCCTTCCATTCAAGATCTACTCAAAATCGCGCCAAATCTGCAAAATCAAGCCGAAGATTAAGATAGAGGAGAAAGAAACAAAGCTAGTGATGTAAAAAAAATCTAAGAGTGAAGCTTCGCCGCCGCTGTTGCCGCTGTGAAGGCGATTTCCGACGCAACCAACGCGTTGTCTCTGGCGGTGACTCATCAGAATGTTTGAAAGAAAGACAGAGAGAATGAAGAGAACAAAGGGAAGAAAAGAAACATGTTTTGCATTCTGAATAAAAAAACTTTAATTTTCTTTTTAGTTTTGTTATTTTATTTTTTAATGTTTTATTTGGTGTGGACACTTGTCACCACCCTTGTGGTTGGAAGCTCCTCAATTCCATACAAGCGCCCCACCGTTAGCTACCATGCGCCAACGTTCATAATCACTAGATCAACCTCAGATGGGGAAAAATGTGCGTTCCACAGTGCACCCCCATTCAAGCCACGTGTAGGATCACCAATAGCACTCGGGCTTGCTATCATTGGCCCCTAGACGAAATTCTATTTCAACCCCCCTAATTGGTTCAGAACCAAGCCCATCGCCTTTTTTACCTAATTTCTGATTTCAAATTAAAAAAGGGCAAAAATGTTGTCTGGGCCCAAGTTCGTTTTACTTAAAACACACCACCCATTTTCATTTTTCATCTCCAACTCAACTATTTTTATTTCTCTTATATTTTATTTATTTTTATTTGTAGATTTATTTTACTTAAACCAAAATACCAAAAATATATATTTTCTTGAATAATTAAATTATTAAATACTTTAGTTTAAATACTTATTTTATTTTGTTAATATTTAGAATTAGGTTTTAATTATACTTTAAAATATATATTTTTTAAATTAGTATTAACATTTAATTTATTTTCTAAACAAAATTATTTAGACTTAAGTTTTATTTTCTTCTTAAAACTTCAAATGAACTTAGATTTTAGGTCTGGTTAATAATTAGTTAATTTCTTTCATAGTTATAATTAATTAGTTAGGGTAAGTTATTAAACTTTTTTCTTTCAAAAAACCTAAAAAAGACAATTTCTATGTCTTCTCCATCTATACATTTTGAACATAATTATTGTTATAATTCATATTCATGGGTTTGTAATAGTAATTAGGTTTTATTTCTTTCCTCACCATTTGCAAACTTGTATCCTCCATCCCCTAAAGTGATGTAATAGTGTAGGACTTTTAATTTCCGCAATTTATCGCTTTCCATATTATTTCTAGTAATTAGGGTTTGTATGGAAAGACTTAAAAACAAACAAGTAGACAACCCTAAACCCAAGACAAATTCATGAAAACAATACACTTTGCACACTTGCACCTCTAGGGTTAACCCACACTTGTGGCCTTAGATGAAAACAGTCATGTCCCTCGAATGCGGGATACTTTAGCAAAGACCCTCGATTACAAGATCGTAGTCCTTCGATGACCCTTCGACGTTGTCTTCGGTAAATGATCTTAGTCCCTTACGAAAAATTGCTAAGGTACCCTACAATGTTTCCTTCTATGATTGTACGATGACCCACGTCTGTCCCTTCACATCCAATGATATGGTTTCTTACTAACTAATTGTAAGATAACATTATCTAAAGGAGGAGGAAAAGAACAAAGACTTTCTTTTGAGTAGGTAGAACGCTCGTAGTTGCTTGCTCACAAACATTTCAAAATAAAACATCTTTTAAACACACCAACACTTTCATGAAATATTTTCAAAAGTCAACACTTTGTATACATTCTTATAGCGACGAGAATCATTACAAAGTTCGCCTAAACAAAGGCGCTTTTTAAAAATACTTTCAAACAAACACAAACACATTTCACAAAGAATTTTCAAAGTGATCTAGAAACTAAGAGCCCGTAGATGACTACAGATGAAAATGGTGTTAACACCTTCCCTTTTCATAACCTACCCCCCGAACTCAAGAAAAATCTTAAAAGGTCTTTCCTGTTCTTTTCACCCTTTCCTTTATTGGATAAAAGAAAATTCGGTGGTAACTCTTGCTATCCGCAACAATTGCGATAAAATGCAAAACACCCAAGTCAGTTCTCCCACCGTATTACACCATGTAATAGCTTAGGTCTTTATATTCCACACTTTAATATTTCTGTACATATTTAACTGCTAGTAACTAGGGTTTGTATGGTAAGACTAAAAACAAACATAGAAAACCCTAATTTTCAAGATAATATAACTGAAAATAAACACCTCGCACACTTGCACCTATAGGGTAACATCTCTTGTTGCCTTAAGATACTTGGTCAAGTCCCTCGAAAGTGGGGATACTTTAGCAAAAGACCCTCGATCAAATCATCATGTCCCTTTCGAATAAAGATCACAATCCCTCGATGACCCTTCAATCTTCCTACAAAATGATCTAGTCCATACGAACAAAATGATGATAGTCCCTTTGATACAATTGCTAAAGTATCCTTACATGTTGCCTTCGATGACCATACAATGACCCTACACATGTCCCTTCACATCCAATAGATGGGGCTTCCTACCAACTAATGGTATGGATAGTACTATCTCTAAAGGAGAAGGAAAGGAATAAGAAAGACCGTACTTAGTGGGTAAGAACTCCTAATTGCTTGGTCACAACCTTTTTCACGAACAACACATATTTCACACTACACTTTCAAACAAGATATTTTCAAAAAAAAAGACTTTATATACATTCTTGAGAACTAATACAAGAATCATTACAAAGTTAGCCTTACATTGGCGATTTTAAAATATTTTCAAATCACACACACAAAGCAAGTTTTCAAAAGTGAGGTAAGCAATTAAGAGTCCGTAGATAACCGCGGATGAAAAGGGTGCTAACACCTTCCCTTTTCATAACTTACCCACCAAACTCAAAATCTATCAAAAGTCTTTCCTATTCTTTTCACCTTTTCTAAATATTGGAAAAAATAAAAGTCAGTTGTGACTCTTGCTATCCGCGTATTTGGATAAAATCAAAAAGTCGGTTCTCCCACCGTATTACAACATCATTATATAAATATATAATAATAAGTAATGTATAACATACATTATCAATAAAATTCATCACACTTCACATAATCATGTCTTTAACATATCCAACACAATTCAAGTATTCACATATACAACATTGCTCAATAATTCATGATTTAAAGATAATCAATCACAAATACCACAATGTAACATTCACATCAATATCACATGTTTCACACCAATTCAACATTTCACATCGACACATGTGACTTCTGGTGCTACCGGCAAAAAAAAAGCCTCCACCGAACTTTATTTATCCCGAAGGAAGGGGAAATATCGAGAAAACCACAAGAGTATGGATAAGATGGTATTACGACCAAGAGAAAGGGTAAGGGAGTAGATTATTCGAGGGGAAGGTATTAGCACCCCTCACATCCGTTGTACTCAACGTGATCCATTTTATTTGCTTGCTTCTAAAGGTTTGTTTATCTATTACTATAATTGCTAAGGGGAAGAAAATGGTTTTTTATTATTGCGTCCGTGAGGGTTTCACGATCCTTTGCCTACGTATCCAGTGAAGGAATCATAATACCATAGTTCCTATAGAAAATGTTGGTTTATTGGCATTTTTCATTGGGCGATGTTAACGCACAAATCCTAGCAATAGGCACGACCTATATCACGGTAGAACGGAGATAACATGCCCTTCGGGGAAAGTTTTGATTTGTTGAGTATTTTGGGAGTCTTAAATAAGATAAAATAATGATTAAAGTGTTTTTGGATTTTTGATTTGTGAATGATAAGTTTTAATTACAAAAGAAGAAAAAGTTTAAGAGGGAGACTAAAAAAAACCCTAATGTTGTCATGTACAGTGGTAAGCTAAAAGTCTATCTCGACATAAAGCGATCAAAACATGATTTAATCGCCTCATGGAGCTACCTAAGGGAGTATGGTATCAAGTTTTGAATGAACAAATAAAGAAGCTTAAATTCTAAATGTTTTTTTATTGTTTTATTAAATTAAATAAAAGGTGAATTAAAAGTAAACTAAAACTATTTTTAGAATAATGTCACAAAGAATTCTAATTTAATTTTAAATCTAAACTAATTAATAGAAATCATCTAATAAAAAACATTGTCATTTAATTAATTACTAACTAAGCTAGATTGATAATGAAAACTAAATAAAATTAGTGAAAGAATTAACAAAACTTAAGTTAGTATGGGGGTACAAAGTAGAAAGTGGTGATAATAATTTTATGGACTTAAGGGTGAAGCCCAATCATGGTTTTGTTTCAAAAAGAAATGGTGGTGGTGTGAAGTGGGCTGAGAAAGGGATTTAAGCAAGGGCCCAAACAGTAAAAGCACAAAGAAAGAAATGGGCTTGGGGAGGACCGGGTCGGGTTAGAACCGAATCCAACCCCCTTCTAAAAGTATGGGTTATGCCAAACCCTAAGAAAAATGTGTAAGGACAGCACCTTCTTCCTCAACAGAAAGAAAAAAAACTATGCATAAACATTGTTCCTTCCTCTCAAATCACGATCAGTTCCTGTGTCCACAAAGTAACCTCTCTCATTTTCTTTTCCTTCAGTTCCTATGTTCTAATCATGATTCTCTCATCCCCTGTCTATCTCTCTCTCTGGACCTTCACTACTACTGAACCAATCTGCAACTTGCATCAATCCCTCATACGCGAGCAATAATCCATGGCTCTCAAACACACAAGCTCTCTCGCTCAATAACAATGACTCAGACATCGAGATAAATCACAACAACACAACACTTGTCGCCTCTTTTTTTTTGTCATCACGGTTGAAGATACATAGGATGAACTCCGGTGGGTTAACCTATTTCTTGTTTCTTGACACCGCATGAGATCTTAAACCTCCCTGAGTAAGACCCATATAGTCTCAGGATGGATTTTATTTTTCGTCACCATTTAATTTCGATTTTGGGAGAAACTTAGGGTTTTTTATTTGGGTTAGATGTAGAGAGTTAGGAGCATAATCTGAGAAAGATGAGGGGATGTTAGGTGCTAACAAAAGGTTGCAGTGAAAGAAGTTGCATGCAGTTGGTGATAAGAAGGCTGGAAGGAAGTAGCCAAAACAGGGTGGTGGAATACTCTGTGGTAAGTCTCAGGTCCAAAGATTTTCTCCTCTCCTATGTTCTATTTTCGATGTATTAACCACAAAAATCTCGCATTCATAAGTTCATGATAGATAATAATAACAGTAACTTAACAGTTTACAAGCTTACGATTTGGATCAAACAATGGCGGAAACGGAAAGGAAAAAAATATGAAAGAAAAACGGGGTTGGCAAGCAAACAAGACAATGATGTATGAGAAAAAAGATTATGTGGAAATGATGGGAAAAGTGATACTTGTTGGAGTTAAAAAAAAAGGCAAGTTCCACTACTTTTTGCTTTCTCTTCTGTCTGATTCCGTCTGAAATTGTGGGTTGCTTTGTTGTTGTTTTTTTTTGGATTTTTACTGTTTGTTGTTGTTGGTATTTTGTTGCAGGTGGTTTGGTGTAGTAAGATGGAGTACAAAATAAACAGGTTATAACAGATGACTAGAGCCACAAATATAGTCCCTCAAAAGCTACTATGCTGAGCTTGATTATTTTCCAAAGAACGAACCAACTCTTCCTGCTCTATGGCGAAGAGGACTTCACCGGATGACATAGGTATGTGTCGATGTCGCGATTCTATTTGTGTTGTTATGTTTTCATGCCGCATGTTGCATTTGAAGTTGTGATGCTGATGCATTTTCGGCTGCAGATTGAAGCTTAGTTTAAGTATTGTATGAAGCTTGAGGTATTTGGTTAATAAATTGCAGATTCAATGTGGCTGATGAGGGGAGTTTGAAAGATCTTGGGGACTAGTTTTTATCAGAGGATTTGAAGTGTTGGTTTTTTTAGATTCATCCCTCTTTGTCAATGAAATAGTGGTTCTTTTTATATTGAGATAAGGGTGGAAATTAGAGGGAAGGTTTTGGTGAATTTGATCAATTTCGGTATGCTGACTTTGAGCTTTAGGATGCAGGTTTTATATTGCTTTATCTGATGTTATTTTCAGGCTGTTTGGAGTAGGTGTGGCCCAGGTTTTGTAGGGCAGACTTTTGACATGTTGTGGACTGTTTTAACAGTTTTTTTAGACTGGTTTTGGTGGTTCATAACAGGGCTAAGCCCTATTCTTTTTCTCTTTATCTTTCTATGATATAAAGCTATTCTACTTTCTAAAATTTTCTGAAGGGTTTGCATTTTAGGAAAATGATGAGGCATATGTTTTTGTGAGCTATTGCTTGCTGTTTTTCATGAATTGCTGCTATTTTATATTTGCTGATTCTGCTATTGTATACTTTTAGATGCTTCTTTGGCTTGTTTTTGTTTGCTACAAGTCTGCTGTATTGTTGTTTTGCTGCTGTTGTTTGCAGCTTTTTGTATTGTTACTGTTGTTTACAGCTTCGCTATCTTGTCCGTCTTGGAAGTCTTGGCAGTTTTGCTTGTTTTGTTTAGCTGCTGCCTGCTGTTAGTTTTGATTGTGCTGCATTTTTTCCGCATTGGACTGCAATTCTGTTGTTTTGTTTAGGCTGCATGTTGTGTGTATATTTGGCTGTTTTAACTTGCAGCTACTTTGGGTTGCTTGCTTTTGCTTTTGCAATCTTGCTTGCTGTTGGACAGTTTTAAGCTTTGCTTTTGCAATGAAAAATGTATGCCAATTTCTTTTCATTTTGTGAACCAAAAACCTAAACTTTTTGTGATTTGAAAAATAGGAGAAGATATCCTATGATTGAAGACCCCTTTTAAACAAGTCACACAATATCCCTTAAATTTCAGGCTGGCATGGAGTTTAGGTATTACCCTCTTTCAGTTTAGTTGGTTCAACCTGTCCTAGTAATAGTAACCGGGTTCTAGAGTATCTGAATATCACTGACCATCCTCGATCGGTCATAATTCCAGTTTAGCAACCTTTTCTTGCGACCGGAATCATCGCGAGAGTATGGTCTCAATGAGTGTAGCATACTGCTACTTTTCTATGGCCAAGTTGGTCAATTATAGGTTCTAAGGTCAGTTGATGCTTCATGACCCATTAGCAGCCCCATACTCTCCTTGTTCCTCCATAAGGGATATCGATACCAACTACTGTGTCACACCAACATAGCTACTGCTTCAACCGTATCGATCTACGCTATACAGTTCCCTCACAGTCTATTGCTACTTACCTAAAAGGGTTCCCCAGATCCGGTTTAAGATCTATAGTAACTCCGATATAAAGCCCACAAAATAAAGCAAACAAATCAAACAATTGAAAACAATATAATGAACTAATCCTAAGGTAAACCCCACTTATTAAGTCCCCAGTAGAGTCGCTAGTTTTATGATACGGTGGCCAGAACCGGGACGTGGTTTCCCTATTTTGTTAAGGAAATTTGCTGGTTTGCGTTTTGTGTTCGTGTTTGCAAATTGTCGCAGTAAGCAAGAGTCGCCACCGACTTTTATTTTATCCAACAAGGAAAGGAAAAAAGCACAGAAAAATTCCTTTTTCGAGATATTTCTGAGTACGAGGGGTAGATTATAGAAAGGGAAGGTATTGGCACCCTTTCTATCCGTAGTTATCTACAGGCTCTTAGGTACTTGCTCATCATTTTCAAAATTGTTTTCTTTGTGTTTGTGGGCTTTGAAAAGTTTTTGTTTTGACTTCGATTTAACTCTTGCTTCTGTCTTCAAGAGTGTAACGAAGTGTTTTGAAAACTTTGTTTGTAAAGGAGTGTAAGTGTGAAAAAGTTTGTTTTGTTTGAGCAAGTACTTAAGAGCTAATCTACCTACTCGAAAAAAGAATCGTTCTATGTCCGTTTCCTTTAGACAGCCGCTATCCCACTATTAGTGAGTAGGTATTACCATCGTTGGAGTTTTAAGGGTCAATTCGAAAGGGACGTACGGTCACTAAAGCAATGTTAGGACGTCTTAGTAATAACCCTAATGTCTTAGATCGATTTATTCGAGGCAACAATTCTGAGGCAACCATTCCGAGGCAACTTTTCCAAATCGAGACTTTGATCTTTGTTTAGATAAAAGGAAGACCACTAAAACATCCTATACTTGACCGTTTACAGAAGGCAACCAAGTGGGAGTGTACCCTAGGAGTGCGCATGTGCGAATGATTCAATTTCAGTTTATTTATCTTTGCACATTTAGGGTGATCTAACTGTTTAAAATTAATCATATATTCTTGTCATGCATCCTATTATCATACATCTAACAGTTAATAATTTGCGGAATTTAAAATGCGGAAATTAAACTACGCTATTACAAGGCTTCAGGTATTTACATAGCCAAAAACAAACCCTTTGAAAGGTAAAGCGATAAAAGTAAAAGTTCTAATTAAAACTATTACAAACTGTGAGAAGATACAATAATTGGGTAAAAATAATAATAAAGCGTGCGAGGAAAATTAGATCGGCGAGAAACTAGGGTTTTGACCCTCTTAATCAAAAGAAAAATATTTTTTGTTGTTTTTATTAAAAGAAATAAGTTTTCTAAATTAAATATAAAAATTAATTAGTTAATTAAATTAATTAATAAAAATAATTAAATGACCTATTTTTGGTTTTTGATTATTTTAGGGAAAAAAAATAAAATACAATTAAGTTATTAATAAAACCTATTTATTCTAATTATTTTTAAGTTATATACAAAATAATTAAAGTTTTCTAAATTAATCAAACCTAATTAAATTAATTAATTTTTTACTAAAAATAAATATCTTAAATTTAATTGGCTCAAAATAATATTCTTGGTGATTTTTTTGATAAAAAGAAAATTAATTTTGGTTAGTAAATAAATAAATAAAATAATTAAATAAAATATAAAAAAAGAAAAAGAGTAAGAAATGGGCCTGAAAAGCATTTTTGGGGGGTGCAAACAGCCAGATCTGGGCCCTTAATGGTGAGGTCCACGTTGACCTTTGAGATCCAGTGTGATGCGTTTGACTTGGCTTTTGGTGTTCCCTTCTGGATGGCCATCAGATTTGGCCTTAGGACACTTGGCATGATTGATTGTGAGGGTGCACAATGGTCTTGGGTCTTGCATATGCGCTGGATAACCTGAATTTTTTTTTGGAAAAATACCAAATGTTGGAGGCAGGGGTCGAACCCCTGACCTCAAGCACTCCCACGCCTTAAACACCGGCCTGGCTGCCACTGGGCCATTCGCTTCTATTTGTAGATAAAACACATAACAATAATAATATATAAAACAAATAAAATAAAAAAAATTCCGCACGAAATTCAAATGGCCAAATCAGTTGAAGCCACGTCTTCGTCCCCTTCCTCTCTCAGTGGCTGAAAGTTTGGGAACCTATACCTACGGACAACGTCCGTCGCTACAGCCCTGCCAATTCTCAAAATCACATACACGTGATATAAATGACAACTAAGGCCATGGTTAGATTCGTCTCATCCTTCTGAACACGATGGTACCTTTTATCAAGGCCAATTTCACCTGCAAGAAAAAACCCTAAAATGGAGCTACGAACCCTAGCCATGGTGAATTTTAATATAGGCCATATAAATGCAATTAATCAATGCAGGAAGCTTGCAAATGTCTCATAGATCAACAATATATGATTAATTCATCCTAACAATGCCTAAATCATGCTATTTGAATTCAAGATTTCATGAGTTTCGTGATGGACTTACAGTGTGATTTGGGACTGGAACGGCTTGGTTCTTGATTGCTTTAGCTTGCTGACACTCCCAGGAATCGATTGGGATGGATAGAAAGCCTTGAGGATGCCTGGAATATGGAATTCGATCTTGCACTTTTCTTGATTTTTTGAGTTTTTGTTCTCCTTGTTGTGCCTGTTTCCAACCTCTCTTTTAGGTCTGCATTGCTTCTATATGTATCAGTGAAGGGATTAAGGTTGATAACTTCTCTCAATCTTCCTCCATCAATGATTTGGATCTTTGATTTGATTCACTTTGAAAACTTTCCAAAATTGGCCTATTTCAATCTTTTTGTTCATACCATGCCTTGATACGATTTTGAATGTTTGCTAGCTGTATAATAAAACCTGAAACAAGCATAAAATCTTTGGTTTTCAATATTTTGGATTTTATATGATTTGTTTTGATTTAAATTGAATTAATTCAAATAAAAATCAAAAGAAATAATAAAAATAAGATATGGACAAGTGGAAAAGGCTAGAGCTCGTGGACTATATTGCCAACTCAAAACAAGTGAAAAAGATTGGGCCCATTTGGCAAAATTTGAAGTTTTAGGCATAGTTGACTTTTGGCAATTTTGCAAAAAAGGTCAACTTCACCAACGCGTAACTTCCTAAAATTTGACTCTTTGGAGGTGTTCTTGGACTTTTTAGAAAGCTTGAGATGTCCTATAATCAACCCTTTTGGTCTCATATCAATTTGATATTCCATGCTCATGTATGAAGCTTTGACAAAAAAGGTGTTTTTGTTGACTTTTCAAAATGACCTATAATGTCCAAATTCATAACTTCTTGTGAGTGCATATTTTGAACTTGGGAGATTAAGATGGATTGTATGAAATTGCATATTATTCAAAATGAGCTTTGGATGGGTCATTTCTCATAAAGTATGAGAAAGTTATGCTTGGTCAAAGTTGAGTTGACTTTTCCTATAAAACCCTAATTTAGCAACTTTTGAGTCTTGATGAATTATGAGCAATCCTTGATGAATCATGATCAACCCTTGATAAAATGATGAAATATACTTCAAAATGAGGATGTTGACCAAAAATCTTGAAGTTTGACTGTATATGGGCCACAGTTGACTTTTGCCCTAGCATAGTCGATTTTTAGGCCTTTGAGCAATTGACTGTGAAAATTTCCTCTGCAAGGCTTGAAACTTGACATGGATGATCTTGAGAACATATTAGGACAATGTTGAGCATTTGGTATCCCTTGGACTTAAGTATCTTAATGCAACATGAAACCCTAATTTGGGGTAGACTGCCTTAGGAGAGAGCTTGACTGGCCAACCCTTGGACTACCTTGAGCAACTTGAGGATCTTTCTTGAAATATTTTGAGAAATATGGGAGGGCAAATTCTGGGGTACAACAGATAAGTCTCGGACTTGGTTAAAATTTTAAATTCCCAGTTGAATGGTTTAAATGACACATCTTGCCTTTGTAACTTGAACTTCAAGAAATCGCAGATGACCTTTGTAACTTGTATTTTAAGTAACCATATGCCTTGTCTTTCAATCCTCAATCTTCATATCATGTCCAAACCAAACTTGCACTCTCAATAAGAACCTTAAACTTGATGTCCAAACCACAAGTAACTTGTAACTGAAGCAACTAAAACATGACTTGATTATCAGGAACCTCCAACCTTATTTCTTGTGCTGGGATTCCATGTTCATCAATTTAAACTTCAAACTCTTGACTTGGTGATTCAGAGATTCTTGACAAACAATAAGGAAATAAACCCTAATCCAGGCTCAGAGGAATTTGAGTGAGAAACAACCTTGTAACTTGATGAGAAAGAAATCCACGATACCTCAGCACTTCACTTCACAATCCACAACTCAAGGACCAAATGAAACTTCCCTTAACCAGATGAAGAAACTTCAAAACAAAATTAAACATAAGGATGGAACAACCCTAATGCTTTAAACAAAAGTGCCTAATTCCATGAGATGCATGATATGCAAACGAATTAATGAAAATGATGTAAATGGGATGCAAAGTCCAACCTAGACAAAAGTAACAGGTAGGGAAAATTTGGGGTACGACAAATCCAATGCGACTAAATGCAATATGCACGTGGTACCAATTATTATCTTTACCGGTCATGTCGGGTCCATCTCTCAGACAGATAACCACCAAAAAGCCCATCCTCTAAGCTTCAAACCAGTCCTCTAGGTTTGGGATAAGTCAATAACTCCCACAAAATTAACAAATATTTCCTCTTGACAACTCATAATGCATGTGAAATCTCAACATATTCATGCAATTAAGACCATCTCCATATCTTAATCATACAAGCATATTTCACATAATTCAACACATTTGAATTATCTTCACCAAATTGAACAACATACATACACCATGTCACCATTCACATTCAATACATACTCATAGAACTAATCATACCAACACATCATTATAATATGTAGCAACAAGTTTATTCCATGTTATCTATAGTCATCCAAAACCAATCCAAAACACATCGAATAAATTATTAAAATTCATGGAAATCCTCCATATGTCATAAGCTTGCAATAACCCATCCAATTAACCAAACTATAAAAATTTTCATCCCAGACCGCGCTAAGCGCGACCCACGATGCTAAGCGCCCTCTACGAAATGCAGAAAAATCTGCTTCGGACAACATTCTGTCCTCTACAAATTTGGATTCCAAAATCCATTCGAACAATTATTTTCATATAAATAAATGCATTATAGCATATATCCAACATATAGCATCAATTACCAACATCAAAACATGATTCAAACATCATTTTCATGAATTTCACATTCAAACCCTAACATGTCAAAATCTAGAAATTGAAGAACAAATCCCTAATTTTATGTTAATATCCATCACATACCATTACATACACCCATAAATCAATAAATACCCACCCTTACCTTGGATGTATTTAATCTAGAGTTTTCTTGTCTTCTCTTCTTCTTTCTCCCTTTCTCCTCTTTTCCTCTTTCTTCTTTTCTCTTGTTTTCTTCACTTTCTCTTTCTAATTCTATATTTTCCTTATTTTTGTTCAACTCTTACTAACTCTAAATGTTCTTGACTTTACTCACCCACTCTAATGAAACGTAAGGCCCAAATGTATATTTTTCTATTCTCA
Organism: Vicia faba; assembly: GCA_948472305.1. NCBI lineage: Eukaryota > Viridiplantae > Streptophyta > Magnoliopsida > Fabales > Fabaceae > Vicia > Vicia faba. The sequence goes on along the minus strand of OX451741.1, from coordinate 330,575,502 downwards.
CACTCAATATCCCAATAACATATAATACACACTTATTCCAACTAAATCAATTATTCACATAATCACACAAAATTAAATAATTAAATAATTATAAACCAAATAATTATTAACATGGCCTTAAATAATAAAAATAATTAATTAAGAAAATCAGGGTGTTACAACTCTCCCCCACTTAAAATATTTTTGTGCTAAAAAATTACCTCAAACAAACAACTGAGGATAAGACTCTCTCATCTGAATCTTGAGTTCTCAAGTCACGTTTCCACCTGCATTTCCTCCCTAAGATACCTTTACTAAGGAAATCTCTTTACCAAGAAGTTGCTGCAACTCCCGATCCTCTATCAGCACATGTGATGTCTCCACAGTCAGGTTATCTCTTACATGTACATCATCTAATTAGACCACATGATACAGATCCACAATGTATCCACTAAACTGAGACACATGAAATACATCATAGAGATTAGCAAGCGACAGTGGCAAAGTAAGATGATAAGCCAGTCCACCTATCTTCTCCAAAATCTAATAAGGACCAATAAAATGTGGCGTCAACTTATGCAATTTCAATGCTCGACCAACACGCGTTAACGAAGTAACCCTAAGAAACACATGATATCCCTTCTCAAACTCAGGTGCTTTCCTCATCTTATCATGATAACTCTTCTGACGACACTGAGAAGCCTACATCTTCTCCGGATTCATCTTAATCTTATTTGTAGTATGTTGAACTATCTCAGGTCCAACCACAATACTCTCTCCCGATTCATACCAACACAAAGGCGTCCTACACCTTCTACCATACAAAGCCTCAAACGGTATCATCCCAAAACTCGAATGGAAATTTTTATTATAAGTAAACTCAATCAAAGGCAAGTAATTATCCCAAGTACCTCCTTGTTCCAATACACAAGCTCTCAAAAGATCCTCAAGTGACTGAATCGTCCTCTCAGTCTGACCATATGTTTGTGGATGATATGAAGAACTCAAATGCAACTTCATACCCAACACATTTTGCAAACCTTCCAAAAATCTCGAAGTAAACCTCATGTCCCTATCTGACACAATGCTAGACGGAATACCATGCAAACTAGAAATCTTCTTAATGTACAGCTTTGTAAGCTTCTCCATTGGATAATCCATTCTCATCGGAATAAAGTGAGAAGATTTAGTCAATCTATCCATAATAACCCGAATAGCCTCAAAATTACTCAGTCTTCTAGGTAAACCAGACACAAAATCCATATAGAGATATTATCCCATTTCCATTAAGGAATAGATAACAGTTGCATCAAACCAGACAGTTTCTGGTGTTCAATCTTCAACTTTTGACAAATCAAACAAGAATACACAAATTCACCAATATATTTCTTCATGCCTGGCCACCAAAATAATTTCCTCAAATCCTGGTACATCTTAGTAGCTCCAGGATGAATACTCAATCCACTATGATGCCTTTCTTTAAGAATCCTATTCTTCCCAATAATATATATTCAAAACACAAACTCTATCATGAAACCTAGTGATACCATTCTCATCAATCTAGTCATCACCATCTCGACCTTGATTGATCAACGTCAACTTATCCACCAAAATCAAATTAGATTGCTGACCTTCTTGAATATCATCAAGAATGCCATTAGTAAGCTTCAACATACCAAGCTTAACACCAGAAGAAGTCTCTTCACTAACCAAACTCATATCTCGAAATTTCTCAATTAATTCTAACTCTCGCACCATCAACATCGACATATGCAAACACGTCATACTTAATGCATCGGCCACACCATTCGCTTTACCATGATGGTAATTTAAACCAAAATCATAATCCTTTAAGAATTCCAACCATCTTCTTTTCCTCATATTCAACTCTTTCTGATCAAACAGATATTTCAAACTCTCGTGATCACTAAACACATCAAATCTTGATTCAAACAAATAATGCCTCCAAAGTTCCAATACAAACACAACAGCAGCTAACTCTAAATCATGAGTCGGATAAGTCCTTTCATGCACTTTAATTTACCTTGATGCATAAGCTATAACTTTTTGATTCTGCATCAACACACCTCCAAAACCCATCAATGAAGCGTCACAATACACAACAAACAATCATGTCATATCAGGAAAAATCAAAATAGGAGTGGTCGTCAACCTTCTCTTAAGCTCTTGAAAACCAGCTTTACAATGTGCAGTCCAAATAAAAGCTTGACCCTTCCTAGTCAATTGCGTTAAGGACAAAGATAACTTGTAAAATCCTTCAATAAACTTCCGATGATAACCTGCTAAACCAAGAAAACTTCTAATCTCAGAAACAAATTTCGGAGCTTCCCATTGAGACACAACCTTAATATTTGACGGATTAACAACAATACCACCTTTCGATATCACATGCCCAAGGAAACTCACTTCCTTCAACCAAAACTCACACTTAGAAAACTTAGCATACAAATGTTTCTCTATCAACATAGATAACACAATCTTTAGATGCTCAGCATGATCTTCTTCACTCTTTGAATAGATATAAATATCATCAATAAAAACAAAAACAAACTTATCCAAATACTGATGAAAAATCTTGTTCATCTATTCCATAAATAAACCAGGTGCATTGATCACACCGAACGACATTACAGAATACTCATAATGACCATACCTTGTTCTAAAAGCAGTCTTCTGAATATCTTCAGCCTTTACACGAATCTGATGATACCCAGACCTCAAATCTATATTACTAAACACACTTGCACTAACCAATTGATCCATCAAATCATCAATCCTCAGAAGTGGATACTTATTCTTGATAGTCACCTTGTTCAGTTATCTATAATCCATACATAACTTCATAGTACCCTCTTTCTTTTAACCAACAAAGCTGGTGCACCCCACGGTGACACACTAGGATGAATAAACCTCTTCTCAAGCAAATCCTCAAGTTTACTCTTCAACTCTTTCAATTCTGATGCTGACATCCAACATGGAGCCATCGATACCAGACTAGTTCCAGGAACTAAGTCGATCATAAACTTCACCTCACGCTCTGGAAGTAAATCACTTACATCTTCAGGAAATACCTCAGGAAAATAAAAAACTATTGCTAATTCACCAATTGTTTTTTCCACCAATATCCAATGTTTCCATCAAAGCAAATATAACAACACCATTCGACACCGACTTATTCACTTGCTTGGTGGACATAAACAAATCTCTCTCAAAACTAGAATCAAGAAAGATAAATGTCTTATCAAAACAGTTGATATAAACATGATTGTATTCCAACCAATTCATCCCAAGAATAACATCAAGTTGATCTAACAAAAGACACACTAAATCAACCCCAAAATCTTTACCAAAAACACTCAATGGACAATTCAAACACATATATGAAGTAGTCACTAAACCCATATCAGGAGTATCAATAACCATACTTCCATTCATATCAGATAACTCAAGATTCAATCTCTTAACACAATCCAAAGAAATGAAAGAATGTGTCACGCCAATATTAATAATAGAAATCAAAGGTGTACCATTAATAAAGCACGTACCTTCGATTAGTCTATTCTCAACAACAATCTCGAAACTAGATAAAGCAAACACTTTTCCTCTAGCTTGTCCCTTTTTCGATTTGTCACACTTGGAACTAATATGCCCTTTCTCACCACAATTGTAGCAAGTCACACTCGAAACTCCTCTATAATCATGAGACTTGTGACCTAGCTTGCCACACTTGAAACACTTGAAACACTTCACATCAGGACGTATGCATTCAAGAGCACGATGTCCTTCGACACCACACTTATAGCACCTAACCGAAGTAGAAGCTCATCCCCCACTCAGCTTCTTGTCATCACCAGTTTTCTATTTCTCTTTAACAACATGAGTAACATACAACTTCCCTCTAAATTGACCCTTTCCCTTCTTATCATGCAAAGCCTTATAGTGAGCAGCATTATCTAGATTTTATCCTCATCATAGATCCTATTCTCATTAAAAAAACTCAAAAAATAGAGTAATATGATGATAACCCATAGCCTTCTTGATCTCGGGCCTCAAATCATTCACAAACTTAAGACACTTAGATCTCTTAGCATTAGAAATGTTGTATTGAGGACAAAACTTAATCAACTCCTCAAACTTTGCAGCATACTCAGCCACGGTTCCATTACCTTGTTTCAGCTCAAGAAATTCAATCTCCTTTTTCCCACGCACATCCTCTGGAAAATAATTCTCCAGAAATGCATCTTTGAAAAGTGCCCAAGCAACCTCAATCTCGTCTTCTTCAAACCTTTGAATAGTGTTACTCCACCAATCCTCAACTTCATTCTCAAGCATATGGGTGCCAAACTACACCTTCTGCACATTCGAACAATTCATGACTCGAAAGATCTTCTCAGTCGCTTTCAGCTATACTTGTGCTTTGTCAAGTTCATGAGCTCCTTCAAAGATTGGCGAATAGTTCCTCTGGAACTTCCCCAAAGCACATAATTCATCATTATCTCTGTTTCCAGCATTGACGTGCGGCTGTTGCCAATCGCACCGGCTAACATTACCAATGCCTCAACAATAACATTGACATTCCTTCCTGCAACCATCGTCCTGAGATTCCAACCAAACAACCAATAATTCTCATCAGACAAACAATACCGATTGTGTATATGACACATATCGAATACAAAAAAGAAATAAACACATTAATAACCTGGACAACTGACTGACTAGGCTCTGATATCACTAATGTAACACCACTTAAACCCCCGCGTAATAATATAGCATAATAAGAGTAAATTAGCATGGATATCAAGAGGGTGTCACACTTACTTCTCGACAACAACATAAATACACTGGTCATGTTCATAACACACATTTAAAATCATGTTCCATACACTAACACATATGTATCTCGCAACGAAATAATTCTCATTTCAAAATAATACTAATGATTGAAATCCCATACTGATAATCATATAATAAAACATTAGGCACTAAAGTCCACCATCACATCATCTCGAATATAACAAAATACCTAGATAGTATAACAAACATCTCCCAAAACAAACATGAAAATAATAATATAACATGAATCCAAACACTCCCCGTGTTACATAGACCAGAGCATGACTCACTACCTAATAAAACAGATAAACAAGAATCTAGCTCCTCAAACTAATCCTTGCTAGAAGCACAACAACTATCCTTTGTACCTGAGCAATGTCAAATAAAACATCATTTTAACAGAAGGGTGAGAATTCACATCATTATAGAAATATATAATAATAAGTAATGTATAGCATACAACATCAATAAAATTCATAACTCTTCACATAATAATGTATTCAATATGTCCAACACAATTCAAGTATTCACATATACAACATTTCTCAACAATTCTGGATTTAAAGATAAACAATCACAAATACCACAATGTAACACTCACACCAATATCACATATTTCACACCAGTTCAACATTTCCAATTGACACATGTGACTACAATTAGACTCAATGTAATATGCATGTGATGCCAATTGTTATCCTAACTGGTCCTTCCGGGTCTATCTCTCAGACATATAACCATCAAAAGCTCGTCCTCTAAGCTTCAAATCAGTCCTCTAGGTTTGGGATAAGTCAATAATTCCAACGGAATTACCAAACATTTCCTCTTGAAAACTCATGATGCATGTTCAATCTCAACATATATATGAAATTAAGACCATCTCCATATCTTAATCATAGAGGCATAGTTCATATAATTCAACATATTTAAATTATCTCCACCAAATTACACAACATACATACACCATTTCAACATTCACATTCAATGCATGATCATAGAATTAGTCATATTGTTGTACTTAAAAATTTACCCTCTCATTTTATTCAAGACATTCTCCTAGGGTTCCCAAATGCTCAAAGTTGCTCAGGAATTGAGCAGACAAATTCTCCTCCAAAGCAATGGATCCAAAAAATAGGGTTTCACTTTTCACAAGGAATTTTTGGTTTCAAAAGTATTAAATGGAATTCATTATCTCTTATATGTCTCCAAGAATTCTCATACCGAGTTTCATGCCTTGCATCACAAGTTTGCTCAGATGACTGAAAATCAACTATATTGGGTAAAAAGTCAATTGTGGTCAGCATACAGTCAAACTTCAAGATATTTAACATTTTGAACTTATATTCATCATTTGATCAAGGGTTAATCATTATTTTTCAAAGAAAACTCTCAAGTCATCAAAAGTCAAAAGTTGTCAAATTAGGGTTTCCTTATGAGAAGTCAACTGAACTTTGACAAGGCATAACTTTCACATGATTCATCAGTTTTTCCTCAACCAAAACTCATTTTGAAGAAAATGAAATTCTCTACAACTTTTTATCTCTAAGCTCAAGTCCAAAAAATTCTTCATTTGAGAGATATGGGTCAATACATTATAGGTCGTTTCAAAAGTCAACAAAAAGACACGTTTTGTCAAGGAAACTTACGTCAAGATAAAATCTTATCATCTTGAGCTTTCCAAAAAGTCCAAGAACACTTTCAAAGGACAAAAATTGTGAGAGTTATGAATAGTGTAAGTTAGGAAATTTTGAGCAAATGCATGAAATTCAAATAGAGCAAACTTGATATTTTGGACTATTGGACCATTAATTTAAAGTCCAAACGTGTATTACACTCCACATACACATCAGATCTTGTTCATGCACCCCTTGATCTATTTTATTTTAATTATTTTGATTTATTCATTAATAATTCAAAAATAAATAAGATAAAATGTGATGCTTCTTACTTAAGGTTCAAGCCCATCCTATTTTGACCTAATTCATGTTATTTAATCTCCACTCTTCATACAAGCCTACCACAAAACCTTGCCTTAAGGAACTTGTCCAAAAATCTCAAGTATTTTTCAAGAACCCTAAAAACTTGAAACCCTATTCATAGTCCCTTTTACTACAAACAAGTCACTCCATTCACTTCCAGCAATCATACAAAGTAAGATTAGATCAAATTTGATGGTTCAAAGCTCACGAAATACACATGCATTCATCACCGATTTCAAGATCTTTACAAAATTCTTATTTTTATTTTCGTTTTGTTTTAAACCATACTAATGCCACTAATATGTTTCTGAGATGTTTTTGTACAGGTTTTTGTTATATCTCTCAAACCAGGCCGTTTCAGTCTAAAATAAACATCCTATTGAACTCGCGGCCCTCGATTTAGGGGGTAGCATACTTTTGGCTTTCTAATGGATGCTATTTTGCAGGGGAAGAGGATTGAATCTTCAGAGAAGACGATCGGAGCTAGGGCTCCGGAGCCTCTCCCGTCTATGCCTCTTTACTTAATATTTATTTTATTGGTTTAATTATACAACCGGATGAAACAGCCACCCTAGTGGTAAAAGAGTACGCGTTAAGGCATTTGTGTCAAAGGGCGTGGGATTCGATCCTGCCTTTTGTCATTTATTTTCTTCATATTTTCATGTTTTGAAGGATTGAGTACAAAGCGCACTGAAGCTATTTCCTAACACCAAGGCGTGCCTGGCCTGGGGGTGAAGGTGCTTAGTGAAAGGATAGAGGGTGTGGGTTCAACACCCAGCCCTGGTAACTTTTTTAAAACCCTACTTTCTTACTATTTTCCCTTATAAAACCCTAAATTCATCAAACTAAATCATTTTTTATCCATTAATTTTCTCACAAACCCTAATCCACATTAGGGTTTAGTTTTTGGTTAATTATTAACCTTTTTTTTTAATTTAAAATTAATTAGGATTTTTAGGTTTTTAATTAATTAAAATTGATTTAGGGTTTGATTAACTTAATTGGTTGATTTCTTTTTTCCAAATTAAAATTAATTAGGTTATTAGGTTTATCATCAAATCTTTTCTATTAAAACTCACCAAAGCGATTTCCTTTCCCCTTTCCTTTTTATCGCTTCGCGTATTTTATTATTTGCGCCTTTTTTGATTATTGTAATTGCTTACGGTTTGTAATAGATAATTATGGTTTTACTCTTTTCCCGCATTTTTATTATTTGTACCCCCATCCATAAAGCCTTGTAATAGAGTAGGAATATTTAATTTTCGTCTTTACGTTATGCATTTATCGCTTTCCTTATAACTGTTTAGTTAATAGGATTGTATGGAAAGAATAAAGACAAACGGTAGAAAAACCCTAATGAAGATAAATAAACTAAATTGAATACACTCGCACATGCGCACCTCTAGGGTAACCTCACTTGTTGCCTTCAAAACAGAACACAGTCATGTCCCTCGAACGTGGGGACGCTTTAACATTGTCCCTCGATTAAAAAGATCATAGTACCTTGATGACCCTTTCGATGATGTCTTCGATAAACGATCTAGTCCCTTATGAATTACTAAAGCACCCCTACCAGTTGCCTTCAATGACTGTATGATGACTCGCGCATGTTCCTTCGCATCTAATGATAGGGATTCCTACTAACTAATGGTAGGGTAGCACTATCTAAAGGAGAAGGAAAAGAATGATAAAGACCTTGAGTAGGTAGATAGCTCGTAATCGCTTGCTCACAAACAAAACAAACAATTTTTTTACACAAACACTTTCAAAAATATTTTAAAACAAACACTTTATACGCATTCTCGAGAATCACTACAAAGTTTCCTTACTATTGGCATTTATAAATATTTTTTCAAACACGCGAACACAAAGTATTTTCAAACAAAGTGAGCTAGCAATTAAGAGCACGTAGATAACCAGGGATAAAAAGGGTGATAACACCTTCCCTTTTCATAACCTACCCCCGAACTTAAAAATCTTGAGGTCTTTCCTTTTCTTTTCACCTTTTCCTTATTGGATAAAAGAAAAGTCGGTGCCAACTCTTGCTATCCGCAACATTTGCGATAAAACACAAAAACAAGGCAGTTCTCCCATCGTATTACACATATCAACACATCATTATAACATGTAGCAACAAGTTTAATCCATATTATCTACAATCAACATCAATTCCCAACATACATATACACAAATTCAAGTATTATGTTTCTCATCAAAAGTCATCCAAAACCAATCTAAAACACTTCGAATAAATTATTAAAATCCATGGAAATACTCCATAAATCATAATCATACAAGACCCCTTCCAATTAAACAAAAATATAAAAAATTTCATCCCATATCACGCTAAGCGTGACCCACGGTGCTAAGCACCCTCTGCGAAATGCATAAAAAATTTGTTTCACACAACATTCTGTCTATACAAATTTGGGTTCCAAAATCCATTCCAACAACCATTTTCAAGTAATTAAATGCATTATAATATATACCCAACATATAGCATCAATTACCAACATCAAAACATGATTCAAACATCATTTTCATGGATTTCACATTCAAACCCTAACATGTCAATATCTAGGAATTGAAGAACAAATCCCTAATTTAATGTTACTATCCATCACATACCATTACATACACCCATAAATCAATGAATACTCACCCTTACCTTGGATGTAGATACTCTAGGGTTCTTCTCTCTTCTCTTTTCTCCCTTTTCTCATTTTTTCCCTCTTTCTTCTCTTCTCTTGTTTTCTTTACTTTCTCTTTCTTATTCTATATTTTCCTTATTTTTGTTCAACTCTTACTAACTCTAAATGGACTTAACTTCACTCACCCACTCTAATAAAACATAAGGCCCAAATGTGTATTTTGCTATTCTCACACTCAATAACCCAATAAAATATAATACACACTTATTCCAATTAAATTAATTATTCACATAATAACACAAAATCACATAATTAAATAATTATCAACCAAATAATAATTAACATGGAAATTAAATATTAAAATAATTAATAAATAAAATCAGGGTGTTAAATATAGCATTACCACCCCAAGGAAGCCTCCACTGAGCGGGATTATATAATATGCTATTTATGTTAAGATTACTCCAATCATGTAACTTTTGATTATACCACCATTCTAATTCTTAAGTGTTACTTTATTCGGGATGTAGGAATTGTCTTTGCAAAAAATCATCAAACACCCCCCCCCCCCAAAACAACACAAAACATTACATATAACAAACAAATAATAATAATTGCAAAAAGATAAAATAAGCTAGGTTTAACCCTCTTGAGGATACATGTCCCCGGTGAAGTCGCCATTTCTATCACAGTAAAAAATAGAGGAGACCAAGTTGTCGTACCCCAAATTTGCCCTACCTCTACGATCATATTTTCAAGATTAAAAATACAAAAAAAATGTTTTAATTAAGAGTGTTTCAACAATATATGATGGCTCATTCTTAAATCCAAGACAACCAGGGGGTGTATTTTAATACAAGGAGTGGGGCTTTCTAAATCAGAAAGACCCATGTATCCGTAGGCTCATTTACGAAGCATGTTTGCTAATGGCCCATGAGAATCGAATATAGAAAATTATTTTAAGAAAATGTATTAATTTCTTAACTATAAAGCCCATTTAAGAGTTATTATTGTTAGTAAAAGGGGAGGTGAAAACTTCAATTTAAAGGTCCATTGGAATTAATGGCCCATCAGGTTCCATTTTTTGGCCCATTTTCATCTTAGTTGTGGAATAGCAAAAAGAGGGAGTGTAGTTACAGAATTACAGTCCCATTGAGCTTTTAACTAAGCCCATTTGACGTTTTGCCATTTATTGTCTTATTTAAAAAAAGGTTATTATTTTATATTATTGTTATTATTGAAGAAAATTCTTTTTTCTACAAATTCTTAGGAGATTATTATTGAGAAGATTTTTTAAAACAGTTTTTCTTACGATTATTTGATAAAAGGATCTATTTTTATATTGGACCTAATCTTCTTAAAGGAGGGCTTAGGCCCAAACCGTGTTACAACAAATAGGTTTTGTTGTAATTACAGGGCCTTGCCAAAGCCCAAACCGATTACTCAAAGTGTTGGATTGAAGATTGCAAACGCAAAGCCCAAATTAAAAACATCTATTATCTCAGTCAATGAGGAATTTACGCATGTTTTCTTGAATATACAGATACTGTACAAATCAAAAAAATTTAAATCAAATCTTTTACAAGGAAATAATGCAGAATCAGGTATTACAGCAAAGATTCAAAAGCCCATAATTTCTTATTAAACAAAGTCCAATCAAATCTATTACAGTCAAACTAAATCAAATCTCAGAATTTTTTTTACAAAAAATAAAACTAAATCAATTAAGATCAATTACAATAAGAAATCAAAACCCTAAATCCCTAAATCTATGCTAATTAGTTCATAACAACAATCTTGAGCAAGCCCTATAAATACTAAGAGAAAAATACAGTAGGGGGAGGCGAAGAATAGAATCGAGAAGGAGAAAGATTGAGAGGAACAAAAATTGAAGAAGACGGAGGGGGAATCCGAGATACCAATCGTTGAAGAAGGGACAAGACGGTTAGGGTTTCAACATCTGAAACCCTAATTGTCGCTGACAGTTAATCGCTCTGTCGCTGTCATCACACCATCAACCACCACCTCTGAAACCTGTAAAATTGAAGGAGAAGAAGGATTAGCAATAGAATCTCCGAACCGCGCAAGAACTTGAAAATCGAAAAGAGGTATATCACCTAACTTTTCTTTCTGATATTATGGTTGGGTTGTTGGGTTAGAGATTTGGTCGAGGTTAAGCGCCACCGCAGAGGGAGTTCTGGACTAGGTTTTTTGGAAGAAGATGGAAAGGGTAGAACGAGAGAGAGAAAACAGGTTGTGTATTTGTTTGAAAATGGAAATGAATCATAAAAAACAAGTTTGTATGCTATGTGGATCCTGTACGCGCGCATACACTGTAGTTGCTGTGTTCCATCGAATTACACCCATTTGATCCATATTAGACAGCCGTAAGGCCAAGTCCACCATAAGTCCCTTGCGCCTTCCAATACACGATTAGCCAGGCTTCTAAAATAATATGTGTTTGGGCCGGGCCCATTTGTTTTCACACCCTCTTTTGCCAACAATTACTAAAACAAAGCCAACAACACACCTCCCTTATCTCTGGGCCTAGTTCAATATCTGAACTTGGGCCTAGCTCCTAAAGACACCCCCATTTTTACTCCTTAGTTCAGCCACGCACCCCCTGGCTAATTTTAATACTTTTTCTATTTTTCTTATTTTCTTATTTTTTATACTATATTATATATGTTATTTATTTCCTTTAGTATTTCTTTTTTATAATAATAGTTATTATTATTCGTATTAATTTTTATAAATATTACTATTATTATTATTATTATTATTATTATTATTATTATTATTATTATTATTATTATTATTATTATTATTATTATTATTATTATTATTATTATTATTATTATTATTATTATCATTTAAACTTATTTTATCTGCAAACTCATGCATATATTTTTATATATTGCATTAAAATATTTTTTTATCATGCATTAATTAAAGAAATTTCGCAATTAATATGATAAAAAATATTCAAAAAATCTGAAAACTATTTTTCGCAATAAGCTAATCTAAATAATCAATTTTTGCTAAAGTATTTCAAATATATTTTGACTAATCACACATTTAGTCCAAAATTCTATAATCTCTACACCCGGTCAAAATGCGAGGCGATTAAAAATACTTTTGCAACCCCTAAAAAACATAAACCCATACGAACTACGAATTGGGACTCTGATTCCTCATAAGAGGATCGTAGGCATACGACTAAAATCGTGGCGAGTTCCCCTATTAAAAATTAAAATCCTATTTCACCTGAAACATAAACCTAAAACCTAGTATCCTTAAGAATAAGGTAGATGAGAGGTGTCTAACACCTTCCTTTCATCTAAAGAGGTCCGAAACTTAGAATCTTTGTTTACAATTTAGGGTTCCCTATTAGGTGCCCTTCCTTAGGATAAAAACTAGTAGTGGCGACTCTATATTTAAAGCCAATCGCAATAGCTGGCGACTCTACTGGGGACCTCAACCTTAGGTTTTAGGTTTAGTTTGGGTTTTTATTTGCTTTATTTATTTATTTATTGCATTTATTTATTCTTGTATTTTTTTATCATTATATATTTACTGCATGGCGGGTTTTTTATTTAAAAAATAATATTTTCAAATAACCCTTAGAAAGAAGGTTTGTCTATTAGCTTATGGGATACATCATCCCCACGAGTTTATGTGACGACTTCGCCTAAAGTCGGTGGAATTCCGTGAAAGGAATACTTACTGAGATATATCCTCTTGACGAGTAGGACCTTGGAATTCCACCCATGACTCTTTGTAACGATCTTAACCAAAATCTCATGACGAGACCTTTCACGACTTTGAGACGAAAGTCTCGGCCCGTAAAGAGGCTCCACCTGAGGGAGGCCCTTGTGCCTCTTCCCTCTGGTGTTATTCATGATACCCTTAAGGAAACCACCTTTTGGGAGGGTAGACTAACCATAGGTCAAAGCTAAGAGCCTACCTTATAAGGGTACCTGTCACAAAAAACTATCACAAAATCCCGTCACTAAACCCTACACTTATACATTCATACATTTCATATGTTCATCATCTGTTTCTTTTATTTGTCTTATTCACAGGGTAAAAAAAGAAAAATAATAAAATCAAGATTTTGGTGATTATCTTTGAAAATTATACGAAAGAGCTCTGAAGATGTTTGCTTTCCGCTAGAGGGATACCCTTGATCATAAGGATGTTGAAGACTTTCTTTAGTTTTGAAAAGCAATGGTCGATGGTCTCAGAGCAGGCATCCGCAAGCGCACCTAGAAGATTTGTTTCCCTTTTTTTAGTTTCATGCAAACAAGTCTTGGTTTAAGATTGTAATATCTTTCAATATATAAATCATGTAACTTTCAATAAAGGCATTTTGTTTTCGTAATCTCATTTGCGTATCTATTTTCAATATATTTATAAAAAAAGTGAAAAAGAAAAAAACAAATACATACCCAAGTGAATAAGACATTTAACCCCTTTCATATTCATACATATTCATTCGCATGCATGCATTCGCAAACATCTGCATTTCATATCAAAGCTCATTTTTTTAAAAATCTCTCCAATTAAACCATTGGTAGAAAAAGATCACCACCTCATTGGCCTCCATATCAAACAAGGGTCTACCAACAAAAAGTAATGGAGCAAATCAAGGAGAATCAGGTTGCATTCAAGGAGGATCTCCACCAAGTAAAGGGTGATGTGATTTCAATGAAAGGATATCTGAGTCAAGCTCTCCTAGCTTTGAAGAACATCATTGACAGACAAGATCAGATTCCCAGGGTAGCTTTTGAAGAAGTAGCTCAAATGATTGGTGCATCAAGTGGTCACCAACTAAGAAAAGAGCCATAGATAGGACCCCAAAAGTCCATCATGGCCCAACAAGAGACAAGAGAAGCTGAAACTGAAGGGTTTGTCCCACTATAATCAAAAGCAAGGGCATCACATACCCTACAAATTCCAATCAACAATGCAGACAATTACTTGGACCTGCAGTATGGAGGCCACGACCTAGAGGATGTCAATCAGGCAACCTTAAAGACGACTGGTACTCATGCTATCGATAATCCACTGGTGATGAATCAATATAAGGCTCTTGAATAAAGGCTGAAAGCTGTGGAAGGTTTTGATGCTTTTGAAGTAGATGCTATCGAAATGGGCCTAGTTCCTGATGTGGTAATTCCTCCGAAGTTTAAAGTTCCTGACTTTGGAAAATACAAAGGGCTAACTTTTCCAAGAAATCATCTGCACATGTATTGCAGGAAGATGCATGCCCATGCCCACGATCAAAAGCTGATGGTTCATTATTTTCAAGACAACTTAAGCGGGGCATCTTTAGATTGGTATTTGCAATTGGAGCGAGTACGTATTCGAACATGGGAAGATATTTCTAATGCTTTCTTAAAACATTACAAATATAACCTGGAAAAGGCTCCAACCCGCATGCAACTCCAGAATCTATCCCAGAACAAAGAGGAGTATTATAAAGAATATGCTCAGAGATGGAGGGAGATGGCATCCCGTGTGCAACCACCGCTGTTGGAAAAAGAGTTAGTAGATATGTCCATGGGAACCTTGCAAGGGCTATATTATAGGAAGATGGTTGGGAGTATCTCTTCGGGATTCGTAGATCTAGTGACTATCGGAGAAAGAATCGAGACTGGAATAAAGAATGGGAAAATAACAGGAGGACCATCAAATACCCCCTACAATTCAAAAAGGCCTGCTTCAAACTTCCTAAATAGAATAGAGGGAGAAATTAATGCGGTATCCTCACAACCAAGGACACAACAACCATTAATAATCCTACAAGGACAACAACATGGCAGATTTGGAAGGCCGCAAAGAAATTTTGAGCCACTCCATATGCCACCTAGCTAGTTATTATAGCACTTGATCAAGGCATCCTTGGTGGAACTAAACCCTCTAGCTCCTCTAGTCGGGCCACTCCCGTGAAAGTACAATGTCGATGCCAGATGTGAGTATTATGCTGATTCTCCCGGGCACACCATAGAACAATGTTGGGAATTCAAGCACAAGGTTCAAGATTTGTTAGAATCTCAAGACATCACATTTGAGAAATCAAAGCAAACCCTATGCCTCCGCATGGTGAACCGACAATAAATGTAATTGAGGTAGCCAATGACTGTGGAGAAACTAGATAAGAAAAAACCCCGATAAACTTGTTGAAGGAGTATCTTTTGGAATGTGGGTTCCTGTTGGAACATAATGAAGCCTTCAAAAGAACTCTGCAGAAACTAGTGGACCAGGGGATAGTCCAATTCGGACCATACCCTGAAGGAAAATATAAAGCTACGCTGAAGGGTAAAGCACGGTTTTCTACAATCCAAGAGACCTTTGTCCATAAGGGAATAGAGCACGGCGAACATGTGGCGATGATATCCAACAAAGTCAACATCAAAAGAGCAACTAACTTCATCTAAGAATGATCCCTAGGAGAAGAACTCAAAAGATGGACTTCCGTGGAGATTCCAGAGATATTTTTCTTTCCAGAGTAATTTTTCTTGTTTTTGAAAGAACCTATGTCAAGCCTGAGGCATATGAGTTGCTTGTAAGGGTTCCCCCATTTTGTTTCAGACAATATTTACAATTAATAAAAGTTATATTTTGTTTTCAATTAAGATCTCTGTCTTTCACTTGCATTTATCTCTCAAATTTAAAAATGAAAATACTTTCTCTGCATATGCATTTTCAAAGATCATATACTAAAATTTGCATTAAAACATGATAAATGTGCAGATCCATGCCCAAAAGCATTGATAATGTTACTACTGTGACCCGATATAATTTTGATCCTCCCATCAACCAAGCTGAAGAGGAAGGTGATGAAGATCTTGACATCTCTGAGGAAAGGGCAAGGAAAATAGAGAGAAAGGCTGACAACAACAACCGTATCAAGAGGCTATTGAGACCATTAATCTAGGCACATAGGAAGATCCGAAAGAAATCAAGCTATGAGCAATGTTAGAGTAGAGCGTCAAAGAAAGGTTGATCAAGCTATTGCATGAGTACATGGATATATTTGTCTGGTCCTACAAAGATATGTCGGGATTAGATACAGACATTATGGTGCGCAGACTACATCTCAAAGAAGGTTGTTCTCTAGTTAGGAAAAAGAATAGGAGAACTCACCCAGATATGTCCAGCAAAATTAGAGAAGAAGTTTTATCAAGAAGAACCTCATATGTAGATACGGGGTTCCGAGCAGGATCATTACAGACAACGGGTCTAGCTTGAACAACAAGATGATGAAGGGACTGTGCGATAATTTCAAGATCAAACATCATAACTCCTCACCATACAGACCCAAGATGAACGGATCCGTCGAAGCATCCAATAAAAATATCAAGAAAATCATTCAGAAAATGCTTCCCTTTTTCCTACACGGCTATCGCACTTCCGTGTGAACATCAACAGGAGCGACTCCTTTCTCTCTGGTATATGGAATGGAGGCAGTACTTCCAGTTGAAATCAAAATACCATCACTTCAGGTCTTAATGGAAACAATGTTTGAAGAAGCATAATGGGTCCAGACGGGACTCAATCATCTCAACCTCATCGAAGAAAAATGCTTGACAGATTTATGCCAAAGTCAACTGCATCAGAAACGGATGAAGAGGGGCTTCGACAAGAAAGTTCATCCTCGAATATTTAAAGAAGGGGATTTAGTGCTCAAGAAGATTCAGCTACCTCTCCTCGATTCACGTGGTAAATGGACACCCAACTATGAAGGTCCATACGTAGTAAAAACAACATTCTTAGGTGGTGGTCTCACCCTCACAACAATGGATGGGAAAGAACTACCGCATCCGGCAAACTCAGACGCATTCAAAAAATACTATGTATAAAAAGCTCGCTAAGCTTGAACCCTAAACGGACGACTTAGGCAAAAAGGAGCGTCCCGGTGGATCGAAAATCCTAAAGGGTGATCCAGGCAAAAATTAGGGACATACAAAAAGAAACTATCCCGGTGGATTGAAAACCCGAAAGGGCGATCCAGGAAAAAATTAGGGATTTTATTCAAAAAGAAATAAAGAACAAAAATACTGCGATCTAAGAATTTCGACTACGGGCCACGAAGGGAGAGACGGATCTAAATCATACGACTCAAAAGCAAAGGAGATAGGAGCCATTAAAAGGATATTGGAGAACAACAATAGAATTTATCATTTTCATTGCCATTTACAGTTTTGAAAATTTATGTAATTACCTCTTTTAAGGAATTACATCTTGTACTTTCGCCTATTCAGAGGCATATCAATAAAACATTTACTTTTGTTTTTCATCTTTCAAATTGTGTTTTTCCTTTTCCAGATTTGTTTATAAAATACTGCGCTTATTTCTTATGAATATTGTTTCAAATTTATTTCGGGGGAATTGACAAATAAAAGCATTTGATAAAACATCGAAAAGGCATTTTGGTTAGAAAATCCACGTCTGCGTCCATACACATGTCTACGCCTATGTCTATGTTCACAACACAAAAGTTTGCACCCAATACACACGTCTACACCTATGCTTGCGCTTACAATATAAAAAAATCAATCAAAGTCTTGATAACACTCTTCATCACGTCCCAATACATTCAAAGACGCCACGACAATACAACATACAACACCAGGGAATTAGTGACCCAAAACCAATGGTTTAAAGGAGAGAATATCGGTAACCTTTTTCATAAAATTTTTAAGGCATACACACATTTTGCATACATCATACATATAAAAAAATTCAATATACGTACACTCAGGGTTCCATATCAAGATCAGACATCATACACATACATACAACAAACAAACAATCTCACCTTCGATTTAGTTATCTAAGGGTTAATCATCAAAGTACACTTCTTCTACAAATTCAACCCATCACCTAAGACTCCATGCAGTGATGTGTTCATCCCATCACCTAAGCATACATGCAGTGATGTGTTCCTTACAACGTAGCGTTACCTGAGTATCCATGTAGTAATGGGAAAAACCCAGTACATTTCCTAAGACTCCACGCCATAATGTCTGAGAGCCAAATAAGATCCTCCATGTAAGACTCCATGTTGTGACATGTTCAGCCCACCACCTAAGACTCCACACAGTGATGTTTTCCCTCTACAATGTAGCAGTGTAACATAACATAATGCCTAAGACTCCATGCAGAAATGTGCGTTCCTCTCTTCACCCATTACCTAAGACTCCATGTAGTAATGCGCGACACTCCCAATATAGACCATTGCCTAAGATTCCATGCAGCGATGTTTGAAATCCAAATTTAGATCATCTCCTAAGACTCCATGCAACGATTCGCAAACCTAACCCATTGCCTAAGACTCCATGCAGCAGTGTGTTTCCTTATTTCGTAATACAGACCATTGCTTAAGACTCCATGCCGCGGTGTTCGAAATCCAAATTTAGCTCATCGCCTAAGATTCCACGCAGTGATTCAAAAACATGAACCATTGCCTCAGTCTCCAAGCAGACATGCGTTATCAAGTGTTATCTTATTCATCCCCCCAAAAGGATGAGCAAGCAAAATCAATCCAAAAACATACAATATTTGTTTCTCAACATCAAAACCATTTGCCTCGTCATCAAACCCTGGTAAGCGATATATCATCAGCTTTGCCTACTTCCTCAAGACTCGTAAGAGTATGCTATATCAGCATAACTTTAGGTTCATCAGACAAATTTCGAGGTATTCCAAGTATTCAATAAACTTCCAATCAAATGCGTAAGACTCGTGTATTCTCACACTATTCAATTGGAAGATAATTGAATAGGAGCAGCTGTCGTACCCCAAATTTGCCCCACCTCTACGATCATATTTTCAAGATTAAAAATACAAAAAGAAATGTTTTAATTAAGGATGGTCCAGCAATATCTGATGGATCATTCTTAATTCCAAGACAATTAGGGGGCGTATTTTAATTCAACGAGTGGTGCTTTCTAAATCAGAAAGACCCGTGTATCTGTAAGCCCATTTATGAAGCATGTTGGCCAATGGCCCATGAGATTCGAATATGGAAAATTATTTTAAGAAAAAGTATTAGTTTCTTAATTATAAATCCCATTTAAGTGTTATTATTGTTAGTAAAAGGGGAGGTGAAAACTTTAATTTGAATGTCCATTGGAATTAATGGCCCATCGGGTTCCATTTTTTGGCCCATTTTCGTCTTAGTTGTTGAATAGCAAAAAGAGGAAGTGTAGTTATAGAATTACAGGCCCATTGAGTTTTTAACTAAGCCCATTTGACGTTTTTCCATTTACTGTCTTATTTAAAAAAAAAGGTTATTATTTTCTATTATTGTTATTATTGAAGAAAAATCATTTTTCTATAAATTCTTAGGAGATTATTATTGAGAAGATTTTATAAAACAATTTTTGTTACAATTATTTGATAAAAGGATCTGTTTTTATATTGGACCTAATCTTCTTAAAGGAGGGCTTAGGAACAAACTGTGTTACAACAAATAGGTGTTGTTGTAATTACAGGGCCTTGCCAAAGCCCAAACCGATTACTCAAAGTGTTGGATTGAAGATTGCAAATGCAAAGCCCAAATTAAAAATAGCTATTGTTTCAGTAAATGAGGAATTTGCGCATGTTTTCTTCAATATACAGATATTGTACAAATCAAATTTTTTTAAATCAAATCTTTTACAAGGAAATAATGCAGAATCAGATATTACAACAAAGATTCAAAATCCTAGAATTTCTTATTAAACAAAATCCAGTCAAATCTATTACAATCAAACTAAATCAAATCTCAGAAAAAATTTACAAAAACCAAAACCGAATCAATCAAGATCAATTACAATAAGAAATCAAAACCCTAAATCCCTAAATCTATGCTAATTAGTTCGTAAAAACAATCTTGAGAAAGCCCTATAAATACTAAAGAGAAAAATACAGTAGGGAGAGGCAAAGAACAAAATTGAGAAGGAGAAAGATTGAGAGGAACAAAAATTGAAGAAGACGGAGGGGGAATACGAGATACCAATCGTTGAAGAAGGGAAAAGACGGTTAGGGGTTCAACATCTGAAACCCTAACCACCGATGACAGTTAATCGCTGTGCCGCTGTCATCACACCATCGCCCACCGCTTCCGAAACCTGCAAAATCGAAAGAGAAGTAGGATTAACAATAGAATCTCTGAACCACACAAGAACTCGAAAATCACAAAGAGGTATATCGCTTATATTTTCTTTCTGATATTGTGGTTGGCTTGTCGGGTTAGATATTCGGTCGAGGTTAAGCGCCACCGTGGGGGGGAGTTCTGGACTAGGGTTTTTGGAAGAAGATGGAAATGGTAGAATGAGAGAAAGAAAATAGGTTGTGTATTTGTTTGAAAATGAAAATGAATCATAAAAAACAAGTTTGTATGCTATGTGGATCCTGTACGCGCGCATATACGGTAGTTGCTGTATTCCATCGAATTACACCCATTTGATCCATATTGGACAGTTGTAAGGCCAAGTCTGCCATAAGTCCCTTGCGCCTTCCCATATGCGATTAGCCAGGCTTCCAAAAAAATACGTGTTTGGGTCGGGCCCATTTGTTTTCACACCCTCTTTTGCCAACAATTACTAAAACAAAGCCAACAATACACCTCCCTTATCTCTGGGTCCAATTCAATATCTGAACTTGGGCCCAGCTCCTAAAGACACCCCCATTTTTACTCCTTAGTTCAGCCACGCACCCCCTGGCTAATTTCAATACTTTTTCTATTTTTCTTATTTTCTATACTTTATTAAATATGTTATTTATTTCATTTATTATTTCTTTTTTATAATAATAGTTATTATTATTCATATTAATTTTTATAAATATTATTGTTATTATTATTATTATTATTTAAACTTATTTTATCTACAAACTCATGCATATATTTTTATATATTGCATTAAAATACTTTTTATCATGTATTAATTAAAGAAATTTCGCAATTAATATGATAAAAAATATTCAACAAATCTTAAAACTATTTTTCGCAATAAACTAATCTAAACAATCAATTTTTGCTGAAGGGTTTCAAATATATTTTGACTAATCACGCATTTAGTCCAGAATTCCGCAATCTCTACACCCGGTCAAAATGCGAGGCGATTCAAAATACTTTTGCAACCCCTAAGAAACACAAACCCATACGAACTACGAGTTGGGACTCTGATTCCTCATAAGAGGATACGTAGGCATACGACTAAAATTGTGGCGAGTTCCCCTATTAGAAATTAAAACCCTATTTCACCCGAAACCTAAACCTAAAACCTAGTATCCTTAAGAATAAGGTAGATGAAAGGTGCCTAACACCTTCCTTTCATCTAAAGAGGTCCGAAACTTAGAATATTTGTTTTACAATTTAGGGTTTCCTATTAGATGCCCTTCCTTAGGATAAAAACTAGTAGTGGCGACTCTATATTTAAAGCCAGTCGCAACACAAGCTATTGAGAAACTTGACTTACAAAGACTTAAGAAGTCATCACTGAACTTTATTGTTTCTAAGGAAAAGGGAAAAGATCGAAACTCTATTGTCTAACATGCAATGCGAGAAGAAAAACTAAAATCAAAGAACAAATAAGAGATCTAATGTACGAGGGTTGGTTATGCAAAGGGAGTGTATTAGCACCCTATGTGTCTATAGTACTTTATAGGAACCATTTATAATATTTATTTTTTGGTTTTAAAATTGTTTGTTTGCTAAATGAGTATGGAGATGGGGAAAGAAAATATGTTTATTATATTTTTGTTTGGAAAGACATAGCCTTATACTTACGTACCAATTAAGGATCAAAACTTCGTAGTTCATGTTAAAAATAATAAAATGGTTTGTTGTGGTTGTTTTTAGGAGAAGAGATATTTCATCATCTTTTAGGGAGAGAACTAAACTAATACCACCACTAGTAAGAGAAGATGGATCTTGCAAGATCATGAAGGAAAAATCTAATAACTTGGATAAAAAGATCAACAAGTTGCCATTAACATCCTCATTGGAAAAAATCACATTTGCTTCAATCATTACTATGGGGATAGGAGAATCATATCTCAACTATAAAGAAGATTTATATCTAATCTCTTTTGAGAAAAAGGTTTAAAGTGAAAAGCCAAAGTGGCAAAAATATTTATTGAGGTTTAATCTCTTTTAGTCTTTTGAAATGATTTTGATAAGATTAAGTATATTTAGGATTTTATTAAAGAAAGAGAGTTTGAAAATGCAATGACACAAAGTCAAGGTTTTTTATATGAAAAAGATTAATGTTTGAAAATAGATTAGGCTTTAAACACAAAGGGGTAAACATCAATAATTACATGGGTGACACACAAAGATAAATTTACAAGGGTAAACCTAAGACAATGCACATGCTCATGAATATAAATCAACAAAACTATCCCTTTTCCTTGGATTTGACACAAATGTTACACATTGGACATAAATCATTGAGGCAATTAGAGAAAAAATAAACAATGAAGTTGCTATCGAGTATTTTTTTATCCCACAGTAGGGAAAGGAAAACATTGAAGAAAACCTGAGAAAGGAGAAATCAAGGTCTCGTGACCAAGAGAAGAGGTAAGAGGGTCGATTATGCAAGGGGGAGGTATTAGCACCCCTCACGTCTATGGTACTCCACGAGATCCACTCTTTTTGTTCTAATCAAAGGGTGTGTTTATATCTAAAGCTAACAAGATAAGGGAAAATGAATTAATGCAAAGCATATACAAAAATAAAGTTTTTATTAGTTGTGTCAGCCGCGGTTGGGAGCCTTTGTGCCTATGTACCCTCTTCGTGAAATGAGAGATCAAAGCACTCGTATTTCACCTAAAATGGTGTTTTGGTTTTTTGTTTGTTTTTTTAGGCGGATAATGTTATATTCACACTCTAGCAGTTGACATATTACAACCCGATCTCGGGGGACTTACGCGTCATATTGCACATAATGGAAATAACACATCCTTTTTTGTGAAAAGGTTTTCAAAATAAAATCCCGAAGGCAAAAGAGTTTGAATTGGTTTGTATTTTTTTACCTTGAAAAGGGATTTGGTGATTTGAAACACATTAAAGATTGTTAATTCTCTATTTTTATGGTTCGCATTATCTTTGGTAAAACTAATAGAGTAACAAATAATAGGATAAGATATCTTGTTATGAAGAACAAGTTGAACAGGAAGTCCTATCTTAAGTTAGGACATGTTGAGTTGAAGTGTTTCAACATCTAGAACAACATGTCAGATGATATGTCCTATGAAAGAGCATACGACATCGCGCCTGAGCTGAGCTGAATTAAAGGATACAGTTATGATTTAACTATTATTGAATATTCTGGGAATATTATGCAATATTATATGGCGTTTATTTAAAGTTCAAGAAGAATCGAATCATAATATTGAAGATTATGGAGTTTCTAAATATGGAAATATTTTAGGAAACTAATGATTGAAGATCTTGTTTGGAGCAAAAGTTACTACAATTTTTTACAGCTGATATGGGGTGTTTAGAAGGCCCAAATCCAGTTGGGTATAGGTTATAAATAAAAGCTTTGTAACCTAGTATTTGTACCAGCCGATAATAGTCAAGATGTAATCATTAGGCCTGAGTCTGTATCCACTCTCTAAGAGAGTTGGTGTAAGTGAACCACTCGGGTTATGAGATGGTCATTGTGTTCTCCTCAAAGCTGTGAAGCAAGATTGAGTATTGTTCTTGGAGGAAGCTTTTAAGTAAATCCAATTTTTGTTCTTAGTCAAGAGTCTTGGCTAAGTATTTTCATGGAAGTGTGCCTTTCGTTTTGCTGTCATGGAAGTGTGTCTTCTTGCTTGTGTCCAATTGCTATCTGTAATTGAAGAGGGATTAAGGAGGGCTTCGTATCTAGGTGAGTCTTTGATAGAAGTCTAGAAAGGGTAGTGATTAAGTTATTAGGCCGAAAAATGGAGGTTTGATGTAGGGTCCATGAATTGATACTATTTGAGTAAACTTATCCCTGGCTTGGTAGCCCCAAGAGTAGGAAGGTTATTCAGAACTGGGTTAACAATTCATGTGTGTTATTTATGTTTTTCAATACTATTTTTAATGTTTATACCATTCCTGTTTGTTTATGTCAGATCAGATTTCTTAACATGTCGTAAGACATATCAGTTGTCATACCAAAATTTTAATTGGTATCAGAGCAGGCATCTTGTCTGTTTTTAGATGAGATCCATGAGGGATATTTTTTAGTGTATGTGCAAGGTAGAAGGTTTTATTGAAAATCCTTTTGAACTTGGAGAGTTCATATTATTGTTTGAACGGTACCTAGAAGTGGAGGATGGACGGTTTATGACAGGGTGTGTATTGGACCTGTATGTGTTGTTTTTAGACGTGTAGCGTTGGTGGCAAGCTACTGTATTTTGGTTTGATTTTTTTTCAAACCTAGGTTAACCTACTTCACCGGAAGTTTGGTGTGTTTATGCAAAGGTTTATGTTGTGCCTGAAGACTGTTGAGGAGTTGGTGTTTTTGTGCATTCTGTTGCATGGTATTTGTTGTAATCCTAGTTGTTCCTTGTGTCTGAAGTAAAGGAAATACATTATGGTTTTGTCTCCTCAGCGGGTTTGGTGTGTGATGTTGTAGTGTGTGCAAGACAACATCAACTAACTCTGTAAAGTTGCCAACGATAATTGTGTTTTATCTTTCAAGTCCACTCATAAAGGCACTTTGATGAATTGTTGAAGAAAATTTATAGCCATTTATATTGGTTTCTAGCAGCGTCCTTGTGATCGGTGGATTTAGAACTGACTGTTTAACGCTGGTTCGCGAAATGTCGCGGAAGCAAGAGTCGCCACCGTCTTTTATTTTCTCCAACATGGACAGGACAAAAGCACAGCAAAATTCCTTATGAGATAGTTTCTCGGTTCGGGAGGTAGATTTATAGAAAGGGAAGGTGTTAGCACCCTTTCTATCCATGGTTATCCATGGGCTCTTAGATACTTGCTCATTGTGTTTTCAAAAGTGTTTGCTTTTCAAAGTGTGAGTGGGTTTGAAAAAGTTTCGTTTAAAGATTTCAGAATGACTCTTGTATCAGTCCTCAAGAGTGTTTGAAAAATTATTTTGAAAGCTTTTTTGAAAGTGTCGGTGTGAAAAGAGTTTTGATTTGTTTTTGAATAGAGAAAGTATCTATGAGTCATCTACCTACCCTAAGGAATTAGGCTGTGTAAATGTCCTTAAGGTAGTGCCATCCCACCATCGAGAGGTAGGTAGTGCCACCGTTGGAGGTGTTCGGGTCAATTCGTTTTTTAGGGACAGTGTGGTCACCGGAGCAATAGTATGACACCTTAGAAGCTACCCTTATGCCCTTGATCCTTTTTTAATCCGAGGCAACCGTTTCGAGGAAACTGGATCATGGACATAAGGACTTACTAAAACGTCCTATACTCGACGACCACGTTTCGAAGGTAAGGCAACAGGTGAGGCGTACCCTAGAAGTGGTGTGTGAATTTGTGTGTTGTTTTCATGTTAAGTTTATCTTTGATCAGGGCATTTATGAGCTACGAGTTATTTTTAATTAGCCATACATTCTTTCATGCAATTAGAATTTAAAAGTGTGGAAATTTAAATGCGGAAAGATAAATCCTACGCTATTACAAGGCGCGGGTCTATACATCGCCAAAAATTACAAAGACCCGTTTTTTTTAGTAAATGAATACGGAAAGTAAATAAAAACAGTAAAAGTCCTAATTACTATTACATATCCGGAGCAATTATATAATAATCAAATAAAGTAAATGCGCGCGAAATAAGAATCGGGAATGTCGAAAGGTGTTGACCCTTTTTAGAAAAGAAAATTGATTTTTTTGGTCTTTTTGGTAATTAAATGAAATTAAGAACTAATTAATGACTAATTAATTATTTTAATTAAAAGAAAATATTTTTGTTTTTTATGTTTTTATGAAATAAAATAGAAAAAGAAATAAAATTCTAGGTTAACCTAAATCTAAATCTATTTTAATTATTAAAAAGAAGGTTAAAATGGCCTAATTAAAAAACTAGTTCAATTATGGTTTATTTACAAAATAAAAATAATAATAATAAAAATGTTAATTATATTTTTTTTGGTTTTTTATGAAAATGTGTTAATTGAGTAATTTGTTAGTAATAAAATAAAAAGGTTAAAAATAATAGGAAATGACAAAAACAAATAAAAAAAAGAAGTAAAAACCAAGGGGGTGTGGGCCAAATAGGAGGGTGCAAGACTGAAATTGTGGCCCATTTGAGGAAGTCACGTTGACTTTCCTGGATCACCTACAACATGCTTGACTCCAGACTATGGTGCTCCCTGCTTTTTGTCCTTTGGATCTGCCTTGAAGACACCTGGCTTGTTGGATCTATAGGGTTTATGATGAGCCTTCCTTGGAGCGCTGCACAGGAAAGCCATGAGAAAAACAATATGGAAATTATAGGGGACCTGGGAATCGAACCCAGGTCCCAACGCTTACCAAACACACTGCCAGCCAACTGAACCACGCGCGCTAGTTGTAAGTATAATGGAAACGAAATAATATATTGAATAAGCTCCCCATAGGCTGAACCAACGTGCGCGAATTTGAATACGCCTATGCCTGGCTGCCACACAATCATCTTCAAGCTTTTTCTGCAAAATACAAAACATATAGCGGGGGTTTTAAACCCCCACAAAATACAGCCAAAATGAAAATAGCGATTAGCTCCTCGTGAAGCATAAATTAGGCGCGATAGGTCCGTTTGATTCGTCTTGTTCTTCTCAATTCAACCATGGGTGTTTGATACCATGATTTTACAGTATGGTGAAACCCCCAATTTCAAACCTTGAAAACCCTAAAATACTTTAATGGTAAATCAAGATTTAACACGTTAGAATGCAATTGGATTATCCTATTAGCTTCAGAAAGCCCCTAACAATACAAAACAATCAAAAAAATGGATCAAATGCTTATGAAATGTGATATACAGTTTTGAGAAATGGAGCGAACCGAATGAGGTCTATGGCACGATTTCTTGAGTGATTGTGCTTGGTTCTGATTGCCAAAGGTTCCTAGGGATACCAGGAGTGTGTTTTGATTGAAAGAGAGGTTTAAAATGTGCTGCAAATAGGTTTACAGATTTGCTTTTTTTTCTTGAAAGTTTGAAATGTGTTTGGCCGTTTTGGGTGTTTCTTAGGTCGTGAATCCTCTTGTGGCAGCTTGCACATGTGTTATGTAAAAAGTTTCAATCAGAATTAAGAGCCTTGAAGCCTTGCATTCATGTTTAAGATTTTGCCATAACCTCCATTGAAACCACTTTCCATTTTTGTGTCAAATTTGAATTCTTGCTTGGTATAGCCCCTTGCACGGATTTGGAATGTGCATGATGGTGTATCAAAGCATTTCAATACAAAATATATCCCCTAATTAATTTCTTTGATTTTTATTTGATTTTAAAAGATTTCAAATGAATTAAATCAAATAAAATTAAATAAAAATGGAAAAATTAATTTTAAATCTTGAAATAATTTGTGGGACACGTGGGATGCATGGCCAAGCTGAAACAAGTGGAAAAAGTAGGGCCCTTTTGTCAAAAATGAAATTTCAAGGATAATTGACTTTGGCCATTTCACAAAAATTTCCCAACTTCTCCAATGCATATCTTGCTCAATTTTGAAGCTATGAACCTGTTCTTGGACATTTTGGAAAGGTCTTGAAGTCCTCTAATCAATGTCTTTGGTCCCATGGCATTTTGATTTACCAATCTCAAGTTATAGTCTTTGACTTAAAGTGCCTTTTTATTGACTTTTGAAAATGACCTATAATGTTGAAATTGATAACTTTTTGTGAGAGCATTTCTTGGATTTAGAATGTGAAGATGAGTTGTAGGAAATGTCTTCCCCTTCAAGATGAGCATTGGATGGGATTTTTCTGATGAACCATGAAAAAGTTATGTCTTGGTCAAGTTACAGTTGACTTTTCAGCTGTCCAAAAATAGAAACTTTTGACACCTTGATGATTTTTGAGCCATTCTTGTGAAATCATGGTCAAGACTTGACCAATTGATGATTGTGGCTTCAAAATAAGATGTTGACCAAAAATTTTGACTTTTGGCTGCCAAATGACCATTTTGCCCCTACAGTTGACTGTTGAGCAATTAGGGTTTTTTTACTGTGCAACTTGACCTTGTGAGCCTTGAAACTTGACATGTAGGTGCTTGACAATGTGTATGAGCATATGGGACTTGATTGAGCCCTTGAAAACCTCAACTTCCTTGCAGGAATGAAAACCCTAATTTTGACTGTGTTAGGAGGCAATTGGACTGTGCAACCCTTGAGGGATTTTGAACCATGATCTTGGCAGATTTTGAAGAATATGGGAGGGCAAATTTTGGGGTACAACAGTTGCCCCTGTTCAATCTTCTTAGACCTGAGGATGTAGATTCGCTGGCGTGCCTTTCGTAATCCGGAGGTGGAAGATGATTGAACACTAGAGTGCCCAGAAATTTGCACTCACATAGTAGAGTGTCAGCAGTATGATGCAGGGAATGGGCTTATAGACGCCATTTGGAGACTGATGGATAGGAGGATGGGCTTATAGATGCCATCTGGAAGTGTGACAGAACTTTGTCGGGAATGGGCTTATAGACGCCATTTGGAGACTGTTGGTATGTGGATGGGCTTACAGATGCCATCTAAGTGTCGATCGCGTAAGAGATTCCTTAGCGAGAACTTGCGTACCTGAGAAAGAAAATGATTACCTGGCCTGTTACAGGAGTTGATCTTCAAACTCTTTATGTAGATGTGCCCTGGCCGGATACAGGAATCGAATCTTCAAACTCTTCAGACGTGCCCTGGAAGGATACAGGAATCGAGTCTAGAATTAGTCGTCAACAGATACACCCTGGCAAGATACAGGAATCGGATCTTCGAACTCTTCAGACGTGCCCTGGCAGGATACATGAATCGAGTCTGGAATTAGTCGTCAACAGATACATCCTGGCAAGATACAGGAATCGGATCCTCGAACTCTTCAGACGTGCCCTGGCAAGATACAGGAATCGAGTCTGGAATTAGTCATTAACAGATACACCCTGGCAAGATACAGGAATCGGATCTTCGAACTCTTCAGACGTGCCCTGGAAAGATATAAGAATTGAGTCTGTAATATAGTCGTCAACAGATACCCCCTGGCAAGATATAGGAATCGGATCTTCGAACTCTTCAGACGTGCCCTGGCAAGATACAGGAATCGAGTCTGGAATTAGTCGTCAACAGATACACCCTGGAAAGATACAGGAATCGGATCTTCGAACTCTTCAGACGTGCCCTGGCAAGATACAGGAATCGATTCTGGAATATAGTCGTCAACAGATACCCCCTGGCAAGATACAGGAATCAGATCTTCGAACTCTTCAGACGTGCCCTGGCAGGATACAGGAATTGAGTCTGGTAATGTAGTCGTCAACAGATACACCCTGGCGAGATACAGGAATCAGATCTTCGAACTCTTCAGACGTGCCCTAGCAAGATACAGGAATCGAGTCTGGAATTAGTCGTCAACAGATACACCCTGGCAAGATACAGGAATCGGATCTTCGAACTCTTCAGACGTGCCCTGGCAGGATACAGGAATCGAGTCTAGAATTAGTCGTCAACAGATACACCCTGGCAAGATACAGGAATCGGATCTTCGAACTCTTTAGACGTGCCCTGGCAGGATACAGGAATCGAGTCTGGAATTAGTCGTCAATAGATACACCCTGGCAAGATACAGGAATCGGATCTTCAAACTCTTCATAAGTGCCCTGGCAAGATACAGGAATCGACTCTAGAATATAGTCGTCCACAGATACACCCTAGCAAGATACAGGAATCGGATCTTCGAACTCTTCAGACGTGCCCTGGAAG
The DNA here is from genome assembly GCA_948472305.1 of Vicia faba. Taxonomy (NCBI): domain Eukaryota; kingdom Viridiplantae; phylum Streptophyta; class Magnoliopsida; order Fabales; family Fabaceae; genus Vicia; species Vicia faba. The sequence goes on along the minus strand of OX451741.1, from coordinate 330,545,156 downwards.
GATACAGGAATCGAGTCTGGAATTAGTCGTCAACAGATACACCCTGGCAAGATACAGGAATCAGATCTTCAAACTCTTCAGAAGTGCCCTGGCAAGATACAGGAATCGAGTCTGGAATATAGTCGTCAACAGATACACCCTGGCAAGATACAGGAATCGGATCTTTGAACTCTTCAGACGTGCCCTGGCAGGATACAAGAATCGAGTCTGGAATTAGTCGTGAACAAATACACCTTGGCAAGATACAGGAATCGGATCTTCGAACTCTTCAGACGTGCCCTGGCAGGATACAGGAATCGATTCTGGAATTAGTCGTCAACAGATACACCCTGGCAAGATACAGGAATCGGATCTTCAAACTCTTCAGACGTGCCCTGGCAGGATACAAGAATCGAGTCTGGAATTAGTCGTCAACAGATACACCCTGGCAAGATACAGGAATCGGATCTTCAAACTCTTCAGATGTGCCCTGGCAGGATACAGGAATCGAGTCTGGAATTAGTCGTCAACAGATACACCCTGGCAAGATACAGGAATCGGATCTTCGAACTCTTCAGACGTGCCCTGGCAAGATACAGGAATCGAGTCTGGAATATAGTCGTCAACAGATACACCCTGGCAAGATACAGGAATCGGATCTTGAATCACGACTATTGATAGTAATTATCTTTGTATTGATCTTTTATCCTGAAAAGACAAAACGTTAGTTGTATGTGATGTCATGATGTATGACATGCGTGATGTTCTCGAGAATAAATGAGATTGTATGTTCATGATGCGTATATGCATGCTATAATGTATGAAGATATGATGTTCATGAATGTATGTTTTTATCTAGGAAAGTAAATCCTTGACGGGTGCCGGGAAGTTAAATCCTAGGCTGATGTTGGAAGAGGAGAATTCTTTGTTTCCGCTGAGGAGTGATGGTTGCAAGAATACTGGCAGGAGAATATGACTCCGTTGGGGAATAAACTTGATGGAGAGATTACTCTGCGGGGAGCAAACTCTGTGGGGAAAGAGAGGTACTTTGCTGAGGTTGATGATAACTCCGCTGGGGATACCATTGTTGTGTTATGTTGAAGGAATTGATGAACTCCACTGGGGAACAGGAAGACTTCGTCGGGGACGATCTTTCCGTGGCAATTGGCTGAGGATAACCCAGTTATATCCTGGTGGGGAAATAACCTTCTGAATAATGTCGGGGGAGCGTTCGTGCTCTGTGGGTGACAAGCTTCCAGAATCTACCGGGGATAAGCTTCCTGCTGGGAGATGGATTCTACTTTCCTGGGGAAACTTTTGGATTGGACTGGGGAATGGATCCGCTAAACGTCTGGTATACCGCCGGGGAACAATCTTAGATCAATACTGCCAGGGATGCTTGTTAAGAATGTTGTATACTCCACTGAGGAATGTTGAGATCTGCTGGGGATACCCAATTTCCTTGAGGCTGACAGTGGACTAACTCTGCTTGGGGAGAGTATCGTTGACTTGCTGGCTCACTCTCTGGGGAATTAAGATATCTTGGTTACATTCTTCAGCTGAATTTACCTTGGTACCTTGGTGGATAGAGCAATTAGATTGCTTAAACAACTCATCATTGCCCCTGTTTCTAATGTTACCTGTAATTAATCCTTTGTTTCGCATGCAAATATTTATGAGTTTAGCAATTTGTGTCAAATGCATATATCACAATTGAACATTGGACGTTCTTCGCAAAACGAAACAGAAAAAGGAAAAACAATTGGCAGTTGATCTGAAAAGTGAATTTGTATTGATTTTTGAATTGCCTGTAAATAGGCGTTTATGTACAAGAGGTTGACGTCCTAGTAAGAGAACGCTGCCGAACAACAGAGTTTATACAATTTGTACAAAGGGGAAAACAAAATAGCTATGTGAAAAGAACAATCCCACTGGGTTCCAACTCTGCTATCGCCTTTATATCTTCGAGCGTCTCATCACTTGGCTGCTCAGTTGAAGATGAAGCTGATTGATCCATGCCGTATGAACCTGATGTTGGTACCGGATTCTGGATGCAAGGTGATCCAATGAGACATAGTATTACGCTTTAATCCCTAACTTTTTCCTGGACCGCCCTTTCGGGTTTTCAGTCCACCGGGATACCCATTTTTGCCCAAGCCGCCTTTTCAGGTTTTCGACTTGGCGGGTGTACAAATTTTTTTTTATTTCATCCCTCATTTTGCCCGAACCCTTTTGGTTCGCCGGGAAGCCCTAATTTTTTTCCTAGGTATGTCAACCTAGCGGGTCTTTTATCATGCGTAGTATCTTTTTACTATGTCTGCATTGGCGGGGTGAGGGAGGTCGTCGCCATCCATGGTGGTTAGAATCATGGCTCCTCCTGAGAACACATGCTTAACCATAAATGGCCTTTCGTACGTAGGGGTCCATTTGCCCCTGGGATCACTTTGAGGAAGGATGATGCGTTTGATTACCAGGTCCCCAACTTGATACTCTTGTGGTCTGACTTTCTTGTTAAATGCCCTGATCATCCGTTTTTGGTACGTTTGACCATGACATATAGCAGCGAGTCTCTTTTCGTCAATTAGGTTTAACTGATCAAGTCGGGTCTGGATCTAGTCATCTTCGCTCAAGTCTGCATCCTTCATTATCCGGAGAGAGGGTATCTGGACTTCAATCGGCAAGACTGCCTCCATGCCATAGACCAAGGAAAAGGGAGTTGCCCCGGTTGACGTCCTTGCTGAGGTACGGTACCCGTGAAGAGAAAATGGTAACATCTTGTGCCAATCTTTATAAGTCACTGTCATCTTCTGCACAATCTTTTTGATATTCTTATTAGCTGCTTCTACAGCCCCATTCATCTTCGGCCGGTAAGGAGAAGAGTTGTGGTGCTGTATCTTGAATTGCTCGCAGATCTTAGTGATCATCTTGTTGTTAAGATTGGTACCATTGTCCGTAATGATCCTTTCCGGGACGCCGTATCGACAGATCAGGTTATGCCGAATGAACCGTGCCACGACATTCTTGGTTACTGTAGCATAGGAAGCTGCTTCAACCCACTTTGTAAAGTAATTAATCGCTACCAGGATATAGCGATGCCCGTTGGATGCTGTAGGTTTAATCTCTCCGATCATATCAATGCCCTACATTGCGAAAGGCCAAGGTGCAGTCAAGACATTCAGAGGAACTGGAGGAACGTGCACCTTATCAGCATAGATCTGGCATTTGTGACATGTCCGAGAATGTTGGTAACAGTCAGCTTCCATTGTGGACCAAAAATATCCTGCGCGAAGGATCTTCTTTGCCATGGTGTGTCCACTGGAATGTGTTTCGAAGGTACCTTCATGCAGCTCTGCCATGATCCTTTCTGCTTCAGCCTTATCCACACAACGCAGTAAGGTTGAATCATGGTTCCGCTTTTACAGAATGCCGTTGCTGAGGAAGAACTTTGCTGCGAACCTTCTCAGAAACTTCCTGTCATTGATGGATGCACCTTCAGGGTATTCCTGAGCTTTTAAGTACCTCTTCACTTCATGGTACCAGGGTTTTTCAGTTACTACCTCAGCCTCAAGATCACAACAGTATGCAGGTTCGTCCAGTTTCCAGATAATGACCCGGGGAGCCTCATTGTCCCACTTGACTTTGAACATAGAAGACATCGTAGCTAACGCGTCCGCCAACTGATTCTCCTCTCTTGGGAAATGTTCAAAAGTTATCTTTGTGAAATTGGGGATCAATGTCAACACACATTATTTATAAGGAATAAGATTTGGGTGTTTCGTATCCCACTCGCCTTTGATCTGATTGATCATGAGAGCGGAATCTCCAAAGACACTCAGAAACTTGATCCTTAAGTCAATTGCAGCTTGAAGACCCATGATGCATGCCTCGTACTCCTCCATGTTGTTGGTGAAGTTGAAACATAGCCGGGCAGTGAGTGGAGTATGAGTGCCTTGAGGGGATATGATCACAGCGCCGATACCATTACCCAAAGCGTTGGAGGCTCTGTCAAAGTGCATAGACCATCAGGATCCTTCCTCAGGTCCTTCATCCAGTCCAGGTACTTCGCAATCAGTCACTATCATGATACTCTTGTCTGGAAACTCGAAGTTCATTGATTGGTAGTCATCTACTGCCTGGTGTGCCAAGTGGTCTGCCAATACACTTCCTTTGATAGCTTTCTGAGTTGTATACTGGACGTCGTATTCTGTCAAGATCATCTGCCATCTTGCTATTCTTCCAGACAGAGCAGGCTTTTCGAATATGTACTTTATTGGATCCATTTTTGAAATCAACAGAGTAGTGTGAGTCAGCATATACTGTCTCAGCCGGCGAGCAGCCCATACCAAAGCGCAGCAAGTTTTCTCGAGCAGTGAGTATCGGGTCTCACAGTCGGTAAACTTTTTGCTAAGGTAATAAATGGCGTGCTCTTTTCGGCCAGACTCGTCATGCTGCCCCAGCACACACCCCATTGAGTTATCAAGTACTGTCAAGTATAGTATTAGAGGTCTCCCTTCAACCGGTGGCATAAGAATGGGTGGTTCTTGGAGATACTCTTTGATTCTGTCGAAAGCGGCCTGACATTCATCATTCCAACGTACTACTTGATCTTTCTTCAGTAGTTTGAAGATTGGTTCACAGGTAGCTGTTAGATGCGAGATGAATCGGGCAATGTAATTCAGACGTCCTAGAAAGCCTCTGACTTCTTTCTCTGTCTTGGGAACCGGCATCTCTTGTATGGCTTTAACCTTGGCCGGGTCTACTTGAATACCTTTGTCGCTCACGACGAAGCCTAGCAACTTTCCAGATCTTACCCCAAATGTGCACTTGTTTGGGTTCAACCTTAGCTTGTGCAACTTCAGACGGCCAAACAGCTTCTGTAGATGGTCAAGGTGTTCCTCCTTAGTTTGGGACCTTGCAATCATGTCATCGACATACACTTCAATCTCATGATGGATCATGTCATGAAATAAAGCAACCATGGCACGTTGGTAGGTTTCCCCAACATTTTTCAACCCGAATGGCATGACCTTGTAATAGAAGGTGCCCCACTGAGTAACAAAGGTAGTCTTCTCCATATCTTCAGGAGCCATCTTGATCTGATTATAACCTGAAAAACCATCCATGAAGGAGAACACCTTGTGCTGAGCAGCATTGTCAACCAGAACATCAATGTGAGGTAAGGGGAAATCATCCTTGGGGATGGCCCTGTTCAGATCTCTGTAATCGACACACATTCTGACCTTACCATCTTTCTTTGGCACTGGAACCACGTTGGCGACCCACTGAGGGTAAGAAGTCACTGTTAGAAACCCGACATCAAATTGCTTCATAACCTCAGCTTTGATCTTCTCGGACATCTCTGGACGCATACGGCGGATCTTTTGTTTAATCGGAGGGCAGTCTTCCTTGGTAGGCAAGTGATGGACCACAATGTCGTTATCCAACCCAGGCATGTCTTTGTAAGACCAGGCAAAGATCTCCATATAATCATGCAGCATCTGAACCAACTGTTGTTTCACGCTGAGCTCCAGATTAGCACCAATCTTGACTTCTTTCCTGTCTGTCTCAGTACCCAGATTTACCGTTTCCACTGGCTCTTCATGTGGTTGAATGGCCCTCTCTTCCTGGAGTAACAGTCTTGCAAGTTCTCCAGGCACTTCGCAATCATCTTCACCTTCGTCTTCGGCTAAGTTGATCGGATTTTCAAAGTCATAACTCGCAGTAGCAGAGTCGTTACCAGTGAGATCCAGAGTGGATTGAAACATGTACGAGTGAGTGTGTGTAAATACAGCTGTTTTGCAATATATAAAGAAAGAAAGGGAGCGCAAGATTTGAAATGTGAAAAACGTCCAATGCTTTTATTCATGATATATGAAAGTGCCAATCAAAAGCCCTCACAAATAAAACCACGGTGCCCCGGGTAAGACACCGGGCCATAAAGTTTCAAATTATTGTTTATTACAAATCCAAAACAAAGAAGTTCATTACTGGGTGACAAAAGTAATGGGTGTAAAGTCTTTTGCGGTCCAGTTGCTAGGTCCACCGTTAGTTGTTGGGTAGATCTAGCTGTCAAACTCGGATTCTTCCACTTCGTCTTCATCCCCAATAGCATTCACTCCTGGATTGGTGATGAGCACAGGAGGTCTTCCAATCCTTGCCTTGCGTACAACCTTCTGAGCTTCTGCAGTGAAACCCAAGCCAAATTTGTCAGTCTTTGGAGTAAAATCAGGGAGCCTGCCCCAGATTGCACATTCACCTTTTTCAATCATAGCCCGGGCGTCCTTTAAGGAGGCCATCTTCAAGGGATAACCCTCTCCAGTCACTGCTTCTGCTGCTGCCAATGTTTGTGGCACCTCTTCAAAATGTTGAAAGGGGGTCTCAATGAACTCCCCGTCCATTTCCACATACCTGAAGGAGTTGAGGTGGCTGACCATGTATTCCTCTTCCCCTTGCACTGTTACAATCTTCCCCCTGACCGGGTATTTGAGCTTCTGATGTAAAGTTGAAGTCACAGCTCCAGCCTTGTGGATCCACGGGCGACCCAGCAAACAAGAATGGGATGGACGGATGTCCATCACGTAGAATTTTGAATCAAATACCTGTGAACCAACCCTGATCGGGATGTCAACCTCGCCATGTACCATCCTTTTGGACCTGTCAAAGGCCCGAACAACAATGTTACTTGGTTTGAGCTCTAAACCCTCACAGTCCAGCCTGTCTAGAGCCTTCTTGGGTAGCACGTTTAGTGAAGAACCAGTGTCAACCAGCACATGAGCAAGAGTAGTGCCCCTGCATTCAATGGAGACATGCAGGGCATCATTATGGTTCTTCCCCTTGGCCGTCAGATCAGCATCAGAGAAACCCAGACCATTATCAGCGGTTAAGTTGGCCACACAGTCGATGAATTGGTCAGCAGACGTCTCTTGAGGTACGTGGGCCATCTTCAGGAAAGAAATCAGGGCCTTGGCATGGGCCTCTGAGCACAGCAACAGTGATAGCATGGAGATTTTAGAGGGGGGGTGCCCCAGCTGTTCAACGATGTTGAAATCACTTTCTTTATAATCTTGAGGATCTCTTCCATCTCTTGCTTGGAAGCCTCAACAATGGTCTTTGGTGCCTCCGTCCGGGCAGGCACATCAGCAGCAATCCCCTTTCCCCGAGCGTCAGATGACTCGGCAGCAGGGGTGGAAACTTGATTAGGGGGGAAACAGGCACAATGGCAGGTGTGATGACCAGAGGTCTTTGAATTGCTGGAGGAGCGATGTTTGGTGAGAACAGTCTTCCACTACGAGTGACCTTAGTAGGCCCGGTGATGTTAGTGACATCGGTACCAGTGTTGAACTCTTGTTTCACTCCTAGAACATAAACATCTGCCTCGTAGTGCCATGGGACAGCTTTATCAGACTTGTAGGGGATGGGCCCCAGAACAGTAATGGTGATGGGAGCAATCTTGTGAACAGGAAAAATTTGGACAGGCTTCTTTGAAGGAGCCTTGGAAGGGTTATTGAAAATGGTAACAATTGAAGCTTCTTCAACAGGGGCAGCAGGAACTGCAGTCTTCTTGAACAAGATCTCTTTACTATCCATCAGGTTTTGGACGCCTGATTTCAACAAAGAACAACCAGCAGGGGAATCAGCATATAAAGGGCAACCTTTGCTACATCCCGGAAATAAACCGGCTAGCAACAGGTTCCTCTTGACGGTCAACAGCGGAGTAGCAACATCATCCACAGAAGCTACATACAAATCCTCCTCAACAACATTCACTCCATGCTGGGGCATAGGAGCAGTCACAACGTTTGGCCTTTCGGGCGCCTCAAATTGTATTTCCTTGGCATCAATAAGGTCCTGCACCTTATTCCTCAGGGCCCAGCAATCATCAGTAGAATGTCCCGGGCTATCAGAGTGATACGCGCAACGGGCGTTGGGGTTGTATTTCGGAGATGCTGTGTTTACCATCTTCGGAGCCTCTTTGACAGTTACCAGGCTAGTTGACAGCAGTTGCGGCAGGATCTGAGAGAGAGTCATTATGAGCCGAGTATACTGCCATTTGGGCCTCTCAGCTCTGGGTTGGTTGTATTGTTGTGGAGCAGCATCAGGCTTAGAAATAACCACCGCGTTGACAGCTTGGCGGCATTCAGGTTTGTTCTGCCTTCTTGGACCATACACAGCACTGGCCTCCTTCTTGAAGGGCTTCTTTTCAGCATTTGAGGAGGCGCCCTTCTGTATTTTCCCTGATTTTATACCAGCTTCGATCCTTTCACCAGTCAAGATCAGGTCAGTAAACCCAGCAGAGGAATTACCAATGAGATGGTTGAAGAATGGACCAGATAGGGTCCCCAAGAACATGTCCACTAGCTCACGATCTGTTAATGGTGGCTGCACCCTGCCAGCCAGATCTCTCCATTTCTGTGCGTACTCCTTAAAACCTTCTCCCGATCCTAGCGACATACCCTGGAGTTGGGTACGCATAGGAGCAAGGTCGGAATGATATTGATACTGCTTGTAGAAAGCAGTGGCCAAATCCTCCCAGTTACGAATGTTGGTTCCATCCAGCTGATAGAACCATTCGAGGTGAGTCCCTGAAAGACTCTCCTGGAAGAAGTGGATCCATAAGTTCTTGTCTACTGTGTAAGGCTGGATCTTCCTTACATAAGAACGGAGGTGCATCTTGGGACAGGAAGCTCCGTCATACTTCACAAAGGCAGGCGCCTTGAACTTGTGTGGGATCACCACCCCAGAGGATAACCCCAAATCTCCGAAATCCAACCCAGGCACGCGTTGAATCTCCATAGCATTTAACCTGTCCTCCAGTTGTTTGTACCGGTCCTCAACAGGAGGCTACTGTTCGTCATTGAAGTCTGTCTCAGTGTCAGAGACCACAGGACTAGGGACCACTCTCCCTTGGTGACTACCTTCCCCCACAGATGGAGTAGTCCTCTCAGCTTCATTCTGCAATGTGTTCCCGAGTCTGCGCCCAGTGTTGAACAGCACAGTCCTCTTCTTCTTCTTCTTGACCAACAGAGCCTTCAACTCCTCCTGACCTTGGGCCAAACTCATAATCATCTCTTGGAACTGGGCGTTCTGAGCCTGGAGGGCCTTGATGGACTGCTCAGTAGATGATTCAGGGTTCATGATGTTAAAATAAATAGCGAAGAACATTAAGCAACCTGAAAAGAAGAGTACCTGCTATGCACATGATTAATGGAATGCGTATGATTTATGTTTTCAAAGACAATCGGGAATCAACTTTGTAAACAAAAAGGAACACACTTCATTAGATTCAACTTTGAAATTTAAATTATTCAACAGATTGCCCTTAGGCGTTACATAAAAATGGAAATACTGAAGAGGGAAATAAAAACTGTAAAAGAACATCCAAAGTTCATCATTGATCCCAGGGTCTCCTCTTCTCAGTACGGATGTAGTCATTCAAGGCCCGCTCGTTCTCCAACTGCTTTGTCAGTTTCTGGATCTTCAATTCCTGCTCGTTGAACTTTTCCCGATAAGAATCCCGTTCTTCTCGTAGTTGCAACCAAGACCTCTTTAGTGTATCAACATCAGTAGGTATCTGAGGAGGGAGAATAGTTGGAGGAATCCCATCTCTATCAGGATACTCAAGAATGATGGGTCTGACAGCTTCATATGGCATACCTAACTTCTGAGCACGGATGCAGACCCATTTGTAGTAGGCTTCCATAGGTAGAGAAGTCTTTGGTCCCAGCTCTTGTGGGTCAGCTTTGTGAATTATGTCCCAAGCTTTGATGAACCTACGACGCAGCTCGTCACTATCTACCTGAAACTCAAAACTGATATGAGGCATCAACATCTCGTGAGGCCCTGCTCTTCTGGCTCTTCCAAACTGACGGAGAGCTAGACATGGGTTATAAGAGATTCCTCCTTGGGTACCAATCAAAGGAACATTAGGATATTCTCCGCAACGATCAATAACAACTACCTCATCCAAACCCCTGAGAGTCCAAATGATGTCATTATCAGTGAGAGACATTAACCTATGAGCCCAACCTCTTCCTTCTTTGTTCTTCAGCACGAACTTAGGGAGGTGCAAAATAAACCACCTCACTAACAAAGGAATACAACACCACAGAGTTCCTCGTCTTCGGGCAGTACGAGCATAAAGTTGTTGCAGGATATCACCCAAGAGAGTGGGCACAGGGTTCCGAGACATGAAGATCCTTATGGCAGTGACGTTAATGAAGTTATCAGGATTAGGAAACAAAACTAGACCATAGATTAAGAGAGCCAGAATGTCTTCATACGCCCTAAAGTCCAGGTCATTCCAGAAACTGTTAGCCTTACCAATCAGAAACTTGGCTAAGAAACCCTTAACTCTGCTTCTAGTCACCCAGTTGTCCATTACCTCCTTGTGGGTCAAAGGAAGAGCTGCAACAATCTCCTCAAGCCTAAGAGTCTTTTCCCAACCAGTGTAGGGAGTCTGATCCAAGATAGGGATACCAAGCAAATCAGAGAACTCTTCCAGGGTAGGGACCAGCTGGAAGTCTTGAAAGGTGAAGCAGTTGTACAAGGGATCATAAAACTGTGTCAGGACACTCATCAGTTGTTGGTCCCATTTTGCAGTGATTAAGCCGAGAAGAGAACCATGCCTCTGGATGAAGGAAGTAGTATTTGGAATTCTGCTAACCAATTCTTCAAGCAACTCAGGTGAGTGAACAAATTTGAACCGGATAGTGTTCGTTCGCATAGGTATCATGATGTCCTACAAAACAGAGCAAAGGTGAAACCCTCTTGTCTTTGAAATGGTCAGTCCTTATGCAGGATGCATGCAATGTTTATGATGGCATGATGTTATGATAAAGCACACCACAAATATTCACAAAGGAAAACATGATAGGGCACACAAGACAAGCCCTTAGAGTTTAGGCCAGCATGGGGTCTAGGTATTACCCTCTTTCAGTTTGTTGGTTAAGACCTGTCCTATCAAAAGTAACCGGGTTCTAGAGGATCCCAATATCACTGACTACCCTCAATCGGTCATAACTCCAGCGTCGTAATCTTTTCTTGCGGCCAAAACCATCACGAAAGTTTAGCCTCAATGGGCGTAGCATACTGCTACTGTTCTATTGGCCAAGTTGGGTCGTTTAAGGTTCTAAGGTCGGTTGGTGCTTAATGACTCCTCAGAAGACCCATATTCTCCTCGTTGCGACACAAGGGATATCGGTACAGACCAAGGCGCCACACCAACGTAGCCACTGCTTCACCCATGTCGGTCTATGCCGGACAGGTCCCTCACAGCTTATGCTACCTAACAGGGTATCCCCAGATCCGGGTTAGGATCTATGTAACTCCGATGCAGCCCACAATAATAAAGCAAACAAACACAGCAATTGAAAACACAAGTATGAGCTATCCTAAGGTATACCTCACTTTAAAGTTTCCCCAGCAGAGTCGCCAGTTCTGTGATCGGTGGATTTAGAACTGACTGTTTAACGCTGGTTCGTGAAATGTCGCGGAAGTAAGAGTCGCCACCGTCTTTTATTTTCTCCAACATGGACAGGACAAAAGCACAGCAAAATTCCTTATGAGATAGTTTCTCGGTTCGGGAGGTAGATTTATAGAAAGGGAAGGTGTTAGCACCCTTTCTATCCATGGTTATCCATGGGCTCTTAGATACTTGCTCATTGTGTTTTCAAAAGTGTTTGCTTTTCAATGTGTGAGTGGGTTTGAAAAAGTTTCGTTTAAAGATTTCAGAATGACTCTTGTATCAGTCCTCAAGAGTGTTTGAAAAATTGTTTTGAAAGCTTTTTTGAAAGTGTCGGTGTGAAAAGAGTTTTGATTTGTTTTTTAATAGAGCAAGTATCTATGAGTCATCTACCTACCCTAAGGAATTAGGCTGTGTAAATGTCCTTAAGGTAGTTCTATCCCACCATCGAGAGGTAGGTAGCGCCACCATTGGAGGTGTTCGGGTCAATTCGTTTTTTAGGGACAGTGTGGTCACCGGAGCAATAGTAGGACACCTTAGAAGCTACCCTTATGCCCTTGATCCTTTTTTAATCCGAGGCAACCGTTTTGAGGCAACTGGATCATGGACATAAGGACTTACTAAAACGTCCTATACTCGACGACCACGTTTCGAAGGTAAGGCAACAGGTGAGGCGTACCCTAGAAGTGGTGTGTGAATTTGTGTGTTGTTTTCATGTTAAGTTTATCTTTGATCAGGGCATTTGTGAGCTACGAGTTATTTTTAATTAGCCATACATTCTTTCATGCAATTAGAATTTAAAAGTGCGGAAATTTAAATGCGGAAAGATAAATCCTACGCTATTACAAGGCGCGGGTCTATACATCGCCAAAAATTACAAAGACCCGTTTTTTTTAGTAAATGAATACGGAAAGTAAATAAAAACAGTAAAAGTCCTAATTACTATTACATATCCGGAGCAATTACATAATAATCAAATAAAGTAAATGCGCGCGAAATAAGAATCGGGAATGTCTAAAGGTGTTGACCCTTTTTAGAAAAGAAAATTGATTTTTTTGGTCTTTTTGGTAATTAAATGAAATTAAGAACTAATTAATGACTAATTAATTATTTTAATTAAAAGAAAATATTTTTGTTTTTTATGTTTTTATGAAATAAAATAGAAAAAGAAATAAAATTCTAGGTTAACCTAAATCTAAATCTATTTTAATTATTAAAAAGAAGGTTAAAATGGCCTAATTAAAAAACTAATTCAATTATGGTTTATTTACAAAATAAAAATAATAATAATAAAAATGTTAATTATATTTTTTTTGGTTTTTTATGAAAATGTGTTAATTGAGTAATTTGTTAGTAATAAAATAAAAAGGTTAAAAATAATAGGAAATGACAAAAACAAATAAAAAAGAAGAAGTAAAAACCAAGGGGGTGTGGGCCAAATAGGAGGGTGCAAGACTGAAATTGTGGCCCATTTGAGGAAGCCACGTTGACTTTCCTGGATCACCTACAACATGCTTGACTCCAGACTATGGTGCTCCCTGCTTTTTGTCCTTTGGATCTGCCTTGAAGACACCTGGCTTGTTGGATCTATAGGGTTTATGATGAGCCTTCCTTGGAGCGCTGCACAAGAAAGCCATGAGAAAAACAATATGGAAATTATAAGGGACCTGGGAATCGAACCCGGGTCCCAACGCTTACCAAACACACTGCCAGCCAACTGAACTACACGCTAGTTGTAAGTATAATGGAAACGAAATAATATATTGAATAAGCGCCCCATAGGCTGAACCAACGCGCGCGAATTTGAATACGCCTATGCCTGGCTGCCACGCAATCATCTTCAAGCTTTTTATGCAAAATACAAAACATATAGCGGGGGTTTTAAACCCCCACAAAATACAGCCAAAATGAAAATAGCGATTAGCTCCTCGTGAAGCATAAATTAGGCGCGATAGGTCCGTTTGATTCGTCTTGTTCTTCTCAATTCAACCATGGGTGTTTGGAACCCTGATTTTACAGTATGGTGAAACCCCCAATTTCAAACCTTGAAAACCCTAAAATACTTTAATGGTAAATCAAGATTTAACGCGTTAGAATGCAATTGGATTATCCTATTAGCTTCAGAAAGCCCCTAACAATACAAAACAATCAAAAAAATGGATCAAATGCTTATGAAATTTGATATACAGTTTTGAGAAATGGAGCAAACCGAATGAGGTCTATGGCACGATTTCTTGAGTGATTGTGCTTGGTTCTGATTGCCAAAGGTTCCTAGGGATACCAGGAGTGTGTTTTGATTGAAAGGGAGGTTTAAAACGTGCTGCAAATAGGTTTACAGATTTGCTTTTTTTTCTTGAAAGTTTGAAATGTGTTTGGCCGTTTTGGGTGTTTCTTAGGTCGTGAATCCTCTTGTGGTAGCTTGCACATGTGTTATGTAAAGAGTTTCAATCAGAATTAAGAGCCTTGAAGCCTTGCATTCATGTTTAAGATTTTGCCATAACCTCCATTGAAACCACTTTCCATTTTTGTGTCAAATTTGAATTCTTGCTTGGTATAGCCCCTTGCACGGATTTGGAATGTGCATGATGGTGTATCAAAGCATTTCAATACAAAATATATCCCCTAATTAATTTCTTTGATTTTTATTTGATTTTAAAAGATTTAAAATGAATTAAATCAAATAATATTAAATAAAAATGGAAAAATTAATTTTAAATCTTGAAATAATTTGTGGGACACGTGGGAAGCATGGCCAAGCTGAAACAAGTGGAAAAAGTGGGGCCCTTTTGTCAAAAATGAAATTTCAAGGATAATTGACTTTGGCCATTTCACAAAAATTTCCCAACTTCTCCAATGCATATCTTGCTCAATTTTGAAGCTATGAACATGTTCTTGGACATTTTGGAAAGGTCTTGAAGTCCTCTAACCAATTTCTTTGGTCCCATGTGATTTTGATTTACCAATCTCAAGTTATAGTCTTTGACTTAAAGTGCCTTTTTGTTGACTTTTGAAAATGACCTATAATGTTGAAATTGATAACTTTTTGTGAGAGCATTTCTTGGATTTAGAATTTGAAGATGAGTTGTAGGAAATGTCTTCCCCTTCAAGATGAACATTGGATGGGATTTTTCTGATGAACCATGAAAAAGTTATGCCTTGGTCAAGTTACAGTTGACTTTTTAGCTGTCCAAAAATAGAAACTTTTGACACCTTGATGATTTTTGAGCCATTCTTGTGAAATCATGGTCAAGACTTGACCAATTGATGATTGTGGCTTCAAAATAAGATGTTGACCAAAAATTTTGACTTTTGGCTGCCAAATGACCATTTTGCCCCTACAGTTGACTGTTGAGCAATTAGAGTTTTTTGACTGTGCAACTTGACCTTGTGAGCCTTGAAACTTGACATGTAGGTGCTTGACAATGTGTATGAGCATATGGGACTTGATTGAGCCCTTGAAAACCTCAACTTCCTTGCAGGAACCAAAACCCTAATTTTGACTGTGTTAGGAGGCAATTGGACTGTGCAACCCTTAAGGGATTTTGAACCATGATCTTGGCAGATTTTGAAGAATATGGGAGGGCAAATTTTGGGGTACAACAGTCCTCCTAATACTAGACCTAGTTAGGAAAATGACTCTGAGTCTTGTTGTTGTCTTATTTTGCTGGAGCTTGGATTTTTTAAGAACATGAAGGTGATAAAGGGTTATTTGTTTCCTGGAAGCAGTGTTAGGCTTTGGAACCAGACTTTTTTGTGAGTTCGAGAAGAAGGAAATTAATGTTCTACAATATGTTGAGACATTGTGTCAGCAGGTGTGAAGATTCCTGTTGCGTAACAGATTCTCTGGGTGCTAAACAAATGTGTGATCACATAGGTTTGGAACCTACTCCTAATTTGGAAGAGGAGACGTCTGGGCTGTATATCTAAGGTGTGGTATTCAGAAAACATATCTTAGAATGGTGGGCTGGTTAACTGTTGATCAACAATTTGGTTACTCCTTGGTTCAGTTTATTTCTGATCCAAGTTAGTAGAAGTGCAAAGGCTGAGCTTTAGTGTCCTGGAGAATCTTGTTATCTCAGCCAATTGTTTTTATATATGAAGGTCAAATTCATATGTGAAGGATATTCTCTCTAACATCTGGAAGATCCTTCTGATCAAAGGAGCTAGATTTATTTTGGTATCTTGTTGGTGGCTGTTGTACCCCAAAATTTGCCCTCTCATGTTTTCAAAGGTCTTCCCTTACATGGTTGGTCACAAACACTTGCCTAACGAAAATAAAGTTTTTTTTGAAGATGAATAAAGTGTCTTTTGATTGGCATCTGGGAAAAGTCTTTGATTGGGTATCCAAAATCCTTCGATACAGGCTTGACTCACCAGTCTTCAATTGGGCATTTGGCACTCTTTGATCGGGCTTTGATTAGTAAGCTTCAATTAGGTGTTTGGAACCCTTCGATAAAGCTTTGGTCCGTAAGTTTTCGATTAAGCACTGGACCCCCTTCGATCAAGTCAATTTCACAATGCTTCGACTACGCATTAACTACTTCAGGCTTACCTTTGACTCACGAGGCAAGAATCTCCTACAAGTTTGTTTCGATTCACAAAGGAAAAGGCCCCTCAACTTTCCAGCACACCAGGCAAGAGGCTCATTCGAAGAACATGTAAATGACTCATTCGAAGAACATGTAAAGGTCCATTCGAAGAAGCATTCAAAGGGTCCATTGGAAGAACATATAAAGGTCCATTCGACGAAGCATTCAAAAGGTCCATTTGAAGAAGCATTCAGAAGGTCCATTCGACGAAGCATTCAAAAGGTCCATTTGAAGAAGCATTCAGAAGGCCCATTCGAAGGGTACATAAGAAGTCCATTCGAAGGAGGCAACTCAAGATCAATCGAAGAGCATGGCCTTAAGGCATTCGAGAATCAAAGGTGTCCAAATTCATTCAAGATTCCAAAGAGACATGAATTGAACGAGTCCATGGCATGGATCGAAGAAGTCTTTTCTCTTCTTTATTTTTACTTTTTACTTGTCTTTCAATTTAATTGTAATAGTTAATTAGGACGTTTATTTATCGCTTTATTATTTTCAAAGGGTTTGTTTTTGGCTATGTAAATACCCGAAGCCTTGTAATAGCGTAGTTTAATTTCTGCATTTTAAATTCCGCAAAATATCAAACTGTTAGATGTATGATATTAGGATGCATGACAAGAATGTATAACTAATTTTAAAACAGTTAGATAACCTTAAAATGTGCAAAGATAATAATCTGAAATTGAATCACTCGCACATGCGCACTCCTAGGGTACACTCCCACTTAGTTGCCTTCGGTAAACGGTCATTGATTATAGGATGCTTTAGTTGTCGTCCTTTTTTCTAAACAAAGATCAAAGTCCCGATTCGGAAATTTGCCTCAGAATGGTTGCCTCGGAATTGTTGCCTCGAATAATTGATCTAAGACATTAGGGTTATTACTAAGACGTCCTAACATTGCTTTAGTGACCGTACGTCCCTTTTCAAATTGACCCTCAAAACTCCAACGACGGTGCTACCTACTCACTAATAGTGGGATAGCATTGTCTAAAGGAAACGAATACAGAATGATTCTTTTTTTCGAGTAGGTAAATTAGTTCTTAAGTACTTGCTCAATCCAAAAAAACTTTTTCACACTTACACTCCTTTACAAACAAAGTTTTCAAAACACTTCATTACACTCTTGAAGACAGAAGCAAGAGTTAAATCGAAGTCAAAACAAAAGCTTTTCAAATCACACACAAAGAAAACAATTTTGAAAATGATGAGCAAGTACCTAAGAGCCCGTAGATAACTACGGATAGAAAGGGTGCTAATACCTTCCCTTCCTATAATCTACCCCCCGTACTCATAAATATCTAGAAAAAAGGAATTTTTCTGTGCTTTTTTCCTTTCCTTGTTGGATAAAATAAAAGTCGGTGGCGACTCTTGCTTACCGTGACATTTTGCAAAAACAAACGCAAAACGCAAACCAGCAAATTCCTTAAAAAAATAGGGAAACAAGTCCCGGTTATGGCCACCGTATCACAGAACTGGAGACTATGCTGGGGAGAATTAATAAGTGGGGTGTACCTTAGGATTAGTTCATCATATTGTTTTCAATTGCTTGATTTGTTTGCTTTATTTTTGTGGGCTTTGAATCGGAGTTACTATAGATCCTAACCCGGATCTTAGGTAAGTAGAAATAGACTGTGAGGGAACTGTACGGGGTAGACTGATACGGTTGAAGCAGTAGCTACGTTGATGTGTCACATTAGTTGGTACCGATATCCCTTCTGGAGCAACAAGGAGAGTATGGGGCTGCTATATGGGTCATTAAGCATCAACTGACCTTAGAACCTATAATCGACCAACTTGGCCATAGAAAGTAGGAGTATTCTACACTCATTGAGACCATACTCTCGAGATGGTTCCGGCTGCAAGAAAAGATTGCATGACTGGAATTATGACCGATGGAGGATGGTCAATGATATTGAGAACCTCTAGAACCCGGTTACTATTATTAGGACAGGTTGAACCAAATGAACTTCAAGGGGGTAACACCAAGACCCCATGCAAGCCTAAACTTAAGGCTGTTTGTATAACTTGTGTGCTTTCAACTTGAACTACTTGCACATTTATGTTATCTGAATTTAGGAGTTCCTTGCAGGTTTTGTTTACAGTCCTAATCCAATAACTTGGCTTGCCGGATTTACTTGTTTACATCACCTCGTACTTTTGCTTAAACGCATAGCATACACATCATAACATCATGCCTTAATATTTCCTTAACCATTTCAAGGATCTCAAGGGTTTGTGATGCAGGTTATGGTAAATCATACGTCGAACAAGGGGCAAGGGGATTTATTTTCCTCTAGCCAATGTCGTCTATAAATCAAAACATGATAACTTGAGTCAGTGGCTATGACCCACTCAATATGGTGAGTTCGACTCTTGAAGAAGGACTCTTGATGACACGAAGTTTCTTCAATCAAGCTGCAACCAAATTCTAACAGTTTCTTGTTTACCCCGTGAGACCCTTGAAAACATTGCATACATATATCATACATATCATTGCATAACAGGTCTCCCAGTACAGGTCTCTCATATCCTCGCTGTTTATTTCAGCAATGGCTCTCAAACAAGACAACAGAGATCTTCAAGAAGCACAGTTCAGGGAAATATTCCTAAACCTATCCAAGGGGCAGAAAGAGTTGAAAACACTCCTCGTTGGGAATTTGGTCAAGACAAGTCCTGAAGACGATAAGGAAGAACGACTGGAACAACTGCAAGCTGAGGTAGATGCAATAAGAACCCAGATGCTGGGGCAGATGGCCCTTATCCAAGGGTTAGCCCGGGAACAAGAAGAGTTAAGAACCATTATCAACCAGCTTCATCAAGACCGATACAACAGTATGAAGCAAACAGTCGAGGTCGGGGACCAAGTCATTGATCAACCTTCAAGAAGACAAGGTTTTGGTTCGATGAAGAATAGACCTCTCCAAGTTGCTACTACCTCATGGGTCCAACAACAACCTCGCCAAAAACAACGGGTTAATCAGAGTAAGCTAGATACACCCAAGAGGCAGTTTACCAAGCTCAACATGCCGCTGTCTCAAGCGTTACAACACATGTTAAGGATGAATCTGGTGACATTGATAGGACCTCATATGAATCCCAAGACTACTTCACCTAACTACAATCCGGATGCAAGATGTGCATACCATTCCAACAGCCCTGGACATGACACCAACAACTATTGGGCGTTGAGAGACAAAATTCAAAACCTGATTGATGAAGGAGCATTGGAATTCACACAAGATGGTCAACTGAAATGTTTCTGTCAATCCTCCAAGGCTCACCATTTGAAGTGACAAGTTTTGACAAGAGAGGCTTTTGTTCATTAGAGTTTTCAAGTTGTAATTTTCTTTTGATTGTTCGAATATTTGTTCATGTCAAACTTTGTTACTTTATCAATGCATTGCATATGTCTGTTTTGAATCAATGCATTCGTATTCACTATATTTAAATTTATTTCCTTTTTGTGATGTTCAACTCTCGGTTAAAAAAACTCTAAGCCTTTAGAGGGAGGATGACGAAAACGATACCACGATCTCTACAATATGCTTTTGAACAGACCCCGCTGACGATGTACAGGTGTTATTTCAAATACTAAACAGTGGAGTTATAAGGAAGATAATCCCCAGTCAACCCCTTTGAGCCAAAGAAGTAGGAGTTTTTCTTTTTACACAAATTAAAACCCTTAATCACAACCTGCGGCAGGGTAGCTTTCTCAGTTAATCCAGGTGCACAATGAATGGCATCAAAGACGTTCTCCCAAAACAAAAGACAGTGATGGTTCCTTATAATCGTCAAGATAGGCAGTCATTATCTCTCAAAAATAAAAGCCTATTAAGTAAAACCTATGAAGGAGACTTAAGAAAAAACTGGAGCATCCCGCTGACTGTAATCACAAAAAAGAAACAGTTCAGGCAAAAGACAGGGATAATAAAATCAAAAAAGAAAGAGTTCCTACAAACTCTCAACAAAAATGACTTCCTGTTCAAAATAAATTATCGGTATCCAAGCCATCACTAGAATATCAGAGCAAAGACTCAAACGGGATCTAAATGCACAATTAGTTGAGTTTAGGATCGAAGAACATCACGAAGAACGGGTGGGTACAAATACATTTTGAGCCTTTATCCTTTGTTTCTTGAACTGTGAACCAGGCCATGTTATAACCCTTAAAAGTCCTAGCTGAAGCATGGGTTAGTTCGAAAGCATACTGTTACAAAAGGTATCCTGACTCCTGTAGGACTTGCTGTAAATCCTGAGTTGACATTACATTTTACAAAATTTGCTTGTTTTACTGAAAAATGCATTTTCGAGTTTTTTTTTCCAAGACAGTCATAAGCTTTGCATTCTTAAAATAACATTGTTTGCATATGACTGTTTGTTCAAACAGCAGAGAAATTCGTACGACGAATATCTAGTGAACAAAAACCTTCTCAATAAAAAGGATCACCTCAAGTGGAAAAAAATTTCCAACCAAGGGGCGTGGCATGATCATTGTCCATCATCTGGGGCAGCCAAGTCAAGATTCAAGGAATCTCTCAAAGATGCCAAATAGCCAGGGACAAATCTTCATCTGAATCACTTGGGGCATTGGACATGAATTCCAGCAACGAATCTTGCATGATCAAACAAACATCTTCTGGTAGTATGGCAACACAACACTACCGACAGTGACAACTCCCTACACCATGAGAGTGCGGACATAGTCAGAAAATACTGCGCATGAACAAAGACCCGCTAGGTTGACTGTCCTAGGCAAAATAAGGGCATCCCGACGAACCAAAAGGGTTCGGGAAAAAATTAGGGATAAAAAATAAAAAAATTTGTACACCCGGCAAGTCAAAAACCCGAAAGGGCGGCTTGGGAAAAAAAGGGTATCCCGGTGGATTGAAAATCCAAAAGGTCGGTTCAGGCAAGAATTAGGGATCAAAGCGTACGACTATGTCCCGTCATCTTGTCACTTGCCTACCAGAAGAAGACTGATCATTCCGATCGAAAGTTACCAAGCACCTCATAAGTTGGGGATAACACTCTCCACAAGGCCTCCGCAGGCACTTCCTCCAGCAGATACAGGGGCAGAAAAGTCTCGATACGAAGTCATTGTCATATCCTCAGCATGCGTCCCAGTAACATTCACTCCCCGCAGAGTAAGAAAAGGACAGTGATGTTAGCAGTCCTGAACAGGACACCACTCTCTCCAGCTAAGGCTCGCAACCGCGAATGAGTCATCGATATTCTCCCTAAACAAAGTTTATCTATCACCAGCACTGGAAGATTATCCCCAGTAAAGTTTGGAGAATTATCCCCGGTGGAGTCTGGAGGACTACCCCCAGTAGAGTCTGGAAGATTGTCCCCAGTAGAGTCTAAAAAATTGACCCTAGTGAAGTCCCCACTGGAAAATCATCTCCAACGGAGTTCATTCCTTTCGCAAATAGAAACTCAATCCCCAACGGGGTTCATTATCACCAGCAACGGTAATTTATCCCCAGCTGAGTTTATTTCCTCAAATCAGCGGATCCTCCGACAGAGCATGTCCTCCCCACAGAGTCATTTCCTCGTCAGTCTATTCCCCAGAGGAGTTATCCTCTCCTACAGGATCATTCCCACAATCATCTTCATTCATTATCCCCAGCGTAAACGAAGAATTCAACTCTTTTCTCCAGCAGCAATCCGGGATTTATTTTCCCCAACTAGCGGATATCATGAAAACATTACATCATGACATATGCATAAGCATCATACAACACAATCTCATTTATTTTGAGAACATCATTGCCTGATACATATCATACATTACATACAACTAACCTTTACCTTTCAGGAAATATACAATCAAATTCTCACCAAATTCAAGTTATGAAGCCCGGATCCGACCGGATAGTATCTTGATTTCTACATCATATTGTGATGCCCGGATTCGACCGGATAGCAGTATCAAAAACCATGAAACCTGGATTTCGACCAGATAATGGTACAAGACACTGTGAAGCCTGGATTTCAACCAAATAACAGTGAGGTACAATGTGAAGCTTGGATTTCAACCAAATAGCAGTTTACTCGGCCAATTACTTTGAACCCCGGATTCGACCGGATATTAGTAGGCCCCAAAATCAAAGGGAAGCCCGGAGGCGACCGGATAACCATTTGATTTTCTTCTGAAGCCTGGATTTCGACCAGATAGGAATTAAGGTATTGTGAAGCCTGGATTTCGACCAGATAGGAATTAAGGTATTGTGAAGCCTGGATTTCGACCAGATAGCAATACAAGACCATGAAGCCTGGATTTCGACCAGATAATGGTACAAGACACTGTGAAGCCTAGATTTCGACCAGATAACAGTGAGGTGCACTGTGAAGCTTGGATTTCGACCAAATAGCAGTTTACTCGGCCAATTACTTTGAAGCTCGGATACGACCGAATATTATTAGGCCCCAAAATCAAAGGGAATCCCAGAGGCGATCAGATAACCATTTGATTATCTTATGAAGCCTGGATTTCGAACAGATAGGAAGTAAGGTATTGTGAAGCCTGGATTTCGACCAGATAGCAATACAAGACCATGAAGCCTGGATTTTGACAAGATAATGGTACAAGACACTGTGAAGCCTGGATTTTGACCAGATAACAGTGAGGTACACTGTGAAGCTTGGATTTCGACCAAATAGCAGTTTACTCGGCCAATTACTTTGAAGCCCAGATTTGACCGGACATTATTAGGCCCCAAAATCAAAGGGAAGCCCAGAGGTGACCGAATAACCATTTAATTTTCTTCTAAAGCCTAGATTTCGACCAGATAGGAAGTAAGTCACTG
This sequence comes from Vicia faba, assembly GCA_948472305.1. Taxonomy (NCBI): domain Eukaryota; kingdom Viridiplantae; phylum Streptophyta; class Magnoliopsida; order Fabales; family Fabaceae; genus Vicia; species Vicia faba. Next base: position 330,522,318 of record OX451741.1, on the reverse strand, counting down.
TAAAGCCTGGATTTCGACCAGATAGCAATACAAGACCATGAAGCCTGGATTTCGACCAGATAATGGTACAAGACACTGTGAAGCCTAGATTTCAACCAGATAATAGTGAGGTACACTATGAAGCTTGGATTTCGACCAAATAGCAGTTTACTCGGCCAATTACTTTGCAGCCCGGATTCGACCGGATATTAGTAGGCCCAAAAGTCAAAGGGAAGCCCTGATGCAACCGGATAACCACCTGATTTCTTTTGAAGCCTGGATTTCGACCAGATAAGAAGTAATGTATTGTGAAGCCTGGATTTTAACCAGATAGCAATACAAGACCATAAATTCTGGATTCGACCAGATAATTGTATATTATATCGTGAAGCCTGGATTTCGACCGGATAACGGTACAAGACACTGAAGCTTGGATTTAGACCAAATAGCAGTTTACCTGGACAAATACTAAGAAGCACGGAGTCGATCGAATATTGGTATTCCCTAAGTACAAGATGAAGCCTGGATGCGACCGGATAACAACTTAATTCCTTCTGAAGCCTGGATTACGACCAGATAAGAATCAAGAAATTGCGAAGCCTGGATTACGACCGGACATCAAGTTTAATCTCATATCCCCAGTAAGTCACTGTAGAGCCTGGATTACGACCAGATAGCAGTCGGTCTTATCACTATGAAGCCTGGACCACAACCAGATAGAAGTTCAAATTCAACTTTCCTCTTCAACAGAGATGATTCCTCAGTGGAATAACGGACGAACGAAGTTCCTAAATTTCAACATAGATGATTCCTCAGTATAATAACGGACAACCGAAGTTCCTAAATTTCAACAGAGATGATTCCTCAGTAGAATAACGGACGACCGAAGTTCCTAAATTTCAATATAGATGATTCCTCAGTAGAATAACGGACGACCGAAGTTCCTAAATTTCAACAGAGATGGTTCCTCGGTAGAATAACGAACGACCAAAGTTCCTAAATTTCAATAGAGATGATTCCTCAGTAGAATAATGGATGATCGAGGTTCCTAAACTTCAACATAGATGATTCCTCAGTAGAATAACGAACGATCGAAGTTCCTAAATTTCAACATAGATGATTCCTCAGTAGAATAACAGACAATCGAAGTTCCTAAATTTCAACAGAGATGATTCCTCAGTAGAATAACGGACGATCGAAGTTCCTAAATTTCAACAGAGATGATACCCCAGTAGAATAACGGACGATCGAAGCTCCTAAATTTCTATTTCTATCAAGACAGAGATCATCATTCCTCAGCGGAATCTTCTTCAACAACAGGTATACAAGCTCTCGCTAAGGAATCTCTTATGCGATCGACACTATTTCAGATGGCATCTTTAAGCCCATCCCCTCGTCAGCAATTTCCAAATGGCATCTATAAGCCCATTCCCGATATTGCAAGACGGACACCACTTCATGCGAGTGCAAATTTCTGGGCACTCTAGTGTTCAATCCTCTTCCACCTTCGGATCACGAAAGGAACGCAAGCCAATATACATCCTCAGGTTTAAGAAGATTGAACAGGGGCAGCTGTTGTACCCCAAAATTTGAAGATGGATAAAGTGTCTTTTGATTGGCATCTGGGAAAGTCTTCGATTGGGTATCCAAATTCCTTCGATACAGGCTTAACTCACCAGTCTTTGATTGGGCATTTGGAACACTTCGACCGGGCTTTGATTAGTAAGCTTCGGTTAGGTGTTTAGAACCCTTCGATCAAGCTTTGTTCCGCAAGTTTTCGATTGAGCACTGGACCCCCTTCGATCAAGTCAATTTCACAATGCTTCGACTATGCATTAACTACTTCAGGCTTACCTTCGACCCAAGAGGCAAGAATCTCCTACAAGTTTGTTTCGATTCACAAAGGAAAAGGCCCCTCAACTTGCCAGCACACCAGGAAAGAGGCTCATTCGAAGAACATGTAAATGACTCATTCAAAGAACATGTAAAGGTCCATTCGAAGAAGCATTCAAAGGGTCCATTTGAAGAACATGTAAAGGTCCATTCGCCGAAGCGTTCAAAAGGTCCATTTGAATAAGCATTCAGAAGGCCCATTCGAAGGGTACATAAGAAGTCCATTCGAAGGAGGCAACTCAAGACCAATCGAAGAGCATGGCCTGAAGGCATTCGAAAATCAAAGGTGTCCAAGTTCATTCAAGATTCCAAAGAGACATGAATATTTCAAAAAGGAAAATCTTTTAATATGTCTGATTCTTGTCTCATGGCTTTAAAGGCCTGTTTAAATGGTTGTCCCTTGCCATTTTCATGCACCCTCACACTCCTATAAATATGAGGCCAATGACACATTACAAGGGGACGAGGACATTTTTGAGATACGCTGCCCACAAACCCACCAAAGGTTGTCAACATTTTCATAAGTAATCCAAGCCAAAGAAACCCTTCAACAAAAGTATCCACGCCCAGAAATCCTAGATCGAAGGTACCCACATCCAGAAAGTGCCAAATCAAAGGTTCCAACTACTGATAAGAGAGGGTAAAATATCAAACTTTGTATTTACATAACACGTCCATATTTGTTATTTCATTTGATTTGTCATTCTAGACAGAATCAAAGGGCTTGGGTTTGGCACACATGTCATGTTTTTTGTTGCTAACACTTGCTACAGATATAGCCTGAAAAGACCCAGCGCGCGCAGGATTGAAGGACCTGGGTTTTGATATCCAGGTCATGCGTTTTATTTTACTAACATATTTGTGCAGATGCAGTGCCTCCACATGTGATCCTTCAGGCCTTTCCAGCAGCACCCTTCATAGAATCGAAAGGCAGCCTTCTTCCTCTGAATCGAAGCCTCCTTTCTCCCTGCAATCGAAGTTTACCCATATCCTTCCCAAACCCAATTGAAGGAGGCAGGAAAGGGTGCAAATCGAAGATTGCCCCATTAATTCTCAAGCCCAATCGAAGGATACTCACACCCATTCCATAGCTCAATCGAAAGAAGGCCAAAGAAGGGTGAATCGAACGAGTCCATGGCATGGATCAAAGAAGTCTTTTCTCTTCTTTATTTTTACTTTTTACCTATCTTTCAATATAATTGTAATAGTTAATTAGGACGTTTATTTATCGCTTTATTATTTTCAAAGGGTTTGTTTTTGGCTATGTAAATACCCGAAGCCTTGTAATAGCGTAGTTTAATTTCTGCATTTTAAATTCTGCAAAATACCAAACTGTTAGATGTATGATATTAGGATGCATGACAAGAATGTATGACTAATTTTAAAACAGTTAGATAACCTTAAAATGTGCAAAGATAATAACCTGAAATTGAATCACTCGCACATGCGCACTCCTAGGGTACACTCCCACTTAGTTGCCTTCGGTAAATGGTCATTGAGTATAGGATGCTTTAGTTGTCGTCCTTTTGTCTAAACAAAGATCAAAGCCCCGATTCGGAAAGTTTCCTCGGAATGGTTGCCTCGGAATTGTTGCCTCGAATAATTGATCTAAGACATTAGGGTTATTACTAAGACGTCCTAACATTGCTTTAGTGACCGTACGTCCCTTTTCGAATTGACCCTCAAAACTACAACGACGGTGCTACCTACTCACTAATAGTGGGATAGCGTTGTCTAAAGGAAACGAATACAGAACGATTCTTTTTTTTGAGTAGGTAGATTAGTTCTTAAGTACTTGCTCAATCCAAACAAACTTTTTCACACTTACACTCCTTTACAAACAAAGTTTTCAAAACACTTCATTACACTCTTGAAGACAGAAGCAAGAGTTAAATCGAAGTCAAAACAAAAGCTTTTCAAATCACACACAAAGAAAACAATTTTGAAAATGATGAGCAAGTACCTAAGAGCCCGTAGATAACTACGGATAGAAAGGGTGCTAATACATTCCCTTTCTATAATCTACCCCCGTACTCAGAAATATCTCAAAAAAAGGAATTTTTCTGTGCTTTTTTCCTTTCCTTGTTGGATAAAATAAAAGTCGGTGGCAACTCTTGCTTACCGCGACATTTTGCGAAAACAAACGCAAAACGCAAACCAGCAAATTCCTTAAAAAATAGGGAAACAAGTCCCGGTCCTGGCCATCGTATCACAGTGGCCAAGGAATATATTTTATATTTATTAAAAGAGTTATGTGGGTGTTCGCTAACCACATATTGTACTGCTATTATGGAGGTAATCATGTGATTATTAGGGAGATCAAAGAAGTTGTTAAATAAGAATCCCAAATCTGGAGTTAGAGATTCTTGAGATGTCAAATATAATGTCCTGACATCTTTGTGTTGAGAATTTATTTTTCTCAACTTGGTTTGACTGGTGTTTCTCTCACATAATATATAGGTTGTTTACTCAAACTTGGTATCTTTATCAAGTCTATAAGAACATTGAACTCTTGTTCTGCTAAAGTGGAAGACACACTCTAGGGGTTGTGTGCAATGGAGATCCATCAACCTGAGGTAAGTTAATATCTGGAAGATTAACTTAAAGGCATGATGAGCTGTCTAGAAGGATTGGGAGAAGTAAAAGATTTCTTTTCTGGACAGTCTATTTGAAGGGTTGATGATCATACAAAACCTTGTGTGTTGTGGTCTGCATGATAGAGGGATTTTTTTTGTACAAGAGTGGTGATTAACATCTCAAAGGCAGACACGAGGTCTAGAAAATGTGTTTATGAAGAAACCTCCTAGGGTGTGGTATCAGCTGCAGATTCTTGATCTACATATACGGTCAGCTATTGAAGTATGGATCTCTTGTATTCTCCCTCAAGAGTGTTTGTATGGATTTACTATGAGTGTTATCTCCAGATTCATAGTAATTGGTGGACTCCATATGTTTAAGATTTATGTGTTGTCTAATGTCGGAACATTATCTCAGGTGGGTTTGTTGCTTCAGAAGGAAGCTATACTGAAGATCATGGGGTGAGCATTGCTGATCACCAATGAATTCCAAAATTGGAATGTTTAACCATGATGGAGTATGAAGTCTAGTCTCTCATCAAGTCTGGAATATTGTGAATAATCATGTTGTGCTAGGAATATGAAGAAGAAGGATGTCAAAACAAATGCTCGAACATTTGTTGAAGGGGAGAATCATCTACCATTTGTGGGGAAGTATTCCTCTAATGACAAATGCCTTATCGGGAGCTGGGTATAAGTTTGATCTTGTGAAGGTGTGCATATTACTGATGGTAAAGACCTTTTCGGGAGCTGGGTACTTATCTGAGGTGTGGATGCAATTTTTCTTTATGAACTCTTTGTATGAGAAAGTTTATGAGAGTTTATGTCTCTCATTTGGTGTTCATGTGATTGTATGAACTGGAATAAGTTATACAAGGTGTGATATTTTGTGATCTTCACTTAAAAGGACCATCAAGCATAATGAGCTCTTTGGATGTTAAATCAAAAACCAAATTATTGGGTTTTGTGAAGAAAAGTTGATGTCCTAAATGATATTGTAACATCATTTTTTAATCCTTAAAGAAAGGTATGGTATTATTATTATAGAGGTTTGAGGATCAAAATTGTTGTCATAATAAGTAGTTTTGACTTTGTGGATCAGAATGTGCAGATTCTGGTCCTGTCTATAGTAGCATGCTTGAAAAATGAATGACTATTATGTTGAAGTCTTCACTAGTGTCAGCAATTCCTAGTGAATGAAAGGGAAAAGAAGGTTATTAGATATTAAGGTCTGATCATAATGTCTATTGAGGTGGTGTTTCTTCTACTATAAGTAAGAGATGGTGGCACTCTTGAAATTGTGCAGCAAGCAGACAAAGAGAATTTGTTATGGAAAATCAAGTGTGTCTTGTATAAATTTGTGTGTGAAGTGGTTTCCCTCAAATATGGAAGTATGAAGAATTTAATATGTTCTTCTCTTGTGCTTAAATGCTTATCTTCAATAGGAGCATTGGTTATTCTTAACAGGGGGAGTCAAGTGAATGTTTATGAATTGTTGCTACAATGGTGCAGATATTTTGAAGCTTGCTTGATGTTCAAGCTTGTGAAGAATGTATGCCTCTTATGAGATTATGATGCCAGACAACTTGTTGTGACATTAAGCTATTGAATGAGTTATAGGTTGTGCTAGCATCTGTGAAACTAGGAGTCTGAAGAGCAGCTTTTTTTGTGTCTGGGGGAAGTTATTTTTCTCTGTAGAATCTGAAGGATCCCGATGGATGGTCTATTTTATGAAGAGAGATATCAAACATGTGATGTTTTGATGTCTTGGTTTGTTTCACTCTTGATTGAAAGGAGTGCTTTTAAAGTCCAGAGGAAGGCTTGGTGATTATACTTTAGCGCATATGGATAAGTCTAGGAATTTCCTTAGACTGTATTAATGAAGAAGTGTGCTCTGTGGTGTAAAGTTTGATGGGATATAATGGATTTGTTAGGGCTGATGTGAAGAGCTGTTGGATGTGTTGTCCCGACATCAATCAGATTATGGGTGTTGCCTCTTGTTAAAAGCCTTTGTCATATTCTGGCTAAAAAGGGGGAGAGAATATGTGTATGTGTTGAGAATCTATTGTGCCAAACCTGTATTTGCACCTTTCAAGGGGGAGAGAATGTGTTTGAATGTCATGAAAAAGTCCTTTTTTTCATGTTGTGACATCATGTGAAGACAGTGAAGATTGAAGACTATCAAATGTGAAGACTAAAGACTAACTGCTTCTGATGTCTTTAGTTTAAAGGTTGTTGTTGACTGATTGTATTGTTTAGCCTTTGAGTTATGTTCTTGTATTTCATGCAAAGGTTATGTAAATTAGTTTTAGTCAAAATAAGTAAAAGGGGGAGATTGTTAGTTCTCTATTGTTATGGTTGGAATTATGTTTGGTAAAACTAATAGAGCAACAAATAATGGGATAAGATATCTTGTTATGAAGAACATGTTGAAGAAGAAGTCCTATATTATGTTAGGACATGTTGAATTTAAGTGTTTCAACATCTGGAACAACATATCAGATGGGATTTTCTATGATGGAGCATACGACATCGTGCCTGAGCTGAGTTGAATTAGTTGATTCATTTATGATTTAAATGCTGCAAAATATTTTTGAAATATCATGTAATATTATATGGCACTGATTTAAAGGTCAAGAAGAATTGAATCAGAATATTGAAGATTATTCAGTTTCTAAATATGGAGATATTTTAGGAAACTAATGATTGGAGACCTTGTTTGTAGTAGAAGTTATTGTTGTTTTCTACAACTGATATGTTGTGTTTTAAAGGCCCAAATCGAGTTGGGTATGGGTTATAAATAAAAGCTTTGTAGCCTAGGATTTGTACCATCTGAGAATAGTAAAGATGTAATCATTAGGGTTGAGTCTGTAGCCACTCTCTAAGAGAGTTGGTGTAAGTGAACCACTTGGGTTGTGAGATAGTCATTGTGTTCTCCTCAAAGTTGTGAAGCAAGAATGAGTATTGTTATTGGAGGAAGCTTGTAAGAAACTCCAAGTTTTGTTCTTAGTCATGAGTCTTGGCTAAGTATTTTTATGGAAGTGTGTCTTCCGTTTTGTTGTCATGGAAGTGTGTCTTCCTATTTGTGTCCAATTGATATCTGTAATTGAAGAGGGATTGGGGAGGGCCTCATATCTAGGTGAGTCTTAGATAGAAGTCTAGCAAAGGTAGTGATTGAGTAATTAGGGCGTAAACTAGAGGTTTGTTGTAGGGTCTATGAATTGATACTATTTGAGTAGACTTATCCTTGGCTTGGTAGCCCCCAGAGTAGGAAGGTTGTTCCGAACTGGGTTAACAATTCTTATGTGTTGTTTATGCTTTTCAGTACTATTTTAATGTTTATACCTTGCTTTTTTGTTTATGTCGGATAAGATGTCTCAACATGTCATAGGACATATGAATTCTATCATACCAGAATTTCAAAGACTATGATCGAAAGGAAGCACAAGGTTCGGGAATGCACCCCTCATACCCCCCCCCCCCCAATTCTTAAGGCTCGTGGCACATGGATCGCATTTCTATTTTTGAGTGTTTTGAGAAGTTTAAGAAGAAAAATAAGTTTTAGTTTTAAAGATGAAAAAGGGGAATGAAAAAGTCTAAGGGAGACTAGAGCCCTAATATTGTCATGCAATGGTGGTCTTAAAGTTAGGATAAAAGGGAAACATCTACCTAAGTTAGTATGTAGAGATGGACCTAAGGTTAAGGTTAATGGGAGTTACCTAATGTTGTAATGCTTAGTTTAGAACTTATGGTATATTTAGTTCACATCTTAAAGAAGATGAAACTAAAATCCTAAGGGAACATGTTATCACAAGCAAATGACAAAGAAACAAACATGAGTATAAACCTCAAAAGATATGGCTTAAGAGCCAAGCAAACACCTAAGTGCAAGAACCAAACATAAATCATCAAGTACAAACCAACAAGAAGCTAAACTTTAACATGCCTCAAGTCATCAATTACTAAGTAAGAATTTTCATTAGTAAATACTCAACACATACACTAGGATCCCCTAGGGGTCCTGCTCAAATGGTTCTACCCTAAGGCATTACAAACTAAACATAAGCAATCTAAAAACACACAAGAACTCAAGGCTTTAAGTGTCAAATAAGCATAAAAAATTAGAAAGAAAATATAAAGTGAAGAAAGAAAGGTAAAGACCTCGACAAGTAAGAAAGTATACCTTAAGAGGTTCATACAAATTTGCTTCAGAGATGGGAGAAAGATCATACAAGAATCACATACAGAAGGCAAGAAAACAAGTACTTGAGCAAGTAATGAAGAAAGGAAAACAAGAAAGATCGACCAACCAAAAAAGGCATGTTATGAAAGTATATCAAACAACTCAAAGCTACTTCCCCTAACATGTTATCATCCTAATTCTACCCTAATCAAGGCAAGATAAGTCAAGAAGAAGATGAAATCACCTAACTAGGAAAGTAGAAGTACAAATAAGAAATTAGAATACATAACTTCAAAAAATGTTAAAAGCATCAAGAAAATAAGAGGTAAGGGTTGATACCTAAGTCTGAAAGAGATTTAAGACATAAAAAATTATCACCAAGAAGTCACATGTTAACAAACATCACTTAACTAAAACAAGCATGCATGGTGAAGGAAGATGAAACTCAAACAAGTGGCAAGGATTGAACTAAGTCTAACACAAGTAGTAAATATACAAAGGGAAGATAAATTGTATCAAACTAAACATTAGTACATGTCAAAGTATCCCCTAAGGGTCATGCACAAGAGGTAAGGACTTAAACGTCACAAGAGAAGTCACACATGTAAGCACACTAGCTAGTGAAGACTTATGTGTCAAGTGCCTAACTTATCATGGCATAGGGAGGTGAAGTGAAGTGAAATATATGAATAAGTTTAAAATTAAGAAGCGAAAACATAAAGAAATCATCATCATCATACAGTAATGCTTGAGAAAGAATCACAATCAAATCATACAAGAAAAGGCAACCACATAACCTTAAGTGGACATAAGTCCTCATGCAATGCTACCAATCAAAAAAAATTGAAACAAAGGGGATATTGGAATCTATAGAGATATTCATATACATGTTTTTCATTTAGCGCAGGTCCCATGATCAAGAAAAATATCAATTAGGCATTGAATCCATGGTACAAGCACCAAAGTACACAAGCATCATTCAAAGTTGTGAAGTGAAGTGAATACAAGTGTGTGAGTAAATAAGAATAGCATTAGGAATAAAAAGCAATGAATTCAGAAGCTAATACATGTGGTTAATACACAAAATCAACCTTAAGACATCACAAAGGCATCATGGCAAATCATACTCAAAGATTGAAGCAAGTAAGGACCAAAACCAAACTCTAAACTTCTCCTAATGGCATGTGAACTTTCAAGAAAGGTATAGGTGAAGAGGGATCATGGTAAAGGTATTTCAAACCATACAAGTTAAAACCAAATGTCCTATAATGATAATCACTCAACCATTACAATCCACAATGAAAGATGGAATGATAAGCTTTAAAGCAAAACCCAAAAACTAGTCAAGTACGTATGTATTCAAACAAGATGAAACAAGCATAATAAACTAATTACTTGTGAAAGTAAGAAAAGATTGATGTACTTAAGTGTTATGGGAAGTATACAACACTAATTATCACTAACAAATACTTAGTTTAAAGCATATAAAAGATAATCAAGTAATAAGTTCAAAAGCTCAAGTAAAAGAAGAGAATGTAGCTCCTAAAGAGTCACCATTATGATTGACAAGTGAATACACAATCAAAGGATCATAATAGATGTTATGAGAGAATATGATATATGATCAATGATCAAGCACCCAAAGTTAGATCATAATCCTCTAATAGCCTCGCCAATTCACAAGTCAAAACTAAGTCAAGAAGAGAAGAATGTTGTTCTTATAAAGTCATCAAGGTGAACTTGAAAATGAATACAAGTCAAATAATCATAAGAGATATTAATTAAATAACTAAGGCCTTAGAAGTCAGAAGCATACTTAAGAAATTTCAATCATTTTGGATCAATGATACTCAATTAAGAATGCACCAAACAATCTCCTAAATCATGATCACAAAATATGAATAAAAGACTTTAAAGTTCACAAGCAAAGAAGTAGTGATAGATAAATCGAATGGTTCATGAGGATTAAATCAAGTCTCTTGTCATGTGTTAATAATGAGATAAAGAGAGAGGAACTTGGTTCCTTATGGGTTTCACAAAGTGCATTCCCCATGTCTCAAGCACCAAACAAAATAAGCAAAATATGATCAAATGAAAGTCAAGAAGGGCAGAAGTACCAATTGAAGTCAAATTATTCTCAAGTTTTTGAATAACTATCTTTGAAAATGTCATCCTTCAATCTATGGCAATTGGTGTCAAAGGAATCCAGAAGATCAAACCAAAATCACAAACATAATGCAAGTAGGGTTTCTAAATTTGGACAATCAAAGGCTCAAAGAAAATAATCATCAACAACTAAAAAATGATCAATAAAATTAATAAAAAGTTGATGTGATCTTAAGGAAAACATATTATCATCATGTGTCCAAAAATTGGCTTCTAAATAAGTTCATAATTTTCCAAATGAAGCTCAATAAAATCAAGCAAAACCAATGGTACACATTCACAAACTAATTCAAGTAAAAATAGGAAAAGGAACTTAAAAATAAAACCAACTTAATATCATACCCCTAAGACCTATAAAAACCATAATAAACCATTTAGGGTTCTTGAAAATTAAAGGAAATGTAAAAACGAACATCAAGTGTCAAGACTAGTTGAGAAATACATTAAACTAGACACCTTAAATCAAACATTTTGTAAAAATTAGAAAATCAGAGGATAAAATTAATTAAAATATATTTCCATGATGCTAACATGTTCAAGAACCATAAACAAGTTCGTTTGAATTTTTAGAAGTAGAGGTAAGTGAAAAATAAATTCAATCTTAAAGCATAAGTAAGAAAAATCATAATAATTGACATTTAACTTCAACAACTCTCAAATCAAAGAAAAGTTATCAATAAATTTGGTTCAGGACCATGCAAAATTAATTAAAACATAAAACATAATTTTGGGTTAAAAAATCGTCAACAATAAAATTAAGATAGAAAGTAAACAAAGATTTTCTAAGAAATGACACTTTAAACAATTAGTTTATTTAATGTGTCACAAATTTTCTAAAAATAAAATAAAAATTATGGCAATAAAATAGACTCATCAAAGTGTATTATCTAATTTTTAGAATTTTTGGACTAATAAAAGTGTTAAAATAAAATAAAATAAAATGATAAAAATTAGTGGAAATTAAAGAAAACAAAATAAAAAGAAAATATAAAAGAGTGTGACACACAGGCACTGGGGCCCGGCCAACAAGTCAGAGGCGAAGACTGACCAATCATAGGGTCAACCTCTCTTCATGTCAAATTTCTAAGAGAAAACCGTGACCAAGCTTCCCTATTCAGATCATCATATTCTGTTCATCTTTCCATGAAATTCAAAAATCCAAACACCAAAATTATAATACTCTAAACATAGATCATCATAGCATCGTTAATTTCTTCAAACAAGCAAATATTCATAGATAAAAATTAGCACGAAGGTCACAAATTCACATGTTTTTTAGAAATTTTAGAAATGCATACAAGCTTATTTGCACACATTTATCCACTTCATACCTAATGTATGGGCCAACTATATGCATATCATCATGTTCATCCTAAGCATTTAAATCTATGGATGAGAGCATGAGAGAAAGGATCATGGAGCTTACTAAGAGAATGATTCGTCCACTACTTCTTTCAACTAAAAAGATCAAGAAACTCCGAGAATAATAATCTTCAAGCTTCAGAGATGAAGAAATAAGTGATAAATGGAAGTCCACTTCGGAGAATGGTGGAACCCGATAGAAAATTTGCTTGATGAAGATGGTGATTTCATATTTCCTTTCTCTCACTCCAGTGCACATCTCTTGATTGTGAGGTGATGAGAATGTTAAATAGAGTGAGGTGAATGAGGTATAGTGGAGAGAAAGTTTGGTTGAGGGTAGAAAAGAGAAATCACAACAAATGCCATGTGAGGAGTTTGAGTGGTTCATGCTGCATTTTATGTTATTTTAAGATGATCTCAACCGCGTTTTAGTGTGAGTAAAGAGAGTGAAATAAGTGTGAGAGTGTGAGCTGGCACCAATAGCACATGGGGAGATCAAGAAAGATTTTTGAAAAGTTGTCAACTTTGGCAAACTTGGTCATTTCGTATGCATGCATTATATGTGCATTGTTTAGCCAAATAAGGCAATGGAATAGAATTAGGGGCATGTGAATGTGACATCAGCCAAAAACTTGTATCAAATTCTTCGATTTATGCACAGGTTTACCAAATGACCAAGACTGGATATATACATACAACCATGAAATCCGACCCAACCATTTCTCTATTTCTCTTTCAATTCTTAATCATTTGTAATAATCTTGGACTCTAGGGAAAGCTTGGCCTATGTAGAACGATATTGGTGTTGAAAGAATTTTGAAACAATGCTTGTAAGAGTCCTAAAAATAAGCACGAAGATTGGCATCTTGAGCTCAAAAAAGGACTTTGTTGAAAATACCTCATTTGAAATGCTTCTCTTCAAAACACCATAACTTATTCAATTTTGATCTATTTGTGATGAAGCTTATATGGTTAGAAAGATATGAAGAAGAGGAACAACTCTTGTGTTTAACAAAAATGGAATTGAAGCATTAATCCTCATGAAAAAGGGCCTTGAAGTTGTCTGATCGATGCCTTTAAACTTGCCAAAAATAGTAAGTTACAAATCCCTAATTTTCCAAATTGGGCAATTTTGACACATTCTTGATTCTTAATGATTCTCTAGATTCTCCTTGAACAAATTCCACTCATAGACCAAATTTGACTTGTAGAGCACAATTTTGACAATAAAAAGTCAAGAGTTGACTTTTAGCTTACACAATTGACTTTTCCCCAATTCAATTGATTCATAGTCAACTGAGCAATTGAGCTTCTTCTGGAAAAAATTGAGAGTCAATGTTACATCTATAGATGCTTAGGAACATGTAGAATACCATGGAACCAAGTTTTCCTCAAAATTTCAGTGATAGAGTGACTTTGACCAAAACCCTAGTTTTCAGTAAAAATGATAAGAGATTAGTGCACAACCTCAAAGCCCTAATTCCTATGGGCAACTTGGGGAATCTCTTGAGAAAAAATGTCTTGGATGATGATAAGATTATAATGCTTCAAATATGTTATCCATGAATGTGTCACACACTCAAGTAATCACAAAATCACCCCAAAGACCAAAAAGATAGGAGAAATTGATTCTTTCTAATACTCTTGTGAATTTCAATCATCTGATGAAATGGTGAGCAAAAGAAGATATCTTGAGGCATGATGAACCCTTGTAGCTTGAGTAATCATAAGAATGAGGATATTGGATCGTCCTTTCACTGACTGACAATTCAATAATCTTTTAAGGCTTGAAGAAAACCATGAAGACAAGAACACCTTGATTCCATCTCAATGCATGAATGTGTATGATAATGAAAAAAAAACAATTAGGTTAAAAAGAATAAGAGGGAAAATTTTAGGGTGAAAAAATCACATATATTACCAAGGGTGAGTACAAAATCATAAAGTAACATGGCCTTCAAGAGAGTCATTTAAGAAAAAGTTTGAATCAAAGATGAACAAGTATCCATCAAAAGGGGAAAATCAACATGATTATTAAGTAAAAGTTATGACAAAAGATAGAAAATGGAAACATACTTTGACATGGAAATCAAACATGGATATCATGGGTATGTAAATAAACACACAAGTTTCAAGAGAATTCAAACAAAGTAGTCATCAAAGTTTAAAAATCCAAACAAAGCCATGGTATCAAAGTTAGGAGCATACATGTATACATGATCAAGAAAAAGTTAAACTCAAGGAAATAGTGCATAAAGTATTCATTGATCAAGCAACGAACAAGCATCACGCAAGTACGTGTATTGAAATCAAAATGTTGTGAGTCATGGAGCATGATTAGGGTTTTTAGACAAGTTTGTGTTTTAAGCATTAAAAGTCAAGATAAACCCTAAATAAAATCAAAGGGAACATGTTATAAGCATACAAAAAAGACATGGAATCAAACAATATTCATCCCAAGACATGTTATGATCATCCAATGTGGATTTAGTCAAGGAATCAACAAAGAAACTAAAGAGAAAGTCCTTAAAAAAATTAAAAGGACTAGTTTTGAATTAAATGAAAAAGGGTGAAATAAATAATATTTTTGGGATTTATTTATATATTAACAAAATAAGAGTGATAAATTAGGAGTACACAAAAAATAAACATAATAATTGTTTATTTTCATATAGAAAAATCAAATGAAAGTTGAAGAAAAAAGTAAAAATACAGAAGTGATAAAAAAGAAGGGTGGTTGTCCAAAGGGTTTGAACCAACACCCTCAAGGTCATATGTTAAAAATCTACCCACTGAGCTATGCACTTAGTTGTGATATTAAACACCAACACAACATAATATGTGAAAACAAGTATTGAACGTATAACAAAACAAAAAATTGGAGAAAAAAAATGCAAAAATGGGGTTCACATTGGCTCGAACCTGCGCCCTTGAGGTAACACAAAGCCTTTGCATGCACACTCAAACCACTCGGGTGGTGATATATCTAATAGCTAACATAAAAACAAATAATAATAACATAAAATGATTTCTATAAATTCAAAACAAAAATGTGTCACCTCATCATCTTCAACCTTGAGATGTTTTCAAACCACAACATTGATGAATTTGTATCTCTCTCATTTCTCAATCATTTTGAACAAAGTAAACATCAAACTTGCTCAAAATTCAAAGAGGATCACAATATTATTAATTTTATAAGCTTACAATCAAAGATAAATGCACACTAACATCAAAACCAGTAGTGTGTTGTAATGGATAGGATGCTTTGAAACTTCCTCAATTGTTGCAAGCAATAAAAATGAGAGTTAGGTAATGTGATGCAGGTGTTTCAGTGGTGTAATGAGGGTTTGAATAATTTCTATATGAGTTATAGAAGTTATATGGATGGTTAACTTGCATGGATATTGCAAGGATTGTGAAACTCGAATAAATAGACTTTCAATTTCAATGGAGTTTGGAATTTTGAAATTCTAAGTTTGAGAGAGATTTGAGAGGTTTTGTGTGAGTTACATGTCTTTTTTTCAAGTTATAATCGACCTCTATTTATAGGAGAGCATTAGGGTTTGAGGCTGAACAATTTGAAACTTAAGGTTTTTTAGGGTTTGGTTGGAATGCAACATGAAGTTTCTTGCAAGACCATGGTTCCAATGCGAAGTACAACTCCTCTAGAGTGGTTGACATCTTTTGGAGGTGTTTCTTATGATGTTGGTGTTGAGTGTGGGCATAGGGAACCACTCAAAGCTCAATGCATGGACTTTGTGCAAAAATTATACTTTTCCAAAATGGCAATGGTGCTTTTTTGCTCTAAATGGCAAAATGGTTTGGACAAAGCTTTAAACAATTGGATAATGGTTCAAAAATTTGTGTAATCTTATAATTATGGATATATTTAGAGGTTAATTTGAATGAAAATAAATTTTACATTGTATGGTTTGGAGATTTGATCAAGAACTTGTCACAAAATGGACCTCTAATGCAACATTGGACATCCAACTTCATCTCTTTGATTCTCCTAGCTCAAGCATGATAAATTTGTGTTCTTTGACTTTTTGGAAAGCTTAAACATATGATACAACTTTCATGTTGACCATTTTCATTGAATTAGATGGGATCTTGCTCAAAAATGCCTTACAACTTTGGTACTTTGGACATAAATAAATGCTTCAGAATTTTTGTGAGTACAACTTCACTTCAAAGTATTTTTTGTGATGTCAAAACTGGGACAAGATGAACTTTTGTGAAGTATATGGTTTCCCTATGTCTTGTTGCACTCCTCTACATTATAGGTCTTAGGAATCATCAAAAATCATATTTAAATTGATCTAAATCATTGAAAAACCATTTTTGCATAGTATTTTGTTGCATGTGTCGACACATTTGAGTTTCAGGTCGACACATGTAACTCATTTTTAAAGCCTATAGCTTCTGTAAGTCTCATGTCGATACATGCATCCATACATGTCGACACATATTGAAAGAATTCTGAAATTGCAGAAATTTCCATTTCATGTGTTGACACATACATTTTTTAGGTCGGCGCATTTACTAGTGTATTTAAGCCTGTAGCCTATGAGTTGTTCAGGTGGACACATGGCATTATTTTAGGTCGACACATACGACTTAAACATAAAGTATGTCGACACATATGAGTTTGAGGTCAACACATCCTGTTTGATTATGTCATATTTTAATTTCTTTTTGATTCCAAATTTTCCCTTATTACCCTAATTGTCCCATAACTATATATACCCATTCATGCATCATTCACAACTGGATGATACCATAAAATTATTTTACTTTTTCTCTTCATCTTCAACCTTCCAATCTATGCATACATACCAACATTATATTGTGGTGATGTTCTGTCGGGGTGCCATCTAGACAAAGAATTGTAGATTTCCAATTGGTTTGGGTTGAGTTCTTGTAGGGGTCTTTATCCGGAAAAACCATCAGGTTTGTCCTCCAACATCATTTGTTAAATTGGGGGGTTTTCGTGCAAGATCGTGTGAATGATCGTCCATGTGAAAAATCCCTTGGAGTGTTTGAAATATTTTCAAGGAACCTTAGAGTGGTTGAAATTTTTTTAAGGAAGTAGCATGAATTGGATGATAGAATCGGTGATCTTGTGTTGATAGTTTGCAATAGGATTTACTCGAGTGATAAATACCTTAAAGTGTTTGAAATCTTTGTAAGGAACCTTGGGGTGTATGAAATCCTCAATTCATATATTAAAATCTATGCATTTTTTTGGAGATCAACCCTCATTGACAAAGTTGTAGTATAAACATTCTCTTCAATTTGAGCATTGGAACAAGGAAAATGGTTACTTGATGGAGAAGTTAAAAGCTTTACAATGTAGCATACTTGAACATGAATTCTCGGTACTTAGTAAAATTTTCAACATCTTCCACTTTGCCACTTTCACAAGTTATCTCATATTTTGTGATTCCTATTTATCAAATTCACTTTTTGACACATTTTCATGATCCTTGGCTTGAGAAGCCTATGGTTTACCAAAAAGTCATAAAAATCATAGTTTGACTTTGTAGTTGACTTTGTACCTGATGAATCCAAATTGTCAAATTTCAATGGAAACCCTTGATTATGGTGCAACCCTTAGCATGTTGAGATTTCTTTGAAGTGCAGATGATGATGATATGATGAAGCCTTGAGTGACACCTAATTGAAGACCTCAAACCCTAATTGAAGACTTCTTCATCTGAGGCACCAAAAACCCTAATTCACTTGATGAACCATATAAAACCCTAATATGATGAAGTTGTGGTGAAAATGATGATTATTTGATCACCATAAATGAGGGGCTTGAATTTCTGAGGAATACATGCCCTTCATCAACTAATTTGTTGGCTCCTCTTAACCTACCTTGCACAAGCAGCAAATAAATCATATATTTGCAATCTCATAAGGTTAGTGGATGCAAATATGAATGAGATGATCTTTTAATATTATGCAAATGATGTAAAAGGAGGTGGGATCTTAGGTAAAAAATTAGGGTACAACAGTGTGTGAGAGAGGATCAACGTGGAAACTAAAAATAAGATAAAGAAAGTATCAAAACAAAATATAAAATGATAATGTGCATATGATATAGCAATCTCCCCCTTTTTTATGCTTGGTGAAACTTGAGTATTTGAGCGATACATGGAGCTGAGATTCTCTTGCATTGAACACTCATTTATGTGGGTCAATTTCAAATTCCATGTCCTTCTCCTTCTATGACAAAATAAAAAAGGAAGAAGAAAAAATGAGAAAGGAAAGAAAGCGCAAATCCATAAAACACAATCAAACAACCACATATAACAATATATTTAGCTGACACATTAGAATGCTATAAATGAATTAAAATGATATCAGATAATCTACTCAAGCAACACATGAAATTTAAGAAAAGATAAATAAATGGACAACAATTCAACGAAGCAGGCAACATTACTACATAAGACAAAAATTGCAAGATCCAAAAATGGATAAACATAGTTTCACCATTTTGACCTAAACATAATATCTCAAAGACAAATAAATAGAAAACAACGAAAAAAAGTATGAAATGTTATTATGCATGAAGGATGGCTGGTGTTGCAAAGGGTCAAAATGATGGAGGTCATCCATTATGATGTCACATGGATAACATACACCATGCATACAGGAAGGCTCAATCATGCAGACTTGAAAATTAAGCAAAAAAATAAGCCATGATCCAGTTGGCTTGTATACTGTTGTATTCTTAGATGCATTCTTCCAACGGTCAAGATCATCTTTAGTAGCATATTCAACACCAACTAAAAAGAAGGTAGGATGTGGAACCTCAATATCTATATAAGTATGGATATATCTAAACCATCATCCTTATGAGAGATGGAAACTTACATAGAACATAACCAGGAGGAGAAGCATAAGTGTTCTCGTACGACGTTTCATAAATGTTGCACAATGGTTTCTTGTAGAACCACTCATGTTTGTCTTCATTTAAATAGTAGTAACAATGATAAATAGTCTTGTTATCAAACAAAGTAGGACCATTATACACTTCAACTTTTGATGATAGAATTCTTGCTCGATTCAAAATAAGTTGCATGAATGACAAAAAGAAGAGATACTTGATCTTTAACTTCTTGTAGATCACAAATATTTATGTTGAACAAGTGATTTAAACACAAGAGTGGATAGTGAATTATGGTATTCAATATTCACAATTACTTTAGGTTTAATTACTAAAAATAGAAAGAAATATTAGTATAGTTAAAAATTGAGACAACGTCAAAATATGAAAGGAAATAAATGCAATGAAAAGTAAATGATTAAAAGTAAATAGAAAGTGTTGAGAGATATATCACCAATATTAATAAAGGTTAGATTGATCTCTTAAGTTAATCCTCTCCCCAAGAAACAAACTTATTAAGAGTTCCACCAATGATAATTGTTGATCTTTTGCTAGGTATGCATACATACCTTATTACATTTTGCTGAGAAATTTTACAATGGCTTATCCCTCAAACCAAAAGTAGAGCTTCTTTCGGGCTAAACTCACGAACCAAAAACAAGATTTTTACTAAATGATCTCAAAAACAAAATAGAGGTTTTGTTGGACAACCTCCACAACAAATCAAAAGAGACTTCAAGAGAGTCATACTCTTGATAAAATATATGAACACCAATACAACTAAAACCATAAAAAGTTATTTCACTCATAAAGGCACTAAGACAAATTTTATTAAAAAAATAATATAAATGGGGGGTTTAAAAGAGAGAATAATTATTTAGAATCGGATTCTGGCGTGTCAAATAGTGATGACATGCCCTCCTTATATAGGAGAAAATATAGCTCAAAAAGGAAAATGACCCATGAACTTTTTAATGCTCATAATCAATTATGAGTATCCAATAATCAAATACAAACCCTAATAACTGATTGTGAGGTGTAATAATTGATTAATATCAAGTAATAATTTATTATTTAAAGTTATTTTATCTCATAATTGATTATTTGGACTTGTAATCAATTAAATATATGCAAAAAAAAATTGTGATTTTATCAAAGAGAGAAGGTCCTCAAAAACATTTTGTGAGTGTGTGATATTTTCCCTAGTATCTTATGAGTTAATCTACCTTTTTACAATACTCTAGTCACTCATACACTTTGCTAAGCTCGCAGTCGAATCATAAATCTTTCACATTTCTTCTCTTTCAAAACTCTGAAGCTTCAAGATCCTCGCTACATTATCTTTGACTTATAACTTCATGGAGTCTTAATCTTCTCTCTAATGATGCTTAAGATATCTTCAAGATGAGAAAAATCATCAGAGACAGTTGCAAGAAAATAGATCCTCATATTTATATTCAAGCATCATCACTTGGTAAATATATCAAGCCCCATCACTTGGTAAAACATATCAAGGACCAACACTTAATCCATAACTTCTCAATCATCATCACTTGATCAACAGTCTGTCAAGCACCATCACTTGATCAACATATCATATGATATCGTAGAACCAACAAGTCTTAAATAACAAGATTGATGAAAACTTCTCTTTAGAGTGTTGTCAACATCAAAACTAAGTCAACGGGTGGTTGTAGTTTTTATACATGCAAGCATATAGATCCATATTCTCCCCCTTTTTAACAATGACAACACATCTCTCAAGGAGGTGGGAAAATATAAAAACATGGGTGATAAAACTTAGAGTGGTTAACCTCCCTAGACAAATATAAATAGTTATACCCTACTCCCCTAAGAGTACAATTGTCCCTATTTGGCAACATCAAAAGGCAGAAACCATAAACAAAAGAAAGCACATAGATCATGATTGCACAAGTAACATGAATGAGTTATCTAATGAATAGATAAACAATAACATGGTCCAGAGTGAGGCATAAATGAGTAGGACATAAGACCATACTTCTCCTCACGGACAATGTAATCGATTATGAATATCCAATAATCAATTATGTAATTAAAAATGGAAAGTTTTCTCCATCACTAATCGACTAAAAACCTTAATAGTTTAATATAAGGTGAAATAATCAATTAAGCTCAAGGGATAATTGATTATTTAAAGTAGTTTTCTATCATAATTGATTATTTAGATTTGTAATCAATCATCTAATGCAAAAAAAAACTTTTTTGGGTGATATTATCAAAGAGAGGGTCCTGAAAACGTTTTGTGAGTATGTGAGAGTTGTCTTAGTAAATTATGAGTTAATGCACCTTTTTACAATACTTTGGTCCCTTAGACACTTTGTTAAGTGCATAGTGGACAAAAGGAGCCTTTAAACTTCCTCTCTTTCACAACTCTGAAGCTTCAATATCCTTGTGAAATTTTCCTTGACTTAACACTTCATAGAGTCTTGAATCTTATCTCTGTTGGGGCTTGAGATAGCCTTAGGATGAGCAACATCATCAAAGACATCCGCAAACAAATTGATCCTCATATTGATCTTCAAGCATAATCACTTGATAACCATGTCTAAAATCGTCACTTCATAAACAACATATCAGGCACCATCACGTGATCCATAGATTGTAAAGCATAATCACTTAATCAATAGTTTGTTAAACATCATCACCTAATCAATAGTTTGTCAAGCCCCAACACTTGATTAAAATATCATATGATATTATTTAAATCAAAAAGCCTTGAACAACAAGACTGATGAATACTTCTCTTAAGAGCGTTGTCAACATCAAAACCAAATCAATTGGTGGTTGCAGTCTTTATACCTACAAGTACGTAGATCCATAATTTGAAAATTTTACTTAACATAATTGACTGGATCCTTATGTAGTAGAGCCCACATCAAAAATATCTCAAACTCATCAACTCTAGCATAATTGTCCTTTTTCCCAATGAATCAATATTGAATTCAAATTAAACCGATCAGTGGTGAAATGAGATAAATTCAACTTGTCCTTATACAATTTGTAAATTTCCTTAAAAAACATACACCTTTGATACCCACGACTATTAGTATTCTTAATATATGCGTGACAAGTTTGTTTTTTGAATTTGCATATCAACCTTGTTTTTATATGCATCAACATGAACACAGCAATAAAAATATCTAACATGGTCAATATTGAACTTTTATGATAAACCCATAAAAGGTGTCCAATTTGTGTATTTAAAATATTTCAAAGAATGTCAAACCATTTAGGAATATGATTCCTTTGTGATGTAATTATTGTGTTTGAACGACTTGGCAAAGAAGTTGTTTCGATACAAAATTTATCATTATTGACCAAGGTGACTCTTAACACAAGGGGGTTGTGTTGATACTAAAACTGAAACCAATTTATAAAAAATTTGTTACTTAAAACACTTATTATAATTTTGGTAATCACACTAAGATAAGGTAGGAAAAATAAAGAAATAAGATTGAGATAAAGAGATATACGTAGCACAAATAATATAAACACCATAAATAAAGAGACATGATATATGGAGAGTGCTCATAAGAGATTTATACAAGTTCGGCCTAACCACTTAGCCTACTCATGTCCCTAAGATTTTCCTCTTGAGAGTTTCGCTAAATACAATTGAGCTTTTCACAGTATTTTCCCACGAACCTTTAATAACATCCAAATATAAATGTTTACACTCTCAAAGCCCAAGAACCAACATATAGAGCTTTTACACGGGTTTTGCTCAGTAATCTTCAAACATAGCTTTTACACAAAACAAGCTCTAGAACCTAAAACTAGAGCTTTTATACAGGTCAAGCTCAAGAACCTACAACCAAGATTTTATGCAGTTGTAGCTTGGAACCTTAAAAAAATAATTCCACAAGAGAATCACAATCTTGGATTCAGAAAATTAAAGAACTACATTTATTACAACAAAACTCTCACAAAGGCTTTTTGGTTTTTCGAAACTACGTTAGTCTTCGTGAAAAACAAATATAAAAATATAAATAATAGAAGAAAGACATAAGGGTTTCTAATAAGAAATTTGGTATAAAAAGAAATGAGGAAAAACCTTCTTTATATATGAAAAAAATTGGCTCAAAATGGAAATAATCCATAGACCATTTTAATAACTTAATCAATTAACCCTAGTTGTTAATTGATTAAGGGCTTTCAAAATATGGCAAAACAAATCCAAAAAAACAAAACCATAAAATGGCTAGATGGTTTAATCAATTAAAAGATTTTCTAATAGATTAAGAGTTTATTTACCTTGCTCTAATCAGTTGGGATAAGTCCTTAATCGATTAGGCGATGTAAAAAATTTCCCAATTGATTAGAAATACTTCTTGATGAATTCCATTCAATCCTTGATATGTTTTCAGGTAGTTTTACGAAACAATATAAGGTTTTGGAAAACTTTTCTAATGTATATGTGAAATTGTCTCAGTACTTCAACACTTACTCTTGAGGTTTTAAATTTTAACTAGTCACTCTAAGACACTAAGTGCATGATCAAGCAAGCTTTCACACTTTCACAACTTCATATCTTCAATTTCCCTTGCTTGATACACCAACGACTTATTACTTCAATTGAAACTTGAATCTTCTGACTAATGAGACTTGAGATATCTTCTTGGTCATGTGCCATCATCAGAAGATTTACTTGATAGTTAAATTAAACTCCCCCTGTTATAGAGAATCTGAATATCCATAAACCGTTTGTCTTATAGTTTTATTATACTCAAAATTCTCCATGAGTTGACATCATCAAAACCATTTGATTGTCATACATGGAAGTACACAAATCCACACACATCACCTGGAATTAAATCCTGAACATTATGAAGAATGTATGTCATATAATTAAACTAAGGGGCATTAAAGAATTTACCTCCATACTGTTAGGTATGCTTCTTCTTTGCAATGTCAAATTTGAGTTTCTTTGACATGTTGAGCAAAGAAGATGAATAAATGAACCCAAATACGAGAAACATTGAACTTCCACAGAAATGCCACAGAGAAACTACAAAAATGCTCTTCTAAATATACTAATGTAGATTGAAAGTGGTATGGGATAGAGAAAGGGTAATTTTAGGTGTGTAGGAGGTTGGTTTTGTAGAGGAGTTTATGAGATGAAATGTGATGAATGAATGAGAAGTGAGATAAAAATGAATGAATGAGAAGTGAGATAAAAATGAATGAAAATGCAGAATTTTAAAATATATAGTGATGAAAATAAATAGATGAGATGAGTTTAAAAACAAAAGGGAGAGCTGGGATAATTTTCAATTTTGCGTGTTTGAATCAGATCAAATGTGTTCTGAATAAATTCAAGCACATTTGTGAATTGATTCACAAGACTAGTTGAACCGATCCCCACAAAATATGATGTTAAAACGTAAAAAATTCAATTTGAATGTAAAATTAATTTTAAATCAATAAAAATATGATTTTAAATGCAAAAAATAAAAAGTAAAAAATATGTGATAAAAAAATTTAATGAATTTCAAATTAATTTTAATGCACATATGAAATTTCTAGTAATCAGATGAAAATTTCATGAATAATGAATGTCATTAAATATTATGCAATTCATAGATAAACTTATGGTAAATAAATAATACGGAATTTAAAAAGAAATTAAATTTAGAGAAGATAAATTACCAAGCATCAAATGAAAAAAAAGGAGATAAACACACCAATAACATGCTATGCAAATTTCAATTTGATCAGACACAAACAAAACTGAGAAAATATATTGGAGAGATCATATCATAATTGATTGATTTAAAATTTGAAACTTTCAACATAAGAAACAGTCAGATTAACAAAGAAATATGCAAAACATTTAAAAATATAGACGTTTTCTCATTCAAAGCAAGAAGGATCTAGAATCCCTAATTCTCTTCAGACAGTTGTTGTGTAAAAATATTAACAAGCATATTTTTAGTATCCACATATTCGAAAATTACCTTGATTTTTTCTACATGATCTCGAAGAAAAATGAAGTTTAATCTCAATATGCTTAGTGCGTGAATGTAGAATTTTTTTGGTTAAACTTATCGCGTCGATGTTATCAAGTTTGATTAGGATGCAAAATAGTTTTAAATCATAGTCCAATAATTATTGCTTTAGCCAAAAGACATCTGCACAATAATTACCAGCGACTATGTATTCTGCCTTGGTAGTAGAAAGTGTAGGAACAAGTTTAGTTCTACACCTAATCCTTGAGTTTTGATGATAACAAAGTATACATTATATGGAGAATAATTTTGTACTAACGGTTTGTTAAGTGCGCAGAATCTGATAAATAGTTCTTGAGTCTAAGCTAGTAAGTTTAGGACTCTGGACAAGCAACCCTGGACTCTAGACATCAAACGTACTCAGAGCCAATAAAGTATACAAGATGTGTTTACAAGAAATTCCACATCTGAAATTATCAAGTCAAATCATGAAAGGATCTTGTCCAAAATGACTCTACTGATTCAAGACTTTGAAGTCTCAAAATTCTCAAGACTTGAAGACTAACTCTTATCAAGCTTCAACAACTTATATTCATAAGCCCCTGACTCAAGAAGTTAACTATGAAGAGAGATAGTAACTTAAGTTTGATGAAGCTTCAACAATTTTATTCAGAAGCCTCTGACTCAAGAAGTTAACTATGAACAGAGATAATGACTTTGGCCTCTAATCAAGCTTTAACTACTTATACTCAGAAGCCTCTGACTCAAGAAGTTAATTGTGAAGACAGATAATGACTCTGAGCTCTGATCAAGCTTGATTATAATTTATCTGAAGCCTATGATAAGAAATTCATGTCAAAATAAGATGATGTGATAACTGTACAAAATTCTATTCGCTGCCCTAAAATTCTAGATAAAGGATTGTACTGTGCACATAATTGTTTTCACACACCCCATCATCTATCCTTGAGATGAAAGCGCCATTATCCTATAGTACTATCTAGCATCTCCAATAACTATAGTTTTATGGGTACTCATTATTTTATTCTCTAACAGGTCTATTTATTTACCTATAAAAAGATAACTTGGAAGAATGTAATAAAAAAGAGTGTGTGTCAAGCTGCATAGATGAAGATGCACACAAGAGGAGAATATATGTGCAAAACTTCATATAAGAGAAAAATCAATGAAGAATATTAGTGAAGATATACAATTAAGAAATGCATAACACTAAAGAAACATGTTAACATGCTGCAAATGGAAGGAAAAATAATATTCATCTAGAAGAAAAGGAGCAAGTGTTGAGAAGATCTTCAAGAACAACAGAGAGAGAAATACGTAGAGATTTATATCTCAAATCATTTTAAGTTATATCTTTTAAAGCTTAATTTGTGTAATATAATTTTTGTAGAAGTAATTATGTATACACACAAACATTGTGTTTAACCAGGTGGTTAAATTACCTTAGTGACTATGTGTTTAGGAAGAATACTCGAGATTTCATTGACAGGTTGTCTTTGAGTTGATTTCCTTTAGGGGCTAGGGTATAGTCAAAATCCTTAAGAATACATTGACGGGTAGTCTTTATGGTTTTAATCACAGAATTGATTATTGGATTAAGTCCTTGTTGATAAGGAAAAATGAATGGTGGGTGGACTAGAAGTAACCTAGTTAACAGTGAACCCGGATAAAATCTCTTATGTTATTTATCATTGTTACTTTTGTGATGTTTGTATTTGCATGATCGAAAAAGTTTTATCATGAAACCCAATTCAAACTCCCCCTTTCTTGTGTTTCAGTGATCCTTCAATTGGTATCAGAGCTCTGGTTTTGTTATAATAGTTATGAAACACTTAATCGTGTAAGAAAAAGATCCAATCTTTTAAACACATTGGGAGAAGATCCTTCACCTACAAATAAAAATGACAAGATGAACCCGAAGCTCCTTTATCGTATAATTTTGACTTCTCTGCAATTTCAATTTCTCTGTAAAAGTCTCCTTGGAGAAAGTGATCCTAATTTTAATCTATTATAAGTGTTATTCAGGTTCTACTTTACTAGCTTCCTTTTATTATTATAATTTCTATTTCTATAATATTTATGAATCATAAAATTACCTTGTTCGTTTTGTTCCTCACCATGAGTGAGTAGTCCCTTAGGGATTAAGGGTCATGAGACCTAACTCATGACTATCTATATGCTTGTTTATATATGATACAAGGATTAAAATGCGATATTATTTTAAAAATTCTAAATTTTTATCTAACTTTGTTGCGATAATGAAAAGTTATTTGGTATCGATAATGTTCCGAAAAGACTTGTATCGATACCCGAAAACAAATTTTTAAACAATCAAATCCGATGATATGAAAGTACTCAGAAGGGGTTGAGAAATGTCTCATCGTAATAGGTTGCATAATAAAAATGAGGTTTTGATAAATGATTTCGAATAAGCGAAAGCTGACGAATTACTTATCAAAATCAAGATAACACGCTGGCGAAAGCATGTGTTATCTATAAAATCTATTTTTCTATAATCTGCGTCGAAATTCTTGTAGCATTATTATCTTGACCATATATAACTATTAGAGTAATAGATTATGACCCTAAATCATGTTTGTTTTTATTAATTCCCAAGTTATTTCCAATTAAGTTGTTTTCAAAAAGTGCTTTTGAAAATAAGTTGTTTTTACTTAAGTATTTTTCACTTAAGTTTGTTTCTTCCAAACTATTTGGTCGCTCTAGAATTACATCAATAAAATAGAAATCGGTACTTAACCATTGGTCCTTGTGGTTCGATAACTTTTTACTACTCTGACATAGTCGTGCGCTAGCGATTGTGTCAAGTTTTTGGCGCCGTTGCCGGGGACCAATTGCGTTAATATTGAAATTCTATTTGATCACCATAGAGACTAGAGTTTTTATTTTTCTTTTCGTTTATGTAAATAATAGGTCCTGCAGACAATTTGGTCGAATCTATTGACGAGATCGAGCGTTTCTTGCGAGAAAGACTCTGAGCTCGAAAAAGATTAATAATGGATGCACCTGTTGTTGATATGAAACCATTGAAGGATTATGCAGTTCCTATAGAAGAGGAACCACATTGCAGTATTGTGCGTCCGCCTATCAAAGTGAATAATTTCGAATTGGAGCCTTAATTGATAGGTATGTTCCAACAGAATTAGTTTTCAGGCTAGCCTTTAGAAAACCAAAATCTGCATTTGTCTAACTTTGTAGATAATAGTGGAAAATTTAAGACAAATGGTGTTGATCAGAATGCTATCTGTTTAAGGTTGTTTCCCTTCTCTTTGAGAGATAGAGAAAGGGCTTGGCTTAAATCCTTGCCCTCCAATTCTATTACTTCTTGGACACAGTTGAAAGCTGTTTTTCTTGCCCGGTATTTTCCGCCAAGTAAGATAGCCCAAGTGAGGGGCGAGATAAATAATTTCAGGCAAGATGAGGGTGAATCTCTGTTTGATGCATGGGAACATTTTAAAGATCTGTTGAGACTTTTCCTTTTGCATGGGCTTGAAGACTGGATGATAATCCATACCTTCTACAATGGTCTCCTTTACTCCACAAGGTTGAACATCGATGCGGCTTCTAGCGGAGCCCTCATGAATATTCCATAATATGTGGTCTATATAATCTTATAGAAGAAATGGCCAAAAACCATCATTCCAGAGGAAGCGGCTGACAAGCTGCCACTAAAACTACCCCTAAAACAAATCCAAAAAAACGAAACCATAAAATGGCTAGATGGTTTAATCAATTAAAAGATTTTCTAATAGATTAAGAGTTTACTTACCTTGCTCTAATCAGTTGGGATAAGTCCTTAATCGATTAGGCGATGTAAAAAATTTCCCAATTGATTAGAAATACTTCTTGATGAATTCCATACAATCCTTGATATGTTTTCAAGTAGTTTTACGAAACAATATAAGGTTTTGGAAAACTTTTCTAGTGTATATGTGAAATTGTCTCAGTACTTCAACACTTACTCTTGAGGTTTTAAATTTTAACTAGTCACTCTAAGACACTAAGTGCATGATCAAGCAAGCTTTCACACTTTCACAACTTCATATCTTCAATTTCCCTTGCTTGATACACCAATGACTTATTACTTCAATTGAAACTTGAATCTTCTGACTAATGAGACTTGAGATATCTTCTTGGTCATGTACCATCATTATAAGATTTACTTGATAGTTAAATTAAACTCCCCCTGTTATAGAGAATCTGAATATCCATAAACGGTTTGTCTTATAGTTTTATTATATTCAAAATTCTCCATGAGTTGACATCATCAAAACCATTTGATTGTCATACATGGAAGTACAGAGATCCACACACATCACCTGGAATTAAATCCTGAACATTATGAAGAATGTATGTCATATAATTAAACTGAGGGGCATTAAAGAATTCACCTCCATACTGTTAGGTATGCTTCTTCTTTGTAATGTCAAATTTGAGTTTCTTTGACATGTTGAGCAAAGAAGATGAATAAATGAACCCAAATACGAGAAACATTGAACTTCCACAGAAATGCCACAGAGAAACTACAAAAATGCTCTTCTAAATATACTAATGTAGATTGAAAGTGGTGTGGGATAGAGAAAGGGTGATTTTAGGTGTGTGGGAGGTTGGTTTTGTAGAGGAGTTTATGAGATGAAATGTGATGAATGAATGAGAAGTGAGATAAAAATGAATGAAAATGCAGAATTTTAAAATATATCGTGATGAAAATAAATAGATGAGATGAGTTTAAAAACAAAAGGGAGAGCTGGGATAATTTTCAATTTTGCGTGTTTGAATCAGATCTAATGTGTTCTAAATAAATTCAAGCACATTTGTGAATTGATTCACAAGACTAGTTGAACCGATCCCCACAAAAATGATGTTAAAATGTAAAAAATTCAATTTGAATGTAAAATTAATTTTAAATCAATAAAAATATGATTTTAAATGCAAAAAATAAAAAGTAAAAAATATGTGATGAAAAAATTTAATGAATTTCAAATTAATTTTAATGCACATATGAAATTTCTACTAATCAAATGAAAATTTCATGAATAATGAATGTCATTAAATGTTATGCAATTCATAGATAAACTTATGGTAAATAAATGATACGGAATTTAAAAAGAAATTAAATGTAGAGAAGATCAATTAGCAAGCATCAAATGAAAAAAAGGAGATAACCACACCAATAACATGCTATGCAAATTTCAATTTGATCAGACGCAAACAAAACTGAGAAAATATATTGGAGAGATCATATCATAATTGATTGATTTAAAATTTGAAACTTTCAACACAAGAAACAGTCAGATTAACAAAGAAATATGCAACACATTTAAAAATATAGACCATTTCTCATTCAAAGCAAGAAGGATCTAGAATCCCTAATTCTCTTCAGACAGTTGTTGTGTAAAAATATTAACAAGCATATTTTTAGTATCCACATATTCGAAAATTACCTTGATTTTTTCTACATGATCTCGAATAAAAATGAAGTTTAATCTCAATATGCTTAGTGCGTGAATGTAGATTTTTTTTGGTTAAACTTATTGCGTCGATGTTATCAAGTTTGATTAGGATGCAAACTAGTTTTAAATCATAGTCCAATAATTATTGCTTTAGCCAAAAGACTTCTGCACAATAATTACCAGCGACTATGTACTCTGCCTTGGTAGTAGAAAGTGTAGGAACAAGTTTAGTTCTACACCTAATCCTTGAGTTTTGATGATAACAAAGTATACATTATATGGAGAATAATTTTGTACTAACGGTTTGTTAAGTGCGCGGAATCTGATAAATAGTTCTTGAGTCTAAGCTAGTAAGTTTAGGACTCTGGACAAGCAACCCTGGACTCTAGACATCAAAGTACTCAGAGCCAATAAAGTATACAAGATGTGTTTACAAGAAATTCCACATCTGAAATTATCAAGTCAAATCATGAAAGGATCTTGTCCAAAATGACTCTACTGATTCAAGACTTTGAATTCTTAAAATTCTCAAGACTTGAAGATTAACTCTTATCAAGCTTCAATAACTTATATTCATAAGCCCCTGACTCAAGAAGTTAACTATGAAGAGAGATAGTAACTTAAATTTGATCAAGCTTCAACAATTTTATTCAGAAGCCTCTGACTCAAGAAGTTAACTATGAACAGAGATAATGACTTTGGCCTCTAATCAAGCTTTAACTACTTATACTCAGAAGCCTCTGACTCAAGAAGTTAATTGTGAAGACATATAATGACTCTGAGCTCTGATCAAGCTTTATTATAACTTATCTGAAGCCTATGATAAGAAATTCATGTCAAAAGAAGATGATGTGATAACTGTACAAAATTCTATTCGCTGCCCTAAAATTACGGATAAAGGATTGTACTGTGCACATCATTGTTTTCACACGAACCATCATCTATCCTTGAGATGAAAGCGCCATTATCCTATGTATTATCTAGCATCTCCAATAACTATAGTTTTATGGGTACTCATTATTTTATTCTCTAACGGGTCTATTTATTTACCTATAAAAAGATAACTTGGAAGAATGTAATAAAAAAATAGTGTGTGTCAAGCTGCATAGATGAAGATGCACACAAGAGGAGAATATATGTGCAAAACTTCATATAAGAGAAAAATAAATGAAGAATATTAGTGAAGATATGCAATTAAGAAATGCATAAAACTAAAGAAACATGTTAACACGCTGCAAATGGAAGGAAAAATAATATTCATCTAGAAGAAAAGGAGCAAGTGTTGAGAAGATCTTCAAGAACAACAAAGAGAGAAACACTTAGAGATTTATATCTCAAATCATTTTAAGTTATATCTTTTAAAGCTTAATTTGTGTAATATAATTTTTGTAGAAGTAATTATGTATACACACAAACATTGTGTTTAACCAGGTGGTTAAATTACCTTAGTGACTATGTGTTTAGGAAGAATACTCGAGATGTCATTGACAGGTTGTCTTTGAGTTGATTTCCTTGAAGGGCTAGGGTATAGTCAAAATCC
This sequence comes from Vicia faba, assembly GCA_948472305.1. Taxonomy (NCBI): domain Eukaryota; kingdom Viridiplantae; phylum Streptophyta; class Magnoliopsida; order Fabales; family Fabaceae; genus Vicia; species Vicia faba. The sequence continues at coordinate 330,490,233 of OX451741.1, read as the reverse complement.
TTAAGAATACATTGACGGGTAGTCTTTATGGTTTTAATCACAGAATTGATTATTGGATTAAGTCCTTGTTGATAAGGAAAAATGAATGGTGGGTGGACTAGAAGTAACTTAGTTAACGGTGAACCCAGATAAAATATCTTATGTTATTTATCATTGTTACTTTTATGATGTTTGTATTTGTATGATCGAAAAAGTTTTATCATGAAACCCAATTCAAACTCCACCTTTCTTGTGTTTCAGTGATCCTTCAATTGGTATCAGAGCTCTGGTTCTGTTACTAATAGTTATGAAACACTTAATCGTGTCAGAAAAAGATCCAATCTTTTAAACACATTGGGAGAAGATCCTTCACCTACAAATAAAAATGACAAGATGAACCCGAAGCTCCTTTATCGTATAATTTTGACTTCTCTGCAATTTAAATTTCTCTGTAAAAGTCTCCTTGGAGCAAGTGATCCTAATTTTAATCTATTATAAGTGTTATTCAGGTTCTACTTTACTATCTTCCTTTGATTATTATAATTTCTATTTCTATAATGTTTATGAATCAAAAAATTACCTTGTTCGTTTTGTTCCTCACCATGAGTGAGTAGTACCTTAGGGATTAAGGGTCATGAGACCTAACTCATGACTATCTATATGGTTGTTTATATATGATACAAGGATTAAAATGCGATATTATTTTAAAAAGTCTGAATTTTTATCTAACTTTGTTGCGATAGTGAAAAGTTATTAGGTATCGATAATGTTCCGAAAAGACTTGTATCGATACCCGAAAACAAATTTTAAACAATCAAATCCGATGATATGAAAGTACTCATAAGGGGTTTAGAAATGTCTCATCGTAATAGGTTGCATAATAAAAATGAGGTTTCGATAAATAATTTCGAATAAGAGAAAGCTGACGAATTATTTATCAAAATCAAGATAACACGCTGGCGAAAGCATGTGTAATCTATAAAATCTATTTTTCTATAATCTGCGTCGAAATTCTTGTAGAATTATTATCTTGACCATATAGAACTATTAGAGTAATAGATTATGACCCTAAATCATGTTTGTTTTTATTAATTCCCAAGTTATTTCCAATTAAGTTGTTTTCAAAAAGTGCTTTTGAAAATAAGTTGTTTTTACTTAAGTTTTTTTCACTTAAGTTTGTTTCTTCCAAACTATTTGGTCGCTCTAGAATTACATCAATAAAATAGAAATCGGTACTTAACCATTGGTCCTTGTGGTTCGATAACTTTTTACTACTCTGACATAGTCGTGCGCTAGCGATTGTGTCATGTTTTTGGCGCCGTTGCCGGGGACCAATTGTGTTAATATTGAAATTCTATTTGATCACCATAGAGACTAGAGTTTTTCTTTTTCTTTTCTTTTATGCAAATAATAGGTCCTGTAGACAATTTGGTCGAATCTATTGATGAGATCGAGTGTTTCTTGCGAGAAATACTCTGAGCTCGAAGAAGATTAATAATGGATGCACCTGTTGTTAATATCCATTGAAGGATTATGCAGTTCCTATAGAAGAGGAACCACATTGCAGTATTGTGCATCCGCCTATCAAAGTGAATAATTTCTAATTGGAGCCTTAATTGATAGGTATGGTCCAACATAATTAGTTTTCAGGCTAGCCTTTAGAAAACCAGAATCTGCATTTGTCTAACTTTGTAGATAATAGTGGAAAATTTAAGACAAACAGTGTTGATCAGAATGCTATCCATTTAAGGCCGTTTCCCTTCTCTTTGAGAGATATAGAAATGGATTGGCTCAAATCCTTGCCCTCCAATTCTATTACTTCTTGGACACAGTTGAAAGCTGTTTTTCTTTCCCGGTATTTTCCGCCAAGTAAGACAGCCCAAGTGAGGGGCGAGATAAATAATTTCAGGCAAGATGAGGGTGAATCTCTGTTTGATGAATGGGAACATTTTAAAGATCTGTTGAGACTTTTCCTTTTGCATGGGCTTGATAACTAGATGATAATCCATACCTTCTATAATGGTCTCCTTTACTCCACAAGGTTGACCATCGATGCGGCTTCTGGCGGAGCCCTCATGAATATTCCATAATATGTGGTCTATAATCTTATAGAAGAAATGGCCAAAAACCATCATTCCTGAGGAAGCGGCTGACAAGCTGCCACTAAAACCACCCCTAGAACCGGAGGGATGTATGAATTGAATGCTTTCAATAGTATGAATGCTAAGGTCGATGCCCTTTATAAGAAAACCAAAAAGTTAAGCCTCACTCTTACTGCCCCACCCATATTGCTTCTGCCTCCTTCGCTTTACTCAAATTCGAGATTTGCAGAGTGAATAGGCATACCGGTATTGATTGTCAAATGATTCTCGTTGGAGGATCCATCTAGGAAAATTTCAATTACATGAATAACCACAATAACCATCCTTACTCCAATACCTACAACCCCGGGTGGCGTGACCCTCCAAATATTTCCTATAAAAACAACCAATCAAACAAGTTGTGGGACCACCGAGGTTCCAAAAAGTTGTGGAAGCTGCTCCTAAGAAGTCCAACTTGGAACTTTTAATGGAAAATTTCGTATGGACACAAACACGTCAAAATGAAGATTTTAGGATATAATACATCTTACTTGAAAAGGATAAGCACGTATGTATGTATGCACTGAATAATGTTACAAGAAGACTATAAACCATCTAGGGAGCATCAAAGAAGGATAAATTCCATCATGAGTGATGTAGTCAAAAGAGGAGTATTAAAAATACTCGAAGCTGGAATAATTTATCAAATATCATATTGTAATTGGGTTAGCCTTGTGCATGTGGTACTAAAGAAAGGTGGCGCAAAGTATATAAACTAGATGGCGCATGTGTATTGACTATTGAAAGCTAAATAAAGTAACCAGGAAGGACCATTTTCCCCTTTCATTCATTGATCAAATGTTAGAAAGATTAGCCAGCCACTCATATTCCTACTATCTAGATGGATACTCAGGATTTTTCCAAATTTCTATTCATCCAAATGACTAAGAGAAAACTACCTCCACGTGCTCTTATGGAACTTTTGCCTATCGACGAATGTCATTCAGGCTATGCAATACCCTTGCGACTTTCCAATGATGTATGATGGCCATATTCGTTGATTTCCTTGATGAGATAATATAAGTATTCATGGGATATTTCTCGGTATGTGGATCCAATTTCAAGGGTTGCCTTGATAACCTAGAAATGATTCTGGAAAGATGCGTACAAGTCAATCTCGTTTTAAATTTGGAGAAATTCCATTTCATGGTAACAGAAGGAACAGTCTTAGGACACATAGTGTTTGAAAGAGGAATCGAGGTGGATGGAGAAAAAATTGAGACATTAGAGAACCTCAAACCACCCAAAACACTTAGGGAAGTCCAAATTTTCCTCAAACATGCCAGTTTCTACTGACGATTTATCAAAGATTTCTATAAAATCACAAGACCCTTAACTGGTCTCCTGATGAAACACGTTGAATTCCTTTTTGAAGAGAAATGTCTAAAATCATTTAAATCTTAAAACCAGCACTAATCTCCGCACATATCATGCAACCACCGAACTAGAACAAACAATTTGAAATTATGTGTGATGCAAGTCTAATTCTTCTGGTACATGAAACAAACAGAGATACTGAAATTCCAACATCAGAATAATGTCGAGACAGATGTTATAACATTTGATATGACATCCTGAACAAATTCAACAAGTTAAACTCATACAAAAAATTAAATTGAAGAATGATAAATAACACAACGATATGTTAATCCAGTTCGGTGCAACATCACCTACTCTGGGGGCCACCAAGCCATGAAGGAAGTCCACTATCAGCAGTATTAGTTCAAAGATAAACTCCCTCATTTATAACTTCTCTCCTAATCACTACCTAATTCAACTTCAACTTAGGTCCTCCCTAAGTCAAGGAAATCGCCATTCCACGTCCTAAATCACCGTAGTGATATCTAATAGTCATAATCCCAGTAACTGCAATGAGTATAACTTAACAAGAAGACCATACTTCCATTACAATACTTAGCTAAGACTCTTGACCAAGAACAATACTTAGATTTTTCTTAAAATATTTCTCCAAGAACAACATTCACTCTTGCTTCACAACTTCGAGGAGAACAATAAGTCTACCACATGAATCGAAAGATACAAGGGTGACAAACACTTACACAATACACAAGAGACTCTCAAAACCTAAGACTATTTTCTTCCCCTAATTTTAAAATTTTTGAAAGATTAAAAGTTGGCACTTTAGGTTTAAGTATTCTCTTTAAATACACTTCTTCAATCCATGGGCTTTGATGTTCTGAGTCCAGAAGTTTCTTGATCCACAAGTTTAGAGTTGTATATGTTGTGCAGCAAAATCTCCTTAAATATTGGAACAACCAATACAAAGTTTCCTAAATTGTCTCAAGGATCCAATTTAGTACTAATTCACAGTTGGAGATATAAAACCTTGTTCCAGATAAAATCTTCTTAATCTGCAAAATTAACTTAAACATATCCAAAAGAAATATTCCAAAATCAAATCAAATATGTCAAGATTTAAAATAGCAGTGTCTGTTGTATTGTAGAACCAGATCAATATGTCATGACATCTGCCTTCAACATCTGACTGAAAACAGATAATAATAAAATTATTATGATAGTTGATAAAGATACCGCAACATCTTATTCAACAACAACATAGAGACATGCTCAGAAACATGTAGAGCCAAAATTTAGCCAACCATGAAAACATGGAACTAACAGCAAGTGATTTCACAGTCGGTGTTGTTTTAGGACAACAAACATATAAGAAAATGCATGTGATATATTATGCATGTAGAACCTTGGATGGCGCTCAACTAAACTATGCCACTATGAAAAAGGAACTCCTAGTCGTAGTATTTGCAATAGACAAATTTTTCTATTATTTAGTTGGATCCAAGATCATCATATACACTGACCACACTGTTATTCGATACCTTCTAAGAAAAAAGGATGCAAATCCTAGGTTTCTTCACTGGATCCTTTTATTACTAGAATTTGATATGGAAATTCGCGATAAGAAAGGGACAAAAAATGTGGTAGCTGGCCATCTGTCAAGGCTTGAATATCTATAACCATACCTCATTCCAATCAATGATGATTTCAATTATGATAGCTTAATAGCGTCAGTCGAGAATAGGACAAATCACGATGATGACTCTGACGAATTGCACATAAATATCGAAGTTGCTCTAGTCATAACTAATACACCTTGACATGTAGACTTCGTTAATTATCTAGCAGCAAATGTCCTACCTCCTAACCTGACATATCAACAAAAGAAAAAAAAAATCTCTCATGATGTTAAACAATTCTACTGGGACGAACCCCTCCTTTTTAAGAGAGAAGCAAATGGTGTTTTTTGTTGTTGTGTACCCAAAGAGGAGGTTAAAATTATTATAACCCATTGTCAATCCGCACCTTATAGGGGACATGCAAGCATATCTAAAACTCACGCAAATATCCTTCAAGCAGGCCTATACTGGCCTACCTTTTGGCGTGATGTTCATGCCTTCATAATCAAATGTGATGGGTGTAGCGGTAGAAATGTTTAAGACAAAGCCATTGGATTGACTAGACTTATACAGATCAAAATAAAAATTTCCACCGCGCTTTATTGTTTCCAAAGGAATGGGAAAAGAGCGAATAAACCCAAAAAGAGGGGGAAAGATTCTAGGTAAGGGGGTTGGTTATGCAAAGGGAAGGTATTAGCACCCTAAACATCTACGGTACTCCGCAAGAACCTCTTTGTAAAAATATGTATATTTTTGCTATAAAATGTTGTGTAAAAAAATAGATGGTGGAGGTGAGAAAACAAATATTTTTTTATGATTTTTGCACCCGCCACGGTTGCGAATCTTTAGTGCCAACGTACCACCTTTCGTGCAATAGGGGATCAGGGTACACGTATTTCATCTTTAAAAAATTTAAAACACAAGTGTGTTGTTTAATTTTATGAGATAAGACATCATCGTCATTATCCGTGTGGAAAATATACTTACTATCCACAATCATGAGAAAGGAGAATTTGCATCATCTCAAAATGGAGGATATGGTTTGGATTTTAAAATCAACAATTCCTCACTCAACACCCAAGTGGAAAATATCTCACTTCACTATATATTGTAGAAGTATAGTTTTTTGCATCACTACAAGGATTGACAAGAGTATAATATTTTGAGAAAGGTTTTTTAAAATAAAAAAACCAAAGTTGAAAAATGGTTTGAAATGAGATTGATTGACTTTTAGTCTTCTCGCAAAAAAATGTCAAGGTATTATTAAGTTGATTGAGGTTTATTCATGAAAATGTTTTGAAAATGCATGGACCTAAGTCCAATTTTATTATGAAAGTGGGTTAAGTTTAGAAACAAGAAGAGTTTTCAAAAAGAGGAATAAGATTTTTGAAATTAAAGGAGATGGGAGGAGGAGAAGAGACTATCCTAAAGCATAAGGTAAAAGCTAAGGAGAAGAACCATCTAACCAACAAGAAGCCAATACTTGACATTATGAGTCAAGATAGAATTCTCATTATTTGGATTGAAACCAAGAAAGCAAAGATACTAGACCTCTTGAGAGAACCAAGCTTCAAGTGTATTAAGTCTTCACAAAAATTGGGCAGAGTAACGGCTGTATACAGGTGAATTCCAGATTGCAAATAGAGAATATAATCACAATAACCTGCACAAAAAACAAATAAATAACCCAATGTCTTAAGGTAAACCTCAAGAACTCTAGAAAAATATCAATTAAGGTCACAAGGTCTCCAACATAGGCCAAGGTTTCTAATCCTAAGTCCAAGAAGTCCAATACTCCATAATGCCAAGGATAGTAACCAAATAGTCCAAGTATCATTAAATTTTTTTTATGGTTCATGTTGATTATTAAGTATCTTAAGAAAGAAAAGAAAAGCTCAAGTGAGTAAAATAAAAATGACAAGAATATAAAGGGGCTCAAGTGAGAAAATGTGAAAAATAGCATGGAATGTAAATGCTAACGTAAATGGTGCATAAAGTAAAGAGCATAAGATAAAGCATAAAGTAAAAGCAATTGTTATAAATTAGTGGTTAGTTGGATAACCATGTTGAAACTTGCATTTGGAACTCATTAGAGGATTAGTAGAACCAAAGCCTCCACATAATGAATTTAATTTGCTTTTTGTCAAGTATAAGTGATCCGCGTTGACTAAAAGTGATGTAGATCCATTAGAGGATTGGTAGAACCAAGGCCTCCACACAATGAATCTCAAGGTTATTGGATTAAAGAGATCAAATTAACATACTTGGGCTTGCAAACATAGGTTTTGGCCACAAATGATCATTTGTTCGAATCGGTACAAAATTTAGCGCTATGTTAAACAATCGTAAGTGGACTTATATAGAAGTCGCACCTATTTTGAAGCCGGTCAATAGCAATCTATGCACCATTTGTTTTGAGGCGTGATATAGAGATCATGCTCCAATAAAACTTAATGCAATACGAAAGGGATAAGATGAAGAGGGGTGAAAAAAAAAAGAATAAACCACATTTGAATTAAAATTTAATCAAACTATTATTAAAATCATTCATCCATATTTATGGAGTTAAACTCAACACCATGGATCCAATGATGTTAATAAAGTTCATGATCAAAATTTCAATCCAAGATCAGCCAGAAAATTATACAAAAATTAAATTGTATTTTAAAATAAAAGAATAAGGGTTTAAAAATAGTTAAAAATGAAAATAATAGAGAAAAAAGGAAATTATGTTCAAATTAATCAATAAAAAATAAGTAAGACCATAGAAAAATCAGAAATGTACTCAAATATTTTCATAAAATTTTTGGTAATTTTCTAAAGTCAGAAACTATTTTTAAAATTAAAAGAAATAGGTAAAATAAACAAAAAAATGATGAAAAATAACAAAGTCAGAAATAAAAAATAAATGAGGTCACCAATATTTGTCACAATGTCATTAAATCATTCCATATTTTTTTTAGAATTTAAAAATGCATAAAAGTAGTTTTAAAAATTTAAGATAATTCAAATAAAGTGGAAATTTATAAAAAAAATTCAAAACACAAAATAAAATTGTAAAAAAATAAAAATCAGAAAGAGAAAAATCAAAAATATTTTTCATAATTTTTTCAGATTTTTTGGACTTAAAATTAATTTTCTATTATTTTTTGAAGTTTAAAACAATTAATTATAAAAATCAGAAAATAAAATAAAAACCAAAAAGATGTGGACCTATGGATGAGAGTCAAAACACGTTAGTAATCAAATCCAAGAGACCTGGCGTGTTGTGCATATCATAGTCATTACTGAATAAAACACTGAATCAAATATAAATCATATTTTAAAAAAATACAAATGGCACGCCATCATTGGTTTGAAGATGACACGTTGGTCATCTTCAACCTCCAGCCAACATGAAATACAGGTCTCTCAAACTGTAAAATCAGAAGCTCATACCTATGTCATTCGCTTTGTCTCATCAAGATGAAGATAACCACACCTTCGCGAAAAATTTATATATATTATAGCTCAAGCAATTTGGAAAGAAAGTTTTGAAAAGGAATTTGAAAATTCATGGCCAAAACGTGTTTCCAGTTAAAAGCAAGTGTTACAACTAGAACCAGGGCAATGAGAGCTTCACAATGATATCAAAGTTTGAGAGAATTGGTGAAGAAATCTATCTATTGAAGTTAAGTTGCAGAGCTCTGAAACTGGACTTCTATGGATCAATATAGGTCACGATTCTTGAAGGTAATTGTATGGTTAGCTTCAGGGAAGATCAAGGAAGGTGAATTGATAGAAAAAAAAGGATTGAAAAAGGCTTGAACAATGATTTCGAAGTTGTAGAAAAGTGAGTTATGAAGTAAGTTTGGCAGGGTGAATTTGGTTGTTCAAGCTTGAGAAAATGAATGGGATAGCTCATGTATTTATATGAGAAGCAAATGGGATTAAAAGGAAGGGTGAATGATGCAATTTGGAGGGAATTTATATGGGTTTGCATCATGAACAACGTGTGACTTGTTTAGCATCAAAACTCAGCCAAATCGTGCATTTCATGATGCTAAACGCCTTTGGAAAGTTGCTAAACATGATTAGAAGCAAAAACGCGGGGAAAACTTGTGATTAGAAGCCAAAACAAAGATTTCAAAATCTGACTTGTGATGAAACTTCTGTTTCAAGTTACCAAATTCAAATCAATGGTATTCTCAACTCAAGGGGTCTTAAAGCATGGTTATTGATTCTTTAGAAAGATGAGATTACAAGCTTTGGAATGGGAAAATAATGGAATCAAATGGATGTTTGAGCTGAAAGTTGCAATGAGTCAAAGTTGAGAAAAATAAGTTGACTTTCCATACTTAGAAATATTTCAAGTTTTTCTTCAAAAAGTGACCTATAATGTTTTGCATCCAAACATGGCCTTCCTCTTGACCAAAAAAGATGGCATGAAATAGACCTATTTAATGACATTTTGAAACTTGAACCATTCAACATCTCCAAAAATTGAGAGAGTTATGAATTGTTGAAGTTGGCAAAAAATCATGAAATGACCTATAACCTTTTGTATACTTAGGGAATTTTCCATCCATTTTATCACTTTACACATAAAAGAAGTAATAAAGTTCACATCCTCAAGATAATTGTGGAAAAGGAGTGGGCTCAAGGTGATAAAAATTGACCAAGTTATGGTCATTTGAAGTCACGTGGAGAGATTTGAGGGTTCATCTAGAGGACTTGTAATCTTTCTTCATCACCAAGTTTCTTCCATATGAAAAATCCTTGAAACTTTTGAAGTGATTTGTTAATAACCATTTGAAGAGAAGGAAGTTTTTATAATCACTCAAAAATACCAAAAGATGAGCAAGATATACTTCTTTGAAGTTCAAAACCCTAGCTCCTAGATCAAGAAAATGCTTTGAGGAACTTTGACAATTTTAAACAACCTTCTTGTACCAAAACTTGTGCTTTGTAAATGGAAATTGTTGAGGATGATTACGAGAACTCATATCAATCAAAACCACTTCCATATCTTGATAATTGAGAGAAATATGCACTTGTGACCAATGGGAACAAAGCCTTGTCCAATCATGACAACTTCTTCAATCAGCCCTTTGTACTTTTGAATCAATCTTGATAACTTTGAAATGTGGTGAACCAAAATAAACCTTGCCATGCCATTTCTTCCAAAATAAAGTCAATGGTGATGTTTGAATTTCTCAAGTTTTATTTACTAGGGCGTGGAAATAAACTCATGAACCCATAGTTCAACTTGCTAAGCCACATTGCCTTTACCTACATTATTAACAAGTAAGACACACCAACATTGCATTTTATTAATTAACAGGAAATTCAAAACAAAAAATACATGATCACAAAAGAAAAACAAGTCAAGGTGCCTGGTGATTCCTCAAAGAGAAAAGCTAAAGATAGGGAGGAGAACCAAAATCCCTAATGTGTTCTTGTTGTGATTGAATCAATATGGTATGATGAAGGGATCTTAGGGGCAAAAATTGGGGTACAACAGCTTCCCTTATTTAAGTTTATTCTATTCGGAGATATAAAGGTTAAAATTCGTCGTATCGACGTGATCGAAGATACTTAAATATAAAACAAATCCTATTTTTGGCCCTAAGATGCCATGCAATGCTTATGAGTATGAATGCATATGAACCACTTCAAAGGGATGCGAAACACCACTAGGGATGTAGAAAAGGAAATAAGGATCAAAAGAGAAACCTGACCAGTAAAATAAAGCACTGGTGAATCAAAAAGACCGGACTCTAATGGTGGTAAAAGACCAAAGGATACACCAACTTTTACTGAAGGCGAAACTACCAACGTTCACTGAAGGTAGAAAGAGAAAATAATAACAACACCGACGTTCACTGACGGTGAGCTACCAACGTTCATTGAAGGTAGAGAGAAAATAAATATCATAGCACCGATGTTCACTAATGGTGAACTACTAACGTTCACTAAAGGTAGTAAAAAGATAACAATCACCAACATTCACTGATGGTGTACTACCAACTTTCACTGAAGGTAGAGAGAAAAGAAATATCATAGCACTGACGTTCACTGACGGTGAACTACCAACATTCACTGAAGGTAGTAAAAAGATAACAATCACCAACGTTCACTGATGGTGAACTACCAACTTTCACTGAAGGTAGAGATAAATGAAATATCACAGCACCGATATTCACTGACGGTGAACTATCAACGTTGACTGAAGGTAGCAAAAAGATAACAATCACCAACATTAACTGATGGTGAACTAACAACTTTCACTGAAGGTAGAGAGAAAATAAATATCATAGCACCAACGTTCACTGACAGTGAACTACCAACGTTCACTGAAGGTAGCAAAAAGATAACAATCACCAACATTCACTGATGGTGAACTACCAACTTTCACTGAAGGTAGAGAGAAAATAAATATCATAGCACCGATGTTCATTGACGGTGAAATACCAACGTTCACTGAAGGTAGCAAAAAGATAACAATCACCAACATTCACTGATGTTGAACTACCAACTTTCACTGAAGGTAGAGAGAAAAGAAATATCATAGCAACAATTTTCACTGACGGTGAACTACCAACGTTCACTGAAGGTAGCAAAAGATAACAAGTTTACCCAAAATTCTGGCGTTTCACCTAGAACGGGTCTCTTCTTCTTCTTTAACCAAGACATTCCACCTGGAAAGGGTAATATATAAGCTGTCTCAAATAAAGAGACTATCACTTACAAAGATTTCACAATGAATTGTTCCTGCGATATTGAAAGACTTGCCATCCACTAGAGTAATTTGACAACAAACTGCAAACTATCCACTCATAGAGAAGATGGAAAAAAAGTAACATTGAATTTTACAGGGAAGTATAAGTTACTTAAATAAAGAGACCTGCTACTTGATGTTATAGGAAGGATTGTAAAAATGACTTTCTAGGGAAAGAAATATGACTTCATGGGGAATGAAATATGGCTTCCTGGGGAATAAAATATGGATTCCTGGGGAAGTAAATATGACTTCCTAGGGAATGAAATATGGCTTCATGGGGAATGAAATATGGCTTCCTGGGGAAATGCCAACATATTCCTGCTGAGGAAATAAAAGTTTTCTCGTGCCAAAATAAATGCATATTCTCAAACCAATGCTCGAAGCTCGCAGAAATCCAAAGTAATAATATTGCTGGGAACCAAAGATTCAAACCAGAAATAAACTGGAGTGAAATAGTCAACTAAAATATATCTTTTGAGAAATAAACTCAAGAAGGAAACCTAACCTATCCAGACAAAGAGTTGTACGGGAAGGATAAAGCAAAATTCTTCCACAAGGGATAACACAGTGGGGAAATTGAAAGAATGTACACTTTGTGCTTAAGACTGGCACTCTATTGGAGAGAGGACAATACAACTCTACAAAACAACGTAATATGTCAACAAAATATTAATGAATGCGAACGAGTAATGATTTGATAAATTAAACTATGCATGATGTATGTATGAATGTATGAGTTCTATCATGTATATGTTGACAAAATAGACATATAAAACTAGGAATAACCAGGCAAAACCATCTCGGGCAGAATCAATACTCGGATAAATCACATCCAAGATGAACATTCCATAAGAAAAACTTTGCAAATTAATAGAGGCAACAACAAGGCATAAGCCTTCAACTTAATATTTTTCCAATCCAGGCCAACGTGGTTCCAATCCAGGCCAACTTAATAATGCAAATGTATGTGACTCAATGAATGCAACAATCACATACAACAACAACAATCACCTTCACAAAGGCATAAGCATGTATCGTCACTTTACCAATAATTAGAGGTACTCATCGTCGCTTCAACATTGGCCATAGGCCTACAACTTAATCAACTTATCAATAACAACATGTAAGCAACAACATATTCAATAACAACGAGGTATTCGACAATGAATTATCCACATCAATGACCCACAACATAATTCTTCCTTCACTTTGCATCATCACAAAATTATCACAACATCATAACCACAATTATTCAACTTTGGAAACAAGCCTATATCACTGTTATTACCAATTAATAGATGTAAATCTTCGTCATAACAATTCCCGCATCTTCATAAAATACTCGCAACATCATAGCATCAACGCACATCACAAAGGAAAACACTAACATAATAGTCGTTTCCAAAACACTCCCATAACTCTCTATGTATTAGTTCTTCATTATTTAATTATCCTCCTAATATTCACTTCTAATTAACTAACTGGAAAAATATCTTTTCTTCTGCTATTTAATCAATCCTCTAAAATAGTTACTGCAACTTTACTAATTATTTCCAAATCTATCTTATTTCTACAGGCTGTTAAAATTATATTGTAACTACTAGATTAAGATTACTGACATAAGGGCTACTTCTATTAATATTTTTTTGCTATAACATACTACTGATGATAATGGTTCAATTTGTTCCCTAACTGCTTTGCTTTCGTATTAATGAATTCTATACTAATACCATATAAAAATTGTATAACATATTGCTACAGAAAGAAAACAAGTGCCTCTCAGATAGTGCTGAACGACACACCCTACCTGCAACAACACCCAGTGCCGAACGACACTCTCCTTCCACAAATGTCCAGTGCCAAACGACACTCTTCTCCCTTTCAAGGCTGCCGACCGGCAGCACTCACCACTAACAAGGTGACGATCGACATGCCTCCCCTTCTTATAATTTCCAACCTTCTTGTTACTTCTCCAGTTTCCTTCGACCCACATATTTTCAACGGAACAATCAATCAACAACACACGGGAATACGAAAGTTTCACCAATATTCGTCACTAATTAATTCATAACATCAATTTCCACAAACAAACACAAACAGTAATAAATTTACGCCCTAAATCCCCACATACAATTCCTCATAAGCCCCATTATAGGATAAGAAAATCCACCCTTACCTTGGATTGGAGATCACTCTATAATTCCGATTGCAACCCGCTGCTGCCATAGCTCCAAACCTTCAGTCTTCTTCTCTTCTCCATGCACTGCATCCTTTTCTTTTCTCTTTCTCTAAAACCCTTATTCTTCCTTATAGCCACTTCTTATTCTCTCTTCTACTTGACAAAAAAAACCTAATTCCTTCTTATTCAACTTTAACATATAATTTCTATTATTAATTCTTTTAGGCCCAATATTCACACCACATATTTTACTACCAACAACACTTTAAATTAAGCCCATAAGAAATAATAATAGTATTATTATAATACTATTTTCCACAACTTAATAAACTCAATAATAATCCAATATAAAATATTATTTCTAATATTATTTCTCCGATTAAGCCGACTATTTCACTTAACATCTCAAATCAACATATTAATCCGATCACGCCTCTTAAAATAATACCGACAAATCCTAACTTCGACCATTTCCAATAATTTAATCTTTAATTAATTTAATTAAATGATTAATTTAATTAAATAATTAATTAAATTCGGGGCGTTACAACTCTCCTCCACTTAGGATATTTTCGTCCTCGAAAGTCTACTCGATACTACCACCCTTAACGCGAAGTTCACATCTAACTTTTTGATCTCCAAGTCGAGTTTGGCAACACTTCGACCACTACTTCACCAACATAACAATAACTCAACACAATTCAAATTAATTACACCAATGCCAACCATTCAACACTTCGCGACATAATCGTTACTAGCATCTCAACTACTCCACCATAATCTTACATTCCAACATTTAAAGTAGCAACAACTATAACACATTATACTTGAATATACATCATCTCAATATCATCTTAACACCTTTTTCAACCTCAAAACACATACACAATTTCATTACCGTATGTCAATTATCAACAAAATATCAACAAATTTGTTCACATCATCGTATCACTCTTATAGTGACAGCAACACAACCAACATAATCAACTTCATCACATTATGAAATATTATCCCTTACTTACGGTAATCAAGAACAACATCATGACAACGTTAACAAAATCATTATGACATCAACTTAATTGTATACTCAGCAAGCATACCCATAGCTCACCATCAACCAACAATCCACAAAAATCTTCTTATAAAATTCGCAAATACTTACTAGCAAACATAGTACTCTGACACATCATCCCTATATCAAAAATCCACCAAATCAAACATGTAGACCAAGACATATCGTTCCCATAGGCTCCTGATGTTTTAATCCTTCACCTCTAATGAGTCGTACACGCATAGCAATTGCGCCACATCACGCTTCAGCTGTGCAACTCTGATAATCCACCTTAAGTCACCGTCCTCGTTAAAATTTTCATCAACTATGTGATTTACATGTTTCAATCTAGTTTCAGACGTTCTTAACATCCACCATAAAGCCACGGTTCACTTGATAATCTCAATCCTTCACTTCGCGATGTTAGCTAACATATAACTTGCCACTCCGACTTGTTCCATGATATAGCAACAACCACTTTACACACCATTAAGATAGCAGAACAAATCTATATCATCCAACATGGTCTCGTCTACTATCAACAATGGATTGAGGGTGATCAGTTCCTCAATTTTCAATTAGTATTTAACAACCATAAGGGAGTATAAATCATCGTACTAAACTATAATAGCGTTTCCTTAAAACTTGTATTCCAGTTTTCTAAATAACAACCTGTCTAATTCTCATTCACCCACCATCCCACTATGATCAATCATTTTCTAACTCACGGTCTGTTGGCTTATCAATACATTACAAATCCCTCCACTCTAGTCTGAGTCTTTATCTACATAAAGGATTCTAACAACATTCTTAAACTCTTAATCCTCTTCCAAATTTCACAACATCAAAAATACATGTATCTCCACCTCTCAAACTCATTCCAATCGCACTCTCAACATTATCATATATGTCTATACCTCAAACAACTACGATAGTAATCATCTAAGCTCAACAAGCCACTAACCTCTATAACATGCTTCGTCGTTCTCCAACTTAGAACTGCGTCCACCTTGAATGGATCTACATACACTTTCAGTTGGAAATAAAATTACTCAAGAGGACTCTTCTCCCAAAACTAAAACATACATCCTGACAACTTAGCATAAATCTTCCTCTTTTTCGAAACCATAAATTCCACACAACTTTGCACTATCGTCTTTCGTTCTAATTAATAACACCAAAGCTTTCCAAATGATACCTTTAATTTCACAAATTACTTTAAATAAATCTTCCAATTGCTCCTTTGATTCACTCAACTCAGACGCTGAAGTGTCGTACAACATTGAAGAACAAGTCTAGTCCCAAGGACAAGTTTAACAACAAACTGCAATTACTTCTAATATCATCACGTGATAAATGAATCTATTACAGCTACTGTAACCATTTTTAAAATGAATCTCATTTCTTTAGCTTTCCAATGCTTCAAATGGAACTCAAATCGGATGCCCAGAACTCTAGTTATGAATTTTCGATGTCCCACAATGATTCTGCAGTTTCCTGCGATTCGCTTACGGAAATTCCACTCCGAAACTCATTTGTCTTCAACTTAGACATATTCCAAACAACTCTTAACATATCTCGTACTCTCAAACTTCTTATAACTCGATAAATGCATTCCTTTGCCAAAGTTCAGGTTCTAAAACACCAGGGCAACAATTCTTGCATTATCGTCATCGGCAGCACACCAAACCAACACCTTTCAATTGAACATATCCGATAAGAAAAACTTCTCCCCCACTTATCTTCAACCAACTTCTTGTAATTAAGGCAAATAAGTACCGACAGTGTTTCACACACTTGTCGCGCACTAAGGAAGAAACAACATTAGACAACTTGGTCGGACGGACCGACCTGCTCTGATACCACTAATGTAACACGCCAAATTCTACCTGTTAGTTATAACGAAAATAAGAGTATTTAAAGGCTTACAACATATTTGGGATATCAAATTTCAACATGTTACAACATATAAACAGATACATAACACTTTAATTTGGAGGGTCATATAACAACTTGTATCAACTTTTAAAACAAAACCACTTCTTTTATTAATAACACAACAGAATCATAATTACAACTTCAAGTAGCATCATATGTTTCGTTCAACTAAAACAACTTGAGAGGCAACATATTATTTCATATAATTCAACTTAGGATTCAAAAACTAAAACAATTTCAACAAGTAAACAACTATTCGTTCATTTCCCCCACGAGTGCTACGTATCAGATCGACCAACCGACTTTGAACTAATAAGGCTAAGAAAATCTTCATTCTTGATTACCTGCACGTTACCAACATAGGGAAACATTCAAATAGTAAGGGGTGAGATTCTCAAATCGTATAAGTGAGCGCACGATAAATCATATATTAGAATTCAAGAATATAAAATCACGACTTCACAACTTAAAATCAACTTTAATCATAATAAAACATTAACACGACATAACTACCAAATTCACATCTTTTAGATAATACTTGTCACAACAAGTCTACAACATAAAGCAACAACGAATCTATCTTCACCACAACTCAAGATGCAACATCAAATGTGACTTAATTACAATGCACATGCATGTGGTACCATTGGAGCATAACTCCCAACTTAAAAACTTTTCCAATTAATAGAGGAAGCAACAAGGCATAAGCCTTCTGTTGTACCCCAAAATTTTCCCTCTCATTTATCAAGATTTTTCTCACAAGACTTCTTGGACTCAAGAAAAGATTAGGGTTTGGTCAGCTCAAGACATCTCATCTTGCACTGATCACCCAAAATTAGGGTTTGAGTTTGCACAAGGATTTCTGGACCACCAATGCTTCATGTGACTTTCATACATTATCTTGGACCCCTAAGATTGCTCATGTTAAGTTTCAAGCCTTGAACCACATTTTTGATCAGTCAATTGGACAGTTGACCTAAAAATCAGTTGTATTGGGGGAAAAGTCAACCATGGCCAATTTACAGTCAAAATTCATAATTTTTTATCCACAACAACATTTTAGACTCATATGTACCATTTTATCAAGTTTGGATCACAACTCCTCAAGAAATTTGATCAAATTAAAAAAGGGCAAAATGGTCAAAATTAGGGTTTTGACTGAGAAAGGGAAATTTCTGATTTTTTTAACCTAGCCAATGACCAATTGAGTTCAAAAATTATTTCAAGGGTTCAATGGCATCATATTGACCTAATTACATGGTTCAAAATATCTCAAGTTCATTAGATTATTAGATGAATTTTGCAGTCAACTGATCAAAAGTCAATTATGCACTGAAAAGTCAAACTTTGACTTTTTGGTCAAAATCAAGTGCCAAGGGTCATAATTCATCAAGATATATAAAAATATGAAACTTGTTCACCAAGAAACTCAAAATTGAAAATTAGGGTTTTAATTTGAAAATTTTCATAACTTAGAAAAACTTTGCACAACTTTTTCACCATGATGCATTTTGATTCAAAGAAAACTTCCAACATGAGAGTTGTAGTCCTCCATGAAATCTACAACTTTGATACACAAACTTTTCCCAAAAGATAATTGGATCTCAAGTTATGAATTTGTGAATATAGGTCCATGAACTTCTTAACTTGGTGAAATTTTGCCCTAATTTAGCCAGGTTTTGGACCCAACTTCATGGACATTTTTCACCTAGTTCCAAGAGGTATCTCAAATTTCATTTCAAAGATGGATTATAGAGAACATTGCAGGCTTTCCAAAATGTTCAATAACTCTCCAAGATCATTTTTGAGTAGGGAGAATCGAAGAGAGGAAGTTGGCATTTTCTCACTTTTGTTCAAGCCATTTTCATATAGGATCAAGTTGCAAATCAAATCTATGCTGGTTGTATATTGCTTTACAGGTCCTAAGCTTGCTATAAACTCCATAATTAAATGCATACTCAGAAGCTAAAGCCTTTATCTTTGCTTTTGAAGCTTTACACAAGATGCATTTCCATTTTGGGCAAAAAGTTCATAATGCCATTTTCATAAAGATGAACTTTTGCAATTTTGTCAATCTTGAGCATTGGACCCGTCCCCTTGGTGCAAGCAATTTTGACAGGTCTCAAGCAATATGTACCAACTCTTATCAGCCCTCAAGCAAGCTAGTACAAGCATTTAGCATTGGTCTTGTCAATTTGCTTAAAATGCAAGAAAAGTTGCAAAAAGGTCCAAAGCTTGCACATCTAGTAAGGGATGGCTTTGGATCACTTCTATCAAAATATAAAAACTTGTTACAAGGCATATCACACTTGGATTGAACCTAAAAACACTCTGAAACTCAAAAATACCACAAAACTGCCCAAACACTCAGATTCTGCAAAAGCACAGCCAACTCTCATTTGGCTCGTGTGTTTTGTGTTTAAACACTTCAAGCATCTCATAAACATCATACCAAAGCAATCTAAGCCATCACCCTGGTTCTGTAACCCCTGTTTCAGCATCCACCATTTTAACTTTGGAAGCTTGCAGCTTGACTTGTCCATAGAGTTCCATCCATCCTCAAAGCAAGATAAGCATTGGAATAGCTTCAGAGAAGTTCAAGGAAGCTCAAAAAATCATCAGGCCTCCATTAAAGTCCCTACATTGTCCTACTCAAATCCAGCTGAAGGAGGTATTTTTTTCAAACTCTATCTCTCTGAATAGGCAAGCTCAAGCCACGATTTGTGAAGGAAAAATGTAGCCCTTATCATAACAAAGCTGTACATATCATTACTTTTCATTTATATTACTTGTGCTAAAAGAATTTGAAGATTGAAAACTCTGAAAAAATTAGGTCACGAATTAGGGGTTCAAAAATTCTCTTTCATCTTTAAGAGTTAGGTTACATAATTTATATGGTTGGAATCGTGAGCTCAAATGCCACATGTTTCATGTTATGAGTTTTTGTTTTTATGCAAGCATAAGCAAGTTACAGGTTTGAACTGAAGCGCGCGCAGGAAGCTGACCAAGGACAAGGATGAAGCGATTCTGAGCTTTTTGTGCTTTGGGCCTTTTTTGTTTTTGCTATTTGCACCCCCTGGCTGATTTTTATATTTTTCATATTTTTTTCGTATTTTTTATATTTATTGCTTTTGATTATTTTTTCTGAATAATAAAAAATCCTAAAAATAATTTCTTTATTTTTACAATTTTATTTTATTTATTATTATTATTTGTTTTTTTACATGAAAAATAGTTTACTTTGATAAATAGATTTTATTTTCTTAAATAACTTGTAAATATATTTAAAAATACTTAATATTTTTATTATACTATTTATACTCATAAATACTTATTTTTTATACATATTTAATTTTTTAATATTTACATATAATATTATTTATTTTTTTTCTTATACAAAAAATATACAAGTTGATAAATATGAACATTATTTTCTTTAAATAAAAAATTAGGGTTTCATCCCTTTCAAAAAGAATTATATATTTTTTCCTTTTTTTTAGGTTTTAATTAAATAATTTTCATACAAAAAAAAACAAGACATAAAAACATTTTTCTAACATGAACATTGCATTGTATTTTAAATATTTGTCTTATATTTATTTAATTCGCGCAATATTCGATTTGGTTGTAATAATATATTTAGGTCTATATTTGTGCAAAATCCCCATTTAAACTTGTATCCCCCCTCCCATAAAAATTATTGTAATAGCTTAGTTTATTTTACGCAATTTATCGCTTTTGTACCATGATTAGTAAATTAGGGTTTGCATGACAAGAACAAAAACAAAACAAAATAGAAAACCCTAAATGCAAGACAAAAGCATGAAAATGATACACTTTGCACACAAGCACCCTTAGGGTTTCTCCCATTTGGTTGCCTAAAGTAAAATGGCCATGTTACGCATGCGAAGTATCTTGACAAAATAAAACAAATATAAGATCATAGTCCCTCGATGACGCTATTCAAAGGTTGCCTAAACAAAATGATCTTGGTCCCTCAAAAAATGCTAAGATACTTGGCAACATTGCTATCATGGTTATACAATGACCCACGCCCGTCCCGTTTACATCCAAAGATAGGGTTGCTTACCAAATCAATGGTAAGTCAACAATGTCAAAGGAATAAAAATGCACAAGAAAGACATTTGAGTAGGTAGATAGATTCTAAGTTACTTGCTCCATTTCAAAACAATCCTTGCTATTTTCAAAAACAAACACACACATATTTCAAAAAATCTTACAAAACATTGAAAACATTTTCAAAAGACAAACATCTTTGTATACATTCTTACGAACGAGAATCATTACAAAGATTGCCTAAAGGAATGGCCTCTTTTCAAAATACTTTCAAAAACCACACCAAACACCATTTCAAACAAAGAAAAGCAAGTGATCTAAACAAGTAACTAAGAGCCCATGGAAAACCATGGATATAAAGAGTGCTAATACCTTCCCTTTTTATAATCTACCCCCCGAACTCAAGAAAACATCTCAAAGGTCTTTCCTGTGCTTTTTTACCTTTCCTTTTGGATAAAAGAAAAGTCGGTGGCGACTCTTTCTAACCGCGACATTTGCAAACACAAACGCAAATCCTCAAGTCAGTTCTCCCACCGCATCACAGAACTGGCGACTCTGCTGGGGAAACTTCTAAAAGTGGGGTTACCTTAGGGTTTAGATAACATTTACTTGCTTATGTTGTTTGACTTCTATGCTTTACATTTTGGTTCTATTGTTTGGGTTTGAATCCTCCACCCGGATTTGAGAAACATTATAGGTAAATAGCAATACATTATGGAAACGGTGCGGGGTATACCGACATGGTCTAAGCAATAGCTATATTAGTGTGACATATTTGTGGGTATCGGTAGCCTTTGAGTCAATCAAAGAGAATACGGGGCCGCTGAGTTATGTCATGAAACACTAATGAACTTCTAGAACCTTTACTTGACCAACTTGGCCTTTTAGGATGTAGTGAGATGACCGACTTTGGTGCAGTCCGAAGTTGGTAGATACTCGATACTACACTCATTGAGGATTGGTTTCTTGGGATATTTCGGTCGCCAGTAAAGAGGCTTGAACTGAAACAATGAACAAAGAAAACAATCCAGTGATATTGAGCTCCTTAGAACCCGGTTACTATTGTTAGGACAGGTTGAGCCAACTAAACTTCAAGAGGATACTTACCTTTGAAACCCCATGAAAGCCTAAACTAAGAACTTGTTTGATTTGCTTGTACATATATACTTGTGCATAACATCATGGACATCATGAGCATCATATTCATTCACTAACAATTTCAAGGATTTTGGAGATTCATCTTTGTTCTTGTTTTGTAGGTAATGGATTCACTTCGCAGGAAAACTATCCAAATCAACCTTGTAAGAATTCCTCCACAACTCAAGGAGATAGCTTCAAGGATCCCTGTGAATTCTCCATTCACCGAGAGACATGGTCGTCTACTCAACTTGGTCACTTCCAACACAGAGGAGGATATGATGAAGGTTATCTTCCAGTTCTTTGACCCTTTGCATCATTGCTTCACATTTCCTGACTATCAACTTGTGCTCACTTTGGAAGAATTCTCTCAACTCTTGAGGATTCCTATTCTCAAACAACTATCCTTCAACGGTACGGAAAGAGATACAAAGCCAGAAGAGATTGCTCAAGCCTTGCACTTACACTCATCTGATGTCACAACACATTGGGAAACTAGAAGTGGTGTCAAAGGCTTCTTGGCAAAGTTTCTGTTTGAGAAGGCCCAAAGCTGTTGGAATTCCCTAGACTTGCAAGCTTTTGAGGAGATTGTAGCTCTTCTCATCTATGGGATGGTCTTGTTCCCTAATCCTGACCAACTCATAGATGTAAGTGTTGTCAAAAGCTTCATGTCTCGCAACCCGGTGCCTACATTGCTTGGGGATATCCTACACTCTTTTCACACTCGTACACTGAGGAAATTAGGTGTTCTTATGTGTTGTACTCCTCTCCTGGCAAGATGGTTTATTTCTCATCTTCCCCAATAAGTCTTGAAGAATGCGCAAGGTTTGAGGTGGTCACAAATGTTAATGACTCTTAAAAATTCAGATATTCATTGGTGTTCTCGATCCAAAGAGAATGTTACCATTGTTGACCGTTGTGGGGAATTCCCTAATATACCTCTACTTGGCAATAGGGGAGGCATCACCTACAACCCGTGCTTAGCTCTAAGACAGTTTGGTTACGCCCGAAGGGATGGCCCACATGACATGCTGATTCAAGGATTGGTTTTCGACTACGACAACGACGACCAAGGACTTCGCCAGAGATTCATCCGAGCTTGGAGGATGCTAAACAAGGTGGACAACAAGACTTTGGGACACAAAAATTCCATCCCTCTTGAGCCTTACCTCAAGTGGGTACGAACCCGCGCTCAAAGTCTTATGATGCCTTATCCCTCCATTCTCCCAGTGATTATTGAGCCTGTTAAAGAAGGAGACGTTCCATACACTATCCTACATCCTGACATGCCTTCATCACTCGAAGACCTACAAAGGGATTGGATACAGCTCAAAGGAGAGCGTGATACTTTCGAAGCCCAATTCTACGCAAGCGAGAAGAAGGTTTCAGAACTCACTCGACTACTTCATGAAGAGCAGACTATCAATACCTACATTGCACCAAAGAGGATGCACAATGTCTTTTTACCTTAGAATTTTGTATCATTTTTCCCAAGGGCATGATGTACTCAAATTCTATCTTATTAATATGACATGTGTTTCTTTTTGTTTAAGACAAATTTGGAATTTTAAATCCTTGAAAACATTTCATGGATGCATATCATTCATCATAAACATAAACAGGTCTTTGCAACAAAGTTTCCTCATCTCTCTACTGTTTATTTCAGTACAATGGATCTCGAACAAACATTCAAAGATCTGCAAGCTCAGAACTCACAATTTCAACAGTTGCTCATGACCTTAGCCAAGGGGCAAGAGGAGCTGAACACTCTTCTAGAAAAAGAGAAAGAGAAAAAGAAAAAGAAGCCGGTTGGTGTGGTAATCATGGGAAGAAGGTTTCAGGGACAAGCCAGAAGGACCTTAGAATTTCCAACAACATCTGAAGAAGGGGAAAGAAAAGGAAAATAAACGGCAGTACCATCAGATTCTGAAGAAGAAGAGGAAGAGGAGGACTACTCTGAACAAAAATACCCTCCAGCTGATGACAAGTACAAACACCTTGAAGAGCGACTAAGCGCTATGGAAATCCAGAGAGTACCAGGGCTATATTTTGAAGAGTTGGGACTGGTGTCAAGAATTGTAATCCCGCCAAAGTTTAAAGTGCCACTATTTTCCAAGTATGATGGGGTGTCTTGCCCTAAAATGCACCTCGGATCATATGTCAGGAAGATTCAACCACACTCTGCTGACAAAGACTTGTGGGTCCATTTTTTCCAAGACAGTTTATCAGGAACACAACTTGATTGGTTCTACCAATTGGAAAGGGCAGACGTCCATAATTGGGAAGACTTAGCAGCAGCTTTCTATAAACAATATCAATACAATTCCGACTTGGCACCTACCCGTACTCAGCTTCGGAGTATGGCGATGGTTTCCAATGAGGGCTTTAAAGAATACGCGCAAAAGTGGAGAGACTTAGCCGGAAGGGTGCAACCCCCTCTATCTGAAAGGGAGTTAGTGGAATTGTTTCTGGGAACTCTATCAGGCCCTTTCTCCAATCATCTGATTGGGAGTTCCTCTGTAGGGTTTACTGAATTGATTTTAACTGGCGAAAGGGTGGAGGCTGGTATAAGAAGTGGGAAAATTCAGAAGCACGCGACTGCCTCTACAGTTGTGAAAAAGCCCTTCACGGGAAGAAAGGAAGTATCTGCTGTTTATTCACAGAGGAATCAGGGAAGAACTGAGCGACGACCAACGGTGGGAGCCGTTATGATTCTGAAGCCTGCATCATACCAACCAAGAAATAATCAGCAAAGGGTGGAAAGGCCAGTTCAGAAATTCACCAAGATTAACATGACTCCAGCTCAAGTTCTACCACATCTTCTGAAGTTGAATCTGGACACTCTAAAAGAGGCCCCAAAGAATCCCAATACTGCGTCTCCACATTACCATCTGAATGCCAGGAGCACGTACCATTCTGAAAGTCCAGGGCACGACACCAACGACTGTTGGGCTCTGAAGAACAAAATTCAAGACCTGATAGATGTGAAGGAAGTTGAGTTTGAAGTGCCTAAGAAACCAAATGTTATTTCCGCTCCAATGCCTAGGCATGGTCACAATGCCAACGCTATTGAAGAAGATTTGTTTGTTGCTACCGTGGATGAATTTTTGACTCTGCTGTAAAATATCAGGCCTTGAAGCTGTAAGATAAAGAAGATAACCAATTATACCTCTGTAGACCTTATGTTCTACCTTTTTGCTTACCTCTTCTCTTTACAGAATGCACGTGGGATGCATTGGAATCGTTGATGGCTTACATTCTGAGAGATCAAATTTCTTCAGAAGTTCTCTAACATATTTGCTCTGATGAATGTAAGTTCCTTCTTGGGTTTGATTGATCTGAATGCCCAGAAAGAATTTCAGTTCCCCCATTAGGCTCATCTCAAATTCTGCCTGCATACACTTAGCAAACTCTCTTCCCAGAGAAGATTTAGTAGATCCAAATATTATATCATCAACATAAATCTGACAGACTAAAATGTCATTCTTAACTGTTTTACAGAATAAGGTTGTGTCCACCTTCCCTCTGGTGAAATCCTTTTCTAACAGGAAGTTACTTAGTCTTTCATACCAAGCTCTGGGAGCTTGTTTCAGACCATACAGTGACTTCTTTAGTTTGAAAACATATTCTGGATTTTTTGAACTTTCAAAACCAGGGGGTTGGTGCACATATACCTCTTCTTCCATATAACCATTTAAGAATGCACTCTTGACATCCATCTGATACAGAGTGATGCCTTTATTAACAGCAAAAGATATTAGAAGTATGATAGATTCTAACCTGGCGACTGGAGCAAAGGTTTCTGTATAGTCTATCCCCTCTTGCTGACTGTAACCTTGTGCTACCAATCGTGCCTTGTTTCTGATGACTTCACCTTGTTCATTCAGTTTGTTTCTGAACACTCATTTTGTTCCAATGACGTTGAATCCTTTTGGTTTAGGAACTAGATCCCATACGTCATTCCTTGTGAATTGATTGAGCTCCTCTTGCATTGCTAAAATCCATTCATTGTCCAGAAGTGCTTCATCAATTGAGGATGGTTCAATCAGAGAAACAAGTCCCATGAGGGATTCTTCAGAGTTTCTGAAGCTGGCTCTTGTTCTGATTGGATCTTCCTTTCTTCCTAAGATAGTTTCTTCAGGGTGATCCACACTGCTTTTGGATGGTCTTTTCTGAGGTGGATCAACAGGAGATGGTGGATTGCTTGCAGTGCCTCTTTCTGATGACTTGTCTTCAGTACCTGTGAATTCAACTTCCATACCTGCAAGTAATTCATTCTGCTTTGACTTTTGAGAGTCAAGCTTATCATCAAAACAAACACTGATTGATTCTTCCACAATCTGTGTTTTTTTATTGTATACTCTGTACCCTCTTGAGCGTTCAGAGTATCCTAACATAATACACTTCTGTGCTTTAGAGTCAAACTTGTTCAAATAATTCTTAGTATTCAAAATAAAACAAGTACATCTAAATGGATGAAAATATTAAATGTTGGGCTTTCTTTTCTTCCACAATTCATATGGAGTCTTTTCCAGAATAGGTCTTATAGAGATTCTATTCTGAATGTAGCACGCTGTGTTTATTGCCTCTGCCCAGAAGATCTTAGCAACGTTAGTCTCGTTGATCATGGTTCTGGCCATTTCTTGCAATGTTCTGTTCTTTCGTTCTACAACTCCATTTTGCTGGGGAGTTCTAGGACAAGAGAAATCATGCAGAATGCCTTTGTCATTAAAAAATGATTCAAAATCTTTGTTTTCAAACTCTCCACCATGATCACTTCTGACTTTGACGATTCTAAGATCCTTTTCATTCTAAACTTGGTTACAGAAGGTAACAAACACAGAATGTGACTCGTCCTTGTGTCTTAAGAACTTTACCCATGTCCATCTGCTATAGTCATCTACGATTACTAACCCATACTTCTTGCCACTGACTGAAGCAGTTTTAACTGGTCCAAATAAGTCAATATGCGGAAGTTCTAATGGCTTAGATGTGGAAACAACGTTTTAAGATTTAAAAGCTGGTTTTGCAAACTTGCCTTTCTGACATGCTTCACACAGAGCATCTGAATTGAACTTCAGGTTAGTAAGTCCTCTAACCAGATTGAGTTTGTTAATCTGAGATATTCTTCTCATACTTACATGCCCCAATCTTCTGTGCCAGATCCATTGCTCGTTGTTAACAGACATAAGACACTTTACATTCTGACTTTTCAGTTCAGAAAGTTTGATTTTGTAAATGTTGTTTCTCCTCTTTCCATTAAATAGGATAGTCCCATCTTTCTGACTAACAACTTTACATGAATTTTGATTAAAGATTATATCATAACCGTTATCACTTAATTGACTTATGGATAACAGGTTATGCATTAATCCATCTACTAATAAAACATTACTTATAGAGGGAAGATTTATGTTACCTTCTGTTCCAGAGCCAATGATCTTTCCCCTCTGAGTGCCTCCAAAGCCTACGTGGCTTCCAGGCTTAAGTTCCAGGCTTTGGAACATATGCCTTCTTCCCGTCATGTGTCGTGAGCAGCCAGAGTCTAGGTACCATGACTGGTGTTTCTGCTTTGCTGCTAAAGATATATGCAACATGTATTATTTTATCCTTAGGTACCCATATTTTCTTAGGTCCTGATTTGTTAGTTTTACCAAAACTCTGGTTGAATTTTGGTTTTACATAATACTTACTACTGGTATATTTAATGTCGTGTTTGTGCCCATATACAAAGTGTGAATTAAGAGGAGTTCGTTTAATAACTAAATCCATGGCATTCTTTGGTGTAGGTGCCTTACCTTGGTATCCTATTCCCTTTCTGCCATTTCTGCTAACTCCATAGACTATTAAAGCCATCTTGCTTCTATCTATGCTTTTAGCTAGAAACTTCTGAAAGTTGTGATCATACTCCTTGATGATCTCATCAACACTAATGGGAGTTTCAAGAATTGTTTCCTTCTGAGAGTTTTGTAACATATTTTCTAATTTTGAAACTTTGTTTTTCAACTCAGAATTTTCCAATTTGAGACTCTCAATTCTATCAGAGTCAGAAGCAAGATCCCTTTTCAGGTTTCTGAATTTGACTCTGATCTGCTGATATCTTTCTAGAATCTCATTAAGGCTTTCAGCAAGTTCAACCTTAGTAAAATTAATAGCAAAGTCAGGAAATACCTCTTCTGTGTCTGATTCAGAGTCTGATTCAGAAGCTTCACTGTCTTCTGATATGTTTGCCATGAGAGCTATGTTTTCTCTTTCATCATCTGATTCTGAGTCAGCTTCAGATGTATCAAAATCACCCCATGTAGCCATGAGACTTTTCTTCTTTTCCTTGCCAAACTTTCTTCTGGGCTTTTCCTTCTGAAGCTTTGGGCAATCACTCTTGTAGGGTCCTTGCTCGTTACATTCATAACAGATGATGTGTTTGTTGTTTGGCTTTCTGCTTCCTGAAGAGCCTTCAGATCTTGTGTCCAGAGGAGGAATCTGACCTTCTGTATCTGGAGGAAGATTCGTTCTGATTCTCAGATCTTCTGGGATTCCTGAACTTTCTTTGCCTCTGCTTCCACAGTTGGTTCACCCTTCTAGAGAGGAGAGATAGTTCATCTTCTTCTGATGAGGACCCATCAGAGGTTTCTTCAATAGCCTACAAAACCTTGGAGTCAGATTTTCTATTAGATTTTAAAGCTAAAGGCTTACCTTGCTTTTGAGGTTCATCAGCTTCTAGCTCTATCTCGTGACTTCTGAGGGAGCTGACAAGTTCCTCCAGAGAGATTGTATTGAGATCCTTAGCTAGCTTCAGCGCTGTGACCATTGGCCTCCACTGTTTTGGCAAGCTTCTGATGATCTTCTTAACATAATCAGCAGTAGAATACCCTTTGTCCAGAACTTTGAGACCAACAACCAGAATCTGAAATCTTGAGAACATTGTTTCAATAGATTCACTTTCTTCCATCTTGAATGCCTCATACTTCTGAATGAGTGCAAGAGCTTTAGTTTCTTTGACTTGAAGGTTACCTTCATGCGTCATTATTAGAGAGTCAAATATGTTCTTTGCAGTGTCTCTGTTTGATATCTTTTCATATTCAGAGTAAGAGATGGCACTGAGAAGAATAGTTCTTGCTTTGTGATGATTTCTGAAATCACGCTTTTGTTGATCAGACATTGCTTTCCTATCAATCTTCTGACCACTTGCATTCACTGGGTGCGTGTATCCATCTGTCACCATGTCCCACAGATCAGCATCATGGGCTAGAAAGAAGCTTTCAATTCTGTCTTTCCAGCAATCAAAGTTCTCTCTAGCAAAGACTGGAGGTTTTCCACTGAATCTGTCTCTTTCTTCATTGTTGTCATTGCTGATGTTTTGATGTGTTCCTGCCATAGTGTTTTTCAACGCTGGATCTTGTACTGACATGGTTAAGTGTTATAAGCTCAGAACCAGACGCTCTGATGCCAATTGAAGATGTGAAAAACACAAGAAGGGGGGTTGAATTGTTAAAACTTGAAATCAAATGCAGACAACACGTTATTTTTATCCTGGTTCATTTGATCTCAAACTACTCCAGTCCACCCGTCAAGGTGATTTCGCCTCTCTCCAACGAGGTCTTAATCCACTATATTCAACTGAATACAAAACTGCTTTAACAACTGCTAAAGCCTTCTTGAGTTAAACCACATACCAGTTTCTCAAGGAAATTCTCTTACAGATAAATGAACAATTAAGTGTGTTTGATGTTTTCTAGAAAAACTATATATCACAACTGTGATAATACACAAAATTAAGCTTGAATAAAAACTAGATTGCTAGAGCTATAGAGTAAGCGCTTGAGAGCTGTAGGAAACCGTATGAGTGAGGACGAAGATGATTGGCTTAAGCTTATGTGCGTGAAAGAGTATTGTAGAGTATTGTCGAGCATTAGCCATTTCCTTTCTCACTGATTTGTTTAAATACTTCTTGGAATAGATACGTTGCAGTCCATAATTCCATTTCAATGCTCATAACATTCTTTCCATTTTGAGAAGATCTTTGTCTTGGAATAAAGCCGTTGGTAATTAATCTGCCTTGAATGCAGTAACGTTAACACTTCAGAATGTTCTGCTTAATGAAGATCAGAGTGTTCTTGGCTTTAGCTTATTCTGGCGCTTCTGAGTGCTGACATATATTCTGATGCTGATACTGATATTGATATTCTGATGTTGATTCCATCAGAGTTTCCTATAAATACACAACATAATTTTAAGTAGCATCTATGTCTTATATAAAACTCATAATTCATTTAATCTTGTATTTTGTTATCACCAAAACTCTAACTGAGGGTTGTAGAATCAAACTATGTTCTAACGTAACAACCAAAGCGTCAATGCAGTAGAAGATAATGAAGAGGATGGCAGCCTGGAAGATTGGATATTTCCTACTGTCAGCGGAGGATTTTGCAACTGGGAAGCCAGAGACTTCATCCCAATAACTTTCATCTCTCAGTAATTTATCTTTTATATTTATGTTGGACTTGTAATATTCACGAACAATTCGCACTTTAAAAACCTTGTGTCTTACCCGAGGCACAATGGTCCATTTGTAAGGATTTTTATTTCATCTTCATATGACATTCAATGAATCATGGACGCTTTTTCACATATAAACCTTTTGTGCTCATTGTCTTTCTTTTACATTTTATTGTTTTAAGATGGCGATACCCTTACACACATCCACACTCACAAATGCAGGTACCCTTCCATTCCGGATCCCATGGGTAACAATACTGCTATAGCCTTCAGTGACTCTGAAGATCTGATCTACCAAGCCGAATACGAAGGTGAGGGAGATTGTGAGGTGCCAGGGAATTGGCCAGACTATTGCAACAAGAGGAAAGAGCTATTCAGCCTCATGAGGAGCTGTTGGACATAATCAACTTGGGTACCGACGAAGATAAAAAGGAAATCAAAGTGGGTGCCAATCTAGAGCCGAGTGTCAAGGAGCGCCTAATTCAGCTGTTGCATGATTATGTTGAGATCTTTGTCGGGTCATACGAAGACATGCCGGGACTCGACACATACACCGTGGTACATCGTCTACCCACAAGAGAAGACTGTCCACCAGTGAAACAAAAAGTCCGCCGCATGAGACCTGACATGTCAGAGAAGATCAAAGCGGAAGTTATGAAACAGTTCAATGCTGGATTTCTGGCTGTTACTTCCTATACTTAATGGGTGGCCAACATTGTTCTCGTGCCTAAAAAGGACGGCAAAGTGAGAATGTGCATGGATTATAGAGATTTAAACAGGGCCAACCCTAAAGATGATTTTCCACTTCCACACATCGACATCCTGGTTGACAATACAACCCAGCACAAAGTATTTTCTTTCATGGATGGTGTGATCGGTGGATCTGGAACTGACTGTTTAACGCTGGTTCGCGAAATGTAACGGAAGCAAGAGTCGCCACCGTCTTTTATTTTCTCCAAACGGAAAGGACAAAAGCACAGAAAAATTCCTTATAGAGATTGCTCTCGGTTCGGGAGGTAGATTTATAGAAAGGGAAGGTGTTAGCACCCTTTCTATCCATGGTTATCCATGGGCTCTTAGATACTTGCTCATTTGTGTTTTCAAAATTTGTTTGTTTGCTTTTCAAGGTGAGTGGGTTTGAAAAAGTTTCATTGAAAATTTCAGTTCGACTCTTGTATCAGTCCTCAAGAGTGTTTGAAAAATTGCTTTTGAAAGCTTTTTGAAAGGTGTCGGTGTGAAAAGAAGTTTTTGACTTGTTTTGAAATTAGAGCAAGTATCTATGAGTCATCTACCTACCCTAAGGAATTCGTCTGTGTAAATGTCCTTAAAGTAGTGCCATCCCACCATTGAGAGGTAGGTAGCACCACCGTCGGAGGTATTCGGGTCAATTCGAGGGTTCGGGACAGTGTGGTCACCAGAGCAATAGGAAGACACCTTAGAAGCTACCCTCATGCCATGTTCATGGACATGAGGACTTACTAAAACGTCCTCTACTCGACGACCACTTTTCGAGGGGCAAGGCAACAGTGAGACGTACCCTAGGGGTGGTGTGTGATTTGTGTGTCATTTTCAATTATATTTGTCTTGTTCATGCATTGGTGTTCTACGCTTTGTTTTTATTTTTGGCATTCATTCTTTCATGCAAGTTATTAACAGTTAAAAGATGCAGAATTTAAAAGTCCTACGCTATTACAAAGGCGCGGGTCTACATCGCCAAATTAATCCAAGACCCGATTTGAATAAAATAAAAATGCGGAAAAATAAATATCCTAATTAATCTATTACAAGGCTTTGGAGTAATTACATGACATTTATAAGAAAAGAAATAAAATGAGCACGCGAAACGAAATTATAATCGAAAGCGAGGGCGTTGGACCCTTTTAAAGAAATTAAATTGAAATTATGAAATTAATTAAATTAAATAAAAGCAAGAACTTATTTTTGGAGTTTTTTGTTCTTTATGAAATTAAGAAAATTAATGGAATTAAAAAACCTAATTCTAAACTATTTTTAATTTATAAAAAAAATGTTTAAGTTATACCTAGTTTTAACCTAATTATTTAATGATAAATTTATTTACAAAATAATTAATAATTAAATAAGGTAAAAGAAAAGAAAAGGAATAAAAGTATTTAAAACCCTAATTCTACATTTTTTAGTTTATTAAAGAAAACATTAAAATTAAACCTAGAATTAAAAACTAAATTAGTTAATAAAATTTATTTACAAAAACATTTAAATAAAATATATTTTTATTTTTTGTCTTTTCTGATTTTTTTGTATTTTTATTATTTTAAAATTAATTTGTGGAATTAAGAGAAAAGAATTAAAACAAAATAAAAAAGGAAAGAATAAAGGAAGAAATACAAACAAAAGGGGTGGTAGACCCAATTCTGGAGGTTTGTAGCAAGCAATTAGGCCCATGAAACGCTAGCCCACGTGGACTTTCCTGGCTTGTGTGTGGAGGAGTTGACCTATGCACATGGTGGTCTGCAACTTCTGACCATTGGATTGGTCTCATTGGGCGCGTGGCAAGTTGAGAATCCAGGCTGTATGGTAGGCCTTTGGGCGTATGCTACACAGAATCACGTTAGAAAAGAAAATATTGAATAAAGTGGGGGACCTGGGAATCGAACCCAGGTCCCAAGGCTTGCCAACATCACGTCCCACCAACTGAGCTGCTTAGCATGTTTGTTATTATAGTGGAAAAAAAATAATATATAAAACAATAATGTCCACTATGCTGGAACACTCAAAAACGCGCCAACGTTTAAATGGACCACTCAGGTAAAGCCACGTCCATCTTCTTCCTTGCTTCCTTGCTTTTTGCCTGAAAAAATATATCAAATAGCGGGGGTTTTAAACCCCCACTAACTCAAACCTGGAAAATTACGATTAGGCCATACTCAAATATAAAAAGGGCGCGACCTATGGAATTGAATCGTCCAGATGCCCTGAGTTCAATGATATAGGTCTTGTGGTTCAATTTTTTTCCATGAAAGAAGCCCTAATTTTTGACCTCTGAAAACCTAGAAGGCGTTAATGGTAGATTCTCGTACAGGGCACAAAACCTCAATTAAATGATGCCAATAGATTTAGAACAACCATATTAGTATGAATCAACAAGAAAAATGCAAGGATGATGCGTATAAATTAAAACACGAATATGAAAAAAGTCAAGAACAAGGCGGCCTCATTCTACCGATTCTTTGTGTATGGAGGCTTGAAATGTATTGGGTTATGATCAGAGAGGTCTCAGCAAGCTTTTGAGATCCTTTCCACGCCTTGAAATGCCTTGAAACTATGAAAATAGTTTTGTGGAATTTTGGAAAAAAGTGCAATGTGTGTGTTCTTCTTGGGCACAGCCTTCAGGTCTCTAGCATCAGGGTTGTGTTTGAGTATGTATATGGAACGAATTAGGGTAAGAATTCAAGTCCATTAACCTTTGCATTGATGTTTTTGAGATTTGATTCTCATGGTATCTTTTTCAATCTTTTCCTCATGAAGAACATGCCAATTTGCACAAAATCTTTCCGTTTTTGATGTGCACGAGATCTTGAGTGAATAATGAGGGCATATGCTGCATAAAAGGATTCCAAAACATTTGTTTAGTATTTTTGTCATATTTTATTTAATTAAATGAATTAATGGTGATAAAAATTCAAATAAATAATAAAAAATGATGAAATAAATCCCCTTTGGGTCAAATGGTCGTGCATAGCCTTTGGATAATGATTCTTGGAAGAAAATGTGGCCCATTAGCAATTTTGAGGCATTTGAAGCAAAGTTGACTTTTCAAAATTCCCAAAAATTTCCCAACTTCCATAAGGCATATCTTGCTCAATTTTTAAGATTTGATCATGTTCTTTGACATTTTGGAAAGGTCTTGAAGTCCTCTAACCAATTCCTTTGCTCCCATGTCATTTTGATTTACCAATCTCAAGTTATGGTCTTTGACCTAAAGTGCCTTTTTGTTGACTTTTGAAAATGACCTATAATGTTGAGATTGATAACTTTTTGTGAGAGCATTTCTTGGACTTTAAGTGTAAAGAGGAGTTGTAGGAAATGTCTTTCTCTTCAAAATGAGCTTTGGATGGAATTTTTCTGATAAACCATGTGGAAGTTATGCCTTGGTCAAGTTACAGTTGACTTTTTCAACTGTCCAAATATGGAAACTTTTGCATCTTGAGACTTTTTGAGCCATGCCTTGAGAATCAAGATCAAGAATTGATCCAATGATGTTTGTGGCTTCAAAATAAGATGTTGACCAAAAATTTGAACTTTTGACTGTCAAATGACCATTTTGCCCCTGCAGTTGACTGTTGAGCAATTAGGGTTTTTGACTGTGCAATTTTGTGTTGTAAGTCTTGAAACTTGACATGAGGATGGTTGACCATGTTTGTAAGCACGTGGGACTTGATTGGACCCTTGGAAACTTCAATTTCTTTGTCAGAACCAAAACCCTATTTTTTGACTGTTAGGAGGCCCTTGAACTGTGCAACCCTTGAGGAGATTTTGAAGCATGCTCTTTGCAAATCTTGAAGAATATGGGAGGGCAAATTTTGGGGTACAACAGTTGCCCCTGTTCAATTTTCTTAAACCTGAGGATGTAGATTGGCTGGCATGCCTTTCGTAATCCGAGGGTGGAAGATGATTGAACACTAGAGTGCCCAGAAATTTGCGCTCACGTAGTAGTGTGATGTGGGGAATGGGCTTACAGATGCCATTTGGAGATTGATGGATAGGAATATGGGCTTACAGATGCCATGTTGAGAGGTGATGGATAGGTGGATGGGCTTATAGATGCCATCTGGGTGTCGATCGCGTAAGAGATTCCTTAGCGAGAAACTTGCGTACTTGAAAAAGAAAATGAGTACCTGGCCTGTTACAAGAGTTGGTCTTCAAACTCTTTGTATAGATGTGCCCTGACAGGTTACAGGAATTGAATCTGGAGCTTCAAATGGTGATGAATGAACCAGGGATGGTTACTATCTCAACGGGACGGTGAGAGAACCTTGGACGATTACTACCTCAACAGGAACGCTGAGAGAACCTTGGGGCGATTACTACCTCAACAGGAACGCTGAGAGAATCTTGGAGCGATTACTACCTCAACAGGAATGCTGAGAGAACCTTGGGCGATTACTACCTCAACAGGAACGCTGAGAGAATCTTGGATGTCTTCTACTGGGATAAGAATCAGGGAGATCTTAGGGTCGACCTGACTGAACCGGAGAAAGCCTTGGAATATCTTCAACTGGATAAGAATCAGGGAGATCTTAGGGTCGATCTGACT
Organism: Vicia faba; assembly: GCA_948472305.1. NCBI lineage: Eukaryota > Viridiplantae > Streptophyta > Magnoliopsida > Fabales > Fabaceae > Vicia > Vicia faba. Next base: position 330,454,240 of record OX451741.1, on the reverse strand, counting down.
GAACCAGGGAAGGCCTTTGACTGGATAAGAATCAGAAAAATCTTAGGGTCGATTTAACTGAACCGGGCAAGGTCTTGGAATATCTTCAACTGGATAAGAATCAGGGAGATCTTAGGGTCGATCTGACTGAACCAGAGAAGGCCTTTGACTGGATAAGAATCAGGAAAATCTTAGGGTCGATTTAACTGAACCGGACAAGGTCTTGGAATCTTCAACTGGATTAGAATCAGGGAGATCTTAGGGTCGATCTGACTGAACCAGAGAAGGCCTTTGACTGGATAAGAATCAGGAAAATCTTAGGGTCGATTTAACTGAACCGGACAAGGTCTTGGAATCTTCAACTGGATAAGAATCAGGGAGATCTTAGGGTCGATCTGACTGAACCAGAGAAGGCCTTTGACTGGATAAGAATCAGAAAAATCTTAGGGTCGATTTAACCGAACCGGACAAGGTCTTGAAATCTTCAACTGGATAAGAATCAGGGAGATCTTAGGGTCGATCTGACTGAACCACAGAAGGCCTTTGACTGGATAAGAATCAGAAAAATCTTAGGGTCGATTTAACCGAACCGGACAAGGTCTTGAAATCTTCAACTGGATAAGAATCAGGGAGATCTTAGGGTCGATCTGACTGAACCAGAGAAGGCCTTTGACTGGATAAGAATCAGGAAAATCTTAGGGTCGATTTAACTGAACCGGGCAAGGTCTTGGAATCTTCAACTGGATAAGAATCAGGGAGATCTTAGGGTCGATCTGACTGAACCAGAGATGGCCTTTGACTGGATAAGAATCAGGAAAATCTTAGGGTCGATTTAACTGAACCGGACAAGGTCTTGGAATCTTCAACTGGATAAGAATCAGGGAGATCTCAGGGTCGATCTGACTGAACCAGAGAAGGCCTTTGACTGGATAAGAATCAGAAAAATCTTAGGGTCGATTTAACCGAACCGGACAAGGTCTTGAAATCTTCAACTGGATAAGAATCAGGGAGATCTTAGGGTCGATCTGACTGAACCAGAGAAGGCCTTTGACTGAATAAGAATCAAGAAAATCTTAGGGTCGATTTAACTGAACCGGACAAGGTCTTGGAATCTTCAACTGGATAAGAATCAGGGAGATCTTAGGGTCGATGTGACTGAACCAGAGAAGGCCTTTGACTGGATAAGAATCAGGAAAATCTTAGGATCGATTTAACTGAACCAGACTAAAGTTTTGAAATATAGATGAGAACTCAACTAGATCTTTCCTGAAAGGTAAAGGTCAGTCATATGCAATGCATGATATGGATCAAGCAATGATGTTCTCAACCTAAATGAGATTTGTAAGATATGATGCGTATATGCATGCTATAATGTATGGAAATGTGATGTTTATGAACGTATGTTTTTGTCTAGGAAAATAAATCCTTGACGGGTGCCGGGAAGTCACATCCTGGGATGATGTTCGGAGAATAGTGCTTTGTTGTTTCCGCTGAGGAGTGATAGTTTCAAGAATACCGGTAGGAGAAGATAACTCCGTTGGGGGATAAACTTGGCGAATAGAACACTCTGCGGGGAGAAAATTACTCTAGCGATCTTGCTGGGGAGCAATACTCTGTAGGAAGAGAGGTACTTTGCTGGAATGTTGATGGTAACTCCACTGGGGATACCGTTGTTATGTTGGAAGTTTTGATAGACTCTGCTGGGGATAAGAAGACTTTGCCGAGGACGGTCTTTCCGTGGCTTTTGGCTGAGGATAACCCAGTTATATCCTGGTATGGAAATAACCTTTGAATAAAGCCGGGGGACGCGTTCGTGCTCTGCAAGGGATAAGCTTTCAGAATCTACTGGGGATAAGCTTACTGCTTGGGGAGATGGATTCCAATTTTCCTGGGGAAATCTTGAACTATGTTGGACTCTCCTGGGGAAATTTTGTACTATATTGGGGAAATGACTCCATTGAATGTTTGATATACCGCCGGGGAATAATCTTTAGGTCACGACTGCCGGGGATACTTGTTAAGGAATATCTGTATATCGTGTTGGGGAATGTTGAGATCTGCGGGAGGATACCCAACTTCCTTAAGGCTGATAATGTAGCTTTGCTTGGGGAGAATGCATTGATTTGCTGACTCACTCTCTGGGGACTTAAGATATCTTGGTTGTTCTTCAGCCGAACCTATCTTAGTACCTTGGTAGACAGAGCCATTAGATCGTTTGGACAACTCATCATTGCCCCTGTTTCTATTGTTACCTGTAATTAATCCTTTGTTTCGTATGCAAATATTTATGAGTTAGCAATTAGTGTCAGTGCATATATCACAAATTGAACCTTGGACGTTCTTCGCAAAACAAAACGAAAAAGGAAAAAACAATTGGCAATTTTAACTGAAAAGTGATTTTTGTATTGATTTTTGAATTTGCCTGTAAAATAGGCGTTTATGTACAAGAGGATGACGTCCTAGTAAGAGAACGCCGCCGAACAAAAGAGTTTATACAAATTTGTACAAAGGAAAATAAAACAGCTGTGTGAAAAGAACAATCCCACTTGGTTCCAACTCTGCTATCGCCTTTATATCTTCGAGCGTCTCATCACTTGATGACCTAGCTGAAGATGAAGTTGATTGATTGATGCCGTCTGAACTTGATGTAGATACCAGATTCTGGATGCAAGGTGATCCAATGAGACATAGCATTACGCTTTATCCCTAACTTTTGCCTGGACCGCCTTTTCGGGTTTTCAGTCCACCGGGATACCCATTTTTGCCCAAGCCGCCTTTTCAGGTTTTCGACTTGCCGGGTGTACAGATTTTTTTCATTTCATCCCTTCATTTTGCCCGAACCCTTTTGGTTCGCCGGGAAGCCCTAATTTTTGCCTAGGTAATTCAACCTAGCGGGTCTTTTTTCATGCGTAGTATCTTTTTACTATGTCTGCATTGGCGGGGTGAGGAAGGTCGTCACCATCCATGGTGGTTAGAATCATGGCTCCTCCTGAGAACACATGTTTAACCACAAATGGCCCTTCGTATGTAGGGGTCCATTTTCCCCTTGGATCACTCTGAGGAAGGATGATGCGCTTGATTACCAGATCCCCAACTTGATATTCTTGTGGTCTGACCTTTTTGTTAAATGCCCTGATCATCCGTTTTTGATACGTCTGACCATGACAAATAGCAACAAGTCTTTTTTCGTCAATCAGGTTTAATTGATCAAGTCGTGTCTGGATCCAATCATCTTCACTCAGGTCTGCATCCTTCATTATCCGGAGAGAGGGTATCTGCACTTCGATTGGTAAGACTGCCTCCATGCCGTAGACCAAGGAGAAAGGAGTTGCCCCGGTTGACGTCCTGGCTGAGGTACGGTACCCATGTAGAGCGAACGGTAACATCTCGTGCCAATCTTTATAAGTCACTGTCATCTTCTGCACGATTTTCTTAATGTTCTTATTTGCTGCTTCTACAGCCCCATTCATCTTCGGCCGGTAAGGAGAAGAGTTGTGGTGCTGTATCTTAAACTGCTCGCAGAGCTCAATGATCATCTTGTTATTAAGATTGGTACCGTTGTCTGTAATAATTCTTTCTGGGACGCCGTATCGACAGATCAGATTGTGCCGAATGAACCGTGCTACAACGTTCTTGGTTACTGTAGCGTAGGAAACTGCTTCAACCCACTTCGTGAAGTAATCGATCGCCACCAGGATGAAGCGGTGCCCATTGGATGTTGTAGGTTTAATCTCGCCGATCATATCTATGCCCCACATTGCAAACGGCCAAGGCGCAGTCAGAACATTTAGAGGAACTGGAGGAACATGCACCTTGTCTGCATATATCTGGCATTTATGGCATGTCCGAGAGTGTTGGTAACAGTCGGCTTCCATTGTGGACCAGAAATACCCTTCCCGAAGGATTTTCTTTGCCATAGTGTGTCCACTGGAATGTGTTCCGAAGGTCCCTTCATGTAGCTCTTCCATGATCCTTTCTGCTTCTGTCTTGTCCACACAACGCAGTAAGGTCGAATCATGGTTTCGCTTATACATAATGTCGTTGCTAAGGAAGAACTTCGATGCGAACCTTCTCAGAAACTTCTTATCGTTGACAGATGCACCTTCAGGGTATTCCTGAGCTTCCAAGTATCTTTTCACCTCATGGTACCAAGGCTTCTCAGTCACCAATTCAGTCTCAAGATCACAACAGTATGTCGGTTCGTCCAGTTTCCAGATAATGATCTGGGGAGCCTCATTGTCCCATTTGACCTTGAACATAGAAGACATCGTATCTAACGCGTCCGCTAACTGATTCTCCTCTCTCGGAAAGTGTTCAAAGGTTATCTCTGTGAAGTGGGGGATCAATGTCAACACACATTCTCTATAAGGAATAAGATTCGGATGTTTCGTATCCCACTCCCCTTTGATCTAATTGATCACGAGAGCGGAATCTCCGAAGACACTCAGAAACTTGATTCTTAGGTCGATCGCAGCTTGAAGACCCATGATGCACGCCTCATACTCCGCCATGTTGTTGGTGCAGTTGAAACATAGCCGGGCAGTGAGTGGAGTATGAGTGCCTTGGGGGGATATTATCACAGCGCCGATGCCGTTACCCAAAGCGTTGAAGGCTCCGTCAAAGTGCATAGACCATCGGGATCCTTCCTCAGGTCCTTCGTCCGGTCCAGGTACTTCACAATCAGTCACAATCATGATGCTCTCGTCAGGAAACTCAAAGTTCATTGACTGATAGTCATCTACTGCCTGATGTGCCAAGTGGTCTGCCAATACACTTCCTTTGATGGCTTTCTGGGTCGTGTACTGGATGTCGTATTCTGTCAAGATCATTTGCCATCTTGCTATTCTCCCAGACAGAGCAGGCTTTTCAAATATATACTTTATAGGATCCATCTTTGAGATCAACAAGGTAGTGTAAGTCAGCATATACTGTCTCAGCCGGCGAGCAGCCCATACCAAAGCGCAGCAAGTTTTCTCGAGCAGTGAGTATCGGGTCTCACAGTCGGTAAACTTTTTGCTAAGGTAATAAATGGCAGGCTCTTTTCGGCCAGACTCGTCATGCTGCCCCAGCACACACCCCATTGAGTTGTCAAGTACTGTCAGGTATAATATCAGAGGTCTCCCCTCAACCGGTGGCATAAGGATGGGTGATTCTTGGAGATACTCTTTGATTCTGTCAAAAGCAGCCTGACATCTATCATTCCAACGTACTACCTGATCTTTCTTCAGCAGCTTGAAGATCGGTTCACAAGTAGCGGTTAGGTGTGAGATGAATCGGGCAATGTAATTCAGGCGTCCTAAAAAGCCTCTGACCTCTTTCTCTGTCTTAGGAACTGGCATCTCTTGAATGGCTTTAACCTTGGCAGGGTCCACTTGAATACCCTTGTCACTTACAACGAAGCCTAGCAATTTCCCAGATCTTACCCCGAAGGTGCACTTGTTCGGGTTCAACCTCAGCTTATACAACTTCAGACGGTCAAACAATTTCTGCAGATGATCTAGGTGTTCTTCCTCAGTCTGGGACCTTGCGATCATGTCGTCAACATACACTTCTATCTCATGATGGATTATGTCATGAAATAAAGCAACCATGGCACGTTGGTAGGTTGCCCCAGCGTTTTTCAGTCCAAAAGGCATGACCTTGTAGCAGAAGGTGCCCCACTGAGTAACAAAGGTAGTCTTTTCCATGTCTTCCGGAGCCATCTTGATCTGATTATACCCTGAAAAACCATCCATGAAAGAGAACACCTTATGCTGAGCAGTATTGTCAACCAGGACATCAATGTGAGGTAGGGGGAAGTCATCTTTGGGGCTGGCCCTGTTCAGATCCGTGTAGTCGACACACATTCTGACCTTACCATCCTTCTTTGGTACTGGCACCACATTAGCGACCCACTAAGGGTAAGAAGTCACTGCAAGGAAACCGGCATCAAACTGTTTCATAACCTCGGCTTTGATCTTCTCAGACATCTCTGGACGCATACGGCGGACCTTTTGCTTGACCGGAGGGCAGTCTTCCTTGGTAGGAAAATGATGGACCACAATGTCGGTATCCAACCCGGGCATGTCTTCGTAGGACCAGGCAAAGATTTCCATGTAATCATGTAACATCTGAGTCAACCGTTGCTTCACGCTGAGCTCTAGGTTGGCACCAATCTTGACCTCCTTTCTATCCGCCTCAGTACCCAGATTTATCGTTTCCACCGGCTCTTCATGTGGTTGAATTGCCCTCTCTTCCTGGAGTAACAGTCTTGCAAGCTCGCCAGGCACTTCACAATCATCTTCACCTTCGTCTTCGGCTAAGTTGATCGGATTTTCGAAGTCATAACTGGCAGTAGCAGAGTCGTTACCAGTGAGATCCAGAGTGGATTGAAACCTGTATGAGTGAGTGTGTGTAAATACAGCTGTTTTGCAATATATATAGAAAGGAAAGAAAGAAAAGGAGCATAAGATTTGAAATGCGAGAAAACGTCCAAGGTCTTTATTCATGATATATGAAATGACAATTAATATACCCTCACAAATGAAGCCATGGTGCCCCGGGTAAGACACCGGGCCATAGAGTTTTAATTCATTGTTTATTACAAATAACAAAAACAAAGGAGTTTATTACTGCGTAACAAAAGTAACAGGCAGGTTGTCTTTTGCAATCCAATTGCTAGGTCCACTGTCGGCCGTTGGATAAATCCAGCTTTCGAACTCAGCTTCATCCACTTCATCATCCTCCCTGATAGCATTTACTCCATGGTTAGGCATGGGAGCAGTCACCATATTGGGCTTCTCAGGTGCCTCAAACTGTACCTCCTTGGCATCAATAAGATCCTTCACTTTATTCCTTAAGGCCCAACAGTCGTCAGTGGAATGCCCCGGGCTATCGGAGTGATAAGCACAACGGGCATTTGGATTGTATTTGGGGGAGGCAGTATTCACAACCTTCGGGGCCTCTCTGACAGTCACCAAATTGGTGGATAGCAACTGCAGCAAGATTTGCGATAGGGTCATACTCAGCCGGGTAAACTCTCTTCTGGGTCTTTCAGCCCTTTGCGGATTGGTTTGCCGAGGAGCGGCAGCAGGTTTAGCAATCATTACCGCGTTGACAGATTGGCGGCGTTCTGGTTTCTCTTGCCTCCTAGGCCCATACACAGCACTGGCCTCCTTTTTAAAGGGTTTCTTCTCAAAACTTGAAGATGCACCCTTCTGAATTTTTCCAGACTTCATTCCAGCCTCTATTCTCTCTCCAGTCAGAATAAGATCAGTGAACCCTGCGGACGAATTACCGATAAGATGATTGAAAAATGGCCCAGATAGGGTCCCCAAGAACATATCCACCAGCTCACGGTCAGTTAACGGAGGCTGCACCCTGCCAGCCAGATCCCTCCACTTCTGTGCATACTCTTTAAAACCTTCGCTTGATCCTAGCGACATACCCTGGAGTTGGGTACGTGTAGGAGCAAGGTCGGCATTATATTGATACTGCTTGTAAAAAGTAGTAGCCAACTCCTCCCAGTTACGAACCTTGGTCCCATCCAGCTGATAGAACCATTTGAGATGAGTCCCTGAAAGAATCTCCTGGAAGAAGTGGATCCACAAGTTCTTGTCCACTGTGTACGGTTGAATCTTCCGCACATAAGATCTGAGGTGTAGCTTGGGACAAGACGCCCCGTCATACTTGGTGAAAGATGGTGCCTTAAACTTGTGAGGAATAATCACACCAGTAGATAAGCCCAAGTCCCCGAAATCCAGCCCAGGCACTTGTTGGATCTCCATGGCGTTCAGTCTGTCCTCCAAATGCTTATACCGGTCTTCAGCAGGAGGATATTGTTCCTCATTAAAGTCAGTCTCGTTGTCAGAGACTACCGGACTAGGACCTTTTCCCCCTTGGGGACTGCTCTTGCCTATAGAAGAACCAGCTTCCTCATTCTGCAGAGTATGGCCAAACCTTCGGCCCGAGTTGAAAAGAACAGTTCTCTTCTTCTTCTTCTTCTCCTTCTTCAGGAGTAAAGCCTTCAGCTCTTCTTGGCCTTGAGCCAAACCCATGATCAGCTCCTGAAATTGCGCATTCTGCGCCTGAAGAGCCTTGATAGACATCTCGGTTGATGATGAGTCAGGGTTCATGATGCTGAAATAAACAGCGAAGAATAATAAGCAACCTGAAAAGAAGAATACCTGCTATGCACATGATGAATGGAATGCGTATGATTTATGTTTTCAAAGACAATCGGGAATCAACTTTGTAAACAAAAAGGAACACACTTCATTAGATTCAACTTTGAAACTTAAATTGTTCAACAGATTGCCCTTAGGCGTTACATAAAAGGGAAATACTGAAAAGGGAAATAAAACTGTAAAAGAACATCCGGAGCTCATCATTGATCCCATGGTCTCCTCTTCTCAGTGCGGATGTAGTCATTCAGAGCTCGCTCATTCTCCAACTGCTTGGTCAGCTTCTGGATCTTCAATTCCTGCTCGTTGAACTTTTCTCGATAAGAATCCCGTTCTTCTCGCAGTTGCGACCAAGACCTCTTTAATGTCTCATAATCAGTAGGTATCTGAGGAGGGAGGACAGTTGGAGGAGCCCCACCTTTGTCAGGATACTCAAGAATGATGGGTCTGACAGCTTCGTATGGCATACCTAACTTCTGAGCACGAATGTGAACCCATTTGTAGTAGGCTTCCATAGGTAGAGAAGTCTTTGGCCCTAACTCTTGTGGGTCAGCCTTATGAACTTTGTCCCAAGCCTTGATGAACCTACGACGCAGCTCGTCACCATCCACCTGAAACTCAAAACTGATGTGAGGCACCAACATCTCATGAGGCCCTGCTCTTCTGGCTCTTCCAAACTGACGGAGCGCTAGACATGGATTGTAAGAGATTACTCCTTGAGTACCAATCAATGGAACATTAGGGTATTCTCCGCAACGATCAATAACAGTTATCTCATCCAAACCTCTGAAAGTCCAAATGATGTCCTTATCAGTGAGAGACATTAACCTATGAGCCTAACCTCTTCCTTCTTGGTTCTTCAGCACGAACTTAGGGAGGTCTGAAATAAACCACCTCACCAACAAAGGGATACAACACCACAGGGTTCCTCGTCTTCGGGCAGTACGAGCATAAAGTTGTTGCAGGATGTCACCCAAGAGAGTGGGCACAGGGTTCTGAGACATAAAGATCCTTATGGCAGTGACATTGATGAAGTTGTCAGGATTAGGAAACAAGACTAGCCCATAGATTAAGAGAGCCAAGATGTCTTCATATGCCCTAAAGTCCAAGTCATTCCAGAAACTGTTAGCTTTACCAACTAGAAACTTGGCCAAGAAACCCTTAACCCCGCTTCTAGTCACCCAGTTATCCATTACTTCTTGATGTGTCAAGGGAAGAGCTGCAGCAACCTCCTCAAGCCTGAGGGTCTTTTCCCAACCAGTAAAGGGAATCTGATCCAAGATAGGGATACCAAGCAAATCAAAGAACTCTTCCAGGGTAGGGACCAGCTGGAAGTCTTGAAAGGTGAAGCACTGGTAAAGAGGGTCATAGAACTGGGTCAGGACACTCATCAATTGTTGATCCCGCTTTGCAGTGACTAAACTGAGAAGAGAACCATGCCTCTGGATGAAGGAAGTGGTATTTGGAATCCTGTTAACCAACTCTTCAAGCAACTCAGGTGAGTGAACAAAGTTGAACTGGATAGTATTCCTTCGCATATGCATCATGATATCCTACAAAACAGAGCAAAGGTGAAACCCTCTTGTCTTTGAAATGGTCAGTCCTTATGCAGGATGCATGCAATGCTCATGATGTTATGATGTTATGATAAAGCACACCACAAATATTTACAAAGGCAAACATGATAAGGCACACAAGTCACACAAGACAAGCCCTTAAAGTTTAGGCCAGCATGAGGTCTAGGTATTACCCTCTTTCAGTTTGTTGGTTCATGCCTGTCCTATCAAAAGTAACCGGGTTCTTAGAGGATCCCAATATCATTGACTACCCTCAATCGGTCATAACTCCAGCATCGCAATCTTTTCTTGCGGCCAGAACCATCACGAGAGTTTAGCCTCAATGGGCGTAGCATACTGCTACTGTTCTAATGGCGAAGTTGTGTCATTTAAGGTTCTAAGGTCTGTTGGTGCTTAATGACTCCTCAGAAGACCCATATTCTCCTCGTTGCAACACAAGGGATATCGGTACAGACAAGGTGCCACACCAACGTAGCCACTGCTTCACCCATGTCGGTCTACGCCGGACAGGTCCCTCACAGCTTATGCTACCTAAACAGGGTATCCCCAGATCCGGATTAGGGTCTATGTAACTCCCATGCAACCCACAATTTTAAAGCAAACAAGTCAATACAATTGAAAACACAGTTATGAACTATCCTAAGGTACACCTCACTTTAAGTTTATTTCCCCAGTAGAGTCGCCAGTTCTGTGATCGGTGGATCTGGAACTGACTGTTTAACGTTGGTTCACGAAATGTCGCGGAAGCAAGAGTCGCCACCGTCTTTTATTTTCTCCAAACGGAAAGGACAAAAGCACAGAAAAATTCCTTATAGAGATTGCTCTCGGTTCGGGAGGTAGATTTATAGAAAGGGAAGGTGTTAGCACCCTTTCTATCCATGGTTATCCATGGGCTCTTAGATACTTGCTCATTTGTGTTTTCAAAATTTGTTTGTTTGCTTTTCAAGGTGAGTGGGTTTGAAAAAGTTTCTTTGAAAATTTCAGTTCGACTCTTGTATCAGTCCTCAAGAGTGTTTGAAAAATTGCTTTTGAAAGCTTTTTGAAAGGTGTCGGTGTGAAAAGAAGTTTTTGACTTGTTTTGAAATTAGAGCAAGTATCTATGAGTCATCTACCTACCCTAAGGAATTCGTCTGTGTAAATGTCCTTAAAGTAGTGCCATCCCACCATTGAGAGGTAGGTAGCACCACCGTCGGAGGTATTCGGGTCAATTCGAGGGTTCGGGACAGTGTGGTCACCAGAGCAATAGGAAGACACCTTAGAAGCTACCCTCATGCCATGTTCATGGACATGAGGACTTACTAAAACGTCCTCTACTCGACGACCACTTTTCGAGGGGCAAGGCAACAGTGAGACGTACCCTAGGGGTGGTGTGTGATTTGTGTGTCATTTTCAATTATATTTGTCTTGTTCATGCATTGGTGTTCTACGCTTTGTTTTTATTTTTGGCATTCATTCTTTCATGCAAGTTATTAACAGTTAAAAGATGCAGAATTTAAAAGTCCTACGCTATTACAAAGGCGCGGGTCTACATCGCCAAATTAATCCAAGACCCGATTTGAATAAAATAAAAATGCGGAAAAATAAATATCCTAATTAATCTATTACAAGGCTTTGGAGTAATTACATGACATTTATAAGAAAAGAAATAAAATGAGCACGCGAAACGAAATTATAATCGAAAGCGAGGGCGTTGGACCCTTTTAAAGAAATTAAATTGAAATTATGAAATTAATTAAATTAAATAAAAGCAAGAACTTATTTTTGGAGTTTTTTGTTCTTTATGAAATTAAGAAAATTAATGGAATTAAAAAACCTAATTCTAAACTATTTTTAATTTATAAAAAAAATGTTTAAGTTATACCTAGTTTTAACCTAATTATTTAATGATAAATTTATTTACAAAATAATTAATAATTAAATAAGGTAAAAGAAAAGAAAAGGAATAAAAGTATTTAAAACCCTAATTCTACATTTTTTAGTTTATTAAAGAAAACATCAAAATTAAACCTAGAATTAAAAACTAAATTAGTTAATAAAATTTATTTACAAAAACATTTAAATAAAATATATTTTTATTTTTTGTCTTTTCTGATTTTTTTGTATTTTTATTATTTTAAAATTAATTTGTGGAATTAAGAGAAAAGAATTAAAACAAAATAAAAAAGGAAAGAATAAAGGAAGAAATACAAACAAAAGGGGTGGTAGACCCAATTCTGGAGGTTTGTAGCAAGCAATTAGGCCCATGAAACGCTAGCCCACGTGGACTTTCCTGGCTTGTGTGTGGAGGAGTTGACCTATGCACATGGTGGTCTGCAACTTCTGACCATTGGATTGGTCTCATTGGGCGCGTGGCAAGTTGAGAATCCAGGCTGTATGGTAGGCCTTTGGGCGTATGCTACACAGAATCACGTTAGAAAAGAAAATATTGAATAAAGTGGGGGACCTGGGAATCGAACCCAGGTCCCAAGGCTTGCCAACATCACGTCCCACCAACTGAGCTGCTTAGCATGTTTGTTATTATAGTGGAAAAAAAATAATATATAAAACAATAATGTCCACTATGCTGGAACACTCAAAAACGCGCCAACGTTTAAATGGACCACTCAGGTAAAGCCACGTCCATCTTCTTCCTTGCTTCCTTGCTTTTTGCCTGAAAAAATATATCAAATAGCGGGGGTTTTAAACCCCCACTAACTCAAACCTGGAAAATTACGATTAGGCCATACTCAAATATAAAAAGGGCGCGACCTATGGAATTGAATCGTCCAGATGCCCTGAGTTCAATGATATAGGTCTTGTGGTTCAATTTTTTTCCATGAAAGAAGCCCTAATTTTTGACCTCTGAAAACCTAGAAGGCGTTAATGGTAGATTCTCGTACAGGGCACAAAACCTCAATTAAATGATGCCAATAGATTTAGAACAACCATATTAGTATGAATCAACAAGAAAAATGCAAGGATGATGCGTATAAATTAAAACACGAATATGAAAAAAGTCAAGAACAAGGCGGCCTCATTCTACCGATTCTTTGTGTATGGAGGCTTGAAATGTATTGGGTTATGATCAGAGAGGTCTCAGCAAGCTTTTGAGATCCTTTCCACGCCTTGAAATGCCTTGAAACTATGAAAATAGTTTTGTGGAATTTTGGAAAAAAGTGCAATGTGTGTGTTCTTCTTGGGCACAGCCTTCAGGTCTCTAGCATCAGGGTTGTGTTTGAGTATGTATATGGAACGAATTAGGGTAAGAATTCAAGTCCATTAACCTTTGCATTGATGTTTTTGAGATTTGATTCTCATGGTATCTTTTTCAATCTTTTCCTCATGAAGAACATGCCAATTTGCACAAAATCTTTGCTTTTTTGATGTGCACGAGATCTTAAGTGAATAATGAGGGCATATGCTGCATAAAAGGATTCCAAAACATTAGTTTAGTATTTTTGTCATATTTTATTTAATTAAATGAATTAATGGTGATAAAAATTCAAATAAATAATAAAAAATGATGAAATAAATCCCCTTTGGGTCAAATGGTCGTGCATAGCCTTTGGATAATGATTCTTGGAAGAAAATGTGGCCCATTAGCAATTTTGAGGCATTTGAAGCAAAGTTGACTTTTCAAAATTCCCAAAAATTTCTCAACTTCCATAAGGCATATCTTGCTCAATTTTTAAGTTTAGATCATGTTCTTAGACAATTTGGAAAGGTCTTGAAGTCCTCTAACCAATGCCTTTGGTCCCATGTCATTTTGATTTACCAATCTCAAGTTATGGTCTTTGACTTAAAGTGCCTTTTTGTTGACTTTTGAAAATGACCTATAATGTTGAGATTGATAAATTTTTGTGAGAGCATTTCTTGGACTTGAAGTGTGAAGAGGAGTTGTAGGAAATGTATTTCTATTAAAAATGAGCTTTGGATGGAATTTTTCTGATAAACCATGTGGATGTTATGCCTTGGTCAAGTTACAGTTGACTTTTTCAACTGTCCAAATATAGAAACTTTTGCATCTTGAGACTTTTTGAGCCATGCCTTGAGAATCATGATCAAGAATTGATCCAATGATGTTTGTGGCTTCAAAATAAGATGTTGACCAAAAATTTGAACTTTTGACTGTCAAATGACCATTTTGTCCCTACAGTTGACTGTTGAGCAATTAGGATTTTTGACTGTGCAATTTTGTGCTGTAAGTCTTGAAACTTGACATGAGGATGGTTGACCATGTTTGTATGCACGTGGGACTTGATTGGACCCTTGGAAACTTCAATTTCTTTGTCAGAACCAAAACCCTAGTTTTTGACTGTTAGGAGGCCCTTGAACTGTGCAACCCTTGAGGAGATTTTGAAGCATGCTCTTTGCAAATCTTGAAGAATATGGGAGGGCAAATTTTGGGGTACAACAGATGGATTCTCAGGCTATAACCAGATTAAAATGGCACCTGAGGACATGGAGAAAACTACATTTGTCACACAGTGGGGTACGTTCTGCTACAAAGTGATGCCATTCGGACTGAAGAATGTCGGGGAAACCTATCAACGCGCCATGGTAGCTTTGTTTCATGATATGATACATCATGAGATAGAGGTCTACGTAGATGACATGATAGCCCGATCACAAACTGAAGAAGAACATCTTGATCACTTGCAAAAGCTATTTGTCAGACTAAAGGAGTACAAACTAAGGTTAAACCCGAACAAGTGCACATTCGTAGTCCGGTCCGGTAAACTCTTAGGTTTCATTGTCAGCAACAAAGGCATCGAGGTTGATCCTGCCAAAGTCAAAGCAATACAAGAAATGCCTGCTCCTCGCACTGAGAAGGAAGTCAGAGTATTCTTGGGACGCCTGAACTATATTGCCAGATTCATTTCTCACCTAACATCTACTTGTGAACCAATCTTCAAACTATTGAAAAAAGATCAAGTAGTCATATGGAATGATGAATGTCAGATTGCTTTCGATAAAATCAAGGAGTATTTACTAGAGCCTCCTATCTTGATGCCACCAGTCAAGGGAAGACCACTAATCATGTATTTGACCGTTTTAGAGAACTCAATGGGGTGCGTATTGGGGAAGCATGACGAGTCTGTCCAAAAAGAGCACGCTATTTATTACCTGAGAAAAAAGTTTACCGACTGTGAAACTAGATATTCACTGCTCGAGAAAACTTGATGTGCTCTGGTATGGGCTGCTCGCCGGCTAAGACAGTATATGTTGACTCATACCACTTTTCTGATATCTAAGATTGATCCGATAAAATACATCTTTGAGAAGCTTGCTCTGTCTAGAAGGATAGCTAGATGACAGATGATCCTAATAGAACATGACATACAGTACACGACCTAAAAAGATATAAAGGGCAGTGTGCTAGCTGATCATCTTGCTCATCAAGCTGTAGAGGATTATCAATCCATGAAGTTTGAATTCTCTAACGAAGACATCATGACAGTATACAACTGTGAAGAGATCAGACCATATGACGAACCTGGAAAAGGATCCCGATGGACCCTGTTCTTTGACGGGGCATCCAATGCACTTGGTAACGGTATCGGCGTTATGCTCATATCTCCAGAAGGATGCCATACTCGTTTTACTGCCAGACTTTGCTTCAACTGTACGAATAACATGGTAGAATACGAAGCATGCATCTTTGGTCTTAAGGATGCCATAGACTTTGGAATCAAATCTTTAGTTGTATTTGGAGATTCAGCTTTGGTCATCAGTCAGATCAAAGGAGAATGGGACACTAAGCATCCAAACCTTATCCCTTACAAAGAACATGTTTTGACATTGTTACCACATTTCGAGCAGATTACCTTCGAGCATTTCCCGCGAGAAGAAAATCAGCTAGCAGATGCTCTAGCCACAATTTCATCTATGTTTAAACTTAATTGGGATAACGAGACTCCCTAGATCACCATTGAACGAATGGACGAACCAGCACACTATCACGAGATTAATACTGAAGAAGTAATGGACCAGTTGTGATTCCATGAAGTCAAAAGGTATCTCGAGGCTCAAGAATATCCAGAAGGAGCTTCATTCAATGATAAAAAGTTCCTAAGGAGATTCTCTGATATGTTCTTCCTGAGTAATGGCATCCTGTACAAACAAAATCATGATTCTATTCTGCTCCATTATGTGGACAAGATTGAAGCTGAAAAGATCATGGCTGAATTGCATGAAGGTACCTTTGGTACTCACTCTAGTGGGCATACAATGGCGAAGAAAATCCTATGGGCAGGCTATTATTAGTCTACCATGGAATCAGACTGCTATTAACACTCCCGGACCTGTCATAAGTGTCAAATCTATGCAGACAAGGTGCACGTGCCTCCGGTTCCTCTAAATGTCTTAACAGCTCCTTAGCCCTTCGCTATGTGGGGAATCGATATGATTGGGGAGATCAAGCCTACAGCCTCCAATGGACATCGCTTCATTCTAGTGGCCATTGACTATTTCACCAAGTGGGTCGAAGCAGCTTCCTTCGCTTCCGTTACTAAGAATGTTGTTGCCCGCTTCATCAAGAAGAATCTTATTTGCCGGTACGGTATCCCAAAAAGGATCATCACTGATAACGGTACAAACCTTAACAATACTATGATCACCGCCTTGTGTGAGCAGTTCAAGATCCAACATCATAATTCATCCCCCTATCGGCCGAAGATGAATAGTGTAGTCGAAGCTGCTAATAAAAACATTAAAAAGATCATACAGAAAATGACAGTCACCTACAAGGACTGGAATGAAATGCTACCGTTTGCTCTCCACGGGTACCGTACCACGGCTCGCACATCAACTGGGGCAACACCCTATTCTTTGGTTTATGGCATGGAGGTTGTCTTGCCTATTGAGGTTCAGATCCCCTCCTTAAGAATCATGAAAGATGCAGGTTTGAGTGAGGACGATTGGATCCAGACCCGACTTGATCAAATGAATTTAATTGATGAAAAGAGACTCACTGCTGTTTGTCATGTTCAGATGTATCAAAAGCGGATGATCAAGGATTTCAACAAGAAAGCTAGATGCCATGTATATCAAGTTGGAGATCTAGTGATCAAGCGCATCATCTTGCCACAAAGTGATCCCAGGGGAAAATGGGCTCCTACCTATGAAGGACCATTTGTAATCAAGAACATATTTTCTAGTGGGGCAATGATCTTAACCACCATGGACAGCGACGACCTGCCACACCCTGCGAACGCAGACATAGTCAAAAGATACTACGCATAAGAGACCCGCTAGGTTAACACACCTAGGAAAAACAAGGGCATCCCGGAGAACCAAAAAGGTTCGGGAAAAACTTAAGGATAAAATATAAAAAAATATGTACACTCGGCAAGTTGAAAACCCGAAAGGGCGACTTGGCCAAAAAAGGGTTTCCCGGTGGACTGAAAACCCGAAAGGGCGGTCCAGGAAAAAGTTAGGGAATTAAAGCGTATGACTATGTCTCGCCGGATCACTTTAAGGACAATCTCTTCACAGACAAACTCGGAGCTTCTGATCAATTCAATCATCTTCGGACGAAGCAACAAATGGACAAGATATTTGGAGATACGAAGGCTATAGTAGAATGGGAACCCCATGGGATTATCACATATAGCCATATTTCTTTGTATAAATTATTCTTACTTTTATGACACCATCCTCTTACTAGGATGTATGTCTCCTTTGTACAAAATACTTATTCAAAGTAAATACAAAGATATCTCTTTCAAAGTATAAAAAAAACTATTTGCCTTTTTCTTTACACTTGTGTTTTTTATTTGCAAAAACGTCCAATGATTCATTAATGAACATATGCATTTGAACATAATTACTGTTTACAAATAAAAAAATGGAAAAAGAATAACTACTGACAGGTTGAAAGAATAGGAAAACATCTTTAGGCTATTCCACGAGCAATCCCTACAGTACATCATTAAGATCCCCATCGGAGCTGAAATTTAAAACTATCAATCCCCAGCAGAGCTGAAATTTCAAACTATCAATCCCTAGTGGAAACCATTTAGTTTCTCCAAATTCCCCAGCAAGTTATCTTGAAGCCTGAAAATCAACCAAATAACGGCTAACTTCTGTCTCTCCCCAACCTAGGATAACTCCCCAGTAGAGTGGCAAGCGACCGAAACTGCTGAACTTTTTCCAAACAGGAATAAGTTTTCTTCCCCACAGAGTTTTTGTTTAATCCTCATTAGAAGTCATCAAAATTCTCTGGATTCCCCAAGCAGATTACTCAAGTAGTATATGGCATTACTCGCAACCGAATTTTTGTCAATACTCCAACTTCAAGACATGAAGAATCCACATATCCTCAACAATCAAGGATTTATTTTCCTCGGAAATACAACCAATCGGCTTACATGCACATATATTACATCCATATATTGTAAACATTGATAAAACGCATATATTGCATTATACATTGCATGCAACATAACTTTCTGTTTCAGCTAACATTTTACCTTTTTCAGGATAAGATTAACAGCTACCGTTTAACAATATGAAATCGTGATACAATTCAGATACACTCCAGACACGGAAGTCATTCTGTTACTCATTCAGATTCAGCTTTCAGATACAGTACAGATACACTCCAGACACGGAAGTCATTCTGTTACTCATTCAAATTTCAACTTTCAGATACAGTACAGATACACTCCAGACACGGAAGTCATTCTGTTACTCATTCAGATTTTAACTTTCAGATACAGTACAGATACGCTCCAGACACAGAAGCTATTCTATTACTCATTCAGACCTCTACTTCAAGATATAGTCCAGATACGCTCCACACACGGTTGCCATTCTGTCACTTATTTAGATTCATCTTTCAGATATAGTTCAGATACGCTCCAAAAACGGATGCCATCCTGATACTCATTCAGATTTCAAGTCTTCAAATACAGTTCAGATACGCTCCAAGCACGAATGCCATTTTGTTACTTATTTAGACTTCAACATTCAGATACAGTTCAGATACGCTCCAGATATAGATGCCATCCTGATACTCAATCAAATTTCAAGTCCAGATACGCTCCAGACGCGGATGCCATTCTGGCCCTTATTCATACTTCAAGTTCAGATACATCTCGGATACGCTCCAGACACGGATGCTATTATGTTGCTCATACAAATTTAGTCTCCAGATACAGTTCAGATACGTTCCAGATACGAACACCATTCTGATACTTATTCTTCTGACTTACAACTCACAATCAGCAAACACTCTTGAATGGAATCTATAAGCCAATCTCCAACAATATTCTATAAACTCTCCAAATGGCATCTTTAAGCCCATTCCCTCAACTACACTTTACCGGGTGCAAATTTACGGGCACTCTAGTGTCCAATCATCTTTTACCTTCGAGTCACGAACGGGAAAAATCGCCAATCTAACTTTTCAAGTTCAAGAAGATTTAACAGGGGAAGTTGTTGTACCCCAAAATTTTCCCTCTCATTTATCAAGATTTTTCTCACAAGACTTCTTGGACTCAAGACAAGATTAGGGTTTGGTCAGCTCAAGACATCTCATCTTGCATTGATCACCCAAAATTAAGGTTTGAGTTTGCACAAGGATTTTTGGACCACCAATGCTTCATGTGACTTTCATACATCATCTTGGACCCCTAAGATTGCTCATGTTAAGTTTCAAACCTTGAACCACATTTTTTATCAGTTAATTGGACAATTGACCTAAAAATCAACTGTATTGGGGGAAAAGTCAACCATGGCCAATTTACAGTCAAACTTCATAATTTTTTATCCACATCAACATTTTAGACTCATATGTACCATTTGATCAAGTTTGGATCATAACTCCTCAAGAAATTTGATCAAATCAAAAAAGGGCAAAATGGTCAAAATTAGGGTTTTGACTGAGAAAGGGCAATTTTTGATTTTTTAACCTAGCCAATGACCAATTGAGTTCAAACATGATTTCAAGGGTTCAATGGCATCATCTTTACCTAATTACATGGTTCAAAAGATCTCAAGTTCATTAGATTGACAGATGAATTTTGCATTCAACTGATCAAAAGTCAATTGTGCACTGAAAAGTCAAACTTTGACTTTTTGGTCAAAATCAAGTGTCAAGGGTCATAATTCATCAAGATTTGTCAAAATATGAAACTTGTTCACCAAGAAACTCAAAATTGAAAATTAGGGTTTTAATTTGAAAATTTTCATAACTTAGAATTTTTCTAAGTATAAAAACTTTCTTATTTTTTCCCAACTTTTCACCACTTTTTCACCATGATGCATTTTGATTAAAGAAAACTTCCAACATGAGAGTTGTAGTCCTCCATGAAATATACAAATTTTATTCACAAACTTTTCCCAAAAGAAGCTTGGATCTCAAGTTATGAATTTGTGAATATAGGTCCATGAACTTCTTAACTTAGTGAAATTTTGCCCTAATTTAGGCAGTTTTTGGACCCAAATTCATGGACATTTTCACCTAGTTCCAAGAGGTATCTCAAATTTAATTTCAAAGATGGATTATAGAGCACACTGCAAGCTTTCCAAAATGTCCAAGAACTCTCCAAGATCATTTTTGAGTAGGGAGAATCGAAGAGAGGAAGTTGGCATTTTCTCACTTTTGTTCAAGCCATTTTCACATAGCATCAAGTTGCAAATCAAATCTATGCTGGTTGTATCTTGCTTTACAGGTTCTAAGCTTGCTATACACTCCATAATTAGATGCATACTCAGAAGCTAAAGCCTTTATATTTGCTTTTGAAGCTTTACACAAGATGCATTTCCATTTTGGGCAAAAAGTTCACAATGCCATTTTTATAAAGATGAACTTTTGCAATTTTGTCAATCTTGAGCATTGGACCTGTCCCCTTGGTGCAAGCAATTTCTACAGTTCTCAAGCAATGTGTACCAACTCTTATCAGCCCTCAATCAAGCTAGTACAAGCATTTAGCATTGGTCTTGTCACTTTGCTTAAAATGCAAGAAAAGTTGCAAAAAGGTCCAAAGCTTGCACAGCTAGTAAGGGCGGACTTTGGATCACTTCTATAAAAATATACAAACTTGTTACAAGGCATAGCACGCTTGGATTGAACCTAAAAACACTCTGAAACTCAAAAACTCCACAAAACATCCCAAACACTCAGATTCTGCAAAAGCACAGCCAACTCTCATTTGGCTCATGCATTTTGTGTTTAAACACTTCAAGCATCTCATAAACATCATACCAAAGAAGTCCAAGCCATCACCCTGGTTCTGTAACCTCTGTTCCAGCATCCACCATTTTCACTTTGGAAGCTTGCAGCTTGACTTGTCCATAGAGTTCCATCCATCCTCAAAGCAAGATAAGCATTGGAATAGCTTCAGTGAAGTTCAAGGAAGCTCAAACAATCAGCAGGCCTCCATTAAAGTCCCTACATTGCCCTACTCGAATCCAGCTGAAGGGGGTATTTTTCCAAACTCTATCTCTCTGAATAGGAAACCTCAAGCCACGATTTGTGAAGGAAAAATGTAGCCCTTATCATAACGAAGTTGTACATATCATTACTTTTCATTTATATTACTTGTGCTAAAAGAATTTGAAGATTGAAAACTCTGAAAAAATTAGGTCACGAATTAGCGGTTCAAAAATTCTCTTTGATCTTTAAGAGTTAGGTTACATAATTTATTTGGTTGGAATCGTGAGCTCAAATGCCACATGTTTCATGTTATGAGTTTTTGTTTTTTTGCAAGCATAAGCAAGTTACAGGTTTGAACTGAAGTGCGCGCAGGAAGCTGACCGAGGACAGGGATGAAGCGCTTCTGGGCTTTTTATGCGTTGGGCCTTTTTTGTTTTTGCTATTTGCACCCCCTGACTTGTTATTTGCACCCCCTGACTGATTTTTATATTTTTCATATTTTTTTCATATTTTTTATATTTATTGCTTTTGATTGTTTTTTATGAAAAATAAAAAATCCTAAAAATAATTTCTTTATTTTTACAATTTTATTTTTTTTATTATTATTATTTGTTTTTTTACATGAAAAATAGTTTATTTTGATAAATAGATTTTATTTTCTTAAATAACTTGTAAATATATTTAAAAATACTTAATATTTTTATTATACTATTTATACTCATAAATACTTATTTTTTATACATATTTAATTTTTTAATATTTACATATAATATTATTTATTTTTTTCTTATACAAAAAATATACAAGTTGATAAATATGAAACATTATTTTCTTTAAATAAAAAATTAGGGTTTCATCCCTTTCAAAAAGAATTATATATTTTTTCCTTTTTTTTAGGTTTAAATTAAATACTTTTCATACAAAAAAAAAACAAGACATAAAAACATTTTTCTAACATGAACATTGCATTGTATTTTAAATATTTGTCTTATATTTATTTAATTCACGCAATATTCGATTTGGTTGTAATAATATATTTAGGTTTATATTTGTGCAAAATCCCCATTCAAACTTGTATCCCCCCTCCCATAAAAATTGTTGTAATAGCTTAGTTTATTTTATGCAATTTATCGCTTTTGTACCATGATTAGTAAATTAGGGTTTTCATGACAAGAACAAAAACAAAACAAAATAGAAAACCCTAAATGCAAGACAAAAGCATGAAAATGATACACTTTGCACACAAGCACCCTTAGGGTTTCTCCCACTTGGTTGCCTAAAATAAAATGGCCATGTTACGCATGCGAAGTATCTTGGCAAAACAAAACAAATATAAGATCATAGTCCCTCGATGACGCTATTCAAAGGTTGACTAAACAAAATGATCTTGGTCCCTCAAAAAATGCTAAGATACTTGGCAACATTGCTATCATGGTTATACGATGACCCACGCCCGTCCCGTTTACATCCAAAGATAGGGTTGCTTACCAAATCAATGGTAAGTCAACAATGTCAAAGGAATAAAAATGCACAAGAAAGACATTTGAGTAGGTAGATAGCTTCTAAGTTACTTGCTCCATTTCAAAATAATCCTTGCTATTTTCAAAAACAAACACATACATATTTCAAAACATCTTACAAAACATTGAAAACATTTTCAAAAGACAAACATCTTTGTATACGTTCTTATGAACGAGAATCATTACAAAGATTGCCTAAATGAATGGCCTATTTTCAAAATACTTTCAAAAACCACACCAAACACCATTTCAAACAAAGCAAAGCAAGTGACCTAAACAAGTAACTAAGAGCCCATGGAAAACCATGGATAGAAAGGGTGCTAATACCTTCCCTTTCTATAATCTACCCCCCGAACTCAAGAAAACATCTCAAAGGTATTTCCTGTGCTTTTTTACCTTTCCTTTTGGATAAAAGTAAAGTCGGTGGCGACTCTTGCTAACCGTGACATTTGCAAACACAAACGCAAAACCTCAAGTCAGTTCTCCCACCGCATCACACCTTAAACTTAATATTTTACCAATCCAGGCCAACATGGTGCCAATCTAGGCCAACTTAATAATGCAAATGTATGTGACTCAATTAATGCAACAATCACATACAACAACAACAATCACCGTCACAAAGGCATAAGCTTATATCGTCACTTTACCAATAATTAAGGGTACTCATCGTCGCTTCAACATTGGCCATAGGCCTACAACTTAATCAACTTATCAATCACAACATCTAAATAACGAGATATTCAATAACAACAAGGTATTCGACAATGACTTATCCACAACAATGACCTACAACACAATTATTCCTGCACTTCGCATCATCACAAGATTATCACAACATCATAACCACAATTATTCAACTTTGGCAACAAGCCTATATCACTGTTATTATCAATTAATAGATGTAAATATTCATCATAATAATTCCTGCATCTTCACAAAATATTTGCAACATCATAGCATCAACGCACATCACAAAGGAAAACACAAACATAATAGTCGTTTCCAAAACACTCCCATAACTCTCTATGTATTAGTTCTTCATTATTTAATTATCCTCATAATATTCACTTCTAATTAACTAACTGGTAATATATCTTTTCTTCTGCTATTTAATCAATCCTCTAAAATAAATACTGCATCTTTACTAATTATTTCCAACTCTGTCTTATTTGTACAGGCTGTTGAAATTATATTGTAACTACTAGATTAAGATTAGTAACATAAGGGCTACTTCTATTAATATTTTTCTGCTAAAACATACTACTGATGATAATGGTTCAATTTGTTCCCTAACTGCTTTGCTTTCGTATTAATGAATTCTATACTGATACCATATAAAAATTGTATAACATATTGCTACAGAAATAAAACAAGTGCCTCTCAGACAGTGCCGAATGGCACACCCTACCTGCAACAACACCCAGCTCCGAACGACACTCTTCTTCCATAAATGGCCAGTGCCGAATGGCACTCTTCTCCCTTTCAAGGCTGTCGACCGGAAGCACTCACCACTAACAAGGTGACGATCGACATGCCTCCCCTTCTTATAATTCCCAACCTTCCTGTTACTTCTCCAGTTTCCTTTGACCCACATATTTTCAACGGAACGATCAATCAACAACACACGGGAATACGAAAGTTTCACCAATATTCGTCACTAATTAATTCATAACATAAATTGCCACAAACAAACACAAACAGTAAGAAATTTACGGCCTAAATCCCCGCATACAATTCCTCATAAGCCCCATTATAGGATAAGAAAATTCACCCTTACCTTGGATTGGAGATCGCTCTATAATTCCGATTGCAACCCGCTGCTGCCATAACTCCAAACCTTCATTCTTCTTCTCTTCTCCATGTACTGCATCCTTTTCTTTTCTTTTTCTCTAAAACCCTTATTCTTCCTTACAGCCACTTTTTATTCTCTCTTCTACTTGACCAAAAAAAACCTAATTCCTTCTTATTCAACTTTAACATATAATTTCTATTATTAATTCTATTGGGCCCAGTATTCACACCACATTTTACTACTAACAACACTTTAAATTAAGCCCATAAGAAATAATAATAGTATTATTATAATACTATTTTCCACCACTTAATAAACTCAATAATAATCCAATATAATAATATTATTTCTCCGATTAAGCCGACTATTTCACTTAACATCTCAAATCAACATATTAATTTGATCACGCCTCTTAAAATAATATCGACAGATCCTAACTTCGACCATTTCCAATAATTAAATAATTAATTAAATTCGGGGCATTACACCTCGTGTTGACTTTATTGGGGAGGCCAACACCACATTGAAGAGGGGAAACCAATATACGTTCCTCAATATTGAGAGTAAGTATTGCACCAACTTTTCTGGGGAAAAAGTATGAAACCTCATGGGGATAATAACTTGGGGAGTTAAGAAGTCAAACATAACAACAAGAAATCAAAATTATGGGGATTTGAAATCAAACCCAGCACTTGACGGGTGAAAACCCAAATAAACTAACAAATGCCTCAACACTTCTTAAATAAAACATTGCCCTTTCCTGATTATCGGGCAACCAAACAAAATGCAAGCACTTCCGAAAGGGAGATGCTTCGTAAATGAGTCAAATATCAGCATGTACGGGGAGAAAAGACTTTTATCAAATAAGCGAGACCTTCACTGGGGAATCTCGAATTGAGTCTTTATATGATGCAAACTTATTCCAACAAAAGATGCCCTGGGATAGCCTTCTTGAGGAATCAAGGATTGACTCTTCATATCATGCAAACTTATTCCAACAAATGATGCCATGGGATAGATTTCCGAGGGAATCAAGAAGTCAACATCATAGAAAAAGGTCAAACTCCTGGGGATTTTAAATCAAACCCAGCACTTGGCGGGTGAAAACCCAAAGGGTTGACAACTGTCTAAACTCTTCTTAGAAAAACATACTACCCTGATCTAGTTTCTTGGGAAATAAATACCAACAATAATGCCAATACTGCAGAAAGAGCGACATTTTTCAAATAGTTCCATCTCAGCACACCAAGGGAACAAGATCTTTTGTCATATGAGGGAAAACTTCTCTGGGGAATCTGGGATAGAGACTTCAGACCATGCAAACCCAAAAATAAAAAAAATGAACCAAGACTTGACTGGGGACACTGGGATCACAAACCCAATACCACACCTTACGCCAATTGGTATCGTCTTCAATATACAAAAATCATGTGTCTACCAGCGAAAACGACCTGAGAAAACCCTCCTGGGGAAAACAAAACTTCCCAAAAATTACTGGAGTTCGTCCATTCCTGGGATCACCACTTTTGTTTTCCTCTTAAATCATAAAATTTAAAGTAAAAGTAATTTGTAAATTCTTTTCGAAAAATAATTTTGTTATTTAAACTTTTTGCTTTGAAAATTATTATCAATAATAAACGGAGTCTTTGTAAGCTGGATAAAATAAGAATTACAAAGAATTTGGGTAAAAGATCAAATTTTATTGATAGAATGGTAGTCTGCGAATGGCGAGACTCCACAGATGATTACAAAATTCAGAAAAATGGTAATATATATGTGAAAAGATACATTGAGATACAATGACCACTATTCCCTCTAACAACTTTGAAATTCTGAGCAGCAACTTTTGTTGAAGTATGGTGAGGATCCAAGAAGATTGTTGCTTCAATGATCAAGTCTTGTCTGATGTATTTACTTGCCAAGAAAGTCCCTATCTTTTTCCTAAGTTTCCCTTGCGGGTTTTCAACTTAGCGGGGAATTTTATTCTGTTTATGTCTCTAATTTTTGCCTAGACCGCCCTTTCGGGTCTTCGTCCTACCGAGACGCTTCTTTTTGCCTAAGCCGCCCTTTCGAGTTTTCAACTTAGCAAGTTGTTCTTTTATTTCTTTAGGTGAAGTATTTCTTGACTTCATCAACATTCATGGGGTGTGGGAACTCCTCTCCATTCATAGTTTCAAGAATTAATGCACCTCCAGATAAGGCTTTCTTGACAACATATGAGCCTTCAAAATTGGGAGTCCACTTGCCCTTAGAATTAGCGTTAAAAGACATGATCTTCCTGAGCACGAGGTCATCTTCTCTGAATTCACGAGGTTTGACCTTCTTATCAAAAGATTTCTTCATTATCTTCTGAGATAACTTCCCATGACACAAAGCCGTCATTCTCTTCTCTTCGATCAAATTCAATTGGTCAAACCTGTTCTGGACCCATTCAGCCTCTGACAACTTGGTTCCTATTATCACACACAAATAGGGAATCTCAACCTCGATTGGGAGCACCTCTTCCATTCCATACACAAGGAAGAATGGGGTTGCTCATGTTGAAGTGTGGGCATATGTCCAATATCCATGTAAAGAAAAAGGGAGCATTTCATGCCAATCTTTATAAGTAACAACCATCTTCTGGATGATCTTCTTGATATTCTTATTAGCAGCTTCAACAACCCTGTAATACGGTGGGAGAACTGACTTGAGGTTTTGCGTTTTATTGCAAATGTTGCGGTTAGCAAGAGTCTCCACCGACTTTTCTTTTATCCAAAAGGAAAGGTGAAAATCATAGGAAAGACCTTTGAGATGTTTTCTTGAGTTCGGGGGGTAGATTATGAAAAGGGAAGGTATTATCACCCTTTACATCCATGGTTTTCCATGGGCTCTTAGTTACTTGCTTAGATCACTTGCTTTTGTTTGTTTGTAATTGTGTTTGGTGTGGTTTTAAAAGTATTTTGTAAAAGAAGCCATTCGTTTAGGCGATCTTTGTAATGATTCTTGTTTGTAAGAATGTATACAAAGATGTTTGTCTTTTGAAAATGTTTTCAAAGATTGTAAGATGTTTTGAAATGTGTGTGTTTGTTTTGAAAATAGCAAGGATTGTTGTTTTGAAATAGAGCAAGTAACTAGAAGCTATCTACCTACTCAAATGTCTTTCTTGTGCATTTTCTATTCCTTTGACATTGTTGTCTTACCATTGATTTGGTAAGCAACCCTATCTTTGGAGGTAAACGGGACGGGCATGGGTCACCGTATGTCCATGATTAGCAATGTTTTCAAAGTATCTTAGCATTTTTAGGGACCAAGATCATTTTATAAGGCAACCTTTTGAATAGCGTCATCGAGGGACTATGATCTTTATATTTGTTTGCTTTACCAAGATACTTCGCATGCTTAACATGGCCATTTTTGTTTTAGGTAACCAAGTGGAGAAACCCTAAGGATGCTTGTGTGCAAGTGTATCATTTTCATGCTTTTGATTTTGTCTTGTATTTAGAGTTTTCTATTTTGCTTTGTTTTGATCTTGTCATACAAACCCTAATTACTAATCATGGCATATAAAGCGATAAATTACGTAATGTAAATATTTCTAAGCTATTACAACAATTCATGGGAGGGGGGAATACAAATTTTAATGGGGATTTGCAAAAATATAAACCTAAATAAATTATTACAACCAAATCGAATTTGTACGAATTAGAATAAATACAATACAATATTTAAAATGCAATACAATGTATATGTAAGAAAAGATTTTTTTGTGTCTTTTTTTTTATGTAAAAGAAAATTTAAATCTAAGCCTAAAAATGCAAGGAAAAGGAAATAATTTTTAAAAGGGGTTTTACCCTAATTATTATTTTAAAAGAAAATAAAGTTTTTATATGTATTTTTTTGTGTATTTTTTTGTATTAAAAGAATAGCTAACATTGTATGAAAATATAAAAAATTTATATATGCAAAAATAAATATTCATAGGTATGAAATGAGAAATAAATAAGTAAATTAAACTAAATATATTTTTGATTATATTTACAAGTTTATTAAAAAAATAAATGATCTCTTATTAAAATAAAATATATTTTTATGTGTGAAATAAACTAAAATTGCAATATTATAAATTTATATTTTTTGGGATTTTTATGTATTAAAGAAATATATTATATATTAAAATATGAAAATAAAACAAATAAAAAATAAAACAATAAAAAGTTGGCAAGGAGGGGGGGTGATGTAGCAGATTGGCAGTAGCGTGTTAGTAAAAAAACTATGGCCCAAAGCACAAAGCCCAAACCTGCAAAAAATGGTAAAATGTAAAACAAAAGTAGCGCGCCCAGATTCGAACCCAAGACATGGGTCTCACCAGCGCGCTACTTTGCCACTAGGGTGGCTATACGTCTAATGTCTTAAGGAAAACGAAAATAAGATAACATAAAACAAATCCTTGCCCTGTACTTCATCTTCTTCCTCAAGCTTGGCCAGGCATCTTGTAACTCTCTCATACTTCCATGAAAATGAAAACTCATAACATGAAAATTGTAGTGTTTGAACTCACGATTCTAACCATATAAGTTATGTGAACTAACAATCAAAGGTCAAAGAGAATTTTAACAGCCCTAAATTTTAACCTAATATTTTCATAAATTTCAAGTTCCAAATTCTCCCAACTCAAGTAAAAGCAATGCAAGATAAAAATATGTACAGTTTCGTTATGATGAGGACTACACTTTTTATTCATAAATTGTGGCCTATGGTTACCTGTACAAAGAGATAGAGTTTGAGATTTTACCTCCTTCAGTTGGAATCGTGGATGGAACTGGAGTGAGTTTGATGGAGGCCTGATGCTTGCTTGAGCTTCCCTGAATGTATTCTAACCCTTGCCTTGCTCTGAAAGTATCTGAAACTCCTTGGCCAAGTCAAACTACAAGCTCTGAAATAAACAATGGCAGATGATGGAAAAGTGATTATAGAATAGGGCTGAAGGTCTGGATTGGTTTGATATCAAGTATGTAAGATGTTTGAATGATCAAAACTCAAAACGTATGAGCCAAATGGAAGATGGGTATGCTTATGCAAAAAGTGCAGTTTTGGACAGATTTTTGGTGTTTTTCTGGTTGGGAGTGTTTCAGGCCTTTACTAATCGTCCCTTGTGTTGCATAATATTTGTATATTAGTATGGAATTAGTTTAATGTCAACCCTCTAACAGTTGTGCTTGTTCTAGCCTTTTTGCTACTTTTCTTGTATTTGAAGTAAAGTGATAAGACAAAGCTTTACATACTTGTATTGGCATGCTTAGGGTTGGTATCTCTTCTTTACAAGTTGCCTTAGGTCTTTTGTACTTGTATGTTCCAAGGGGACAGGTCCAATGCTCAAGATTGTAAAGTTTGCAAAAGTTGATCTTTTTCAAAATGGCAATGGTCACTTTTTGCCATAAATGGAATTGCAAGTTGGATAATGGTTCTAAGGCATGGATCCAAGATTTTTCAACTGAGTAAGAATTTAATTAATGAGTGAGGAAAAATTTTGGGACCTGTAAAGCATGGATTAGGCAGCATAGGTACTGATTGCAACTTTGTTCTTCGTGAAATGCCTTGGACAAAAAGTGAGAAATTACCAACTTCATCTCTTCGATTTTCCCTACTCAAAAATGATCTTGAGGAGTTATTGGAAATTTTGGAAAGCTTGAAATGTTATCTATGATTCATATTTGAAATTAATTTTGAGATACCTCTTGGAACTAGGTGAAAAATGGCCATGAAGTTGGGTTCAAAACCTACCTAAATTAGGGCAAAAATTCACTAAGTTATTTAGTTCATGACCATGTATTCATAAATTTATATCTTGAGATCCAAGCATCTTTAGGGAAACGTGTTAGAACAATGTTTGAATCTACTACCCTATAATTAAGTTTTGATGATAACAAAGTGAAAAGATATAGTATTTATAAGTTTCATGAATGAACTATCTGCTGCCTAAAATTATTATGTTCTGACTTGCAGATACTCTGATTGACATAAGCAAGATCATGTTTATTCAGCATCAGAATTTGATTTCATACACCAGCATCAAAAGTTGCTACATCAGAACGCAAGACCAGATGATCAACTCACGTACATGCTGAAGCCTGATGAACAAGACTGCGCTCAAACACTCTGATACAGAAACACAATAGTTCATCAGCAGCGAAGCAGAATCAGAATGAGCCAAGCCAGAACGTGCATTGAAGAAGCAACGGTACTGTGCATTGAACGCTAATTAATTCCAACGGCCTCATTCCAGACAAGATCTGCTCAAAAAGGAAAGCTTGTTATTAGCATTGAATCGAGAATATTGCATTCAACGTTCATCTTCTCAAGTGCTATATAAACAAGGCTTTGAAGATTATAATGGCTAATGCTCTCCAAATATCTACACGCACAAAAGCTGAACCATAATCTTTGTTCTACCAGTTTTGCTAAACCACATACTCTGATACTCCATAACTGTTTAGCAATCTAGTTTCTAAGCGTCAATTTGTGTATACATCACAGTTGTGATAAAGTTTTGTAGAAAACATCCACACACATTGTTTTATCTCTTTGTAAGAAAGTGTTACCTTGACAAACCGGGTTGTGGTTTGAATCAAGAAGGCTTTAGCAGTTGTTAAAGCAGTCTGTAATATTCAGTTGAATATAGTGAATTAAGACCTCGTTGGAGAGAGGCGAAATCACCTTGACGGGTGGACTGGAGTAGTTTGAGATCAAACGAACCAGGATAAAAATATCTTGTCAATTGCTTTAGATTTCAGTTTTACAATTCAACCCCCCCTTCTTGTGTTTTTCACCCCTTCAATTGGCATCAGAGCGCCTGATTCTGAGCTAAAACACTTAACCGTGTCAGTACAAGATCCAGCGTCAGAAAAACACAATGGCAGGAAACAATTCTCACTTCAGCAATGACAATAATGAGGACAGAGACAGATTCAGTGGCAAACCTCCAGTCTTTGATGGAGAAAACTTTGATTACTGGAAAGACAGAATTGAAAGCTTCTTTCTAGCACATGATGCTGATCTGTGGGATATGGTGACAGATGGATACACGCACCCTGTGAATGCAAGTGGTCAGAAGATTGATAGAAAATCAATGACTGATCAACAAAAGCGTGACTTCAAGAATCACCATAAGGCCAGAACCATCCTCCTCAGTGCCATCTCCTATACTGAGTATGAAAAGATCTCCAACAGAGACACAGCAAAGAATATCTTTGATTCTCTCAGAATGACGCATGAGGGCAACGTTTAGGTCAAAGAAACAAAAGCTCTGGCGCTCATTCAGAAGTATGAGGCGTTCAAAATGGAAGAATCTGAATCCATTGAAGCTATGTTCTCTAGATTCCAGATTCTGGTAGCTGGTCTCAAAGTTCTGGACAAAGGATACTCTACTGCTGACCATGTCAAGAAAATAATCAGAAGTTTACCCAAGCAGTGGAGGCC
Source organism: Vicia faba (assembly GCA_948472305.1). Taxonomy (NCBI): domain Eukaryota; kingdom Viridiplantae; phylum Streptophyta; class Magnoliopsida; order Fabales; family Fabaceae; genus Vicia; species Vicia faba. Next base: position 330,422,387 of record OX451741.1, on the reverse strand, counting down.
TATGGTTACTGCTCTGAAGCTTGCTAAAGATCTCAACAAAATCACTCTGGAGGAACTTATAAGCTCCCTCAGAAGTCATGAGATAGAGCTAGAAGCTGATGAGCCTCAGAAGCAAGGTAAGCCTTTAGCATTAAAATCTAACAGAAAATCTGAGTCTAAAGTTTTGCAGGCAGTTGAAGAAACATCTGATGGATCCTCATCAGAAGAAGACGAACTTTCCCTTCTCTCCAGAAGAGTAAATCAACTGTGGAAGCAAAGACAAAGGAAGTTCAGGAATCCCAGAAGATCTGATCAGAACGAGTCTTCTTCCAGATACAGAAGGACAGATTCTTCCTCTGGATACAGAAGATCTGAAGGCTCCTCCGGTAGCAAGAAGCCAAACACCAAAGACATCATCTGCTACGAGTGCAATGAGCAAGGACACTACAAGAGTGACTGCCCAAAGCTTCAGAGGGAAAAGCCCAAAAAGAAGTTTGGAAGAGAGAAGAAGAAAAGTCTCATGGCCACATGGGATGACTCTGACTCGTCTGAAGCTGACTCAGAATCAGATGATGAAAGGGAAAACATAGCTCTCATGGCAAACATTTCAGAAGATAGTGAAGCTTCTGAATCAGACTCAGAATCAGACACAGAAGAGGTATTTCCTAACTTCGCTGTTAACTTTACAAAGGCTGAACTTGCTGAAAGCCTTAATGAAATTCTGGAACGTTATCAGCAGATTAGAGCTAAATTCAGAGACCTGAAAAGGAATCTTGAATCTGACTCTAATAAGTCTGAGAGTCTCAAATTGGAAAATTCTGAGCTGAGAGATAAAATTTCAAAATTAGAAAACACTTTACAAAACTCTCAGAAGGAACCAATTTCTGAAACTCCCAGCAACGCTGATGAGATCATCAAGGAGTATGATCACAGTTTCCAGAAGTTCCTTGCTAAAAGCATAGATAGAAGCAGAATGGCTTCAATGATCTATGGAGTTAGCAGAAACGGCAGGAAAGGAATAGGATACCAAGGTAAGGTTCCTACACCAAAGAATGTCATGGACTTAACCATTAAACACACTCCTCTAAATTCACACTTTGTGTATGGTCACACACATGACATCAAATATACTAGCAGTAAGCACTCTGTGAAACCAAAATTCAACCAGAGTTTTGGTAAAACTAACAAATCAGGACCCAAGAAAATCTGGGTACCTAAGGATAAAATAATACATGTTGCAGATATCTTTAGCAGCAAGTCAGAAACACCAGTCATGGTACCTGGACTCTGGCTGCTCACGACACATGACGGGAAGAAGGAATATGTTCCAAAGCCTGGAACTTAAGCCTGGAGGCCACGTTGGCTTTGGAGGCAATCAGAGGGGAAAGATAATTGGCTCTGGAACTGTAGGTAATGTAAATCTTCCCTCTATTAATAATGTTCTGCTAGTAGATGGATTGATGCATAATCTGTTATCCATAAGTCAATTAAGTGATAACGGTTATGATATAATCTTTAATCAAAAATCATGTAAAGCTGTTAGTCAGAAAGATGGGACTATCCTGTTTAATGGTAAGAGGAAAAACAACATTTACAAAATCAAACTTTCTGAACTAAAGAGTCAGAACGTAAAATGTCTTCTGTCTATTAACAACGAGCAGTGGATCTGGCACAGAAGATTGGGGCATGTTAGTATGAGAAGAATATCTCAGATTAACAAACTCAATCTGGTCAGAGGACTTCCTAATTTGAAGTTCAATTCAGATGCTCTGTGTGAAGCATGTCAGAAAGGCAAATTTGCAAAACCTTCTTTTAAATCCAAAAATGTTGTTTCTACCTCTAAGCCATTAGAACTTCTGCACATTGACTTATTTGGACCAGTTAAAACTGCTTCAGTCAGTGGTAAGAAGTATGGGTTAGTAATCGTAGATGACTATAGCAGATGGACATGGGTAAAGTTCTTAAGACACAAGGACGAGTCACACTCTGTGTTTGTTACCTTCTGTAACCAAGTTCAGAATGAAAAAGATCTTAGAATCGTTAAAGTCAGAAGTGATCATGGTGGAGAATTTGAAAATAAAGATTTTGAGTCATTCTTTAATGACAAAGGCATTCTGCATGATTTCTCTTGTCCTAGAACTCCCCAACAAAATGGAGTTGTAGAACGAAAGAACAGAACATTGCAAGAAATGGCCAGAACCATGATCAATGAGACAAACGTTGCTAAGACTTTCTGGGCAGAGGCAATAAACACAGCGTGTTACATTCAGAATAGAATCTCAATAAGACCTATTCTGGAAAAGACTCCATATGAATTGTGGAAGAACAGAAAGCCCAACATTTCATATTTTCATCCATTTGGATGTACTTGCTTTATGTTAAATACAAAGAATTATTTGAACAAGTTTGACTCTAAGGCACAGAAGTGTATTATGTTAGGATACTCTGAACGCTCAAGAGGGTACAGAGTATACAATACAGAAACACAGATTGTGGAAGAATCAATCAGTGTTCGTTTTGATGATAAGCTTGACTCTGAAAAGTCAAAGCAGAATGAAATTTTTGCAGGTATAGAAATTGAATTTGCAGGTTCTGAAGACAAGTCATCAGAAGCTCTCAACACAGACATTCCTTCAACGTCTGAAAGGAGCACTGCTAGAAATCCTACAACAGCTGCTGATCAACCTCAGAAGAGATTGCCCAGAAGCAGCTTGGATCACCCAGAAGAGACTATCCTAGGAAGAAAGGAAGATCCAATCAGAACAAGAGCAAGCTTCAGAAACTCTGAAGAAACTCTTATGGGACTTGTGTCTCTGATTGAACCTTCTTCTATTGATGAAGCACTTCTGGATAATGACTGGATTCTGGCAATGCAAGAAGAGCTGAATCAATTCACCAGAAACGACGTATGGGATCTCGTTCCCAGACCAAAAGGATTCAACGTCATTGGAACAAGATGGGTGTTCAGAAACAAGCTAAATGAACAAGGTGAAGTGATCAGAAACAAGGCACGACTGGTTGCACAAGGTTATAGTCAGCAAGAGGGGATAGACTATACAGAAACCTTTGCCCCAGTCGCCAGGTTAGAATCTATCAGACTTTTAATTTCATTTGCTGTTAATAGAGGCATCACTCTGTATCAGATGGATGTCAAAAGTGCATTCTTAAATGGTTATATAGAAGAAGAAGTTTATGTTCACCAACCCCCAGGTTTTGAAAATACAAAACATCCAGAACATGTTTTCAAACTAAAGAAGTCACTGTATGGTCTGAAACAAGCTCCCAGAGCTTGGTATGAAAGGCTAAGTAACTTTCTGCTTGAAAATGAATTCACCAGAGGGAAAGTGGACACTACTCTATTCTGTAAAACAGTTAAGAGTGACATCTTAGTCTGTCAAATTTATGTTGATGATATCATTTTTGGTTCTACTAATCCTTCTCTTGGAAGAAAATTTGCTAAGTGTATGCAGGCAGAATTTGAGATGAGCCTCATGGGGGAACTGAAATTCTTTCTAGGAATTCAGATCAATCAAACTCCAGAAGGAACTTACATTCATCAGAGCAAATACATCGGAGATCTTCTGAAGAAATTTGACCTCTCAGAATGTAAGCCATCAAAGATTCCAATGCATCCCACGTGCATTCTGGAAAGAGAAGAGGTAAGCAAAAGTGTAGAACAAAAAGTCTACAGAGGTATGATTGGTTCTCTCCTCTATCTGACTGCTTCAAGACCTGACATATTATTCAGTGTTTGTATCTGTGCTAGATTCCAATCAGATCCTAGAGAATCTCACTTAACAGCTGTTAAGCAAATTTTCAAGTATCTGAAAGGTACTACTAATCTGGGTTTGTTTTATAGAAAATCTAGTGATTACAGCTTGGTAGGCTACTGTGATGCTGATTTTGCTGGAGACAGAGTGGAACGTAAAAGTACTTCTGGAAGCTGCCAGTTTCTGGGAGAAAATCTGATCTCTTGGTCCAACAAAAGGCAATCAACAATTGCTCTGTCAACAGCAGAAGCTGAGTACATAGCAGCAGCAGGATGTAGCACACAAATGCTCTGGATGAAAAGTCAGCTTGAAGACTTCCAGATTTTTGAGAGTAACATTCCTATACTTTGTGATAATACTTCTGCTATTTGCTTAAGTAAAAATCCTATTCTACATTCAAGAGCTAAGCATATAGAAATAAAACATCATTTCATTAGGGACTATATTCAGAAAGGTATTTTGAACTTAAAATTTATAGATACAGACCATCAATGGGCTGATATCTTTACTAAACCCCTTTCAGAAGATAGGTTTAATTTCATTCTGAAACATCTCAGCATGAAAGTATGCCCAGAATGAAAATGTTCTAATTCCATATATTTATCTTCAGAATGTAATTATTTTACTGTGAACCTCTGATCAATCTTCTTTCAGAAAGATAGAACATGCAGATTGTATCAGATGCAAGTCTAAAGATCTGAGAGTCTAATCTCAAAGACAGACGTGCTGATCACTTCATCAAACAAGTGTCATCCAATCATCAGCATATCTCTGAAGCAGAACGCGTGCATGCTTCTGAGAAGGCAAAGCGCTGATTGGGTGCATTGAGACACATGTCTGGTAACCGTTTTTAAGTATCTTTCTCAAATCCCCCAAAATCAGCAAGCATTTAATGAAAAGTAATCATTCTTTTAAATGGCAATCATGATTTTTCTCTCTCTTAAAAACGTTTAACTTTTCAAAACAATTTTGAAAACTCTATTTAAGCACATTAATCTCTCATTTATTCTTTACGCTTTCTCACAATCACTCAAGCATTTTCTGCATATTTCTGAGTTCATCCCTTGCAAACCTTTCTTTCTCAATTCATTCTCAAAGCTTTTTTAGTGTGAACAATGGCATCCTCCAGCATTTCTGCAGGCAATCAGAAGAAAGCAACTTCTGAGCAATATCAGGTGCCACTCAGAACTCTCCTCACTCCGGTGAAGAACCTTGAAGTGCTCTCTGAGTTAATCATTGACTTTGAAAGCTTGAAGGAAAATGGTTTTGACCTAACTGAAGAAATTAGGGCTCAAAAGTGGGAAAGGTATTTCGATAGGTTGGTTGGACCAACATTCCCAGCGCTGGTCAAGGAATTTTGGATTCACGCCAAGGTTTCAAAACATCTAGTCATCTCCTCTGTCATGGGGAAGAAGATTGTGATTTCTGAAGATCTCATTGCAAGGCTAATCGGTCAAAGTGGTGGTGGAGTCCGTTGTGTGGACATGGCTGAAAGATGCGCTGATACAGCTGTGGTAGCTAACAGAATTTTCACTCTTGGAATGCCCAGCAGCAAGATTAAGGATCTGAAGGATCACTGCAGAGTATGGGCTAAGATTGTTCTGGGATGCTTCAACCACAGGAAACCAACAAGTTCTCCTGATTATATAAATGTGGATCAGCAGTTTCTGATCTACTTTATTGATCAGAAGATAAAGATCAATCTGGCTCACTTCCTGTTCAACCATCTCAAAACCAGTTTGAAAGAGACAAGAGAAGAAGAAAGAACCAAGAGGGACTGGATACCGTTTGGAAGGCTTATATCAGATATTCTGACAGAGAATAGGCTGATTGAACATCTGATTGAAGCTCAGGAGCTGAGCACTATTGAACCAACAATTGGGAAACCTCTGAACGCAAAGAATCTGAAAAAGATGAAGCTGATAGAAAATATTCAGAAGGAACCCAGAGCTACTTCAACTGCTGATATCTCCAGCAGAAGAGTGCCTCTGAGTGATTTTCCGGTATTTTCTGAAATGGAATCCAAACCAGAGATGTTTCTCAGGTACCCAGATGCGTACAAGGCAGAAGATACAGGTTCAAAGCTGAAGATCAAAGATCTGAGTCAATCCCAACCAGAAGTGACTTTGAAGAAGACAAAGAAGAGGAAAGTGCCATCAGAAGGATCATCTCATCAGACTCCAAAGAAAAGAGGTATTTCATCTGCTGCCCCTATTTCAAAATCTTTTACTATTCCAGCATCTGCTGCTCCTCAAACCTCCCATAGAATATCAATCCCAATCCCTACCATTGATGAAACCATACCAGAAGACCCTTCTGAGGCCTTACTACTCAGAAGACCCAGAACCAAACTCCCCAAACAACCAACAAGTTCAACAACAACAGCACTTGACCAAGTGCTGGCTGACATTGAGCGTGAACATGCCTCTGCTAAACCAAACTCTGAACCACAAAATGTTCCTCCTCCACAACCAGAACAACAACAACAACCACAACCAGAACAACAACAACCAGAACCAGAACCACAACAACAACCACTCTCAGAAGAACCTCTGATCCCTGAGCAATCCGAGATTCCACCTCCCTCTCCCCAACCAGAAATTAATCCACCTTCACCACAAACAGAGTTTCACCACTCTGAAACTCCCTCTCCTCATCAATCTGACCCTCACTCACCTCAACCATCACCGTTGGCAATCCAGTTGCCATGTGGAACCACTGTTTTCAGGCCCCAGTTACCATCCTCATTAGAATCGACACCTCCAAAAACTCCCAAAACCCCACCCACTCCAATAGAAATATCTGACTCTGATACCCCTTCTCCAAAACAAACAGCCTCTCAGAAAACCGCTGAAAACCCCAGCAGGACTTTCATTGACTTAACCAGTCTTGACCGTCTTGCTGATCTAAGACACAAAATAGCCATCCCAAAACCAAAGCAACCAGATGTTGGCTCTGGTATTTTGAATTTTGAAACAGGTGTGCTGCAATGGATTGCTTCTTTGAAGCAAGTCTGTCCTGGGATGATTGACCCAGCTGCTTCTGATCAGCTCTGGTCACAGTTCAGATCTTGGGTACGTGCTGAAGCCCTCAAGTTGCAGGATATCAACTATGAGCAGGCACAACAGAACTTCAGCAAGCTGCTGAAGGAAGTTGAAAGTCAGCTGCCTCAGGAAGTTGTGCTCCCTCTGGACTCTGAACCTTGGTCTGAGAAACAGCAAGCTGCAAAGGTGCAACCATCAGAAGAAGACAAGACCATTCAGGCTGAAGAAAATCAAGCAAAAGATGTCGCTGAAAGTTCTGAGAAGCCCCCTGCTTCTGATGCTTCTCAAGCTGCCTTGGACAGGCAGACTCTGGAAGAACTAAGGCTGAATGACATTCGTCTACAGCAGCGGATGGAAGAAAATGATCAGAAGATGAAAGCAAGAATGGATGTGCAGGACAGCAAGATTGACTCTGTTGTCAGCATGGTGCAGAAGCAAAGTGAAACTTCTGAAAAGATTCAAGCGATGTTGGAGAGCCTGTTCACACGCTTGCCTCCTCAACCTTAAATCTTTTTCATGCATGACCTTTTTCATGATTTCTTCATTTTCTGATGTACTGTTTTGATTAAGTTTTTGTAATATTTTCTTGCTCTGATTCTGAACTATCTTAATATAATTTGTTTTTCTGATCTTAATTGTTTTAGCACATCACCAACACTTTTTGATTGCTGACAAAAAGGGGGAGAACAAGAATGATATTTAAATCAATAACGGCTAACTAGACAGAAATTCTCAAACATTCTAACTTTATTACTTGAAATGTTTTTTCTGTTTTGTTTAAAGTCTACAGGCACAAGGAAGCTCCTGGACACTCTGAAGACTAGAAACTCTGATCAATGTTGCTCTGATCAATATGAAGTTCTGATCGTCCTAATACTCTGATCCAAAGCAAAGCTCTGACAAGAAAAGCTCTGAAGCTCTACTCTCTGATAAGTCAAAGACTCTGATAATCTGATGTTTAAAGAAAGAAAAATATCTGATCCTGAAGAACACGTATAATCAAAGGGAAGTAATCAACTCAGGGGGAGTATCTCTTAACTCTGACTTCTCCGTACTTCTTAACTCTGATACCTTTTCACGTTATTTTTCATTTAAAATATCTAGTTTTTGTCATCATCAAAAAGGGGGAGATTGTTAGAACAATGTTTGAATCTACTACCCTATAATTAAGTTTTGATGATAACAAAGTGAAAAGATATAGTATTTATAAGTTTCATGAATGAACTATCTGCTGCCTAAAATTATTATGTTCTGACTTGCAGATACTCTGATTGACATAAGCAAGATCACGTTTATTCAGCATCAGAATTTGATTTCATACACCAGCATCAAAAGTTGCTACATCAGAACGTCAAGACCAGATGATCAACTCACGTACATGCTGAAGCCTGATGAACAAGACTGCGCTCAAACACTCTGATACAGAAACACAATAGTTCATCAGCAGCGAAGCAGAATCAGAATGAGCCAAGCCAGAACGTGCATTGAAGAAGCAACGGTACTGTGCATTGAACGCTAATTAATTCCAACGGCCTCATTCTAGACAAGATCTGCTCAAAAAGGAAAGCTTGTTATTAGCATTGAATCGAGAATATTGCATTCAACGTTCATCTTCTCAAGTGCTATATAAACAAGGCTTTGAAGATTATAATGGCTAATGCTCTCCAAATCTCTACACGCACAAAAGCTGAACCATAATCTTCGTTCTACCAGTTTTGCTAAACCACATACTCTGATACTCCATAACTGTTTAGCAATCTAGTTTCTAAGCGTCAATTTGTGTATACATCACAGTTGTGATAAAGTTTTGTAGAAAACATCCACACACATTGTTTTATCTCTTTGTAAGAAAGTGTTACCTTGACAAACCGGGTTGTGGTTTGAATCAAGAAGGCTTTAGCAGTTGTTAAAGCAGTCTGTAATATTCAGTTGAATATAGTGAATTAAGACCTCGTTGGAGAGAGGCGAAATCACCTTGACGGGTGGACTGGAGTAGTTTGAGATCAAACGAACCAGGATAAAAATATCTTGTCAATTGCTTTAGATTTCAGTTTTACAATTCAACCCCCCCTTCTTGTGTTTTTCACCCCTTCAAAACGTGTGTGAAGAAAAGTTGTAGATTTCATGTAGGTCTACAACTTTCATGTTGGAACTTTCCTTGAATCATTATTCATCATGGTGAAAAAGTGGCCTAAAGTTGAGAAAAAATAAGAAAATTTTCTATACTTAGAAAATTTCTAAGTTAGGAAAATTTTCAAATTCAAACCCTAATTTTCAAATTTGGTTTTCTTGGTGAAAAGTTTCACATTTTGACATGTTTTGTTGAATTATGACCCTTGGTACTTGATTTTGACCAAAAAGTCAAAGTTTGACTTTTCAGTGTACAGTTGACTTTTGATCAGTTGACTGCAAACTTCATTTGTCAATCCATTGAATTTGAAATGTTTTGAGCCATGTAATAAGGTCAAGATTATGTAATTGAATCCTTGAAATCATGCCTTAACTCAATTGGTCATTTGCTAGGTTAAAAATCAGAAATTGCCCTTCCTCAGTCAAAACCCTAATTTTGACCATTTTGCCCTTTTGGTGATTTGATCAATTTTCTTGAGGAATTACGATCCAAACTTGACCAAATTATACATATAAGTTTAAAATGTTGACGTGGATCAAAAATTATGAAGTTTGACTGTAAATTGGCCATGGTTGACTTTTCCCCCAATACAGTTGATTTTTAGGTCAACTGTCCAATTGACTAACCAAAAATGTGGTTCAAGGCTTGAAACTTATCATGAGTGATCTTAGGGATACATAATGATGTTTGAAAGTCATATGAAGCATTGATAGTCCAAAAATACTTGTGCAAATTCAAACCCTAATTTTGGGTTATCAGTGCAAGATGAGATGTCTTGAGCTAACCAAATCCTAATCAAGTCTTGATTCAAAGAGATATTGTGAGAAAAGTCTTGATAAATGAGAGGGAAAATTTTGGGGTACAACAAGCCCCGTTCATCTTCGGCCTGTACGGAGATGAATTGTGATGGACAATCTTGAATTATTCACAAAGTTCTGTCATCATCTTGTTATTCAGATTCGAGCCATTATCGGTGATGATTCTACTCGGCACACCATACCGACATATAAGATTATTCTTAATGAAGCGCACTACCACCTGCTTAGTAACATTAGCATATGAAACAGCTTCCACCTATTTGGTGAAGTAATCAATTGCTACCAAGATAAAACGGTGTCCATTCAAAGCTTTGGGTTCTATCATCCCAATCATGTCAATACCCCACAAAGAGAAAGGCCACGGGGAAGAAATAACATTGAGAAGTGTCAGAGGCACATGAATTTTTTCCGCATAAATTTGGCTTTTATGGCACTTCTTTGCAAATTTGTAACTGACAGATTCCATTGTCAGCCAATAGTAACCTGCCCTTAGCATCTTTTTAGCCATCGAATGTCCATTGGCATGGGTGGGCCTATCCAGTCGCCGAACTATAATTCGAGGTATATCATTCCAAGCATTCACTTGATACATAGAAGCCAGAGTTGTCAGAGCATCCGCCATTTGATTTTCGTCTCTATGGATGTGATGGAATTCAACTTTGTTAAAGAATGGTAACAATCTTCTATCATAATATTTGTAAGGGATAAATCTGAGGTGACGAGTATCCCACTCTCCTTTAATCTGATTTATTACCAGATCTAAATCGCCATACACATCTAGAATTTTAATTCTGAGATCAATAGCTTCCTCGAGACCCATGATGCAAGCCTCATATTCTTCCATATTATTAGTACCATTAAATGTCAACCTTGCAGTAAAAGGAATATGAGATCTATGTGGAGTGACAATCACAACACCAATTCATTTACCATAAGCATTCAGAGCTCTATCAAATATCATGCTCCAGCGAGATTCAGGATCAGCACCTTCCTCAGGCAATGGTTCATCATATTCTTTCTGTGATCGGTGGAAATAGAACTGACTATTTTTTAATGCTGGTTCGCGAAATGTCGCGGTAAGCAAGAGTCGCCACCGTCTTTTATTTTCTCCAACAAGGAAAGGACAGAAGCACAGCAAAATTCCTTTTCGAGATGTTTCTCGGTTCGGGAGGTAGATTATAGAAAGGGAAGGTGTTAGCACCCTTTCTATCCGTGGTTATCCACGGGCTCTTAATTACTTGCTCACTATGTTTTCAAAAAATGTTTTCTTTTCTTGTGTCTGTGGGTTTTGAAAAAAGTTTGTTTGAAAACTTCTAGGTAACTCTTGTATCAGTCCTCAAGAGTGTATGAAGTGTTTGTTTGACAACTTTTGTTTGAAAGTGTAGGTGCGAAAAGTATTTTTTTTGTTTTGAAAGAGCAAGTACCCAGGAGAAATCTACCTACTCAAAAGAAATTAAGCTGTGTAAATGTCCTTTAGACAGTACTATCCCACTATTGAGAAGTAGGTAGCACCGTCATTGGAGTTATTTGGGTCAATTCGATTATAGGGACATGTGGTCACCAAAGCAATAGTAGGACGCCTTAGCGGTAACCCTAATGTCCTAGATCCTTTTTTATCCGAGGAAACCGTTTCGAGGCAACTTGGATCTTTAGACAGGAGGGCGACCTCTAAAACACCCTATACTCAATGACCACGTCGAGGCAACCAAGTGAGGCGTACCCTAGGAGTGGCATGTGCGTGTGTGTCAGGTTTCATATTGAGTTATCTTTGCACATGTATTATGGTGAGCTACGGGTTGATTTTATTTTCAGGCAAGTCTTGTCATGCATAATTAACAGTTAATAATTTGCGGAAAGTAAATTGCGGAAAGTAAATCTACGCTATTACAAGGCGTCGGGTATTTACATCGCCAAAAACATAACCCTTGAAAAATAAATTGCGAGAAAATAAAGAAAGCGATAAAAAGGCCTAATTACGCTATTACATCCTCGGAGCAATTACATAAATATGATCAAAAATAATATGCGCGAAAAGAAATTGAATCAGAGAAGTCCTTAGGGTTTTGACCCTTTTTTGAGAAAGAATGAATTTTTTGGTTATTTCGCATTTAATTAAACCTAATTCTAATTAATTAAATAAAATAAATATTTTTTTAAGTTTTTTAGGTTTCAATGGAAATAAAATAAAAGAAATTAAAATTTTCAAGAAAACCCTAATTCTAATTTATTTTTATTTGTTATGAAAATAATTAAAGTTAACCTAATTAATTAAATTAATTACATTAGAATTTATTTACAAAAATAATAAATTAAGGTGAAATTAATAAATAATAATAATAATAAAAATATTTTATTGTTCTGAATTTATTATGAAACTAATTAATTTGTGAGTTAATTAACTAATAATAATAATAATTAATAAAAGAAAATAAAAGGAAAAAGAAAATAAAAAGGAATAAGAAACCAGGGGGGAGATGGCCCAATATGGAGGTTTGTTAGAAATCTTCAAGCCCATTAAGCTGCCAGTCCGTTTGACCTTTTTGATTGTCTATGCGTCGGTTGACAAGGAGCATGATGGTCATCCATCTTTGGACCATCAGATTCATGCTTATGGCCACTTGGCGCCTGGGATGTGAAAGTGCATGGTGGGCATCTCGTTGGAAAGCTGCATATGAACCTGTAAAGAAAAATAATATAAGTGTTTTTGGGGGACCTGGGAATCGAACCCAGGTCCCAATGATCACCAGCCAGTGCATCAACCACCAAGCCATTTGCACTCGTTTGATAATATAACAACAATCAATTATAATATTACAAAATCAATGCATATGCTGAAAAACAAACAAAAACGCGCGTATTTTGAATTGACCAATGGCATGTCACCACCTAGTCATCTTCCTCGTTGAACCTGCAGAATAAATGTTCGATAGCGGGGGGTTTTAACCCCCACAAAACACCATGAGGAAAAATAGCGAATAGCTCTACAGTTTACATAAATATTTCGCGATGGTGCCACTGTGTTCGTCTGGTCTCAACGATTTCAACCATAGGTCTCTCAAGGCTTAATTTTTCCTGTACTGTAAAGCCTAAATTTTAGAGTTCAAGAACCCTAGAATTTGTCCATGGTAACTTTCGATTCTGGGCATTATAAGTCAATCAATTTATACCATTAGCTTTATATGAACTCAAGCAATACAAAACAATGAATAAAACATGTTAATTATGCATGAAATAGCCAATACGATTCTGGACATAAGAAGCAAACCGTGGTCCTGTAACTAGTGATTCTTTGAGCTATGAAATTTGAAATTGATTGCCAATCGTTCTGGGAACCTCCTGCAGTGTATTGAAATCAACAAATGTCCTTAATTCGCCCTAGAATGTAGAAAACAGTTTTGAGTTTTCTTTGAATTTTCTTGAATTGGTTATGGCTTTCTCGCAGCAGTTTTCACGTATGCATGATTAGGGTTAGCTCATGTATATATAGTAGACTGAAATTAGGTTAAAATCTTGCACAAAGATCCATTGGAATGATGATTTAATATTTGATTGGAAATCACATCTTTTTGAATCTTTTTGATTGAAGAAAGTTGCCAAACTTGGAGATTTCTGTCCCTTTGATTTGCACACGAAATTGCCAGCATGATTAGGTCATTCTTGCTTCACAAAAAGATTGAAAAATTAAATCTTTGTATTTCCTACAATTTAAATTAATTAAATGAATTAATATTGATTAAAAATCCAATTAATTAATAAAAAATAAGAAAATAAGTTCAAATAATCTTAATGGGTCGTGCATAGGTCATGGATAAAGTTTCAAGAAGAAATTTGAGGCCCATTAGCAAAAACAAGGTGTTTTGAGCAAAGTTGACTTTTGCAAATTCATGAAAATTTCCCAACTTCTCCAATGCATATCTTGCTCAATTTTGATCATATGAACATGTTCTTGGACATTTTGGAAAGGTCATGAAGTCCTCTAACCGATGCCTTTGGTCCCATGTCATTTGGATTTACCAATATCAATATATGGCCTTTGACTTAAAGTGCATTTTTGTTGACTTTTGAATTTGACCTATAATGTAGAAATTGATAACTTTTTGTGAGAGCATTTCTTGGACTTGGAATGTGAAGATGGATGGTAGGAAATGTCACCCCCTTCAAAATTAGCATTGGATGGAATTTTTCTGATGAACCATGAAAAAGTTATGCCCTAGTCAAGATACAGTTGCCTTTTCTACTGTCCAAAAATAGTAACTTTTTGCATCTTTTCTGATTATAAATTTATATTTTTTGGGATTTTTATGTATTAAAGAAATATATTATATATTAAAATATGAAAATAAAACAAATAAAAAATAAAACAATAAAAAGTTGGCGGGGGGAGGGGGTGATGTAGCAGATTGGCGATAGAGTGTTAGTAAAAAAACTATGGCCCAAAGCACAAAGCCCAAACCTGCAAAAAATGTCAAAACTGAAAAAATTTCAAAATGTAAAACAAAAGTAGCGCGCCCAGGTTCGGACCCAGGAAATGGGTCTCACCACCCGCGCTACTTTGCCACTGGGGTTGCTATACGTCCAATGTCTTAAGGGAAATGAAAATAAGATAACATAAAACAAATCCTTGCCCTGTACTTCATCTTCTTCCTCAAGCTTGGCCAGACATCCTGTAACTCTCTCATACTTCCTTGAAAATGATAACTCATAACATGAAAATTGTAGTGTTTGAACTCACGATTCTAACCATATAAGTTATGTGAACTAACAATCAAAGGTCAAAGAGAATTTTAACAGCCCTAAATTTTAACATAATATTTTCAGAAATTTCAAGTTCCAAATTCTCTCAACTCAAGTAAAATCAATGCAAGATAAAGATATGTACAGATTCGTTATGATGAGGACTACACTTTTTATTCACAAATCGTGGCCTATGGTTGCTTGTACAAAGAGATAGAGTTTGAGATTTTACCTCCTTCAATTGGAATCATGGATAGAACTGGAGTGAGTTTGATGGAGGCCTTATGCTTGCTTGAGCTTCCTTGAGCTTCCCTGAATGTATTCCAACCTTTGCCTTGCTCTGAAAGTATCTGAAACTCCTTGGCCAAGTCAAACTGCAAGCTCTGAAATCAACAATGGCAGATGATAGAAAAGTGATTACAGAATAGGGATGTAGGTCTGGATTGGTTTGATATCAAGTATGTAAGATGTTTGAATGATCAAAACTCAAAACGCACGAGCCAAATGGAAGATGGGTATGCTTATGCAAAAAGTGCAGTTTTGGACAGATTTTTGGTGTTTTTCTGGTTGGGAGTGTTTCAGGCCTTTTCTAACCGTCCCTTGTATTGCATAATGTTTGTACATTATTATGGAATTGGTTTGATGTCAACCCTCTAACAACTGTGCCTATTCTAGTCTTTTTGCCACTTTTCTTGTATTTGAAGTAAAGTGATAAGACAAAGCTTTACATGCTTGTACTGGCTTGCTTAGGGTTGGTATCTCTTCTCTACAAGTTTCCTTAGGTCTGTGGTACTTGTATGTGCCAAGGGGACAGGTCCAATGCTCAAGATTGTAAAGTTTGCAAAAGTTGATCTTTTTCAAAATGGCAATGGTCACTTTTTGCCATAAATGGAATTGCAAGTTGGATAATGGTTCTAAGGCATGGATCCAAGCTTTTTCAACTGATTAAACATTTAATTAATTAGTGAGGAACAAGTTTGGGACCTGTGAACCATGGATTAGGCAGCATAGGTATTGATTGCAACTTTGTTCTTCATGCAATGGCTTGGACAAAAAGTGAGAAATTGCCAACTTCATCTCTTCGATTCTCCATACTCAAAAATGATCTTGAGGAGCTCTTGGACATTTTGGAAACCTTGAAATGTTCTTTATTATTAATATTTGAAATTAATTTTGAGATACTTCTTGGAACTAGGTGAAAAATGGCCATGAAGTTGGGTCCAAAACCTGCCTAAATTAGGGTAAAATTTCACTAAGTTATTTAGTTCATGACCATGTATTCATAAATTTATATCTTGAGATCCAAGAATATTTAGGGAAAAGTGTGTGAAGAAAAGTTGTATATTTCATGGAGGTCTACAACTTTCATGTTGGGAACTTTCCTTGAATCATTATGCATCATGGTGAAAAAGTGGCCTAAAGTTGAGAAAAAATAAGAAACTTTTCTATACTTAGAAAATTTCTAGGTTAGGAAAATTTTCAAATTCAAACCCTAATTTTCAAATTTGGTTTTGTTGGTGAACAAATTTCACATTTTGTCATGTTTTGATTAATTATGACCCTTGGTACTTGATTTTGATCAAAAAGTCAAAGTTTGACTTTTCAGTGTACAGTTGACTTTTGATCAGTTGACTGCAAACTTCATTTGTCAATCCAATGAATTTGAAATGTTTTGAGCCATGTAATAAGGTCAAGATGATGTAATTCAATCCTTGAAATCATGCCTTAATTCAATTGGTCATTTGCTAGGTTAAAAATCAGAAATTACCCTTCCTTAGTCAAAACCCTAATTTCGACCATTTTGCCCTTTTGGTGATTTGATCACTTTTCTTGAGGAATTGTGATCCCAACTTGACAAAATGATACATATAAGTTTAAAGTGTTGATGTGGATAAAAAATTATGAAATTTGACTGTAAATTGGCCATGGTTGACGTTTTCCCCAATACAACTGATTTTTAGGTCAACTGTCCAATTGACTGACCAAAAATGTGGTTCAAGGCTTGAAACTTGTCATGAGTGATCTTAGGGATCCATAATGATGTTTGAAAGTCATATTAAGCATTTATAGTCCAAAAATCCTTGTGCAAATTAAAACCCTAATTTTGGGTTATCAGTGCAAGATGAGATGTCTTGAGCTAACCAAACCCTAATCCAGTCTTGAGTCAAAGAGATCTTGTGAGAAAAGTCTTGATAAATGAGAGGGGAAATTTTGGGGTACAACATCTGCCCCTGTTCAATCTTCTTAAACCTGAAGAGTTTTATTGGTGAGTGTTGCCATTCGTGACTCAAAGGTGAGAGAATGATTGGACACTAGAGTGTCCAGAAATTTGCACTCGACGACGTGTAGTTGAGGGAATGGGCTTAAAGATGCCATTTGGAGAAGTGATAGAATCTTGTTGGAGATGGGCTTGTAGATACCATCCAAGAATGTTTGTTGAATTGTAAGTTGTAAGCTGAAAGAATGAGTATCAGAATGGTGTCCGCGTATGGAACGTATCTGAGTTATATCTGAACTTGAAATATGAATGAGTATTAGAATGGCATTCGTGTCTGGAGCGTATCTGAACTGTATCTGAAAGTTGAAATCTGAATGAGTATCAGAATGGTATCCGTGTCTGGAGCATATCTGAACTGTATCTGAACTTGAAATCTGAATGAGTATCAGAATGGCCTCCATGTCTGGAGTGTATTTAAACTGTATCTGAACTTGAAATCTGAATGAGTATCAGAATGGCATCCGTATCTGAAGCGTATATGAACTGTATCTGAAAGGTTGAATCTGAATGAGTAACAGAATGGCATCCGTGTCTGGATTGTATCTGAACTACATCTGAATCTTGAAATCTGAATGAGTAACAGGATGGCATCCGTGTCTGGAGCGTATCCGTAATGTATCTGATTGTAATATTGTTAATTGTAGCTGTTAATCTTATCCTGAAAAGGGTAAAATGTCAGCTGGAACACAAAATTATGTTGCATGAAATGTATGATGCAATATATGTGTTTTATCAATGTTTATGATATGTGGATGTAATGTATGTGCATGTAAGCTAATTTACTGTATTGCTGCTTGATTGAGGAAAATAAATCCTTGACTGCTGCTGAGGATATGCGGACTCTTCACATCTTGAAATTGAAGTATTGACAAAATCCTAATGTGAGAGCAATACCATATACTGCTTGAGGAATCTGCTTGGGGAATCCAGAGAATTTTGATGACTTCTACTGGGGATTAATAAATGGGAGTCTTTGTTCCATTGGGGAGTATAGAAGTCAGCTGTTATCCGGTTGGATTTCAGGCTTCAAAACAACTTGCTCGAGAATTTGGAGGAATTGGATGGTTTCCACCGGGGATTAATAGTTTGAATTTTTAGTTCCGTTGGGGATCTAAATGACGTACTGTGGGGATTACTCATGGAATAGCATAAATACGTTTTCCTATTCTTTCAACCTGTCAGTAATTGTCTTATTTCATTTTGTTTATTTGTAAACAGTGATTATGTTCAAATGCATATGTTCATTAATGAATCATTGGACGTTTTTGCAAATAAAACACAAGTGTAAATAAAAAAGACAAATATTTTTCTGTATTTTAAAGAGATATCTTTGTATTTACTTTGAATAAGTATTTTGTACAAAGGATACAAACATCCTAGTAAGAGGATGGTTCCATAAAAGTAAGAGAAAAATTATACAAAGAAAGACAACTATGTGTGATATTCCCATGGGGTTCCCATTCTGCTATAACCTCTGTATCTCCGAATATCTTGTCTATTTGTCTCTTCGTCCAAAGATGATTGAATTGATCAGAAACTCCGAGTTTGCCAGTGAAGAGATTGTCCTCAAAGTGATCCAACGAGACATAGTCATACGCTTTAATTCCCTAACTTTTTCTTGGACCGCCCTTCGGGGTTTTCAGTCCACCGGGAAACCCTTTTTGCCCAAGTCGCCCTTTCGTGTTTTCAACTTGCCGGGTGTACAGATTTTTTTATATTTTATCCCTAATTTTTGCTCGAACCTTTTGGTTCACCGGGATTCCCTTTTTTTGCCTAGGTGTGTCAACCTAGCGGGTCTCTTATGCGTAGTATCTTTTGACTATTTCCGCATTCGCAGGGTGTGGCAAGTCATCTTCGTCCATGGTGGTTAAGATCATTGCCCCACCAGAGAAGATGTTCTTGATTACAAATGGTCCTTCATAGGTAGGAGTCCATTTTCCCCTGGGATCACTTTCTGGTAAGATAATGTGTTTGATCACTAGATCTCCAACTTGATATACTTGGCATCTGACTTTCTTGTTGAAAGCCTTGATCATCCATTTTTGATACATTTGACCATGGAAAACAGCAGTGAGTCTCTTTTCATCAATTAAGTTTAGTTTATCAAGCCGAGTCTGGATCCAATCGTCCTCATTCAAACTTGCATCCTTCATAATTCTCAAAGAGGGGATCTGAACCTCAATAGGCAAGACAACCTCCATGCCATAAACCAAAGAATAGGGTGTTGCCCCAGTTGATGTACGAGTCGTGGTACGATACCCGTGGAGAGCAAATGGTAGCATCCCATCCCAGTCATTGTAAGTGACTGTCATTTTTTGTATGATCTTTTTAATGTTTTAGTTTGCAGCTTCAACGGCGCCATTCATCTTTGGCCGATAGGGGGACGAATTGTGATGCTGAATCCTGAATTGCTCGAACAAGGCGGTGATCATAGTATTGTTAAGGTTTGTACCATTTTCAGTGATGATCTTTTCTGGGATACCGTACCAGCAAATGAGATTCTGCTTGATGAAGCGGGCAACGACATTCTTAGTAACGGATGCGAAGGAAGCTGCTTCGACCCATTTTGTAAAATAGTCAATGGCCACTAGAATGAAGCGGTGTCCATTGGATGTTGTAGGCTTGATATCCCCAATCATATCGATTCCACACATAGCAAAGGGCCAAGGAGCTGTCAAGTCATTCAAAGGAACCAGAGGTACATGCACCTTATCACCATAAATTTGACACTTATGAAGGGTCCGAGAGTGTTGATAGCAGTCTGCTTCCATGGTAGACCAATAATAGCCTGCCTGTAGGATTTTCTTCGCCATCGTATGCCCACTGGAGTGGGTGCCAAAGTTACCTTCATATAGTTCAGCCATGATCTTTTCAGCTTCAATCTTATCCACACACTAGAGCAGAACGGAGTCATGATTGCGTTTGTACAAGATGCCATTACTCAGGAAGAACTTAGCAGAGAATATCCTTAGGAACATTTTATCATTGATTGAAGCTCCTTCTGGATATTCTTGAGCCTCGAGATACCTCTTGACTTCATGAAACCAAGGCTGGTCCATTATTTCTTCAGTATTAATCTCGTGATAGTATGCTAGTTCGTCCATTCGTTCAATGGTGATCTTGGGGGCCTCGTTATCTCAATTAAGTTTAAACATAGATGACATTGTGGCTAGAGCATCTGCTAGCTGATTTTCTTCTCGCGGGAAGTGCTCGAAGGTAATCTGCTCAAAATGTGGTAGCAATGTCAAAACATGTTCTTTGTAAGGGATAAGGTTTGGGTGTTTAGTGTCCCACTCTCCTTTGATCTGACTGATGACCAAAGTTGACTCTCCAAACACATCTAAAGATTTGATTCTCAAGTCTATGGCAGCCTTAAGACCAAAGATGCATGCTTCGTATTCTGCCATGTTGTTCGTACAGTTGAAGCAAAGTCTGGAAGTAAAGGGAGTATGACACCCTTCCGGAGGTATGAGTACAGCACCGATACCATTACCAAGTGCATTGGATGCCCCATCAAAGAACAGGGTCCATCGGGATCCTTGTTCAGGTCCGTCATATGGTCTGATTTCTTCATAGTTGTCTAATGTCATGATGTCTTCATCCGAGAATTCAAACTTTATGGACTGATAATCTTCTACAGCTTGATGAGCAAGATGATCTGCTAGCACACTGCCCTTTATAACTTTCTGGGTAGTGTATTGTATGTCATATTCTGTTAGGATCATCTACCATCTAGCTATCCTCCCAAATAGAGCAGATTTTTCGAAGATGTAATTTATCGGATCCATCTTAGATATCAACAAAGTGGTATGAGTCAACATATACTATCTTAGCCGGCGAGCAGCCCATCCCAGAGCGCAGCAAGTTTTCTCGAGCAGTGAATATCTTGTTTCACAGTCGGTAAACTTTTTGCTCAGGTAGTAAATAGCGTGCTCTTTTCGGCCAGACTCGTCATGCTGCCCCAATACACACCCCATTGAGTTCTCTAAAACGGTTAGATACATGATCAGTGGTCTTCCCTCGACTGGTGGCATCAAAACAGGAGGCTCTTGTAAGTACTTTTTGATTTTGTCAAAAGCAACCTGGCATTCATCGTTCCATCTGACTACTTGATCTTTCTTCAATAGTTTGAAGATTGGCTCACAAGTAGCTGTTAGGTGAGAAATGAATCTAGAAATATAGTTCAGGCGTCCCAAGAATCCACTGACTTCCTTCTCAGTACGAGGAGTGGGCATCTCTTGTATTGCTTTAACCTTGGTATGATCAACCTCGATGCCTTTGTTGCTGTCAACGAAACTTAAGAGTTTACCGGACCGGACTCCGAATGTACACTTCTTTGGATTCAACCTTAGTTTGTACTCCTTCAATCTCACAAACAACTTTTGCAAGTGATCAGGGTGCTCCTCTTCAGTTTGTGATCGGGCTATCATGTCATCTACATATACCTCTATCTCATGATGTATCATATCATGAAATAAGGCTACCATGGCGCGTTGATACGTTGCCCCAGCATTCTTCAGTCTGAATGGAATCACTTTGTAGAAGAATGTACCCCATTGTGTGACAAATGTAGTTTTCTCCATGTCCTCAGGTGCCATTTTGATTTGGTTATAACCTGAGAATCCATCCATGAAGGAAAACACTTTGTGTTGGGCCGTATTGTCAACCAGGATGTCAATGTGGGGAAGTGGAAAATCATATTTAGGGCTGGCCCTGTTTAAGTATCTATAATCCATGCACATTCGTACTTTTCCGTCCTTTTTAGGTACGGGAACAATGTTGGCAACCCATTGAGGATAGGAAGTGACAGCCAAGAATCCAGCATTGAATTGTTTCATGACTTCCGCTTTGATCTTCTCTGACATGTCAGGTCTCATACGGTGGACTTTTTGCTTCACTGGTGGACAGTCTTCTCTTGTGGGTAGACGATGTACCACGATGTCTGTATCAAGTCCTGGCATGTCTTCGTATGACCAGGCAAAGATTTCAACATTATCATGCAATAGCTGAATTAGACGCTCATTGACACTCAGCTCTAGGTTGGCACCCACTTTGATTTCCTTTTTATCTTCCTCGGTACCCAAGTTGATTGTATCCAACGATTCCTCATGAGGTTGAATTGCTATTTCCTCTTATTGTAGTAGTCTTGCCAATTTCCCCGGTACTTCACAATCTTCCTCACCTTCATATTCGGCTTGGTAGATTAGATCTTCAGAGTCACTAAAGGCTATAACAGTATCGTTACCCATGGGATCCGGAATGGAGGGGTACCTGCATTTGTGAGTGTGGGTGTGTGTAAGGGTATAGCCATCTTTAAACAATAAAATGTAAAAGAAAGACAATGAGCAAAAAAGTTTTGTATGTGAAAAAACGTCCATGATTCATTGAATGTCATATGAAGATGAAATAAAACCCTTACAAATGGACCATTGTGCCTTGGGTAAGACACAAGGTTTTTAAAGTGCGAATTGTTTATGAATATTACAAGTCTAACAGAAATGTAAAAGATAAATTACTGGGAGATGAATGTTATTGGGACAAAGTCTCTGGCTTCCCAATTACAAAGTCCTCTGTTGACAGTAGGAAATATCAAATATTCCAAGTTTCTATCTTTCTCACCATCTTCCACTGTGTTGACCTCCCGGTTACTAATCTTCAAAGGTGGCCCTCCAGCGCTGGCACGGCGCACAGCCTTCTGAGCAGTTGAAGTAAACCCCAAGCCAAACTTGTCTGATTTATATGGGATGTCCGGAAGCTGCCCCCAGATGGTGAATCCACCCTCCTCTACTACTGCCTTGCCATATTTTAGATATGACATCCGAAGCGGAGGTCTTGTGATTTTGGGAATCGGGGATACTGCTTTGGTTACCGCTACTTCTTGAGAGACCTCTTAGAAATGTTGAAAAGGATTTTCAATGAACTCGCCATCCAACTCCACATATCAGAAAGAATTTAGGTGGCTAATCATGTACTCCTCCTCCCCGTGGACAGTGATGATCTTTCCATGGACCGGGTACTTCAGCATCTGGTGTAGCATGGAGGTGACAGCATCGACATTATGGATCCAGGGACGTCCTAACAGACAGGAGTAAGAGGGGCGAATTTCCATCACATAGAAGGTTGAGTTGAAGGTCTGAATTCCCACCTTTATCGGGATGTCCACCTCCCCGTGGTCCATCCTCTTCGAGACATCAAATTCTCTCACAACTATGTTACTGCGTTTCAATGTCAGCCCTTTGCAATCCAATCTGTCAAGAGCTTTCTTTGGTAAGACATTCAAAGATGAACCCGTGTCTACCAAGACATGGGCCAGAGCCGTTCCTCTATACTCCACAGAGACATGCAATGCCTCGTTGTGATTTCTCCCTCTGGGTGTCAAATCAGCATCAGAGAAGCCTAGGCCGTTATCAGCTGTCAAACTGGCCACACAGTCTTGGAATTGGTCAACAGACGTCTCTTGTGGCACATGGGCTGTCTTCAGAAATTTTACCAGAGCTTTCGCATGTGCCTCAGAGCATAGCAGCAAGGCTAGCATGGAGATCTTGGAGGGAGTTTTCCCCAACTTTTCAACCACGTCATAATCATTCTTCTTTATTATCCTCAGGATCTCTTCCATTTCCTTCTTGATGTTTCGGGGATAGCTAGTGATTGAGCCTTCATCCGGACATGCTCTTCTTGAATGATTTTTCCTCAATTTTCAGCAGTAGAAGTATTGGTAAGGGTAAAAGCAGGGAACGTGTCGTCTTTGTTGGTAGGTGCACTTGCAGGTATGATTATTGGTACAAAGGTAATCTTCGGAACGGCCACGGGTCCAAAAACTGCCTTTGGATGGGCAATCTTTGGAGAGAAGATTCTACCGCTACGGGTAATCTTACTAGTTCCGAAAATATTGCTAATGCCAGAATCTTCTTCTTCGGAGCTCACTTCTTCGGTGGTCAGCCTGTTTTGTTTGATACCATGGTAGTAGATTTCTCCACCGTAATTCCACGGTATTGTTTTATCTGATTCATATGGGACCGGCCCGGGCATTGTAATTATGAGAGGAGTAGTCTTTAGAACTGATGTAATCCTAACGGGTCTTTTGGGGACCCTGGAAGGATTGGCGGAGATGGTTATGATTGAAACATCTTCAATAGGAATGGGTGAAACAGGAGCATCTTCAAACAAAATTTCTTGGTCGTCTATCAGGCGTTGAATGCCTGTCTTCAACAGAGGGCAATCAGTTGGCGAGGATAAGAAAAGATGGCAGTCTTTATTACAACCTGGGAATATACCAGCTTTCAACAAGTTTATCTTAATGATCGGGAGCGGAGTCAAGAGTCCATCCACTGTAGCAACAAAGAAATCTTCCTCGATAGCATTGGCGTTGTGACCATGTCTAGGCATAGGAGAGGAAATGACATTTGGCTTTTTGGGCGCCTCAAACTCAATCTCTTTTGCATCTATGAGGTCTTGAATTTTGTTTTTAAAAGCCCAACAATTGTTGGTGTCGTGGCCTGGACTTTCGGAATGGTATGCGCATCTAGAATTCGGGTGATAATGAGGGGACGTCGTGTTGGGATTCTTTGGAGCTTCCTTCAAAGTTGCCAAATTAGATTTCAGAAGATGAGGTAAGACCTGGGCTAGAGTCATATTAATCCTGGTGAATTTCCGGACTGGCCTTTCCACCCTTGGTTGATTACTCCTTGGTTGATCAGATGTAAGCTTTGGGATCATAACAGCCCCTACCATGGGTCAGCGTTCAGCTCTCCCTTGGTTCCTTTGTGGATAAACAGCAGATACCTCCTTCTTTCCGGTGAAAGGCTTTCTCACAGCTGTAGAGGCATATGAATCTTTCTGAATCTTTCCACTTTTTATGCCAGCTTCCACCCTTTCTCCGGTTAATATTAACTCATTAAATCCAGCAGATGAACTCCCAATCAAATGGTTGAAGAAAGGACCCGATAGAGTGCCTAAGAACATATCCACCAACTCCCTTTCAGACAGAGGGGGTTGCACTCTCCCAGCTAGATCTCTCCATTTTTGCGCGTAATCTTTAAAACCCTCATTTGAAGCCATAGCCATACTCTAAAGTTGAGTACGGGTAGGCGCCAAATCTGCATTATACTGGTATTGTTTATAGAAAGCTGCGGCAAGGTCTTCCCAATTATGGACGTCGGCCCTTTCTAATTCGTAAAACCAATCGAGTTGTGTTTCGGATAAACTATCTTGGAAAAAATGCACCCGCAGGTCTTTATCGGTAGAGTGCGGCTGAATATTTCTCACTTATGATCGGAGGTGCATTTTAGGACATGACACCCCATCATATTTTGCAAACAACGGCACTTTGAACTTTGGTGGGATTACAATTCCTGACACTAGCCCCAATTCTTCAAAGTCTAGACCTGGTACCCTCTGTATTTCCATAGCGCTTAAATGCTCTTCAAGATGTCTGTACTTATCATCAGCCGGAGGGTATTGTTCCTTAGAGTAGTCTTCCTCCTCTTCAGATTCTGATGGTACCATTGTTTCTTTTCCTTTTACTTCTCCTTCCCTGGAAGTGGTTTCAAAATTCAAAGTTCTTCTAGTCTGTCCCTGAAATCTTCTCCCCATATTCAAAACCCCAGTGGCTTTCTTTGCTTTCTTCTTTCTTTCTTCAGCTAACAGAGTCTTCCACTCATCTTGCCCCTTGGCTAGGGTCATGAGTAACTATTGAAACTACATGTTTTGAACTTGAAGATCTTTGACCGTCTGTTCGAGATCCATCTTACTGAAATAAACAGTAGAGAGATGAGGAAACTTGTTGTAAAAGACCTGTTTATGTTATGATGAATGATATGTGCATATGCAATGTTTTCAAGGATTTCAAAAGATTCAAATTTTTTTAAACAAAAAGAAACACACGTTATATTAATAAAATAGAGTTTGAGTACATCAATGCCCCTTGGGCAACAGAATATAATACTCTAAGATAAAAAAGTAGTGCGCATCCTCTTTGGTGCTATATAGGCATTTAGAGTCTGCTCCTCATGAAGTAGCTTAGTGAGTTCCAAAACCTTCTTCTCGCTTGCGTATAATTGGGCTTCGAAATTATCTCGCTCTCCTTTAAGCTGTATCCAATCCCTTTGTAGGTCTTCAAGAGATGTGGGCATGTCAGGATGTAGGATAGTGTATGGAACTTCTCCTTCCTTAACAGGCTCAATGATCATTGGAAGAATAGAAGGATAAGGCATCATAAGACTTTGAGAGCGGGTTTGTACCCACTTGAGGTAAGGCTCAAGAGGGATGGAATTCTTGTGCCCCAAAGTCTTTCTATCCACCTTGTTTAGCATCCTCCAAGCTCGGATGAATCTCTGGCAAAGACCTTGATCGTCGTTGTCGTAGTCGTAGTCGAATACCAAGCCTTGAATTAGCATATGATGTGGGCCATCCCTTCCGGCATAACCAAACTGTCTTAGAGCTAAGCATGGGTTGTAGGTGATACCTCCCCTAATGCCAAGTAGAGGTACATTAAGGAATCCCCACAACGGTCAACAATTATAACATTCTCTTTGGAACGAGAGCACCAATGAATATTTGAATGTTTGAGCATCATTAACCTTTGTGACCACCTTAATCCTTGCTCGTTCTTTAAGACTGATTGGGGAAGATGAGAAATAAACCATCTTGCCAGGAGGGGAGTGAAACACATAAGGACCCCTCTTTTCCTCATTGTATGAGTGTGAAAAGAGTGTAGGATATCCCCTAGTAATGTAGGCACCGGATTGCGTGACATGAAGATTTTGACGATGTTCACATCTATGAGTTGGTCAGGATTGGGGAACAAGACCATCCCATAGATAAGAAGAGCCACAATCTCCTCAAAATCTTTCAAGTCTAAGGAATTCCAACAGCTTTGGGCTTTCTCAAACAGAAACTTTGCTAAGAAGCCTTTGACACCACTTCTAGTTTCCCAATGAGTTGTGACATCAGATGAGTGCAAGTGCAGGGCTTCAGAAATCTCTTATGGCTTTGGATTTCTTTCCGTACCGTTGAAAGGTAGTTGATTGAGAATAGGAATCCTTAAGAGTTGAAAAATTCTTCCAAAGTAGGCACAAGCTGATAGTCAGGAAATGTGAAGCAATGATGCAAAGGGTCAAAGAACTGGAAGAGCACCTTCAACATATCCTCCTCTGTGTTGGAGGTGACCAAGTTGAGTAGACGACCATGCCTCACGGTGAATGGAGAGTTCTCAGGGATCCTTGAAGCTAGCTCCTTGAGTTGTGGAGGAAATCTTACAAGGTTGATTTGGATAGTTTTCCTGTGAAGTGAATCCATATCCTACAAAACAAGAACAAAGATGAATCTCCAAAATCCTTGAAATGGTTAGTGAATACATATGATGTTCATGATGTCCATGATGTTATGTACAAGTATGCATATACAAGCAAATCAAACAAGTTCTTAGTTTAGGCTTGCATGGAGTTTTATAGGTAAGTACCCTCTTGAAGTTTAGTTGGCTCAACCTGTCCTAATAATAGTAACCGGGTTCTAAGGAGCTCAATATCACTGGATTGTTTCCTTGGTCATTGTTTCAGCGCAAGCCTCTTTAATGGCGACCGAAATATCCCAAGAAACCAACCCTCAATGAGTGTAGTATCGAGTATCTACCAACTTCAGACTGCACCAAAGCCGGTCATCTCACTACATCCTAAAGACCAAGTTGGTCAAGTAAAGGGTTCTAGAAGTTCATTAGTGCTTTATGACATCACTCAGCGGCCCCGTATTCTGGTTGATTAACTCAAAGGCTACCGGTACCCACAAATATGTCACACTAACATAGCTATTGCTTAGACCATGTCGGTATACCCCGCACAATTTCCACAATGTATTGCTATTTACCTATAATGTTTCCCAAATCCGGGTGGAGGATTCAAACCCAAACAAAGAACCGTAATGTAAATCAAACAGGTCAAACAAATGTAAGCAAATAAATGTAATCTAAACCCTAAGGTAACCCCACTTTTATAGATTCCCCAGCAGAGTCGCCAGTTCTGTGATACAGTGGGAGAACTGACTTGAGGTTTTGCATTTTATCGCAAATGTTGCGGTTAGCAAGAGTCGCCACCGACTTTTCTTTTATCCAAGAGGAAAGGTGAAAAAGCACAGGAAAGACCTTTGATATGTTTTCTTGAGTTCGGGGGGTAGATTATGAAAAGAGAAGGTATTAGCACCCTTTTCATCCATGTTTTTCCATGGGCTCTTAGTTACTTGCTTAGATCAATTGCTTTTGTTTGTTTGTAATTGTGTTTGGTGTGGTTTTGAAAGTATTTTGTAAAAGAAGCCATTCTTTAGGCGATCTTTGTAATGATTCTTGTTCGTAAGAATGTATACAAAGATGTTTGTCTTTTGAAAATGTTTTCAATGATTGTAATATGTTTTGAAATGTGTGTGTTTGTTTTGAAAATAGCAAGGATTGTTGTTTTGAAATAGAGAAAGTAACTAGAAGCTATCTACCTACTCAAATGTCTTTATTGTGCATTTTCTATTCCTTTGACATTGTTGTCTTACCATTGATTTGGTAAGTAACCCTATCTTTGGATGTAAACAGGACCGGTGTGGGTCATCGTATGGCCATGATTAGCAATGTTTGCAAAGTATCTTAGCATTTTGAGGGACCAACATCATCTTATAAGGCAACCTTTTGAATAGCGTCATCGAGGGACTATGATCTTTATATTTGTTTGTTTTACCAAGATACTTTGTATGCGTAACATGGTCATTTTTGTTTTAGGTAACCAAGTGGAGAAACCCTAAGGATGCTTGTGTGCAAGTGTATCATTTTCATGCTTTTGATTTTATCTTGTATTTAGGGTTTTCTATTTTGCTTTGTTTTGATCTTGTCATAGAAACCCTAATTACTAATCATGGCATATAAAGCGATAAATTGCGTAATGTAAATATTTCTAAGCTATTTCAACAATTCATGGGAGGGGGGAATACAAATTTGAATGGGGATTTGCAAAAATATAAACCTAAATAAATTATTACAACCAAATCGAATTTATACGAATTAGAATAAATACAATACAATATTTAAAATGCAATACAATGTATATGTAAGAAAATATTTTTTTGTGTCTTGTTTTTTATGTAAAAGAAAATTTAAATCTAAGCCTAAAAATGCAAGGAAAAGGAAATAATTTTTAAAAGGGGTTTTACCCTAATTATTATTTTAAAAGAAAATAAAGTTTTTATATGTATTATTTTGTGTATTTTTTTGTATTAAAAGAATAGCTAACATTGTATGAAAATATAAAAAAATTATATATGCAAAAATAAATATTCATAGGTATGAAATGAGAAATAAATAAGTAAATTAAACTAAATATATTTTTGATTATATTTACAAGTTTATTAAAAAAATAAATGATCTCTTATTAAAATAAAATATATTTTTATGTGAGAAATAAACTAAAATTGCAATATTATAAATTTATATTTTTTGGGATTTTTATGTATTAAAGAAATATATTATATATTAAAATATGAAAATAAAACAAATAAAAAATAAAACAATAAAAAGTTGGCAAGGGGGGGGTGATGTAGCAGATTGGCAGTAGCGTGTTAGTAAAAAAACTATGGCCCAAAGCACAAAGCCCAAACCTACAAAAAATGGTAAAATGTAAAACAAAAGTAGCGCGCCCAGGTTCGAACCCAGGACATGGGTCGTACCAGCGCGCTACTTTGCCACTAGGGTGGCTATACGTCTAATGTCTTAAGGAAAACGAAAATAAGATAACATAAAACAAATCCTTGCCTTGTACTTCATCTTCTTCCTCAAGCTTGGCCAGGCATCTTGTAACTCTCTCATACTTCCATGAAAATGAAAACTCATAACATGAAAATTGTAGTGTTTGAACTCACGATTCTAACCATATAAGTTATGTGAACTAACAATCAAAGGTCAAAGAGAATTTTAACAGCCCTAAATTTTAACCTAATATTTTCATAAATTTCAAGTTCCAAATTCTCCCAACTCAAGTAAAAGCAATGCAAGATAAAAATATGTACAGTTTCGTTATGATGAGGACTACACTTTTTATTCATAAATTGTGGCCTATGGTTACCTGTACAAAGAGATAGAGTTTGAGATTTTACCTCCTTCAGTTGGAATCGTGGATGGAACTGGAGTGAGTTTGATGGAGGCTTGGTGCTTGCTTGAGCTTCCTTGAGCTTCCCTGAATGTATTCTAACCCTTGCCTTGCTCTGAAAGTATCTGAAACTCCTTGGCCAAGTCAAACTACAAGCTCTGAAATAAACAATGGCAGATGATGGAAAAGTGATTATAGAATAGGGCTGAAGGTTTGGATTGGTTTGATATCAAGTATGTAAGATGTTTGAATGATCAAAACTCAAAACGTATGAGCCAAATGGAAGATGGGTATGCTTATGCAAAAAGTGCAGTTTTGGACAGATTTTTGGTGTTTTTCTAGTTGGGAGTGTTTCAGGCCTTTACTAATCGTCCCTTGTGTTGCATAATATTTGTATATTAGTATGGAATTAGTTTAATGTCAACCCTCTAACAGTTGTGCTTGTTCTAGCCTTTTTGCTACTTTTCTTGTATTTGAAGTAAAGTGATAAGACAAAGCTTTACATACTTGTATTGGCATGCTTAGGGTTGGTATCTCTTCTTTACAAGTTGCCTTAGGTCTTTTGTACTTGTATGTTCCAAGGGGACAGGTCCAATGCTCAAGATTGTAAAGTTTGCAAAAGTTGATCTTTTTCAAAATGGCAATGGTCACTTTTTGCCATAAATGGAATTGCAAGTTGGATAATGGTTCTAAGGCATGGATCCAAGATTTTTCAACTGAGTAAGAATTTAATTAATGAGTGAGGAAAAATTTTGGGACCTGTAAAGCATGGATTAGGCAGCATAGGTACTGATTGCAACTTTGTTCTTCGTGAAATGCCTTGGACAAAAAGTGAGAAATTGCAAACTTCATCTCTTCGATTTTCCCTACTCAAAAATGATCTTGAGGAGTTATTGGAAATTTTGGAAAGCTTGAAATGTTATCTATGATTCATATTTGAAATTAATTTTGAGATACCTCTTGGAACTAGGTGAAAAATGGCCATGAAGTTGGGTTCAAAACCTACCTAAATTAGGGCAAAAATTCACTAAGTTATTTAGTTCATGACCATGTATTCATAAATTTATATCTTGAGATCCAAGCATCTTTAGGGAAACGTGTGTGAAGAAAAGTTGTAGATTTCATGTAGGTCTACAACTTTCATGTTTGGAACTTTCTTTGAATCATTATTCATCATGGTGAAAAAGTGGCCTAAAGTTGAGAAAAAATAAGAAAATTTTCTATACTTAGAAAATTTCTAAGTTAGGAAAATTTTCAAATTCAAACCCTAATTTTCAAATTTGGTTTTCTTGGTGAAAAGTTTTACATTTTGACATGTTTTGTTGAATTATGACCCTTGGTACTTGATTTTGACCAAAAAGTCAAAGTTTGACTTTTCAGTGTACAGTTGACTTTTGATCAGTTGACTGCAAACTTCATTTGTCAATCCATTGAATTTGAAATGTTTTGAGCCATGTAATAAGGTCAAGATTATGTAATTGAATCCTTGAAATCATGCCTTAACTCAATTGGTCATTTGCTAGGTTAAAAATCAGAAATTGCCCTTCCTCAGTCAAAACCCTAATTTTGACCATTTTGCCCTTTTGGTGATTTGATCAATTTTCTTGAGGAATTACGATCCAAACTTGACCAAATTATACATATAAGTTTAAAATGTTGACGTGGATCAAAAATTATGAAGTTTGACTGTAAATTGGCCATGGTTGACTTTTCCCCCAATACAGTTGATTTTTAGGTCAACTGTCCAATTGACTGACCAAAAATGTGGTTCAAGGCTTGAAACTTGTCATGAGTGATCTTAGGGATACATAATGATGTTTGAAAGTCATATGAAGCATTGATAGTCCAAAAATACTTGTGCAAATTCAAACCCTAATTTTGGGTTATCAGTGCAAGATGAGATGTCTTGAGTTAACCAAATCCTAATCAAGTCTTGATTCAAAGAGATATTGTGAGAAAAGTCTTGATAAATGAGAGGGAAAATTTTGGGGTACAACAAGCCCCGTTCATCTTCGGCCTGTACGGAGATGAATTGTGATGGACAATCTTGAATTATTCACAAAGTTCTGTCATCATCTTGTTGTTCAGATTCGAGCCATTATCGGTGATGATTCTACTCGGCATACCATACCGACATATAAGATTATTCTTAATGAAGCGCACTACCATCTGCTTAGTAACATTAGCATATGAAACAGCTTCCACCTATTTGGTGAAGTAATCAATTGCTACCAAGATAAAACGGTGTCCATTCAAAGCTTTGGGTTCTATCATCCCAATCATGTCAATACCCCACAAAGAGAAAGGCCACGGGGAAGAAATAACATTGAGAAGTGTCAGAGGCACATGAATTTTTTCCGCATAAATTTGGCTTTTATGGCACTTCTTTGCAAATTTTTAACTGACAGATTCCATTGTCAGCCAATAGTAACCTGCCCTTAGCATCTTTTTAGCCATCGAATGTCCATTGGCATGGGTGGGCCTATCCAGTCGCCGAACTATAATTCGAGGTATATCATTCCAAGCATTCACTTGATACATAGAAGCCAGAGTTGTCAGAGCATCCGCCATTTGATTTTCGTCTCTATGGATGTGATGGAATTCAACTTTATTAAAGAATGGTAACAATCTTCTATCATAATATTTGTAAGGGATAAATCTGAGGTGACGAGTATCCCACTCTCCTTTAATCTGATTTATTACCAGATCTAAATCGCCATACACATCTAGAATTTTAATTCTGAGATCAATAGCTTCCTCGAGACCCATGATGCAAGCCTCATATTCTTCCATATTATTAGTACCATTAAATGTCAACCTTGCAGTAAAAGGAATATGAGATCTATGTGGAGTGACAATCACAACACCAATTCATTTACCATAAGCATTCAGAGCTCTATCAAATATCATGCTCCAGCGAGATTCAGGATCAGCACCTTCCTCAGGCAATGGTTCATCATATTCTTTCTGTGATCGGTGGAAATAGAACTGACTATTTTTTAATGCTGGTTCGCGAAATGTCGCGGTAAGCAAGAGTCGCCACCGTCTTTTATTTTCTCCAACAAGGAAAGGACAGAAGCACAGCAAAATTCCTTTTCGAGATGTTTCTCGGTTCGGGAGGTAGATTATAGAAAGGGAAGGTGTTAGCACCCTTTCTATCCGTGGTTATCCACGGGCTCTTAATTACTTGCTCACTATGTTTTCAAAAAATGTTTTCTTTTCTTGTGTCTGTGGGTTTTGAAAAAAGTTTGTTTGAAAACTTCTAGGTAACTCTTGTATCAGTCCTCAAGAGTGTATGAAGTGTTTGTTTGACAACTTTTGTTTGAAAGTGTAGGGTTTTGACATCCTCGGAGCAATTACATAAATATGAACAAAAATAATATGCGCGAAAAGAAATTGAATCAGAGAAGTCCTTAGGGTTTTGACCCTTTTTTGAGAAAGAATGAATTTTTTGGTTATTTCGCATTTAATTAAACCTAATTCTAATTAATTAAATAAAATAAATATTTTTTTAAGTTTTTTAGGTTTCAATGGAAATAAAATAAAAGAAATTAAAATTTTCAAGAAAACCCTAATTCTAATTTATTTTTATTTGTTATGAAAATAATTAAAGTTAACCTAATTAATTAAATTAATTACATTAGAATTTATTTACAAAAATAATAAATTAAGGTGAAATTAATAAATAATAATAATAATAAAAATATTTTATTGTTCTGAATTTATTATGAAACTAATTAATTTGTGAGTTAATTAACTAATAATAATAATAATTAATAAAAGAAAATAAAAGGAAAAAGAAAATAAAAAGGAATAAGAAACCAGGGGGGGAGATGGCCCAATATGGAGGTTTATTAGCAATCGTCAAGTCCATTAAGCTGCCAGTCCGTTTGACCTTTTTGATTGTCTACGCGTCGGTTGACAAGGAGCATGATGGTCATCCATCTTTGGACCATCAGATTCATGCTTATGGCCACTTGGCGCCTGGGATGTGAAAGTGCATGGTGGGCATCTCGTTGGAAAGCTGCATATGAACTTGTAAAGAAAAATAATAGAAGTGTTTTTGGGGGACCTGGGAATCGAACCCAGGTCCCAATGATCACCAGCCAGCGCATCAACCACCAAGCCATTTGCACTCGTTTGATAATATAACAACAATCAATTATAATATTACAAAATCAATGCATATGCTGAAAAACAAACAAAAACGCGCGTATTTTGAATTGACCAATGGCATGTCACCACCTAGTCATCTTCCTCGTTGAACCTGCAGAATAAATGTTAGATAGCGGGGGGTTTTAACCCCCACAAAACACCATGAGGAAAAATAGCGAATAGCTCTACAGTTTACATAAATATTTCGCGATGGTGCCACTGTGTTCGTCTGGTCTCAACGATTTCAACCATAGGTCTCTCAAGGCTTAATTTTTCCTGTACTGTAAAGCCTAAATTTAAGAGTTCAAGAACCCTAGAATTTGTCCATGGTAACTTTCGATTCTGGGCATTATAAGTCATTCAATTTATACCATTAGCTTTATATGAACTCAAGCAATACAAAACAATGAATAAAACATGTTAATTATGCATGAAATAGCCAATACGATTCTGGAAATAAGAAGCAAACAGTGGTCCTGTAACTAGTGATTCTTTGAGCTATGAAATTGGAAATTGATTGCCAATCGTTCTGGGAACCTCCTGCAGTGTATTGAAATCAACAAATGTCCTTAATTCGCCCTAGAATGCAGAAAACAGTTTTGAGTTTTCTTTGAATTTTCTTGAATTGGTTATGGCTTTCTTGCATCAGTTTTCACGTATGCATGATT
The DNA here is from genome assembly GCA_948472305.1 of Vicia faba. NCBI lineage: Eukaryota > Viridiplantae > Streptophyta > Magnoliopsida > Fabales > Fabaceae > Vicia > Vicia faba. The sequence continues at coordinate 330,387,698 of OX451741.1, read as the reverse complement.
AGGGTTAGCTCATGTATATATAGTAGACTGAAATTAGGTTAAAATCTTGCACAAAGATCCATTGGAATGATGATTCAATATTTGATTGGAAATCACATCTTTTTGAATCTTTTTGATTGAAGAAAGTTGCCAAACTTGGAGATTTTTGTCCCTTTGATTTGCACACGAAATTGCCAGCATGATTAGGTCATTCTTGCTTCACAAAAAGATTGAAAAATTAAATCTTTGTATTTCCTACAATTTAAATTAATTAAATGAATTAATATTGATTAAAAATCCAATTAATTAATAAAAAATAAGAAAATAAGTTCAAATAATCTTAATGGGTCGTGCATAGGTCATGGATAAAGTTTCAAGAAGAAATTTGAGGCCCATTAGCAAAAACAAGGTGTTTTGAGCAAAGTTGACTTTTGCAAATTCATGAAAATTTCCCAACTTCTCCAATGCATATCTTGCTCAATTTTGATCATATGAACATGTTCTTGGACATTTTGGAAAGGTCATGAAGTCCTCTAACCGATGCCTTTGGTCCCATGTCATTTGGATTTACCAATCTCAAGATATGGCCTTTGACTTAAAGTGCATTTTTGTTGACTTTTGAATTTGACCTATAATGTAGAAATTGATAACTTTTTGTGAGAGCATTTCTTGGACTTGGAATGTGAAGATGGATGGTAGGAAATGTCATCCCCTTCAAAATTAGCATTGGATGGAATTTTTCTGATGAACCATGAAAAAGTTATGCCCTAGTCAAGATACAGTTGACTTTTCTACTGTCCAAAAATAGTAACTTTTTGCATCTTGATGATTTTTGAGCCATTCTTGTGGAATCATGATCAAGACTTGATCAAATGATGATTGTGGACTCAAAATAAGATGTTGACCAAAAATTCTGATCTTTGACTGTAAAATGACCATTTTGCCCCTATAGTTGACTGTGGATCAAATAGGGCTTTTGACTGTGCAAATTGACACTGTGAGCCTTGAAACTTGGCATGTAGATGCTTAAGAATGCATATAGGCTTATGAGACTTGATTTAGCCATTGAAAACATCAAATTCCTTGAAAGAACCAAAACCCTAATTTTGACTGGCTTAGGAAGTAGTTTGACTGTGCAATCCTTGAGTAAACTTGAACCATTTGAGGATGATTCTTGACAAATCTTGAGGAATATGGGAGGGAAAATTTTGGGGTACAACAGTTGCCCCTGTTCAATGTTCTTAAACCTGAGGATTTAGATTGGCTTGCGTGCCTTTCGTGATCCGAAGGTGGAAGATGATTGAACACTAGAGTGCCCAGAAATTTGCACTCGCATAGTGTAGTGTCAACAATGTAATGTCGGGAATGGGCTTACAGATGCCATTTGGAGAGATGATGGATAGGAGGATGGGCTTATAGATGCCATCCAAAAGTGATTGTTGAATTGTTTGAGATGGTCGAGTAGATAGTTGTCCTGTCTGGTTTCAGGTATTAATCTATAATCCGTCGTCCACAGATATTTCCTGGCTAGATACAGGTATCGAATCTGGAACTTAAGAGAGGTGGGTCAAGGAGATAGTTGTCCTGGCTGGTTTTAGGTATAGATCTACAATCAATCACTCACAGATATGCCCTGGCTAGATACAGGTATCGAATCTGGAACTTCAAAAGGTTGGTCGAGATAGCTTTCCTGGCTGGATACAGGTGTAGATCTCTGACCTAAGAAAGATGGTTTCTTGGCTAGATACAGGTATTGATCTTCAATCTCTTCATGCAGATATCTTTCCTGGCTGGTTTCAGGTATATATCTACAATCAATCGCTCACAGATATGCCCTGGCTAGATACAGGTATCGAATCTGGAACTTCAAAAGGTTGGTCGAGATAGCTTTTCTGTCTGGTTTCAGGTATAGATCTCAGCCCTGAGAAATAAAGATAACTTCATGTCTTGCTACAGGTATTGATCTTCAATCTCCTCATGTAGATAACTTTCCTGGCTAGTTACAGGTATAGATCTACAATAAATCGCTCACAGATATGCCCTGGCTAGATACAGGTATCGAATCTGGAACTTAAGAAGTTGATGGTAATCATCTTTTGATTGACCTTTTCCTGAAAAGGCAAAACGTTAGTTGCATGCAATATCATGATGTATGAAATGTATGATGTCATGATGTTCTCAAAATAAATGAGATTGTGTCGTATGCACCTTATCATGTATGTAAGCAAGAGATATGAAATGTGAAATGTTTATGAATGTATTTTCGTCTGGGAAAATAAATCCTTGACAGATGCCGGGAAGTTAAATCCTGGGTTGATGTTGAAGAGTAGAGTTCTTCGTTTCCGCTGGGGATTATGAACAAAGATGATCGCGAGAATAAACCGGTAGGATAAGATGACTCCGTTGGGGAATAAACCTGGAGAAGAGATTACTCTGCGGGGAATTACTCTGGGGAAGAGATACTTCGCTGAAGATTTTAACGATAACTCCGCTGGGGACTCCGTTGTTATGCTCTGTTGGGGAATTTTGATGAACTCCGCTGGGGGATAGAAAGAACTTCGCTGGGGATGATCTTTCAGTTGCAATTTGCTGAGGATAACCCAGTTAAACTCTGGTGGGGAATAACCTTCTGAATATGGCTGGGGAGAGATGTATTTGCACTCTGCAGGGGGTAAGCTTTCAGAATCTACTGGGGAGGATGATTCGACTCTCCTGGGGAAACTTTTGGACTGTACTGGGGAAATGGCTCCACTGGGATGTCTGTATTCCACCGGGGAACAATCTTATATTTCTTTCGAGGAATATTAAGACTGTCGGGGATGCTTGCTGAGGAATGTCTGTATACTCTTCCAGGGAATATTAAGATCTTCTGGGGATACCCAACTTTTCCAGGACTGATGGTGGACTAACTCTGCTTGGGGGAGAGTATTGTTGATTTGTTGGGGATATTGTGCCTTTTAGGGCTGATGGGAGACCAACTCTGCCTGGGGAGAGTATTGTTGATTCTTGTCTTACTCTACGGGGAGTGGAGGTATCTTGGTCATATTCTTCAGCCGAACTTACCTTGGTACCTTGGTGGACAGAGCAACTAGATCGCTCAGACAATTCTTATGGCCCCTACTTCCGATATCACTTGTAATTAGTCCTTTATTTCGCATGCAAATATTTATGAGTAGCAATTAATGTCAAATGCATATATCAAAAATGAACATTGGACGTTCTTTGCAAAACAAAACAGATAAAGGAAAAATAATATGAAATTTGTCTGAAAAATGGACTTGTATTGATTTTGAAATTTGCCTGTAAATAGGCGTTTTGTGTACAAGAGGCTGATGTCCTAGTAAGAGAACGCCGCCGAACAAAATAGAGTTTATACAATTTGTGAAAAGGAAACAAAACAGCTATGTGAAAAAATCCCACTGGGTTCCAACTCTGCTATCGCCTTTATGTCTTCAAGCGTCTCATCACTTTGCTGCTTAGTTGAAGATGAATCTGATTAATCGGTGCATTCTGAGCCTGATAGTCGATACCGAAGTCTGGATGCAGGGTGATCCATGAGACATAGTGTTACGCTTATCCCTAACTTTTGCCTGGACCGCCCTTTCGGGTTTTCAGTCCACCGGGATACCCATTTTTGCCCAAGCCTCCTTTTCAGGTTTTCGACTTACCGGGTGTACAGATTTTTTTATTATTTTCATCCCTTATTTTTGCCCGGACCGTTTTGGTTCGCCGGGAAGCCCTTATTTTTTCCTAGGCCAGTCGACCTAGCGGGTCTTTAATCATGCGTAGTATTTTTTTACTATGTCTGCATTGGCGGGGTGAGGAAGGTCGTCACCATCCATGGTAGTTAGAATCATCGCTCCCCCTGAGAAGATATTCTTAACCACAAATGGCCCTTCGTACGTAGGGGTCCATTTGCCCCTGGGATCACCTTGAGGTAGAATGATGCGCTTGATTACCAGGTCTCCGACTTGATACTCTTGTCGTCTAACTTTCTTGTTAAATGCCTTTATCATCCGTTTTTGGTACGTCTGACCATGACAAATAGCAGTGAGTCTCTTTTCGTCGATTAGGTTTAATTGAACAAGCCGGGTCTGGATCCAGTCATCTTCGCTCAAACCTGCATCCTTCATTATCCGGAGAGAGGGTATCTGAACTTCAATGGGCAAGACTGCCTCCATGCCATATACCAAGGAATAGGGTGTTGCCTCTGTTGACGTCCGTGCTGAGGTACGGTACCCATGAAGAGAGAATGGTAACATCTCGTGCCAATCTTTGTAGGTCACTGTCATCTTCTGCACAATCTTCTTAATATTCTTATTAGCTGCTTCTACAGCCCCATTCATCTCCGGCCGGTAGGGAGAAGAGTTGTGATGCTGTATCTTGAATTGCTCGCAGAGCTCAGTGATCATCTTGTTGATAAGATTGGTACCATTGTCCGTGATGATCCTCTCTGGTACACCGTATCGACAGATCAGGTTATGCCGAATGAACCGTGCCACGACATTCTTGGTTACGGTGGAAAAGGAAGCTGCTTCAACCCACTTCGTAAAATAATCAATCGCTACCAGGATAAAGCGATGCCCGTTGGATGCCGTAGGTCTGATCTCACCGATCATATCAATGTCCCACATTGCAAAAGGCCAAGGTGTTGTCATGACGTTCAAAGGAACTGGAGGAATGTGCACCTTATCAGCATAGATCTGGCATTTGTGACACGTCCGAGAATGTGTGTAACAGTCGGCTTCCATTGTGGACCAGTAATATCCTGCCCGAAGGATTTTCTTTGCCATGGTATGTCCATTGGAATGTGTTCCGAAGGTACCTTCATGCAGCTCTGCCATGATCCTTTCTGCTTCAGTCTTATCCATATAACGCAGTAAGGTTGAATCATGGTTTCGTTTATAGAGAATGTCATTGCTGAGGAAGAACTTTTCCGCGAACCTTCTCAGAAACTTCTTGTCATTAACAGACGCGCCCTCGGGGTATTCTTGAGCTTCAAGGTATCGCTTTACTTCATGATACCAAGGTTTTTTTGTTACCTCTTCGGTCTCAAGATCACAGCAATGTGCGGGTTCATCCAATTTCCAAATAATGATCCGGGAAGCCTCGTTGTCCCACTTGACTTTGAACATAGAAGACATCGTAGCTAGCGCGTTCGCCAACTGATTCTCTTCTCTTGGGAAGTGTTCAAAGGTTATCTCCTCGAAATGGGGAAGCAACGTTAACACATAATCCTTGTAAGGAATAAGGTTTGGGTGTTTCGTATCCCACTCGCCTTTGATCTGACTGATCACGAGAGCGGAATCTCCGAAGACACTCAGAAACTTGATCCTTAGGTCAATTTCAGCTCGAAGACCCATGATGCATGCTTCATACTCCGCCATGTTGTTGGTGCAGTTGAAACATAGTCGGGCGGTGAGTGGAGTATGAGAGCCTTTAGGAGATATGATCACAGCGCCAATACCGTTTCCTAAAGCGTTTGAGGCTCCGTCAAAGTGCATAGACCATCAAGATCCTTCCTCAGGTCCTTCATCCGGTCCAGGTACTTCACAATCAGTCACTACCATGATATTCTCGTCTGGAAATTCAAAGTTCATAGATTGGTAGTCATCCAATGCCTGTTGTGCCAAATGGTCTGCCAATACACTTCCCTTGATTGCTTTTTGAGTCGTGTACTGGATGTCATATTCAGTCAAGATTATCTTCCATCTTGCTATTCTTCTGGACAAGGCAGGCTTTTCGAAGATGTACTTGATTGGATCCATTTTTGAAATCAACAGAGTAGTGTGAGTCGACATATACTGTCTCAGCCGGTGAGCAGCCCATACCAAAGCGCAGCAAGCTTTCTCGAGCAATGAGTATCAGGTCTCACAGTCGGTAAACTTTTTTCTAAGGTAATAAATAGCATGCTCTTTTCGGCCGGACTCGTCATGCTGACCTAGCACACATCCCATTGAGTTATCAAGTACTGTCAAGTATAAGATTAGAGGTCTCCCTTCAATCGGTGGCATAAGAATGGGTGGCTCTTGGAGATACTCTTTGATTCTTTCGAAAGCGGCCTGACATTCATCGTTCGAACGTACTACTTGATCTTTCTTCAGTAGCTTGAAGATTGGCTCATAAGTAGCGGTTAGATGTGAGATGAATCGGGAAATGTAGTTCAGCCGTCCTAGAAAGCCTCTGACTTCTTTCTCTGTCTTGGGAACTGGCATCTCTTGTATGGCTTTTTCTTTGGCAGGGTCCATCTGAATACCTTTGTCGCTCACGACGAAGCCTAGCAATTTCCCAGATCTCACCCTGAAGGTGCACTTGTTCGGGTTTAACCTCAGTTTGTACAACTTCAAACGGTCAAACAGCTTCTGTAGATGGTCAAGGTGTTCCTCCTCAGTTTGGGACCTTGCAATCATATCATCGACATATACTTCGATTTCATGATGGATCATGTCATGAAACAAAGCAACCATGGCATGTTGGTAGGTTGCCCCAGCATTTTTCAACCCAAAAGGCATGACCTTGTAGCAGAAGGTGCCCCACTGAGTAACAAAAGTGGTCTTCTCCATGTCTTCAGGAGCCATCTTGATCTGATTATAACCGTAGAACCCGTCCATGAAGGAGAATACCTTATGCTGAGCAGTGTTGTCAACCAGAACGTCAATTTGGGGCAGAGGGAAGTCATCCTTAGGGCTCGCCCTGTTCAAATCCCTGTAATCAACACACATTATGACCTTACCATCTTTCTTCGGCACTGGAACCACGTTGGAAACCCACTGAGGGTAAGAAGTTACTGCTAGAAAATTGGCGTCGAATTGTTTCATAACCTCAGCTTTGATTTTCTCGGACATCTCTAGACGCATACGGCGAACCTTCTGTTTTACCAGAGGGCATTCTTCCTTGGTTGGCAGGTGATGAACCACAATGTCGGTATCCAACCCAGGCATATCCTCGTAGGACCAAGCAAAGATTTCCACGTAGTCATGCAGCATCTGAATCAACCGTTGTTTCACACCAGACTCTAGATTGGTACCAATCTTGACTTCCTTTTTGTCTGTCTCAGTACCCAGATTTACTGTTTCCACTAGCTCTTCATGTGGCTGAATGGCCCTCTCTTCCTGGAGTAGCAGTCTTGTAAGCTCACCAGGCACTTCGAAATCATCTTCACCTTCGTCTTCGGCTAAGTTGATCGGATTTTCGAAGTCATAACTGGCAGTAGCAGAGTTGTTACTAGTGAGATCCAGAGTGGATTGGGACCTGTATATGTGAGTGTGTGTAAATATAGCTGTTTTGCAATATAGAATAAAGAAAGACAAGGAGCACAAGATTTGAAATGCAAAAAACGTCCAATGCTTTTATTAATGATATATGAAAATGACACACAAAAGCCCTCACAAATGAAGCCACGGTGCCCCGGGTAAGACATCGGGCCATAAAGTTTAGTAATATTGTTTGTTACAAATTCAAAACAAAGGAGTTCATTACTGAGTGACAAAAGTAATAGGTATGAAGTCTTTCGCCGTCCAGTTGCTTGGTCTACCGTTGGTCGTAGGGTAGATCCAGCTGTCAAATTCAGATTCCTCCACGTCTTCTTCTATAGCATTTACTCTCGGGTTTCTGATGAATACAGGAGGTCTTCCAGTCCTTTCTTTACGAACAACCCTCTGAGCTTCTGCAGTGAAACCCAAACCAAATTTGTCAGTCTTCTGAGTGAAATCCGGAAGTCGGCCCCAGTTTGCATACTCACCCTTCTCGATAACAGCCCGGGCATCCTTTAAGGAAGCCATCTTCAAAGGAGAACCTTCAATCACAGTCTCTGCCGACGCCAGTGTCTGAGGAACCTCTTCAAAATGTTGAAAGGGGGTTTCAATGAAATCCCCATCCATCTCTATGTACCGGAACGAGTTGAGGTGACTGACCATGTATTCTTCCTCCCCCTGCACTGTAACAATCTTCCCTCTGACCGGGTATTTCAGCTTTTGATGTAGTATGGAGGTCACAGGCCCAGCCTTGTGGATCCATGGACGACCCAGCAAACAAGAATAGGACGGTCGGATGTCCATAACGTAGAAATTAGAATCAAAAACCTGAGAGCCAACCCTGATTGGAATGTCAACCTCGCCATGTACCATCCTCTTAGACCCGTCAAAGGCCCGGACAACAATGTTACTTGGCTTGAGCTCCAAACCCTTGCAATCCAGCATGTCTAGAGCTTTCTTGGGTAATACGTTCAACGAGGAACCAGTGTCAACCAGCACATGGGCAAGAGTAGTGCCCCTGCATTCAATGGAGACATGCAGGGCATCATTATGGTTCTTCCCTTTTGCAGTCAAATCAGCGTCGGAGAAACCCAAACCATTATCAGCAGTTAAGTTGGCCACACAATCGGTAAATTGATCCGCTGACATCTCTTGTGGCACATGGGCCATATTCAGGAAGGAAATCAGAGCCTTGGCATGGGCCTCTGAACACAACAACAGTGATAGCATAGAAAGTTTAGATGGGGTGTGCCCCAGCTGCTCAACTACCTTAAAATCACTCTTCTTGATAATCTTAAGAATCTCTTCCATCTCTTGTTTGGAAGCTTCTACGGTGGTTGTCTTTGGTGCCTCCGTCTGGGTAGGCACATCAGTAGCGATCCCTTTGCCCCGAGCGTCAGATGACTCGACAGCAGGGGTAGAAACAGGAACTTGGTCAGGAAGGGGAATAGGCACACTTGCAGATGTGATGACAAGAGGTCTCTGGATAGCTGGAGGTGCAATATCTGGTGAGAAGAGCCTGCCACTGTGGGTGACTTTGGCAGGCCCGGTGATGTTGCTGACGCCGGTACTAGTATCAAACTCTTGTTTAACTCCAAACACATAAACATTTGCCCCATAGTGCCAAGGGACAACTTTGTCAGATGCATAGGGGATGGGCCCCGGAACAGTGATGATGATAGGAGCAATCTTCTGAGCAGACATGATTTTGACAGGCTTCTTTGAAGGAGTCTTAGGATAATTATTGAAAATAGTAACAATGGACACTTCCTCAGTAAGGGTAGCAGGAACAACAATCTTCTCAAACAAGATCTCTTTATTATCCATCAGGCTTTGGATACCTGACTTCAAAGATGGACAACCAGCAGGTGAAACGGAACATAGATGGTAACCTTTGCTACATCCCGGAAATAAACCGTCTAGCAACAGGTTCCTCTTGACAGTCAACAACGGAGTAACAATATCATCCACAGAGGCTACATACAGGTCTTCCTCTACAGCATTCACTCCATGCTTGGGCATGGGAGCAGTCACAACATTGGGCCTTTTGGGCGCCTCGAACTCTATCTCCTTAGAATCGATAAGGTCTTGAACCTTATTCTTCAGAGCCCGACAATCATCTATGTTATGCCCCGGGCTATCAGAGTGATAAGCGCAGCGGGCGTTGGGATTGTACTTTGGAGAGGTTGTGTTCACAATCTTCGGAGCTTCTTTCAGAGTCACCAGATTGGTTGTCAGTAGCTGCGGAAATATCTGGGACAAGGTCATGCTGAGCCGAGTAAACTGCCTTTTAGGTCTCTCACCCCTTTGTTGGTTGTATTGCTGAGGAGCGGCAGTAGGCTTTGAAATAACCACCGCGTTGACAGCTGGGCGGCGTTCCGGTTTATTCTGTCTCCTTGAACCATAGACAACACTAGATTCCTTCTTGAATGGTTTCTTTTCAGTGCTTGAGGAAGCACCCTTCTGTATCTTCCCAGACTTGATACCAGCTTCTATTCTCTCTCCAGTCAAGATAAGGTCTGTAAATCTGGCAGAAGAATTCCCAATCAGATGGTTGAAGAACGGACCAGACAGGGTCCCCAAGAACATATCCACAAGTTCACGGTCAGGCAAAGGTGGCTGCACCCTGCCAGCCAGGGCTCTCCACTTTTGAGCATACTCCTTAAATCCTCCACCCGTCCTTAGTGACATACCCTGGAGTTGGGTACGCGTAGGAGCGAGGTCGGAATTATACTGATACTGCTTATAAAAGACAGTAGCCAAGTCCTCCCAGTTACGAATGCTGGCTCCATCCAGCTGATAGAACCATTCGAGTTGAGTCCCTGAAAGACTATCCTGGAAGAAATGGATCCATAAATTCTTGTCAGTTGTATAAGGTTGGATCTTCCTTACATACGATCGGAGGTGCAGCTTAGGACAGGAAGCTCCATCGTACTTTGCAAAAGAAGGTGCCTTGAACTTATGGGGAATCACTACCCCAGAGGACAAGCCTAGGTCTCCAAAGTCCAACCCGGGCACATTTTGTATCTCCATAGCACTTAAGCGGTCCTCCAGCTGTTTGTACCTGTCCTCGGCAGGAGGGTACTGTTCATCATTATAATCCATCTCGTTGTCGGAGACCACGGGACTAGGAACCCCTCTCTCTTGTGGACTGTCTTTCCCTACAGATGGGGTAGTCAGCTCAACCTCATTCTGCAGTGCATTCCCATATCTGCGTTCGGTATTGAACAAGACAATCCTCTTCTTCTTCTTCATAAGCAAGGTCTTCAACTCCTGTTGACCCTGGGCTAGGCTCATAACCATCTCTTGGAACTGGGTATTCTGGGCCTGGAGGGCCTTGATAGCTTGTTCAGTAGTAGGTTCAGAAGTCATGATGATTGCTGAAATAAACAGCGAAGAAGATAAGTGACCTGTAAAAAGAGTACTTGTTATGCATATGATGAATGGAATGCGTATGATTTATGTTTTCAAAGACAATCGGGATTCAACTTTGTAGACAAAAAGGAAACACACTTTATTAGATTAACTTTGGAATTTAAACTGTTCAACGAATTGCCCTTAGGCGTTACAAGAATGAAAATATTGAAAAGTAAATAAAAGTTGTAAAAGAAACACCAGTGCTCCCATGGCCTCCTCTTCTCTGTACGGATATAGTCATTCAGGATCCGTTCGTTCTCCAATTGCTTAGTCAGCTTCTAGATTTTCTGTTCTTGTTCATTGAACCTTTCCCGATAAGAATCTCATTCTTCCTGTAGTGGCGCCCAAGACCTCTTTAGTGTGTCAACATCAGTGGGTATCTAAGGAGGGAGAACAGTTGGAGGAACCCCGTCTCTATCAGGAACTTCAAGAGTAATAGGCCTGACACTTCGTATGGCATACCTAACTTCTGAGCACGGATGCGGACCCATATGAAATATGACTCCATTGGCAGAGAAGTTTTTGGTCCCAACTCATGTGGGTCAGCTTTGTGAACTCTATCCCAAGCTCGGATGAATCTACGACGCAGCTTGTCGCTATCTACCTGAAATTCAAAACTGATGTGAGGTATCAACATCTCATGAGGCCCTGCTCTTCTGGCTCTTCCAAACTGACGAAGAGCTAGACATGGATTATAGGAGATTCCTCCTTGGGTCCCGATCAATGGAACATTAGGATACTCTCTGCAACGATCAATAACGGCCACTTCATCTAACCCTATGAGAGTCCAAATGATGTCATTATTAGTAAGAGACATTATCCTATGAGCCCAACCTCTTCCTTCTTTGTTCTCCAGTACGAACTTAGGGAGGTGCGAAATAAACCACCTCACCAATAAAGGAGCACAACACCACAAAGTTCCCCGCCTTCGGGCAGTACGAGCATAGAGTTGTTGCAGGATATCACCCAAGAGAGTGGGTACAGGGTTCCGAGAGATGAAGATCCTTATGGCGTTGACATTAACAAAGGTATCAGGATTTGGAAACAATATTAGACCATAGATTAAGAGAGCCAGAATGTCTTCGTACTCCCTGAAGTCTAAATCATTCCAGAAACTATTAGCTTTGCCAACCAGAAACTTAGCCAAAAAGCCCTTAACTCCACTTCTAATCTCCCAGTTAGCCACTACCTCTTCTTTGGTAAAAGGAAGGGCTGCAGCAATCTCCTCAGGCCTAAGAATCTTCTCCCAACCAGTGAATGGAATCTGTTCCAAAACAGGGATACCAAGCAAATCAGAGAATTCTTCCAGGGTAGGGACCAGCTGGAAGTCATGAAAGGTGAAGCAATGGTATAGCGGATCATACAACTGGGTCAAGATGCTCATCAATTATTGATCCCACTTTGAAGTGACTAAACCGAGAAGAGAACCATGCCTCTTGATGAAGGAAGTAGTATTTGGAATTCTGTCAACCAATTCTTTAAGCAAATCAGGTGGGTGAACAAAGTTGAGCCGGATAGTATTCCTTCGCACAGGCATCATGATGTCCTACAAAACAGAGCAAAGATGAAACCCTTTTGTCTTTGAAATGGGTTAGTCCTTATGCAGGATGCATGCAATGTTATGATGGTATGATGTTATGATAAAGCACACCACAAGTATTCACAAAAGGCAAACATGATAAGGCACACAAGTCACACAAGACAGCCCTTAGAGTTTAGGCCAACATGAAGTTTAGGTACTACCCTCTTTCAGTTTCAGTTGGTTAAGACCTGTCCTAGAAAATAGTAACCGGGTTCCAGAGGATCTCAATATCACTGACTACCCTCAATCGGTCATAACTCCAGCTTCGCAACCTTTTCTTGCGGCCGGAACCATCGTGAGAGTTTAACCTCAATGAGTGTAGCATACTGCTACTGTTCTATGGCCAAGTTGGGTCAATTTAAGGTTCTAAGGTCAGTTGGTTCTTAACGACTCCTCAGAAGACCCATATTCTCCTCGTTCCAACACAAGGGATATCGGTACAGACCAAGGAGCCACACCAATGTAGCTACTGCTTCACCCGTGTAGGTCTACGCTGGACAGGTCCCTCACAGTTTATTGCTACCTAAAGGGTATTCCCGAGGTCTGGGTTAGGATCTATGAAACTCCGATGCAAGCCCATAAATATTAAAGCAAATAAGGCATACAATTGAAAACATAGAATGATGTAATCCTAAGGTACACCTCACTTATAACAAAATCCCCAGCAGAGTCGCCAGTTCTGTGATCGGTGGAAATAGAACTGACTGTTTTTTAATGCTGGTTCGCGAAATGTCGCGGTAAGCAAGAGTCGCCACCGTATTTTATTTTCTCCAACAAGGAAATGACAAAAGCACAGCAAAATTCCTTTTCGAGATGTTTCTCGGTTCGGGAGGTAGATTATAGAAAGGGAAGGTGTTAGCACCCTTTCTATCCGTGGTTATCCACGGGCTCTTAGGTACTTGCTCACTATGTTTTCAAAAAATGTTTGCTTTTCTTGTGTCTGTGGGTTTTGAAAAAAGTTTGTTTGAAAACTTCTAGGTAACTCTTGTATCAGTCCTCAAGAGTGTATGAAGTGTTTGTTTGAAAGTGTAGGTGCGAAAAGTATTTTTTTTGTTTTGAAAGAGCAAGTACCCAGGAGAAATCTACCTACTCAAAAGAAATTAAGTTGTGTAAATGTCCTTTAGACAGTACTATCCCACTATTGAGAAGTAGGCAGCACCATCGTTGGAGTTATTCGGGTCAATTTGATTATAGGGACATGTGGTCACCAAAGCAATAGTAGGACGCCTTAGCGGTAACCCTAGTGTCCTAGATCCTTTTTTATCTGAGGCAACCGTTTCGAGCCAACTTGGATCTTTAGACAGGAGGGCGACCTCTAAATACCCCTATACTCAATGACCACGTCGAGGCAACCAAGTGAGGCGTACCCTAGGAGTGGCATGTGCATGTGTGTCAGGTTTCATATTGAGTTATCTTTGCACATGTATTATGGTGAGCTACGGTTTGATTTTATTTTCAAGCAAGTCTTGTCATGCATAATTAACAGTTAATAATTTGCGGAAAGTAAATTGCGGAAAGTAAATCTACGCTATTACAAGGCGTCGGGTATTTACATCGCCAAAAACATAACCCTTGAAAAATAAATTGCGAGAAAATAAAGAAAGCGATAAAAAGGCCTAATTACGCTATTACATCCTCGGAGCAATTACATAAATATGATCAAAAATAATATGCGCGAAAAGAAATTGAATCGGAGAAGTCCTTAGGGTTTTGACCCTTTTTTGAAAAAGAATGAATTTTTTGGTTATTTCGCATTTAATTAAACCTAATTCTAATTAATTAAATAAAAGAAATATTTTTTTAAGTTTTTTAGGTTTCAATGGAAATAAAATAAAAGAAATTAAAATTGTTAAGAAAACCCTAATTCTAATTTATTTTTATTTGTTATGAAAATAATTAAAGTTAACCTAATTAATTAAATTAATTACATTAGAATTTATTTACAAAAATAATAAATTAAGGTGAAATTAATAAATAATAATAATAATAAAAATAAAAATATTTTATTGTTCTGAATTTATTATGAAACGAATTAATTTGTGAGTTAATTAACTAATAATAATAATAATTAATAAAAGAAAATAAAAGGAAAAAGAAAATAAAAAGGAATAAGAAACCAGGGGGTGATGGCCCAATATGGAGGTTTGTTAGCAATCTTCAAGCCCATTAAGCTGCCAGTCCGTTTGACCTTTTTGATTGTCTACGCGTGGGTTGACCAGGAGCATGATGGTCATCCATCTTTGGACCATCAGATTCATGCTTATGGCCACTTGGCGCCTGGGATGTGAAAGTGCATGGTGGATATCTCGTTGGAAAGCTGCATATGAACCTGTAAAGAAAAATAATAGAAGTGTTTTTGGGGGACCTGGGAATCGAACCCAGGTCCCAATGATCACCAGCCAACACATCAACCACCAAGCCATTTGCACGCGTTTGATAATATAACAACAATCAATTATAATATTACAAAATCAATGCGTATGCTGAAAAACAAACAAAAACGCGCGTATTTTGAATTGACCAATGGCATGTCACCACCTAGTCATCTTCCTCGCTGAACCTGCAGAATAAATGTTAGATAGCGGGGGTTTTTAACCCCCACAAAACACCATGAGGAAAAATAGCGAATAGCTCTACAGTTTACATAAATATTTCGTGATGGTGCCACTGTGTTCGTCTGGTCTCAACGATTTCAACCATAGGTCTCTCAAGGCTTAATTTTTCCTGTACTGTAAAGCCCCAATTTTAGAGTTCAAGAACCCTAGAATTTGTCCATGGTAACTTTCGATTCTGGGCATTATAAGTCAATCAATTTATACCATTAGCTTTATATGAACTCAAGCAATACAAAACAATGAATAAAACATTTTAATTATGCATGAAATAGCCAATACGATTCTGGACATAAGAAGCAAACTGTGGTCCTGTAACTAGTGATTCTTTGAGCTATGAAGCTGGAAATTGATTGCCAATCGTTCTGGGAACCTCTTGCAGTGTATTGAAATCAACAAATGTCCTTAATTCGCCCTAGAATGCAGAAAACAGTTTTGAGTTTTCTTTGAATTTTCTTGAATTGGTTATGGCTTTCTTGCAGCAGTTTTCACGTATGCATGATTAGGGTTAGCTCATGTATATATAGTAGACTAAAATTAGGTTAAAATCTTGCACAAAGATCCATTGGAATGATGATTCAATATTTGATTGGAAATCACATCTTTTTGAATCTTTTTAATTGAAGAAAGTTGCCAAACTTGGAGATTTTTGTCCCTTTGATTTGCACACAAAATTTCCAGCATGATTAGGTCATTCTTGCTTCACAAAAAGATTGAAAAATCAAATCTTTGTATTTCCTACAATTTAAATTAATTAAATGAATTAATATTGATTAAAAATTCAATTAATTAATAAAAATAAGAAAATAAGTTCAAATAATCTTAATGGGTCGTGCATAGGTCATGGATAAAGTTTCAAGAAGAAATTTGAGGCCCATTAGCAAAAACAAGGTGTTTTGAGCAAAGTTGACTTTTGCAAATTCATGAAAATTTCCCAATTTCTCCAATGCATATCTTGCTCAATTTTGATCATATGAACATGTTCTTGGACATTTTGGAAATGTCTTGAAGTCCTCTAACCGATGCCTTTAGTCCCGTGTCATTTGGATTTACCAATCTCAAGATATGGCCTTTAACTTAAAGTGCATTTTTGTTGACTTTTGAATTTGACCTATAATGTAGAAATTGATAACTTTTTGTGAGAGCATTTCTTGGACTTGGAATGTGAATATGGATGGTAGGAAATGTCATCCCCTTAAAAATTAGCATTGGATGGAATTTTTCTGATGAACCATGAAAAAGTTATGCCCTAGTCAAGATACAGTTGACTTTTCTGCTGTCCAAAAATAGTAACTTTTTGCATCTTGATGATTTTTGTGCCATTCTTGTGGAATCATGATCAAGACTTGATCAAATGATGATTGTGGACTCAAAATAAGATGTTGACCAAAAATTCTGATCTTTGACTGTAAAATGACCATTTTGCCCCTGTAGTTGACTGTGGATCAAATAGGGCTTTTGACTGTGCAAATTGACACTGTGAGCCTTGAAACTTGGCATGTAGATGCTTGAGAATGCATATAGGCTTATGAGACTTGATTGAGCCATTGAAAACCTCAAATTCCTTGAAAGAACCAAAACCCTAATTTTGACTGGCTTAGGAAGTAGTTTGATTGTGCAATTCTTGAGTAAACTTGAACTATTTCAGGATGATTTCTTGACAAATCTTGAGGAATATGGGAGGGAAAATTTTGGGGTACAACACTTTCACTTTCAGAAACATCACATCCGCATTGGGGAAATCATACTTCACAGACTGATAATCATCAACTGATTGGTGAGCAAGATAATCTTCCAACACACTGCTTTTAATAGCTTTTTGAGTGCGGTATTCGATGTGATATTCAGATAACAGCATCTGCCAGTGGGCAATTCTCCCAGTAAGAGCAGGCTTTTCAAAAATGTACTTGATTGGATCCATTTTGGAGATCAACCAAGTAGTGTGATTCAACATATACTTCCGCAAACGTTTTATCGCCCAGGCTAGAGCATAACACAACTTTTCCAGCATGGAATACCGCGAATCAAAATCAGTAAATTTTTTACTGAGATAATAAATGGCATACTCTTTCTTCCTTGTTTCATCTTATTTTTCCAGAATACAGCCCATGGAATCATCTAACACTGTCAGATACATAATTAACGGTCTTCCTTCAACAGGAGGGAGCAAGATAGGATGTTCAAGAAGATATTCTTTAATACTTTCAAATGCCCTTTGGAAGTCATCTATCCACACACAACCTTGATCTTTATTTAACAACTTAAAGATCAGTTCACACATTGCAGTCATGTGGGAAATGAATCTGGAAATATAATTCAAATGCCCGAGGAACCCTCTCACTTGCTTTTCAGTTCTCGGTGTTGGCATTTCTTGAATTGCCTTGACTTTATCAGGGTCGACTTTGATCCATCTCTGGCTAACAATGAAACCCAATAATTTCCCCGACCGAACACCAAAGGTACATTTATTTGGATTCAAGCAGAAATGATACTTCCTCAAACGCTGAAACAACTTCAACAAATATTCTACATGCCCTTCTTTAGTCTGGGATTTAACAATCATATCATCAACATATACCTCAATTTCCTTGTGCATCAGATCATGGAATAGGGTTGTCATAGCCCTCTGGTAAGTTGCACCAGCATTCTTCAACCCAAAGGGCATCACCCTGTAACAAAATGTTCCCCAGGGTGTTTTAAACATTGTTTTTTCCATGTCCTCAGGAGCCATCCTTATTTGATTATACCCGTAAAATCTGTCCGTGAATGAGAAAACTTTGAATTTTACTGTGCTATCCACTAACATATTAATGTGTGGCAATGGCAAATTATCTTTTGGACTAGCTTTATTTAGATCTTTGTAATTTACGCATGTGTGAACTTTTTTGTCTTTCTTCGGTACTGGGACAATATTGGAAATCCACTGAGGGTACATTGATGTCACAAGAAAACCAACATTAATCTGCTTTAGAACTTCTTATTTGATCTTCACTGCCATATCTGGGTGAGTTCTTCACTACTTCTGTTTGATTGGCGGGTACTCTGGCTTCAGTGGCAAACGGTGCTCTACAATATTTGTATCTAAACCAGGAATATCTTGGTAAGACCAAGAAAAAACATCCACATACTCTTTCAACATCTCAATCAACATGCTCTTCACATCAGGATGCAGCAATGCTCCAATATTGACTTCCTTCGGATCTTATTATGAACCCAAATTGATTACTTCCAATGGCTATTTATATGGCTGAGTGGCATTCTCCTCGTGCTCAAGCAACCGTGAGACCTCTTCTGGAATCTCATCATAGACTTCTTCTTCGGCCCCATACACAGGACATTCAAAGTTAGGATAGGGTGCAGGGTCATTGTATTCAACGGGTTTTTTAATTAATCTGCACATATGATTTATGATTGCTTTTAGAAACTGACACATATAACAAGTGATCATGCAGATTGAATTTCAATTATTATTTATTTGGAAAGTTTTTTCTAATTACCATTTTCCGAGAAAAAGCAAAAAATAAAGACACAATTTGGGAAACAAAGACAACTTTTATTATTGATTTTAAAAATCAAAGCAAACAGATAAGCCCATACAATATTAATACTTTCACCTTGGGCAGAGTGAAAGCTTTTCAAAAAGATTAACAAAAACAAATTATTTCGAAACATGTATGCAAGAGGGAAAATCCATGGTGATCCAGTTCTGAACCCTAACTCTGTGTGTCACATAATTTGGAATTTTTGGCTCTGCTTCATCTTCCATAATGGCATTAATCCCGAAAACATTTGGATGAGGATAACCCCCGCTACAAAAGATGTCTTGATACCTTCCTGCAGCCGACTTCGGCTTCATGCTCTTACCTTTATCATTCTTTACAGAGAACCCCAAGCTAAATCTATTCTTGTTTATAGGTAGATCAACAATCTGTCCCCATACTTCACTATGGCCATTATGCACAACCTGCTGAGCATCCTTAAACGAAGCCATAGAATACTCATTCCTCTTATATTATCAATGGATAAAGCTTGGAACTGGGTTCCAGCAGTAGCTTCATCCGCCTCCACAATGCTGAAAGAGGATAAATGAGATATCAATAATGTATGTTCTCCATTTATAATTACCACTTTTCTTTCACGCACAAACTTCAACTTCTGGTGTAAAGTCGAAGTGAAAGCCCCTGCCCCATGTATCCACGGTCTTCCGAACAAACAACTGTAAGCGGGTATGATATCCATGACCTGGAAAGTAATCTGAAACAAATGTGGGCCTATATGAATAGGCAAGTCCACCTCACCAATAACAGATTTCCTTGATCCATCAAACGCTTTCACAATAATGCCACTTGGGTGCATGGGCGTTCCTTGATATTTCAACTTCATAAGTGTGCTCTTTGGTATAACGTTTAATGAGGATCCATTATCAATCAGCATATTGGATAATGAATCATTCTTGCAGTTCATAGATATATGGAGGGCCAGATTGTGATTCCTTCTTTCATCGGGAAGTTCATCGTTGCAGAAACTCAGGTTATTACATGATGTAATTTTCCCTACCACATTGTTGAATTGGTCTACTGGCATATCACTTTCCACGAAAGCTTGGTCCAATACCCTCATCAAAGATTCTCTATGAGCAGAGGAGTTCATTAATAAATCCAAGATAGATATTTTTGAAGGAGTCTGCAGTAGCTGATCTACAATTCTGTAGTCGCTCATCTTGATTATCTTCAAAATATCATCCACCTCTTTTTCTAGCGTAGATCCACTAGATTCTCTCACTGCCTTCTTGGGTTCAACATCTTCCATAACTTTCTTTCCAATACTAACATCCCCATGAACGACTGGTGCAAATATACGACCACTGCGGGTCACTCTGCTAGTCTCAACAATATTTCCAACATTAGGCATTGGCTGGATGGGAACTTCGACACCATCCTCTAAAATTGTAGAATTATATTTGTAGGTTACATCCTTGTCTGACTTGTAGGGGACAGGACACGACAAACTAATCATCAATGGAGTAATAGCTGGCTTGCCATGATATTCAACTTCAAAAGGGGTAGGTGCATCAAAACAAGGCACAATAACATTTACTCCCTCTTCAACACATTCATTCATTACAGAGTCATCTCTGGAAAACATATCTTCATCTGAGAAGAACTCATCCGCAGAGACATACTCATCATCTGACTCTTCTTCAGCCACACAAACCTCAATCTCATTAACTTCATGGTAATCATCCATTTTGCCTGTAACCTTAATAGTCCCATTATCCGACAACAACTGAACACCTTTCCTTACAATTGAACATCCTCGGGAGTCCCGACAGCAAATTCGGCAAGATCCATACTGATGTTCTACCTGACCAGTCATTTGGCAGAAAGTAGCATGCAATTGTACAAGATCCTCATTCATATGTTCCACATCAAAGATTTTGAACTCTCCAGAACATCCAGAAACTATGTTTACTTCCTCTTCATACTCTTCCCTAGGCCTGATTATATGGATGAGGTCCCCATCCATCATCTCCTACAAATCAGCCTTTATCTTGTCACAACCCTGTATATTCGTACTGCAAATAGCACAACCAGAATGGTCATGCGTATAATAGATAAATTCACAAAGGTATGTATGCATTTTTACCAAATCTCCTCTAACCAATTTAACATCAAAAATTCGGAAGTCGCCTGGACAACCAACCACCGTGTTCACAACATTTTCTCCTCCATGCTTTGGCAAAGATTATCTTTCACATTAGGGCCAACATCTTTGAAGGATAAGATACCAGACTTCACCAATTTTTGTACTTCGTTTTTCAAAGGATAGCAATTCTCAACATTGTACTCTGGTGCTCCCTGATGAAAATCACATGTTTGGTCTGCCTTGTAATACCAAGGTAATGGTGATGGTATAGCGGGAGGTGGTCTAGTCTGAACCAACTTCTTTTGAATTAACGTCGGGATTAATTCTGTATAGCTTACAGGGATAGGGTCACAACTCTCGCTTCTCTGATTATACCCTTGATTCCCCTAAGTGGATTGTCTCTGATAAGCAACGGTCATTGGAGCTACACCAATAACTGGAGTTACTGAGGCAACTTGTTGATGACGCTGATAATTTCTTCTAGGAGGATTAACCCTCCTCTCTTGCATAACAACATTTGTATCTCCTTCCTTTTTTTTGGAAAACCCATAGGATGGCTTCTTCGTACCTCCAGAACTTTCACTTTTTGTTAAACGGCCCTTTCTTACAGCCTCTTCCAAACGGATACCCATTCCCACCATTTCAGTAAAGTCACTTGGCGCACTCGCTACCATCCTCTCATAGTAGAAAGCACCCAGAGTCTTTAGGAAAATATTTTTCATCTCCTTTTCTTCCATGGGAGGAATCACTTGGGTGGCTACCTCATGCCATCTCTGTGCATATTCTTTGAATGATTCCATGTCCTTCAAGACCATGTCCCTGAGTTGATCACGGTCAGGCGCCATGTCCATGTTGTATTTGTATTGTCTGATAAATGCTTCTCCCAAGTCGTTGAAAGTATGGATATTGACACTGTCCAAACTCATATACCACTTCAACGCAGCACCAGTCAAACTATCCTGAAAAAAGTGAATCAGCAGACGTTGATCATCATTGTGGGTAGACATTCTTCTTATCTACATCACAAGATGAGCACGAGGACAAGTGTTTCCCTTGTACTTTTCTAATTCCGGGACTTTAAACTTCACAAGTATCTTGACATTCGGGACCAAGCATAAATCATTCACATTCTGCCCGAACAATTCCTTTCCCCTGAGGGCCTTCATCTCCCTCTGCATCTTGTCAAACTGATCTTGGAAATCATCCATTCTATTATAGATACCCAAGCCTTCACTTGGTGTAGGAAAAGGACGATACATATCATCATTAGCAAATGGGACCATATTCACCAAAGGAGGTGCAGCAGGAGTAGCATGCACCACAGGAGGTGCAGGACGAGCAGTAGTCTAAACAACTGGAGTAACTTGAGGATCAAGATTGAAACCTTTAGGCACAAAGTTCTTTGGCATTCCCTATGGACAACCTTGAGGCATGCGATTCTGAACAACAGCTGGAGTAGCAGACACATGAACAATCATAGCTTCAGTAGTAACCCTTGTCTGTTGAGGCTGAACACTCGGTTGCTGATTCTGAGCATCCACCAGAGATTCCATTAGAGCAGTGATATTGGCCATGTCGGCCTTCAGAGTAGAAACTTCCTCGCGCAGCTCGCTATTCTCTTGTTCTAAGTTGTCCATCTTCCTTCTGAAATTAGCTCGAGTATTGTAGTGGTGAGACATCATGTTGAACGAAGTAAAGAAGCTTGGTAAGACACATGTATATGAATAACAAATACAAGAAACATGTGCAATATGATTCATGATATGCAATGCACATTATTTATTTTATTATTAATATTTCAAAGGATTTAAAGGTTTATAGACACATTGCAAATATCAAAGTAATAACACATTTTAAATACTAAATTTTTTTATTATAATAACTTCAAAATGGATTACAAGTTTCAATAATCCCAATTACAAGATGAAAATAAAGTCTAAAACCCTAAGAAGTAAAGCTGATGGAGATCACTCTATACGCTGGCTCTTCCTTGTAAGTCTGGCAATTTGAGCCTTCAACCTCTGGTTTTCTTCCGCATATCTGGTGGCAACCTCCTTCCAATCACCCGAATCATGAAGTGAGCAACTAGCATCTGACTGAAGCTTAGAGGAAAATAAATCCCCTTGCTTCTCCATGCTCTCTACAGCCTGAATCTCAAGAATCTCAAGCAAGTCGTCTTTCTCCTTCAAGTCTGCTCTATAGGAAATCTCTAAAGTTTGGCACTTATTCTTCCAAGCATCCTTTTCCTGTTGCATCCTGACAAAAGCAAGTTGTAGCTCTTCCACATCATCCAATAGGGGAGGAGTGGTCTTCACAAACAAATCAGGCATAGGTGCTTCCCGGAAATACGGCATCTTCAACTGAATAGCTCTCGTTTAGACCCACTAAAGATAAGGCTCCAAAGAAACAGCCCCTCTAGTTCCCAGGTCTTTTCTACTCTTCCTATGAATGTGACGCCAGGCCTTTGTGTTGTACCCCAAAATTTTCCCTCTCATTTTTCAAGACCTTTCTCACAACGATTCTCAAGGTTCAAGGTTCCACAAGTGCATAGGGATTTTCCAGTATCAAGATTAAAAGGAAACTGTCAAGAAGGGAGAAAACAAATAAAAATAATATTTTGACAAATTTAGAGAAAAAACAAGTGCTCTTCAATTCAGCTCTTTGATTGGCCTTTTGGCCTCTTTTGATGCAAGCTTGGCTTGCATCCTTCGACTGGGCATAGGCCTCAGGCACGTTTTGGTTTGGATTCACAAGGAAAAAAGCCTCCTGTAGTCTATTTTGTTTCCAAGGCAAAAGGCTCTCTTTTAGCATCCTTCGATTTGCACTTTTTGTTCCCTATATGGCTCTTTCGAATATGGACATTTTGGCCTCCTACATGCACCTTTCGTTTAGACATGTTGGTTCCCTTTATACAAGCTTTGTTTGAACATAGATCTTTTACATGTTGGCATGAAGTCGCAAGACAGGGACCCTCTATGTACACTCTATCGTTTGGCAACATGTAACCCCTGGCAGGCAAGCCTTCGATTGGACATGAGCCACCTTCACACAAAATCTTCGATTGGAGTTTTGGTTCCCTTTGAATCAGCATCTTTCAAACCCAACTCTGAATCCTTTGACGCAGTCTTCTTTAGTACATTTCTAGAACTCTTCGACACAAGTGGAAAATAGGATTTTGAAAGAACACTGATCAAATCTTTGGACCATGCTACATGATCTTACTTTATAGGCCTTAATGCTTGTATTTCACTCCATAATTAATTGCTTACATTTTGGATTAAGTTATTGTCCACGTGAATAAACCTTTTTCCAGAAGAATATTTTCTTGAAAGTGAACTTGCTAGTACAGATCCTGTCCTAAGCCCATGCTTTGTTTAAATCTTGTTTGTACTTCACCATAAGTCAGGGGAGTCAGCCCCTTTTAACCAACAACTTCAGTACTTCACCTTGGGATCTGGGAAAATCTGACTTAGCTTAATATTCACGTTTCAGCCAAGCCACCTTTTTGTTTAAACTCCCAAACCTTTTCTATATAAATAGAGAAACCATTGACAAAGAAAGGGTCCAGATTTTTTGCTAGAGAGAAAAATCATAAAAATCCTCAAACACTCAAACTCTCTCATATTCTCAAACTCTCCAACATTCTCAAACCTTCAAAACTGTAAGATTTTTTCATAAAAAAAGCCTCAGTAGTGTACTTTTTGATTTACTTCCCCTAAACTGTAGCAATCTTCGATTCACGCATCACCATCATATACTCCCTTTCTATTCAGTGACTGCCCAAACCAAGCAGTAACGGAACTAGCTTCAGGAAGATCCCAACGAAGCTCCTTCCACCATCAAAGAAGTCACCTACAGCTCTTTCGATTAAACACTTCAAGAGGTAAGTTCTCTCTAAACTTGGAACTCTTTCATTTAAATATCATATGCACATGCCAATAAAGAAAAATGTAGATATTTATAGACCATGTTTTAGCATTCGATTCTGACTGCCCATATGCTGAAAACTCGACTTTAATTAGTTATATTTTGGACTTTGAGACCCATTGGTTTTTGTGTTAACCCCTGGACTGTAGTTATGTTTGGATGTTGCATTTTAAGAACTTAAGACAGGTTTGTTATACCCTTCAATTTGCTAGCTGCACAAGCCTTTCGAATCACAATCTGAGGGCCTAATATGCTTACAAGGAGTCAGCAAGGAGCCTGTAGAAAAGCCAGAACCTTGTTGCTTCCAGGCCTCAGACGAAAGCCAGAACCTTACTGACTCCAACCCCCAGTCGAAGGATACAGAAAGGCAAATCGAAGAGCATGACTCCACTGACTCCGGACCCCAAATTGAAGGAAGCCAAAGAACGCAGAATCGAAGTTTGTTCCTTCCTGAATCGAAAGACCTTTTTTTCTTTCCTTTATTTTATTTTTGCCTTTATATTTTCATGATATTAAATATGGTTGTAATAGTGTAAGGTTTTATCTTTTTTCATTTTATTACTTTTGTATGCTTGCTAGTAAAATAGGAAATGTATGGCAAGATAAAATCAACAAGTAGACAACCCCTAATGAAATACTAAATGCATGCAAATAAAACACATTATTCATACATGCACCCCTAGGGTAATTCCACTTGTTTCCTTATAAAAAATAGTCATTTTATGCATGTGAGATGTCTTAGCAAAAATAATCAAAATACAAGATCATAGTCCCTCAATGACGTTACGAATGTTGCCTTACAAATGATCTTAGTCCCTCAAGAGAAATGCTAAGATACCTTGCAATATTTCTAATCATGGTTATACGATTACCCGCACCCGTCTTGTTTACATCCAAAGATAGGGTTGTTTACCAAATCAATGGTAAGACAACAATGTCAAAGGAAAAGAAAATGAACAAGAAAGACTTTTGAGTAGGTATAATGCTCCTAATTACTTGCTCAATTTCAAACAAACATCCTTGTTATTTTCAAAACAAACACCTACACTTTCAAACATCTTACAAAATTGAAAACATTTTCAAAAGATCAACATCTTTGTATACATTCTTACGAACGAGAATCATTACAAAGATTGCCTAAACAATGGCCTCTTTACAAAATACTTTCAAAAACCACACAAAGCACAATTTCAAACAAAAGCAAGTGATCTAGCAAGTAACTAAGAGCCCATGGAAAACCATGGATGAAAAGGGTGCTAATACCTTCCCTTTTCCTAATCTACCCCCCGAACTCAAGAAACAATCTCAAAGGTCTTTCCTGTGCTTTTTCACCTTTCCTTTTGCATAAAAGAAAATTTGATGGCGACTCTTGCTAACCGAAACATTTGCGATCAAACACAAAACCTTCAAGTCAGTTCTCCCACCATACCACAGAACTGGCGACTCTGCTGGGGAAAATTATAAAAGTGGGGTTACCTTAGGGTTAGATCACATTTACTTGCTTACATAGTTTGGCTTGTATGCTTTACATTATGGTTCTTTGTTTGGCTTTGAATCCTCTACCCAGATTTGGGATACATTATAGGTAAGTAGTAATACATTGTGGAAACTGTGTGGGGTATACTGATATGGTCTAAGAAATAGCTACGTTAGTGCGACATATTTGTGGGTACCGGTAGCCTTTGAGTTAATCAAAGAGGATACGGGGCTGTTGAGTGATGTCATAAAGCACTAATGAACTTTTAGAACCTTTACTTGACCAACTTGGCCTTTAGGATGTAGTGAGATGACCGGCTTTAGTGCAGTCTGAAGTTGGTAGTTACTCGATACTAAACTCATTAAGGTTTGGTTTCTTGGGATATTTCGGTCTCCATTAAAGAGGCTTGTACTGAAACAATGACCAAGGAAACAAACCAGTGATATTGAGCATCTTATAACCCGGTTACTATTACTAGGACAGGTTTAAGCCAACTAAACTTAAAGAGGGTACTTACCTATAAAACTCCATGCAAGCCTAAACCTAAGGATTTGTTTGCTTTGTATATGCATACTTGTACATAACATCATGAACATCATATACATCCACTAACCATTTCAAGGGTTTTGGGATTCATCTTTGTTCTTGTTTTGTAGGATATGGATTCACTTCGCAGGAAAACCATTCAAGTCAATCTTGTAAGGACCCCTTCACAACTCAAGGACCTAGCTTCAAGGATTCCTGAAAACTCTCCATTTACCGAGAGACATGGTCTCCTACTCAACTTGGTCATCTCCAACACAGATGAGGACATGATGAAGGTTCTTTTTCAGTTCTTTGATCCTTTACACCATTACTTCACATTTCCCGACTATCAACTTGTGCCTACTTTGGAAGAATTCTCCCAACTCTTGAGGATTCCCATTCTCAATCAACTACCTTTCAACGGTACAGAAAGAGATCCAAAGCCAGAAGAGATTGCTCAAGCTTTACACTTGCACTCATCTGATATCACAACTCATTGGGAAACAAGGAGTGGTGTCAAAGGTTTCTTAGCAAAGTTCTTGTTTGAGAAAGCCCAAAGTTGTTGGAACTCCTCGGACTTGCAAGCCTTTGAGTAAATTGTGGCTCTCATCATCTATGGGATGGTTTTGTTTCCAAATCCTGACCAACTCATAGATGTCAATGCCGTCAAAATCTTCATGTCACGCAACCGGGTGCCTACTTTGCTAGGAGACATCTTACACTCTTTTCACACTCGCACAATGAGGAAAAGAGATGTCCTTATGTGTTGCACTCCTCTCTTGGAAAGATGGTTTATTTCTCATCTTCCCAAATCTGTATTAAAGAAAGAGCAAGGTTCAAGGTGGTCACAAAGGTTGATGACGCTCAAACATTCATACATTCATTGGTGCTCCCGATCCATAGAGAATGTTACTATTGTTGACCATTATGGAGAATTTTCTAATGTACCTTTACTTGGAATTAGGGGAGGAATCACCTACAACCCCTGCTTAGCTTTAAGACAGTTTGGTTACGCCCGAAGGGATGGCCCACACGAGATGCTAATTCAAGGTTTGGTATTTGACTACAACAACGATAATCAAGGTCTTCACCAGAGATTCATCCGAGCTTACAGGATGTTAAACAAGGTAGATAGAAAGACGTTGGGACACAAGTATTCCATCCCTCTTGAGCCTTACCTCAAATGGGTACGAAATCGTGCTCAGAGTCTTATGATGCCTTACCCCTCCATTCTCCCAGTAATCATTGAACCTGTCATGGAAGGAGATGTTCCATACACTATCCTACATCCTGACATGCCCACTTCTCTTGAAGACCTACAAAGAGATTGGATACAACTCAAGGGAGAGCGAGATAATTTTGAAGCCTAATTCTATGTAAGCGAGAAAAAGGTTTTGGAACTCACTAGGCTACTTAATAAGGAGCAGACTCGCAATGCCTACATCGCGCCAAAGAGGATGTGCACTACCTTTTTATCTTAGAGCCTTTGTATTTAATTATAAGCCCAAGAGGCATTGATGTACTCAAGCTTTAACTTATTAATATAACGTGTGTTTCCTTTTTGTCTAAAACAAATTTGAATCTTTGAAATCCTTAAAATCATTACATATGCATATATCATTCATCATAACATAAGCAGGTCTTTTGCAACAAGTCTCCTCATCTCTCTACTGTTTATTTCAGTAAGATGGATCTCGAGCAAACAGTGAAGGACCTCCAAGCTCAGAATACATAATTTCAATAGTTTCTCTTGACCTTAGCCAAAGGACAAGAAGAGTTGAAAACTTTGTTGGCCAAGGAGAAGAAAAAGAAGACAAAGAAGGTAACCGGAGTCCTAAACATGGGAAGAAGATTTCATGAGCAGACAAGAAGGACCTTAAACTTTGCAACGAGATCCGATGAAAGAGACAATCAAGATGGGAAAGTCAAGGAAATAGTCGTCCCGTCAGAAGAGGAATAGGAAGAGGAAGAAGAAGACTATTCTGAAGAACAATACCCTCCAGCTGATGACAAGTATAGACATCTCGAAGAGCGATTGAGTGCGATGGAAATCCAAAAAGTGCCTGGCTTGGACTTTGAGGAACTGGGTTTAGTGTCGGGGATTGTTATTCCTCCTAAATTTAAAGCACCTGTGTTCGCCAAATATGACGGAGTTTCATGCCCTAAAATGCATCTCTGGTCATATGTGAGAAAAATCCAACCCCATACCGCTGACAAAGACTTATGGGTACACTTCTTCCAAGACAGTCTGTCTGGAACTCAACTTGACTGGTTTTACCAACTATAAAGAGCCAACGTCCATAACTGGGAAGATCTTGCTGCAACCTTCTACAAACAATACTAATACAATGTTGATCTTGCGCCTACCCGTACTCAACTCCAAAGTATGGCTATGGTTTCCAATGAAGGTTTCAAGGACTATGCGCAAAAATGGAGAGATTTAGTCGGAAGAGTTCAACCCCTTCTATCTGAGAGAGAGTTGGTAGAAATGTTGTTGGGCACATTGTTTGGTCCCTTCTTCAATCATTTAATTGGAAGTTCATCTGCAGGTTTTATTGAACTGATATTAACCATAGAAAGGGTAGAGGTCGAGATAAAGAGTGGAAAGATTCAGAAAGATACATCCTCCTCTGTTGCTATAAGGAAGCCATTTATCGGAAATAAGTAAGTGGTTGCTGTATATCCGCAAATAAACCAAGATAAGACCGAGCGTCGTCCAATGGTGGGGGCTGTTATGATTCCTAAACCTGCGTCTGATCAGCAAAGAAACAACCAACCGAGGATGGAAAGACCAGTCAGGAAATTCACCAGAATTAACATGACCCTATCTCAGGTATTACCGCATATACTAAGATCCAATTTGGTGACCTTGAAAGAAGCTCCGAAAAACCCCAACACAACATCTCCTCATTATCATCCCAATGCCCGTTGTGCATACCACTCTAAAAGTCCCGGCCACGACACTAATAATTGTTGGGCTCTAAAGAACAAAATACAAGACCTCATTGAAGCAAAAGAGATTGAATTCGATGCACTCAAAAAGCCAAATGTCATTTCTGCCCCTATGCCCAGACATGGCCGTAATACCAATGCCATTGAAGAAGAATTGTTTGTTACTTCAGTTGATGAACTTATGACCCCGCTTCTGACTATTAAAATGAACTTGTTGAATATCGGTGTGTTCCCGGGCTGTGATGAAGTTTGCCATTTCTGTTTGTCCTCACCAACCAGATGTCCTTTGTTGAAAGCAGGCGTTCAGTACCTAATAGATAACAAAGAAATTTTATTTGAAAAGACTTCTGTTCCACCTATTCCTTTTGAAGATGTTTCTATCATTACCATTTCTATCAATTCTTCCAGGATCTCCACCAAAAGACCCGTTAGAATTACATCAGTTCCGAAAGAAACTCTTTTAATAATTACAATGCCTGGACCAATCCCATATTCGTCAGACAAGACTGTACCATGGAATTATGGAGGGGATGTCTACTACCATGGTATCAAGCAGGATTGGCCAGCCACCGAAGATTCAAGTTCCGAGAAAGTGGATTCCAACGTCAGTAATATTGCAGGGACTAGTAAGATTACCCGAAGTGGTAGGATCTTCTCTCTAGAAATTGCTCCCTCAAAGGCTATTTCTGGACCCGTAATCATTCCTGTTGTTGTTGCCCCTCCGAAGGTTATTCCCGGTCCTACAATCATCTCCACCAATACTCCAACTGACAAAGCCGTTACAACCCCTGCTATCATTCCTACTGACACTCCTGCTGTCGAGTTAACTAAAACTCGAGGTAAAAGTATTTTGATTGAGCCTGTCCGAACGAAGGATCAGTCATTGGTTGTCCCTGAGACCTCCCGAAAAGAGATGGAGGAAATTATGAAGAACATAGAGAGAAGCGACTATGATGTAGTTGAACAACTGGGGCAAACTCCCTCTAAAATTTCCATGCTGGCATTACTACTATGTTCCGAAGCGCATGAAAAAGCTTTGGTAAAATTCCTGAAAACTGCCCATGTACCCCAAGAGACATCTGTCGATCAGTTTCAAGACTGCGTAGCCAGCTTGAATGCAAATAATGGTCTAGGTTTTTCGGATGTTGATTTAACGCCAAGAGGAAGGAAGCATAATGAAGCATTGCATGTCTCAGTTGAATGTAGGCGCACAACCTTGGCTCATATTTTGGTGGACACAAGCTCATCTCTGAATGTACTGCCTAAAAAAGCTCTTGATAGGCTTGGCTGTGAGGGATTGACATTGAAGCCAAGTAACATAGTAGTAAGGGATTTTGACGCCTCGAAAAGGATGGTACATGGGGAAGTGGATATCCCCATAAAAGTTGGAACCCAAACATTTGATTCAACTTGTTATGTAATGGATATCCGTCCCTCATATTCCTGCTTGCTAGGCCGACCGTAGATTCACAATGTTGGCACTGTCACTTCTATGTTGCACCAAATGCTGAAATATTTGATTCAAGGGAAGATTATCACCGTTCATGGATAAGAAGAGTATATGATCATCCATCTCAATTCCTTCGGATATGTGGAATTAGATGGTGAATTTATTGAAACTCCATTCCAACAATTTGAAGAGGTCCTACAAGATATAGCAGTAACCAAGGTTGTTCCCAAGATCACAAGGCCTCTACTCTGGATGTCATCTCTGAAGGATGCCAAAGCAGTGGTAGAAGAAGGTGGGTGCACTATCAGGGGGAAACTCCCAGATTTCCCATACAAGTCTGACAAGTTTGGCATGGGTTTCACTTTAAGTGCTCAAAAGGCTGTATGCCGCGCTCGTGCCGGAGGACCACCCTTGAAGATCAGCAACTGCGAGGTCAATGCCGTAGAAAATGATGAAGATAGCTGTGACTTGGAAGGATGGATATTTCCAACTGTCAGTGGAGGGCTCAGCAACTGGGAGGCTAGAGATTTTATCCTGATCACATTTATCCCACAGTAATTTGTCTTTACATTTTGTTGGATCTGTAATATTAAAATAATTCGCACTCTTAAAACCTTGTGTCTTACCCGAGGCACAACGGTCCATTTGTAAGGGTTATTATCTCATTTTCATATGTCATCAATGAATCATGGACATTTTTGCATACAAACTTTTGTGCTCATTGTTTTTATTTTTACATTTTTTATTTTATTCAAGGATAGTTATACCCTTACACACACTCACACTCACAATGCAGGTACACATCCATTCGGGATCCCATGGGTAACAATACTGCTATGGCCTTTTGTGACTCTGAGAATCTAATCTACCAATCCGAAGACGAAGGTGAGGAATATTGTGAAGTACCAGGGGAACTTGCCAGACTACTACAACAATAAGAGAGAACCATTCAGCTTCACGAAGAACCCGTGGATACAATCAACCTAGGTACCGAAGAAGACAAAAAAGAGGTCAAGGTGGGTGCCAATCTAGAACCCAGTATCAAGGAGCGTCTGATTCGTTTGTTACACGATTATGTTGAAGTCTTTTCCTGGTCGTATGAAGACATGCCAGGACTTGATGCAGATATTATGGTACATCGTCTGCCTACAAGAGAGGATTGTCCTCCAGTAAAGTAAAAGGTTCGCCGCATGAGGCTTGATATGTTAGAAAAGATTAAAGCAGAAGTCATGAAGAAATTCAACGCTGGATTCTTGGATGTCACCTCTTATCCCCAATAGGTTGCCAATGTTGTTCCCGTGCCCAAAAAGGACGGCAAAGTATGAATATGTGTGGACTACAGAGATTTGAATAGGTCAAGCCCTAAGGATGATTTTCCACTCCCCCGCATTGATATTATAGTTGAAAATACGACACAACACAAAGTGTTTTCCTTCATGGACGGTTTCTCAAGTTAAAATCAAATCAAAATGGCGCCTAAAGACATGGATAAAACAACGTTTGTTACGCAGTGGGGCACTTTCTGCTATAAGGTGATGCCATTCGGACTAAAGAATGTTGGGGAAACCTATCAGCGTGCCATGGTAGCTTTATTTCATGATATGATACATCACGAAATAGAAGTCTGTATGGATGATATGATAGCCAGATCTCAAACAGAAGAAGAGCATCTTGATCACTTATAAAAAACTGTTTGAGGGACTGAAGAAGTACAAGCTGAGATTGAATCCAAACAAATGCACATTTGGGGTACGGTCTGGTAAAATCCTATGTTTTATCATCAGTAAAAAAGGTATTGAGGTCGATCCTGCCAAAGTTAAAGCAATACAAGAGATGCCTGCTCCTAGTACTGAGAAGGAAGTCAGAGGATTCTTGGGGCGTTTGAATTACATTGTCAGATTCATCTCTCACTTGACAACTACTTGTGAGCCGATCTTCAAATTGTTGAAGAAAGATCGAGTAGTCAAATGGAATGACGAGTGCCAAGTTGCTTTTGACAAAATCAAATAATACTTACAAGATCCTCCTGTGTTGATTCCACTAGTCGAGGGAAGACCATTAATCATGTATCTGACTATTTTAGAAAACTCGATGGGGTGTGTATTGGGGCAGCATGACGAGTCTAGCCGAAAAGAGCATGCTATTTATTACCTGGGCAAAAAGTTTACCAACTGTGAAACAAGATATTCACTGCTCGAGAAAACTTACTGCGCTCTGGCATGGGCTACTCGCCGGCTAAGATAGTATATGCTGACTCATACTACTTTGTTGATATCTAAAATGGATCTGATAAAATACATCTTCGAGAAGCCTGCTCTCTCTGGGAGAATAGCAAGATGGCAGATGATCCTAATGGAATATGACATACAATATACTACCCAGAAAGCAATAAAGGGAAGTGTATTAGCCGATCACATTGCTCATCAAGCTGTAGAAGACTACCAGTCCATAAAATTCAAATTTCTGGATGAAGACGTCGTGACATTAGACAACTTTAAAGAATTTAGGCCATATGACAGACCTGAACAAGGATCTCGATGGACCCTGTTCTTTGATGGGGCATCCAATGCATTTTGCAATGGTATCGGTGTCGTACTCATATCTTCGGAAGGGTGTCATACTCCCTTTACCGCAAGACTCTGCTTCAATTGTATAAACAACATGGCAGAATACGAAGCGTGCATTTTTGGTCTCAAAGCTGCCATAGATTTGGGGATCAAATCCTTAAATGTATTCGGAGATTCAGCTTTGGTCATCAGCCAGATCAAAGGGGAATGGGACACCAAGCACCCTAACCTTATCCCCTACAAAGAACATGTGCTGACATTGATCCCACATTTTGATAAGATTACCTTCAAGTATTTCCCGCGAGAAGAAAATCATCTAGAAGACGCTCTAGCGACAATGTCATCTATGTTTAAACATAATTGGGATAACGAGGCTCCCCAGATCACCATCAAACGAATGGAGGAACCAGCACACTGTCACGAGATTAATACTGAAGAAGTAGTGGACCAGCTTTGGTTCCACAAAGTCAAGAGGTATCTCGAGGATCAAGAATATCCAGAAGGAGCTTCAGTCAATGATAAGAAGTTCTTAAGGATATTCTCTGCTAAATTCTTCCTTAGTAATGGCATTCTTTACAAATTCAATCATGACTATGTGTTACTTCGGTGTGTAGATAAGGTTGAAGCTGAAAGGATCATGTCTGAATTGCATGAAGGAACTTTTGGCACCCATTTCAGTGGGCATACGATGGCAAAGAAAATCCTACGGGCAGGCTATTACTGGTCTACCATGGAAGCAGATTGCTATCAACACTCTCAAACCTGCCACAAGTGTCAGATTTATGCTGACAAGGTGCACGTACCTCCGATTCCTCTGAATGTATTGACGACTCCTTGGCCCTTTGCTATGTGGGGGATTGACATGATTGGGGAAATCAAGCCAACAGCCTCCAATGGACACCGCTTCATCTTAGTGGCCATTGATTATTTTACAAAGTGGGTGGAGGCAGCTTCCTTCGCTTCCGTTACCAAGAATGTTGTTGCTCGTTTCATCAAGCAAAATCTCATTTGCCAGTACGGTATCCCGGAGAGTCTCATCACTGACAATGGTACAAATCTCAACAACACTATGATCACCGCCTTGCACGAACAATTCAAGATTCAGCATCATAATTCTTCTCCTTACCGGCCGAAGATGAATGGTGTTGTTGAAGCTGCAAATAAGAACATTAAAAAGATCATACAGAAAATGACAGTCACATATAAAGACTGGCATGAGATGCTACCATTCTCTCTCCACGGGTATTGTACCACGGCTCGCACATCAACCGGGGCAACACCCTATTCTCTGGTTTACGGCATGGAGGTTGTCTTGCCTATCGAGATCCAGAACCCCTCTTTGAGGATTATGAAGGATGCAGGGCTGAACGAAGACGATTGGGTCCATACTTGACTTGATCAACTGAACTTGATTGATGAGAAGAGACTTACTGTTGTTTGCCATGGTCAAATGTATCAAAAATGGATGATCAAGGCTTTCAACAAGAAGGTCAGACGCCAAGTGTATCAAGTTGGGGATCTAATGATCAAACGCATCATACTGCCACAAGGTGATCCCAGGGGAAAATGGACTCCTACCTATGAAGGACCATTTGTAATCAAAAACATTTTCTCTAGTGGGGCAATGATCTTTACCACCATGGACGATAACGACCTGCCGCATCTTGTGAACGTGGACATAGTCAAAAGATACTATGCATAAGAGACCCGTTAGGTTGACATACCTAGGAAAAACAAGGGCATCCCAGCGAACCAAAAAGGTTCGGGAAAAAATTAGGGATAAAACAAAAAAATCTGCACACCCGGCAAGTTGAAAACCCGAAAGGGCGGCTTGGGGAAAAAAACGGTTTCCCGGTGGACTGAAAACTCGAAAGGGCGGTCCAGGAAAAAGTTAGGGAGTTAAAGCATATGACTATGTCCCGTTGGATCACCTGACGGAAAACCTTTGGCTTCAACTTGTGAACTCGCCATTCCGACCAATTCAATCATCTTCTGACAAGGCAACAAATAGACAAGATGTTCAGAGATACAAAGGCTATAGCAGAATGGGAACCCCATGGGATAGATACACATAGCTATCTTTTCTTTGTATTAAAATTTTCATTTTTTTCTTACGACGGCGTTCTCCTACTAGAATGTTTGTCTCACTGTACAAAAATATTTACTCAAAATCAATACAAAGATATCCCTTTGAAAGTACAAGAATTGTCTGTTTTTCTTTACGCTTGTGTTTTGTTTACAAAAACGTCCAATGATTCATTGTTGAGCATATGCATTTGAACATAAATATTGTTTCCAAATAAACAGAAGAAAATTACTAATGGCTTTAAGAGGTAAGGAAATATCTCTAAGATATTTCCATAAATCCCCCACATTTTGCAGTCTAATTCCCAGCGGAACAAACTTCCAATTATCAATCCCCAATAGAAGTCATCAAAATTCTTAGGATTCCCCAATAGGATTTTACAAGCAGTACATGGCATTTCCTTTACAACAGGGTTTATTTCTCTAAACAGAAATTCGTCAACACTTAGACTTCACAAAATGAAGACTTATACTCTATATCCTCAGCAGCAACCAGGGATTTATTTCCCCCAATCCAACAGCAGTGTAACAAACTAGCTCACATACGCATACATTGCATCCATATATCATAAACATTGATAACGCGAATGCATTATACTATGCATTTCATACAACATAAACATTGCATATTAGCTAACATTTTACCTTTTTCAGGATAAGATTAACCAAACAGCTACCATTAACAATATTCAAAGTTTTCAGATACAATATAGATACGCTCCAGACACGGATGCCATCCTGCTACTCACTCAAATTCAAGTCTCAGATACAGTACAGATATGCTCCAGACACGGATGCCATCCTGTTACTCACTCAAATTCAACTCTCAGATACAGTACAAATACGCTCCAAACACGGATGCCATCCTGATACTCATTCAGATTCAGCTTTCAGATACAGTTCAGATACGCTCCAAACACGGATGCCTTTCTGATACTCATTCAGATTCAGCCTTCAGATACAGTATAGATACGCTCACGAACGCTATTCTGATACTCATTCAGCTCTTAGATACAGTATAGATACGCTCCAGACGCGGACGCCATTTTGATACTCATTCAGTTGCAACTTTCAGATACAGTTTAGATACGCTTGAAACACGAATGTCATTCTGATAGTTATTCAGTTACTCATTCAGATTCAACCTTTAGATACAGTACAGATACGCTTCAGACATGGATGCCATTCTGATACTCATTCAGATTCAACCTTCAGATATAGTACAGATACGCTCACGGACGCCGTTCTGATACTCATTCAGCTCTCAGATACAGTATAGATACGCTCCAGACGCGGACGCCATTCTGATACTCATTCAGTTGCAACTTTCAGATACAGTTCAGATACAGTTCAGATACGCTTCAAACACGAATGCCATTCTGATACTCATTCAGTTTCTCTTTCAGATTCAGCAATCACTTTTAGATGGCATCTACAAGCCCATCTCCAGCAAATTTCTATCACCTCTCCAAATGGAATCTTTAAGCCCATTCCCTCTACCATCACGTCACCGAGTGCAAATTTATGGGCACTCTAGTGTCCAATCATCTTCCACCTTCGAGTCACGAATGGCAAAACTCGCTAATCTAACTCTTCAGGCTTAAGAAGATTGAACAGGGGCAGTTTTTGTACCCCAAAATTTGCCCTCTCATTTTTCAAGACCTTTCTCACAAGGATTCTCAAGGTTCAAGCTTGCACAAGTGCATTGGAATTTTCCAGTATCAAGATTAAAAGGAAACTGTCAAAAAGGGAGAAAACAAATAAAAATAATATTTTGACAAATTTAGAGAAAAAACAAGTGTTATTCGATTCAGCTCTTTGATTGGCCTTTTGGCCTCTTTTGATGCAAGCTTGGCTTGCATCCTTCGACTGGGCATAGGCCTCTGGCACGTTTTGGTTTGGATTCACAAGGAAAAAAGCCTCTTGTAGTCTAATTTGTTTCCAAGGCAAAAGGTTCTCTTTTAGCAATCTTCGATTTGCACTTTTTATTCCTTATATGCCTCTTTCGAATCTGGACATTTTGGCCTCCTACATGCACCTTTCGTTTGGACATGTTGGTTCCCTTTATACAAGCTTTGTTTGAACATAGATCTTTTACATGTTGGCATGAAGTCGCAAGACAGGGACCCTCTATGTACACTCTTTCGTTTGGCCACATGTAACCCCTGGAAGGCAAGCCTTCTATTGGACATGAGCCACCTTCACACAAAAGCTTCGATTGAGTTTTGGTTCCCTTCGAATCAGCATCTTTCAAACCCAACTCTGAATCCTTCGATGCATTATTCTTTAGTACATTTCTAGAACTCTTCGACACAAGTGTAAAATAGGATTTTGAAAGAACACTGATCAAATCTTTGGACCATGCTACATGATCTTACTTTATAGGCCTTAATGCTTGTATTTCACTCCATAATTAATTACTTACATTTTGGATTAAGTTATTATCCAGGTGATTAAACCTTTGTCCAGAAGATTATTTTCTTGAAAGTGAACTTGCTAGTACAAATCCTGTCCTAAGCCCATGCTTTGCTTAAATCCTGTTTGTACTTCACCATAAGTCAGGGGAGTCAGCCCCTTTTAACCAACAACTTTAGTACTTCACCTTGGGATCTGGGAAAATCTGACTTTGCTTAATATTCACGTTTCAGCCAAGCCACCTTTTTGTTTAAACTCCCAAACCTTTTCTCTATAAATAGAGAAACCATTGAAAAAGAAAGGGTCCAAATTTTTTTCTAGAGAGAAAAATCATAAAAATCCTCAAACACTCAAACTCTCCCATATTCTCAAACTCTCCAACATTCTCAAACCTTCAAAACTGTAAGATTTTTTCATAAAAAAATCCTCAGTAGTGTACTTTTCGATTTACTTCCCCTAAACTGTAGAAATCTTAGATTCACGCATCACCATCATATACTCCCTTTCGATTCAGTGACTTCCCAAACCAAGCGGTAACGGAACTAGCTTCAAGAAGATCCCAATGAATCTCCCTCCACCATCAAAGAAGTCACCTACAACTCTTTTGATTAAACACTTCAAGAGGTAAGTTCTCTCTAAACATGGAACTCTTTCATTTAAACATCATATGCACATGCCAATAAAGAAAAATGTAGATATTTATAGACCATGTTTTATCATTCGATTCTGACTGCCCTTATGCTGAAAACTCAACCTTAATTAGTTATATTTTGGAATTTGAGACCCATTGGTTTTTGTGCTAACCCCCGGACTGTAGTTATGTTTGGATGTTGCATTTTAATAACTTAAGACAGGTTTGTTATACCCTTCGATTGGCTAGTTGCACAAGCCTTTCGAATCATAACCTGAGGGCCTAATATGCTTACAAGGAGTCAGTAAGGAGCCTGTGGAAAAGCCAGAACCTTGTTGCTTCAAGGCCTCAGACGAAATCCAGAACCTTACTGACTCCAACCCCCAGTCGAAGGATAGAGAAAGGCAAATCGAAGGGCATGACTCCACTGACTCCAGACCCCAAATTGAAGGAAGCCAAAGAACACAGAATCGATGTTTGTTCCTGCCTGAATTGAAAGACCTTTTTTTCTTGCCTTTATTGTATTTTTGCCTTTATATTTTCATGATATTCAATATGGTTGTAATAGTGTAAGGTTTTATCTTTTTGCATTTTATTACTTTTGTATGCTTGTTAGTAAAATAGGAAATGTATGGCAAGATAAAATCAACAAGTAGACAACCCCTAATCAAATACTAAATGCATGCAAATAAAACACATTATTCATACATGCACCCCTAGGGTGATTCCACTTGTTGCCTTATAAAAAATAGTCATGTTATGCATGTGAGATGTCTTAGCAAAAAAATTCAAAATACAAGATCATAGTCCCTCGATGACGCTACGAATGTTGCCTTACAAATGATCTTAGTCCCTCAAGAGAAATGCTAAGATACCTTGAAATATTGCTAATCATGGTTATACGATGATCCACTCCCGTCCCATTTACATCCAAACATAGGGTTGTTTACCAAATCAATGGTAAGACAACAATGTCAAAGGAAAAGAAAATGAACAAGAAATACTTTTGAGTAGGTAGAATGCTCCTAATTACTTGCTCAATTTCAAACAAACATCCTTGCTATTTTCAAAACAAACACCTACACTTTCAAACATCTTAAAAAATTGAAAACATTTTCAAAAGATCAACATCTTTGTATACATTCTTACGAACGAGAATCATTACAAAGATTGCCTAAACAATGGCCTCTTTACAAAATACTTTCAAAAACCACACAAAGCACAATTTCAAACAAAAGCAAGTGATCTAGCAAGTAACTAAGATCCCCTGGAAACCCATGGATGAAAAGGGTTCTAATACCTTCCCTTTTCATAATCTACCCTCCGAACTCAAGAAACAATCTCAAAGGTCTTTCCTGTACTTTTTCACCTTTCCTTTTGGATAAAAGAAAAGTCGGTGGCGACGCTTGCTAACCGCAACATTTGCGATCAAACGCAAAACCTTCAATTCAGTTCTCCCACCGTACCACACTTTGCAATATGCTCCCTAGATTCCTTATGGTCTTCTCCCTCCTTTAGGAATAAATTGCTCAAATGAATACTATTTGGTTTATCCCTCATTGGATAACCAAGTTGTCATCGTGCAAGAACAGGGTTATAGTTAATTCCTCCCTTTGTACCAAGAAGAGGTACATTGGGGAAACTACCACAATTGTCGACAATCTCTATATCATGGTAATCCTGATGATACCAATCAATATCTGAGTGAGAAATTGCCATGATCTTAGGAGCCCAATGGGTTTTCTTTCTGACATCCCAGAAAGCATCAGATTGAGGCATATGAGAAATAAACCATCGGTACAACAGAGGCGTGCAACAGATAATCATCCCCCCATGATAAGAATTCTGAAGATGAATAGAGTAA
Source organism: Vicia faba (assembly GCA_948472305.1). Lineage (NCBI taxonomy): Eukaryota > Viridiplantae > Streptophyta > Magnoliopsida > Fabales > Fabaceae > Vicia > Vicia faba. The sequence goes on along the minus strand of OX451741.1, from coordinate 330,347,316 downwards.
TAAGCATCACCCAACAATGTAAGAATTGGGTTTCCAATCATGAAGATCCTGGTAGCATTAATGTCAACAAGCTTATCCATATTAGGAAATAAAAACAACCCGTAAGCAAGTAGAGCAAAGATCGCCTCAAAAGCGACTGTACTATTCATCCTGGAAAAGTAACGAGCTTTCTCCAATAAGAACTGAGTTGGTAATCCTCTAATCCCTCCTTTAGTAGTCATATGGGCTTCTACCTCAGACTTCCCCAGATGGATCAAAGCAGCAATCTCGTATGGTTTTGGCTCACCCTCCAAACTAGTAAAAGGAACACGATCGGTAATAGGTAAATCCAACAATTAAGAATACTCCTCTAGTGTAGGCATCAACTGATAATTGGGGAAAGTAAAGCAATGATACATCGGATCATAGAACTAGACCAAGGTCGATAGAATACCCTCCTTCATTCTAAGCTTCATGGTAGAAATGATGGACCCATACTTCTTCCAAAAATCTACAGAACACTCAATCTCGGGAATTAGACTAATCAACTCATCTATCTTGGGATCTTTAAAACTGTATTTTCCAGTCTTTCTTTTTCTAGAATCCATAGTCAAAAAGTACCTGAGATATTCACAAATGGTCAACTCTCAAGTCCCTTGAAATAAAATTTCTTCAAAACATGCTTATGAGTGCATGGATGAATGATGCAATAATCACACACAAGATCACAAACATAGGGTTCATAGGTTGAACGTCACGAGCATGAGGTCGAAGGTACTACCCATAAGGTATGGTCTAAAAGTTATCACCTGCCGAACAAGGTTCTAGAGGTTCCCAGAGTCTACATCCTTCCTTCGGATATTACCAACTTCCCGATTAACTCGGTAATTAGTATTGTTCTCAAGAAAAAATCGTCCGAGCATAGTAATGCATGACAACTATTTTCGGATTACTCTGTCATAGCTTCCGCACTACACCTAAAAGGCCAAGATGGGTTAGGTATTCTACAGTCCTCAGCTTCAGTAGGCTCTCATGTTGAAAGCAGCACGTCTTCCCAATTACTCGGTAAATGACACTACAGTCAAAGGGGCCTCCACTAAGTGGAGGATCTCATGCCTCCTTTTTTGGGATTACTCCCTCAAAGTTAACATGACTATACCGTCCGTCCTATCTTAAAGTTTTCCCAAGTCCGGGTATAGGACTTATAAGTAATCACCAAGCACCCTGAAAACCAGGAAAAGTCCAGGCAAACATATATACAACATATAACACATAAACAATAATTGCACACATAAAGATATAAACAAAGATAGGTTTAAACAACTTAGGGATGGATCAGCAAGAGGTCAATCTTTCCCCAGTGAAGTCGCCATTTTTTCTGTAGCGGTAGAAATGTTTAGGACTAAGCCATTGGATTGATTAAACTTATACAGATCAAAATAAAAATCACCACCGCGCTTTATTATTTCCAAAGGAATGGGAAAAGAGCGAATAAACCCAAAAAGAGGGGGAAAGATTCTAGGTAAGGGGGTTGGTTATGCAAAGGGAAGGTATTAGAACCCTAAACATCTACGGTACTCTGCAGGAACCTCTTTGTAAAAATATGTATATTTTGACTATAAAATGTTGTGTAAAAAATAGATGGTGGAGGTGAGAAAAGAAATATTTTTTATGATTTTTTCACCCGCCGCAGTTGCGAACCTTTAGTGCCTACGTACCACATTTCGTGCAATAAGAGATCAGGGTACACGTAATTCATCTTTAAAATTTTTAAAACACATGTGTGTTGGTTAATTTTATGAGATAAGACATCATCGTCATTGTCCGTGTGGAAAACATACTTACTACCCACAATCATGAGAAAGGAGAATTTGCATCATCTCAAAGTGGAGGATATGGCTTAGATTTTAAAATCAACAATGCCTCACTCAACACCCAAGTGGAAAATATCTCACTTCACTACATATTGTAGAAGTATAGTTGTTTGCATCACTACAAGTATTGACAAGAGTCTAATCTTTTGAGAAAGGTTTTTTAAAATAAAAAAAGCCAAAGTGGAAAAATGGTTTGAAATGAGATTGATTTACTTTTAGTCTTCTCACAAAAAAAAATGTCAAGGTATTAGTAAGTTGATTGAGGTTTATTCATGAAAATGTTTTGAAAATGCATGGACCTAAGTCCAAGTTTATTATGAAAGTGGTTCAAGTTTAGAAACAAGAAGAGTTTTCAAAAGGAGGAAGAATATTTTTGAAATTAAAGAAGATGGAAGGAGGAGGAGAGACTATCCTAAAGTATAAGGTAAAAGCTAAGAAGAAGAACCATCTAACCAACAAGAAGCCAATACTTGACATTATCAATCAAGATAGAATTCACATTCTTTAGATTGAAACCAAGCAAGAAAAGATACTAGACCTCTTGAGAGAAACAAGCTTCAAGTGTATTAAGTCTTCACAAAAATTGGGCAGAGTAACGGCTGTATACGGGTGAATTCCAGATTACAAATAAAGAATGTAATCACAATAACCTGCACACTAAACAAATAAACAACCCAATGTCTTGAGGTAAACCTCAAGAACTCCAGACAAAATATCAATTAAGGTCACAAGGTCTCCAACATAGGCCAAGGTTTCTAATCCTAAGTCCAAGAAGTCCAATACTCCATAATGCCAAGGATAGTAACCAAATAGTCCAAGTATCATTAATGTTTTTTATGGTTCATGTTGATTATTAAGTATCTTAAGAAAGAAAAGAAAAGCTCAAGTGAGCAAAATAAAAATGACAAGAATATGAAGGGGCTCAAGTGAGCAAAGATGAAAAATAGCATAGAATGTAAATGCTAAAGTAAATGGTGCATAAAGTAAAGACCATAAGATAAAGCATAAAGTAAAAGCAATTGTTAGAAATCCGCGGTTAGTTGGATGACCATCTTGAAACTTGCATTTGGAACTCATTAGAGGATTGGTAGAACCAAAGCCTCCACACAATGAATTGCATTTTCTTTTTGTCAAGTATATCATCCATTTTGGAATCCTCAAAAGTACCATTTAATGATCAACAATATTTAAGTGATCCGCGTTGACCAAAAGTGATGTAGATCCATTAGAGGATTGGTAGAACCAAAGCCTCCATACAATGAATCTCAAGGTTATTGGATCAAAGAGATAAAATTAACATACTTGGGCTTGCAAACATAGGTTTGGGCCACAGATGATCATTTATTCGAATCGAGACAAAATTTAGCACTATGTTAAGCAATCGTAAGTGGACTTATATAGAAGTCGCACCTATTCTAAGGTCAGTCAATAGCAATCTATGTCCCATTTGTTTTGAGGCATGATATAGAGATCATGCTCCAATAACACTTAATGCAATAAGAAAGGGATAAGATGAAGAGGGGTGGGGAAAAAAAGAATAAACCACATTTGAATCAAAATTTAATCAAACTATTATTAAAATTATTCATCCATATTTATGGAGTTAAACTCAACACCATGGATCCAAATATGTTAATAAAGTTCATGATCAAAATTTCAATCCAAGATCAGCCAGAAAAATATAGAAAAAATTAAATTGTATTTTAAAATAAAAGAATAAGGGTTTAAAATGGTTAAAAATGAAAATAACTGAGAAAAAAGGAAACAATGTTCTAATTAATCAAGAAAAAATAAGTAAGACCATAGAAAAATCAAAAATGGACTCAAATATTTTCATAAATTTTTTGGTAATTTTCTAAAGTCAGAAACTATTTTTAAAATTAAAAGAAATAGGTAAAATAAACAAAAAAAATGATGAAAAATAACAAAGTCAGAAATAAAAAATAAATAAGGTCACTAATATTTGTCACAGTGTCATTGGATCATTCGATATTTTTTTAGAATTTAAAAATGCATAAAAGTATTTTTAAACATTTAAGACAATTCAAATAAAGTGAAAATTTTTAAAAAAATATCAAAACACAAAATAAAATGTAAAAAAATAAAAATCAGAAAGAGAAAAATCAAAAATATTTTTCTGATTTTTTGGACTTAAAATGAATTTTCTATGATTTTTTGAAGTTTAAAACAATTAAATATAAAAATCAGAAAATAAAATAAAAACCAAAAAGATGTGGACCAATGGATGAGAGTCAAAACGCGTTAGTAATCAAATCCAAGGGATCTGGCGTGATTTGCATATCATGGTCATTACTGAATAAAACACTGAATCAAATATAAATCAGATTTTTTTAAAAATACAAATGGCACGCCATCATTGGTTGGAAGATGACACGTTGGTCATCTTTAACCTCCAGCCAACGTGAAATACAGGTCTCTCAAACTGTAAAATCATAAACTCAGACGTATGCCATTCGCTTTGTCTCATCAAGACGAAGACAACCGCACCTTCGCGAAAAATTTATATAAATTGTAGCTCAAGCAGTTTGGAAGGAAAGTTTTGAAAAGGAATTTGAAAATTCATGGCCAAAACGTGTTTTCAATTAAAATAAAGTGTTGCAACTAGAACCGGGGCAATGAGAGTTTCATAATGATATCAAAGTTTGAGAGAATTGGTGAAGGAATCTACCTATTTAAGTTAAGTTGTAGAGCTCTAAAACTGGACTTCTATGGATCAATATAGGTCACGATTCTTAAATGTAATTGTATGGTTAGCTTCAGGGAAGATCAAGGAAGGTGAATTGATAGAAAAAATGGATTGAAAAAGGCTTGAACAATGATTTTGAAGTTACAGAAAAGTGAGTTACGGAGCAAGTTTGACAGGGTGATTTTGGTTGTTCAAGCTTGAGAAAACGAATGGGATAGCTCATGTATTTATAGTAGAAGAAAATGGGATCAAAAGGAAGTGTGAATGATGCAATTTAAAGGGAATTAGTGTGGATATGTATCATGAACAACGTGTGACTTGTTTAGCATCAAAACTCAGCCAAATCGCGCGTTTCATGATGTTAAACGCCTTTGGAAAGTTGCTAAACATTATTAGAAGCAAAAACGCATGGAAAACTTGTGATTAGAAGTCAAAACAAAGATTTCAAAATCTGACTTGTGATGAAACTTTAGTTTCAAGTTACCAAATTCAAATCAATGGCATTCTCAACTCAAGGGGTCTTAAGGTATGGTTCTTGATGCTTTAGAAATATGAGATTACAAGCTTTGAAATGGGAAAATAATGGAATCAAATGGATGTTTGATCTGAAATTTTCATTGAGTCAAAGTTGGGAAAAAGAAGTTGACTTTCTATACTTAGAAATATTTCAAATTTTTCATCAAAAAGTGACCTATAATGTTTTGCATCCAAACATGTCCTTGCTCTTGGAATTTGCTCTTGACCAAAAAATATAGAATGAAATAGACCTATTGAATGACATTTTGAAACTTGAACCATTCAAAATCTCCAAAAAAAATGAGAGAGTTATGAATAGTTGAAGTTGGCAAAAAATCATGAAATGACCTATAATCTTTTGTATCCTTAGGGCATCTTCCATCAATTTTCTTACTTTTCACATGAAATAAGGAATAAAGACCACATCATCAAGATAATTGTGGAAAAAGAGTGGGCTCAAGTTGATAAAAATTGACCAAGTTATGGTCATTTGAAGTCACATGGAGAGATTTGAGGGTTCATCTAGAGGACTTGTAATCTTTCTTCATCACCAAGTTTCTTCCACATGAAAACTCCTTGAAAATTTTGAAGTGATTTGTTAATAACCCTTTGAAGAGAAGGATGTTTTTGGAATCACTCAAAAATACCAAAATATGAGTAATATATACTTATTTGAAGTTCAAAACCCTAGCTCCTAGATCAAGAAAATGCTTTGAGGAACTTTGATAATTTTAAACAACCTTCTTATACCAACACTTTTTCTTTGTAAATAGATATTGTTGAGGATGATTATGAGAACTCATAGCAATCAAAACCACTTCCATATCTTGATAATTGAGAGAAATATGCACTTGTGACCAATGGGAACAAGGCCTTGTCCAACCATGACAACTTCTTCAATCAACCCCTTGTACTTTTGAATAAATCTTGACTTTGAAATATGTTGAACCAAAAAAAACCTTGCAATGCTATTTCTTCCAAAAAAACTTCAATGGTGAGGTTTGAATTTCTCAAGCTTTATTGACTAGGGCATGGAAATAAACTCATGAACCCATGGATCAACTTGCTCAGCCACGTTGCCTTTACCTACATTATTAACAAGTAAGACAAACCAACATTGCATTTTATTAATTAAAAGGGAAGTCAAAACAAAACATACATGTTCACAAAAGAAAAACAAGTCAAGGTGCCTGGTGATTCCTCAAAGAGCAAAGCTAAATATAGGGAGGAGAACCAAAAGCCCTAATGTGGTCTTGTTTTGATTGAATCAATATAGTATGATGAAGGGATCTTAGTTGCAAAAATTTGGGTACAACAATCGTGCCAGTGCACTTGAAACATTTCGAGACGCGATGAGATGCCCCTGAGAAATATCCAAGAAGTTGATATGGTTAATGTTTGGGGAATTGACTTCATGGGTCCATTTCCATCATCCATGGGAAATAAATCCATACCCGTAGATGTCGACTACATCTCTAAATAGATCGAAGTTATCACCTCACCTACAATTAATGCACGAGTAGTTATCCAAATGTTTAAGAATTATATTTTTCCCAGGTTTGGAGTCCCTCAACTCTTCATAAGCGACGGTGGATCCCATTTCATTTCTAAGATCTTAGAGAAACTCTTAACTAAGTATAGTGTAAAACATATGGTAGCAACATCTTATAATCCACAGACTAGTGACCAAGTTGAAGTGTCAAACAGGGAAATAAAATAAATTCTTGAGAAAACTGTCACAATATCCAGAAAGGATTGGTCATACAAACTTCAAGATGCACTATGGGCCTATAGGACTGCCTTTAAAACCCCATAGGAACAACCCCATTTAATCTAGTCTATGGAAAATCATGTCACTTACCTTTCAAACTAGAACACAATGCTTATTGAGCTATAAAAAACCTAAACATGGATTACTTAACAGCTGGTAACAAGCGCATATTAGACATCCATGCTTTAGAAGAACTATGACACGATGCTTACAAGAATGCTATAATTTATAGAGAACAAACCAAATCATGGCATGATAATCAGATCGCGTAGAGAGAGTTCAGTGTAAGCAACTCAATGTTGTTATTTAATTCTAGATTACGATTTTTCCCAGGAAAATTATGTTCCGGGTTGTCTGGACTATTTAAGGGGAAGAGAGTCATGCAATCTGGGTTGTCGAGATTTACAAACATTCAACCGGCCCTTTCATTGTAAATGGACAATGATTAAAACACTATAGAAGTCGTGATATCACTACCACCTATGATCTCCATACTTTAACCAGACCATCTCCTATTACCATTACAACTTGATCTTCGTACTCGTCGAACTACCGGCGTTAAACAAAGCCCTGCGTGGGGAAACCCACAATTTTTCATTTTCCTAAACGGTTAATTTTAATTTCTTTTAATAAATATCTAACTTGTGTGTGTTTTCTTTTCAGGGCCACTACATTCTACTTAGCCAGATTTTATACACTAATATTATTTCAAGATATAGACATCTGACGAAATGAAGATCATTTTCAAAAACGATGACCAGAGGAAGCACTTTGATACCCTAGCTGAGAGAACCATCTCACTTACCTGTTACCCAGATTTTCCTTCCTTGGTCCAAGTAGGCATTGTTGATAGTGTATGTTATATGTTTACCCATATGAGTTGGGATAGGTTTTCAATAGTAAAACACCTAAACTAAAGGAAACTCACACTGGAATTCTTAAGTTCATTCAGTTTCTATCCCCACATAGAAGGACAAGAAAAGGGCTTATCCATATTTAGACTCTTTGGCCAGGATTACCGTCTCACCTGTAGGGAGTTAGCCATATCCCTTTCCTTTCAACATAGCCCCCAAGCTTATTCTGAAGTTCCCGATGACATGCAAGGTGAAATAGACATTTCTAGGGAGGAATCATTGAAGATCTTCACCCTGATCATGAGGCTATGAATAATACTTTCGTCCATAACCCTGTCATCTGGTACTTTCATATGGTTATAGCCCAAACATTCTTCGGAAAAGCACCAAACCAAACTGGTGTGAGCAAAGATGATATGTTCTTCATTTTGAGTGTTTCCATAACCACCTTATTAACTCTGCAACCTTCCTACTGAAAAATCTAAATAAGGTTGCTAATCAGATCGTAAAATAAATTCATGTGGGCGGACTAGTAACTCATATTGCTATAGCACTAGGCATACACAATCGTGTGGCTCACTTAACCCCTACCTTTAGGTACAACCTGCTTGATATTGATCATTTCATAAACTATAGTTTAGTAAGGCGTGAAGAACCTGACCAGTTTAAAATCCTCATCAATTATGAAGTTGTCCATCATTTCACTTTACCAAACCATGAGTTTACTAGAATTCATGACCAAAATAACTGGCGGTACCAATTAGAAAACCTAGTAGAAAACCCATCACCACCTGAGACTCTTCCGCACCTGAAAATGATCGTTCTCCTCTAGATTCACCTTCATCACCACCTTCTTTAGATCCTACTGATACTCAAAATGTTGACTCTGAGCTTTGCGCTTTAAGAAGAGAAATCATGGTCCTTCGCCATGACCAACAAGAACAAGTTGACATATTAACAGAGCAGATGGACCACCTTTTTCAGGAGATCAATTCATTAAGGAGAGCTCAAGGTCGTCATTGCCCCTGGTCGTGACTACACACCATGTTATATCTTTCCTATTTCACCTTAGATCAAAACATTGAGGATAATGGTTGGTTTAAGTGTGGTAGAGGAACATTACTTGCTTTCTAGTTAGATTTATTGCTTTCTAGTATTACATTTTTTTGTTTTATCAAGTCATTGCATGTATTGTTAAGTCTTTATGTGTAGTTCTTGTTTTTTGTCGAATTTCTTCCTTTTCTTGAGCCATACCAAACTTTTTTGCAAAAAGAACCAGTGTCTGTTTTAAATTTGTGGGTTGTTAGACAAGTTGAGGACAGGTTATAAAGACTTGGGAGAAGTCCTGAAACATCAGTATCGTTTTAACACTGTAAGCCTCTAAATTATAGAGATCGATCTGGATAATTATTGTGCCTTAGCCTTAAATTCTCACCCCTAAATAAGTCCTTAAGTAGTTTATTTTAGTTGTCGGCTCTGGCCATAGGGAAGTCGATGAATATAAGTGAATGATCCTAATTTTCATGTTATATTCAATTCAAAATAGGGAATGCAACTTCTAAGTCAGGGGACCCTTATCCGGTCGCTTGCCTCAACAATTGTGGAACCTATAAAAATAGAATAAAACTCGTTGTTAGTTGGTTCAGAGGTATCTAGTTATGAACTTGGTAAGGCGGATTAAGGTCTAATCCCCTGAAAATATAATTGGGTAAACAAATGGGTTACACCACCTCAGGTACCAGAACCCTGTATAAAGGATAAGAGTCACTAATTGGTAGCCCTACTATGAGTTTGTACGGATAATGGGTTTAATGTGATTGTTCCTGAATGAAAAAGGATGTAAAATTGGATGAGTAGGTTAGACTTAAATATAATGACATGGTTCATATTGGTTTGTATAGGAAAGAGACTTATGACCGTAAAAATACGGAATGTGTTATTACGATATTTTTTGTGTGAATTAACACCTATTGATATAACCTTGTCCAAAGAAGAGTCTTTAGGCCCAAAGTAGCTATTGAATGTCATTGTTTACTTTAGTTTTCCTTGAGGACAAGCAATGGTTCAAGTGTGGGAGAGTTTGATAGCACCAAATTATATCATTTATTTGACTCGATTTATGCATATTTATTATCATTTTGTTTTACATTTGCACTATTATGTTGGTATTTTGACTATGTTTCAGATAAATGACCATTTGGGAGTCGTACGCGAAGAAACAACGTAAAAAGAACAGAAAACAGAAGAATTAGGGAAAAATGCACTCAAGGCGACTGCCATGGAGTTCACCACAAGGGTGGCCATGAGTGGTCCACGTCCAAACAGTAAAAAGACAAAGTCTTAGCCGCCTTATGAGCACGGAGTTTGCCATGAAGGGTGTGGCAGTCACCACACGTTGCAAAGACCATGCAGTTGGAAAGTGAGCTTTCTTGGTCAATCACTCAACCCCAATTTCTCCTATTTTGTCTCCACACATTTGACAACCTCCTTTGTGATTTTAGGGTTTTTGGAATCAAAATACCACCCATTTCACCACTTTGAAAACCATCCAAGCTTAGTTACAAACTTAAGCCATATATCATCGAAATTGTAAGCGACCAACTCTTCACATCGGAGGGTTATCACACCATTGATTGAGTCTGTAATTGAGTTTGGAGCAACCTTTATTTGAAGCATAATCTTGTCGTCATTTACTTTCCACATTCAAGTTCAACAAATTTACTTCCTGTACCAGATTAAAGTCTCTTCAGAGCAGGTTTATTGATCGTATTATATTTATTTTATCGTCTCTTTATTTAATCGCACGCTCTTCTTCTAACTTTCTTTTAATTGCATGTTTAAGGTCTTATTTAATTTATCTTCTATGTCTTATTTCATGATCAAATCAATTGTTTTATTGCATTTCACAATCATGTCTAGCTAAATTTATAAATGTTGGAATGTGAAGATTGTCGATTCAACGGTACTCTAAATTGTTGTTCTTTGAGAAATACTTGGGGGACTGTTTCCATTTTAATCACAACTTTTCTAAACTTAAATTTGTCGATTGCTACAAAAGTAGAACCATTTATAAATTGGGTAAGATCGAAAGTTGTCTGATACAAAATATTAAGGTTGTTTAGTTTTTAATTGATAAAAATCACGAAAGCCATTTGTTAATTAATTAGGAAGGTTAGCATTTTAATAAAGTACTTTTGAACCTATTTTTGGACGCGTTTGTATGTTTAAGATAAGGTTGGCCGAGTGAATGTTGGGAACCTTTTGAAATCTCATTTTTCAATTAAAACTACTTTTTCATCTAAGAAAAGAGTCTAATTTCTTAAAATAGGGTTACTATTTTAAAGCAAGTAGTGCCTACCACCATGATAGTAACAAGTATAATTTAGAGAGTAAAATATGTTTCTGAATACATAAAAGCGACAATTCTTATTCAATTAGTTATTTTCAAAGTAGAAAAATATTGTCCCATACTAATTCAATATATGAACAACAGAAGTATTAAAGAATTGATGAGATCCATATTCCAACATTGCTTTTCTGATATTAATACAAGTCTTTTATTTACTTTATTTGTGTAGCAACTGGTTTTTTAATCAGAGTCTCCACCCTTAATTTTTTCCTAAAGAAAGGGAGTATAAAGAAATAACCCTAAAAGAAATTCAGAGATTCTAGGTTTGGACTCGGTTCTAGACGAGGGGAAGGTGTTAGGTACCCCTTATCTACCTTGCTTGTAAGGTTACTAGGTTCAGAAGCACGGTATTTAGGAAATAGGGTATTAATTATTTATTTGGGAAAAGAGTTTGAATTTTAGTTAGGGGGAATCGCCACAATTTTTGATCGTATGCCTACGTATCCTCTTAGGAGGAATCAGAGTCTCATTTTGTAGTTCGCGGGTTTGTTTGTGTTTTTTATGGATCGCAAAACATATTTGAATTTCCTGCATACGTGGTCTAAGAGTATGAATAGCGGAGTTTGTTAGACCAAGTACGCAGTTAATTTAAATATACCTGCGTTCCTTTTTGAAAATTAATTGTTTGAATTAATTTAATTTGTGAAAAAATATTTGGTGTTTGGTTGAATATTTTTTATACATAGAGCGAGGGAGTCTTATGTAGTCTCCTCATTACGTGGCCAGATATTGGCCACTTGTCGTTCGCAAATGAAGGATATGGAGGAAGTCTGATATAGTCTTCCTCATCACGTGACCAGATATTAGCCACGTGTTGCTCGTAGATGGAATATTTGAAATTGCATGAGTTTAAATATCTTCTTAAACTGTTGAATTAATTATATTGTAAAAGTTGTTTGACTATGCACAAATTTTATATCTAACTAAAATTAACTAATGAAAAGAGGAAGAGAAAAAGATTACATTAAGTCAATAGAAATAAAATAATAGAAGTGATTAAAATATTACAGTAATAATAATAATAATAATAATAATAATAATAATAATAATAATAATAATAATAATAATAATAATAATAATAATATAAAAAATAAATTTACCAACTAATTAATCCTAATTAATTATACAATATCATGATAATGATGATAAAACAAAAAACAAGGCCCTTTTTTTATCATGTCAGTTTATAAAGAGAAAATTAAAATAAAAAGTATAAAGCTTTAAATTTGAAAAAGTTAATAACTTTCTATTAAATTCTAAAAAAACAAAACATAAGTTATTACTAACCTTCTTTCTCTCCTCTATACTATACTTTCACATTAAGTTCCAATTGTATTAGGAAGTAGTATAATCATTAATAAATGAAAATATTAGGACATTTATATTATAATATAAATTGAAATAAATGAAAAACACATTTATCAAAACATTAATAAAAAGAGGGTAAGACAAAATAAGTAAATAAAAAAGAAAGTGTTGCAGTCTTATTCAATTTTTACGGAAGAGATCAAACCCCAAGGCCATTCAATTGACTTTTTTCAATTTTTCCTGTAACAAAAAAAACTTTATACAGATATTTTATAAATTATTGTTAGTATGAAAAAGTTCTATTTACAAATTTGTTTATGGAGTTGGTATTAATTTTGATGAATTGGTTTGTGGTCTTTGCATGTACAGAATTTGATTTGGGTTGGATTTGAGATTAGTTTGAAAACTTTGGAAGAAAGTGAACAATATCAGAAGTTGGAAAATGTATAATTTTAATGCAAAATATGGCATATAATTTCAATACAAAAATATAATACATAATTTTAATGTAAAAGAGAAAAAGATGACAAGTGTAACATGTGGTGGAAATTAGTGTGAGATAGTTAGTGTGTGTGTGAAATTGTGGATTCTTTCGTAAAGAATTATTATGTAACAATATGCAAAAAATAACATATTAGTTTTTAGAATAAAATATGAGCGAATAAACCATAATATAAGAATAATTGTTATAACAACATATGAATAAATAAACAAAATATTATAAAGGTTAATGTATAACAATATTGTAGGAACGCTTGGAGTAAAACAAATAAGAAATTGAAGAAACGAGCCATCAGGTATCATCATGTGGCTTAAAATAAAATAAAAACTACAATTTGAAATAACATAGAGGCATCATATTTGAACCATTGGCCAAATAGTTTTGAGAAAGAAGTTTTGAAAAGAAAACTACAAAATGTTAGTCTGTGAATGCGTCTGTAAAAAATTGCAAGATCGTGGATGATTGTGGGTGAATTATGTGTGAACTCTTGATCCTCTACTAGGACAAACTAAGGTCCTATTTATAGATAAAAGAAATCGTCTAAATTAGAAATAAAACGAAATTGACCAATAAAAAATAAGGTGTGACACAAATTGACACCAAATGGCCAATAAGAAACACATATAAAATAAAATAAAATTAGTGACGAAAAATAGAAAAAATGAAAATATTGAAAGTGCAGCACAAGATATTCTAACTCGTGACTTCATTCTTGCAAGCTTCATTCTTTAGCAATTGTGATATGTTACTTATTTGTAAATAAACTCAATTGAAAATATATGAAAGGTGTACAAATATTTGCTATTTTAAAAATACAAACAATTTTAAAATGAATCATTATATTTTTAAATAGGTTTGGAAGCAAATATTTATAAAAATAAAATAATATTATAAAAACAAAGTTTAAAATATTTTTTACTGGACTTGAGAATGAACAGCTATAAAAATCAAATAATATTATAAAAACAATATTTTAAAATACTTTTGACTGTAGAAATAAAAGGGAGGGTAAATTTGGGGTATGACAGCTGCCCCTATTTAATCACTCTTCGATTGAATGGTGCGAGAATGTGCAGGTCTCGCACATTCGAATCGGAGGGTTATTAAACAATGGAAACCCCCAAAATTTGGACCTAAGATTTATTAAATAAGGATACACTGATATAGCATACCCCAGAGCTCAAAGAAATAGGCAAGGATGATAATGTATCATCCTACCAGAGTTTGAATAAACAAATAGACAAAGATGATGATGTATCATCCTACCCAAGTTTGAATAAAGAAATATGATTGAAGAGTAAGTTTGACCTAGATATGACGACGCAGATAACTCGCCAATACCTAGAAAAGAGATCGTAGTTTTTTTTGCGCATTTACCATGACCTAGGAGGTAAACAACACAAGTTGAAAGATTATAAGGATACGGCGTACAACGTTCTCATGGATATGAAGAGTATGCATAGATGATGATGCATCATATTACCAGCGTTTGAACTAAAGTTTTGATTTAACTTAGATACGATGACGTGAATAACTCATTAGTATCTAACAGAGATTGTAGATTTTTGTCTATTTACCATAACCTAGGAGGTAAATGATACAAGTTTGAACAGCTAACTTACTAATACTTGGAGACTAATATAGCCTGCTTTGATTTGATTTTATTTATTCATCGCAACCTAGGGGTGGATAAAACAAAGTTGGATGATACAATGTTGCATGGAGACTGATGCAAAGAGTTATATCGCAGGAAAAACTGATAACAAACATTGTTGCATTGAGACTGATGCAATGAGTTATGTTGAGGAAGAAACTATGATGGTGACATTGCTGCATGGAGACTAACGCAATGGATTATACCGTGAAAAAAGCTTGATAAAAATATTGTGGCATGGGGATTGATGCAGTAGATAAAATCTGGTAAAAGCATTGTTGCATGGAGACCAATGCAATAGAAGGAATTTGATAATAGCATCGCTGCATGGAGACTGATGTAATGGATTATATTGTAGATAGAGAAACATGTTGTTGTATGGAGACTGACGCAATGGGTTAAACTGCAAATTCCGTACATTGCTGCATGGAGCCTGACACAATGAACTATTCCACAGAGGAAGGAATACACTAATGTGTGGATATTGATATAATAAATTAAATATAGAAAATTTCACACATTGTTGCATAGAGACTGACATAATGAGTGAAACTGTTGATTTTGCAACATTGCTGCCTGGAGTCTGACACAATGAGTTGGACCGCAAAGAAAGAATATATTGTTGCATGGAGACTGACACAAAAAGCTAAATATAGAAAATTTCACACATTGAGACTGACACAATGGGTGGAATTGCTGATTTCACAACATTGTTGCCTAAAGTCTAACACAATGAGCTAGATCACGAAGAAAGAACATATTATTGCATGAAGACAGAAACAATAAGTTAAATATAGAAAATTTCACACATTGTCGCATAGAGACTGACACAATGAGTGAAATTGTTGATTTCGCAACATTGTTACCTGGAGTCTGACATAATGAGCTAGATCACAAAGGAAAAACATATCGCTGCATGGAGACTGACACAATAGTTTATATGTAGAAAATTCACACATTATTGTATAGAGACTGACACAACAGGTGGAATTATCGACGTAGCAACATTGCTTCCTGGGGTATGAGACAACAAGCTAAGAAAGAAACGCATTGCTGCATGGAGACTGACACAATAAGTTAATTTAAGAATTTCGGACATTGTTGCATAGAGGTTGACACAATGGGTGGAATTGTTTCTTTCGCAACATTCCTGCATGGAGTCTGACACAATGAGCTAGATCGCCAAGAAAGAATATATTTTTGCATGGAGACTAACACAATAAGTTAAATATAGAAAATTTCACACATTGTCGCATAGAGACTGACACAATGAGTGGAATTGCGAGGAATTCCATATGCGATGTATGATGTGTAATGATTGATTGATGTATGTGATATGATGATTGATTGATGTATGTGATGAATGACTTGGATAATATGTGAATGGATGTTGGATTTTGAAATGAGAATGCGTAATTGGGCCTTTTGAGGTATGCTCGACTCATGCTATCAGATTTTGTCAAATGGATGAGATGATAAGTATAGCCTGGTTTTGGATTGAAGAGCCCTAATGCATGATTTATGCAGCCTTATGCTTTATGATTATGACTTGAATGCTTTTTTGAATGGTTCCCCCGTGATGGGTCGTGGATGATTAGAGCATAGAGGTTTGGTTATGCAACAATGTTGCTTGTCACATGATGGTATAGTGTTATGCTTGCATGATTCCCTGATACTCGATTTGAATTTGAAGATTGCTGATGTAGAAGAAAGACCCACTGGAGATTGTGAAAGTGTGCGGAGAGCTTGCCCCTGTGTGGACTGTTTCTTTTTTAATTTGTGGGTAGGGTCTTAGAGTAGATTCTCTTTAATATGAGCTTGGAAACAGTTTTATCATAATTTGGATGACCCTATTATTTTGTATTATTCCCCTGATTAACAGATTCTTGAAAATGCTTGGCTTTGAAAGAACCATTTTGAATCAACTCCTTTTGATCGAGCCTTGCACTAGTTTTCCCCAACATTTAAATTTTGAAAAGATGTTCCCCCTCAATCTCCAGGATCTGGAGTAAATACCCTTAGAAAGAGCTTTATACTTCACCATGAGCTCCACATAGGTTGCCCCAAGTATTCGAAGCTTGAAAAGATTTATACTCTAAGCTGCTTGAAGAATTCGGACCCTACGTGCAGTAGGATGAACTTGGTATGTACTATCCCAACATTTGAATCTTGGAAGGTTGCCCATGCTTCCAGGCCTTGAGAGGTTTATTAAAACTAGGAAACCGAGTCATACCCTGTTGTGGCATGAATGCTTCTTCGAAAGGTATGCCCCTTGTTGAATAGTGCTTTGAAATTTGATCCAAGTTGATTGAACCTCAGAATGATCACCCCTTGTCAATAGTATGCGATATACCCTACGATCATTAGTATTTTCCCTCGTATATAGGGATCCCCTTAGATGTTCTGCCCCTAGTTAGGATCTTCCTGGGAAGGATGACTTCTGATCAAACCAAATTTGAGATCTCCTTGATGTTAATTGATTTGTAGACAAAATTGTACATTTTGAAAAAGTAATTATGTTTGATGCACATGCAAGTTCTTGAAATCAAAATAGATTATTTGAAAAGAAATGGAAGGTTAGAAGATGAATATTTGAAGAAGCTAAGTAGTTAGAAATAATTTTAACAAACATAGGATTCATTTTAACACAAATCTTGTTGAGTGTGCTTTCATAGTGAACCTAGCCTCAATTAGGACTTTTAAAGGTTGTAACATGACCATGGTTCACAGTTTAAGAAACAAAAGATATAAGGCTCAAAATTTATTTATCCTACCCCAATCTCCTTGATGTTCTTCAATCTTAAGTCCAATTAATCTAACATATGCGTTTAATCCTCAAGAGAAAGTTCGTAGTCACGCAGATGATGAGAAGCATAGATAAAGATTCAAGTGCCGATGAAAAGCATTGATAAGATCTGAGCATTAATAAGATCCAATCGTTGATAAGATCCAAGCGTTGATGAGAAGCCTTGATGATTCTTGAGGTGGCAATCACAAGATTGTTCTCCAATTTATTGTTTTTAATCCTTTATTGTTGCATGGACCAATTTTTTTAAATTTCTTTTTTAAAAAAATTTTGATCCATCGGGATGCCCTAACTTCTACCTAAGTCAATTTTTTTTATTTCCTTTGACTTAACGGGCTCTTTTTTTATTTCTTTTTTTATGCTTTTGACTTTGAAAAATTGTGACTGTCGCGCTGATTATTGTAAGCTTTACCTTTATTGTTTCCTTGATCTTGATTGATGTACTGAGGAAGACGATGTTGTGAACTTTGTCTTCGTTGATTCCTCAATCTTGGATGATGAACGCAGGGAAGATGATGTGCTCAAATATTTGCTTAGATCGTTCTCTCAATGATGTATCGAGGAAAGAGATATGCTTGAACCTTTGCTTAGATCATTTCGATTCTCCTGGGATTTGAATGCATCGTCAAATTAATTAAAGTCTACCCTGCCCTTGTTTAAGATTAAGGTTTTTTAGAGAATAGAAAGAACTCCGACTTCTGGCTCGAGGGGGTTAACTACGGATTAACTCCTTATATCTCCACTATTTAGGAAGTGAAACAATGCCTTACATCGTCAGCTAAGCCTTACTATTAAAAATCATACGTCAGCAAAATTCGATTATTTTGCATTTTCATCATTCTCCATCGAAGTTTGTTGAAGTGAAAAATGGAAAAAGAAGAGAAGAATAGAAAGTCGTTAATTACTTGTGGAATGATTCGATTTCAAAAACATGCATGCTTATTTTATTAGAATTACTTGACCAAAGAGTAGAAAGTTTATGGCAAATAACACTTAGCAAGAAAGAAATTAAAATTTGAAATGATTAAAGCCTAATGATCTAGAGATAAGCCTTCTTATTGATCCACTGACTTTAGGAGATGCTTCGTAGTTTTTGGACTTGTCAGATCATGGGGATGACCCTTGACTTTTCTTGGGCATACTTATTTTGTTGATGGGACAGTTGCTCAGAGATTGAAACAGGCAAGAATTTTTTGAGGATTATGGCCTAATGAAAGACAACGAGGAGTCCCCATAGGACATGGATGATGATAAAGATGGAAGCCCTACGGGCTAGAGATATTAGTGAATGAAGGGATAACCCTTGCGGGTTTGCAGATTATAGTGGAGTTTGTGAAAGGTATCCTTATAAGGTAGGTTCTTAGTATTGTCCTACGAATATTCTACCCTCCCCATAAGGTGGCTTCCTTAAGTGTATCATGAATGAAACTAAAGGGAAAGGCACAATGGCCTCCCTTAAGCGGAGTCTCTTTATAGACCAAAAATTTCGTCTCTAGGTCATGAAAGATCTCATCACGAGATTTTGGTTTAAAGGTTGTACAAAGAGTCATAGGTATCATTCCAAAGTCCTACTTCCCAAGAGGATGTATCTCAAGAGATATTCCTTTTGCGGAATTCCACTGACTCTAGGCGAAGTCGTCACATAAACTCATAGGGTTGATGTAATCCCTTGGCTAAAAGACGAACCTTCTTTCTAAATATTTTGAGAATAGTATTGCAGAATGTTTAAATCCCACCACCGATATATAAATAATATGAATAATAAATAATAGGCAAGAAAATAAGTAAATAATTAAATAATAAAAAATAAAACTCAAAAGAAATAAGAAAGACCCTAAAAACTCTAAAATCGAAAGATAAGGCTTATAAACCTAGGGTTGAGTCCCCAACAGAGTCGTCAGCTGTAGCAACTGGTTTTTAATCAGATTCGCCACCCTTAATTTTTATCGTAAGGGATTGGAGTATAAAGGAATAACACTAAATTAAATTAAGAGATTCTAGGTTTGGACTCGGTTCTAGACGAGGGGAAGGTGTTAGACACCCCTTATCTACCTTGTTCGCAAGGATACTATGTGTTAGAAGCACAATGTTTAGGAAATAGGGTTTTAATTATTTATTTGGGAAAAGGGTTTGAATTTTAGTTAGGGGGACTCGCCACGATTTTTGATCGTGTGCCTATGTATCCTCTTAGGAGGAATTAGAGTCCCATTTCGTAGTTCACGGGGTTGTTTGTATTTTTTATGGATCGCGGGATATATTTGAATTTCTCGCATACGTGGTCTAAGAGTGTGAATAACAGAGTTTGTTAGACCAAATACGCAGTTAATTTAAATATACCCGCGTTCCTTTTTAAAAATTAATTGTTTGAAATAATTTTATTTGCAAAAACAAGATTTGGTGTTTGGCCGAATATTTTTTATACGTAGAGTGGGGGAGTCTGGTGTAGTCTCCTCATCACGTGGCCAAATATTGACCACGTATCACTCGCAAATGAAGGATTTGGAATTGCGTGGGCTTAAATATCTTCTTGAACTTTTGAATTAATTATATTGTAAGAGTTGTTTGACTATGCACAAGTTTTATATCTAACTAAAATTAACTAATGAAAAGAGAAAGAGAAAAAGATTACATTAAGTCAATAGAAAAAAAATAATAGAAGGAATTAAAATATTACATTAATAATAATAATAATAGAAAAAATAAATTAACCTACTAACTAATCCTAGTTAATTATACAATGTAATGATAACATTGATAAAACAAAAAACTAGACCTTTTTTCTATAAAGAGAAAATTAAAATAAAAAATATAAATCTTTAAATTTGAAAAAGTTAATAATTTTCTATTAAGTTCTAAAAAAACAAAACATAAGTTATTACTAACCTTATTTCTCTCCTCTATACTATACTTTCACATTAAGTTCCAATTGTATTAGGAAGTAGTATAATCATTAATAAATGAAAATATTAGGACATTTATACTATAATGTAAATTGAAATAAATGAAAAGCACATTTATCAAAACATTAATAAAAATAGGGTAAGACAAAATAAATAAATAAAAAAGAAAGTGTTGCAGCCTTATTCAATTTTTACGGAAGAGATCAAACCCCAAGGTCATTCAATTGACTTTTTTCAATTTTTCCTGTAACAAGAAAAACTTTATACAGATATTTTATAAATTATTGTTAGTATGAAAAAGTTCTATTTACAAATTTGTTTATGGAGTTGGTATTAATTTTGATGAATTGGTTTGTGGTCTTTGCATGTACCGAATTTGATTTAGGTTGGATTTGCGATTAGTTTGAAAACTTTGGAAGAAAGTGAACAGTATCAAAAGTTGAAAAATGTTTAATTTTAATGCAAAATATGGCATATAATTTCAATATAAAAATATAATACATAATTTTAATGTAAAAGAGAAAAAGATGACAAGTGTAACATGTGGTGGAAATTAGTGTGAGATTGTTAGAGCATCTCCAATTGTGCTACTCATATTTGGGTTCTTTGTGGGACCCATTAAGCCACATCATCTTGAAGCAACTCACTCTATTTTTCACTCCAATGGTGCAATTTTAAAGAACTTATATTGGGTCTCACAATTTTACTTTGTATATTAATATTTTATTCATACTAAATTTTATTTGATTTAAAATTATTATTGGGTCCCATAATTGATTATTTTAATAATAAAAAAATATGAAGAACCGTTGCTTATATTTGTACCGTTCACCAACTGGAACAACTTTTTTGCTGGCAAACCAATCTGAAAAACCACCGTTGGAGGTGGTCTTAGTGTGTGTGAGAAATTGTGGATTTTTTCATAAAGAATTATTATGTAACAATATGCAAAAAATAACATATTATTTTTTAGAATAAAATATGAACGAATAAACCATAGTATAAGAATAGCTGTTATAACAACATATGAATAAATAAACAAAATATAATAAAGGTTGATGTATAACAATATTGTAGGAACGCTTGGAATAAAACAAATAAGAAATTGAAGAAACGAGCCATCAGGTATCATCATATGACTTAAAATATAAAAAACTAAAATTTAAAATAACAGAGAGGCCTCATATTTGAATCATTGGTCGAATAGTTTTGAGAAAGAAGTTTTGAAAAGAAAATTACAAAATGTGAGTTTGTGAATGTGTGTGTAAAAAATTGAAAGATCGTGGATGATTGTGGGTGAATTATGTGTGAATTCTTGGTCCTCTACTAGGACAAACTAAAGTTCTATTTATAGATAAAAGAAATTGTTCAAATTAGAAATAAAACGAAATTGACCAATAAAAAATAAGGTGTGACACAAATTGACACCAAATGGCCAATAAGAAACACATAAAAAAGAAAAAAAAATTAGTGACAAAAAATTTTTAAAAAAAATAAATGTTGAAAGTGCGGCACAAGATATTCTAACTCGTGACTTCATTCTTGCAAGCTTAGTTCTTTAACAATTGTGCTATGTTACTTATTTGTAAATAAACTCAATTCAAAATATATGAAAGGTGTACAAATATTTGCAATTTTAAAAATACAAACAATTTTAAAATGAATCATTATATTTTTAAATAGGTTTGGAAGAAAATATTATAAAAATCAAATAATATTATAAAAATAAAGTTTAAAAATATTTTTGACTGGACTTGAGAATGAACAGTTATAAAAATCAAATAATATTTTAAAAATAATATTTTAAAATACTTTTGACTGTAGAAATAAAAGGGCGGGCAAATTTGGGGTATGACAATTTGCACAACTTCAATCTTTATTTTATTAGCCTTAGATAAACACTGTAACGATAGAAAATGATAGATTGACTATTAGGTCTCTGTGGGTTTGACACTCTTTGTATTACTCTAATATTTTCGTACACTTGTAAAATACCCCATCAGTGATCATATGAGGAGTGTGTCCCACAAATTCGCCCCTAACTATGGCCTCTCTTTCAATAAACACAATGTGGTGACATGCATGTAACACATCAACGACATTGGTCTGACCTTGCTTGCTCCTCCTCTAAGATATCTTGATGAATTGGTCTCAGGGATCTCCCTCTGCATCTGGTGTCATGAAAGGATGTGACACTATAAAACTATTGGATGTGGTCGCAGACTGTATTCCATGGACGAGGAGTTGGCGCATGACATACATCCTCTGGCACCAGATGGTCAAAGTACGCTGCAAAGATCTCATCAACATCCATGTGAAGGATAGTGGCATGAGAAGCAACAATGAGGTCTCTGGATATATCCAAACTAGCGCGAAACTCGCTCAAGTAGACGGGGGTACATAAGTCAAGACCCATATACCATCCCTCTAAAGTAAAATGGTATCTCTTTCAAGGTCAGTGTCTCATGGTGATCGTCATACGACACCCAATTAATATCATCTACCACGATACGGTCAAGAGCTACTCGTAACGGCCCAATCTCCTAGTTCCATCTCAGCGGGATGATGGGGTACACACAAGGTAAAGCCTTATAGTGGTCATCCATATATGCCTAACCAATGAGACATGGAAAATAGTGGTGGATCCTTGATTGAAAATTGATCAAATGAAATATTAGTAACAAATTTGTGTCGCATAGGTATTATGACGTTAATATTAGTAAAGATACAAAAACTATCGTAAATAGATAATTGTTTCCACTAACCTATTTAGTCTTTCACATAATACCCTTGGACAATTTGGAGTATATGTACACTAAACAAGAAACCTTGCAACTATTCTTGTGGATCCTCTCCAAGTCAATAAAATATATGAGGTAGATAGCATCGACAAAGGTCACACTTTAGTCCACAAAAATGAATGTGGGAACCAAAACTAAGAGGTATGACTTTAATGTACACGCTTTATGGTATGCAACCCATACATCATCACCATCAGCCTCCATAGATGCAACCAGGTGTGGCTCATACATATCCACCAAGAATGAAAACCTAGCATGACATCCTATGGTGTCATCCAACTCTTACTGAGCTTTTCTCTGGTTTCCTCCCAAATAAGTCACAATCATGTATATTGCCTCAAGTCTGGTGGTCCTAAAGCAATTCAATACTTTTTATAGAATGAGAATATGAATGAGACATGAGACATCATCAAGTGTGATGGACATCTCACCTATCGAAAGATCAAATGACGATGTCTCTATAAGCCATCTCTCTACAAAAGAAGACAATAAGCCATGGTTAATATAACCATAGATTGTCTTACATAAATTCTGCAACCCATATAGTTGCATGACATCTTGGAACCATGGTTCAACAGGCTTCCCAACCTTGCAACTTTCGTATTGTTGCTAATACACTTTAATGTATCATAATACTACAAAAAAATAAATACATCGTTAGACAATTAAAATATTATAACATAAATGTTTAATAGATTAGTTACAAGATTTATACTACCCCTCTATCCTATATGTGTCTAGTCTCATGGTATAGATACAGAGGAAGCAAGGAAAGGTTTGATGGGGCCTCCTAGAAAACCCTCTAGGGCATCTGAGGAACTAGAGGCTTCAGGGGCATGAGGGGCTTCTGGGATAGCAACGGTCACGTGAATTTAGGAAGACGATGTTGGAGACTCGTGAACCCGTGAAGGCCATCTCTCACCAGCAAAAAAAAATTCTCCAACAGCAGATCACGTGGGTGTAGCTTTCTCCCTGCAAAAGGAAGCATGTTGGGACACTCTACCATGTCTCAATATTTGCTATTTGCTAGATATTTATCTGTAATCAAACAAGTACAATAGAGATGTGTCATAACATGAAATATAAATAACATGCCAAAAAAATTAGATAGCGGGATAATCTGAATTTCAATCTCCAAATTAATAATCTGGATTCTACAATCTTGACTGCATTCAAACCAGAATCAGCGAACACATAACAGAGCATGCGAATCCTATAAGCTATAATGCTCAAAACCATAATGCAAGGAAGTTCAAGACAAGTACAAAGAAACATTTATATTACATTTAAGTGTAAACTATCATACCTATAGTCTATTTATGTAATTCATTCATGTGAAATCACAAAAATAAAGAGAATGAGAAACTTACCAATGTAATGAAAATGAGCTTCAAATCAGTGCAATGTTGTGGAGTAAAGACATGATAAGTTTCAATGCAATAGATAAAAGCTACGAAAAGGCTTAAAAACGAGAAAAAATTATCATGTAAATGTAAATGAGTACCCTCTCTTCGTATTCTCTATTTGTGCTCTTTTGCAACATTGAAAATGTCAAGAGTGAGGGAAAGACACGTATTTACTAAAACAGAAGCGTCCAGATTTCAATTTTCATAAGTACTCTGGACTTTAAAATCCAAATTAATTTGAAAATTGTGTGATTTTGATTCTAATATAGAGTTTTTTAATATTTTACTTAGAAAGTTACTTTTAATCTTCAAAGATAATTTGTGTTTTACTTATATACAGATTTTAAAATCCAGAGTCAAAGAGTTATTTTTGAAATTTCTATAGTGTGTGAATAACACGAGTACGATGAATAACTCCTGTATCTCCAAGTTTAAATACAGTATTTGTCTTTTTTTAGTTGCTAATTGTTATCAATACACAGTAAACTTACCACTTATCTTATCCGGTTGCAGAAATATTCATAATTTGAGTCGAAGTTTCTTAAACCATTTCTAACTAATGACAAAAGGAAGGAGAGACTTCAATTTTACAACTCATCAACTTCACAAGCATCTTTATTTCCATATTAAATTCACCAACTATCACTGCATAGCACATGATACTTCTTTTTATGCTCATCGAAATGTACTTGATCAAGTCCAAGGTTGTTTTGAACATGTTCATGAAAAACTTCAGAAGCAAGCTGTATAAGTAGAAAGAAAAAGGTATATTTGACATATTTGAATAATATTAAACTTAACAACTATCATAATAATTGAGTTTAACAAATATGATTTTGTCATAGTAATTTTATCAACTATTTTCTATGTCTTAAAATAAATATCTCTTTAATTTAAAAAATTTATTTTAAAATAAATATCATTTTACTTTTTCAATACAATATTAATTGATTTTTATCAATTTTATCATTAATTAATTATGTTTATACTACTCTCAAGGCGTTAAATTCCACTTCGTTTATTTATTTTTTAATTCATTATTTTTTTTAATCTGTGTATCACAACTTTAAAAAACATTAATTTTAGAACGGAAAGAGTAGCCTACATAATCAACAAATAGATTGATATCATTAAAATTATGATTAGATGTTTGATGTGATGTTGGGTTATGTTATAGATTATTATGGCAAAACATTAACTCCTCTAGGGACCAACCAACAACCTTCCCTTTTGATTTCACCCACTTCTAGTATTTATATCCTCCTTAGGAAAATGACAGATACAAGCAATGTGAAAACATTAACTCCTCTTTCAATTGTAACTTGTGAGAGTAACCAAGAGTTGGTCTTGAAGGTCAACTAAGAGTAATAGAGTAACCATTTTAACAACGGTTATGATGGAATATTCTTGATTGGGCCACTTGGTCCAGAAAAAAAAGCTAGGTTTTCATATCCCTTAGTTTGTCGCATTTATGCTTTGTTTGGATCAAAACAGAAAGTAAAAAGAAAGTAGATAAAAGGAAAGAATGTTAGAGGAAAGAAAATGAGTGAAAAGTTAATAAAAAATGACATAATTATTTAATTGTTTGGTAGAAGTGAAAATAAAAGGAAAGAAAGCAATATATTTTATAAATAATTAAATCATCCATGCTTTAAAGATTAATTTCAATATTTATGTATTAAAGATTGAGGGTTATTAATGTAATATTAATCAAAATGATAGTCTCTCCATGCTTTTGTCAAAAAATTTGGACCAAAAATGTCAGGTAAAACAAGTAAAGAATAGGATATCAATTGAAAAATTCGGTATTGTATTTAAAAAATTTGAGATGCATTTTTATCAACTTTTTTAAAAAGAACATGTAGCATACCGGACGTTTTGATAAATTTAATATCTTTGGTTATTTTCTGGATTTTTGAAAATATCGGTAGTTCATATGTAATAGTTAAATTTTTTTTAATATTATCGAATTTTTCGAAATATTTTATAATAATTATCGGATTTTTCAAAATATTTTGTAGTTTATTAAAGTTTTCAAAAAAATCTGGTAGTGCTAAAATTATTTTTCTTTTGTCTATCGAAAATGATTTACTGACATTTTTAAAAAATCCAAAACATTACAAAACATTTCAAAAAATTTAGTATTTCTTCAATATTTATTAGAAACCAATGTGTCCTTGAAATTTCATAAATTTATGATAGTTCTTTGAAAAATCTCAAAAAAATCAAATATATTTTGCAATATCCAATAGTATCTTTTAATATAAACACAAAATCTAATATTCTTTTGAAAAATCCGGTATTTTACAATACTTTTAAAAATTGAGTATTTAAAGATACTTTTAAAAATTAAAAAATATTTAGTAATAATAGTCCTCATGTGAGGGTGTCACATTAAAATGTGGAGTGATATGATAAATTCTCTATTGTATGAGCCGGAGTGTCACGGTAAAATGTGGAGTGATAGGATAAATTCTCTATTGTATGATATGGTCTCCGAGCAAAAGTTGTGCTCTTTTCAACTTACCAAATCATTTAGTGGACTATTTTAAGGAAAAGTATTAACATGAAAAAAAATCGGGGGATTGTTTTTCCCATTTTATGTATTGTTCATTTATCATAATCAAATTTCAATAATCTTCTTAAAATTTGGATTTTAAATTTCGGACGCACTCAAAATTGAAAAAATATGCTAAATGGAAAATGTAAAAGGCCAAAAAAATTTCGAAGATTAGAATTTGAACTTGCCCCTCACCACATCACACATATACGTCAGAGCCAAACCAAATCAACCCTTAATTAATCCGGATTCCAATCTCCTTAATTTTTTCCTATTCTAATCTCCAGACGCGTTTGATTTATATTCTCGTGCCAGACTTTTCTCTCTTCCTTCTTCATTTCATAAACTTACTCAAAACACCAAAAAGTGTTCGAGATCAAACTTCATTTCCATCCGTTTTTAAGTTTTCTGGCTACTTCTATTGTATTTCATTCAATCCTAGGATATTACTCAACCTCAACTCAACTTCATTCAATCGAGAATTTTCATTTCCCAATCTTTCTCACACTTTGGTAGGTTTCCATTTCCTTCTTTTTTTTTTGTTTGTGGTGAATGCTTTACCTAAATAGGTTGTTCATGGTTCATTGAGTTGTACTAAAAGCATAATGGATTGATTTGTGATTCATTTATATATATATATATATATATATATATATATATATATATATATATATATATATATATATATATATATATATATATATATATATATATATATATATATATATATATATATATATTTTTTTTTTTCTTCAAGTTTAGAGTGTAGAGGGTTTAATTTGTTCACATTCTACATATCTGGTTTTGTTCAGAGATTGGAATCCGCACCATGAGTCCAGAGAAATAAATTTGGATTTTCCCGTTCTGCATTGTTTGTTTGATTTTGCATGTTATGTCTTCTAGGCTTGGATTCTTTGATTATAATATAATTTTTCTCGTATAATTACAGGTAAAATGTTTGATAACCAAGGCAAATTGAGGCATGGTAGAGCTACATAACATGCTTCTCGGAGGGAAAAAGCTAGACCATCTCATCTAGATATTGGTGCCACTTCATTTGATACAAAGAATTATCTTCCAGAGTTCACGTGTCTCCAACATTGTACTCCTAGAGATATGATTTCCTTATTGTGTCAATGGTGCCCCAGAAGTCCATGTTGTTGAACTTTCTACTTCCGTCCCTGATGTTTTTCCAAGAAGCCATTCATACCTGTCACTTCTTATATTGTATCCAGACCATGCTTCTAGGCACGCGTGTGATGAAGAGGTAACATAAATATTTAAGTTTTCTTTTAAAAATATGTGTTACAAGATTTGAATTTTTTGACGATGCTTTTTTATTTACAATACAATGATATGTTGAAATGCATCAACTATGTTAGGAAGATTGCAAAGCTGTCGCAACCTAATGAACCATGGTTTTAGGATGGCATGCATGCATCTAGGCTGCAAGATTTATGCAAGACTAGGATTTCTTATAGCAGACCAATGCCAAGTATTGATTAAGAGGAGATGCAATAGTCATTTGCATTGCCTGCACATGTGGATGCTTAAGCTTGTAGGCCTGTCATCATTATAGTTGGCATGCCATATGGATATTATCTACTACCACAGGTAGCATAAAGCTTGGGAGAAAGGAAGGCCTAGGATCTCTTATATAGTTTTGGTAACCCTTGGAGTAGTTGGAAAACTCGTTGATTATGGTGGGGAACCACCACTTCTGTTAATGTCGTCAAAACTAGCATTTGGATTATAACAAGAGTGGTTACTCCAACGGTCGTTGAAGTTCCTACACCACCAATTGTCGATTCAATTGGTTGTTCTATTATATTTGGATCATCGTTATGGGGAAGGGAAGAATTTTTTGGGCGTACCATTTTAATAATTTTACCACTCCTCAAACGCATAACACTCAGACATTGAAAACATTTCATGTATGAAGAACAAAACAAACAATAAACACCAACACTTTTCTGCAAAAGTTTAAATTTCTTGCACAAAAGGGTCCCACCAGGTGTGCCCATTTATTTTCTAGTATTTTTTGTAAATCAAATCACAAGTTTTTATTCACTTAAGGGATTAAACTTGAAAAATCCTATGGACACTTTGTGCAAAAAGTTTGGGAAAATGTGTTATCTCTTGAAGGCTTAATGTTTGCGTTTAGAATAGATGAGTGAGATTTCTTAGAAGTAACTTGTATACTAGCATGAAAAGATAAAGCCAATGAAAAATAACAGTAAACATTAATAGATTAAAATTGTTAAACTTAAAGGTGGAACCCAAATTCATACATTTCTCACAAACTCTTATTTATGTAATTGGGATGTGTGAATTCTGTACAGAATAACTATGAAAATTGTGAACCCTTGTCATATATATGAAAACTATTTATATACTATGTATACCAATAATTGTTCACAACAGTCAACTCTCCAGTATTTGACATATGCACTACTACATGCCCTTTTGTCCTCTGTTTTGCTTCCATGTGCCTCTAGTTCTTGAACTGTTGCAAATTGCTTCCTATGTTTACCACTATCTTTAAATCTTCGGACTGCTTATGTTGAAAAACATCTTCAAGTCTTCCAACTACCCTTGTCGAGAATCAGTTTGTTTCATGTCAACTAGTAATTTTGGCGTCGAAATTGTTAGACTTGAGACTTCACACACAAGAGGGGGGGGGGGGGGGGGGTAAATTGTTTGGTTTGGAAAACTTTTCCTAAGATCTATCAAAGTTTGAAAATATTTTGAGACTTTACAGCGGAATAAAATATTTTGAAAGATAAAGTGCGGAAAATAAAAAATTTAAAGGAAAAGAAGAATGCCATGACGTATAGAGGTTCAGTTATAAATAAGAGACATAATCTTCTCTCCAACAAATGGTCTTAAGATTTTCCATTATGTACTTGAGAGCTTTTAGTAGATGAAGCTCATGAACCCCCTTATATAAGGAAATGGTGGTTGACTTATAACCAAAATTATACTAGACAAAGGATATGATTGATTGCGTCTTTTTCATTGAAATACTGAGAGTGAAGTGGCCAAGCTTCCTTCACAATGGTAAATTGAAGTGATAATACTTCTCTCCACAAAATATATGAGCTCAATATGGTTTAACAGGATAACCATTAACCTCTTGAGATTTTAGTAGGCTGATCTTCTAACCTATGGTTTTATACAGGCTAACCATGAACCTAATGGTAAGTTCATTAATATTGAAGAACTTTATCCTTCAAATTAACAAGGCTTTATAATAGCCTTAAGGGAAGTTCAACAATATTAATGATCTTCAACCTAACTCAATATTGAGAACTGATCACACAATCCCCAACCAAAGATTTTAACATGTTTAGCTTATAACCTCATTATTTTATCCTTAAATGGATTGTGTTCATCCAAGGTGCATGAATAACAATCTTGAAAAACTTTATACATTTCTACCCATCCAGAATTAAATAGACACCTCACTTACAAAATAACTTTTTTCACAAAAGCATATGGCTATAGTAACTAGTGAGAGAAAGTGACAAAGAAAACTTAGAGAGAGAGAGAGAGTGTGTGTGTGTATCAATACATATTTTGTCTTCTGGATAATTTGAACTGAGGAATGAGACCTTTATTTATAGGCTTCAAATCCTCCAAAAGAGGAAACAACATTAAATAATATTTTATGGTT
Organism: Vicia faba; assembly: GCA_948472305.1. Lineage (NCBI taxonomy): Eukaryota > Viridiplantae > Streptophyta > Magnoliopsida > Fabales > Fabaceae > Vicia > Vicia faba. The sequence continues at coordinate 330,316,593 of OX451741.1, read as the reverse complement.
ACCAATCGATTAACTCATTTATAAGTAACATATCTATTTTTCAAAATAGATAAGAATTGATATATAGTCGTTGCTAATCGTTTGGGTACATTCAAATCACCTTGTTTATTGAGAACGCGACAATCCAATTGATTGACACTCGGTTAGATCCAGTCAAAATAATTTTTCTGGCTCTTTGAATATTTCCAACACTTTCTAAACAACTTCTATATATCTTTTCAAGGTATTTTTTTTCAAAAACATTTTATAAAAAGATTATAAGTGTGTGTGTGTATGTGTGTGTGTGATGACGCCCTTTAGAGTTTCCCAAGCGCATGCTCTCTCACGCGTGGGTGTGGTTGCCTATTAATATGGGAGAAGAAGCAGACTTTTCATTTTTATGCTCTGCTGTTATCCAGCTCGTTACTGCTTGACTCGTCGACCTTCAAAGTTCTTCCTAGTTTTCCTACCTGCCACCGTCTACTCCACCATTCTCCTTTTTTAATCTTGGTAAGTTAACTAGTTCCTCATGTTCTTGTAGATTTAATCCCCATTATAGATTTAGATTTAGAAGTTTTCCTTAGAAATGCATGCGATTTAGGGTTTAGGGCAACCTATCAATTAGATATTCTGGCGGAATGTTTGTGGTAGATGGTGGTTTCACCGGGAGAGGTTGTCAGCTACATCGTGTGTTCTCCCTGGGTAATGGGAGCCATGATGGTGCTTGATAAGTTGTAGATGATTCTTGCGTCCCACCTTCATCGTCTTCCTTCCCGTATTTTAGGTGATTTCACCTCGGTAGGTCGGGGAAATGTGACGATCCCCTAGATGTCGCCTGAGAGAGGGCTCTGATCAGGGACAAGGTCCTTGTTCCTCAGTGCCTTCACACTTGATTAGTGATGGAAGGGTGAATTTTACTTTGGTGTCTGTTGTACCCTAAAATTTGCCCTCCCATATTCTTCAAAACATTGCAAGAAAAATCTCCAAGTTGCTCAAGGTTACTCAAGCATTGGTCAGACAAGCTATCTCCTAAGGCAGTCTACCCCAAATTATGGTTTTGTGTTGCATCAAGATCCTTGAGTCCAAATGACTTCAAGTGATCCATAATGTCCTAATATGTTCTCAAGATCATCCATGTCAAATTTCAAGCCTTGCAGAGGAAGTTTGCTCAGTCAATTGCTCAAAGGGCCAAAAGTCGACTATGCTAGGGAAAAAATCAACTGTGACCTACATACAGTCAAACTTCAATATTTTTTGTTAACATTCTCATTTTGAAGTATATTTCATCATTTTATCAAGGGTTGATCATGATTCATCAAGGATTGCTCAAAATTCATCAAGATTCAAAAGTTGCTAAATTAGGGTTTTGTAGGAAAAGTCAACTCAACTTTGACCAAGCATAACTTTCTCATACTTTATGAGAAATGACCCATCAAAAGCTCATTTTGAAAAGGATGAAATTACCTACAATCCATATTCATACCCAAGATCAAAAAATGCACTCACAAGAAGTTATGAATTTGGACATTATAGGTCATTTTTGAAAGTCAACAAAAACACCTTTTTTATAAAAGCTTGTAACTTGAGCATGGAATATCAAAATGCGATGAGACAAAAAGGGTTGATTATAAGACATCTCAAGATTTCTAGAAAGTCCAAGAACATCTCCAAAAGTTCAAAATTAAAGAAGTTATGCATTGTTGAAGTTGGACTTTTTTGCAAAATTGTCAAAAGTCAACTATCCCCAAAACTTCAAATTTTGCCAAATAGGCCCATTCTTTTTCATTTGTTTTGAGTTTGCATTATTTCCCACGTTCCCTAGCTCCAGCCATGTGTCTACATCACATTTTTATTATTTAATTTGATTTTTATTTGAATTAATTTATTTTAAATCAAATAAAATCATATAAAATCTAAAGCTTTGATAACACATGATTTTTGGCTATTTCAGGCTCCAAATATAGCTATTATTATCATCAAATTCGTATCAAATCAAATGTGTGTAAAAAAGATTGAAATCAAGCAAGTTTGGAAAGTTTTAATGGAGGAATCAAATCAAATTCATGAGCATTGATAGGGCAAGATTTGGACCAAGTTTGTGACCCTAATACAATGTACAATACATAAGCAAGCCAAGGACACGAAAATCGGGGTTGGCAATCACTTGTAGAGGCAGAACAACTTTGCAAAAAATCACAAAAAAGTTGGAGATCGAAATCAAAGTTAGAGGCGTTTTCAAGACTAGAGACGTATCCCAATCGATTGCTGGCCATCTCCACAAGCTAACTCGATCCAAACCAAGCATTCACAAGCCCTCATACACACTGTAAGTCTCACGTGAATTGCCCTTGTTCTTGATTTCGTATCTCTGAAATTAGGCATTGTTTTCATGAACTAATTACATAGTTGTAATCCTTGCATCATTTACAAGCTTTTGGCATAATTTGATTTCATTTATCTGACCGGTATCAAGATCTACCATAGCTAGGGTTCTTTGTTCATTTTTAGGGATTTCTGTTTCAGGTGAAATTGGCCTTAATGGTGGTTATGGCTGTGATCAGAGAGATGAGACAAAGCTAACCATGGTCGTGGATTCCATTTATATGGCCTGGAGAGAGTTTTAGGATGAACCTGCGTTTTTAGCTGCGGATAGAAATCCACAGGTAAATTTACAGGGGTTTGAGGAGGGGGATGAACTCGTGTCATCCATTCATTGGATCATTCAAATATTACGCGTTTTTTTGTTTTTTTTGCATTGGAATTGTTTTCTTATATTATTATTGATACTTATCATTCTAACAAACAAAGCAGCATGGCTTAGTGGTAACCTTGGCAATAGATATCCATTCAGGACCTGGGTTCGAATCCTAGGTCCCCCCCTTTCTCAATGATTTTTGTTTTCAGGCTTTCCCATGCACGGTCAGGCTTGATCCACACCATGCTCCCTCACCAATCCAAGAGCCAGATGACCAATGGCCAGATCTGATGATCAGTGACTGGAGGTCCACCAAGGTGCCAGTCAACGCGTGTGTATCAGATCTAAAAAGTCAAACAAGCCAGCACTAATGGGCCTACAAAAATGCTCCTTGCACCCTCCAAAAAAAAGGCATATTCCTCTCTTTCTCTCTATATTTTATTTATTTAATTCAGCCATTTTATTTTATTTTAATTTATTTTCTAACCAATCACATATTTTCTTTTCTTATCAAAAATCACAAAAGATACTTTTTTAATTCAGAATTTTTATTTTTTATTAATAAACACTTATTAATTAATTAGGATATTAATTAGGAAACTTTGATTTATTTTGTAAATATCTAAAATTAATTAGAATTAATTAGGTTTTATTTCACTTAATTATTTTTAGTTTCTTTCTTAAATTAATAAAAACCCCAAAAATATGTTATTTTTCATTTAATTTAATTTATAATTAATTTAGTAATTAATTTAGGATTTAATTTCCTTTCTCAAATAAAAACAACAAAAAGATGGCATTTCTTTAACCAAAAGGGTCAAAACCCTAATCTTAGATCCGATTTAATTTTGCGTCGCGCTTTATTTTTCTTTATCCAATTATGTATCTGCTTACGGATTGTAATAGTTAAATAGGATATTTAATTATTTTTACCGCTTTATTTTATTTTCCAAGGGTTGCTTTTGGCGATGTAAATACCCGACGCCTTGTAATTTAATTTCCACATTTTTATTCCGCAAATTATAACTGTTAGATGTTTGATAATAGGGTTTGCATGACAAGAATGAATGCCTAATTTAAAAAACAGTTAGATCACCCTTAACATGTGCGAAGATAAAAATAACCGAAATCAACACACTCGTACATGTGCACTCCTAGGGTACACCCACTTGGTTGCCTTCGTACACGGTCATTAAGTATAGGTCATTTTAGAGGTCGTCCTCTTGTCTAAAAGATCATAGTTGCCTCGAAATGGTTGCCTCAGATATTGTTGCCTCAAACAAATGATCTAAGACATTAGGGTTACCGCTAAGGCGTCCTAACATTGCTTTAGTGACCGTATGTCCCTCATTCGAATTGACCCTCAAACTCCAACGACGGTGCTACCTACTCATTAATAGTGGGATAGCATTGTCTAAAGGAAATTAGCATAGAACGATTCCTTTTTCGAGTAGGTAGATTAGCTCTTAGATACTTGCTCTTTCAAAAAACAAAACTTTTCACACTTACACTCCTTTTCGAACAAAGTTTTCAAAAAACACTTCATTACACTCTTGAGGACAGAAGCAAGAGTTAAATCGAAGTTTCAAACAAAAACTTTTTCAAACCCACAAGCAAAAAGAAAACAATTTTGAAAACAATTGAGCAAGTACCTAAGAGCCCGTGGATAACCACAAATAGAAAGGGTGCTAATACCTTCCCTTTCTATAATCTACCCCCCCGTACTCAGAAATATCTCGAAAAAGGAATTTCTCTATGCTTTTTGCCTTTCCTTGTTGGATAAAGTAAAATTCGGTGGCGACTCTTACTTACCGCGACATTTTGCAAACACAAACGCAAAATGCAAACCAGCATTCCAAAAACAATCAGTTCTTCCCACCGTATCACAGAACTGGCGACTCTGCTGGGGATTTACTTATAAGTGGGGTGTACCTTAGGAATAGTTCATAATGTTTTCAATTGCTTGACTTGTATGCTTTATCTTTGTGGGTTTGAATCAGAGTTACTATAGATCCTAACCCGGATCTGGGGGATACCCTTTAGGTAAGTAGCAATAAACTGTGATAGAACTGTACGACGTAGACCGATACGGTTGAAGCAGTAGCTACGTTGGTGTGGCACTTTAGTTTGTACCGATATCCCTTGTGGCACAACGAGGAGAATATGGGTCTTCTAAGGGGTCATTAAGCACCAACTGACCTTAGCACCTATAATTGACCAACTTGGACATAGAACAGTAGCAGTATGCTACACTCATTGAGACCAAACTCTCGCGATGATTCCGGCCGTAAGAAATGGTTGCTAAACTGGAGTTATGACCGATTGAGGGTGGTCAGTGATATTCAGATCCTCTAGAACCCGATTATTATTTCTAGGACAGGTTTGAACCAACTGAACTGAAAGAGGGTAGTACCTAAACTCCATGATAGCCTGAAACCTAAGGGTTATCTGTGTGACTTGTGTGCCCTTACCATGTTTGCTATTTGTGGATACTTGTGGTGTGTTTTCTATCATGACATCATGCATCATGGCAGTGCATGTATCTTGCATTGGACTAACCCATTTCAAAGACAAATGGGATTCATATTTGTTCTGTTTTGTAGGTCATGGCACCCATGCGTAGAAATACTATTCGGATCAACTTTGTCCAGATTCCCACTCAGCTTAAGGAATTGGTTGCAAAGGTTCCAGATACTTCCTCCTTTATCAGAAGACATGGTCACCTCCTGGGTTTAGTCACCTCCAAGATGGATGAACAGATGATGAGTGTCTTAGTCCAGTTCTTTGATCCACTATACCATTGCTTTACTTTTCTGGACTACCAGTTGGTCCCCACCTTGGAAGAGTTCTCTGATCTACTTGGTATCTCCATTCTAGAGAAAACCCCGTTCACAGGTTGAGAGAAAGTCCTTAGGCCGAAAGAGATTGCTTCATCCCTCCATCTGACAAAGGTTGAGGTAATGTCTAATTGGGAAACTCGTAGTGGGACAAAAGGCTTCTTGGCTAAATTCTTGGTTGATCGGGCTAATCAGTTCTGGGACAGTCTAGACTTTCAGGCATTTGAAGACATTCTGGCTCTTCTCATATATGGTTTGGTGTTGTTTCCTAACTCAGATTCTTTTGTCAACGTGAATGCAGTGAAGACTTTCATGTCCGGTAATCCTGTTCCCACTCTCTTGGGTGACATTTTGCACTCTCTTTATGCCCGTACTGCTCGGAAACGGGGAACCCTTATGTGTTGTGCGCCATTGCTGGCGAGGTGGTTTATTTCTCACCTCCCCAAATCAGTTTTGAAGAACAAGGAAGGCATGGGTTGGGCCTACAGGATTATGTCCCTATCTCACACTGACATCATCTGGACTACTAAAGGCATGGAAGATGTGGCCATTATTGATTGCTCTGGGGAATACCCCAATGTTCCGCTGCTAGGAATCAATGGAGGGATCACCTATAACCCTTGTTTGGCCTTACGCCAATTTGGGCAAGCTAGGAGGGAAGGACCTCATGAGTTGCTGATGTCGAGCATTGTATTTGACTTCCAAGGGGATAGTGACGAGCAACGCCGCAGGTTCATACGAGCCTGGGATAGGGTGCACAGGTCTGATCCGCACGAGTTAGGGATGAAGACCTCTCTTCCGATGGAACCATATCTCTGATGGGTTCGAATCCGTGCCCAAAAGCTGGGAATGCTGTACGAAGCTGTCTTACCTGTAATTGTTGAGGTTGTTGATGAAGAAGGGGTTCCTCCTACCATCCTCCATCCATACATGCCTACTGACATTGGGGCATTAAAAAGATCTTGGATGCAGCTGAGAGAAGAGCGGGATACTTACAGAGAAAAGTATCACGAGCAAGAGTGGAAGATCCAGAAGTTGACAAGGCAGTTGGAGAACGAGAAGATTCTCAACGACTATGTCCGCACCGATAGGAAACGACCATGGGAGCGCTGATGTCTTTTGATTATTTCTAGTGTTGATTTACTTTTCAGTATTTCTTTTTTGTAACGCCTTAAAGGCATTTTTTGAACAATTGAATTCAAAATTTTATCTAATAAAAGTGTGTTTCATTTTGATTTATGAATTTGAATCCCTAAAGTCTTTGAAATCATGTCATACACATATCATTCCCATGCACTTCATCACAGGTACCCTTACAGGTTTCTCATCTTCTTCGCTGTTTATTTCAGCATCATGTCTTCTGAAACATCAACTGACCAAGCCATCAAGGCTCTGCAAGCTCAAAACGCGTAGTTTCAGGAATTGTTCATGAGTTTGGCCAAGGGTCAGCAAGATCTGAAGATCCTTATCCTGAAAGATAAGAAGAAGAAGAAGAAGAAGAAGAAGACGGTCCTACTGAATATGGGTCGCAGATTTGGAAACAATTTACGAGAAGAGGTTGATTTGACTCACTCATCTGGAGGGGGAGATAATCAGGAATAAAGGAGGGCTCCTAGCCCTGTGGTTTCCGACAATGAGACTGACTTTGACGAAGACCAGTATCCTCCGGCTGAGGATATGTATAAGCAACTGGAAGACTGGTTGAGCGCGATGGAAGTTCAGAAAGTGCCTGGTCTAGACTTTGGAGATTTGGGTCTGTCATCTGGGGTGGTAATTCGCCACAAGTTTAAAGCACCAATCTTTGCTAAATACGACGGGGTTTCTTGCCTAAAACTGCACCTACGTTCATATGTTAGAAAGATTCAGCCATACACCGCTGACAAGAATCTCTGGATCCACTTCTTTCAAGACAGTCTTTCAGGGACTCAGCTTGAATGGTTTTACAAGCTAGAAGGAGCTAGTATCCATAATTGGGAGGATTTGGCTGCCGCTTTCTACAAGCAGTACCAATACAATGTCGACCTCGCTCCCACGCGTACCTAACTTCAGGGTATGTCTATGGGTGCAGGCGAAGGTTTCAAAGACTATGCCCAGAAGTGGAGGGACCTTGCTGGAAGAGTACAACCCCCGCTGGCTGACAGGGAGTTAGTAGATATGTTCCTGGGGACCTTGTCTGGTCCGTATTTCAACCATCTGATTGGAAGTTCATCGTCCGGTTTTACTAAGTTAATAATGACGGGGGAAAGAGTTGAAGCCGGTATCAAGAGCGATAAGATACATAAGGGTGCTTCATCAAGCACCGAGAAGAAACCTTTTAAGAAGGAATCCATCGCAGTTTACAGCGTGAAGAGCCATAATAGACCTGAACGCCGCCAAGATGTTAATGCGGTTGTTATATCAAGACCTGCTGTTGCTCCTCAGCGCAAAAATCAGCCAAGGGACGAGAGACCACGAAGACAGTTCACTCAACTCAACATGACTTTATCCCAAATTCTACCGCAGTTATTGAAGACCAACTTGGTGATTCCGAAGGAGGCCTCGAAGAATCCCAACACAACATCACCGATGTACAATCCGAACGCCCACTGTGCTTTTCACTCTGATAGCCCGGGGCACGATACGAATGACTGTTGGGTTTTAAAGAATAAGGTACAGGACTTGATTGATGCTAAGGAGATTGAGTTTGAAGCGCCTGAAAGACCTAATGTTGTGACTGCTCCTATGCCCAAGCATGGAGTGAATGCTATAGATGAAGACTCGTTTGTGGTTTCTGTGAAAGACATTGTTACTCCATTGATGACTGTGAAGAAGAACCTTCTATTAGCCGGTTTATTTCCGGGTTGTGGCAAAGGTTTCCGCCTGTGTTCTGTCCTACCTACCGGTTGCCATCTTTTGAAGTCAGGTGTCCAACGCCTGATGGATAATAAAGAAATTCTATTTGAGAATACTTTTATTCCTTTGGTTCCTACTGAAGAAGTTGCTATAATCACCATTTTCGACAATTCTTCCAAGGCTTCCTCGAGAAGGCCTATTAGAATTACATCCGTTCCAAGAATTACACCGTTAATCATCACCATTCCTGGGCCTATCCCCTATAAATCAAATAAAGCTATCCCGTGGCACTACGGGGCTGACGTGTACTATCACGGGGTTAAACAAGATTTGAATGCTGAAGAGGCTGATACTGACGTTAGCAATATTGTTGGATCTAGTAAAGTCACCCGCAACAGAAGACTTTTCTCCCCCGAGATCTCTCCACCAGTTGTTCGGATGCCTGTTGTTATTACACCTACCAATACACCTGCTACTGTTCCAGTTCATGTTCCAATTCTTACCCCTGTTGCCGAGTCAGCTGACACTCGGGGCAAAGGGACCACCAGTGAACCTGCCCAAACGGAGGCACCAAAGAGGATTACTATTGAAGCCTCTAGATAAGAGATGGAGGAGATTTTGAAGATCATCAAAAAGAGCGACTACAATGTAGTCGAGCAGCTGGGGCAAACCCCGTCCAAAATCTCTATGTTGTCTCTGTTGCTATGTTCAGAAGCCCATGCCAAGGCTCTGATTGCTATCCTGAAGATTGCATACGTACCCCAGGAAACATCTGCTGACCAGTTCAAAGACTGTGTGGCGAGTTTAACTGCTAATAATGGTCTGGGATTCTCCAACACCGACTTGACTGCCAAGGGGAAGAATCATAATGACGCTCTACATGTTTCAATTGAGTGCAGGGGCACTACCCTGGCTCACGTATTGGTGGATACTGGGTCTTCGCTGAATGTGTTACCTAAGAAAGCGCTAGACCGGTTAGACTGTGAAGGGTTGGAGCTGAAACCAAGCAACATTGTAGTCAGGGCCTTTGATGGGTCCAAGAGGATGGTACACGGAGAAGTGGATATTCCGATTAAGGTTGGTTCTTAGGTTTTTGCATCTATATTCTATGTGATGGACATTCGGCCATCTTACTCTTGTTTGCTGGGTCGCCTGTGGATCCACAAAGCTGGGGCAGTAACGTCTACGCTCTACCAGATGCTGAAATACCCAGTAAAAGGGAAAATTATTACGGTACGAGGAGAAGAAGAGTACACCGTAAGCCACCTAAACTCTTTTCGGTATGTGGAAATGGACAGGGAATTCATTGAAACCCCGTGTCAACATTTTGAAGAAGTCCCCCAGACGTTAGAATCAACTGAAACTGTTGTTGAAGATCCTCCAATGAAGATGGATTCCTTCAAGGATGCCCGGGCTGTTGTTGAGAAAGGTGGGTGTGCAAATTGGGGCCAACTCCATGATTTTGCACATAAGACTAACAAGTTTGGTTTGGGTTTCACTGCAGAAGCTCAAAGGGCTGTTCGGAGTGCACGGATCGGAAGACCTCCCCTGTTTATCAGTAATTCAGGAGTGAATGCCATTGAAGACGATGATGAAGAGTATGACATTGACAGCTAGATTTAACCAACTGCCGACGGAGGACTAAGAAATTGGACGGTAAAAGACTTCGTCCCAATTTCTTTTATTACCCAGTAATGAGACTTTTGTTTTGAATTTGTAACAGACAATTTTTAAACTTTACGGCCCGGCGTCTTACCCGAGGCATTGTGGCTTTGTTTGTGAGGGCTTGCTATTTGTCATCTCCATATATCATTAATAAAAGCATTGGACGTTTCTTACATTTCAAATTTTGCGCTCCTTGTTTTTCTTTTATTATATATTGCAAAACAACTATTTTACACACACTCATATATACAGGTCTACATCCACTCTGGATCCTACTGGTAACGACTCTGCTACTACCAGTTATGACTTTGAAAGTCCGATCAACTTATCCGAAGAAGAAGGTGAAGATGATTGCGAAGTGCCTGGTGAACTTGCTAGACTGCTACTTCAGGAAGAGAGGGTTATTCAGCCGCATGAAGAGCCAGTGGAATCGGTAAATCTGGGTACAGAGGTAGACAAGAAAGAGGTTAAGATCGATGAAAATCTGTAACCTAGTGTCAAGCAACGGTTGATTCAGATGCTGCGTGACTATGTTGAGATCTTTGCCTAGTCTTATGAAGATATGCCTGGTTTGGATACCGATATTATGGTCCACTGCCTACCTACTAAGGAAGACTGTCCCCCAGTGAAACAGAAGGTCCGCCGAATGCGCCCGGAGATGTATGAGAAAATCAAGGCTGAAGTGATGAAATAGTTTGACGCCAGTTTTCTAGCAGTTACTTCTTACCCGCAGTGGGTTTCCAATGTGGTTCTAGTACCGAAGAAGGATGGTAAGGTTCAAATGTGTGTTAACTATAGGTATCTGAACAGGGCAAGTCCCAAGGATGATTTTCCTCTACCTCATATCGACGTTCTGGTTGACAACACTGCACAACATAAGGTCTTCTCCTTTATGGATGGTTTCTCCGGTTATAATCAGATTAAGATGGCTCCCGAAGACATGGAGAAGACAACTTTTGTTACTCAATGGGGTACTTTTTTGCTACAAGGTCATGCCTTTTGGATTGAAGAACGCTGGGGAAACATATCAGTGCGCCATGGTCGCTTTGTTCCATGACATGATCCATCATGAGATTGAGGTATACGTCGACGACATGATTGCAAGATCCCATACTGAAGAAGAGCATCTTGACCACCTTCAGAAGCTGTTTGACAGGTTGAAGTTGTACAAGCTGAGGTTAAACCCGAACAAGTGCACCTTCGAGGTGAGATCCGGTAAGCTGCTGGGTTTCGCCGTAAGTGATAAAGGTATTCAAGTGGATCCTGCAAAAGTGAAGGATATACAGGAAATGCCAGCTCCCCGAACAGAAAAGGAAGTCAGAGGTTTTCTGGGACGTCTGAACTACATTGCCCGATTCATCTCACACCTGACTGCTACTTGTGAACCAATCTTCAAGCTACTGAAGAAAGATCAAGTGGTAAGATGGAATGATAAATGTCAGGCCGATTTCGAAAGGATCAAAGAGTATCTCCAAGAGCCGCCTATTCTGATGCCTCCAGTTGAAGGGAGACCTCTAATCTTATACTTGACAGTACTCGACAACTCAATGGGGTGCGTGCTAGGGCAGCATGACGAGTCTGGGCAAAAAGAGCATGTTATTTATTACCTTAGCAAAAAGTTTACCGACTGCGAGACCTGATACTCGTTGCTTGAGAAAACTTGCTGCGCTTTGGCATAGGCTGCTCTCTGGCTGAGACAATCTATGCTGACTCACACCACTTTATTAATATCAAAGATGGATCCAATCAAGTATATCTTCGAGAATCCTGCGTTGTCCGGAAGAATAGCAAGATGGAAGATGATCTTGACTGAGTATGACATCCAGTACACGACCCAAAAGGCAATCAAGGGAAGTGTGTTAGCAGATCATTTGGCACATAAAGCAATGGATGATTACCAGTCCATGAACTTTGAATTCCCGGATGAGAATATCATGTTGGTAACCGATTGTGAAGAACCTGGACCGGATGAAGGACCTGAAGAGAGATCCCGATGGTCTATGTACTTTGATGGAGCTTCAAACGCTTGGCGCCGTGATCATATCTCCTAAATGCTCTCATACTCCATTCACCTCCCAACTATGTTTCAACTGCACCAACAATATGGCAGAGTATGAAGCATGCATCATGGGTCTTCGAGCAGCAATTGACCTAAGGATAAAGTTTCTAAGTGTTTTCGGAGATTCCGCTCTCGTGATCAGTCAGATCAAATGCGAGTGGGATACGAAACACCCAAATCTTATTCCTTACAAGGAGTATGTATTGACGTTGCTTCCCCATTTCGAGGAGATAACCTTTGAACACTTCCCTAGAGAGGAGAATCAGTCGGTGGACGCGCTGGCTACGATGTCTTCTATGTTCAAAGTCAATTGGGATAATGAAGCTCCCCATATTATCATTGAAAGATTGGACGAACCTGCACATTGCTATGACATTGAGACTGAAGAGGTAACAGAAAAGCCCTGGTTTCATGAGGTGAAGAGGTATCTTGAAGCTCAGCAGTACCCCGAGGGTGCATCTGTTAATGACAAGAAGTTTCTGAGGAGGTTCGCGGCGAAGTTCTTCATCAGCAATGGTATCCTTTACAAGCGCAACCATGATTCAACCTTACTGCGATGTGTGGATAAGAACGAGGCAGAAAGGATCATGATAGATTTACATGAAGGTACTTTCGGAACTCATTCCAGTGGACACACCATGGCAAAGAAAATCCTTCGGGAAGGATATTATTGGTCCACTATGGAAGCCGACTGCTATCAGGATTCTCGGACATGTCACAAGTGCCAGGTCTATACTGATAAGGTGCACATACCTCCAGTTCCTCTGAACGTCTTGACAGCTCCCTGGCCTTTTGCAATGTGGGGCATCGACATGATCGGCGAGATCAGACCTACAGTGTCCAACGGGTATCGTTTCATCCTGGTAGCAATTGATTACTTTACGAAGTGGGTTGAAGCAGCTTCCTTTGCTACTGTAACCAAGAACATCGTGGCACGGTTCATTCGGCATAATCTGATTTATCGATATGGTATACCAGAGAGGGTCATTATAGACAACAGTACAAATCTCAATAATAAGATGATCACCGAGCTCTGCAAACAGTTAAAGATACAGCATCACAACTCTTCTCCCTCCCGGCCGAAGATGAATGGGCCTGTTGAAGCGGCTAATAAATACATTAAGAAGATTATGCAGAAGATGACAGTGACATACAAAGACTGGCACGAGATGTTACCTTTTGCTCTTCATGGGTACCGTACCTCAGCGCGGACGTCAACAGGGGAAACACCCTATTCCTTGGCATATAGCATGGAGGCAGTCTTGCCCATTGAAGTTCAGATACCCTCTCTTCGGATTATGAAGGATGCAGGCTTGAGCGAAGATGACTGGATTCATACCCGGCTTGATCAGCTGAACTTAATCGACTAAAAGAGAGTTAATGCTATTTGTCATGGACAGACATATCAAAAATGGATGATCAAGGCATTTAACAAGAAAGTTAGATGACAAGAGTATAGAGTTTGGGGACCTGGTCATCAAGCGCATCATACTACCTCAAGGTGATCCCAGGGGCAAATGGACCCCTACTTATGAAGGGCCATTTGTGGTTAAGAACATTTTCTCAGGAGGAGCTATGATTCTAACCACCATGGATGGTGACGACCTTCCTTACCCTGTCAATGCAGACATAGTGAAAAAATACTACGCATGAATCAAAGACCCACTAGGTCGACTGGCCTAGGTAAAAATAAGGGCTTCCCGGCGAACCAAAAGGGTTTGGGCAAAAATAAGGGATGAAAACAAAAAAAAACTGTACACCTAGCAAGTCGAAAACCTGAAAAGGCGGCTTGGGAAAAAAAGGGTATCCCGGTGGACTGAAAATCCGAAAGGGCGGTCCAGGCAAAAATTAGGGTTTAAAGCATAACACTATGTCTCATTGGATCACCTTGCGACCAGACTTCGGTATCAACTATCAAGCTCAGACGGCGCTAATCAATCTGATTTACCTTCAATTAAGTAGCAAAATGATGAGATGCTCGAGGACATAAAGGCAATAGCAGAGTTGGAACCCAGTGGGATTATTCACATAGCTGTTTTGTTTGGTTTTTCACAAATTGTGTAAATTCTATTATTCGGCGGCGTTCTCTTACTTGGATGTCAGCCTCTTGTATAAAAACGCCTATTTACAGGCCAAACTTCAAAATCAATACAATTCATTTTTAGAGAAATTTCAAACTGTTTTTCCTCTTTCTGTTTTGTTTTGCAAAGAACGTCCAATGTTCATTTTTGATATATGCATTTGACATTAATTGCTACTCATAAACATTTACATGCAAAACAAAAGACGGTTACTTGTAATATCAGAAACAGGGGCAATAAGAATTGTCCAAGCTTTACAGATGCTTTATCCACCAGATACAAAGGTAGATTCAGCTGAAGAACATGACCGAGGTGCTTTTACTCCCCGCAGAGTAAGACAGTAATGATAGCTCTCCCCAGTTGAGACTTGCAACTGTAAATGAATCGGTAATATTCTCCCCAAGAAGAGTTTACCTACCATCAACACTGAAAGGTCTTAATATTCCCCAGCAGAGTATAAGAATATTCCCCGGCAGAATACAAAATATCCCCAGTGGAGTTTGAAATTTTTACCAGCGCAATTTGAAAAAGCTTCCCAGTGGAGTTTGGAGAATCATCCCCAGTAGAATTTGGAAGATTGTCCCCAGCATAACTCAAAGGATTATCCCCATTAGAGTCTAAAAGGATATCCCCAGTGAAGCCGCAACTGAAAGATCATTCCCAGCGGAGTTCATTCCTTGCACAAGCGGAATTCAATCCCTAACAGGATTTAGTATCACCATCAACGGTAATTCATCCCCAACGGAATTTATCAGTGGAATCCTCAGCAAAGCATCTCTTTCCCACAGAGTAATCTCCTTACAGCTTATTCCCCAACAGAGTTATCCTCTCCTGCAGGTTTATTCTCACAATCATCTTCGTGCGCCATCCCCAGCGGAAACGAAGAATTCAACTCTTTTCTCCAGCAGCTATCCGGGATTTATTTTCCCCAGCTAAAAACATTACATTTCCATACATCATGACACATGCATATACGCATCATACAACACAATCTCATTTATTTTGAGAACATCATTGTTTGATACATATTGCATTACATACAGCTAACCTGTACCTTTCAGGAAGAATGCGGTTAAATTCAAAGATATGAAGCTTTTACCTCAGTCGAATTACTGACCAGTTCTTAAATCTCAACAGAATTATCCTCGGTTGAATTACAGACAAGGTCATAAATCTCGACAAAGTCCTCCGTCGAATTACAGACGAGTTCCTAAATCTCAGCAGAGTTTTATCAGTTGAATTATGGGCAAGTTCTTAAATCGTGATGAAGATGTTTCCCCAAGTCTAATTACTGACCAGTTCTTAAATCTCAATAGAATTATCCCCAGTTTAATTATAGACAAGGTCCTAAATCTCGACAAAGTCCTCCGTCGAATTACAGACGAGTTCCTAAATCTCAGCAGAGTTTTCTCAGTTGAATTACGGGAAAGTTCTTAAATCTTGATGAAGATGTTTCCCCAAGTCGAATTACTGACCAGTTCTTAAATCTCAACAGAATTATCCTCAGTTGAATTACAGACAAGGTCCTAAATATCGACAAAGTTCCTCCGTCGAAGTACAGACGAGTTCCTAAATCTCAGCAGAGTTTTCTCAGTTGAATTACGGGCAAGTTCTTAAACCTTGATGAAGATGTTTCCCCAAGTCGAATTACTGACCAATTCTTAAATCTCAACAGAATTATCCTTGGTTGAATTACAGACAAGGTCCTAAATCTCGACAAAGTTCCTCCGTCGAAGTACAAACGAGTTCCTAAATCTCAGCAGAGTTTTCTCAGTTGAATTACAGGCGAGTTCTTAAATCTCGATGAAGATGTTTACTTCATTCGAATTACTGACCAGTTCTTAAATCTCAACAGAATTATCCTTGGTTAAATTACAGACAAGGTCCTAAATCTCGACAAAGTCCTCCGTCGAATTACAGACGAGTTCCTAAATCTAAGCAGAGTTTTCTCAGTAGAATTATGGGCGAGTTCTTAAATCTCGATGAAGACGTTTCCCCCTAAGTTGAATTATGGACAAGTTCTTAAAACTCAGTAGAGATGTTCTCTCAGTTGAAATACAGGCAAGTTCCTAAATCTTAACAAAGATCAGACTCCCTCAGCGGAATCTTCCACAACAATAGGTATACAAGCTCTCGCTAAGGAATCTCTTATGTGATCGACGCTCTTTAAGATGGCATCTTTAAGCCCATCCTCTCGTCACCAATCTCCAAATGGCATCTGTAAGCCCATTCCCGACATCACAAGGCTGATACCACTTCATGCGAGTGCAAATTTCTGGGCACTCTAGTGTTCAATCATCTTCCACCTTCGGATCACGAAAGGAATGATAACCAATCTACATCCTCAGGTTTAAGAAGATTGAACAGGGGCAACTGTTGTACCCTAAAATTTTCCCTCCCATATTTCTCAAAACATTGCAAGAAAAATCTCCAAGTTGCTCAAGGTACCTCAAGCATTGGTCAGACAAGCTATCTCCTAAGGCAGTCTACCCCAAATTAGGGTTTTGTGTTGCATCAAGATCCTTGAGTCCAAATGACCTCAAGTTCTCCCTAATGTCCTAATATGTTCTCAAGATCATCCATGTCAAATTTCAAGCCTTGCAGAGGAAGTTTGCTCAGTCAATTGCTCAAAGGGCCAAAAGTCGACTGTGCTAGGGCAAAAGTCAACTGTGACCTACATACAGTCAAACTTTAAGATTTTTTGTCAACATTCTCATTTTGAAGTATATTTCATCATTTTATCAAGGGTTGATCATGATCCATCAAGGATTGCTCAAAATTCATCAAGATTCAAAAGTTGCTAAATTAGGGTTTTGTAGGAAAAGTCAACTCAACTTTGACCAAGCATAACTTTCTCATAATTTATTAGAAATGACCCATCCAAAGCTCATTTTGAAAAGGATTCAATTACATACAATCCATCTTGATACCCCAAGATCAAAAAATGCACTCACAAGAAGTTATAAATTTGGACATTATAGGTCATTTTTGAAAGTCAACAAAAACACCTTTTTTGTAAAAGCTTATAACTTGAGCATGGAATATCATAATGAGATGATACCAAAATGGCTGATTATAAGACATCTCAATATTTCTATAAAGTCCATGAACATCTCCAAAAGTTCAAAATTGAAGAAGTTATGCATTGTTGAAGTTGGACTTTTTTGCAAAATTGTCAAAAGTCAACTATCCCCAAAACTTCAAATTTTGCCAAATGGGCCCATTCTTTTTCATTTGTTTTGAGTTTGCATTATTGCCCACGTGCCCTAGCTCCAGCCATGTGTCAAAATCACATTTTTATTATTTAATTTGATTTTTATTTGAATTAATTTATTTCAAATCAAATAAAATCATATAAAATCTAAAGCTTTGATAACACATGATTTTTTGGATATTTCAGGCTCCAAATACAGCTGTTATTATCATCAAATTTGTATCAAATCAAATGTGTGTAAAAAAGATTGAAATCAAGCAAGTTTGGAAAGTTTTAATGGAGGAATCAAATCAAATTCATGAGCATTGATAGGGTAAGATTTGGACCAAGTTTGTGACCCTAATACAATGTACAATACATAAGCAAGCCAAAGACACGAAAATCAGGGCTGGCAATCACTTGTAGAGGCAGAACAACTTTGCAAAAAATCACAAAAAAGTTGGAGATCGAAATCAAAGTTAGAGGCGTTTTCAGGACTTGAGACGTATCCCAATCGATTGCTGGTCATCTCCACAAGCTAACTCGATCCAAACCAAGCACTCTCAAGCCCTCATACGCACTGTAAGTCTCACGCGAATTTCCCCTGTTCTTGATTTCGTATCTCTGAAATTAGACATTGTTTTCATGAACTAATTGCATAGTTGTAATCCTTGCATCATTTACAAGCTTTTGGCATCATTTGATTTCATTTATCTGACCGGTATCAAGATCTACCATAACTAGGGTTCTTTGTTCGTTTTTAGGGCTTTCTGTTTCAGGTGAAATTGGCCTTAATGGTGGTTATGGCTGTGATCAGAGATATGAGACGAAGCTAACCATGGTCGTTGATTCCATTTATATGGCCTGGAGAGAGTTTTAGGATGAACCTGCGTTTTTAGCTACGGATAGAAATCCGCAAGTAAATTTATAGGGGTTTGAGGAGGGGGATGAACTCGTGTCATCCATTCACTGGATCATTCAAATATTACGCGTTTTATTTTATTTTTCTGGCATTGGAATTGTTTTCTTATATTATTATTGATACTTCTTATTCTAACAAACAAAGCAACGTGGCTTAGTGGTAACCTTGGCAATAGATATCCCTTCAGGACCTGGGTTCGAATCCCAGGTCCCCCCCTTTCTCAATGATTTTTGTTTTCAGGCTTTCCCATGCGCGCTCAGGCTTGATCCACACCATGCTCCCTCACCAATCCAAGAGCCAGATGGCCAATGGCCAGATCTGATGGTCAGTGACTGGAGGTCCACCAAGGTGCCAGTCAACGCGTGTGTATCACATCTAAAAAGTCAAACGAGCCAGCACTAATGGGCCTACAAAAATGCTCCTTGCACCCTCCAAAAAAAGGCTTATTCCTCTCTTTCTCTCTATATTTTATTTATTTAATTCAGCCATTTTATTTTATTTTAATTTATTTTCTAACCAATCACATATTTTATTTTCTTATCAAAAATCACAAAAGATACTTTTTTAATTCATAATTTTTATTTTTTATTAATAAACACTTATTAATTAATTAGGATATTAATTAGGAAACTTTGATTTATTTTGTAAATATATAAAATTAATTAGAATTAATTAGGTTTTATTTCATTTACTTATTTTTAGTTTCTTTCTTAAATTAATAAAAACTCCAAAAATATGTTATTTTTCATTTAATTTATTTTATAATTAATTTAGTAATTAATTTAGGATTTAATTTCCTTTCTCAAATAAAAACAACAAAAAGATGGCATTTCTTTAACCAAAAGGGTCAAAACCCTAATCTTAGATCCGATTTAATTTCACGTCGCACTTTATTTTTCTTTATCTAATTATGTATCTGCTTACGGATTGTAATAGTTAAATAGGACATTTAATTATTTTTACCGCTTTATTTTATTTTCCAAGGGTTGCTTTTGGCGATGTAAATACCCGACGCCTTGTAATTTAATTTGCGCTTTTTTATTCCGCAAATCATAACTGTTAGATGTTTGATAATAGGGTTTGGATGACAAGAATGAATGCCTAATTTAAAAAATAGTTAGATCACCCTTAACATGTGCGAAGATAAAAATAACCGAAATCAACACACTCGTACATGCACACTCCTAGGGTACACCCCACTTGGTTGCCTTCGTACACGGTCATTGAGTATAGGTCGTTTTAGAGGTCGTCCTCTTGTCTAAAAGATCATAGTTGCCTCGAAATGGTTGTCTCGGATATTGTTGCCTCAAACAAATGATCTAAGACATTAGGGTTACCGCTAAGGCGTCCTAACATTGCTTTAGTGACCGTATGTCCCTCATTCGAATTGACCCTCAAACTCCAACGACGATGCTACCTACTCATTAATAGTGGGATAGCATTGTCTAAAGGAAATTAACATAGAACGATTCCTTTTTCGAGTAGGTAGATTAGCTCTTAGATACTTGCTCTTTCAAAAAACAAAACTTTTCACACTTACACTCCTTTTCGAACAATGTTTTCAAAAAACACTTCATTACACTCTTGAGGATAGAAGCAAGAGTTAAATCGAAGTTTCAAACAAAAACTTTTTCAAACCCACAAGCACAAAGAAAACAATTTTGAAAACAATTGAGCAAGTACCTAAGAGCCCGTGCTAATACCTTCCCTTTCTATAATCTACCCCCCGTACTCAGAAATATCTCGAAAAAGGAATTTTTATGTGCTTTTTGCCTTTCCTTGTTGGATAAAATAAAAGTCAGTGGCGACTCTTGCTTACCGCGACATTTTGCGAACACAAACGCAAAATGCAAACTAGCATTCCAAAAACAGTCAGTTCTTCCCACCGTATCACAGTGTCGAACTCACTTCTGTCCTCTGCTTTTTAGGTACGATGATCGCTAGTGTTAAAGACAAATTTTCGAGTGAGCCTAGCAAAATTTCCCAAAGTTCCATCGAGGACACTCTCATCAAGGTGAGCACTCCTAGAAAACCAAAGTGGTCAAATTGCGCAAGTGGTCGAGATGGATCTTAAAGGGCATGGGGAGGAATGATCAGTAAGGATACTTGGGGAAATTAGCTGGATATGCTCAAAATACGATGTTCGGAGGATCCCTATGTATGACATTCTGTTCAGGGAGATGGGTTTTCGGCTCCCTTTGTCAGACTTCAAAGTAGCAATTTTCAGGCACCTCAGACTTGCCCCCTCTTAATTGCATCCGAATTCGTTCGCTTTTATACGGGCCTTCAAGATTGTTTGTGATTATCTGCAGATCGGGGCCATGGTTCCTCTGTTATTCTAATGTTTCCATCTTCAGAGGAGCACATACGACGAGCAGTATGGATGGGTTTCTTTGAAGCAAGTGAATAGGAATTTTTTAGGGCTTATTTGTAATATTTTCGTTTCTTTAAGGACAAATATATGCTCGTTCATCCCGTCTCCCAAAGAGAACTTTTGAATGTTTACAGAGTTTCCCCTGTGTTCGACGAGGATGGAGCCCCTGTTTGGAATGAGGCAGGGAACATGTGAATAAGCTGGTGCCCCAGTTCCATTTCCAATGGTCAATGAGGAATTTTGAGAAGGGAACTGAAACTTATGTTTGGAAGAAGAAGCAACTCGGTCCTGAGGATTAGGCGAGCTTCAATTGTTTAGCTACTTTCATAGTGGGAATCCTCTGTGTCCAGTGTGCGAATAGAGGAGGGACACCGATCACTAATAAAGACGGAGAGGTGGTGTATGAACCAGGTATGATAGGTGTCAAGGAGCTCCTCGAGAGAGAGGACCCTATTGTGTATTTGGGTAGCTTCTTTTATTTATGTTTTGACTAACTTTGTGTGCCCAACATCTTGTTCTTGTTTGCTGATTTTAATTATTTGTTTTCTTGCAAATAAGATGAAACCTGCCTAGGAGCATTTGGCCAAGAAACTTGATGCAAAGGCAAAGAAAGCACAGAAAGATGATAAGGCTTCACAAGTTGATACGTGGACGACTTCTATGTCAGGATCGGTCAATTTGTTGACGGGCCCGACGACTGGTGCTCTTTCCCCTCCGCATGTGTCTTCGAGGTTTAAGAGGCAGCATAATAAGGGCAATATTGATTTGACGAGCGAGAAATAGAAGGGGAGGTATGCGTTGCCTCCTTGATGGCATAACAAGTATTTCTTTAAATGTTCCTCTTTTTATCTCCTTCGGGGTGAATCCCTTATGCTCGAGGAGGTGGATCTCCCTGCTAAGCGGGATGCCTTGGCGTAGGACGCATGAGCCATTATAAGGGTCTTAGAGATGGTCATTTCTTATACTGAAGGGAGCTCGTCTCAAGAAGTTGAGATGAAGAAATTACAGGCTAAGCTAGCTGATATCGATAAGGAACGAGATGACGCGAGGGTTGCTTGAAAGGTGGTTGAGGATTGCCTGGAGAAATTGACTAAGGAGCATAAGGCATTGGTGCTTGAGAAGAGAGCTTCCGACGAACAAGTGGCGTCCTAGAGGGCCAAAGAAGCTCTTGCCGAGGACGAGATGGAAGAGGCTCAAGGCTTGAAGACCCGTGCAAAGCTGGTAGCTCGTCTTCAATTGGCGATGGATAACGCTCAAGTTGTTGTTGAGGGGAGTTTCTATAATGTTATGAAGCAGCTACGAGTATTGAATCCTGGTGTCGAGCTCAACACAACTAGAATGGGACTTCGTTATTATGTGGTTGTCGGGAAGATTGTGATCCCTGAATTCCTCAAGGATGTCGTGGATGCACGCATAGGAGAGTCGTCTCGACCAAAGTTTGTTCCTGAAGAGGAGCCCCGATCTGATGTTTGATTGCTTTTGTTATCCCCTTTTCTATTTCGGCCTGCGTGTCGTACTGATGTAATTTGTTCTGTGAGTCAGATCTAACGCTTCCAATAATGCTCCCCCACGGTGGACCTACCTAACACAAACAGAACCAGATCCAACGCAGCTGTGGGCCACAAGATCTGGGCTTTGACAAATTTCAACAGTACACCCCCCCGGTTTTGCTTTCTCATCCCCCTCAGGCCCATTTCTTAATTTCTTTATTCTTTTTATTTAGTTTATATATTTTTTTGTTTATTCCTTTTTTTTAATCATAAAATCATAAAATTAGGATTTAGAGTTTTTTTAAGAAAATTAATTTTTGCAAATTAATTTAATTAACTTTAAATTTTTTCTTTAATTTAAAATTAGTTAGAAATTAGGTTAAATTTCTAATTTTTTTTCATAAAATACAAAAAAAAAATTTTTAATAGGCAATTAGATTTTAGGGTTTCAAACGTAGGCCACTCTTAATTTTTGCGCGCTATTATTTTTCACACGATTATTTTATTATGTAACTGTGTCCGGTTTGTGATAGTTTAATTATGGTTTTCAATTTCCGCATTTTACTTTTCAGTCATCATTTATGTAAATACACCAAAGCCTTGTAATAGCTGTAGGAACTTTATTTCACGCTTTATATTTCTTATATGCTTGTACATAAACTGTTAGTAAATTAAGCGTGCATGACAAGATTAAATTAATTAATCATTAGGTCACTAACTTCAAAGATAAATATCTGAAAAAAGAACTGTTGTAAACTTGCACCCCTAGGGTATACTTCACTTGTTGCCTTCGGAAATGGTCATGTCCCTCGAACGTAGGGATATCTTATGTCGGACCCTCAATTTAAAAGTCATCATAAAGATCATGGTCCCTTAACGTCCCCCGAATTGCCTACGAGAAATGATCTTGTCCCTCGATGTTGCCTACATGATGACAGTCCTTTCGAAATGCTAAGGTATCCTTACATGTTGCCTACATGACCATAGACGTCCCTTTTGATAGTACATCAACATCCGACGATACAACTACCTACTCACTAATAGTAGGATAACACTATCTAAAGGAAAGGAGGAAAAGAACATCCTTTTTCGAGTAGGTAGATGACTCTTAAGTACTTGCTCAAATCTGATTTCCTTTTTTACACTTACACACTTTCAAACTTCTCTTCAAAAAATGCTTTATCACACTCTTGAGGACTGATAAAAGAGTTACCATAAAGCAAAAAAAATCTTTCAAAACACACAAAGACGAAAACAATTTTCAAAAATGAGCAAGTACCTAAGAGCCCGTGGTAAACCACGGATGAAAAGGGTGCTAAAACCTTCCCTTTCCATAATTTACCCCCTTACTCAAAAAAATATAGAAAAAGGTCTTTTTATGTTCTTTTCACCCTTTCCTTTGTTGGATAAAATAAAAGTCGGTGGCATATCTTGCTTACCGCAACATTTGCGAACAAAAAACACAAAACTAGTATTAACAGTCGGTTCTGCCACCGTATAAAAAAAATGGCGACTCTGCTGGGGAAATAATAAAGTGGGGTTTACCTTAGGGTCTAGATCATTTCTAAACTATTTTCTTTGTCTGTCTTGATTGCTTTATATTTAAGGGTACTGTTTGGGTTACTATAGATCCTACACTCGGATCTGGGGAAACCTTTTAGGTAAGTAGAAATAGATTGTGGAAACTGTGTGGGGTATACCGACACGGTTGAAGCGATGGCTATGTTGATGCGACACTTTGGTTGGTACCGGTAGCCCTTGAGTTAATCAAGGAGAATACGAGGCCGCTGCATGGTATCATGAAGTCGTCAACTGACCTTAGAACCTTAATTGATAAACTTGGCTATTAGGACACAGTGAGATAGTCGTCTTTGGTGTATTCCCAAAGTCGGTTGATACTCGATACTACACTCATTGAGATTTGACTCCCGAGTTTTATTTGGTTGCAAGTCAATTGTATATCAGAATGAAACTTATAGGAAAGATTAGTGATATTGAGATCCCTTATAACTCGGTTACTATTTATAGGACATGTTGAACCAATCCAAACTTCAAGAAGGTATTACCTTAAAACCCATGCAAGCCTTAAACCTAAGGTCTTTGTGTTATTTGCTTGTGCTTGCTATATCTATGATTTCTTAGCATAATCATGACACCATAACATGGCATATTGTTGTAACCCAAAATTCCCCTCTCATTTATCAAGTATTTTCTCACAAGATCTCCTTTGGTTCAAGACTGCACAAGGATTGATCAGCTCAAGACACCTCCTTAAGAACTGATGACTGGAATTAGGGTTTGAGATTGCACAAGGATAATTGAACTTTTAATGCCTCATATGACTTTCATGGATCATTATGGACCCTCAATATTTCTCATGTCAAGTTTCAACTCTCGAACCAGATTTTTGCTCAGTCAATTGATCAGTTGACTTAAAAATCAACTATATTGGGGAAAAAGTCAATTGTGGTCAATTTACAGTCACACTTCATAATTTTTGATCCATTTCAGCATTGTGAACTCCTATATGTTGTTTGATCAAGTTTGGACCATAATTCCTCAAGAAATTTGATCAGATCATCAAAAGGACAAAATGGTCAAAATTAGGGTTTTGACTGAGAAAAGGAAATTTCTGATTTTTGACCTAGAAAATGGTTGATTGGTTGGAAACATGATCTCAAGGATTCAATTACATCATTTTTACCTAATGTCACGACTCAAAACATTGCTCAAGTTCATTTGATTGATTGTTGATTTTCAGTCAACCAATGAAAAGTTAACTGCACACTGAAAAGTCAAACTTTAACTTTTTGGTCAAAATCAAGTGTCAAAGATCACAATTCATCAAAACATGTCAAAATGTGAAACTTGTTCATCAAGAAATCAAAAAAATCAAGATTCCATTTTGAAAAGTCAAAATTTCCAAACTTAGAAATTTTTCTAAGTGTTGAAAACTTCATATTTTTTCACAACTTTGGCCAATAGTTCACCATGATGCAAGATGATTCAAAGGAAACTTTCAACATGAAAGTTATAGATCTCAATGATATCTAAGACATTTCTGAACAAAACTTCTCCTGTAAATGCATGGATTTCAAGTTATGATTTTGTGAATACATGTTCATGAAACTTGGAAACTTAGTGAAATTTTGCCCTAGTTTAGGCAGGATTTTGACCTAACTTCATGGCAATTTTTCACATGGTTCCAAGGGGAGTTTTCAAAAGTGATCAACATAGAGGTTGTAAAGGATGTTATAAGCTTTCCAAAATGTTCAAGAACTCATTGAGATCATGTTTGAGTAAGGAGAATTGAAGGCATAAAGTTGGCATTTCATTCTTGAATTATAGGCCATTTCCATGATGAACAAGAATGAAAATCCATGCTAGGCTGCACAATCTTTGCTTCGCAGGCCTCAGACTTGTTTGGCACTCCATAATTAAATGTTTGCAAAACTGTAAGAAGCTTCAATATAAGCATTCAATGCATTGCCCATGCTTAATGCCATTTTGGGAAGAAAGTGCACATTGCCATTTTTGAAAAGTAGCTTTTATGCACAAAATCAGTTCTTGAGCTTTGCACTTGTTTGCTTCTGATCACACACAACCTATAACCCAAAATAAACTTGTCTAAAGCCTCTAACAACTCAGCCCATGCTTATACTTTTCCTTGAAACTATATTTCCACTTTTCTTCAAAATCAAGTAAGATAGCCATAACTCTACATCTTGCGCTTCTGACCCTCTCAAGTGCTATAACCTTTTCCTTACTTGTGCACAAGTTGTTTGAAAGCTAACACACAATTTCAAGCCTCCAAAAACTCTCCCAAACATCCTGGCTGCACAGAACTGCTCCACTTGACAGTTTTGAGCCAAAACTCTCCATCTCCATTTCCACTCGTGCGTTTTGATTCTTAACCATCCATACACCTTACTTATATCATACACAAGTGATTCAAGCCCCTGTTTCAAGACTGTAACTCCTCCATCACTATCCACCATTTCCAAAATTGAAGCTTACAACTTGACTTGAGTTGGGAGTTACATCCATCCTCAAAGCAAAGTAGGAGTTGGAACACATTCAAGGAGGACCAGGCAAGCTACAGAAATCATCAGGCTATCTCAAAGGTTTCTCAAACTCCATACATGACTTCAGATGCAAGAGGTAAATTGTCAAACTTCTATCTCTTCATACAAGCATCATTTTATTCTGATTTTCAAAGATAAAATGTAGATACCATTGTCACGAAGCTGTACATATCCATAGTTTGCATTTATATGACATGAGCTTAGAGAATTTTGGAGTTGAAGTTTCTGAAATTTTTAGGTTTTAAATTAGGGGCAGAAAAATTCTCACTCATCTTGGATTTATAACTTTAGTTATTTATATGGTTGGATTCGTGGGAAGAAAGGCCACAACTTTCATGTTTGTACTTTCCATTTTTGTTGAGAGATGAAGAAGTTACATGTACTCTGGCTGGTTGAAGGTTGAAGACGAAGTACAGGCCTTGGAAGCATTATATGTTATGTATTTATCATTTCATATAAGTAAACGGATGTATAACCATCCTAGTGGTAAGGCAACACGCTGCTAACCAAGAGGGCGTAGGTTCAACACCCAGCGCGCTACCTTTTTTTCCCTTATTTCTCACATTTTCTCTCTTTTTTGTCACACAGCAGCGCCTGGGCCTCTCCTTTGGGCTTTTTGTTCTTTTTTGCTGCTTCTAACCCCCTGCCTTACTTTTGCACACCTGGCCCAACTTTATTTTATTTATTTCATTTTTATTTATTTCCTTTCTTATTCTATTTTATTTTCAGTTTTACTTTATTATTTTTATTACTATTATTATTATTATTATTATTATTATTATTATTATTATTATTATTATTATTATTATAATTATTATTATCATTTTTATTAATGAAAAAAATATAAAAATATTTTTATGTATTATTTACGCTTATTTTCTTTATAAAGACAAAAAGAACAAAAACATTTTTCTTTTAATAAATAAATTTCTTTTTCTTAATTAATTAATATTTAGACTTAGGTTTAATTATTATTTTATTTTCCTAATTAAAATTAACTTAGAATTTAGGTTTCTCTTAATTAATTAATTTTCTCATTTTATTTTTATTAATTTAAAACCTTTTTCGTAAAAACCCTAAAAATCCTTTTTAATTTAATTTCTTTTCTTAATTAGTTTAAGTTAATTTTATTTAATTTTCCTTTAATCATTTTTCTTTAATTAGGTCAAGACTAATCTCTTTCATAAAAAAACCAAACAAAATCATTTCTTTTTCCATTTTTTGCATTCATGCATTTTATTTTCAATTTTGTACAATATTCAATATGGTTGTAATAATTATTTAGATTTAATTTTCTTGCGAAATACCCATTTGTAAATTTGTACACCCCCTCCCCTATTGATGTAATAGCTTAGTATTTTTATTTTCCGCAATTTAATGCTTTATATATAAATGCTAGTAAATTAGGGTTTTTGTATGGAAAGATAAAATCAATGCTTAGAAAACCCAAATTCAAAGACAAAACAATGCATGTAAATTAATACACCTACACACTTACACCCTTAGGGTAAATCCACTTGTTGCCTTGAGAAATAAATGGTCATAATACGCATGCAAGACATCTTAGCAAAAACAAGCAAAAATACAAGATCATAGTCCCTCGATGATGCTACAAATATTGTATTACAAATGATCTTAGTACCTCAAATAAAATGCTAAGATATCTTACAACATTTCTATTCATGACTATACAATGACCCTTTCCTGTCCTTTTTACATCCAAAGATAAGGTTACTTACCAGTCCATGGTAAAATAACAATGTCAAAGGAAAGAGGAAATAAATAAGAAAGAATTTTGAGTAGGTAGAATATTCCTAGTTGCTTGCTCATTTTCAAACCAAAACATCCTTGCTATTTTCAAAACAAACACGAACACTTTTCAAAACATCTTCCAAACTTGAAACATTTGCAAAAGATCAACACTTTGTATACATTCTTACGAACGGGAATTATTACAAAGTTTTCCTAAACGATGGCGCCTTTTCAAATTACTTTCAAAAACCACACAAAGCACATTTTCAAACAAAAGCAAGTGATCTAGCAAGCAACTAAGAGCCCGTAGATAACTACGGATGAAAAGGGTGCTAATACCTTCCCTTTTCATATTCTACCCCCGAACTCCAGAAAATAATCTCAAAGGTCTTTCCTGTTCTTTTCAGCCTTTCCTTTTGGATAAAAGAAAAGTCGGTGGCGACTCTTGCTATCCGCAACATTTGAGATAAAATGAAAAACAACCAAGTCAGTTCTCCCACCGTGTTACAGAACTGGCGACTCTACTGAGGAATCAACTTAAAAGTGGGGTTACCTTAGGGCTAGATCATATTTACTTGCTTTCATTGTTTGATTTGTTTGCTTTACATTTTGGTTCTTTGTTTGGGTTTAAATCCTCTACCCGGATTTGGGATACCTTATAGGTAAGTAGCAATATGTTGTGGAAACTGTGTTGGGTATACCGACATGGTCTAATCAATAGCTATGTTAGTGTGACATATTTGTGGGTACCGGTAGCCCTTGAGTAGTCAAGGAGAATACGGGGCCGCTGAGTGATGTCATGAAGCACTAATTGACTTCTAGAACCTTTACTTGACCAACTTGGACATTAGGACGTAGTGAGATGACCGACTTTGGTGCAGTCCGAAGTTGGTAGATACTCGATACTACACTCATTGAGGTTTGGTTTTTTGGGATATTTCGGTTGCCGTTAAAGAGGCTTACGCTGAAACAATGCTCGAGAAGATAAACCAGTGATATTGAGGTCCCTTAGAACCTGATTACTATTTCTAGGACAGGTTTGAGCCAACTAAACTTCAAGAGGGTACTTACCTATGAGACTCCATGCAAGCCTAAACCTAAGGACTTGTTTGTTTTGTTTGTATATATTTACTTGTACATAACATCATAAACATCATAACATCATACTCATACGAACTAACCATTTCAAGGATTTTGGGATTTATCTTTGTTCTATTTTGTAGGACATGTATTCTATTCGCAGGAAAACCATTCAAGTCAATCTCGTAAGGATCCCTCCTCAACTTAAAGAGTTAGCATCAAGGGTTCCTGAGAATTCTCCATTTACCGAAAGACATGGTCTCCTCCTAAACTTGGTTACCTCCAACACTGACGAGGACATGATGAAGGTGCTCTTCCAGTTCTTTGATCCTCTACACCATTGCTTCACATTTCCTAATTATCAACTTGTGCCAACTTTGGAAGAACTCTCCCAACTCTTGAGGATTCCCATTCTCAATCAACTACCCTTCAACGGTACGAAAAGAGATCCAAACCCAGAAGAGATTGCTCAAGCCCTACACTTGCAACAATCTGATGTCACAACTAATTGGGAAACAAGGAAGGGTGTCAAAGGTTTCTTAGCCAAGTTCTTGTTTGAGAAAGCTCAAGATTGTTGGAACTCCTTGGACTTGCAAGATTTTGAGGAAATTGTGGCCCTTCTCATCTATGGGATGGTTTTGTTTCCAAATCCTGACCAACTCATATATGTAAACATCGTCAAGATCTTCATGTCTCGTAACCCGATTCCTACTTTGTTAGGAGACATCCTATATTCTTTTCACTCTCGCACTATGAGGAAAAAAGGTATCCTCATGTGTTGTACTCCTCTCTTGGCGAGATGGTTTATTTCGCATCTTCCCCAATCTGTATTGAAGAACAAGCAAGGTTCAAGGTGGTCCCATAGGTTCATGACGCTCATACATTCAGATATTCATTGGTATTCCCGGTCTGTGGAGAATGTTACTATCGTTGATCATTATGGAGAATTCCCTAATACCCCCCTACTTGGCATTAGAGGAGGTATCGCTTACAACCCCTGCTTGGCCTTATGATAGTTTGGTTACGCCCGAAGGGATGTTCCACATGAGATGCTTATTCAAGGGTTGGTATTTGATTACGAGAATGACGATCAAGGTTACCACTAGAGGTTTATCCGAGCTTGGAGGATGTTGAACAAGATAGATAGCAAGACGCTGGGGCACAAGAATACCATCCCCCTTGAGCCTTACCTTAAGTGGGTGCGAGCTCGTGCTCAGAAACTTGTGATGCATTATCCTTCCATCTTACCAATTATCATAGAACCTGTTGTGGAGGGATATGCCCCATACACTATCCTTCATCCTAACACGCCCACCTCTCTCCAAGACTTGCAAAGGGATTGGATATAACTTAAGGGGGAGCGAGACACTTTTGAGGCCCAATTCTACGCCAGCGAGAAGAAATTTCTGGAACTCACAAAGCAGCTTCATGAAGAGCGGAGTCTGAACGCCTACATCACATCAAAGAGGACGCGTTCAACTTTTTTGTCTTAGAATTTTGTATTTTATTTCTTTGTAAGCCCAAAGAGGCATGATGTACTCAAACTTTGATTTATTAATATAACGTGTGTTCCTTTTTGTCTAAAGCAAATTTAAATCTATAATTTCCTTGAAATCATTTGCATATGCACCTTCATTCATCATAACACAAACAAGTTTCTTACAATAGGTCTCCTTATATTTCTATTATTTATTTCAGTGAGATGGATATTGAACAAACAGTAAAAGATCTTCAGGCGCAGAATGCTCAGTTTCAACAAATGTTCTTGACTCTGGCAAAAGGACAAGAGGATTTGAAAACTTTGCTGATCAAAGAAAAGAAGAAGAAAGCGAAGAAATCAAACGGTGTTTTGAATCTGGGAAGAAGGTTCCAAGGGCCTACCAGACGGACCATAGACTTCGTAACATCATCAGGTGAAGGGGAAAATCAAGAAGGGAAAAACAAGAAAGTGACTGACCATTCAGAATCTGAAGAGGAAGAAGAGGTTGATTACTCTGAAGAGCAGTATCCTCCAGCTGACGACAAATACAAACAGTTGGAAGATCACTTAAAAGTTATGGAGATCCAGAAATTACCCGGGTTTGATTTTGAGGAGCTAGGACTTGTCTCAGGGGTTGTCATACCACATAAATTTAAGGTCCCCACTTTCACTAAATATGACGGCGTCTCTTTTCCAAAGCTACATTTGAGATCATATGTCAGGAAAATTCAATCCCATACTGCCGATAGAGACCTATGGGTACATTTCTTCCAAGAAAGCTTGTCAGGGACGCAATTGGATTGGTTCTATCAATCAGACACAACTTCAAGGCATGTCCATGGGTGCAGGTGAAGGTTTCAAAACCTATGCTCAAAAATGGTGGGATCTCGCAGGAAGAGTCCAACCCCCTCTATCTGACCGAGAATTGGTGGATATGTTCTTAGGCACGCTGTTTGGTCCATTCGCCAAACACTTGATCAGAAGCTCCTCGACTGGATTTACCGAATTAATCATGACTGGAAAACGAGTAGAAGCAAGTATAAGAAGTGGCAAAATTCAAAAAGATGCATCCTCGAGCGTGATAAAGAGGCCCTTTACCGGAAAGAAGGAGGTTAGTGTTGCATATGACCATAGGAATCAGGACAGAACTGACCGCCGTCCAGTGGTAGGGGCCGTCATGATCCCTAAGCCTGCACCTACTCAACAAAGGAACAACCAGCCTAGAACAGAAAGAACGGTAAGACAATTTACCCGGATAAATATTACGCTGTCTCAAGTCTTGCTGCATTTACTGAAATCTAATCTGGTGACCTTGCGGAAAGCCCCGAAGAATTCCAACACTACCTCTCCCTGTTATAACCCAAATGCTCGTTGTGCTTACCATTCAGAAAGTCCAGGTCATGATACAAACGACTGCTGGGTTTTGAAAAACAAGGTGCAAGACCT
Source organism: Vicia faba (assembly GCA_948472305.1). NCBI lineage: Eukaryota > Viridiplantae > Streptophyta > Magnoliopsida > Fabales > Fabaceae > Vicia > Vicia faba. The sequence goes on along the minus strand of OX451741.1, from coordinate 330,284,623 downwards.
TCTCGAGGAAAAAGAAATTGAATTTGACCCTCCTGAAATCCAAAATGTTATCACCGCTCCTATGTCCAAGCACGGCCGTGGTGTTAACGTTGTTGAAGATAATGTGTTTGTTGTTGTTGTTGATGAACTTGTTACTCCTCTCCTAACTGTCAAAAGGAAGCTGTTGAAGGCCGGTTTATTTCTGGGCTGTGGCGAAAGCTGCCACCTCTGTTTATCCATACCGAATGGTTGTCATTTATTGAAGGCAGGTGTCCAGCGCCTGATGGATGACAAAGAGATTTTGTTTGAAAAGACTCCCGTTACATCCATTGCTTACAAAGATGTTTCAATAGTAACCATTTCCGCCAATCTTCCCAAGGTCTCCACCAAAAGACCCGTCAGGATTACATCTATTCCGAAGGTGACTCCACTGATAATTACTATGCCAGGGTCAATCCCATACTCCTCAGATAAAACTGTCCCCTGGAACTATGGGGGTGACGTCTACTACCACGACGTCAAGCAAGATTGGCTGGATGATGAAGACTTGGTTTTTGAGAGGGCTGACCCCGATATCGGCAACATTACGGGAACCCGCAAAATAACCAGAAGTGGAAGAGTGTTATCCCCTGAGATTTCTCCTCCAAAAATTGTTACCGATCCTGTGATCATCCCTGCTTTTGTTCCTGTTGACACTACTACTACAGTTCCTATGGTTACCCCTACTGACACCCCTATCACCAAGTCAACCGAGACTCGGGGAAAAGGCATTTTGATTGAACCTGTCTAGATGAAGGTGCAATCAGTATCTATCCCAGAGGCTTCCAAGAAAGAGATGGAAGAAATTTTAAAATTATAAAGAGAAGTGACTACAATGTAGTCAAACAGCTAGGGCAGACCCCTTCAAAGATTTCTATGCTAGCTTTACTGTTGTGCTCCGAAGCTCATGCGAAGGCCTTGGTGAAATTTCTTAAAACTGGCCATGTGCCACAGGAAACCTCTGCTGACCAATTCGAAGATTGTGTGTCCAGTTTGACCGCTGATAACGGTTTGGGCTTTTTTGATGCTGACCTGACACCTAGAGGAAGGAAACACAATAAGGCGTTGCATGTCTCTGTCGAATGCAGGGGAACTACTTTGGCCCATGTCCTGGTAGATACTGGTTCATCATTGAATGTGCTGCCTAAGAAGGCTCTGGATAGACTAGACTGTTAAGGTTTAACCTTAAAACACTGCAACATAGTGGTAAGGGCCTTCGACGGTTCGAAGATAATGGTGCACGGGGAGGTGGACATCCCCATTAAAGTTGGAACTCAGACCTTTGATTCAACTTTCTATGTGATGGATATTCGCCCTTCCTATTCCTGTTTATTGGGCTGACCATGGATTCATAATGCTGGTGCCGTTAACTCTACATTACATCAGATGCTGAAGTACCCAATCAAGGGAAAATCATAACTTTCCATGGAGAGGAGGAATATATGGTCAGTCACCTGAACTCCTTTAGATATGTGGAAATGGATGGTGAATTCATCGAAACTCCGTTTCAGAATTTTGAGGAAGTCCCATAAACAGCTGCAGCAATAAGGACTATTTCCAAAGTCCCGAAGATTACCAGACCTCCGCTAAAGATGGCTTCTCTGAAAGATGCCAAGGAAGTAGTCGAAGAAGGTGGGTATACCATTTAGGGCCAACACCTTGATATTCCCTACAAATATGACAAATTTTTTTTGGGTTTTACTTCAGGAGCCCAGAAAGCCATTCGTCGTGCTCATTCTGGGGGACCACCTTTGCGAATCAGCAACCATGGAGTCAACATAATGGAAGATAGTGATGACAGTTGTGACCTGAAAGAATGGATTTTTCCAACTATCAACAGAGGAATCAACAACTGGGAAGCCAAAGAATTTGTCCCTATTACTTTTATCCAATAGTAATTGTCTTTATATTTTTGTCGGACTTGTAATAATTAAACAATTTAGACTTTTAAAACCTTGTGTCTTACCCGAGGCACAATGGTCCATTTGTAAGGGTTGTTACTTCATTTTCATATGTCATCAGTGAATCATGAACATTTTTGCATGCAAATTTTACGCTCTTTGTTCTTATTTTTCTACATTTTTATTTTTTCAAAGATAGCTATGTTCGTACACACACTCACATATCAAAATACAGATCCATATCCAATCAGGATCCCATGGATAACGATTCTACTATGGCCTATTGTGACTTTGAAAATCCGATCTACCAATCCGAAGACGAAGGTGAGAAATAATATGAAGTGACAGGGGAACTAGTCAGGTTACTACAACAAGAAGAAAGGACCATACAACCCCACGAAGAACCGGTTGACACAGTTAACTTAGGTACCGAAGAGGACAACAAAGAAGTCAAGGTAGGTGCCAATCTGGAACCTAATGTCAAGAAGCGCTTAACTCAGTTACTATATGACTATGTTGAGGTCTTTTCTTGGTCATACAAAGACATGCCAAGACTTGACACTAATATCGTGGTCCATCGTCTACCGACAAAAGAAGACTGCCCTCCGGTAAAACAGAAAGTCCGTCGCATGCGGCCATAAATTTCAGAAAAGATTAAAACTGAAGTCATGAAACAATTAAACGCCGGATTCTTAGCCGTCACCTCCTATCTACAATGGGTCTCCAATGTTGTTCCAGTGCCTAAAAAGGACGGTAAAGTACGCATGTGTGTGGATTAAAGAGATTTAAATAGGGCAAGCCCTAAGGATGATTTCCCGCTTCTCCATATCGATATTCTGGTTGACAATACCACACAACATAAAGTGTTCTCATTTATGGATGGTTTCTCAGGCTATAATCAAATCAAAATGGCACCTGAGGACATGGAGAAAACGACCTTCATCACACAGTGGGGCACGTTCTGTTACAAAGTTATGCCATTCGGGTTGATAAATGCTGGGGCAACTTATCTGCGCGCCATGGTAGCTGTGTTTCACGATATGATTCATCATGAAATAGAGGTCTACATGGATGACATGATATCCAGATCTCAAAATGAAGAGGAACACCTTGACCATTTACAAAAACTATTTGAAAGGCTAAAGAAATACAAGCTAAGGTTGAAACCGAGTAAATGCACATTTGGAGTGAGGTCTGGTAAACTCCTAGGCTTCATCGTCAACGGTAAAGGTATCAAAGTGGACCCTGCAAAGGTAAAAGTAATACAAGAAATTCCTGCTCCTCGCACCGATAAGGAAGTCAGAGTATTCTTAGGACGGCTAAACTACATCGCCAGATTCATTTCTCACCTAACCGCTACTTGTGAAACAATCTTCAAATTACTGAAGAAAGATGAAGTGTTGGGTTGGAATGAAGAATGCCAAGCTGCCTTCGACAAGATCAAAGAGTACCTTCAAGAGCCTCCTATTTTGATGCCACCAGTCGAGGGAAGACCTTTGATCATGTATCTAGCTGTCTTGGAAAATTCAATGGGGTGTGTGTTGGGGCAGCATAACGAGTCTGGCTTAAAAGAGCATGCAATATACTACCTAAGAAAAACGTTTACCGATTGTGAAACCAAATATTCAGTGATCGAGAAAACTTGCTGCGCCAGTATTTGTTGACTCATACTACCTTATTGATATCCAAGATGGATCCAATTAAATACATATTCGAGAAGCCTGCCCTCTCTGGAAGAATAGCAAGATGGCAGATGATCCTGACTGAATACAACATTCAGTACACTACCCAAAAAGCAATAAAGGGCAGTGTGCTAGCCAATCACCTTGCTCATCAGGCTGTGGATAACTACCAATCCATAAAATTTGAGTTCCCAGATGAAGACATCATGATGGTAAACAATTGTGAAGAATTCAGACCATATGACAGACCTGAACAAGGATCCCGATGGACCTTGGTTTTTTGCGGAGCTTCCAACGCACACGGCAATGGCATAGGTGCTGTGATCATATCCCCTGAAGGATGTCATACTCCCTTCACTGCAAGACTTTGTTTCAATTGTACCAATAATATGGCGGAATATGAAGCGTGTATTATGGGTCTCAAAGCGGCCATATATTTGGGAATCAAGTCCTTAAGTGTATTTCGAGATTCAGCCTTAGTCATCAGTCATATCAAAGGACAATGGGACAAGAAGCACCCTAATCTCATCCCCTACAAAGAACATGTGTTGACATTAATCCCAAATTTTAAGGAAATTACCTTTGAGCATTTTCCACGAGAGGAAAATCAACTAGCGGACGCGCTAGCCATTATGTCATCCATGTTTAAAATCAAGTGGGGTAACGAGGCTCCCCAGATCACCATTGAGCGGATGGATGAACCATCTTACTGTCACGAGATCGATACTGAAGAAGTAATGGACAAGCCTTGGTTCCATGAAGTTAAGAGGTATCTCGAGGCCCAAGAGTATCCGGAGGGAGCTTAAGTCAATGATAAGAAGTTCTTGAGAAAATTCTCTGCTAAGTTCTTCCTTAGTAATAACATTCTCTACAAGGGCAACCACGACTCTGCTTTGCTTCGTTGTGTAGACAAGAGTGAGGCAGACAAGATCATGGATGATATACATGAAGGCACTTTTGGCACCCATTCTAGTGGGCACACGATGGCTAAAAAGATCCTACGAGCGGGGTACTACTGGTCTACCATGGTAGCAGATTGCCATCAGCATTCACGAACCTGTCACAAGTGTTAGATCTATGCTGACAAAGTACATGTGCCTCCAGTTCTTCTAATCATCCTGACTTCTCCCTGGCCATTCATGATGTGGGGCATCAACATGATTGGAGAAGTCAAACCTATAGCTTCTAATGAACACCGCTTCATCTTGGTGGCCATTGACTACTTCACAAAGTGGGTTAAGGCAACTTATTTCGCTTCTGTTACCAAGAACGTTGTGGCCCGATTCATCAAACAAAATCTCATCTATCGGTATGGTATCCCGGATAGAATCATTACAGATAATGGTACCAATCTCAACAATACTATGATCACTGCACCATGCGTGCAATTCAAGATCCAACATCATAACTCTTCCCCTTACCGGCCGAAGATGAATGGCGCTGTAGAAGCCGCTAATAAAAACATCAAAAAGATCATACAAAAAATGAAAGTGACCTAAAAGGACTGACATGAGATGTTACCATTTGCTCTCCATGGTTACCGTACCACGGTGCGCACGTCAACAGGGGAAACTCCTTTCTATTTGGTATACGGTATGGAAGTCGTCCTACTAATTGAAGTCCAAATACCTTCTCTAAGAATCATAAAGGATGCAGGGCTGAATGAAGATGAATGGATTCAAACTCGACTCGACCAGTTGAATTTGATTAATGAGAAGAGGCTTACGGCTGTCTGTCATGGTCAGATGTACCAAAAACGTATGATCAAATCTTTTAACAAGAAGGTCAGATGTCAGGTATATCGGGTTGGTGACTTGGTGATCAAGCGTATTATATTGCCACAAGGTGATCCCAGGGGAAAATCGACTCCTATATACGAAGGACCATTTTTGATCAAAAGCATATTCTCTTGTGGAGCAATGATCTTAACTACTATCGACGGCGACGACCTTCCGCACCCTGTGAACGCGGACATATTCAAAAGATACTACGCATGAATAAAAACCCACTAGGTCGACTGGCCTAGGAAAAAATTAGGGCATCCCAGCGAACCGCAAAGGTTCGGGCAAAAATTAGGGATAAAATACAAAAATAATTTGTACACCCGGCAAGCTGAAAACCCGAAAGGGAGGCTTGGGAAAAAAAGGGTATCCCGGTGGATTGAAAACCTAAAAGGGCGGTCTAGGCAAAAGTTAGGGAATTAAAGCGTATGACTATGTCTCGTGGAATCACCTTACAAACAACCTTCAGTATCGACTGACAAACTCAAACGGTTCTAATCAATCCAATCAGCTTCAGACAAAGCAGCAAGTGGACAAGACACTCAGAGACATGAAGGCTATAGCAGAATAGGAACCCCATGGGATTATTTCACATAGCTATCTATTCTTTGTATCAATTTTCATTTTCTACGACGACACTCCCTTACTAGGATGTTCGTCTCGTTGTACAAAAAATACTTATTCAAGTTAATACAAAGATATTCCTTTGAAAGTGCAAAACTATCTGTTTTTCTTTTATTTCCATGTTTTGTTTGCAAAAAAGTCCAATGATTATTTTTGAACATATGCATTTGAACGTGACTACTATTTACAAATGAGTGAAAAAAGGGGAACAGAAAATAGAAAGACAATCACTAATGGCTTTAAGAAATATGATAATATCTTTAGACTATTCCACAAAATCCCCCGCAGGTACTTTTCCAGCAAGAGCGGAAGCTGGGACATCCCACTACAGGATCACTAACGTATCTCCAGTATGTATCCTAATGGTATCAAGTGCTCTCACATCCCCGACAGAGCAAAACTTCCAGTTACCGCTCCAAAGATTCCCCAATGAAAGTCGCCCAGTTTCTCAGAATTCCCCAACAAGTTTTCACGAGGTCCACAAGCAATGCACATCATTTCCCTTACACAACAGAGTTTATTTCTCTAACAAATGGAAACTCATCACCACTTCAACTTCAAAATATGAAGACTTACACTCCTCATACCCAACGGTACTTAGGGATTTATTTTCCCCAACTCCAGCAACACTGCGACATAACAATTAACGTGTCCATACATCACACCCATACATCATAGCATTGACAACACATATGCATATAATGCAATCTAATTTATTTTGAGAAACAACATTATACCATGCATTTCATACATCATGGCATTGGATACAACTAACCCTTCACCTTTTCAAGAAAGATCAAACAACAGAAAATTATCGTCAAATTTTTAACAAGTCAATTATAGATCAATTCCTGAGAAAGGACTGGTCGATCATCTACATAACAGATATTTCCTTCAGACCCCTGCTAGATCCCTGCTGGTTCAGTTTAAATCTCTCAACGGTTTATCTTGATTCTTTCCCCCAAACGTCTTTTCTGGTTCAGATAAATCTCTCAACAATTTATTCTGATTCTTCTCCAAATCGCTGCCGGTTCAGTTTAAATCTCTCAGCAGTTTATTCTAATTCTTTCCTGTGGCCGTTTTCTCTGGTTAAGATAAATCTCTCAATGGTTTGTTCCGATACATCTCCAGATACTTGTCGGTTCAGTTTAGATCTCAACAGTTTACTCTGATTATTTCCCACAATTGTTTTCTCTAGTTCAGATAAATCTCTCAATGGTTTGTTCTGATTCTTCTTCAGATCCCTGCCGTTTCAGTTTAGATCTCTCAATGGTTTATCTCGATTCTTTCCCACAGACATCTTCTCTAGTTCAGATAAATCTCTCAACAATTTATTCTGATTCTTCTCCAAATCCCTTCCGGTTTAGTTTAAATCTCTCAACGGTTTATTCTGATTCTTTCCCATGGCCGTTTTCTCTGGTTCAGATAAATCTCTCAATGGTTTGTTCTGATTCTTCTCCAGATCCCTGCCGGTTCAGTTTAGATCTCAACAGTTTATTCTGATTCTTTCTCGCAGACGTCTTCTCTGGTTCAGATAAATCTCTCAATCATTTATTCTGATTCTTCTCCAAATACCTGCTGGTTCAGATAAATCTCTCAATGATTTATTCTGATTCTTTCCTAGTAGGCACTTTCTCTGGTTCAGATAAATCACTCAAAGATCTACTCCGATTCACTCCAGTTAAAGAATATTCAAGACCTCTTTTGATTCAGTTTAAACCTCTCAACAATTTATCCTGATACTTTCCAAATGAACATTTCTAGTTCATATAAATCGCTCTAAGATTTATTCTGATTCTTCCAAGTCAAACAACGTAGAAGACTTTTGCTAGTTTCAGATAAATCGCTCCAAAGATTTATTCTGATTCCTTTCCAGTTGAAATCAAGTTTAGACTTAGTCCATTTTCTGTCAACAGTCACCCTTGGATGGCATATACAAGCCCATCTCCGGCAAATCTCCACCATTCCTCCAAATGTCATCTATAATCCCATTTAGAATTCATCTTCGAGTACAAATTTCTGGGCACTCTAGTGTTCAATCATCTTCCACCTTCAAGTCACGAATGGAGAACCCGCCAATCTAAGTCTCCAGGTTTAAGAGGATTGAACAGGGGCAGCTGTTGTACCCCAAAATTTTTCCTCTCATTTATCAAGTATTTTCTCACAAGATCTCCTTTAGTTCAAGACTGCACAAGAGTTGATCAACTCAAGACACCTCCTTAAGCACTAATGACTGAAATTAGGGTTTGAGATTGCACAAGGATAATTGAACTTTTAATGCCCCATATGACTTTCATGGATCATTATGGACCCTCAAGATTGCTCATTTCAATTTTCAAGTCTCGAATCACATTTTTGCTCAGTCAATTGATCAATTGACCTAACAATTAGCTATATTGGGGAAAAAGTCAACTGTGGTCAATTTACAGTCAACCTTCATAATTTTTTATTCATATCAACATTGTGAACTCCTATATGTCATTTGATCAATTTTGGACCATAATTCCTCAAGAAATTTGATCAGATCATCAAAAGGGCAAAATGGTCAAAATTAGGGTTTTGACTGAGAAAAGGCAATTTCTGATTTTTGACCTAGCAAATGGTTGATTGGTTGGAAACATGATATCAAGGATTAAATTACATCATTTTCACCTAATGTCATGACTCAAAACCTTGCTCAAGGTCATTTGATTGATAGTTGATTTTCAATCAACTGATCAAAAGTCAACTGCATACTGAAAAGTCAAACTTTGACTTTTTGGTCAAAATCAAGTGGCAAAGATCACAATTCATCAAAACATGTCAAAATGTGAAAAAATTTCATCAAAAAATCAAAAAGTCAAGATTCCATTTTGAAAAGTCAAAATTTCCAAACTTAGAAATTTTTCTGTGTTGAAAACTTCATATTTTTTCACAACTTTGAGCCAATTTTTCACCATGATACAAGATGATTCAAAGGAAACTTTCAACATGAAATTTGTAGATCTCAATGATATATAAAACATTGATGAACAAAAATTCTGCTAGAAATGCATGGATATCAAGTTATGATTTTGTGAATACATCTTCATGAAACTTGGAAACTTAGTGAAATTTTGCCCTAGTTTAGGCATGATTTTGACCTAACTTCATGGCAATTTTTCACATGGTACCAATGGGAATTTTCAAAAGTGATCAACATAGAGGTTATAGAGGATGTTATAAGCTTTCCAAAATGTCCAAGAACTCATTGAGATCTTGTTTGAGCAAGGAGAATCAAAGGCATGAAGTTGGCATTTCATTCTTGAATTATAGGTCATTTCCATGATGAACAAAAATGCAAATCCATGCTAGGCTGCACAATCTTTGCTTTGAAGGCCTCAAACTTGTTTGGTACTCCATAATTAAATGTTTTCACATATGTAAGAAGCTTCAATCTAAGCATTCAATGCACTGCCCATGCTTAATGCCATTTTGGGAAGAAAGTGCACATTGCCATTTTGGAAAAGAAGCTTTTATGCACAAAATAAGTTCTTGAGCTTTGAACTTGTTTTCTTCTGATCACACACAACCTATAACCCAAAAGAAACTTGTATAAAGCCTCTAACAACTCATCCCATGCTTGTACTTTTCCTTGAAACTATATTTCCACTTTTCTTCAAAATCAAGTAAGATAGCCATAACTCTACATCTTGCACTTCTGACCCTCTCAAGTGCTAGAACCTTTTCCTTACTTATGCACAAGTTGTTTGCAAGCTAACACATGATTTCAAGCCTCCAAAAACTCTCCCAAACATTCTGGCTGCACATAATTACCCCACTTGTCAGTTTTGAGCCAAAACTCTCCATCTCCATTTCCACTCGTGTGTTTTGATTCTTAACCATCCATACACCTTACTTACATCATACACAAGTGATTCAAGCCCCCTGTTTCAAGACTGTAACTCCTCCATCACTATCCACCATTTCCGAACTGAAGCTTACAACTTGACTTGAGTTAGGAGTTTCAGCCACCCTTAAAGCAAAGTAGGAGTTAGAACACATTAAAGGAGGACCAGGCAAGCTACAGAAATCATCAGGCCATCTCAAAGGTTGCTCAAACTCCATACATGACTCCAGCTACAAGAGGAAAATTTTTAAACTTCTATCTCTTCATACAACTATCATTTGATTATGATTTTCAAAGATAAAATGTAGATACCATTGCCACGAAGTTGTACATATCCATAATTTGCATTTATATGACCTGAGCTTAGAGAATTTTGGAGTTAAAGTTTATGAAATTTTTAGGTTTTAAATTAGCGCCAGAAAAATTCTCACTCATCTTGAATTTATAGCTTTAGTTATTTATATGGTTGGATTCGTGGGAAGAAATGCCTCAACTTTCATGTTTGTACTTTCCATTTTTGTTGAGAGATGAAGAAGTTACAGGTACTTTGGCTGGCTGAAGGTTAAAGACAAAGTACAAGCATTAGAAGCATTATATGTTATGTATTTATCATTTCATATAAGTAAACAGATGTATAGCCACCTCAGTGGTAAGGCATCACGCTGGTAACCAAGAGGGCGTGGGTTCAACACCCAGCGCGCTACCTTTTTTTTCCTTATTTCTCAAATTTTCTCTCTTTTTTGTCACACAGCAACGCCTGAGCCTCTCCTTTGGGCTTTTTGTTCTTTTTTGCTGCTTCTAACCCCCTGCCTTACTTTTGCACACCTGGCCGAACTTTATTTTATTTATTTCATTTTTATTTATTTCCTTTCTTATTATGTTTTATTTTCAGTTTTTTATTATTATTATTATTATTATTATTATTATTATTATTATTAATGAAAAAAAATATAAAAATATTTTTATTTATTATTTATACTTATTTTCTTTATAAAGACAAAAAGAACAAAAACATTTTTCTTTTAATAAATAAATTTCTTTTTCTTAATTAATTAATATTTAAACTTAGGTTTAATTATTATTTTATTTTCCTAATTAAAATTAACTTAGAATTTAGGTTTCTCTTAATTAATTAATTTTTTCATTTTATTTTTAGTAATTTAAAACCTTTTTCTTAAAAACCCTAAAAATCCTTTTTAAGTTAATTTCTTTTCTTAATTAGTTTAAGTTAATTTTATTTAATTTTCCTTAATTATTTTTCTTTAATTAGGCCAAGACTAAACCCTTTCATAAAAAATCCAAACAAAATCATTTCTTTTTCCATTTTTTGCATTTATGCATTTTATTTTCAATTTTGTACAATGTTCAATATGGTTGTAATAATTATTTAGATTTAATTTTATTGCGAAATACCCATTTGTAAATTTGTACACCCCTCCCCTATTGATGTAATAACTTAGTATTTTTATTTTCCGCAATTTAATATTTTATATATAAATGCTAGTAAATTAGGGTTTGTATGGAAAGATAAAATCAATGCTTAGAAAACCCTAATTCAAAGACAAAACAATGCATGTAAATCAATACACCTACACACTTACACCCTTAGGGTAAATCCACTTGTTTCCTTGAGAAATAAATGGTCATAATACGCATGTAAGATGTCTTAGCAAAAACAAGAAAAAAATACAAGATCATAGTCCCTCGATGATGCTACAAATGTTGTCTTACGAATGATCTTAGTCCCTCAAATAAAATGCTAAGATATCTTACAAGATTTCTATTCATGACTATACGATGACCCTTTCCTGTCCCTTTTACATCCAAAGATAAGGTTACTTACCAGTCCATGGTAAAATAACAATGTCAAAGGAAAGAGGAAATAAATAAGAAAGACTTTTGAGTAGGTAGAATATTCCTAGTTGCTTGCTCATTTTCAAACCAAAACATCCTTGCTATTTTCAAAACAAACACTAACACTTTTCAAAACATCTTTCAAACTTGAAACATTTGCAAAAGATCAACACTTTGTATACATTCTTATGAACGAGAATCATTACAAAGTTTTCCTAAATGATGGCGCCTTTTTGAAATACTTTCAAAAACCACACAAAGAACATTTTCAAACAAAATCAAGTGATCTAGCAAGAAACTAAGAGCCCGTAGATAACTACAGATGAAAAGGGTGCTAATACCTCCCCTTTTCATAATCTACCCCCGAACTCAAGAAAACAATCTTAAAGGTATTTCCTGTTCTTTTCAGCCTTTCCTTTTGGATAAAAAAAAAGTCGGCGACGACTCTTGCTATCTGCAAGATTTGCGATAAAACGCAAAACAACCAAGTCAGTTCTCCCACCGTGTTACACATATCATACTAAATATTTCAAGTATTTTCTAGGGCTTATCTTTGTCTTGTTTTGTAGGACATGACATTCGCTCGCAGGAACACTATCCAAGTCAACCTTGTGAAAGTACCTCCTCAACTTAAGGAATTAGAATCAAGGATTCCTGAAAGCTCTCCCTTCACTGAAAACATCTCAACTTGGTCACTTTAACCCTTGATGAAGAAATGTTAAAGGTTCTCTTTCAGTTCTTTGACCCGTTACACCACAACTTCACTTTTCCTGATTACCAGTGCCTACTATGGAGGAGTTTTCTTATTTATTGGGGGTAACTATCCTTAATCAGTTACCATTCAACGGTATAGAAAGAGACCCAAAGCCTGAAGAGGTTGCTCAAGCTCTGTCTTTACAATAGTCCGATGTCGTAGAAAATTGGGAAACCAAAAGAGGTGTCCAAGGATTTCCATCTAAGTTTTTATTCGAAAAAGCTCACAATTTTTGGGATACCCTGGATTTACAAGCTTTTGAAGAGGTGTTGGCTCTTCTCATCTATGGGATGGTACTATTCCCTAACACGGACCATCTCGTAGATGTGAATGCGGTTAAGGTTTTTCTGTCTCATAATCTGGTGCCTACTTTACTTAAGGATATTTTACACTCTCTGCATACTCGAACTCTAAAGAGAAGAGGGACCCTTCTGTGTTGCACTCCTCTATTGGATAGGTGGTTTATTTTGCACCTACTTCACTCTGTTTTGAGAAATGAGCAGGGCATGAGATGGTCTCATAGGTTGATGTCCCTTACACATTCGGATATTCATTGGTATTCTCGGTCATTGGAGAGTGTCACCATCATTGATCACTGTGGGGAATTACCTAATGTCCCTCTCTTAGGCATTAGGGGAGGAATCACTTATAATCCTTGTTTGGCGTTGCGAAAGTTTGGTAATGCTAGAAGGGATGGTCCTCACGACACACTCGTCCAAGGAATCACTTTTGACTATGAGAATGATGTTCAGGGTTATCGTAAGAGGTTCATTCGAGCTTGGGACATGATAAAGAAAGTTGATAGCAAGAAACTGGGACACAAGAATTCCATCCCTCTTAAGCCTTACCTCAAATAGGTGCGAGCGCGTGCTCAATGTCTTATGATACCTTACCTCACCATCTTACTTGTGATTATGGAGCCAATTACTGAGGGAGACACTCCTTACGTCGTTCTTCATTCTGACATGCCAACTGATTTTGAGGAGCTATGGAAATCCTGGATCCAACTCAAAGAAGAGCGGGATACCTTTGAAACCCAATTCTACGCCAGCGGGAAGAAGGTTTTAGAACTCACCAGGTTACTTCATGAGGAGAAGAGTATAAATGCTTACATTGCACCAAAAAGGATGCGCCGGTGGGAAGCTTGAGTATCTTTGCTTAGAGAGTTACTTTTGCTTTGTTACTTCCCTTGTAAGCCCAAGAGGCATCATAGTGACTGATAAAACTTCTTAATGCAATTAACGTTTGTTCTCTTTCTGTTTAAGCAATTTTAAGTCTTAGAAATCCTTGAAAATATTGCATACATATATCATACATATCATTGCATAAGCAGGTCTCATAACATGTTTCTCATCCTCTTTGTTGTTTATTTCAGTAGTAAAGCAATGGCTCTAGAACAAAAAGTGAAGGGTCTACAGACTCAAAATGCTCAGTTTCAACAGATGATCATGGCTCTGGCTAAGGGGCAAGAAGAACTGAAAGCCCTGATTGTTAAAGAAAAGAAAAATCCAAAGAAACCAGCTGGTGTGGTGAACTTGGGAAGAAGGATCAGAGGACCAGTGCGGTGAGCCTCTGAACTGGTAACTTCATCAAAGGAAGGAGACAATCAAGAAGAGGAAACAAGAGAGGAAGACCCCAATCCAAGGGAATATGATAATGAGACTAATTATAATGAAGAGCATTACCCTCCGGTCGATGAAAAGTACAAAAAACTAGAAGAGCGTCTGAGTGCAATGGAAATCCAGAAGGTGCCTGGGCTGGATTTTGATGAGCTGGGTTTGGTTTCTGTAGTTGTCATCCCGCAGAAGTTCAAGGTGCCTGTGTTCGCCAAATATGATGGGGTTTCATGTCCCAAGATGCACCTCCGATCTTATGTGAGGAAGATTCAGCCTCACACTGCTGACAAGGACCTATGGGCCCACTTCTTTCAAGATAGTCTATTCGGGACTCAACTAGAATGGTTCTACCAGCTGGAAGGGACCAACATTCGTAATTGGGAAGATTTGGCTGCTGCTTTCTACAAGCAGTATCAGTATAATGCAGACCTTGCTCCCACCCGTACACAACTCCAAAGTATGTCTATGGGTTCGAGCGAGGGCTTTAAAGACTATGCTCAGAAGTGGAGGGACTTAGCAGGAAGAGTCCAACCCCCCTGTCTGATAGGGAGTTAGTGGATATGTTTTTGGGTACCCTATCTGGTCCGTTTTTCAATCATCTGATTGGAAGCTCCTCATCCGGCTTTACTTAATTGATTTTGATAGGAGAAAGAGTGGAAACTGGAATTAGACGTGGCAAAATTCAGAAGGATGCCTATTCAAGTGCGGGAAAGAGACCTTTCGTAGGGAAAAAAGAGGTCAGTGCTGTGTACAATCAATGAAATCAGAGCAGAACTGAGCGCCGTCCAATGGTAGGGGCTGTTATGATCTCTAAACCTGTACCTACTCAATAAAGGAATAATCAGCCTAGAGCAGAAAGGTCTGTAAGACTGTTTACCTGGATAAATATGACCCTGTCTCAAGTCTTGTCACACTTTCTGAAATCTAATCTGGTGACTTTGCGGGAAGCTCTTAAGAATCCCAACACCGCGTCTCCTTGATACAACCCAAATGCTCGATGTGCTTACCATTCAGATAGTCCAGGTCATGATACAAACGACTATTGGGCTTTGAAAAACAAGGTGCAAGACCTGAGATTCCCAATGTTATCACTGCCGTGGTGTTAATGCTATTGAAGATGATATGTTCGTTACTTCTGTTGAGGAACTTGTTACTCCTCTCATGACCGTTAAGTGGAACTTGTTGAAAGCCAGTTTATTTTCGGGCTGTGGCGAAGGTTGCCACTTATGTTTATCTCGACCGACTGGTTGTTATTTGTTGAAGGCAGGCATTCAGCGCTTGATGGATGATAAAGAGATTTTGTTTGAAAATACTCCCATTCTTTGTAAGGATGTTTCAATTATAACCATTTCCGCCAATCCTCCCAGGGTCTCCACCAAAAGACCCGTCAGGATTACATCTGCACTGAAGTTGGCTCCACTGATTATCACTATGCCAGGGCCAATCCCATAATCCTCATACAAAGCTGTTCCCTAGAACTATGGGGCTGACGTCTACTACCACAGCGTCAAGCAAGATCTACTGGCTGTTGAAGACCAGGTCTCTGAAAATACTGATCCCGGCATTGGCAACATTGTTGGGACCAGTAAAATAACAAGAAGTGGAAGAGTGTTCTCCCCTTAGATTTCTCTTCTAAAAGCCGTTACTAGTCATGTAGTCATTCCTAATGTCGTTCCTATTGATACTACCATGGCAATTCCTGTGAATACCCCTGTTGCAACCCCTATCACCGAGTCGATCGAGACTCGGGGCAAATACATATTGATTGAGCATGTCTAGACGAAGGCGCATCCAGAATCTATCCTAGAGGCTTCTAGGAAGGAAATGGAAGAAATTTTAAAGATCATAAAGAAGAGCGACTACAATGTGGTCGAACAGATGGGGCAGGCCCCTTCTAAAATTTCAATGTTAGCCCTAATGTTGTGCTCTGAAGCTCATTCAAAGGCTTTGGTGAAGTTCCTTAAAACTGCCCATGTGCCACAGGAAACCTCCGCTGACCAATTTGAAGATTATGTGGCCAGTTTGACGGTTGATAACGGTTTTGGGTTTTTCTTATGCTGATCTAATACCCAGAGGGAGAAAACACAATGATGCGTTGCATGTCTCCATCAAATTCAGGGGAACTACTTTGGCCCATGTTCTAGTAGACACTGGTTCATCATTGAACGTGATGCCTAAGAAAGCTTTAGACAAGTTAGACTATGAAGGTTTGACCCTGAAACCCAACAACATTGTAGTGAGGGCTTTTGATGGTTCGAAAAGAATGGTGCACGGGGAGGTGAACATCCCCATAAAAGTTGGTTCTTAGACCTTTGACTCCACCTTCTATGTGATGGATATCAAACCGTCTTATTCTTGTTTGTTGGGTCTCCCTTGGATCCATGGGGCGGGAGATGTCACGTCTACTCTGCATTAGATAATGAAATACCCAGTGAAAGGAAAGATTGTCACAGTACATGGTGAATAAGAGTACATGGTAAGCCACTTGAATTCCTTCAGATATGTGAAAATGGATGGCGAGTTCATCGAGACTCCGTGCCAGAACTTCGAAGAGGTACCTCAGACTATGGCTGCAACTGAAACTGTCACCAATCTGCCCAAGATCACCAGACCTCCCTTGAAGATGGCTTCTCTCAAGGACGCTAAAGCAGTTATTGAAGAAGGGGAGCAAAGGGATGTTCGATGTGCTCATGCTGGAAGACCTCCCCTACGCATCAATAATCATGGGGTCAACGCTCTAGAGGACAATGATGGTGACTATGACATGGATAGCTGGATATTCCCTACTACCAATGGTTGACCCAGTAACTGGACGACAAAAGACTTTGTACCAATTAATTTTATTTAGAAGTAATTGTCCTCTTTGTTTTTGGATATGTAATAAACAATATAAACTCTATGGCCATGTGTCTTACCCGGGGCACAATGGTTTATTTGTGATGGTTATCATGTTTCAATCTCATATGGCATTAATAAAGCATTGGACATTTTTGCATACAAATTTTGCGCTCTCTATTTTTCTTTTCTTGCTTTTACTTTGTCTATACAACTATGCTCTTACACACACTCACGTATCAAACTACAGATCCATATCCACTATGGATCCCATTGATAACAGTTCTACTATTGCCGGTTATGACTTTAAAAATCTGATCAACCAAGCCGAGGACAAAGGTGAGGAAGATTGTAAGGTACCCAGAGAACTTGCTAGGCTGTTACAACAGGAAGAAAGGTCAATACAACCTCATGAAGAGCCAATTGAGAAAATAAACTTGGGCACAAAAGAGGACAGGAAAGAAGTCAAGATAGGTGCAAACCTGAAGCTTAATGTCAAACAGCGGTTGATACGAATGTTGCAGGACTATGTCGAGATATTTTTCTGGTCGTATGAAGACATGCCAGGACTAGACACGGATATTGTGGTTCATCTTCTGCCAACTAGAGGAGATTCTCATCCAGTAAAGCAGAAGGTTCATTGTATACGCCCTGAAATGTCAGAGAAGATCAAAGCATAAGTTATGAAGCAGTTCAACACTGGGTTCTTAGCTGTCACGTCTTATCCATAATGGGTCGCCAATGTTGTTCCAGTACCTAAGAAGGATGGTAAGGTACGAATGTGTGTGGAATACAGAGATTTGAACAGGGCCAGCCCCAAGGATGACTTCCCGCTTCCTCACATTGACATTCTGGTTGCCAACACTGCGCGACACAAGATATTTTCCTTCATGGACGGTTTCTCGGGTTACAATCAGATCAAGATGGCACCCAGAGACATTGAGAAGACAACCTTCGTCATACAATGGGGCATTTTATGTTACAAAGTGATGTCGTTTGGATTGAAGAATGCTGGGGAAACCTATCAGCGAGCTATGGCAGTTTTGTTTCATGACATGATTCACCATGAGATAGAGGTCTATGTTGATGACATGATAGCCAGGTCCCAAACTAAGGAAGACCACCTTGATCATCTACAAAAGTTATTTGATAGGTTGGAGATGTACAAGCTGAGGTTAAATCCAAACAAGTGCACCTTCGGGGTAAGGTCTGGTAAACTTCTAGGTTTCATTGTTAGTGACAAGGGCATTCAGGTAGACCCTGTAAAGGTGAAGGCCATACAAGAGATGTCGGCTCCTCACACTGAGAAGGATGTTAGAGCTTCTTGGGACGCTTAAATTACATTTCCAGGTTCATTTCCCATTTAACTACTACTTGTGAGCTAATCTTCAAACTCCTGAAGAAAGATCAAGTGGTAAAGTGGAATGACGAATGCCAGACCGCCTTCGAGAGAATCAAGGAATACCTTCAAGAGCCTCCAATTCTAATGCCTCTGATTGAAGGACGACCTTTGATAATGTACTTAACAATGTTAGATACTTCAATGGGGTGTGTGTTGGGGCAGCATAACGAGTCCGGTCGAAAAGAGCATGCAATATACTACCTTAGCAAAAAGTTTACCGACTGTGAAACAAGATACTCACTGCTCGAGAAAACTTGTTGCACTTTGGCATGGGATACTCGCCGACTGAGATAGTATATGTTGACCCACACTACTTTGTTGATATCTAAGATAGATCCGATCAAGTACATCTTTAAGAAGCCCGCTCTCTTCAGAAGAATAGCAAGATGGCAAATGATCCTGACCGAATACGATATCTAGTACACGACCCAAAAAGCAATCAAGGGAAGTGTACTAGCTAATCATTTGTCTCATCAGGATATGGATGACTACCAATCTATGAACTTTGAATTCTCGGATGAGAATATTATGCTAGTGACTGACTATGAAGAACCTGGACCTGATCAAGGACCTGAGGAAGGATCCCGATGGACTATGGTTTTTGGTGGAGCCTCCAACGCACTCGGCAATGGCATCGGTGTTGTAATCATATCATCCGAGGGCTGTCACACTCCATTCACCGCCAGATTATGCTTCAACTATACCAACAATATGGCAGAGTATGAAGCATGCATCATGGGTCTCAAAGCTGCTATCGACCTGAGGATCAAGTTCTTGAGTGTTTTCGGGGATTCAACCTTGGTAATAAGTCAAATAAAAGGAGAGTGGGACACGAAGCACCCGAATCTCACCCCTTACAAAGAACATGTGCTGACATTGCTTCCACACTTTGAGGAAGTCACCTTTGAACATTTTCCATGAGAAGAGAATCAGTTAGCGGACACGCTAGCTACCATGTCTTCTATGTTCAAATTCAAGTGGGACAACTAGGCTCCTCAGATCACCATTGAGAGGTTGGATGAACCAACATACTGCTATGAGATTGACATTGAAGAAGTAACAGACAAACCTTGGTTACATGAAGTGAAAAGGTATCTCGAGGCTCAAGAATATCCCGAGGGGGCGTCTGTCAATGATAAGAAGTTTCTGAGAAGGTTCTCGGCAAAGTTCTTCCTTAGTAATAGAATCCTCTACAAGCGCAACCATGACTCTACTTTACTTTGGTGCGTAGACAAGAGAGAAGCAGAAAGGATTATGGCAGATTTACACGAAGGTACCTTTAGCACTCATTCCAGTGGACATACCATGGCTAAAAAGATCCTATGGGAAGGATACTATTGGTCCACTATGGAAGCAGACTGTTATCAGCATTCTCGAACTTGTCACAAATGCCAGATCTATCCTGATAAGGTACATGTACCTCCAAATCCCTTGAACATCTTGACGACTCCCTGGCCCTTTTCAATGTGGGGAATTGACATGATCAGAGAGATTAGACCTACCGCTTCCAATGGGCATTGCTTCATCCTAGTCGCCATTGATTACTTCACGAAGTGGGTTGAGGATGCCTCTTTTGCTATTGTTACCAAGAATGTTGTGGCATAGTTTATCAAGCATAACTTGATTTATCGGTATGGTATGTCAGAGAGAATCATCATAGACAATGGTACAAATCTCAACAATACAATGATCACCAAACTCTGTAATCAATTCAAGATCCAACATCATAATTCCTCCCCTTACCGGCGGAAGATGAATGGTGTTGTGGAGGCTGCTAACAAGAATATTAAGAAAATCATACATAAGGTGACAGTGACATACAAAGACTGACATGAGATGTTACCATTTGCTCTTCATGGTTACCGTACCTCAGCATGTACGTCAACAGGGGTAACACCATATTCTCTGGTATATGGTATCGAGGTTGTCCTGCCTATTGAGGTCCAGATCCCTTCTTTGAGGATCATGAAGGATGCGGGCTTGAACGAAGACGATTGGATCCAGACTCAATTTGATCAACTGAATCTGATTGATGAGAAAAGGCTTACTGCTGTCTGCCATGGTTAAATGTATCAAAAACGAATGATCAAGGCTTTCAACAAAAAGGTCAGACGTCAAGTATATCAAATGGGTGATCTAGTAATCAAGCGCATCATACTGCCACAAGGTGATCCCAGGGGAAAATGGACTCCCACATACAAAGGGCCATTTGTAATCAAAAGCATATTTTTCGGGGGAGCCATGATTCTGACCACCATGGATGGTGACAACCTTCCTCACCCTGTTAATGCGGACATAGTGAAAAGATACTACGCGTAAATAAAGACCCGCTAGGTTGACTGGCCTAGTAAAAAATAAGGGCATCCCGGCGAACCAAAAAGGTTCAGGAAAAAGTTAGGGATATATATGAAAAAACTGTACACCCGGTAAGTCGAAAACCTGAAAAGGTGGCTTGGGCAAAAAAGGGTATCCCGGTGGACTGAAAACCCAAAAGGGAGGTCCATGCAAAAGTTAGGGAGTTAAAGCATACAACTATGTCCCATTGGATCACCTTGTGACCAGACTTTAGTATCAACTATCAAGCTCAAACGGTACCGATCAATCCAGTCAGCTTCGGACAAGTAGCAAAGTGATGAGACGCTCAAGGACATATGGGCAATAGCAGAATTGAAATTCAATGGGATTATTACACATAGCTGTTTTCTCTTTGTACACTATTTTGTATAGTTTTCACGACGAAGTTCTCCTACTAGAAACATTAGTCTCTTTGTAAAAAATGCCTATTATAGGCGAACTTCGAAAATAAATACAAATCATTTCTTTGAAAATACAAAACTTTTTGTTTTATTTTTCTGTTTTGTTTTGCAAAAACGTCCAATGATTATTTTTGACATATGCATTTAAATTTGATTACTATTCACAAATACTTGCATAAGAAACAGAAAGACGGTTACTAATGACTTTAAAAAATGGGGCAAAGTCTAAAAAAGGCCGTTGGTAGTCCCGATGGTTACTCTTTCCAGAAGGTATAGGGGCAGAGACATTTTGAGACGAAGTCACCGCTACATACGACCCCATGATGTCTATGTTCCCCACAGAGTAGAAACAACAAAAGTTTTGATCTCTTCTTCCCCAAACAAGAATTACTTCTTCCAGTAAAGTTCCTTCAGAGAGATGAAATCTGTATTCCCCAACCGAGTTTTATAATCTCAAAGAGTTTATAAAACCTCATCCTGGGTAGAGTTTATTTCTTAAACTGCGGAAGTTCATTCCCCAACAAAATTTATTTCTCTACATCGAAAAAATCTTCCAATAAAGCATTATCTCTCTCCACAAATTCAATCCTCGACAGAATATCCTCAAACAGAAAGAGGAAATCCCCGGTAAATCATATCCATTCATCATCCTCAGCGGAAACAAAGGATTCGGCTTCCTAATACTCTCCAGCAGCAGTCAGGAATTTACTTTCCCAGACTAAGAAATATCGCAATAGCATCCCATATTCATACATCATGACATGCGCATACACATCGCATAAAACATAATCTCATTTATTTTGAGACCATCATCACAATGCATTTCATACATCATGACATTGCATACGACTAACTCTTGACCATTTTCAGGAAAGCTCAAATGAACAAACACCGTTGACTACTTACGTGACCTGGTAGTCTTCTCAAAAGTTACACCTGATGAAAGGCTATTTCAGCATTTTCCTAAGAAACATGTTTTCAAGACCTTCCATGGTTCAACTAGATCGATACTAAGATCTCTCTGATTTCTATTCCAGTTGAAGATATTCCAAGACTTTTGTCTGGTTCAGTTGAATCGATACTAAGATTCTTCTGATTTCTATTCCAGTCAAAGTTAATTAAAGACCTTTCTCTGGTTCAGTTGGATTGATACCAAGATCTCTCTAATTTCTATTCCAGTTGAAGAAACTACAAAGCCTGGAGTCCGACCAGATAGCAGTTAATTTCATGTTTCCCCAATAAGTTTCTACGAAGCCTGGAATCTGACCAGATAACAGTTAACTTCTTCAATCAATGTAAATCCTGGACCCGACCAGATAATAGTTAACATCATGGCTGAAGCCTAGAGTCCGAGCGGATAATAGTCAATCAACAATTCAGGACACTGTGAAGCTTGGAATTCGACCAGATAATAGTATAAGGTGCTGCGAAGCCTGGGATCCGACCAGATAGAAGTTTAATCTGTCAATTACTATGAAGCCTGGGCTCGACCAGATAGTAGTATACCTCAAATTCAAGTTGAAGCCTGGATCCGACCAGATAACAACTTAATCTATTCAAATCAATGAAGCCTGGACACGACCAGATAATAGTTCAAGTCACTGAAGCCTGGATTCCGACCAGATAACAATTTGAGTTACTTTCATGTTTCCCCAGTAAAGAAATGAGAAGCCTGGAATACGACCAGATAGAAGTCAGCCTTATTATCCTCAGCAAGTCACCGTGAAGCCTAAATCCTGACCAAATAGTAGTTCACTTCTGTCTCTTCAATCAAGAGATGACTCCCCAGTAGAGTAATGGACAACTGAAGCTCCCAAACTCTATTTCCCAAAATAGAGACCAACATTCCTCAAAGGAGTCCTCCTCAACAATAGGAATAGGGATTCCCACAAAGGAATATCTCATGAAATCAACATTGTTCTAGATGGCATCTCTAAGCCCGTCTCCGATGACTTTTCGTCACATTATTTGGATGGAATCTCTAAGCCCATCTCCAACGATATTCCGTCACATTCTCCAAATGGCATCTATAAGCCCATTCCCGATATTATCTACACAGCCAAGTATCATTTCAAACGAGTGCAAATTTTTGGGCACTCTAGTGTTCAATCATCTTCCACCTTCAGATCACGAAAGGCAGACCATCCAATCTACATCCTCAGGTTTAAGAAGATTTAACAGGGGCAGCTGTTGTACCCCAAAATATTCCCTCTCATTTCACTCAAGACATGCCTCTAGAGGTCCTCAACTGCTCAAAGATGACTAAGAATTGACCAGGCAAATTCTCCTCCTAAGGCAACAAGCCTCTAACCAGGGTTTCAATTTTAAGCAAGATGTGTGAGTACCAAGGATCCCAAATACTATCCATTGTCCTAATATGTCCTCAAGATCATCCATGCCAAATTTCATTCTTTGCACAATAAGTTTGCTCAGTCAACTGCTCAAATGCCTAAAAATCAACTGTACAAGGTCAAAAGTCAACTGTGGCCCAAATAAAGTCAAACTTCAAGATTTTTGGTCAACAACAACATTTTGAAGTAATATCCATCATTTTATCAAGGATTGATCATGATTCCTCAAGAAATGCTCCTAACTCATCAAAAGTAAAAAATGGCAAATTAGGGTTTCTATAGGAAAAGTCAACCAAACTTTGACAAGCATAACATTCTCATACTTTATCAGAAATTTTTCCACCAAGGCTCATTTTGAAGAGAATCCAATTCCCTACAACTTCTCTTCATCCCTCAAGTTCAAAAAATGCACCATTTGAAAGATACAAACTCATACATTATAGGTCCTTTCAAAAAGTCAACAAAAACACCTTTTGGGTCAAAGCTCGTTACGTGAACATGGAAGATCAAATTGATATGAAACCAAAATGGTTGTTTATAGGACATCCTAAGCTCTCTAAAAAGTCTAAGAACAACCTCTTATGGTTAAAATTGAGAGAGATATGCATTGCTAAAGTTGACCAATTTTTGGAAAAGTGCATGAAGCCAATATTGACCAAACTTGAATTTTTTCCAAATGGGCCCATGTTTACATGCTTGAAACTTGTTTCCAACATGGACTAAGACCTTTGAGCCCCGTCAGACCTTATTTTATTATTTATACTATTTATTTTGATATTTTATCCATTAAAATGCAAAATTAAATAAAGTAAATAATCAAAATAATAAAAGATTTGATTGTGAATCATTTTCTTATCAAATGATGGACAAAACATGCTGGAAAATAAAAGGAAAATCTTGAAGGGAAGGCAATATTAGATTTGGTCTAAAAAAGTCCAAAAATCACATAATTGAAAGAAGGATATTTCTCATCAAGGCATTGGATTTTTTCCACATTTGTAACCCTAATATGATTCACTATATGTATACAACAAATCTAGACCTAATAGACACGTGAAACTGCCTCTACAAACCCTAAATTTTTTTCCAAATTTTCTCAAAGAGAGGTGCAACTTATATCATACGATCTAGGCATCTTTAATCCATTCCAGGCACTCCATCTTCATCCTGAGGTTCCCAAGAAGATGAGTCAGTCCTCACACACGCCTGAAACACCCTGAGATTGCCCAACCGAATCTCAATTTTTTGGTAAAATCTTGGATCTCAAACTTTCACAATAGGCCATATAAATTTTGTTTGAGTTTATATTCGTGTTGCTAATGATGTTTGCTGGCTTCTTGACGTATTACATGAGACCATATGACCTGGAATCATAATGTTCCATGGATGACCGCCGTTAGGGTTTTAGATTCGAACCCTATGATATAGGAGGAATTAGCCATTTTGAGGCCATATTCATGATCAAGGGACATTTTTAAGTCAATCTGCATATTTGGTTTTTTGGTTTGCTCATATTTTTGAGTGACCCCACCGGAGAAGACGGTGGAAACCACTGGCTCCAGTGGTTGGACTGGCCGGTATTCAGTCAACCATCTAGCGTGGCAAGAGGACAATATCCCATTAGATGGATTTAAATGACTCTCCCTCTCTTCGTGCCTAATTGGACCATTTGAAATACAGGGACCCCACTTGTTAACCCGTGTTTGATAACTCAATAATTGTCCTTGTTTTACATTATGTAATTTTGTTTTTATTATATACATGAATGATCCAGCAGCGCAGATGGAAAAAGCATAAGGGTGCAAAGGGAGAGACCTGGGTTCGATTCCCAGGTCTTGAAGTTTATTTTTACTAATAAGTTTCTTGCAGATCCCGTGCCTTGGGTCTTAGCGTGGTCACCATGTAGCATCAAATCTGCACCACCCAATGTCCATAGAGCCAGATCCAACGCTTCCAGTAATGCTCCCCCACGATGGACCTCTCTAACATAAACAACACCAGATCCAGCACAGTTGTGGGCCACCAGATCTAGGCTTTGACAAATTTCAATAGTACACCTCCCAGTTTTGCTTTCTCACCCCCCTCAGACCCATTTCTTAATTTCTTTATTCTTTTTATTTAGTTTATATTTTTTTTTGTTTATTCCTTTTTTTCAATCATAAAATCAGAAAATCATAAAATTAGAATTTATAGTTTTTTTAAGAAAATTAATTTTTGCAAATTAATTTAATTAACTTTAACTTTTTTCGTTAATTTAAAATTACTTAGAAATTAGGTTAAATTTCTATTTTTTTCCGTAAAATACCAAAAAAACATTTTTAATAGGCAATTAGATTTTAGGGTTTCAAACGTAGGCTAGTCTTAAATTTTGCATGCTATTATTATTCATACGATTATTTTATTATGTAATTGTGCCCGGTTTATAATAGTTTAATTAGGGTTTTCAATTTCTGCATTTTACTTTTCAGTCATCATTTATGTAACTACACCAAAGCCTTGTAATAGCTGTAGGAACTTTATTTCTCGCTTTATATTTCTTATATGCTTGTACATAAACTGTTAGTAAATTAGGCGTGCATGACAAGATTAAATCAATTAATCATTAGGTCACTAACTTCAAAGATAAATATCTGAAAAAAGCACTATTTCACACTTGCACCCCTAGGGTATACCTTACTTGTTGCCTTCGGAAATGGTCATGTCCCTCGAACATAGGGATATCTTAACAAAGACCCTCATTTTAAAAGTCATCATAAAGATCATGGTCCCTTAACGTCCCCCGAGTTGCCTACAAGAAATGATCTTGTCCCTCGATGTTGCCTACATGATGACAATCCCTTCGAAATGCTAAGGTATCCTTACATGTTGCCTTCATTGACCATAAACGTCCCTTTTGATAGTCCCTCAACATCCGACGATAGGGCTACCTACTCACTAATAGTAGGATAGCACTATCTAAAGGAAAGGAGGAAAAGAACATCCTTTTTCGAGTAGGTAGGCGACCCTTATATACTTGCTCAAATCTGATTTCCTTTTTTACATTTACACACATTCAAACTTCTTTTCCAAAAACACTTTATCACACTCTTGAGGACTGATACAAGAGTTACCATAAAGCAAACAAAATCTTTCAAAACACGCAAACACGAAAACATTTTTCAAAAATGAGCAAATACCTAAGAGCCCATGGAAAACCACAGATGGAAAGGGTGCTAACACCTTCCCTTTCCATAATCTACCCATTACTCAGAAAATCTCGAAAAAGGTCTTTTTCCTGTTCTTTTCACCTTTTCCTTTATTGGATAAAAGAAAATTCGGTGGCGACTGTGATACGATGGGATAACTGACTAGGGTTTTGCGTTTGTTTTCGCAAATGTTTCGGTTGAGCAAGAGTCGCCACCGACTTTTTATTTTATCCTAAGGAAAGGTTTAAAAAGCACAGCAAAAACCTTTGAGATATTTTCTTGGGTTCGGGGAGTAGATTATAGAAAGGGAAGGTATTAACACCCTTTCTATCCATGGTTATCCATGGGCTCTTAGGTACTTGCTTAGATCAACTTGCCTTGGTTTTCAATTGTTTGAAATGGTGCTTTGTGCATGGTTTTGAAAGTGTTTTGAAAAAGATGCCTTGTCTAGGCTACCCTTGTAACAATTCTTTACTAGAATGTTTTACAAAAGGTGTTTGTCTTTTTGAAAAAGATGTTTCAAGGGTTTTTTGAAAGTTTGTTTTGAAAGTGTAGTGATGTGTGGTTTGAAAATAGGCAAGTGTTTTGTTTTGCAAATTGACAAGTACTTAAGAGCTGTCTACCCTAAAGTTCTCAAAGATTTTTGATATGTTTTAACCCTTTTAACAATTTTGTTCCACCATTGCATTTGGTGGACAATCTTGTGTTAGGATGTGAAAGGGACGGGCGCGGGTCATCGTTTAGACCATAATTGCAATGGTGCTAAGTACCTTTGGGCAATTTTCCTTTAAGGGACTTGATCATTTTTAGGCAACCTTTCGAAAGCGTCATCGAGGGACTATGATCAATTGATTTGTATTAGTTTTGCCCAAAGAGACCTAACATGCAATATGGCCCATTATTGAAGGCAACAAGTGGAATACCCTAGGGGTGCAAGTGTGATATGTGTTGTCCATTTTCATGCTTGTTTATCTTGAAATTAGGTCAAACTACGTTTGTCGTTTTTTATTTGCATACAAACCCTAATTCTAACATGGTATATTTAGAAAGCGTTAAAGTGCGAAAAGTAAAGTTCCTAAGCTATTACAACATAATATGGGAAGGGGGGTACAAATGTTCAAATGGGGGGTATTTTGACAAGGAATTTAAACCTAGCTATTACATCAAATTTGGAATTTATTTACAAGAAATTTAATTGCACAAATAAAATGGAAATAAAATAAATATGCAAAATGCAAAAAGGGTTTTTATATGTATATAAAAAAGAGTATTTTTATGTCAAATAAAAATAAAATGAAAAGTATTATTATTTTTTTTTGGAGTTTTTGTGTTTTAAGGGTAAAATCCTAATTTTATTAAGTAAATATATTAATTATTCAATATGTACAATATCTAATAATTATATACAAAAATAAAATAAAATGAAGTATATTTATAAAAAAGTGTTTTTTGAGGTCAAATATTAATAAAAGAAAAATGTAGGTATTTTTGTATTTTAACCTAAATATACTAGTATATATATAAATATCTTTATTATTTACTAAATATATATTATATATACAAAAATAATAATATTTAATATTTATAAAAAAAATATATTTTATATAAAATATTTTCAGAAGATAAAAGAAAATAAAAATGAAGAAATGAATGTGTTTACATTATTTTTGGTATTTTTAAATGAAAGTAAGTTTATATATTTATTTATGTACAAATGTCAATATAAACAAATAAATGCCTAAAAAATATAAAAATTGTGTAAAAATATTTTTTATGTTTTTTTAATATTATTAGCAAAAATAAATC
This sequence comes from Vicia faba, assembly GCA_948472305.1. Lineage (NCBI taxonomy): Eukaryota > Viridiplantae > Streptophyta > Magnoliopsida > Fabales > Fabaceae > Vicia > Vicia faba. The sequence goes on along the minus strand of OX451741.1, from coordinate 330,256,190 downwards.
AATCAGAATAAAAAGAGAAAAGTCAAAAAATCATTAAAACAAACAAAATGGGCTCAGGGGGTATGAAAGCAAAAATAGGGTGTGAAGAGAAATAGCACAACAGGCCCAACCCACCAAGTCTTTCTTCAACCTCCAGCCAGAAAATGTTCAAAAAACGCGCGCCTGTACACTGATTCAAACATCTGGATTCTTTGATTTTTTGCACAAACTTACAACACCAAAAATGTTAAGCATTGAATCACGATTCTAAATATGTAAAGAACACCTCCTAACTCTCAGAAATGAGAGAGAATTTTATCATTCCCAAATCCTAACCTAACTTTTTATCAACATTCAGACCTTAAATTCTCATAGCTCAGGCAAAATAAATGGAAGGTAAAAGTATGTACAGTTTCAGGGGCATGAGTAGAACACTTCTTATTCACAAACTTAGAGCTAATGATGCCTACATTAAGAGATAGAAGTTCAAGAAGATACCTGTTCAGTTGAAGTTGTATCTGATGATGGAGGTACTTTCAGAGCAAGGTGATGATTGGTACAACTTCCTTGATGTCCAGGGATGCTATTCCAAGTATTACTTTGCTTTGAAACACTTTGAATCGAGCTATGGAACTTTAACTGCAAAACAAGAAAGTGAAAATGGTGGAACTGATTAGAGGAGTTACAGGTCGTGTTTGAGGTTTTGATTAGCTTCAAGGGATGTTAGGGAATGTGTTTGATGTGTTTTTAGTAAGAAAGCATGAAAGGGATGAGAGTTGACACTCAAACTGCAGCAGGTGCTCTGTTTGGGCAGCTTGAGGGTGGTTCTGTGTTCTAGAGGGCAATGGAGGTATTGGAGTCGTGTGCTAGCTCAGTTAGGATGTCTTGAATGTGTACAAAGTATTTGCTTAAGGGTTCTATTGCTGAGATCCAAGTTGTGTTACAAAATGCTAGGTTTCTTAACACTTAAGCAAGAAAAGGTCAAGTTGAGTTTTAGACAGATAGAGGCCCCCCTAATGTGCTGCTAACCTTCCCCTTGATCAGTGTGTTTTGTTCATAATCTTGTTCCAAAGAGATTTGATTTGTACTTGCTGATTTGCAACTTGACATAAAGCTCACTTTTTGCAAAAATGGTTAAAGTGCTTTATCTATTTTGGGATTAATCCATCATGCAATGCTTGAACACATAGAACATGGTCTTGGCACAAAGAGTTTGCATTAAATTTATGAGTGTTGGATGGTTTAGAGGCCTGTAATCAAGGGAAGCATGCTGATTTGAAAAATTGCACAAGTTATGAACATGGAAATTGGCCAATTCAAAAGTGAGTTTTTGCCATATTGCAAAATTCGATTCTCTCAAGTCATGAGGTTGTTTGATGAGTTCTTGGACATTTTGGAAAGCTTGGAATGTGTACTACAATCCATCTTTGAAGTGAAAATTGAAATTCCAAGTGGAAGTATGTGAAAAATGGTCTTGAAGTTAGGTAAAAACCTTGCCTAAAAAGGTCAAAATTTCACTAAGTTAAGAATGGTTTAGTACCCTTGTTCCAAAAATTGTAACTTGAGATACAAGATTATTTTGGGAAAACTTTGTGAATCAAAGTTGTAGATTATGAAATAGGCTACAACTTTCATGTTTTGACTTTTGCTTGAATCCAAATGAATCTTGGTGAGAATGTGGGGCAAAGTTAGGAAAAAATTAGGGTTTTTCATAACTTAGAAAAATTCTAAGTTATGAAAAATTCTCATTTCAAACCCTAATTTGCAATTTTTGATTTCTTGGTGAACAAGTTTCATGATTTGGCATGTTTTGATGAAAAATGAATCTTGACTCTTGATTTTGACCAAAAAGTCAAAGTTTGACTTTTCAGTATACAGTCAAAATTGATCAATTGACTGGGAAATTCAACTGTCAATCTTGTGTACTTGGGATCTTTTGAACTTGTTGAGCATGTCAAGATAATTCCATGGGGTCCTTGAGTCCATATGTGAGCATGGTTTGCCATTGGCTAGGTCAAACAGTCAAAAATTGCCTTTGTGCAGTCAAAACCCTAAAAATGACCATTTTGCCCTTTTGGTGATCTGATCAAATTTCTTGTGGAATTGTGATCCAAAATTGATCAAATGGTCCATGTGAGTTCATAGTGTTGATGTGGGTCAATTTTCATGAGATTTGACTGTCAATTGGCCACAGTTGACTTTTCCCCAATACAGTTGATTTCTAGGTCAACTGTCCAATTGACTGGGCAAAACTTGGAATCAAGGCTTGAAACTTGATATGGATAAACTTGGGAGTCCAATATGAAGCATGCAAGTCATCTTAGGCATTTTTGGTCAAAACCTCTTTGTGCAAACACAAACCCTAATTTGGGTCAACAGTGCAAGGAGAAATCTTGAGCAGATGAAACCCTAACTGGATCTTGAGCTCCAAGGGCTTTGTGATGAGAAATTATTGAGAAAATGGGAGGGAAAATTTTGGGGTACAACAGTTGCCCCTGTTCAATCTTCTTGAACCTGAAGAGTTAGATTGACAAGTTTGCCTTTCGTGACTTGAGGGTAAAAGGAGATTGGACACTAGAGTGCCCGAAAATTTGCACTCGTCAAAGCAATGGATGCGGGAATGGGCTTAGAGATGCCATTTGGAGATGGGCTTAACGATGCCATCTGAAGAGTGACAGAAACTTGTAGGGGATGGGCTTAACGATGCCAAATGGAAATTAGTATCAAGAAGGTGTCCATGCTTTGGACTATCTCTGAACTGGGGGTATGAATAAGCAATAGATTGACATCCGTTGTTGGGAAGAATCCATAAACTGTTTTAAGAAGTCTTGAGAAGAAACTGAACAAGTGATAGGTTAACATCTGTTACTTGGAGAACCCGCGAACTGTTTTCAGAAATCTGGAGAAGAATCTGAACAAGCGATAGGTTAACATCCGTTACTTGGAGAACCCGTGAACTGTTTTCAGAAGTCTTGAAGTTGAATAAGCAATAGAGCAGCATCCGTTGTTGGGAAGCGTCCGTAAACTGTTTTCAAAAGTTGCATCTGAACAAGCGATAGATTAACATCCGTTGTTGGGAAGAATCCATAAACTATTTTCAGAAGTCTTGAGAAGAATCTGAACAAGCGATAGGTTAACATCCGTTGCTTGGAGAACCCGTGAACTGTTTTCAGAAATCTTAAAGTTGAATAAGCAATAGAGCAGCATCCGTTGTTGGGAAGCGTCCGTAAACTGTTTTCAAAAGTTGCATCTGAACAAGCGATAAATTAACATCCATTGTTGGGAAGAATCCGTAAACTGTTTTCAGAAGTTTTGAGAAGAATCTGAACAAGTGATAGGTTGACATCCGTTACTGGAGAACCCGTGAACTGTTTTCAGAAATCTTGAAGGTGGAGGAGGAACCGGTGTAGGGTTTCCTGATGATGAGCTCGTGTAAAAACTGCATCTGGATGAATCTGGAATAAGCATTAGAATGTTGCCATGTCTGGGTCACATCTGAACTATTTTTAGAGAGAATCTCGGAAGATAGTGATTTTTGTCTGTCGACTGATCTTACCTGAAAAGGTAAAGAGTTAGTTATATGCAATGTCATGATGCATGATGCAATGTATGTTATATGATATGAATGTAAATGGATGCGCGTGTAAGCTGGATGGACTATCTCGCTGAGGATAGATGAATCCGAGATGGCCGAAGATAAAAGCATCTTGACTGCTGCCGGGATGAATAATTCCTCGGCTGTTGCTAGGGAAGAGAATTCCTGATGACTTCTACTGGGGAGTTCCAATCTAATAGACTCATGCTGAGGAGGTAAGACTGAGAATCTTCAGTTTGGTGGGAAGTACCTCTGAGGAGAGAAGGTTCACTAGTCTGGCTCCGCTGGGGATTGATAAATTGAAGCTTTAGCTCGGCTGGGGATACTAAACGTAAACTCTGAGGGGAATTGAGTTCTGGAGGATTCTCTGGCTGGGAATTGTGTTGATAAGCTATGTTGGGGAACTCTGATGAACTCTGCTGGGGATAGGAAGAATTTTGGCGAGTGCGATCTTCCGTGGCAATATGCTGAGGATAACCCAGTTATAAGCCCTTGTGAGGAATAACTTTGAATAAAACTCGGGAGGGACGTCTGTACTCTGCAGGGGATAAGCTTCCATAATCTACTGGGGATAAGCTTCAAAACTTGCTGGGAATATGGATTCCAAATCTCCTGGGGGTCTCCTTTGAAGGGGTATCAGGATATCCAACTGCACCTTCAACCTATCAGTAATCCTCTTTCTTGATTCATAAGGAAATGATTATGTTCAAATGCATATGCCTATTTAACAAAACATTGGACGTTTCTCAAAATAAAACAAATAGTGCAAGAGAAAAGAAAAAGGGAAATGACACAAATTTCTGGGAAAAGTATTTGTATTGACTTTCTATGAGTATATTTGTACAGCAGAGACAATCATCCTAGTAAGAGGATTTTGTCGTAAATATTGAAAGATTTATACAAAATAAAGATGGCTATGTGAAATAATTCTATGGGATTCCATTATGCTATAGCCTTCACAACTCTGAATATCTGTCTATTCAATGCTTCGTTTGCCGATGACTGGATTGATCAGAAGCCTGGAACTGGTTGATGAAGAGATTGTCTTTGAAGTGATCCGACGAGGCATAGTCATACGGTTTTATTCCCTAACTTTTTCCTGAATCGCCCTTTCGGGTTTTCGATCCACCGGGAAACCCCTTTTTGCCCAAGCCGCCCTTTCGGGTTTTCAACTTGCCGGGTGTACAGATTTTATTTTTATCCCTAATTTTTGCCTGAACCGCCCTTTCGGGTTTTCGGTTCACCGGGATGCCCATTTTTGCCCAAGCTGCCCTTTCGGGTTTTCAACTTGTCGGGTTATTTTATGCGTAGTATCTTTTGACTATGTCTGCGTTCGCAGGGTGCGGCAAATCGTCGCCGTCCATGGTGGTCAGAATCATTGCACCACCAGAAAATATGCTCTTGATCACAAATGGTCCTTCATATGTAGGAGTCCATTTGCCCCTGGGATCACTTTGCGGCAAGATAATCCGCTTGATTACGAGATCTCCGACTTGATACACTTGACGTCTGACTTTCTTATTGAAGGCCTTGATCATCCGTTTTTGATAGGTCTGACCATGGCATATAGCAGCGAGTCGCTTCTCGTCGATCAGATTGAGTTGATCAAGTCGGGTCTGCATCCAATCATCTTCATTCAAACCTGTGTCCTTCATAATCCTTAGAGAAGGAATCTGAACTTCCATAGGTAGGACAGCTTCCATGCCATATACCAACGAAAATGGGGTTGCCCCGGTTGAAGTACGTGCCATCGTACGGTATCCATGCAGAGCGAACGGTAACATCTCATGCCAGTCTTTGTAAGTGACTGTCATTTTCTGAATGATTTTCTTAATGTTTTTGTTCGCAGCTTCAACAGCACCGTTCATCTTCGGCCGATAGGGAGATGAATTGTGATGATAAATCTTGAACTGTTCGCATAAGGCGGTGATCATTGTGTTATTCAGATTTGTACCGTTGTATGTGATGATCCTGTCTGGAACACCATACCGGCATATGAGATTTTGCTTGATAAAGCGGGCAACCACATTTTTAGTAACAGAGGCGAAGGAAGCTTCTTCGACCCATTTGGTAAAATAGTCAATGGCAACCAGGATGAAGCGATGTCCGTTGGAAGCCGTGGGCTTGATCTTTCCAATCATGTCAATGCCCCACATTGCAAATGGCCACGGAGCCATCAGAACATTGAGAGGAACCAGAGGGATATGAACTTTGTCAGTGTAGACTTGACATTTGTGGCAAGTACGGGAATGTTGATGGCAGTCAGCTTCCATGGTAGACCAGTAATAGCCTGCCCTTAGGATCTTCTTAGCCATTGTATGCCCGCTCAAGTGAGTGCCAAATGTGCCGCTGTGTATCTCAGTCATGATCAACTCTGCTTCAGCTTTGTCTACGCATCAGAGTAATACACAATCATGGCTTCGTTTGTAAAGGATGCCGTTGCTCAGGAAGAATTTAGCAGCGAATTTCCTTAAGAACTTCTTGTCATTTACGGAAGCTCCTTCGGGATAATCTCTAGTCTGGAGATACCTTTTGATTTCATGGAACCAAGGTTGTTCCACTACTTCTTCGGTATTAATCTCGTGACAATGCGCAGGTTCATCCATTCGCTCGATGGTGATTTGGGGAGCTTCGTTATCCCAGTTGAGTTTAAACATGGAGGACATTGTAGCTAGAGCATCTGCTAGCTGATTCTCTTCTCGCGGGAAATGCTCGAAGGTAATTTGCTCGAAATGAGGCAACAATGTCAGGACATGTTCTTTGTATGGGATAAGATTAGGATGCTTGGTATCCCATTCTCCTTTGATTTTTACGGATAACCAAAGCCGAGACCCCAAATACGATCAAAGATTTGATTCCCAAGTCCATAGCAGCCTTGAGACCAAAGATGCAAGCTTCATACTCAGCCATGTTGTTTGTGCAGCTGAAGCAAAGTCGGGCCGTTAAAGGTGTGTGACAACCTTCCGGAGAAATGAGTACTGCGCCGATACCATTTCCAAGTGCATTTGAAGCACCATCAAAGTACAGGGTCCATCGGGATCCTTTTTCGGGTCCGTCATACGGTCCGTTACCTTCAATGTTGTCCAAATTCATGATGTCCTCATCTGGGAAGTCAAATCTCATGGGTTGATAATCTTCGATAGCTTGATGAGCCAGATGGTCAGCTAGTACACTCCCTTTTATAGCCTTTTGGGTGGTGTACTGGATGTCATACTCAGTTAGGATCATTTGCCATCTAGCTATCCTTCCAGATAAAGCGGGCTTTTTGAAGATATACTTGATAGGATCCATTTTGGAAATCAACAAGGTAGTATGAGTCAACATATACTGCCTTAGTCGGCGAGCAGCCCATACCAAAGCGCATCAAGTTTTCTCGAGCAGTGAGTAGCGAGTCTCACAGTCGGTAAACTTTTTGCTAAGGTAATAAATAGCATGCTCTTTTCGACCAGACTCGTCATGCTGGCCCAAAACACACCCCATTGAGTTATCCAAGATGGTCAGATACATGATCAATGGCCTTCCTTCGACGGGTGGCATCAGAATAGGCGGTTCTAGTAAGTACTCCTTGATTCTATCAAAAGCAGCTTGGCAATCGTCGTTCCATTCGACTACCTGATCTTTCTTCAAGAGTTTGAAAATCGGCTCACAGGTAGAAGTCAGATGGGAGATGAATCTGGCAATGTAGTTCAAGCGCCCCAAGAACCCTCTAACCTCATTTTCAGAACGGGGAGCAGGCATCTCTTGTATTGCTTTCACTTTTTTCGGATCGACTTCAATGCCTTTGTTGCTTACAATGAATCCTAGAAGTTTACCAGACCTAACTCCAAAAGTGCATTTACTTGGATTCAGCCTGAGTTTGTATTCTTTCAACCTGGCAAACAGCTTTTCTAGATGTTCAAGGTGCTCCTCCTCTGTTTGTGACCGAGCTATCATATCGTCTACGTAAACTTCAATCTCATGATGTATCATATCATGAAACAAAGCTACCATGGCGTGTTGATAAGTTGCCCCTGCGTTCTTCATCCCGAACGGCATCACTTTATAACAGAAAGTGCCCCATTGTGTGACAAAAGTTGTTTTCTCCATATCCTCGGGGGCCATTTTGATTTGATTGTAGCCCGAGAATCCATCCATGAAGGAAAACACTTTGTGCTGAGCTGTATTGTCGATCAAAATGTCAATGTGTGGAAGTGGAAAATCATCCTTGGGGCTGGCTCTATTCAAATCCCGGTAGTCCACACACATCTTGACTTTGCCATCTTTCTTAGGTACTGGCACGATGTCAGCGACCCATTGAGGATAGGACGTAACAGCCAGAAAGCCAACGTCGAATTGCTTCATCACTTCTGCCTTGATCTTTTCAGACATGTCAGGCCTCATTCGGCGGACTTTTTGCTTGATCGGTGGACAATCCTCTCTTGTGGGGAGGCGGTGAACGACGATGTCTGTGTCTAAACCCGGCATGTCTTCATAAGACCAAGTGAAGATTTCAACATACTTATTCAACAACTGTATCAGGCGTTCCTTGACTCTTGGTTCCAGATTGACACCCACTTGCACCTCCTTCCGGTCTTCCTCGGTCCCCAAGTTGACAGTTTCTAATGACTCTTCGTGCGGCAAGATGGCCCTTTCCTCTTGCTGTAGAAGTCTGGCTAGTTCCCCTGGTACTTCACAATCTTCGTCATCTTCATACTCGGCTTGATTGACCAGATCTTCAGAGTTATTGAAGGATATAGCAGAATAGTCACCCATGGAATCCGGAGTGGATGGGTACCTGCATTTGTGAGTGTGGGTGTGTGTAAGGGATAGCCATCCTTAAACAAAAAATGCAAAAGGAAAGAAAATGAACATAGCAGTTTATCAAATGAAAAATGTCCAATGAATCATTAAACATGGCATATGGATATGAAAAATAATCAAAACCCTTACAAATGGACCTACATGCCTCGGGCAAGGCATGAGGTGAAAAGATAGTGTACGGATTGTTCGAAAATAAATATTACAGACCAAATAGGAAATGTTTGACAGATAAATTACTGATGAATAAAAGTGATGGGGACAAAGTCTTTTGCCTCCCAGTTACACAATCCTCCATTGACAGTTGGGTAAATCCACTCTTCGATGTTGCTCTCTTTGTCTTCGTCCTCCAAAGCGTTGATTCCATAGGGAGAAATTTTGACTGTCGCTCTTTCAATCTTCGAACGGCGCATAGCTTTCTGGCCTGCGGTAGTGAACCCTAATCCAAATTTGTCGATCTTATGTGGAATATCAGGCAACTGCCCCAATGCTGAATTCTTCCCCTCCTTTATTGCGGCCCTTGCGTCCTCCAGAGATGCCATCCTAGCCATCTGCCTCGGTGTCTCAGCTGCCAACTTTGCTACTGTTATCTCAGGAAGGACTTCTTCGAAATGCTGAAAAGGTGTCTCAATGAACTCCCCTTCTACCTCCACATACCGGAAGGAGTTTAAGTGGCTGATCATGTACTCCTCTTCACCATGGACAGTAATGATCTTTCCCTTGACAGGATACTTCAACATCTGATGTAAGGAGGAGGTGACTGCCCCAGCATGGTGTATCCAAGGCCTACCCAACAAGAAAGAGTATGACGGACGGATGTCCATCACATAGAAAGTAGATTTAAACACCTCAGTGCCTATCTTGATAGGAATTTCAACCTCCCCATGGACCATTCTCTTCGAACCATCGAAAGCTCTGACAACAATATCACTCGGTTTCAACTCCAACCCTTCATAATCTAGTCGGTCCAAGGCCTTCTTAGGCAATACATTCAGCGACGAACCAGTGTCAACCAAGACATGTGCGAGAGTAGTTCCTCAGCACTCGACTGAGATGTGCAAAGCATCATTGTGGTTTCTACCTTTAGGAGTTAGGTCGGCATCAGAGAAACCTAATCCATTGTCCGCAGTAAGGCTAGCCACGCAATTTTGAAATTGATCCGCAGAGGTTTCCTGGGGCACATGGGCTGCCTTCAGGAATTTTATCAAAGCTTTAGCGTGCGCTACCGAGCAAAGTAGTAGTGCCAGCATGGAGATCTTTGAGGGGGTTTTCCCCAGTTGTTCTACCACATCGTAATCAATCCTTTTGATTATCTTCAAGATCTCATCCATTTCCTTCTTGGAGGTTTCCGGGATGACCAAGGGTTGAGCCCTCGTCTTGACGAGCTCATTTTGGATCCCCTTACCTTTATCAACAGTGGTAGGAGAGACAGTACTAGGAACAACAACATCTTCAATCAAAAGGGCTCTAGCGAAGAGTTTTATTGGTGCAGGGATGACCTTGTCAGTAGATGAGGGTCCAAAGATTGCTCTTGGAGGGGCAATCTCTGGAGAAAATATTCTCCCGCTCCGGGTGATTTTGCTCGTGCCTGCAATGTTACCAATGCTGGCTTCTTCATCATGCGAACTTTCTTCAGTTATTTCAATTTGTTTAATACCATGGTAGTAGACGTCACTGCCATAGTTCCATGGTATTGACCTCTCAGAAACATAGGGGATAGGCCCTGGCATTGTTATCTTCAAAGGAACAGATTTCGTAGGTGGTGTAATCTTAACAGGCTTTTTGACGGCCTTGGAAAGATTGGCGTGAATGGTTATGATTGAGACATCTTCAGTATGGGTTGGAGTAGCAGAAACTTTTTCAAACAAAATTTGTCGACTGTCCATTAGGCCTTGGATGCCTTTCTTCAGTAACGGACAATCAAACGGCAGAGAGTAACAACAATAGCAGTCTTCTTTACATCCCGGGAAGATCCCGGCCCTTAACAGATTCAACTTGATGGTTAACAATGGAGTTATCAGATCATTGACGTCAGCAACATACAAATCTTCTTCAATGGCATTGACATTTCGGCCGTGCTTCGGCATGGGTGCAGATATCACATTAGGCTTCTCCGAAGCGTCAAACTCCACTTCCTTCGCCTCTATCAGGTCTTGGATTTTATGCTTGAGTGCCCAACAATCGTTGGTGTCGTGCCCGACACTGTCAAAATGGTAGGCGCATTTAGCATTAGGATGATAATGCGGAGAGGACGTATTCACATTTTTTGGTGCCTCCTTGATAGTGGCGAGATTCAACTTCAACAGATGGGGAAGCACTTGCGCTGGAGTCATATTAATGCGGGTGAACTGCCGTTGTGGCCGTTCCACCCGTTGTTGATTTGGTCTGGACTGGTTATAGCGAGGCTGCTCACTTGAAGGATTTTGAATCATTACGGCCCCCACAGTTGGCCGACGCTCCGTCTTCCCTGCTCTTCTCTGAGAATATACCACAGCCGTTTCCTTCTTAAAAGGTTTCTTCTCAACACTTGCAGCAACACCCTTCTGAATCTTTCCTGACTTGATGCCAGCTTCTATTCTTTCGCCTGTTAAGATCAAATCGGTAAACCCCGCGGAAGAGTTACCGATCAGATGGTTGAAAAATGGCCCAGATAGGGTCCCTAGAAACATATCAACGAGTTCACGGTCGGTTAAAGGAGGCTGCACCCTGCCAGCCAAATCCCTCCACTTTTGTGCGTATTCTTTGAATCCTTCGCCTGTTCCTAATGACATACCCTGAAGTTGGGTACGAGTAGGAGCAAGGTCAGAATTGTACTGGTATTGTTTGTAAAAGGCGGTGGCCAAGTCTTCCCAATTTCGGACGCTGGTTCCCTCTAGCTGATAAAACCACTCCAATTGAGCCCCAGAAAGGCTGTCTTGAAAGAAATGGATCCAAAGGTTTTTATCTGCCGTATAGGGTTGGATCTTTCTCACGTAGGACCTGAGATGCATTTTTGGACAGGACAGCCCATCATACCTCACAAACACTGGCACTTTGAACTTTGGGGGAATCACAATCCCGGCAACCAAACCCAAGTCTTCAAAATCCAAACCCGGTACTCTTTGTAGCTCCATGGCGGCCAACCTGTCTTCTAAACCTTTGTATTTATCATCAGCTGGAGGGTATTGCTGATCAGAATAGTCTTCATCCTCTTCGACCTCCTCTTCTTCCACATCGGACTCGGAAGGTACCGCAGCCCCACCTCCTTTACTAGTCCCTTCATCAGAAATAGGAGGAAATTCAAGCACTCTCCTGGCCTCTCCGTCAAATCTTCTCCCTAAAGTAGCCACCCGAGTCTCTTTTTCTTCTTCTTCACTGGGTCTTTATTCCCCAGCAAAGTCTTGAGATCCTCCTGACCTTTAGCCAAGGTCGTCAGGATTTGCTGGAACTGTGCATTTTGAGCTTGTAGGTCTTTGACTGTTTGCTCGAGATCCATCCTACTGAAATAAACAGCAGACAGATAAGGAAACCTGGAGCGAGACCTGCTTATGCACATGATGAATGATATGCTTATGTATGCAATGCATTCAAGGATTTAGAATATTCAAACTTGTTGCAGACAAAGAAGAATGCACGTCATATTAATAAGAAGAAATTTGTTAGTACATAAATGCCCCATGGGCCAAATATTACAAAATAACTTCTCAAGGTAAAAATACATTGCGCATCCTCTTTGGTGCGATGTAGGTGTTGAGGGCCTCTTGCTCATGGAGTCAGCGGGTAAGCTCTAGAACCTTCTTCTCACTAGCGTAGAAGCTGGCTTCGAAAGTGTTCCGTTCCTCCTTGAGCTGAATCCAACTTTTCTGCATTTCCTCCCACGATGTAGGCATGTCTGGATGTAGGATGGTGTAGGGAACCTCTCCTTCCATGACGGGCTCTTTAATTACAGGGAGAACATGAGGATAAGGCATCATTAGACTCTGGGCTCAGGCTCGTACCCACTTGAGATAAGGCTCAAGAGGGATGGAGTTCTTGTGTCCCAGTGTCTTGCTGTCAACCTTGCTGGGCCTCCCCTAAGCTCTGATGAATCTTTGGAGAAATCCTTGCGCATCATTGTCGAAGTCAAAAACTAGGTCAGGAATCAACATGTTGTGAGGGCCATCCCTCCGTGCGTATCCAAATTGCCTCAAAGCTAGGCAAGGGTTGTAGGTGATACCTCCTCTGATTCCAAGTAAAGGAACATTAGGAAACTCTCCACAATGATCGACGATGATGACATTTTCTCTGGACCAAGAACACCAATGTACATCAGAGTGAGTAAGAGTCATCAATCGTTGGGACCACCTTGAGCCTTGGTCATTCTTCAAGACAGATTGTGGATGGTGCGAAATAAACCACCTTGTGAGGAGAGGAGTACAGCACATGAGAACACCCCTCTTTCTCATTGTTCGTGTGTAAAATGAGTGAAGAATGTCCCCAAGCAATGTCGGTATTGGATTTCTGGACAAGAAGATTTTGACGGCGTTGACATCCACCAATTGGTCAGAATTTGGGAACAAGACCAACCCATAGATAAGGAGTGCCACAATTTCTTCAAAGGCTTGTAGGTCCAATGAATTCCAACATTCTTGTGCCTTCTCAAACAAGAATTTTGCTAAGAATCCTTTGACGCCGCTTCTGGTTTCCCAATGCCCCTTGATGTCAGATGGTTGTAGATGTAATGCTCGAGCAACATCTTCCGGCTTTGGTTCCTTTTCCGTACCGTTGAAGGGTAGTTGATTAAGGATAGGGATTCTTAGGAGTTGAGAAAACTCCTCCAAAGTGGGCACCAACTGGTAATCAGGGAAAGTAAAACAATGGTGAAGAGGGTCAAAGAACTGGAATAGCACTTTCATCATGTCTTCTTCAATGTTGGTGTTAACTAAGCTGAGTAGTCTACCATGTCTTTCACTGAAGGATGAGCTTTCCGGAATTCTTGAGGTTAGCTCCTTGAGTTGAGGAGTGATTCTCATAAGGTTGACTTGGATGGTTTTTCTGCGAGGAATTTCCATGACCTACAAAACAAGAACAAAGATGAAGATCCAAACCCTTGAAATGGTTAGTGGATGCATATGATGCTTCATGATGTTTATGATGTATGCACAAAACATATGTACAAGCAATTCACACCAAACCCTAGTTTCAGGCTTGCATGGGATTTCATAGGTAAGTACCCTCTTGAGTGTAGTTGGCTTAAAAACCTGTCCTATAAATAGTAACCGGGTTCTAAGGAGCTCAATATCATTGGATTGTTTTCATTGTTCATTGTTTTGGTTTAGCCACTTAACTAGCGACCAAAATATTCCAAGAAAACAACCCTTAATGAGTGTAGTATCGAGTATCTACCAACTTCGGACTGCACCAAAGCCGGTCATCTCACTACCCCTAATAAAAGGCCATGATGGTCAAGTAAGGTTCTAGGTCATTAGTGCTTAGTGACATCACTCAGCGGCCCCGTACTCTCCTTGATTGAACTCAAGGGTTACCGGTACTCACAAATATGTGGCACTAATATAGCTATTGCTTTGACCGTGTCGGTATACCCTGCACAGTTTCCATAACATATTGCTATCTATGAATGTTTCCCAAAATCCGGGTGTAGGATTGCAAACCCAAACAGGAGAGCCAAAGTATAAAGCAAACAAGACAAACAATTAATCATGCAAGAGGGTGATCTAAGCCCTAAGGTTACTCCACTTTTAAAATTTTCCCCAGCAGAGTCGCCAGTTCTGTGATACGGTGGGAGAACTGACTAGGGTTTTGCGTTTGTTTTCGCAAATGTTTCGGTTGAGCAAGAGTCGCCACCGACTTTTTATTTTATCCTAAGGAAAGGTTTAAAAAGCACAGCAAAAACCTTTGAGATATTTTCTTGGGTTAGGGGAGTAGATTATAGAAAGGGAAGGTATTAGCACCCTTTCTATCCATGGTTATCCATGGGCTCTTAGGTACTTGCTTAGATCAACTTGCCTTGGTTTTCAATTGTTTGAAATGGTGCTTTGTGTGTGGTTTTGAAAGTGTTTTGAAAAAGATGCCTTGTCTAGGCTACCCTTGTAACAATTCTTTACTCGAATGTTTTACAAAAGGTGTTTGTCTTTTTGAAAAAGATGTTTCAAGGGTTTTTTGAAAGTTTGTTTTGAAAGTGTAGTGATGTGTGGTTTGAAAATAGGCAAGTGTTTTGTTTTGCAAATTGACAAGTACTTAAGAGCTGTCTACCCTAAAGTTCTCAAAGATTTTTGATATGTTTTAACCCTTTTAACAATTTTGTTCCACCATTGCATTTGGTGGACAATCTTGTGTTAGGATGTGAAAGGGACGGGCGTGGGTCATCGTTTAGACCATAATTGCAATGGTGCTAAGTACCTTTGGGCAATTTTCCTTTAAGGGACTTGATCATTTTTAGGCAACCTTTCGAAAGCGTCATCGAGGGACTATGATCAATTGATTTGTATTAGTTTTGCCCAAAGAGACCTAACATGCAATATGGCCCATTATTGAAGGCAACAAGTGGAATACCCTAGGGGTGCAAGTGTGATATGTGTTGTCCATTTTCATGCTTGTTTATCTTGAAATTAGGTCAAACTACGTTTGTCGTTTTTTATTTGCATACAAACCCTAATTCTAACATGGTATATTTAGAAAGCGTTAAAGTGCGAAAAGTAAAGTTCCTAAGCTATTACAACATAATATGGGAAGGGGGGTACAAATGTTCAAATGGGGGGTATTTTGACAAGGAATTTAAACCTAGCTATTACATCAAATTTGGAATTTATTTACAAGATATTTAATTGCACAAATAAAATGGAAATAAAATAAATATGCAAAATGCAAAAAGGGTTTTTATATGTATATAAAAAAGAGTATTTTTATGTCAAATAAAAATAAAATGAAAAGTATTATTATTTTTTTTTTGGAGTTTTTGTGTTTTAAGGGTAAAATCCTAATTTTAGTAAGTAAATATATTAATTATTCAATATGTACAATATCTAATAATTATATACAAAAATAAAATAAAATGAAGTATATTTATAAAAAAAGTGTTTTTTGAGGTCAAATATTAATAAAAGAAAAATGTAGGTATTTTTGTATTTTAACCTAAATATACTAGTATATATATAAATATCTTTATTATTTACTAAATATATATTATATATACAAAAATAATAATATTTAATATTTATAAAAAAAATATATTTTATATAAAATATTTTCAGAAGATAAAAGAAAATAAAAATGAAGAAATGAATGTGTTTACATTATTTTTGGTATTTTTAAATGAAAGTAAGTTTATATATTTATTTATGTACAAATGTCAATATAAACAAATAAATGCCTAAAAAATATAAAAATGGTGTAAAAATATTTTTTATGTTTTTTTAATATTATTAGCAAAAATAAATAAATCAGAATAAAAAGAGAAAAGTCAAAAAATCATTAAAACAAACAAAATGGGCTCAGGGGGTATGAAAGCAAAAATAGGGTGTGAAGAGAAATAGCACAACAGGCCCAACCCACCAAGTCTTTCTTCAACCTCCAGCCAGAAAATGTTCAAAAAACGCGCGCCTGTACACTGATTCAAACATCTGGATTCTTTGATTTTTTGCACAAACTTACAACACCAAAAATGTTAAGCATTGAATCACGATTCTAAATATGTAAAGACCACCTCCTAACTCTCAGAAATGAGAGAGAATTTTATCATTCCCAAATCCTAACCTAACTTTTTATCAGCATTCAGACCTTAAATTCTCATAGCTCAGGCAAAATAAATGGAAGGTAAAAGTATGTACAGTTTCAGGGGCATGAGTAGAACACTTCTTATTCACAAACTTAGAGCTAATGATGCCTACATTAGGAGATAGAAGTTCAAGAAGATACCTGTTCAGTTGAAGTTGTATCTGATGATGGAGGTACTTTCAGAGCAAGGTGATGATTGGTACAGCTTCCTTGATGTCCAGGGATGCTATTCCAAGTTTTACTTTGCTTTGAAACACTTTGAATCGAGCTATGGAACTTCAACTGCAAAACAAGAAAGTGAAAATGGTGGAACTGATTAGAGGAGTTACAGGTCGTGTTTGAAGTTTTGATTAGCTTCAAGGGATGTTAGGGAATGTGTTTGATGTGTTTTTAGCAAGAAAGCATGAAAGGGATGAGAGTTGACACTCAAACTGCAGCAGGTGCTCTGTTTGGGCAGCTTGAGGGTGGTTCTGTGTTCTAGAGGGCAATGGAGGTATTGGAGTCGTGTGCTAGCTCAGTTAGGATGTCTTGAATGTGTACAAAGTATTTGCTTAAGGGTTCTATTGCTGAGATCCAAGTTGTGTTACAAAATGCTAGGTTTCTTAACACTTAAGCAAGAAAAGGTCAAGTTGAGTTTTAGACAGCTAGAGGCCCCCCTAATGTGCTGCTAACCTTCCCCTTGATTAGTGTGTTTTGTTCATAATCTTGTGCCAAAGAGATTTGATCTGTACTTGCTGATTTGCAACTTGACATAAAGCTCACTTTTTGCAAAAATGGTTAAAGTGCTTTATTTATTTTGGGATTAATCCATCATGCAATGCTTGAACACATAGAACATGGTCTTGGCACAAAGAGTTTGCATTAAATTTATGAGTGTTGGATGGTTTAGAGGCCTGTAATCAAGGGAAGCATGCTGATTTGAAAAATTGCACAAGTTATGAACATGGAAATTGGCCAATTCAAAAGTGAGTTTTTGCCATATTGCAAAATTCGATTCCCTCAAGTCATGAGGTTGTTTGATGAGTTCTTGGACATTTTGGAAATCTTGGAATGTGTACTACAATCCATCTTTGAAGTGAAAATTGAAATTCCAAGTGGAAGTATGTGAAAAATGGTCTTGAAGTTAGGTAAAAACCTTGCCTAAAAAGGTCAAAATTTCACTAAGTTAAGAATGGTTTAGTACCCTTGTTCCAAAAATTGTAACTTGAGATACAAGATTCTTTTGGGAAAACTTTGTGAATAAAAGTTGTAGATTATGCAATAGGCTACAACTTTCATGTTTTGACTTTTGCTTGAATCCAAATGAATCTTGGTGAGAAAGTGGGGCAAAGTTAGGAAAAAATTAGGGTTTTTCATAACTTAGAAAAATTCTAAGTTATGAAAAATTCTCATTTCAAACCCTAATTTGCAATTTTTGATTTCTTGGTGAACAAGTTTCATGATTTGGCATGTTTTGATGAAAAATGAATCTTGACTCTTGATTTTGACCAAAAAGTCAAAGTTTGACTTTTCAGTATACAGTCAAAATTGATCAATTGACTGGGAAATTCAACTGTCAATCTTGTGTACTTGGGATCTTTTGAACTTGTTGAGCATGTAAAGATAATTCCATGGGGTCCTTGAGTCCATATGTGATCATGGTTTGCCATTGGCTAGGTCAAACAGTCAAAAAATGCCTTTGTGCAGTCAAAACCCTAAAAATGACCATTTTGCCCTTTTGGTGATCTGATCAAATTTCTTGTGGAATTGTGATCCAAACTTGATCAAATGGTCCATGTGAGTTCATAGTGTTGATGTGGGGCAATTTTCATGAGATTTGACTGTCAATTGGCCACAGTTGACTTTTTCCCCAATACAATTGATTTCTAGGTCAACTGTCCAATTGACTGGGCAAAACTTGGAATCAAGGCTTGAAACTTGATATGGATAAACTTGGGAGTCCAATATGAAGCATGCAAGTCATCTTAGGCATTTTTGGTCAAAACCTCTTTGTGCAAACACAAACCCTAATTTGGGTCAACAGTGCAAGGAGAAATCTTGAGCAGATGAAACCCTAACTGGATCTTGAGCTCCAAGGGCTTTGTGATGAGAAATTATTGAGAAAATGGGAGGGAAAATTTTGGGGTACAACAGTGACTCTTGCTTACCGCAACATTTGTGAAAAAAAACACGAAACCAGTATTAACAGTCGGTTCTGCCATCGTATCACAGGTCGGAACTCATGTCTCATTTCAAGGACTCGAGCTCGGCATCGTGAACTTCCCATCACGGGCTGGGTGTTCTGCCTACGTGCTATGATGACGATGGAGCTCAGTCGAGTTATCCATGTCGGGCTAAGGATATGCTTGTCAAAAGAGTGGAGCCTTGCCCCTTTATTTAATTTTGAGTTCCATGCTTGTACCTAGGCATGCACGTGTGGTCGAGCCGAGATGTGTTCGTTTTGTCAATGAAGCACGACGACTGTCCAGTGTTTTAATTGTAATATTGCCTTAGTTTTTCGGAATTCCAAGGTCGAGCAAGTTGTTCCCCCTGTAGGTTTTCTAAGTAGTAGGCCATGTTCCCTATTTTTTCATGAACGTGATAAGGGCCTTCCCAATTTGCGACAAGCTTGCCTTCGTGGGACTCTTTCTGATTTATTTTTAGAACAAGGCTGCCGACTTCGAACTCTCGCTGAATGACTTTGGTGTCATATCGCATGGAGATTTTCTATTTGAGAGAGGCCTCTCGTAAGATCTCCCCTGTTTGGATTTCCTCGACCATGTCTAGCTCCTCCCGTAAGGCAATGTCATTCATCTCATCGTCTAATGGGGCTTCGGTTCGTCTAGAGGGATCTTCAATCTCGACGGGAATGACGACCTCTGTTCTGTATGTTAATCGGAAAGGAGTCTCCGCGGTCGATGAATGGGATGTTATTCGATAGCCCCAAAGCATGTTGTGCAACTCCTTGACCCATCTCTTTTTACACTCGTCCAACCTTTGCCTGAGACCTCTCAGGATTACCCTGTTCGTGGACTCGTCTTACCCGTTTTTCTGAGGATGTTTGACAAAGGTGAAGTTTTGTGTGGTGCCCAAGTTGGCCACAAATTCTTGGAAGTTTTGGTCCGTGAATTGGGTTCCGTTGTCGGTGAAAATTGCTTGTGGAACACTGAACCGAGCGAGGATGTTTCTTTTATAGAAATATAGGATGTTTTGGGCGATGATTTTGGCCAATGCATCTGCCTCTATCCACTTCGTGAAGTAGTCAACGAATACTATTAGGTATTTGATTTGGTTGGTGTTTTACCCTAATTTTCCCCCTAAGATTCCTCTATCATCTCATATCAAATCAATCACAACAAGATCACACTAGGGCTTGGTTCTTCTCCCTATCTTTAGGCTTTATCATGAGGAATCACAAAACACCTTGATTTATATATTATGATCATATATGTTTTGTATTGATTAACTTTTAACTAATAAATACAATGAATGTTTGATCTAATTGATGATATTATAGGTAAGGGCACAACACATTTCATCAGTTTGATTTATAGGTTCATGAATTTATTTCCATGCCTTCTTAAATAAAGTTTCATTTAGATTCAAGATTCATCATTGAAGATAATTTGAATTAATGTCATGACAAGGTATACTATGATTCATCATGCCTCAATTTGTCAAAGAAAATCAAAAGATGCAAGAGTTGATTGAAGAAGTTTGACCTAATCGGACAAGTTCTTGATTTCTTGATCACAAGTGCATAGCTCTCTCAATTCTTAATATTTGGAGGTGTTTTTTGTTTCTATGATCTCTTATTATCGTCCACAACAATTTATGTTCACATGGTAAGAGTAATTGTGCAAGGAAGTTTGTCAAAATTGAAAGGGTTTTCCAAGTCATTTTGGTGCTCTAGGAGCTAGGGTTTTGAACTTCTAAGGACTATATCTTGTTCATCTTTTTTAATTTTTGAGTGATTCCAAATACATGCTTCTCTTTAAAGATTTATCAACTAATCACTTCAAAAATTTCAAGATTTTTTTTATGGAAGATGCCTAATGATGAAGAAAGATTACAAGTCCTCTAGATAGGTCGTCAAATTCTGTTATGTGACTTCAAAAGATCATAACTTGGTAAATTTTTATCACCTTGAGCCTGTTCTTTTTCCATAATGATCTTAAGTATTTGAAATTCAACTCTTCTTTTATGTGAAAAGCTTGAAATTGGATGAAAGAGGCCCTAACAATGCAAAATATTATAGGTCATCTCATGAATTTTCACCAACTTCACAAGGCCATAACTTTTTCAATACTTGTTACTTTTGAGCGATTCAATTTTCATAATGATCTTTGGGAAGTCTAATTCAAGCTATTATCATTGATAAAAGCTCAATTTTGGAGGAATGCCTTGTTTGAACTCAAAACATCATAGGTCACTTTTAAAAAAAAGTTAGAATTTTTCTAAGTACAAAAAGTCAGCATCTTTTTCTCAACTTTGACTCATCATAAATCCTACCTCAAGTATCCAATTGTTTCCATTCTTTTCACATTCAAAATTTGTGACTTTATCTTTCAATTGCTTCAAGAATCATACCCTAAGACTCCTTGAGTTGTGAATACCATTGATTCCAAATTGGTACGTTGAAACTGACTTTTTCCTCCAAGTCAGAATTTTAAATGCACAATTCAGCTTCTAATCAATAAATTGTTGCACTTTTTTACTTCTAATCATGTTTAACAATCTTCCAGAAGTGGTTAGCACCTTGAAACATAAGTTTTGGCTGAGTTTTGAGTAAAATACGAGTCACACTTTTCATGCTTGCAACTTTATATGAATTCCCTCCAAACTTCACCATTCCACACGCTTGAGCATCCCATTTGCTTCCCTATAAATAGAGGGTTATATATCACACATTTTCTCAAGATTTTGATAGCCAATTGACCCCTGTTCGGATCCCACACGAACTCTGAATTTGAATTTATGATTTCTTACTTTCTCACTCCAAAACACCAAAAGCTCCATTCAGTTAGCTTCGTTGAACTTCTCTGAAGCTAACCACACTCTTACTTTCAAGAATTGTAACCTATACTGATCTACAGAAGTCCAATTTCAGAGCCACCTTTTGCTACTTCGTTCAGGTAGATTCCTTGGTCAAATCGGTCCAAATAAAAGACTAATATACTCTCTGCATCCTTCTGATTCTCATGCTTTTTATAATTAGCAATTTCATTGATATTTGAGTGAGATATTCTAGAATTTCATGCTCTCTATTATTTCTGCATTTTCTCAATTTATGCCTTGCTCAGTTTATATAAATTTGGCGCGATGGTACCATTAAAATCGTCTTAAAGAGATGAATATAATGGTACCAGTCTGAATTGCTAATTTTACAGTTTGTGGAATTCAATTTGAGGTTGGCTTGAGGTTGAAGACGATGACATGTCTATCTTCAACCAATGACCTTTAGCCACATTATTTTTTTTTGAAACAGATTTGGTGTTTCACTTTACCATGTGCTTGTATTGTGAGCCCTATGATCTGATTACTTTAGTGAGTCAGACTACATCCAATGTGCCACATTTTAAGTTATTTTTATTTTTTTAAAATGATTAGGTGTGATACTCAATAAAGTCCATGACATGCACAACGGGCTAGATTCATTGGTCTATTTACTAATGTGTTTTGATAATGATTAGATGGTCCACATTTTTTTGGTTTGTTATTTTATTTTCTTATTTTTTTATTTTAAATGATTTAAACTTCAAAAAATCATAGAAAATTCATTTTTTACTAAAAAATTATGAAAAAATTCCCAAAATTATTTTCAAATATTCTCCTCCTGATTTTTATTTTTTCACGATTTTATTTTCAGATTTGATATTTTTTTTATAATTTCTCCATTATTTTAACTTGTTTTTAATCATTTAAAAATAATTTTTGATGTTTTTAAATACTAAATTTTTTTATAAAAATCATTTTACTCATTCCTGATATTCTGAAATTTTTCTAGAATTTTATCTTGACTTCTACTATTTTTGATATTTTTTCACTTATTTGAGTGATTTTAATTAGTTTAAAAATACTTTTCTGTTTTAAAAAATTACCAAAAAAATTCTAAAAATATTTGAAGTCATTTCTAATTTTTTTATGGTCTCTATAAATTTTTGTTTGATACTTTGAATATGGTTGATATTTTTCCTTTTATTTTCTTTTTTAAAATGTTTTAAAAATCATTTTTCCTTTTTATTTTATTCATTAAAAACAATTAATTTTTTTAATATATACTGTCCATGTGTTTGTTGATCATAAACTTCATTAATATCATTGGATCTTGAGTATTGAGTTTAACTTCACTAAAATGGATGGATGATTTTAATGATAGTTTGATTAAATTTTTGATTCAAATGTATCTACTCCTCCTTCATCTTATCCTCTTCTCATTTTGGCTACATGTTGTTGGAGAATAATCTACATATTATTTCTCCAAACATATGATACATAGATTGCTATTGACCGACCTCAAAATAGGTGCGACTTCTACATAAGTCCACTTACGATTGCTTAATATAACGCTAAATTTTGTCCCGATTCAAGAAATGATCATTTGTGGCCCAAAGGTATTTTGCAAGCCCAAGTATGTTTAATTTGAAACTTTTGATCCCATAACCTTGAGGTTCATTGTTAGGAGGCTTTGGTCTTATCAATCCTCTAATGAAAATTCATAAATTTTGGACTAAGTGAATCATTTAAACGTCGTTGGTCATTTTTTGTTGCCTCAAGATTTTAAAATGAATGATATACTTGACAAAAAGCAAATGAAACTTGTTATTGAGAGGCTTTGATTTTATCAATCTTCTAATGAGTTTGCAAATGCAAGTTTCAAGATGGTCATTCAACTAACCTCTAATTTCTAATTCATTAACAATTGACTTTATTTTCATGCTTTTACTTTACGCCTTTACTTTTATGCACCATTTATGTTAGAATTTTAATTTCATGTTATTGTTATCTTTGCTCACTTGGTCATTTATCTTTATGTCATCTTCATTTTTCTCACTTGAGCTTTCATTTTTTTGAAGACACTTAATAACCAACTTTAACAATAAAAAAACTTTAAGGTTACTTGGACTATTTGATTACTATCCTTGGCATTTTGGAGTTGTGGACTTCTTGGACTTAGGATTAGAGACCTTGGTGACTTCTTTTGCTATTTTTTCTAGAGTTCTTAGGATTTACCTCGAGACATTGGGTTGTTTGTTTTCTTTGTGCGCAGGTTATTATGATTATATGTTTTGTCTGTGATAGGGAATTCATATGTTTACAGTCTTTACTCTACCCATTTTTTTTAAGACTAAATGCATTTGAAGCTTGGTTTTCTTAAGAGGTTTATTATCTTTGCTTGTTTGTTTTCAATCCAAAGGATGGGAATTCTACATTGACTCATTATGTCAAGTGTCGGCTTCTTGTTGGTTAGCCGGTTCTTTTCCCTAGATTTTACCTTATACTTTAGGATAGTTCCTTAATCTCCTCCCATCTTCTTTAATTTCAAAAAATATTCTCTCTCCTTTTCAAAAACTCTTCTTGTTTTCTAACTTGAACCGCTTTCGCAATAAACTAGGACTTAGGTACATGCATTTTCAAAAATATTTTCTTAATAGAACTTTAACCAACTTAATCATACTTTGACATTTTTTGTAAGAAGACTAAAAGTCAATCAACGTCATTTAAATCATTTTGCCACTTTGGCTTTTTACTTTAAAACTTTTTTTATCAAAAGATCAGACTCTTGTCGATTCTTGTAGTGATGCGAGCTACTATACTTCTACAATATGTAGTGAAGTGGGATATTTTCCACTTGGGTGTATAGTGAGGCTTTGTTGATTTTAAAATCTAAGCTATATCCTCCACTTTGAGATGATGCAAATTCTCCTTTCTCATAATTGTGGGTAGTAAGTATGTCTTCCACTCAGATATGACGATGATGTCTCGTCTCTTAAAATTAACCAACACACATGTGTTTTAAATTTTTTAAAGGTGAACTACGAGTACCCTGATTCCCTATTGCATGGAAGGTGGTACATAGGCACTAAAGGTTCGCAACCATGGCGGGTGCAAAAATTTTAAAAATACTTCTTTTCTCATCCCCACAATCTATTTTTGTATACAACACATATAGCCAAAATACAAAAAATTTCAAAGAGGTTCTGTAGCGGTAGAAATGTTAAAGACTAAGTCATTGGATTGACTAGACTTGTACATATCAAAATAAAAACCGCCACTGCGCTTTATTGTTTCCAAAGGAATGGGAAAAGAGCGAATAACCCAAAAGAGGGGGGAAAGATTCTAGGTAAGGGGGTTGGTTATGCAAAGGGAAGGTATTAACACCCTAAACATCTATGGTACTCCGTAAGAACCTCTTTGTAAAATCTGTATATTTTGGCTATAAAATTTTGTATGTAAAATAGATGGTGGAAGTGAGAAAAGAAGCATTTTTTTTATGATTTTTGCACCCGCCGTGGTTGCGAACCTTTAGTGCCTACGTACCACCTTCCGTGAAATAGGGGATCAGGGTGCACATAGTTCATCTTTAAAAATTTAAAACACAAATGTGTTGGTTAATTTTATGAGATGAGACATCATTGTCATTGTCCGCGTGGAAAATATACTTACTACCCACAATCATGAGAAAGGAGAATTTGCATCATCTCAAAGTGGAGGATATGGCTTGGATTTTAAAATCAACAATATATCACTCAACACCTAAGTGGAAAATATCTCGCTTCACTACATATTGTAGAAGTATAGTTGTTTGAATCACTACAAGGATTGACAAGAGTCCAATCTTTTAAGAAAAGTTTTTAAAGTAAAAAGCCAAAGTGGCAAAATAGTTTGAAATTAGATTGATTGACTTTTAGTCTTCTCATAAAAAATGTCACGGTATTATTAAGTTGATTGAAATTTATTTATGAAAATGTTTTGAAAATGCATGTACCTAAGTCCAAGTTTATTATGAAAGTGGTTCAAGTTTAGAAACAAGAAGAGTTTTCAAAAGGAGGAGGAAGACTTTTGAAATTAAAGAAGATGGGAGGAGAAGAAAAGACTATCCTAAAACATAAGGTAAAAGCTAGGGATAAGAACCATCTAACCAACACGAAGCCAATACTTGACATTATGAGTCAAGATAGAATTCTCATTCCTTGAATTAAAACCAAAAAATCAAAGATACTAGACCTCTTGAGAGAACCAAGCTTCAAATGTATTAAGCCATCACAAAATTGGGCAGAGTAACAACTGTATACGAGTGAATTCTAGATTACAAACAAAGAATGTAATCACAATGACTTGCACACAAAACAAACAAACAACCCAATGTCTTGAGGTGAACCTCAAGAACTACGGACAAAATAATAATTAAGTTAATAAGGTCTCCAACATAGGCCAAGGATTCTAACACTAAGTCCAAGAAGTCCAATACTCCATAATGCCAAGGATAGTAACCAAATAGTCCAAGTATCATAAAAGCATTTTATGGTTCATGTTTATTATTAGGTGTCTTAAAAAACGAAAAGCTCAAGTGACCAAAATAAAAATAACAAGAATAGTAAATGCTCAAGTGAGAAAAATAAAAATGGCATGAAATGCAATGCTTAAAGTAAATTGTACATAAAGCATAAAAAATAAAAGCATAAAGTAGAACAATTTAATAATTAGTGGTTAGTTGGATGACCATCTTGAAACTTGCATTTAGAAATCATTAGAGGATTGGTAGAACCAAAGCCTCCACACAATAAGTGGCATTTGATTTATGTCAAGTATATCATCCATTTGGAATTCTCACAAATACCTTTTAATGATCAACGATATTTAAGTGATCCACATTGACCAAAAGTGTTGTAGATCCATTAGAGGATTGGTAGAATCAAAACCTCCACACAATGAATCTCAAAGTTATTGGATCAAAGAGATCAAATTAACATACTTGGGCTTGCAAACATATGTTTGGGTCACGAATGATCATTTATTCGAATCAGGACAAAATTTAACGCTATGTTAAACAATCGTAAGTGGACTTATATAGAAGTCACACCTATTTTGAGGCCGGTCAATAGCAATCTATGCACCATTTGTTTTGAGACATGATATAAAGATCATGCTCCAATAACACTTAGTGCAATAAGAAAGAGATGAGATGAAGAGGGGTGGGAAAGAATACAAACCACATTTGAATTAAATTTTAATCAAACTATTATTAAAATCATTCATCCATTTTTATGGAGTTAAACTCAACACCATGGATCCAATGATGTTAACAAAGTTCATGATAAAAAATTCAACCCAAGATCAGCCATAAAATAATCACAAAATAATATTGCATTTAATATATACATAAAAAATGTTTTAAAAAAAGTTTTAAAAAAGTTTTAAAATGGAAATAAGAAAGAAAAATATCAACTATGTTCAAACTAATCAATAAAAAATAAGTAGGACCATAGAAAAATTACAAATGGACTTAAATATTTTTATAAAATTTATGGTAATTTTTTAAAGTCAGAAACTATTTTTAAAAATTAAATTAAATGGGTAATTAAACAAAAATAGTAAAAAATAGTAAAGTCAGAAACAAAAATAAAATAAGGTCACCAATATTTGTCACAATATCATTGGATCATTCCATAATTTTTTCAGAATTTAAAATGTGTAAAATTATTTTTAAACATTTTAAACAAATTACATAAGTGTAAAATTCATAAATAATACCAAAACACAAAATTAAATTATGAAAAAATAAAAATCAGAAAGAGAATATTCAAAAAATATTTTTCATAATATTTTTCAGATTTTTTGGACTAAAAATGAATTTTCTATGATTTTGTTGAAATTTAAAACAATTAAAATATAAAAATCAAAAAAAGAAAATAAAAGAAAAAGATGTGGACCATTGGATGAGAGTCAAAACACGTTAGTAATCAAATCCAAAGGATCTGGCGCGCTGTGCATATCATGGTCTTTATTGAATAATGTACAGAATCATTAATAAAATCAAAATTTGAAAATAACAAATGTCACGCTTTCATTGGTTAGAAGATGACACATTGGTCATCTTCAACCTCCAGCCTTCACGAATTGCAGGTCTCTCAAACTGTAAAATCAGAAGCTTAGACCTATGCCATTCGCTTTGTCTCTTCAAGACGAAGACAACCACACCCTCGCGCCAAATTTATATAAATTGTAACTCAAGAAATTTGGAAAGAAAGTTTTGAAAAGGGATTTGAAAATTCATGGTCAAAACGTGCTTCCAGATAAAAGTAAGTGTTGTGACTAGAACCAGGGCAGTGAGAGAAACACAATAATACCAAAGTTTTGAAGAATTGATGAAGGAATCTACCTATTGAAGTTGAGTTAGAGAGCTCTGAAACTGGACTTCTATGGAGCAATATAGGACACGATTCTTGAATTTGATTATATGGTTAGCTTCAGAGAAGATTAAGGAAGGTGAATTGATAAAAAAAATATGGATTGAAAAAGGCTTGAGAATAGGATTCGAAGTAGCTGAATTCTGAGTTGTGAAGCAAGTTTGGCAGGGTGATTCTAGCTATCTAAGCTTGGGAAATTGAATGGGGGATGACCCTCTATTTATAGGGAATCAAATGGAATGTTCAAGCGTGTGGAATGATGCAAATTGGAGGGAAATCGTGTGAACCTGATGCACGAGCAAAGTGTGATCTAATTTGCATCAAAACTCATCTAATCCTTGCATTTCAAGGCTCTAATCCACTTTCACAACTTGGTTAAACATGTTTAGATCACAAACGTGTGCTAATTTGATGTTTAAAGGCCAAAACATGAATTTCAAATTCTGACTTATGGAGAAACTTCAGTTCCAAGTTACCAAGTTCAATCCAATGGCATTTCCACCTCAAGGAGTCTTAGGGAAAAATTCTTGATGCTTTGGAAAGATGAGGTAACAAGCTTTGCAATGGAAAAAGAATGGAATCAAATGGATGCTTGAGATGAAAGTTACATGGAGTCAAAGTTGAAGAAAAAGAGTTGACTTTCCATACTTAGAAATATTTCAAATTCTTCTTTAAAAAATGACCTATAATATTTTGCATCCAAACATGGCCTTCCACTTAGAGTTTGCTCTTGACCAAAACAGATGGAATCAAGTAGATCTCTTGAATGACATTCTGAAATTTGAACCACTCAAAATCTCCAAAAATTGAGCAAGTTATGACTTGTTGAAGTTGGCCAAAAATCATGAAATGACCTATAATCTTTTGCATTCTTAAGGTAACATCCATCCATTTTTTCACTTTGAACATAAAATAAGGCATGAAGTACACATCCTTAGAACCATAATGAAAAAGTAATGGGCTCAAGGTGATAAAAATTGACCAAGTTATGACCATTTGAAGTCACATATGAAAAATTGGGGATTCATCTGGATGACTTGTAATCTTCCCTCTTCACCAAGTTCCTTCCATATAAAACTCCTTGGAACATTTAAAGTGATTTGCTGGTAACTATTTGAAGAGAAGAATGTTTTTGGAATCACTCAAAAATACCAAAATATGAGTATGATATGCCCCCTTGAAGTCCAAAACCCTAGCCTCTAGATCAAGAGAATGCTTGGTGGAACTTTGCCAAGTTTGAACAAACGTTTTGTGCCAATATTCTTCCTTTGTGAATAGAAATTATTGAGGATCATGATGAGGACTCATGGCCACATAAACCACTTCCATACCAACTTCCAAACAACTTAAATGGTGAGGTTTGAATTTCTCAAGCTTTTGACAAGGGCATGTAAATAAACTCATGAACCCATGAAGAAACTTGCTAAAACTCATTGCCTTTACCTACATTATTAACAAGTAAGACAAACCAATATTGCATTTTGTTAATTAGAGAGAAAATCGAAGAAAAATATCCATGATCACAAAAGAAAACAAGTTAAGGTGCTTGGTAATTCCTCAGAAGAGCAAGGCTAAAGATAAGGAGAAGAACCAAAAGCCCTAATGTGATCTTGTTGTGATTAAAACAAAATGGTATGATGAAGGGATCTTAGGCGCAAAAATTGGGGTACAACACTTAGGTACTTTCTCATTTTGAAATTGCTTATGTGTGTTTTGAAAAGTTTTGGTTTAACTTCGTGGTAACCCTTGTATCTGTCCTCAAGAGTGTGACGAAGTTATTTTTGAAAAATGTTTTGAAAGTGTTTATGTGAAAGATTTTTTATTGTTTTGAGCAAGTACTTAAGAGTTTCTACCTACTCGAAAAAGACTGTTCATTCTCATTTCCTTTAGACAGCGCTATCCTACTATTAAGGAGTAGGTAGCCCCATCGTTGGAGTTTAAGGGACATTCGAAGGGACAATTATGGTCACAAAAGCAATGGTTAGGAAACTTTAGTAATTGCCTTAGAGTCTTAAAGATCTTTCCGAAGAAACATTCGAATGGGTCATTTTGATCTTTCGGGACTGGAGGGAAACCACTAAAACTCCCTATACTTCGCGACCGTTTACCGAAGGCAACCGAAGTGAGGCAAACCCTAGGAGTGAGCATGTGCATGTGTTTGATTTCAATTTATTTAATCTTTGCACAATTAAGGTGATCTACTATTTTAATTTCATTTGTTTTTTGCATGCAAGCCTATTATCCATACATCTAGACAGTTCATAGTTGTGGAAATTTAAAAGTGCGAGAAATTAAAGCCCTAACTATTACAAGGCCTCGGGGAGGGGGTTACATAACCAAAACTTGGGGAATAGACAGCAAATAAAAAAAGCCGTAAACAAAACCTATTTTAAAACTATTACAAACCCGATGTAGATACAATAATTGGAAAATAAAGTGAAAACAAATAAGCGCACGAAAGTTAAGACGAGAATAAATTAGAAGCCTAAAAAATCTAATTAATTAAAAAAAAATATTTTTTGTGTATTTTTTTATTAAGAAATTAATTTAATTGCAAATTAAACCTAATCTCTAGTTAATTTTAATTAATAGAAAAAAACAATCAAGTTAATCTAATTAGACTAATTTATTTTCAAAATAATTAATTAAAAAACCTAATTCTACATTTTTTGTGATTTTATATTTCATGATTATTAAAAAATAATTTATTTTAAGAAATATAAAAATAATTAAAGAAAATAAAAAAAAAAAAATGGGCCTGCTGATGTTGTTAATAATCAGGGGGTATGAAGCTGAATTGTTAGGCCCAATATGCTAGCCCAATCAATTGTTTGATTTAGTGCAATCAGATCTGGCATGTTCATCATGCGTTGCACTCACTGAGCGTTGGATCTGGATCCAGGGATGACCCAATGGCTGGATCTAGAGGATGCAAGGTGGACCTCATGGGTAACACACACTGAATCCTGTAAAGAAATAATGGAAAAACAAAATGCTTGGACCTGGGATCGAACCCAAGTCCTTCCCCTCATATGCTCGCTTGCCTTGCCATCTGTGTTGGTTTGTTTGTTTGTTAGTATAATAAAATAAATAAAATATAAAGAACATATGAAGCATTATGCCAAAACGCGCGCGCAAAATTCAAATTAGCCAACCGGGCTTTGACACGCGATCATTTTCTTCAGTAGGACTGTCGTTTTAGCTAATGACCTTTTACCTACAGACAAACATTGTAGCTGTAACCCTATAAATCTCAAAAACCTCAAACAAGAAAGATAAATTAAATCCAAACATACAAACCAACTAGTTTTGATCTCGTGAGTATGGTACCCATCTTTCGCCCTGATTTTACCTGTATCAAAAAGCCCTAAAACGCAACCTTAAACCCTAACAATGCCAGTTGTCCATACATGCGTCAAAACTCATAATTAATCATACAAATACATTCTAAATGATGATACAAACATGAAGGTATGCTTAGAAATTGTCAATCATGCGCGTATAGTCAGAATCAAATTCAAGAATAAGGGCAAACCATGACGCTTGTGTAGGTTGATTTTGAGGGTGTTGATGCGTGCAAATGATGCTGCTAGCTTCAGGAGGTTCCCAGGAATGGATTGCTAGCCTTGGAACACCTTGAATCTACTTCTAAATAAGAATTCGAACACCACTTTTTTTGTCAAAAGTTGGAGTTTTTTCTGGACTTGTGGAGGCAGCCTTTTTGTCCTCTTTAGGTCTGGCAATATTGTGTATTTGTATTAGAAGGCATTAGGTCAACAAAAATAGATGCAATCTTGAACAATCATGGAGAAAAGATTTGATTTGTTCCTTGCACTATTTGTTACTAAAATAAGCCAAATCATGCCATTTTCATTCCAATCATCCCCTTGCACGATTTGATTTTTGTTTGACAGCATATATCATCTTCATTCAATGCCAAAATCATCCCAAAAGCAACTTATATGATTTATTTTGATTTTATTTGAATTTTAAACGAATAAAATCACAATAAATTAAATAAATAAATGAGTGAGGCATGGAGTGGTTCGTGGGTCGTGGACCATGTTAGGAACAAGCTCCAAACTTGAAAAGATAGGTCCATGTGGAGAAAATGCAATATTGGGGATTGTTGACTTTGTGCAAATTTCCAAAAATGGCCAACTTTGACAATGCATATCTTCCTCAATTTTGACCCTAGGAGGGTGTTCTTGGACTTTTAAGAAAGCTTAGTATGTCCTATAAACAAACCTTTTGGTTTCATCTCAATTGGATCTTCCATTTTTATGTAATAAGCTTTGACCCAAAAGGTGTTTTTGTTGACTTTTGAAGAGGACCTATAATGTCTGAATTTATATCTTTCCATGAGTGCTTTTATTTAACTTAAGTGCTGAAGATGAGTTGTAGATAATTAGATTCTATTAAAAATGAGCCTTGGTGGAAAAATTTCTGATAAAGTATGAGAAAGTTATGCCTGGTCAAAGTTTGGTTGACTTTTCCTGTAGAAACCCTAATTTAGCAACTTTTGAGTTTTGATGAATTAGGAGCATTCCTCGAGGAATCATGATAAACCCTTGATCAAATGATGGATATCACTTCAAAATATTGATGTTTACAAAAAATCTTGAAGTTTGACTGTAAATAAGCCACAGTTGACTTTTGATCTAACACAGTTGATTTTCAGACATTTGGGCAATTGATAGAGCAAACTTGTTGTGCAAGAAATGAGACTTGACATGGATGATCTTGAGGAAATATTAGGACCATGGAAAATATTTGAGATCTTTGGAGTTCACATATCTTGATGAAAGTGGAAACCCTAGTTGAAGGTTCATTGCCTTAGGAGAGAATTTGTCTGGTTAATTCTTGGGCATCCTTGAGCAAGTTGAGGACTTCAATGAGCATGTGTTGAGTATAATGAGAGGGAAAATTTTGGGGTACAACAGTGACCTACCAACTTTTGCTGAAGGTAGAGAGAAAATATATCATAGCACCACCGTTCACTGACGATGAACTACCAATGTTCACTGAAGGTAGCAAAAAGATAACAATCACCAACTTTCACTGAAGGTAGAGAGAAAATATATCATAGCACCGCTGTTCAGTGATGTTGAACTACCAACGTTCACTGAAGGTAGCAAAAAGATAACAAGTTTTTTTAACATTCCGGCGTTTCACCTAGAACGGGTCTCAACTTCTTCTTTAACCAAGGCATTCTGCCCGGAAAGGGTAATAAACTGTCTCAAATAAAGAGACTACCACTTGTAAAGATTTCACAATGAACTGTTTCTACGATATTGAAAGACTTTCCATCCTAGGGAGTAATTTGACAACAAACTACAAACTATCCACTCATAGAGAAGATAGAAAAAAAGGTAACGTCGACTTTTACAGGGAAGTATAAGTTTCTCAAATAAAGAGATCTGCTACTTGCTGTTATAGGAAGGATTGTAAAAATGAATTTTGGGTAAAGAAATATGACCTCCTGGGGAATGAATCATGACTTCCTGGGGAATGAATCATGACTTCCTTGGGAAATGCCAATATACTCCCGCTGAGGAGATAAAGTCTTCTCATGCAAAATAAATGTACATTCTCAAACCAAAACTCGAAGCTTATAGAAATCCAAAGTAATAATATTGCTGAGGATCAAGGATTCAAACCAGAAATAAACTGGAATAAAACGGTCTTCTAAAATACATTCTTTGAGAAATAAACTCAAGAGTGAAACCAAAATCATCCAGACAAAGAGCTGTGTAAGAAGGCTAAAGCAAAAATCTTCCACGAGGGATAACTCAGTGGGGAAATTGAAGGAATATACACTTTCTGCTTATGGCTGACACTCTATTGGGGAGAGGATAACACAACTCTGCAAAATAGGGTAATATGTCAACAAGATATTAATGGAAACGAATGAGCAATGATTTGCTAAGTTTAGATATGTATGATGTACGTATGAATGTATGAGTGTTATCGTGCATATGCTGATAAAACAAACATATAATACTGGGGATAAACAAACAAAACCAACTCAGGCGCAAACAACACTCGGCTAAATCACATCCAAGACGATCATTCCATAAGAAAATAAGCACCAACTGAGGAAACAAAGTCCTACTGTATGGATTAACTTTACAGGGGAGAAACATAACATAGTGACAAAACAATACAAATACAAGAATATAACATCCTTCTCCAGGCTTCACTAGGGAATAACACTCAGACTTCAATGGTGAAATAAACATTTTCATCTGTAGTACTTCTACTGGGGATTGCAAAGCTAATTTAAAATAAGGCAGATGGAAACCAAATTGTTAAAACATCCACTGAGGAATTCAAGATGACTTCAATGGAGAAATATCATACAGACTTCACTAAGGGAGATAATGCTTCATCATCGAGACATCAACTGGGACTTCATGCTGACTTCATTGGGGAGGTCAACACCACATCATCAAGGGGAAACCAAGATACGTTCTTCACTGGGGAAACTAGAGATATGTTCCTCTTCGAGAGTAATTATTGCACCAACTTCTCTAGGGAGAAATGAATTCTATCAAATAAGCGAGGCCTTCACTGGAGAATCTTGGATTGAGTCTTCATATCATGCAAACTTATTCCACAAAAGATGCCCTGGGATAGCCTTCTTGGGAAATAACTTCCAACAAAAATGCCAATTACTGCCAAAAAGAACAACATTATGCAAATGGTTTGACCTTAGCATACCAAGGGACCAAGACCTTTCGTCATATGAGAGAAAACATTGTTGGGGGATCTGGGATAGAGGCTGAGAACACCTTCCCGGGGAAAACAAAAATTCTCAAAGTTACTGGAGTTTGTCCATTCCTGGGATCACTACTTTTGTTTTCCTCTTGAATCACAAAACATAAAGTAAAAGTAAGTTGTAAATTCTTTTTGAAAAAACAATTTTGTTATTTAATCCTTTTTGATTTGAAAATTATTATCAATAATAAATGGAGTCTTTGTAAACTGAATAAAAATAGGAACTACAAAGAATTGGGTAAAAGCTCAAATTTTATTGATAGAATAGTAGTCTGCAAATGGTGAGACTCCATGGATAATTACAAAGTTTAGAAAATGGTAATATATACTGGAAAAGATACATTGAAATACAATGACCATTATTCCCTCTAACAACATTGAAATTCTGAGAAGAAGCTTCTGTTGAAGTATTGTGAGGATCCAAGAAGATTGTTGCTTCCATGATCAAGTCTTGTCTGATGTAGTTACTTACCAAGAAAGTCCCTAACTTTTTCCTAAGATGCCCTTGCGGGTTTTCAACTTAGTGGTAAATCTTATTCTATTTATGTCTCAAATTTTTGCCTAGACCGCCCTTTCGGGTTTTCGGCCTACCGAGGCGCTCTTTTTGCCTAAGCCGCCCTTTTTGGTTTTCAACTTAGCGATTTGTTCTTTTATTTCTATAGGCGAAGTATTTCTTGAATGCATCAGCATTCATGGGACGTGGGAACTCCTCACCATCCATAGTTTCAAGAATTAATGCGTCGCCAGAGAAGGCTTTTTTGACAACATATGTGCCTTCAAAATTGGGAGTCCACTTGTCCCTAGAATCATCGTTAAAAGACATGATCTTCTTGAGCACGAGGTCGCCTTCTCTGAATTCACGAGGTTTGACATTCTTATCAAAAGATTTATTCACCCTCTTCTGATATAACAGCCCATGACACAAAGCTGTCATTCTATTCTCTTCGATCAAGTTCAATTGGTCAAACCTGTTTTGGACCCATTCAGCCTCTGATAACTTGGTTTCCATTATCACACGCAAAGAGGGAATCTGAACCTCGATTAGGAGTACCTCTTCCATTCCATACACAAGGGGGAACGAGGTTGCTCCTGTTGAAGTGCGGACAAATGTCAGATATCCATGTAAAGCAAAAGGGAGCATTTCATGCCAAGCTTTATAAGTAACAACCATCTTTTGGATGGTCTTCTTGATATTTTTATTAGTAGCTTCAACAGCCCCATTCATATTTGGCCTGTACGGAGATGAATTGTGATGGACAATATTGAATTCTTCACAAAGTTCTGTCATCATCTTGTTGTTCAAATTCGAGCCATTATCGATGATGATTCTGCTCGGCACACCATACTGATATATAAGATTATTCTTAATGAAGCACGCAACCACCTACTGAGTAACATTAGCATATGAAGCAGCTTCCACCCATTTGCTGAAGTAATCAATTGCTACCAAGATAAAACGGTGTCCATTCGAAGCTTTAGGTTCTATCATTCCAATTATGTCAATACCCCACATATAGAAAGGCCGCGGGGAAGAAATAACATTGAGAAGTGTCGGATGCACATTAATCTTGTCCGCATAAATCTGGCATTTATGGCACTTCTTTGTAAATTTGTAACAGCCAGATTCCATTGTCAGCCAATAGTAACCTTCCCTTAGCATCTTTTTAGCCATCGAATATCCATTGGCATGAGTGCCAAATGAACCTTCATGAACCTCATGCATCATCATGTCTACTTCGTGTGTATCCACACATCTGAGAAAGACCATGTCATAATTTCTTTTGTACAACACATTTTCACTGAGGAAGAAGCTGCTAGCCAATCTTCTCAATATCTTTATATCTTTATTCGAAGCACCAATCAGGTATTCATGAATCTGGAGAAAATGCTTGATATCATAATACCAAGGTTTCTCATCTGCTACCTCCTTTATTGTAAATACATGAGCGGGCCTATCCAATCGCCGAACTATAATTGGAGGTATGTCATTCCAAGTATTCACTTGATACATAAAATCCAGAGTTGCCAGAGCATCCGCCATTTGATTTTCATCTCTAGGAATGTGATGGAATTCAACTTTATTAAAGAAGGGTAACAATGTTTGTAAGGGATCAAGCCGGGGTGACAAGTATCCCACTCTCCTTTAATCTTATTTATTACCAAAGATGAATTGCCATACACATCTAGAATTTTAATTTTGTGATCAATAGCTTCCTCGAGACCCATGATGCAAGCCTCATATTCTTCCATATTATTAGTACAATCAAATGTCAACCTTGCAGTAAAAGGGATGTGTGATCCACGTGGAGTGACAATCACAACACCAATTCCTTTACCATAAGCATTCACAGCTCCATCAAATATCATACGCCAGCGAGATTCAGGATCAGGACCTTCCTCAGGAAATGGCTCATCACAATATTTCACCTTCAAAAACATCACATCCTCATTGGGGAAATCATACATCACAGACTGATGATCATCAAATGGTTGGTGAGCAAGATAATCTGCCAACACACTTCTTTTAATAGCTTTTTGAGTGCGATATTCGATGTCATATTCATATAACAACATCTTCCAGCAGTCAATTCTCCCAGTAAGAGCAGGCTTTTCAAAAATGTACTTGATTGGATCCATTTTGGAGATCAACCAAGTAGTGTGATTCAACATATACTGCCGCAAATATTTTTCCGCCCAAGCCAGAGCACAACATGTCTTTTCCAGCATGGAATAAAGCGATTCACAATCAATAAACTTTTTACTGAGATGATAAATGGCATACTCTTACTTCCCTGTTTCATCTTGTTGTCCGAGAATACAGCCCATGGAACTATCTAACACTGTCAGATACATAATCAAAGGTCTTCCTTCAACAGGAGGGAGAAAGATAGGAGGTTCAAGCAGATGTTCTTTAATACTTTCAAATTCCCTTTGGCAGTTGTTGTACACAAAAATTTTCCCTCTCGTTTTACTCAAAACATGCTCATTGAAGTCCTTAACTTGCTCAAGGATGCCCAAGAACTAACCAGACAAATTATCTCCTAAGATAATGAGCCTCAAATTAGGGTTTCACTCCTCACCAAGATGTCTGAGTTCCAAGGGTTCAAAATGATTTCCATTGCCCTAATATGTTCTCAAGATCATCCATGTCAATTTTCATGCCTTGCATAAGAAGTTTGCTCAGTCAACTGCTCAGATGCCTGAAAATCAACTATATTAGGTCAAAAGTCAATTGAGACCCACATATAGTCAAACTTCAATATTTTTGGTCAACATAATTTTTTTTAAGTGATATCCATCATTTTATCAAGGTTTTATCATGATTCTTCAAGGAATGCCCCAAATTCATCAAAACTCAAAAGTTGCTAAATTAGGGTTTCTATAGGAAAAGTCAACCAAACTTTGACCAGGCTTAACTTTCTCATACTTTATCAGAAATTTCCCATCCAAGGCTCATTATGAATAGGATGAAATTACCTATAACTCATCTTCATACCTCAAGTTAAAAAAATGCACTCATGAAAAGATATGAATTCAGACATTACAGGTCATTTCAAAAAGTCAACAAAAACACCTTTTGGGTCAAAGCTTCTTACATGAACATGGAAGATCCAATTGAGGTGAAACTAAAAGGGTTGTTTAGAGGAAATCTTAAGATTTCTAAAAACTCAAGGAATACCCTCTTATGGTCAAAATTGAGAGAGATGTTCATTGTCAAAGTTGGCCATTTTTGGAAACTTGCACAAAGTCAACAATGCCCAAAATGGTATTTTCTCCACATGGGCCCAACTTTTTATGCTTGTATCTTGTTCCTAACATGGTCCACGACCAATGAACCACTTCATGCCTCATTAACTTATTTATTTAATTTGTTGTGATTTTATTCATTTAAAATTCAAATAAAATCTAATAAAATCAAAATAAATCATATAAGTTACTTTTGGAATGATTTTGGCATTGAATGAAGATAATATATGCTGGCATATCAAGATCAAATCGTGCAAGGGGTGATTGAAGGAAGAATGACATGATTTGGCTTATTTTGGAAACAAATAATGTAAGGATTAAATGAGATCTTTTCTCCATGATTGTTCAAGATTCAACCTGTTTTTGTTGACCTAATACATTCTAATACATATACACAAAGAGGCCAGACCTAGAACAGACGAAAAGACTGCCTCCATAAGAAGAACAAAACTCAAATTTTTTGACAAAAAGTGTGGTTCAAATTTTGATTTAGAGGGCGGTTCAAGGTGATTCAAGGCCACCAATCCACTCCTGGACGTATCTTGAAGCTAACATCATCGCTTGCACGCGTAAAAGCTCCAGGAATCATCACCTTACAGTGTCACGGTTTGCCATTTTTCTCGAATTTGGTTATGCAAATCTACGCATCATAAATAATTTCTAAGCATGCCTTCATGTTTGTATCATAATTTAGAATGTATTGGTATGATTAATTAGGAGTTTTAGCGCATGTATGGATAGTTTCCATTACTAGGGTTTGAGGTTGCGTTTTAGGGCTTTTTGATGCAGGTAAAATCAGGGCAAAAGATGGATGCCATTATACTCATGATATCAAAACGAGTTGATTTGTATGCTTGGATTTGATTTATCTTGCATGGTATTGATTTTGGAGATTTGCAGGGTTAAAGTTACAGTTGGCGTCCGTAGGTAAAGATCCTTACCTAAAACGACAGTTTCCCTGAAGAAGATGAAGGCGTGTCAAGGCGTGGTTGGACGGTTTTGAATCTCGCGCCTTTTCTTGTTACACTGACCCTTCATTTAATATAATTTATTTGTGTTATTATATGGACGAATGAAGAAACTAGTGCAGTTGGTCAAGGGGGAGAGGTATGAAGCTAATGTCCTGGGTTCGATCCCAAGCGTGAGCTTTTGTATTTTTTCCATTATTTCTTGTCAAGATTCATCGTGCACTACCCCTGAAGGCCATCGTACATCCTCCATATCCAGCCGCACATGGTGGACCTACCAGATATGACTGCACTGAATCACATGCATTTGTTTGGGCTGGCATCTTGGGCCCAACGAAAATCAGCAATACACCCCCTCTGAGTGCT
The DNA here is from genome assembly GCA_948472305.1 of Vicia faba. Lineage (NCBI taxonomy): Eukaryota > Viridiplantae > Streptophyta > Magnoliopsida > Fabales > Fabaceae > Vicia > Vicia faba. The sequence continues at coordinate 330,216,816 of OX451741.1, read as the reverse complement.
AACAACATCAGGCCCAATTTTGTTTTTTTATTTCTTATTTTTTTATTATTTATTATTCTATTTCATTTATTTATTTTATTTATTTCAAAAAATCATTTTTTATCAAATAAAAAAATAATAAAAATATAAAATCACAAAAAAATATAGAATTAGTTTTTTTATTTAAATTAATTTTATTGAACATAATTTAGTTTTAATTAGATTAACTTAATTTATTTTTTCCTATTAATTAAAATTAACTAGAAATTAGGTTTAATTTGCAATTAAATTATTTTCTCAATAAAAAATACACAAAAATATTTTTTTAATTAATTAGATTTTTTAGGCTTCTAATTTATTCTCGTATTCAATTCGTCGCGCGCGCCTTTACTTTCTTTTAATTCAAATTATTGTAATTGTTTCAAGTTTGTAATAGATTAATTAGGATTTTAATTTCCGCATCTTTATTTTCTGTCAAATATTTATGTATCTGCCCAAAAGCCTTGTAATAGTTAAGACTTTAATTTCTCGCACTTTTTAATTTCCGCAACTATTAACCTGCTAGATGTATGGATATTAGGATTGTATGAGAAAGATAAATCAACGATTAAAAGGTAGATAACCCTAATTGTGCAAAGTTAATTAACTGAAAAAAAGCACACTATCACATGCTCACTCCTAGGGTTTGCCCCACTCCGGTTGCCTTCGGTAAACGGTCATGAAGCATAGGGAATTTTAGTGGTCGTCCTCTAGTCCCAAAACATAAAAAATGACCCATTCAGATGTTGCCTCAGAAAGATCTTCAGGACTTTAGGGTAATCACTAAAGTTTCCTAAATAATGCTTTTGTGACCTTACTTGTCCCTTCGAATGTCCCTTAAAACTCCAACGACAGGGCTACCTACTCCTTAATAGTAGGATAACATTGTCTAAAGGAAACGAGAAAGCGAACAACCTTTTTCGAGTAGGTAGAAACTCTTAAGTACTTGCTCAAAACAACCAAAACTCTTTCACACAAACAATTTCAAAACAGTTTTCAAAAACAACTTCGTCACACTCTTGAGGACAGATACAAGGGTTACAATGAAGTTAAACAAAAACTTTTCAAAACACGCACAAGCAATTTCAAAATGAGCAAGTACCTAAGAGCCCGTGGAAAACCACGGATAGAAAGGGTGCTAACACCTTCCCTTTCTATAATCTACCCCCGTACTCAAAAACACCTTGAAAAAGGTTTTTCTGTTCTTTTTTCCTTTTCCTTTTTTGGATGAAATAAAAGTCGATGGCGACTCTTGCTTACCGCAACATTTGAAAACAAAAAATGCAAACTAGTATAACAGTCAATCCTGCCACCATATCACAACAGTCATCTGTTCACACACAATCTTGATCTTTCTTTAACAACTTAAAGATCGGTTCACACGTTGCAGTCATGTGGGAAATGAATCTGGAAATATAATTCAAACGCCCGAGGAACCCTCTGATTTTCTTTTCAGTTCTCGGCGCTGGCATCTCTTGAATTGCTTTGACTTTATCAGGGTCAACTTCAATCCCTTTCTAGATAACAATGAAACCCAACAACTTCCCTGATTAAACACCGAAGGTACATTTATTTGGATTCATACGGAGACGATACTTCCTTAAACACTGAAACAACTTCAACAAATCTTCTACACACTCTTCTTCAGTCTGGGACTTAGCAATCATATTGTAGCGGTAAAAATGTTTAAGACTAAGCCATTGGATTGACTAGACTTATACAAATCAAAATAAAAATCTCCACCGTGCTTTATTATTTCAAAAGGAATGGGAAAAGAGAGAGTAAACCAAAAAAGAGGGGGTAAGATTCAAGGTAAGGGGGTTGGTTATGAAAAGGGAAGGTATTAGAACCCTAAACATCTACGGTACTCCGCAGGAACCTCTTTGTAAAATCTGTATATTTTGGGTATAAAATGATGTGTAAAAATAGATGGTAGAGGTGAGAAAAGAAATATATTTTTTATGATTTTTACACCCGCCGCGGTTGGGAATCTTTAGTGCCTACGTACCACCTTTTCGTGCAATAGGAGATCAGGGTACACGTAGTTCCTCTTTTTTAAAAAAGAAAAACACAAATGTGTTGGTTAATTTTATGAGATAAAACATCATCGTCATTGTTCATGTGGAAAACATACCTACTACCCACAATCATGAGAAAGGAGAATTTGCATAATCTCAAAGTGGAGGATATGACTTGGATTTTAAAATCAAAAATCCTCATTCAACACCCAAGTGGAAAATATCTCTCTTCACTTCATATTATAGAAGTATAGTTGTTTGCACCACTACAAGGATTGACAAGAGTTCAATCTTTTGAGAAAAGTTTAAAGATAAAAGCCAAAGTGGCAAAATAGTTTGAATGAGATTGATTGACTTTTAGTCTTCTCACAAAAAGGACGCCAAAGTATTATTAAATTTATTGAAGTTTATTTATGAAAATGCTTGAAATTACATGGACCTAAGTCCAAGTTTATTATGAAAGTGGTTCAAGTTTAAAACAAGAAGAGTTTTCAAAAGGAGGGAGAATATTTTTGAAATTAAAGAAGATGGGAGGAGAAGAAGAGCTATCCTAAAGAATAAGGTAAAAGCTAGGGATAAGAACCATCTAACCAACAAGAAGCCAATACTCGACACTATGAGCCAAGATATAATTCTCATTCTTTGGATTGAAACCAAACAAGCAAAAATACTATACCCCTTGAGAGAACCAAACTTCAAGTGTATTAAGTCTTCACAAAAATTGGGCAGAGTAACGGCTGTATACGGGTGAATTCCAGATTACAAATAAATGGTGTAATCACAATAACCTGCACACAAAACAAACAAACAACCCAATGTCTTAAGGTAAACCTCAAGAGCTCCAGACAAAATAATCAGATAAGATCACAAGGTCTCCAATCATAGGCCAAGGTTTCTAATCCTAAGTCCAAAAAATAGAATGCTCCATAATGCCAAGGATAGTAACCAAATAGTCCAAGTATCATTAAAGATTTTTAGTGTTTATGTTGATTATTACGTGTTTTAAACAGAAAAGTAAAACTCAAGTGAGAAAAAATAAAAAAGACAAGAAAGTAAATACTTGAATGAGAAAAACTAAAAATGGCATGAAATGCAAATGCTAAAAGTAAATAGTGCATAAAAATAAAAGGGGCATATAATAATAGAACAAAGGGTAAAGTCAATTATTAGTGATTAGTGGTTAGTTGGATGATCATCTTGAAACTTGCATTTGGAACTCATTAGAGGATTGGTAGAACCAAAGCGTCCACACAACAAGTTGCGTTTGCTTTTTGTCAAGTATATCATCCATTTGGAATCCTTATGAGTATCATTTAATGATCAACGATGTTTAAGTGATCCGCGTTGATAAAAGGTGTTGTAGATCCATTAGAGGATTGGTAGAACCAAAGCCTCCACACAATGAATCTCAAGGTTATTGGATCAAAGAGATCAAATTAACATACTTGGGCTTGCAAACATAAGTTTGGGCCATGAATGATCATTTATTCGAATCAGGACAAAATTTAGCGCTATGTTAAGCAACCGTAAGTGGACTTATATAGAAGTCGCACCTATTTTGAGGCCAGTCAATAGCAATCCATGCACCATTTGTTTTGAGACATGATATAGAGATCATGCTCCAACAACATTTAGTGCAATAAGAAGGGGATGAGATGAAGAGGGGTGAGAGAGAATATACAAACCACATTTGAATTAAATTTAATCAAACTATTATTAAAATCAATCATCCATTTTTGTGGAGTTAGACTCAACAACATGGATCCAATGATGTTAATAAAGTTCATGATAAAAAATTTAACTCAAGACCAACCAGAAAATAGTCACAAAATAATATTACATTTTAATATATACAAAAAGGTTTAAAAATAATGTTTAAAAATAGAAATAAAAGAGAAAAGTATCAACTATGTTCAAATTAATCAAGAAATAAAAAGTAAGACCATAAAAAAAATCAGAAATTAACTAAAATAATTTTATAAATTTTTTGGTAATTTTTTGAAGTTAGAAACTATTTTTAAAATTAAAAGAAAGGGGCAAAATAAACCAAAAATGATAGAAAATAACAAAGTCAGAAACAAAAATAAAATAAGGTCACCAATATTTGTCACAATATCATTGGATCATTCCATAATTTTTCAGAATTTAAAAATGCATAAAAGTATTTTTAAACATTTAAAACAATTCAAATAAAGTTTAAATTTATAAGAATACCAAAACACAAAATTAAATTGTGAAAAATAAAAATCAGAAAGAGAATAATCAAAAATAGTTTTCATAACTTTTTCAGATTTTTTGGACTTAGAATGAATTTTCTATGATTTTTTGAAGTTTAAAACAATTAAATATAAAAATCAGAAAAGAAAAGAAAAGTAAAAAATATGTGGACCATTGGATGAGTGTCAAAACGCGTTAGTAATCAGATCCAAAGGATGTGGCACGATGTGAATATCTTGGTCATTAGTGAATAAATCACTGAATCAATTATTAAATCAGAATTCAAAAATAACAAGTGGCGTGCCATCATTGGTTGGAAGATGACACGTTGGTCATCTTCAACCTCCAGCCAACGTTAATTGCAGGTCTCTCAAACTGTAAAATCAGAAGCTCAGACCTATGCCATTCGCTTCGTCTCTTCAAGACGAAGACAACCACACCCTCGCGCCAAACTTATATAAACTGTAGCTCAAGTAATTTGGAAGGAAAGTTTTGAAAATGGATTTGTAATTTCATGGTCAAAACGTGTTTCCAGTAAAAAGCAAGTGTTGGGACTAGAACCAGGGCAATGAGAGCATCACAATGATATCAAAGTTTTGAAGAATTGATGAAGGAATCTACCTATTAAAGTTGAGTTGCAGAGCTCTGAAACTAGACTTCTATGGAGCAATATAGAGTATGATTCTTGAATGTAATTAGATGGTTAGCTTCAAGGAAGATCAAGGAAGGTGAATTGATGAAAAATTGGATTGAAAAAGGCTTGTATATGGATTTCGAAGTTGCTAAAATTATGAGTTATGGAACAAGTTTGGCAGGGTGATTCTGGCTATCCAAGCTTGAGAAAATGAATGGGATAGTTCATGTATTTATAGGATAAGCAGATGGGATCAAAAGGAAGAGTGAATGATGCATTTTGGAAGGACTTCGTGCAAACCTGATGCACGAGTGAAGTGTGATCTTATTTTCACCAAAACTCATCTAATCCTTGCGTTTTGAGGTGCTAAACACTCCTGGCAAGTTTGTTAATCAAGTTTAAACCAAAAACTCGTATAAATCTTATGATTAGAGGCCATATTATGGATTTCAAAATTCTGACTTGGTGAGAAATTCAGTTCCAAGTTACCAATTTCAAAACAATGGCATATTCAACTCAAGGGGTCTTAGGGCATGATTCTTGATGCTTCAGAAAGATGAGGTTACAATATTTGTAATGGAAAAATAATGGAATAAAATGGATGCTTGAGCTGAAAGTTGTATTGAGTCAAAGTTGGAGAAAAAATGTTGACTTTCCATACTTAGAAATATTTCAAATTTTCCTTCAAAAGTGACCTATAATGTCTTGAATCCAAATATAGCCTTCCAGTTGGAATTTGCTCTTGACCAAAAAAATTGGCATGAAGTAGATCTCCTGAATGACATTTTGAAACTTGAACCATTCAAAATCTCAAAAAATTGAGTAAGTTATGACTTGTTGAAGTTGGAAAAATTTCATAAAATGACCTATAATCTTTTGTATCCTTAAGGCAACTTCCATCCATTTTATCAATTTGCACATAAAAGAAGGCATAAAGTTCACATCTTCAAGATCATGAGAAAGGATAATTTCCATCATCTCAAAGTGGAGGATATGACTTGGATTTTAAAATCAAAAATCCTCATTCAACACCCAAGTGGAAAATATCTCTCTTCACTTCATATTATAGAAGTATAGTTGTTTGCACCACTACAAGGATTGACAAGAGTTCAATCTTTTGAGAAAAGTTTAAAGATAAAAGCCAAAGTGGCAAAATAGTTTGAATGAGATTGATTGACTTTTAGTCTTCTCACAAAAAGGACGCCAAAGTATTATTAAATTTATTGAAGTTTATTTATGAAAATGCTTGAAAATACATGGACCTAAGTCCAAGTTTATTATGAAAGTGGTTCAAGTTTAAAACAAGAAGAGTTTTCAAAAGGAGGGAGAAGATTTTTGAAATTAAAGAAGATGGGAGGAGAAGAAGAGCTATCCTAAAGAATAAGGTAAAAGCTAGGGATAAGAACCATCTAACCAACAAGAAGCCAATACTCGACACTATGAGCCAAGATATAATTCTCATTCTTTGGATTGAAACCAAACAAGCAAAAATACTATACCCCTTGAGAGAACCAAACTTCAAGTGTATTAAGTCTTCACAAAAATTGGGCAGAGTAACGGCTGTATACGGGTGAATTCCAGATTACAAATAAATGGTGTAATCACAATAACCTGCACACAAAACAAACAAACAACCCAATGTCTTAAGGTAAACCTCAAGAGCTCCAGACAAAATAATCAGATAAGATCACAAGGTCTCCAATCATAGGCCAAGGTTTCTAATCCTAAGTCCAAAAAATAGAATGCTCCATAATGCCAAGGATAGTAACCAAATAGTCCAAGTATCATTAAAGATTTTTAGTGTTTATGTTGATTATTACGTGTTTTAAACAGAAAAGTAAAACTCAAGTGAGAAAAAATAAAAAAGACAAGAAAGTAAATACTTGAATGAGAAAAACTAAAAATGGCATGAAATGCAAATGCTAAAAGTAAATAGTGCATAAAAATAAAAGGGGCATATAATAATAGAACAAAGGGTAAAGTCAATTATTAGTGATTAGTGGTTAGTTGGATGATCATCTTGAAACTTGCATTTGGAACTCATTAGAGGATTGGTAGAACCAAAGCGTCCACACAACAAGTTGCGTTTGCTTTTTGTCAAGTATATCATCCATTTGGAATCCTTATGAGTATCATTTAATGATCAACGATGTTTAAGTGATCCGCGTTGATAAAAGGTGTTGTAGATCCATTAGAGGATTGGTAGAACCAAAGCCTCCACACAATGAATCTCAAGGTTATTGGATCAAAGAGATCAAATTAACATACTTGGGCTTGCAAACATAAGTTTGGGCCATGAATGATCATTTATTTGAATCAGGACAAAATTTAGCGCTATGTTAAGCAACCGTAAGTGGACTTATATAGAAGTCGCACCTATTTTGAGGCCAGTCAATAGCAATCCATGCACCATTTGTTTTGAGACATGATATAGAGATCATGCTCCAACAACATTTAGTGCAATAAGAAGGGGATGAGATGAAGAGGGGTGAGAGAGAATATACAAACCACATTTGGATTAAATTTAATCAAACTATTATTAAAATCAATCATCCATTTTTGTGGAGTTAGACTCAACAACATGGATCCAATGATGTTAATAAAGTTCATGATCAAAAATTTAACTCAAGACCAACCAGAAAATAGTCACAAAATAATATTACATTTTAATATATACAAAAAGGTTTAAAAATAATGTTTAAAAATAGAAATAAAAGAGAAAAGTATCAACTATGTTCAAATTAATCAAGAAATAAAAAGTAAGACCATAAAAAAAATCAGAAATTAACTAAAATAATTTTATAAATTTTTTGGTAATTTTTTGAAGTTAGAAACTATTTTTAAAATTAAAAGAAAGGGTCAAAATAAACCAAAAATGATAGAAAATAACAAATTCAGAAACAAAAATAAAATAAGGTCACCAATATTTGTCACAATATCATTGGATCATTCCATAATTTTTCAGAATTTAAAAATGCATAAAAGTATTTTTAAACATTTAAAACAATTCAAATAAAGTTTAAATTTATAAGAATACCAAAACACAAAATTAAATTGTGAAAAATAAAAATCAGAAAGAGAATAATCAAAAATAGTTTTCATAACTTTTTCAGATTTTTTGGACTTAGAATGAATTTTCTATGATTTTTTGAAGTTTAAAACAATTAAATATAAAAATCAGAAAAGAAAAGAAAAGTAAAAAATATGTGGACCATTGGATGAGTGTCAAAACGCGTTAGTAATCAGATCCAAAGGATGTGGCACGATGTGAATATCTTGGTCATTAGTGAATAAATCACTGAATCAATTATTAAATCAGAATTCAAAAATAACAAGTGGCGTGCCATCATTGGTTGGAAGATGACACGTTGGTCATCTTCAACCTCCAGCCAACGTTAATTGCAGGTCTCTCAAACTGTAAAATCAGAAGCTCAGACTTATGCCATTCGCTTCGTCTCTTCAAGACGAAGACAACCACACCCTCGCGCCAAACTTATATAAACTGTAGCTCAAGTAATTTGGAAGGAAAGTTTTGAAAATGGATTTGTAATTTCATGGTCAAAACGTGTTTCCAGTAAAAAGCAAGTGTTGGGACTAGAACCAGGGCAATGAGAGCATCACAATGATATCAAAGTTTTGAAGAATTGATGAAGGAATCTACCTATTAAAGTTGAGTTGCAGAGCTCTGAAACTAGACTTCTATGGAGCAATATAGAGTATGATTCTTGAATGTAATTAGATGGTTAGCTTCAAGGAAGATCAAGGAAGGTGAATTGATGAAAAATTGGATTGAAAAAGGCTTGTATATGGATTTCGAAGTTGCTAAAATTATGAGTTATGGAACAAGTTTGGCAGGGTGATTCTGGCTATCCAAGCTTGAGAAAATGAATGGGATAGTTCATGTATTTATAGGATAAGCAGATGGGATCAAAAGGAAGAGTGAATGATGCATTTTGGAAGGACTTCGTGCAAACCTGATGCACGAGTGAAGTGTGATCTTATTTTCACCAAAACTCATCTAATCCTTGCGTTTTGAGGTGCTAAACACTCCTGGCAAGTTTGTTAATCAAGTTTAAACCAAAAACTCGTATAAATCTTATGATTAGAGGCCATATTATGGATTTCAAAATTCTGACTTGGTGAGAAATTCAGTTCCAAGTTACCAATTTCAAAACAATGGCATATTCAACTCAAGGGGTCTTAGGGCATGATTCTTGATGCTTCAGAAAGATGAGGTTACAATATTTGTAATGGAAAAATAATGGAATAAAATGGATGCTTGAGCTGAAAGTTGTATTGAGTCAAAGTTGGAGAAAAAATGTTGACTTTCCATACTTAGAAATATTTCAAATTTTCCTTCAAAAGTGACCTATAATGTCTTGAATCCAAATATAGCCTTCCAGTTGGAATTTGCTCTTGACCAAAAAAATTGGCATGAAGTAGATCTCCTGAATGACATTTTGAAACTTGAACCATTCAAAATCTCAAAAAATTGAGTAAGTTATGACTTGTTGAAGTTGGCAAAATTTCATAAAATGACCTATAATCTTTTGTATCCTTAAGGCAACTTCCATCCATTTTATCAATTTGCACATAAAAGAAGGCATAAAGTTCACATCTTCAAGATCATGAGAAAGGATAATTTCCATCATCTCAAAGTGGAGGATATGGCTTGGATTTTAAAATCAACAATGCCTCACTCAACACCCAAGTGGAAAATATCTCTCTTCACTACATATTTTAGAAGTATAGTTGTTTGCACCACTACAAGGATTGGTAAGAGTTCAATATTTTTATAAAAGTTTAAAGATAAAAGCCAAAGTTGCAAAATAGTTTGAATGAGATTGATTGACTTTTAGTCTTCTCACAAAAAGGACGCCAAAGTATTATTAAGTTTATTGAAGTATATTTATGAAAATGCTTGAAAATACATGGACCTAAGTCCAAGTTTATTATAAAAGTGGTTCAAGTTTAAAACAAGAAGAGTTTTCAAAAGGAGGGAGAAGATTTTTGAAATTAAAGAAGATAGGAGGAGAAGAAGAGGCTATCCTAAAGCATAAGGTAAAAGCTAGGGATAAGAACTATCTAACCAACAAGAAGCCAATACTTGACACTATGAGCCAAGATAGAATTCCCATTATTTGGATTGAAACCAAACAAGCAAAAATACTAGACCTCTTGAGAGAACCAAAATTCAAGTGTATTAAGTCTTCACAAAAATTGGGCAGAGTAACGGCTGTATACGGGTGAATTCCAGATTACAAATAAATGGTGTAATCACAATAACCTGCACACAAAACAAACAAACAACCCAATGTCTTAAGGTAAACCTCAAGAGCTCCAGACAAAATAATCAGATAAGATCACAAGGTCTCCAATCATAGGCCAAGGTTTCTAATCCTAAGTCCAAAAAATAGAATGCTCCATAATGCCAAGGATAGTAACCAAATAGTCCAAGTATCATTAAAGATTTTTAGTGTTTATGTTGATTATTACGTGTTTTAAACAGAAAAGTAAAACTCAAGTGAGAAAAAATAAAAAAGACAAGAAAGTAAATACTTGAATGAGAAAAACTAAAAATGGCATGAAATGCAAATGCTAAAAGTAAATAGTGCATAAAAATAAAAGGGGCATATAATAATAGAACAAAGGGTAAAGTCAATTATTAGTGATTAGTGGTTAGTTGGATGATCATCTTGAAACTTGCATTTGGAACTCATTAGAGGATTGGTAGAACCAAAGCGTCCACACAACAAGTTGCGTTTGCTTTTTGTCAAGTATATCATCCATTTGGAATCCTTATGAGTATCATTTAATGATCAACGATGTTTAAGTGATCCGCGTTGATAAAAGGTGTTGTAGATCCATTAGAGGATTGGTAGAACCAAAGCCTCCACACAATGAATCTCAAGGTTATTGGATCAAAGAGATCAAATTAACATACTTGGGCTTGCAAACATAAGTTTGGGCCATGAATGATCATTTATTCGAATCAGGACAAAATTTAGCGCTATGTTAAGCAACCGTAAGTGGACTTATATAGAAGTCGCACCTATTTTGAGGCCAGTCAATAGCAATCCATGCACCATTTGTTTTGAGACATGATATAGAGATCATGCTCCAACAACATTTAGTGCAATAAGAAGGGGATGAGATGAAGAGGGGTGAGAGAGAATATACAAACCACATTTGAATTAAATTTAATCAAACTATTATTAAAATCAATCATCCATTTTTGTGGAGTTAGACTCAACAACATGGATCCAATGATGTTAATAAAGTTCATGATCAAAAATTTAACTCAAGACCAACCAGAAAATAGTCACAAAATAATATTACATTTTAATATATACAAAAAGGTTTAAAAATAATGTTTAAAAATAGAAATAAAAGAGAAAAGTATCAACTATGTTCAAATTAATCAAGAAATAAAAAGTAAGACCATAAAAAAAATCAGAAATTAACTAAAATAATTTTATAAATTTTTTGGTAATTTTTTGAAGTTAGAAACTATTTTTAAAATTAAAAGAAAGGGGCAAAATAAACCAAAAATGATAGAAAATAACAAAGTCAGAAACAAAAATAAAATAAGGTCACCAATATTTGTCACAATATCATTGGATCATTCCATAATTTTTCAGAATTTAAAAATGCATAAAAGTATTTTTAAACATTTAAAACAATTCAAATAAAGTTTAAATTTATAAGAATACCAAAACACAAAATTAAATTGTGAAAAATAAAAATCAGAAAGAGAATAATCAAAAATAGTTTTCATAACTTTTTCAGATTTTTTGGACTTAGAATGAATTTTCTATGATTTTTTGAAGTTTAAAACAATTAAATATAAAAATCAGAAAAGAAAAGAAAAGTAAAAAATATGTGGACCATTGGATGAGTGTCAAAACGCGTTAGTAATCAGATCCAAAGGATGTGGCACGATGTGAATATCTTGGTCATTAGTGAATAAATCACTGAATCAATTATTAAATCAGAATTCAAAAATAACAAGTGGCGTGCCATCATTGGTTGGAAGATGACACGTTGGTCATCTTCAACCTCCAGCCAACGTTAATTGCAGGTCTCTCAAACTGTAAAATCAGAAGCTCAGACCTATGCCATTCGCTTCGTCTCTTCAAGACGAAGACAACCACACCCTCGCGCCAAACTTATATAAACTGTAGCTCAAGTAATTTGGAAGGAAAGTTTTGAAAATGGATTTGTAATTTCATGGTCAAAACGTGTTTCCAGTAAAAAGCAAGTGTTGGGACTAGAACCAGGGCAATGAGAGCATCACAATGATATCAAAGTTTTGAAGAATTGATGAAGGAATCTACCTATTAAAGTTGAGTTGCAGAGCTCTGAAACTAGACTTCTATGGAGCAATATAGAGTATGATTCTTGAATGTAATTAGATGGTTAGCTTCAAGGAAGATCAAGGAAGGTGAATTGATGAAAAATTGGATTGAAAAAGGCTTGTATATGGATTTCGAAGTTGCTAAAATTATGAGTTATGGAACAAGTTTGGCAGGGTGATTCTGGCTATCCAAGCTTGAGAAAATGAATGGGATAGTTCATGTATTTATAGGATAAGCAGATGGGATCAAAAGGAAGAGTGAATGATGCATTTTGGAAGGACTTCGTGCAAACCTGATGCACGAGTGAAGTGTGATCTTATTTTCACCAAAACTCATCTAATCCTTGCGTTTTGAGGTGCTAAACACTCATGGCAAGTTTGTTAATCAAGTTTAAACCAAAAACTCGTATAAATCTTATGATTAGAGGCCATATTATGGATTTCAAAATTCTGACTTGGTGAGAAATTCAGTTCCAAGTTACCAATTTCAAAACAATGGCATATTCAACTCAAGGGGTCTTAGGGCATGATTCTTGATGCTTCAGAAAGATGAGGTTACAATATTTGTAATGGAAAAATAATGGAATAAAATGGATGCTTGAGCTGAAAGTTGTATTGAGTCAAAGTTGGAGAAAAAATGTTGACTTTCCATACTTAGAAATATTTCAAATTTTCCTTCAAAAGTGACCTATAATGTCTTGAATCCAAATATAGCCTTCCAGTTGGAATTTGCTCTTGACCAAAAAAATTGGCATGAAGTAGATCTCCTGAATGACATTTTGAAACTTGAACCATTCAAAATCTCAAAAAATTGAGTAAGTTATGACTTGTTGAAGTTGGCAAAATTTCATAAAATGACCTATAATCTTTTGTATCCTTAAGGCAACTTCCATCCATTTTATCAATTTGCACATAAAAGAAGGCATAAAGTTCACATCTTCAAGATCATGAGAAAGGATAATTTCCATCATCTCAAAGTGGAGGATATGGCTTGGATTTTAAAATCAACAATGCCTCACTCAACACCCAAGTGGAAAATATCTCTCTTCACTACATATTTTAGAAGTATAGTTGTTTGCACCACTACAAGGATTGGTAAGAGTTCAATATTTTTATAAAAGTTTAAAGATAAAAGCCAAAGTTGCAAAATAGTTTGAATGAGATTGATTGACTTTTAGTCTTCTCACAAAAAGGACGCCAAAGTATTATTAAGTTTATTGAAGTATATTTATGAAAATGCTTGAAAATACATGGACCTAAGTCCAAGTTTATTATGAAAGTGGTTCAAGTTTAAAACAAGAAGAGTTTTCAAAAGGAGGGAGAAGATTTTTGAAATTAAAGAAGATAGGAGGAGAAGAAGAGGCTATCCTAAAGCATAAGGTAAAAGCTAGGGATAAGAACTATCTAACCAACAAGAAGCCAATACTTGACACTATGAGCCAAGATAGAATTCCCATTATTTGGATTGAAACCAAACAAGCAAAAATACTAGACCTCTTGAGAGAACCAAAATTCAAGTGTATTAAGTCTTCACAAAAATTGGGCAGAGTAACGGCTGTATACGGGTGAATTCCAGATTACAAATAAATGGTGTAATCACAATAACCTGCACAAAAAACAAACAAACAACCCAATGTCTTAAGGTAAACCTCAAGAGCTCCAGACAAAATAATCAGATAAGATCACAAGGTCTCCAATCATAGGCCAAGGTTTCTAATCCTAAGTCCAAAAAATAGAATGCTCCATAATGCCAAGGATAGTAACCAAATAGTCCAAGTATCATTGAAGATTTTTAGTGTTTATGTTGATTATTACGTGTTTTAAACAGAAAAGTAAAACTCAAGTGAGAAAAAATAAAAAAGACAAGAAAGTAAATACTTGAATGAGAAAAACTAAAAATGGCATGAAATGCAAATGCTAAAAGTAAATAGTGCATAAAAATAAAAGGGGCATATAATAATAGAACAAAGGGTAAAGTCAATTATTAGTGATTAGTGGTTAGTTGGATGATCATCTTGAAACTTGCATTTGGAACTCATTAGAGGATTGGTAGAACCAAAGCGTCCACACAACAAGTTGCGTTTGCTTTTTGTCAAGTATATCATCCATTTGGAATCCTTATGAGTATCATTTAATGATCAACGATGTTTAAGTGATCCGCGTTGATAAAAGGTGTTGTAGATCCATTAGAGGATTGGTAGAACCAAAGCCTCCACACAATGAATCTCAAGGTTATTGGATCAAAGAGATCAAATTAACATACTTGGGCTTGCAAACATAAGTTTGGGCCATGAATGATCATTTATTCGAATCAGGACAAAATTTAGCGCTATGTTAAGCAACCGTAAGTGGACTTTTATAGAAGTCGCACCTATTTTGAGGCCAGTCAATAGCAATCCATGCACCATTTGTTTTGAGACATGATATAGAGATCATGCTCCAACAACATTTAGTGCAATAAGAAGGGGATGAGATGAAGAGGGGTGAGAGAGAATATACAAACCACATTTGGATTAAATTTAATCAAACTATTATTAAAATCAATCATCCATTTTTGTGGAGTTAGACTCAACAACATGGATCCAATGATGTTAATAAAGTTCATGATCAAAAATTTAACTCAAGACCAACCAGAAAATAGTCACAAAATAATATTACATTTTAATATATACAAAAAGGTTTAAAAATAATGTTTAAAAATAGAAATAAAAGAGAAAAGTATCAACTATGTTCAAATTAATCAAGAAATAAAAAGTAAGACCATAAAAAAAATCAGAAATTAACTAAAATAATTTTATAAATTTTTTGGTAATTTTTTGAAGTTAGAAACTATTTTTAAAATTAAAAGAAAGGGGCAAAATAAACCAAAAATGATAGAAAATAACAAAGTCAGAAACAAAAATAAAATAAGGTCACCAATATTTGTCACAATATCATTGGATCATTCCATAATTTTTCAGAATTTAAAAATGCATAAAAGTATTTTTAAACATTTAAAACAATTCAAATAAAGTTTAAATTTATAAGAATACCAAAACACAAAATTAAATTGTGAAAAATAAAAATCAGAAAGAGAATAATCAAAAATAGTTTTCATAACTTTTTCAGATTTTTTGGACTTAGAATGAATTTTCTATGATTTTTTGAAGTTTAAAACAATTAAATATAAAAATCAGAAAAGAAAAGAAAAGTAAAAAATATGTGGACCATTGGATGAGTGTCAAAACGCGTTAGTAATCAGATCCAAAGGATGTGGCACGATGTGAATATCTTGGTCATTAGTGAATAAATCACTGAATCAATTATTAAATCAGAATTCAAAAATAACAAGTGGCGTGCCATCATTGGTTGGAAGATGACACGTTGGTCATCTTCAACCTCCAGCCAACGTTAATTGCAGGTCTCTCAAACTGTAAAATCAGAAGCTCAGACTTATGCCATTCGCTTCGTCTCTTCAAGACGAAGACAACCACACCCTCGCGCCAAACTTATATAAACTGTAGCTCAAGTAATTTGGAAGGAAAGTTTTGAAAATGGATTTGTAATTTCATGGTCAAAACGTGTTTCCAGTAAAAAGCAAGTGTTGGGACTAGAACCAGGGCAATGAGAGCATCACAATGATATCAAAGTTTTGAAGAATTGATGAAGGAATCTACCTATTAAAGTTGAGTTGCAGAGCTCTGAAACTAGACTTCTATGGAGCAATATAGAGTATGATTCTTGAATGTAATTAGATGGTTAGCTTCAAGGAAGATCAAGGAAGGTGAATTGATGAAAAATTGGATTGAAAAAGGCTTGTATATGGATTTCGAAGTTGCTAAAATTATGAGTTATGGAACAAGTTTGGCAGGGTGATTCTGGCTATCCAAGCTTGAGAAAATGAATGGGATAGTTCATGTATTTATAGGATAAGCAGATGGGATCAAAAGGAAGAGTGAATGATGCATTTTGGAAGGACTTCGTGCAAACCTGATGCACGAGTGAAGTGTGATCTTATTTTCACCAAAACTCATCTAATCCTTGCGTTTTGAGGTGCTAAACACTCCTGGCAAGTTTGTTAATCAAGTTTAAACCAAAAACTCGTATAAATCTTATGATTAGAGGCCATATTATGGATTTCAAAATTCTGACTTGGTGAGAAATTCAGTTCCAAGTTACCAATTTCAAAACAATGGCATATTCAACTCAAGGGGTCTTAGGGCATGATTCTTGATGCTTCAGAAAGATGAGGTTACAATATTTGTAATGGAAAAATAATGGAATAAAATGGATGCTTGAGCTGAAAGTTGTATTGAGTCAAAGTTGGAGAAAAAATGTTGACTTTCCATACTTAGAAATATTTCAAATTTTCCTTCAAAAGTGACCTATAATGTCTTGAATCCAAATATAGCCTTCCAGTTGGAATTTGCTCTTGACCAAAAAAATTGGCATGAAGTAGATCTCCTGAATGACATTTTGAAACTTGAACCATTCAAAATCTCAAAAAATTGAGTAAGTTATGACTTGTTGAAGTTGGCAAAATTTCATAAAATGACCTATAATCTTTTGTATCCTTAAGGCAACTTCCATCCATTTTATCAATTTGCACATAAAAGAAGGCATAAAGTTCACATCTTCAAGATCATGAGAAAGGATAATTTCCATCATCTCAAAGTGGAGGATATGGCTTGGATTTTAAAATCAACAATGCCTCACTCAACACCCAAGTGGAAAATATCTCTCTTCACTACATATTTTAGAAGTATAGTTGTTTGCACCACTACAAGGATTGGTAAGAGTTCAATATTTTTATAAAAGTTTAAAGATAAAAGCCAAAGTTGCAAAATAGTTTGAATGAGATTGATTGACTTTTAGTCTTCTCACAAAAAGGACGCCAAAGTATTATTAAGTTTATTGAAGTATATTTATGAAAATGCTTGAAAATACATGGACCTAAGTCCAAGTTTATTATGAAAGTGGTTCAAGTTTAAAACAAGAAGAGTTTTCAAAAGGAGGGAGAAGATTTTTGAAATTAAAGAAGATAGGAGGAGAAGAAGAGGCTATCCTAAAGCATAAGGTAAAAGCTAGGGATAAGAACTATCTAACCAACAAGAAGCCAATACTTGACACTATGAGCCAAGATAGAATTCCCATTATTTGGATTGAAACCAAACAAGCAAAAATACTAGACCTCTTGAGAGAACCAAAATTCAAGTGTATTAAGTCTTCACAAAAATTGGGCAGAGTAACGGCTGTATACGGGTGAATTCCAGATTACAAATAAATGGTGTAATCACAATAACCTGCACACAAAACAAACAAACAACCCAATGTCTTAAGGTAAACCTCAAGAGCTCCAGACAAAATAATCAGATAAGATCACAAGGTCTCCAATCATAGGCCAAGGTTTCTAATCCTAAGTCCAAAAAATAGAATGCTCCATAATGCCAAGGATAGTAACCAAATAGTCCAAGTATCATTAAAGATTTTTAGTGTTTATGTTGATTATTACGTGTTTTAAACAGAAAAGTAAAACTCAAGTGAGAAAAAATAAAAAAGACAAGAAAGTAAATACTTGAATGAGAAAAACTAAAAATGGCATGAAATGCAAATGCTAAAAGTAAATAGTGCATAAAAATAAAAGGGGCATATAATAATAGAACAAAGGGTAAAGTCAATTATTAGTGATTAGTGGTTAGTTGGATGATCATCTTGAAACTTGCATTTGGAACTCATTAGAGGATTGGTAGAACCAAAGCCTCCACACAACAAGTTGCATTTGCTTTTTGTCAAGTATATCATCCATTTGGAATCCTTATGAGTATCATTTAATGATCAACGATGTTTAAGTGATCCGCGTTGATCAAAGGTGTTATAGATCCATTAGAGGATTGGTAGAACCAAAGCCTCCATACAATGAATCTTAAGGTTATTAGATCAAAGAGATCAAATTAATATACTTGGGCTTGCAAACATAAGTTTGGGCCACGAATGATCATTTATTCGAATCGGAACAAAATTTAGCGCTATGTTAAGCAATCATAAGTGGACTTATATAGAAGTCGCACCTATTTTGAAGTCGGTCAATAGAAATTTATGCACCATTTGTTTTGAGACATGATATAGAGATCATTCCCCAACAACATTTAGTGCATTAAGAAGGGGATGAGATGAAGAGGGGTGAGAGAGAATATACAAACCACATTTGGATTAAATTTAATCAAACTATTATTAAAATCAATCATCCATTTTTGTGGAGTTAGACTCAACAACATGGATCCAATGATGTTAATAAAGTTCATGATCAAAAATTTAACTCAAGACCAACCAGAAAATAGTCACAAAATAATATTACATTTTAATATATACAAAAAGGTTTAAAAATAATGTTTAAAAATAGAAATAAAAGAGAAAAGTATCAACTATGTTCAAATTAATCAAGAAATAAAAAGTAAGACCATAAAAAAAATCAGAAATTAACTAAAATAATTTTATAAATTTTTTGGTAATTTTTTGAAGTTAGAAACTATTTTTAAAATTAAAAGAAAGGGGCAAAATAAACCAAAAATGATAGAAAATAACAAAGTCAGAAACAAAAATAAAATAAGGTCACCAATATTTGTCACAATATCATTGGATCATTCCATAATTTTTCAGAATTTAAAAATGCATAAAAGTATTTTTAAACATTTAAAACAATTCAAATAAAGTTTAAATTTATAAGAATACCAAAACACAAAATTAAATTGTGAAAAAAAAAATCAGAAAGAGAATAATCAAAAATAGTTTTCATAACTTTTTCAGATTTTTTGGACTTAGAATGAATTTTCTATGATTTTTTGAAGTTTAAAACAATTAAATATAAAAATCAGAAAAGAAAAGAAAAGTAAAAAATATGTGGACCATTGGATGAGTGTCAAAACGCGTTAGTAATCAGATCCAAAGGATGTGGCACGATGTGAATATCTTGGTCATTAGTGAATAAATCACTGAATCAATTATTAAATCAGAATTCAAAAATAACAAGTGGCGTGCCATCATTGGTTGGAAGATGACACATTGGTCATCTTCAACCTCCAGCCAACGTTAATTACAGGTCTCTCAAACTGTAAAATCAGAAGCTCAGACCTATGCCATTCGCTTCGTCTCTTCAAGACGAAGACAACCACACCCTCGCGCCAAACTTATATAAACTGTAGCTCAAGTAATTTGGAAGGAAAGTTTTGAAAATGGATTTGTAATTTCATGGTCAAAACGTGTTTCCAGTAAAAAGCAAGTGTTGGGACTAGAACCAGGGCAATGAGAGCATCACAATGATATCAAAGTTTTGAAGAATTGATGAAGGAATCTACCTATTAAAGTTGAGTTGCAGAGCTCTGAAACTAGACTTCTATGGAGCAATATAGAGTATGATTCTTGAATGTAATTAGATGGTTAGCTTCAAGGAAGATCAAGGAAGGTGAATTGATGAAAAATTGGATTGAAAAAGGCTTGTATATGGATTTCAAAGTTGCTAAAATTCTGAGTTATGGAACAAGTTTGGCAGGGTGATTCTGGCTATCCAAGCTTGAGAAAATGAATGGGATAGTTCATGTATTTATAGGATAAGCAGATGGGATCAAAAGGAAGAGTGAATGATGCATTTTGGAAGGACTTCGTGCAAACCTGATGCACGAGTGAAGTGTGATCTTATTTTCACCAAAACTCATCTAATCCTTGCGTTTTGAGGTGCTAAACACTCCTGGCAAGTTTGTTAATCAAGTTTAAACCAAAAACTCGTATAAATCTTATGATTAGAGGCCATATTATGGATTTCAAAATTCTGACTTGGTGAGAAATTCAGTTCCAAGTTACCAATTTCAAAACAATGGCATATTCAACTCAAGGGGTCTTAGGGCATGATTCTTGATGCTTCAGAAAGATGAGGTTACAATATTTGTAATGGAAAAATAATGGAATAAAATGGATGCTTGAGCTGAAAGTTGTATTGAGTCAAAGTTGGAGAAAAAATGTTGACTTTCCATACTTAGAAATATTTCAAATTTTCCTTCAAAAGTGACCTATAATGTCTTGAATCCAAATATAGCCTTCCAGTTGGAATTTGCTCTTGACCAAAAAAATTGGCATTAAGTAGATCTCCTGAATGACATTTTGAAACTTGAACCATTCAAAATCTCAAAAAATTGAGTAAGTTATGACTTGTTGAAGTTGGCAAAATTTCATAAAATGACCTATAATCTTTTGTATCCTTAAGGCAACTTCCATCCATTTTATCAATTTGCACATAAAAGAATGCATAAAGTTCACATCTTCAAGATCATGAGAAAGGATAATTTCCATCATCTCAAAGTGGAGGATATGGCTTGGATTTTAAAATCAACAATGCCTCACTCAACACCCAAGTGGAAAATATCTCTCTTCACTACATATTTTAGAAGTATAGTTGTTTGCACCACTACAAGGATTGGTAAGAGTTCAATATTTTGATAAAAGTTTAAAGATAAAAGCCAAAGTGGCAAAATAGTTTGAATGAGATTGATTGACTTTTAGTCTTCTCACAAAAAGGACGCCAAAGTATTATTAAGTTTATTGAAGTATATTTATGAAAATGCTTGAAAATACATGGACCTAAGTCCAAGTTTATTATGAAAGTGGTTCAAGTTTAAAACAAGAAGAGTTTTCAAAAGGAGGGAGAAGATTTTTGAAATTAAAGAAGATAGGAGGAGAAGAAGAGGCTATCCTAAAGCATAAGGTAAAAGCTAGGGATAAGAACTATCTAACCAACAAGAAGCCAATACTTGACACTATGAGCCAAGATAGAATTCCCATTATTTGGATTGAAACCAAACAAGCAAAAATACTAGACCTCTTGAGAGAACCAAAATTCAAGTGTATTAAGTCTTCACAAAAATTGGGCAGAGTAACGGCTGTATACGGGTGAATTCCAGATTACAAATAAATGGTGTAATCACAATAACCTGCACAAAAAACAAACAAACAACCCAATGTCTTAAGGTAAACCTCAAGAGCTCCAGACAAAATAATCAGATAAGATCACAAGGTCTCCAATCATAGGCCAAGGTTTCTAATCCTAAGTCCAAAAAATAGAATGCTCCATAATGCCAAGGATAGTAACCAAATAGTCCAAGTATCATTAAAGATTTTTAGTGTTTATGTTGATTATTACGTGTTTTAAACAGAAAAGTAAAACTCAAGTGAGAAAAAATAAAAAAGACAAGAAAGTAAATACTTGAATGAGAAAAACTAAAAATGGCATGAAATGCAAATGCTAAAAGTAAATAGTGCATAAAAATAAAAGGGGCATATAATAATAGAACAAAGGGTAAAGTCAATTATTAGTGATTAGTGGTTAGTTGGATGATCATCTTGAAACTTGCATTTGGAACTCATTAGAGGATTGGTAGAACCAAAGCCTCCACACAACAAGTTGCATTTGCTTTTTGTCAAGTATATCATCCATTTGGAATCCTTATGAGTATCATTTAATGATCAACGATGTTTAAGTGATCCGCGTTGATCAAAGGTGTTATAGATCCATTAGAGGATTGGTAGAACCAAAGCCTCCATACAATGAATCTTAAGGTTATTAGATCAAAGAGATCAAATTAATATACTTGGGCTTGCAAACATAAGTTTGGGCCACGAATGATCATTTATTCGAATCGGAACAAAATTTAGCGCTATGTTAAGCAATCATAAGTGGACTTATATAGAAGTCGCACCTATTTTGAAGTCGGTCAATAGAAATTTATGCACCATTTGTTTTGAGACATGATATAGAGATCATTCCCCAACAACATTTAGTGCATTAAGAAGGGGATGAGATGAAGAGGGGTGAGAGAGAATATACAAACCACATTTGGATTAAATTTAATCAAACTATTATTAAAATCAATCATCCATTTTTGTGGAGTTAGACTCAACAACATGGATCCAATGATGTTAATAAAGTTCATGATCAAAAATTTAACTCAAGACCAACCAGAAAATAGTCACAAAATAATATTACATTTTAATATATACAAAAAGGTTTAAAAATAATGTTTAAAAATAGAAATAAAAGAGAAAAGTATCAACTATGTTCAAATTAATCAAGAAATAAAAAGTAAGACCATAAAAAAAATCAGAAATTAACTAAAATAATTTTATAAATTTTTTGGTAATTTTTTGAAGTTAGAAACTATTTTTAAAATTAAAAGAAAGGGGCAAAATAAACCAAAAATGATAGAAAATAACAAAGTCAGAAACAAAAATAAAATAAGGTCACCAATATTTGTCACAATATCATTGGATCATTCCATAATTTTTCAGAATTTAAAAATGCATAAAAGTATTTTTAAACATTTAAAACAATTCAAATAAAGTTTAAATTTATAAGAATACCAAAACACAAAATTAAATTGTGAAAAATAAAAATCAGAAAGAGAATAATCAAAAATAGTTTTCATAACTTTTTCAGATTTTTTGGACTTAGAATGAATTTTCTATGATTTTTTGAAGTTTAAAACAATTAAATATAAAAATCAGAAAAGAAAAGAAAAGTAAAAAATATGTGGACCATTGGATGAGTGTCAAAACGCGTTAGTAATCAGATCCAAAGGATGTGGCACGATGTGAATATCTTGGTCATTAGTGAATAAATCACTGAATCAATTATTAAATCAGAATTCAAAAATAACAAGTGGCGTGCCATCATTGGTTGGAAGATGACACGTTGGTCATCTTCAACCTCCAGCCAACGTTAATTACAGGTCTCTCAAACTGTAAAATCAGAAGCTCAGACTTATGCCATTCGCTTCGTCTCTTCAAGACGAAGACAACCACACCCTCGCGCCAAACTTATATAAACTGTAGCTCAAGTAATTTGGAAGGAAAGTTTTGAAAATGGATTTGTAATTTCATGGTCAAAACGTGTTTCCAGTAAAAAGCAAGTGTTGGGACTAGAACAAGGGCAATGAGAGCATCACAATGATATCAAAGTTTTGAAGAATTGATGAAGGAATCTACCTATTAAAGTTGAGTTGCAGAGCTCTGAAACTAGACTTCTATGGAGCAATATAGAGTATGATTCTTGAATGTAATTAGATGGTTAGCTTCAAGGAAGATCAAGGAAGGTGAATTGATGAAAAATTGGATTGAAAAAGGCTTGTATATGGATTTCGAAGTTGCTAAAATTATGAGTTATGGAACAAGTTTGGCAGGGTGATTCTGGCTATCCAAGCTTGAGAAAATGAATGGGATAGTTCATGTATTTATAGGATAAGCAGATGGGATCAAAAGGAAGAGTGAATGATGCATTTTGGAAGGACTTCGTGCAAACCTGATGCACGAGTGAAGTGTGATCTTATTTTCACCAAAACTCATCTAATCCTTGCGTTTTGAGGTGCTAAACACTCCTGGCAAGTTTGTTAATCAAGTTTAAACCAAAAACTCGTATAAATCTTATGATTAGAGGCCATATTATGGATTTCAAAATTCTGACTTGGTGAGAAATTCAGTTCCAAGTTACCAATTTCAAAACAATGGCATATTCAACTCAAGGGGTCTTAGGGCATGATTCTTGATGCTTCAGAAAGATGAGGTTACAATATTTGTAATGGAAAAATAATGGAATAAAATGGATGCTTGAGCTGAAAGTTGTATTGAGTCAAAGTTGGAGAAAAAATGTTGACTTTCCATACTTAGAAATATTTCAAATTTTCCTTCAAAAGTGACCTATAATGTCTTGAATCCAAATATAGCCTTCCAGTTGGAATTTGCTCTTGACCAAAAAAATTGGCATTAAGTAGATCTCCTGAATGACATTTTGAAACTTGAACCATTCAAAATCTCAAAAAATTGAGTAAGTTATGACTTGTTGAAGTTGGCAAAATTTCATAAAATGACCTATAATCTTTTGTATCCTTAAGGCAACTTCCATCCATTTTATCAATTTGCACATAAAAGAATGCATAAAGTTCACATCTTCAAGATCATGAGAAAGGATAATTTCCATCATCTCAAAGTGGAGGATATGGCTTGGATTTTAAAATCAACAATGCCTCACTCAACACCCAAGTGGAAAATATCTCTCTTCACTACATATTTTAGAAGTATAGTTGTTTGCACCACTACAAGGATTGGTAAGAGTTCAATATTTTGATAAAAGTTTAAAGATAAAAGCCAAAGTGGCAAAATAGTTTGAATGAGATTGATTGACTTTTAGTCTTCTCACAAAAAGGACGCCAAAGTATTATTAAGTTTATTGAAATATATTTATGAAAATGCTTGAAAATACATGGACCTAAGTCCAAGTTTATTATGAAAGTGGTTCAAGTTTAAAACAAGAAGAGTTTTCAAAAGGAGGGAGAAGATTTTTGAAATTAAAGAAGATAGGAGGAGAAGAAGAGGCTATCCTAAAGCATAAGGTAAAAGCTAGGGATAAGAACTATCTAACCAACAAGAAGCCAATACTTGACACTATGAGCCAAGATAGAATTCCCATTATTTGGATTGAAACCAAACAAGCAAAAATACTAGACCTCTTGAGAGAACCAAAATTCAAGTGTATTAAGTCTTCACAAAAATTGGGCAGAGTAACGGCTGTATACGGGTGAATTCCAGATTACAAATAAATGGTGTAATCACAATAACCTGCACAAAAAACAAACAAACAACCCAATGTCTTAAGGTAAACCTCAAGAGCTCCAGACAAAATAATCAGATAAGATCACAAGGTCTCCAATCATAGGCCAAGGTTTCTAATCCTAAGTCCAAAAAATAGAATGCTCCATAATGCCAAGGATAGTAACCAAATAGTCCAAGTATCATTAAAGATTTTTAGTGTTTATGTTGATTATTACGTGTTTTAAACAGAAAAGTAAAACTCAAGTGAGAAAAAATAAAAAAGACAAGAAAGTAAATACTTGAATGAGAAAAACTAAAAATGGCATGAAATGCAAATGCTAAAAGTAAATAGTGCATAAAAATAAAAGGGGCATATAATAATAGAACAAAGGGTAAAGTCAATTATTAGTGATTAGTGGTTAGTTGGATGATCATCTTGAAACTTGCATTTGGAACTCATTAGAGGATTGGTAGAACCAAAGCCTCCACACAACAAGTTGCATTTGCTTTTTGTCAAGTATATCATCCATTTGGAATCCTTATGAGTATCATTTAATGATCAACGATGTTTAAGTGATCCGCGTTGATCAAAGGTGTTATAGATCCATTAGAGGATTGGTAGAACCAAAGCCTCCATACAATGAATCTTAAGGTTATTAGATCAAAGAGATCAAATTAATATACTTGGGCTTGCAAACATAAGTTTGGGCCACGAATGATCATTTATTCGAATCGGAACAAAATTTAGCGCTATGTTAAGCAATCATAAGTGGACTTATATAGAAGTCGCACCTATTTTGAAGTCGGTCAATAGAAATTTATGCACCATTTGTTTTGAGACATGATATAGAGATCATTCCCCAACAACATTTAGTGCATTAAGAAGGGGATGAGATGAAGAGGGGTGAGAGAGAATATACAAACCACTTTTGGATTAAATTTAATCAAACTATTATTAAAATCATTCGTCCATTTTTGTGGAGTTAGACTCAACACCATGGATCCAATGATGTTAATAAAGTTCATGATACAAAATTTAACCCAAGATCAGCCAGAAAATAGTCACAAAATAAATCATAGAAAAATATCAACTATGTTCAAATTAATCAAGAAATAAATATTAAAACCATAGAAAAATCAGAAATGAACTAAAATAATTTTAGAAATTTTTTGGTAATTTTTTAAAGTCAGAAACTATTTTTAAAATTAAAAGAAAGGGGTAAAATAAACCAAAAATGATAAAAAATATCAAAGTCAGAAACAAAAATAAAATAAGGTCACTAATATTTGTCACAATATCATTGGATCATTCCATAATTTTTTTTCAGAATTTAAAAATGCATACAAGTATTTTTAAACATTTAAAATAATTCAAATAAAGTGTAAATTTATAAATAAAACCAAAAAACAAAATTAAATTGTGAAAAAATAAAAATCAGAAAGAGAATATCAAAAATGTTTTTCATAATTGTTTCAGATTTTTTGGACTTAAAATGATTTTTTATGATTTTTTGAAGTTTAAAACAATTAAATATAAAAATAAGAAAATAAAATTCAAAAATATGTGGACCATTGGATGAGAGTCAAAACGCGTTAGTAATCAGATCCAAAGGATCTGGCACGCTGTGCATATCATGATCATTAGTGAATAAAGCACTGAATCAATTCTTAAATCAGAATTCAAAAATAACAAGTGGCGTGGTATCATTGGTTGGAAGATGACACGTTGGTCATTGTAACACCCCAATTCTACGTCAAGCAATTATGCAAGATAAATCAGAGTTATAAAATTTCAATCATACAAATGAATCGGGACGTCACAAATTCTTCTAACAAATTCATTGCATTCATCGTGGATATATAACACTTTTTCAAACATCGGATGAACCATCAACATAACATCTTTAATCAAATAAATCAACATCTACGCAACGGAATTCTTAGTAACATCTCCAACAGAAACAACAACTTCTAAACATCTCATATTTAATAAAAGTCAATTTAAAGTTCAACAACTGAAAATCAAAAACAACAAGCTTTCATCCCCCCGAGTGTTACATATCAGAGCAATGACACCGACTCGAACTATTGAAGGTATACAACCTTCACTCTCGATTACCTACACATTACCAACATAGGGGCAACATTCAAACAAAAGGGGTGAGATATCTAAGAATATAATAAAGTGCATGATAATTAATATATTAAATTAGATCAACAACATCACCACTTCTCATCTCATAATCAACGACAATCTCAATGATAATATTCATTCATCAACATCAAAATACACTTCTTTATGAAATCATATAATGCGACTCAAAACTATGCAAATGCAGGTGGTACCATTGGAGCAGAACTCTCATCTCAAAAATTTGCCAATTAATAGAGGCATTAACAAGGCATAGCCTTCATCTCAAAATTTGCTAATCTAGGCCATCTCTACGAGCATAAGCTCCATCTCAGAAATGCAATGTATGCGACACAACCATGAATGTAATGATAACACCCAAGTTAACAACATCTCAAATCATCTCAACACATCTCAAATTATCATCTCAAAACACATCTCAAATAATCAAAATAATTAATCAAACGTCATTTATTTATAAATCATCAAACATCGTTTATTTATAAATCATCAAACATCATTTATTTATTAATAAATTCTCATTTATAACTCAGCAGTATTTTAATTCCACAATAAATCAACACTGTCATTCTGCAAATCTAAAGTAAAGACCGTCATCATCCTACTGTCATCGCTCAAACAACAGCTTCTAAGCATCTAACGTTCATCGCTCTGCACAAAACAACGCAAGGGCCATCCAACTTCTGACCACGCAACCTCTAACCAACGCTATCTCTAAATACACAACTTCTAATGACGCAACCTCTGATCAGATGCAACTTCTGACTACTATAACTTATGACTAATGCAACCTCTGATCAGATGCAACTTCTGATCATCATATCATCTGACCACCCATCTTCGGACCAGGTACAACTTCTGATCATCACATCTTCTAACTAATGCCATCTTCTAACTAGTACAACTTCTGAATCATCACATCTTCTGACTAACCACATCTTCTAACCCATACAACTCCTAGCATCAGAACATCTATTTTCTAGTAATTCAACGCAACTTCTAACATCAGAATTTCTACATTTCACTAGGCCACACAACTTCTAACACCTACGTCTAGCATCAGAACTGCTATTTTCTGTACTGCAATATTTCTACGTTTCTTCTTCCCTGTTATCATTACAGATTCATACATAAAGCCTTAAACCTAATCCAATTGTGACAATTTATCACCCATAAATTACCTTATAATTCTACAGCAATTAAACAACATCAAGATATCATTATTCATCCAAAAATTCATCGATTCTCATCACACAACAATCATATATTTTCAATTCAAGAACAAGACAACAATCACCTCTAACCCCACATATCAATCATCATAAACCCAATTATAGAGTCAGAACCCCACCCTTACCTTAGATTGAAGGTTGCTCTACAATTTTCCGGTTGGATTCTCATTCTTGCCATTTTCCACTTTCTCTAGCAGCTTGCACGTTCTTCCAAATCCTTATTTCTTTCTACTGCTTCTTTCTTCCTATTCCTTCTAACAAATAATAAAATAACCCTATTATTCTATTATTCCTTATTGGGCTTAAAACCAATGCACCCCCTTATTACTTCTACTCTCTCAAAATAAGCCCACATTAAATAATATTACACTTTTAATATTATTTCACCATATAATATTATATCTCCAATATTATTTCTCCACTTAATAAAATAAATCCAATTAATTATAACACATATTCATAAATATTCCAAAAATAATTTAATTAAATATTTAATTAAATTACGGGCGTTACAACTCTCCCCCACTTAGAATATTTTCATCCTCGAAAATTTATCTCAAGCAAACAATTCAGGATAGGATTCTCGCATCTTGCTCTCCAACTCCTAAGTCATGCTTTCACAAGCAGCTCCTAGCCAAACCACTTTAACCAAGGCAATCTCTTTTCCCCTCAGAGTCTTCATTTCTTGATCCGCGATCCGTACAGGCATCGTCTCCACCATAAGATTATCCCGTACTTGCACATCATCCATATGAATCACATGAGGTGGATCTAAAATATACTTCCGAAGTTGAGACACATGAAACACATCATGAAAATTCGAAAGATTAGGCGGTAAAGCCACTCTATAAGCAACATTCCCCACTCTCTCTGAAATCTGATATGGTCCAATAAAACGAGAAGTGAGCTTATTAGACTTCAATGCTCGCCCAACACCAGTCACTGGTGTAACTCTCAAAACTACATGATCACCAGCTTGAAATTCTAAATCTTTCCTTCGCTTGTCATGATAACCCATCTGTCTACTTTGTGAAGCTTTCATCTTTTCTCGAATCAACTTCACCTTCTCAGTAGTCTCATGAACAAGTTCAGGTCCAAGTACTACACTTTCACCAGATTCATGCTAACATAACAGAGTTCTACATCTTCGACCATACAACGCTTCAAAAGGTGCCATCCCAATACTAGAATGGTAACTGTTATTATAAGTGAACTCTATCAACGGAAGATAAGTATCCCACGAGCCTCCCTGCTCAAGAACACATGCCCTTAACAAGTCTTCCAACGATTGAATCGTCCGTTCAGTCTGACCATCTGTCTGAGGGTGATACGCTGAACTCAATCTCATCTTAGAACCCACCGCTTCTTGCAAACTCTTCCAAAAATCAGAAGTAAACCTTGGATCTCTATCTGACACAATGCACAAAGGAACACCATGTAGTTTCACAATCACACTAATATAAATCTCAGCCAACTTCGACATTGGAAAACTGATGTTAATAGGAATAAAATGAGCTGACTTCGTAAGCCTATCAACAATCACCCAAATCTAATCATGTCCTCTTGAATTACTAGGCAACCCCGTCACAAAGTCCATTAAAATGCTATCCAATTTCCATTCTGGAACTTCCAATGGTTGAATCAATTCGGCAGGCTTCTGATGTTCAACTTTTGACTTCTGACAAGTCAAACATGCATACACAAACTGAGCTACATCACTCTTCATACCAGGCCACCAAAACAAACCTTTCAAATCTTGATACATCTTTGTAGCTCCTAGATGATTACTCAACTTACTTCTATGACTCTCTTCAAGTATCACTTTATTCATCTCAGCATCATCAGGAATACAAATCCGGTTACGAAACCTCACACACCTTGCTCATCTAGCTTAAAATCATTATTCTCAGATTGATCAATCCCCACCATCAAATCTACCAGTTTCACATCCAATTTATGAGCTTCTCTGATACTGTCTAAAAATTCATTATTAATCTTCAACATACCCAGCATAACACTCTGCGGAGTAACCTTGCAAACTAAGCTCATATCTCTGAACTGCTCAATCAATTCCAACTCTTTAATCATCATTTCTGACATATGTAAAGTCTTTTGACTCAACGCATCAGCTACCACATTCGCTTTTCCTGGATAATAATTCAAACCAAAATCATAATCCTTTAACAATTCCAACCATCTTCGTTGCCTCATATTAAACTCCTTCTGATCGAATAAATACTTCAAACTCTTATGGTCACTAAACACTTCAAATATAGAACCATAAAGATAATGCCTCCAAATCTTCAACACAAAAACAACTGCAGCAAGCTCTAAATCATGGGTAGGATAGTTCTTCTCATGAGTCCTTAACTGCCTCGACGCGTAAGCAACTACCTTACCATTCTGCATAAGCACGCCTCCTAAACCCATCTTAGAAGCATCACAATACACCACAAAAGGTTCTCCTGGATTAGGCAACATCAAAATCGGAGCCGACATCAACCTCTTCTTCAATTCCGTAAAACTTTATTCGCATTAAACATCCCACACAAACGCTCTACATTTACAAGTCAACTTAGTCAACGAAAGTGACAACTTAGAAAACCCTTCAATAAACCTTCTATAGTAACCAGCTAATCCCAAGAAGCTTCTAATCTCAATAGCTGACTTTAGAGTCTCCCATTGCAACACAACATCAACCTTCGATGGATCTACCGCAATGCCACTACCTGAAATCACATGACCAAGAAAACTAACCTCTTTCAACCAAAATTCACACTTGGACAGCTTTGCATACAACTTCTTCTCTTTCAAATTCTGCAATACTACTCTTAAATGTTCAACATGCTCTTCTTATGACTTAGAGTAAATCAAAATATCATCAATGAACACCACTACGAACCGATCCAAATAAGTATGAAAGATACGATTCATATATTTCAAGAATACTCCCGGTGCATTAGTAACACCGAAAGGCATCACCGAATACTCGTAATGTCCATAATGCATTCTGAAAGCCGTCTTCTGAATATCTTCATCCTTTACTTTAATCTGATGGTAACCCGACCTCAAATCAATCTTACTAAACACACGAGCATCCACTAATTGGTCCATCAAGTCATCTATTCTTGGAAGTGGATACTTGTTCTTAATCGTCACCTTATTCAACTGTTTATAATCAACACAAAGCCTCATACTTCCATCTTTCTTCTTCACTAACAACACTGGAGCACCCCACGGTGATACACTTGGTCTTACAAACCTCTTCTCAAGTAACTCTTCCAATTGCTTTTTTAACTCTGACAATTCAGACGCAGACATCCTGTATGGTGCCATAGACACGGGTCTGGTACCAGGTACAAGATCAATTGCAAATTTAACTCCCCTCTCTGGTGGTACATCAGGAATCTCATCAAGGAAAACTTCAGGAAATTCACACACCACCTGAAATTCCTCAATTATAGCTTGAGTCTCTACAGATAGCGATGCCATCAACGAAAACATTTGTGCTTCCTCTTGCATCAACTTCCTCAACTGTCTAGCAGACAACAAACCATCTTCCTCTTCTTCAGGAGTAGAAAACTTCACCGACTTGTCATAACAGTTAATATGAACACAATTATGCTCTAACCAGTTGATACCCAGAATTACATCCAAACCTCTTAACGGTAAACAAACCAAATCAACAACAAAGTCTCTGTCGAAGGTCGACAAGGGACACTTCAAACACACAAAATAAGTAGTCACCGAAACCCTTGGCTGGAGTATCGACGACCATTTCTCCTTTCAAAGAAGACAACACAAGACCCAATCTTTTAACACAATCAGCAGCAATAAAACAATGCGTAGCACCAGTATTAATAATAGTAATTAAAGGAGTACTATTAATGAAACATGTACCTCTAATAAGTCTGTCCTCAGCAGCTGTCTGATCCTCAACCAAAGCAAACACTTTACTACTTGACTGAGCCCTCTTCGGTTTAGGACACTGGCTACCAATGTGCCCTTCTTCTTTACAGTTGAAACAAACCACATTCTTGTGCTCACACTCAGATACAACATGTTCATTCTTGCCACAATGGAAACACCTCTTCACTTCAGTAGTGCACACGTTACTCCCGTGTCCAAGTTTCCCACACTTAAAATAAATCACACCAGCAGGAGCATCTCCCCCACTAGTCCTCTGTCCATGAACAACTCTCTGTCTACCCTTACCAGCTGGGGAATCATAAGGTTTACCACGATTTTGTGGGTGTTTACCCCTCTTCTCACTAATAATCTTGTAATGAGCATTATTGTCTTCCTCATAAATCCTGCAACTATCAACCAAATCAGCAAAGACACAGTTTTCTGATATCCAACTACTTTCTTAACCTCCAGGCGCAACCCGTTCTCAAACTTAATACACTTTGAAAACTCAGCATTTTCCTCAGCGTAATGCGGATAAAACTTGACCAACTCAGCAAACTTGGCAGCATACTCAACAACAGACATACTTCCTTGCTTCAGCTCAAGGAACTCAATTTCCTTCTTACCACAGACATCTTCAGGAAAATACTTTCTCAAAAACTCTCTACGGAACACATCCCAAGTGACATTCTCACCTACAGCTTCCAATTCCTGACAAGTCTCTAGCCACCAGTCATCAGCCTCGACTGCTACCATATGAGTCCCATAACGAACCTTCTGCACTAGAGTGCAGTCCATCACGCGAAATATTCTCTCTATCTCCTTCAACCATTCCAATGCTCCGTCAGGATCATACTTTCCCTTGAACGTAGGTGGATTCTCTCTTTGGAAAGTCGCCAAGCTACGAGATCCAGCATTCTCGTCAGCATTCGGCTGATTTTCCATCGCATGAGCCATTGCTTCTAGAGCAGTAGCAAGAGCATCATCATTCCTTCCATCCATCACTATTTCTCACTACAACATAAACAATGATTAGAACTCAACAATACTCAATTGTTAGGAAACTACGACTCGACGACAAGGTCGGACCAACCTTTTGCTCTGCTACCAACTTTGTAACACCCCAATTCTACCCCAAGCAATTATGCAAGATAAATCAGAGTTATAAAATTTCAATCATACAAATGAATCGGGACGTCACAAATTCTTCTAACAAATTCATTGCATTCGTCATGGATATATAACACTTTTTCAAACATCGGATGAACCATCAACATAACATCTTTAATCAAATAAATCAACATCTACACAGCGGAATTCTTAGTAATATCTCCAAAAGAAACAACAACTTCTAAACATCTCATATTTAATAATAGTCAATTTAAAGTTCAACAACTGAAAATCAAAAACAACAAGCTTTCATCCCCCCGAGTGTTATATATCAGAGCAATGACACTGACTCGAACTATTGAAGGTATAAAACCTTCACTCTTGATTACCTGCACGTTACCAACATAGGGGCAACATTCAAATAGAAGGAGTGAAATATCTAACAATATAATAAAGTGCATGATAATTAATATATTAAATTAGATCAACAACATCCCCACTTCTCATCTCATAATCAACGATAATCTCAACGATAATATTCATTCATCAACATCAAAATACACTTCTTTATGAAATCAAATAATGTGACTCAAAACTATGCAAATGCGTGTGGTACCATTGGAGCAGAACTCCCATCTCAAAAATTTTCCAATTAATAGAGGCATTAACAAGGCATAACCTTCATCTCAAAATTTGCCAATCCAGGCCATCTCAATGAGCATAAGCTCCATCTCAGAAATGCAATGTATGCGACACAACCATAAATGTAATGGTAACACCCAAGTTAACAACATCTCAAATCATCTCAACACATCTCAAATTATCATCTCAAAACACATCTCAAATAATCAAAATAATTCATCAAACTTCATTTATTTATAAATCATCAAACATCGTTTATTTATAAATCATCAAACATCATTTATTTATTAATAAATTCTCATTTATAACTCAGCAGTATTTTAATTCCACAGTAAATCAACATTGTCATTTTGTAACTCTAAAGTCAAGATCGTCATCATCCTACTATTATAGCTCAAACAACAGCTTCTAAGCATCTAACGTTCATCGCTTTGCACAAAACAACGCAAGGGCCATCCAACTTCTGACCATGCAACCTCTAACCAACGTTATCTCTAAATACACAACTTCTAATGACGTAACCTCTGATCAGATGCAAATTCTGACTACTATAACTTCTGACTAATGCAACCTCTGATCAGATGCAACTTCTGATCATCACATCTTCTGACCACCCATCTTCTGACCAGGTACAACTTCTGATCATCACATCTTCTGACTAATGCCATCTTCTGACTAGTGCAACTTCTGAATCATCACATCTTCTGACTAACCACATCTTCTGACCCATACAACTCCTAGCGTCAAAACTTCTATTTTCTAGTAATTCAACGCAGCTTCTGTCATCAGAATTTCTACCTTTCACTAGGCCACACAACTTCTAACACCTACGTCTAGCATCAGAACTCCTATTTTCTGTACTGCAATATTTCTACATTTCTTCTTCCCCGTTATCATTGTAGATTCATACATAAAGCCTTAAACCTAATCTAATCGTGACAATTTATCACCCATAAATTACCTTATAATTCTACAGCAATTAAACAACATCAAGACATTATTATTCATCCAAAAATTCATAGATTCTTATCACTCAACAATCATATATTTTCAATTCAAGAACAAGACAACAATCACCTCTAACCCCACATATCAATCATCATAAACTCAATTATAGAGTCAGAACCTCACTCTTACCTTGGATTGAAGGTTGCTCTACAATATTCCGGTTTGATTCTCGTTCTTGCCGTTTTCCACTTTCTCTAGCAGCTTGCACGTTCTTCCAAATCCTTATTTCTTTCTATTGCTTCTTTCTTCCTATTCCTTCTAACAAATAATAACATAACCCTATTATTCTATTATTCTATTATTCCTTATTGGGATTAAAACCAACACACCCCCTTATTACTTCTACTCTCTCAAAATAAGCCCACATTAAAAAATATTACACTTTTAATATTATTTCACCACATAATATTATATCTCTAATATCATTTCTCCACTTAATAAAACAAATCCAATTAATTATAACACATCTTCATAAATATTCCAAAAATAATTTAATTAAATAATTAATTAAATTACGGGCGTTACAGTCATCTTCAACCTCCAGCCAACGTGAATTGCAGGTTTCTCAAACTGTAAAATCAGAAGCTCAGACCTATGCCATTTGCTTCGTCTCTTAAAGACGAAGACAACCACACTCTCGCGGCAAATTTATATAAACTGTAGCTCAAGCAATTTGGAAGGAAAGTTTTGAAAAGGGATTAGAAATTTTATGGTCAAAACGTATTTCTAGTAAAAAGCAAGTCTTGCGACTAGAACCCGGGCAATGAGAGCATCACAATGATATCAAAGTTTTGAAGAATTGATGAAGGAATCTGCCTATTGAAGCTGAGTTGCAGAGCTCTAAAACTGGACTTCTATGGAGCAATATAGGGCACGATTTTTGAATGTAATTATATGGTCAGCTTCAAGGATGATCAAGGAAGGTGAATTGATGAAAAAATTGGATTGAAAAGGCTTGTATATGGATTTCTAAGTTGCTAAAATTCCGAGTTATGGAACAAGTTTGGCAGGGTGTTTCTGGCTATCCAAGCTTGAGAAAATGAATGGGATAGTTCATGTATTTATAGGAGAAGCAAATGGGATCAAAAGGAAGAGTGAATGATGCATTTTGGAGGGAATTCTTGCAAACCTGATGCACGAGTGA
This sequence comes from Vicia faba, assembly GCA_948472305.1. NCBI lineage: Eukaryota > Viridiplantae > Streptophyta > Magnoliopsida > Fabales > Fabaceae > Vicia > Vicia faba. The sequence goes on along the minus strand of OX451741.1, from coordinate 330,180,769 downwards.
AGTGTGATCTAATTTTAAACAAAACTCATCCAATCCTTGCGTTTTGAGGTGCTAAACACTTCTGGAAAGTTTGTTAATCAACTTTAAACCAAAAACGCGTATAAATATTGTGATTAGAGGACACATTATGGATTTCAAAATTCTGATTTGGTGAGAAATTCAGTTCCAAGTTACCAATTTCAAAACAATGGCATTTTCAACTCAAGGGGTCTTAGGGCATGATTCTTGATGCTTCAGAAAGATGAGGTTGCAATCTTTTCAATGCAAAAAGAATGGAATCAAATGGGTTCTTGAGCTGAAATTTATGTTGAGTCAAAGTTGGAGAAAAAAATGTTGACTTTCCATACTTAGAAATATTTCAAATTTTCCTTCAAAAGTAACCTATAATGTCATGCATCCAAACATAGCCTTCCACTTGGAATTTGCTCTTGACCAAAAGAAATGGCATGAAGTAGTTATCTTGAATGACATTTTGAAACTTCAACCATTCAAAATCTCCAAAAATTGAGGATGTTATGACTTGTTGAAGTTGACAAAATTTTCATAAAATGACTTATAATCTTTTGTATCCTTAAGGCAACTTCCATCCATTTTCTCACCTTGAACATAAAAGAAGGGATAAAGTTCACATCTTAAAGATAATTATCGAAAACAAATGGGATCAAGGTGATAAAAATTAACCAAGTTATGATCATTTGAAGTCACACATAGGAAAATGGGGGTTCATCTGGAGGACTTGTAATCTTTCTTCTTCATCAAGTTTCTTCCACATGAAATCTCCTTGGAACTTTTGAAGTGATTTGTTGATAACCATTTGAAGAGAAGGATGTCTTTGGAATCACTCAAAAATACCAAAAGATGAGCAAGATATACTCGTTTGAAGTTCAAAACCCTAGCTCCTAGATTAAGAAACATGCCTTGAGGAACTTTGACAATTTTGAACAAAATTCTTGTACCAAAACAAATGCTTTGTAAATATAAGTTGTTGTGGATGATAATGAGAACTCATAGAAACCACAACCACTTCCATATCTTAAGAATTGAGATAAACATGCACTTGTGACCAAAAGGAATAAAATCTTGTCCAAACATGACTATTTTTTCAATCAACCCCTTGTACTTTTTGGATCAAATTTGATAATCTTGAGATATGGTGAACCAAAATAAGCTTTCCATGCCATTTCCTCCAAAACAACTTCAATGGTGAGGCTTGAACTTATCAAGCTTTATTGACTAGGGCATGGAAATAAACTCATGAACCCATGGGGAAACTTGTTAAATCAAATTGCCTTTACCTACATGGATAACAAGCAAGACAAACCAATGATGCATTTTATTAATTAAAAGAATAAATCAAGACAAAAAAATATTCATGACCATAAAAGAACACAAGTCAAGGTGCTTGGTGATTCCTCAAAGTGCAAAGCTAAATATAGGAAGGGGAACAAGGAATCCTAATGTGATCTTATTGTAATGGAATCAACATGGTATGATGAAGGGATCTTAGGGGAAAAAATTGGGGTACAACACATATCATTAACATATACCTCAATTTACTTGTGCATCAGATCATGGAATATGGTTGTCATAGCCCTCTGGCACATTGCACCAATGTTCTTCAACCCGAAAGGCATCACTTTGTAACAGAATGTTCCCCAGGGTGTGATAAACGTTGTTTTTTCCATGTCCTCAAGAGCCATCCTTATTTGATTATACCCGGAAAATCCGTCCATGAACGAGAAAACTTTGAATTTTGCTGTGCTATCCACTAACATATAAATGTGTGGAAATGGAAAATCATCTTTTAGACTAGCTTTATTTAGATCTCTGTAATCTACGCACATGAGAACTTTTCCGTCTTTCTTCGGTACTGGGACAATATTGGCAATTCACTGAGGGTACACTAATGTCACAAAAAAACTGACATTAATCTGCTTTAGAACTTCTTCTTTGATCTTCACTGCTATATCTGGGTGAGTTCTTTGCAACTTCTGTTTGATTGGCAGGCACTATGGCTTCAGCGGCAAACGGTGCTCTACAATATTTGTATCTAGACCAGGAATATCTTGATAAGACCAAGAAAAAATATCCACATACTCTTTCAACATCTCGATCAACCTGCTCTTTGCATCAGGATGCAGTAATGCTCCAATCTTGACTTCCTTCGGATCTTCTTCTGAACCCAAATTGATTACTTCCAATGGCTCTTTATATGGCTGAATGGAATTATCCTCACGCTCAAGCAACCATGAGACCTCTTCTGGAATCTCATCATAGTCTTCTTCTTCGGCCCCATACACAGGACATTCAAAGTTGGGAGAGGGTGCAGGGTCATTGTATTCAACTAGTTTTTTAATTAATTTGCACATATGATTTATGATTGCTTTTAGAAACAGTCACATATAACAAGTGATTATTTAAAGTTGGGAGAGGGTGCAGGGTCATTAAATTTCAGTTATTATTTATTTTTGAAAGGTTTTTTATGGTTACCATTTTTCCAAGAAAAAGCAGAAAATAAAGACACAATTTGGGAAACAAAGACAACTTTTATTATTGATTTAAAAATCACAGCATACCGCTAAGCCCGTAGAATATCAATACTTTCACGTTGGGCAGAGTGAAAGCTTTTCAAAAAGATTAACAAAAAAAAATTACTATGAAACATGTATGCAAGAGGGAACATCAATGGTGATCCAGTTATGAACCCTAACTTCGTGTGTTGTACCCCAAAATCTTCCCTCTCACTTATCAAGAATTTGCTCACAAGATCTCCTTTGGCTCAAGACTGCAGTAGGGTTGATCAGCTCAAGACACCTCCTTAAGCACTGATGACCAAAATTAGGGCTTGAGTTCGCACAAGGATATTTGAACTTCCAATTCCCCATTTTACTTTCATGGATCATTATGGACCCTCAAGATTACTCATGTCAAGTTTCAAGCTTTGAATCACACTTTTGCTAAGTAAATTGAGCAGTTGACCTAAAAATCAGCTGTATTGGGGAAAAAGACAACTATGGCCAATTTACAGTCAAACTTCTTAATTTTTGATCGACATCAACATTTTCAACTTATATGTATCATTTGATCAAGTTTTTACCACAACTCCTCAAGAAATTTGATCAAAATTAGGGTTTTGACTGGGAAAGGGAAAGTTCTGATTTCTGACCTAGCAAATGGTTAATTGATTTAAGGAATGATATCAAGAGTCGAGTCACATTATTTTGACCTAATGAAATGGTTCAAAACATTGCAAGTCCATTGAATTGACAGATGAATTTTGCAGTCAACTGATGAAAAGTCAATTGTATCCTGAAAAGTCAAACTTTGACTTTTTGGTCAAATTCAAGTGCCAAAGATCACAATTCATCAAAACACGTCAAAATATGAAACTTATTCATCAAGAAATCAAAAAGTCAAGATTTCATTTTGAAAAGTCAAAATTTCTAAACTTAGAAATTTTTCTAAGTGTTGGAAATTTCATGTTTTTCATAACTTTGAGCAAACTTTTCACTATGATGCAAGATGATTCAAGAGAAAATTCCAACATGAAAGTTGTAGATCTCCATGAAATATACAACTTTTCTTCACACAACTACTTCCATAAATTCTTGGATCTCAAGTTATAATTTTATGAACATGTGGTCATGAAACTAAACACTTAGTGAAATTTTGCCGTAAATTGGCCAGGATTTTGACCTAACTTCATGACACTTTTTCATATTGTTCCAAGGGGAATATTCAAAAGAAATTCAAAGATGGGTTGTAGAGCACATTGCAAGATTTCAAAAAATGTTCAAGAACTCCTTGAGATCATTCTTGAGTAGGGAGAATATAAGAGATGAAGTTAGGGTTTTATCACTTGAATTACAAGTCATTTTTGATTAACACATGAACCAAGTCTATGCTAGGATACATAATACTTGCTTTGCAGGCCTCAAACTTGTTTGTCACTCCATAATTAAATGTTTACTCAGCTGTTAGGGCTTTGATCCAAGCAATTGAGATATTATCCAAGTTGCATTTCCATTAATGGCACAAAGTTAACATTGCCATTCTTATAAAGCAAGCTTTTTGCATAAAGTTCATTCTTGAGCCTCTAACTTGTTCCCTCTGATCAAACTCCATCCACAAAGTCAGAAGCAAGCTTGTTTAAAGCATAAACACTCTATGAACCAAGTACAAGGCATGTAAACTTGTTTTGTCAAAAAATCACATGTTGAACTTAAACATGTAAATTTGAATTCTGATTAACTAGAGCACTCCAAACTCGTTGCTTATAAATAGAGTCACTATTTATGAGCTAAAAAATGAGTTTTTTAACACCCTGAAACACTCCCAAATTCCCTCTAGCCAGAACTACGCATAAGAGACCCGCTAGGTTGACACACCTAGGCAAAACAAGGGCATCCCGTCGAACCAAAAAGGTTAGGGAAAAATTAGGGATAAAACAAAAAAATATGTACACCCGACAAGCTGGAAACTCGAAAGGGCGACTTGGGATAAAAAGGGTATCCTAGTGGACTGATAACCCGATAGGGCGGTCCAGGAAAAAGTTAGGGAATTAAAGCGTATGACTATGTCCCGTTGGATCACCTGATAGACAAACTTTGGCTTTAACTTACAAACTCAGAGGTTCTGATCAATTCAATCATCTTCGGATGAGGCAACAAATAGACAAGATGCTCTGAGGTACGAAGGCTATAGCAGAATGGGACCCCCATGGGATTATTGCACCTAGATATCTTTTCTTTGTATCAAAATTTTCATTTTTTTACGACAGTATTATCTTACTAGAATATTTGTCTCATTGTACAAAAATACTTACTCAAAGTCAATACAAACACATCCCTTTGAAAGTACAAAACTATCTGTTTTTCTTTATTCTTGTGTTTTGTTTACAAAAATGTCCAATGATTCATTTTTGAACATATGCATTTGAACATAATTACTGTTTACAAATGAACAAAATAAAAAGACAATCACTGATGGCTTTAAGAGATAGGGAAATCTCTCTAAGTTATTTCCATAAAATCCCCCGCAGTGTGAAGTTTAATCCCCAGCAGAACAGAGCTTCCAGTTATCAATCCCCAGTGGAAGTCGTCAAATTTCTCAGGATTCCCCAATAGGATTTTACAAGCAGTACACAACATCTCCCTTACAACAAAGTTTATTTCTCCAAGAAAAAAAATCATAAACACTTAGACTTCGAAACATAAAAACTTATACTCATTATCCTCAGCAGCAGTCAGGGATTTATTTTCCCTAATCCAATAGTAGTGTGGCAGATTAGCTTGCATGCACATACATCGCATCCATATATCATAAACATTGATAACGTAAATGCATTATACCATGCATTTCATACAACATAACATTATATATTAGCTAACATTTTACCCTTTTCAGGATAAGATTAATCAACAACTACCATTAATAATGTTCAAAGTTTTCAGATACAGTTCAGATACGCTACAGACACGGATGCCATTCTGATACTCATTCAGATTCAACTCTCAGATACAGTTCAGATACGCTCCAGACATGGATGCCATTCTGATACTCATTCAGATTCAACTCTCAGATACGCTCTAGACACGGATGCCATCCTGATACTCATTCAAATTCAACTTTCAGATACAGTTTAGAAATGCTCTAGACACGGATGCCATCCTAACACTCATTCAGATTCAGTGTTCAGATAAACTCCAAACACGGATGCCATCCTGAAACTCATTCAACTCTCAGATACAGTTCAGATACGCTCCAGAAACAGATGCCATTGTGATACTCATTCAGATTCAACTCTCAGACATAGTTCAGATACGCTCCAGACACAGACACCATTCTGATACTCATTCTTCTAGCTTACAAATTACAATTCAGTAATCACTTTTTGGATGGAATCTAAAATCCCATCTACAACAACTTTCTATCATCTCTCCAAATGGCATCTTTAAGCCCATTCCCTCTACCATCACATCACCGAGTGCAAATTTCTGGGCACTCTAGTGTCCAATCATCTTCCACCTTCGAGTCATGAATGGAAAAACTCGCCAGTCTAACTCTTTAGGTTTAAGAAGATTGAATAGGGGAAACTGTTGTACCCCAAAATTTGCCCTCTCACTTATCAAGAATTTTCTCACAAGATCTCCTTTGGCTCAAGACTGCACTAGGGTTGATCAGCTCAAGACACCTCCTTAAACACTGATGACCAAAATTAGGGTTGGAGTTTGCACAAGGATATTTGAACTTACAATGCCCCATTTTAATTTCATGGATCGTTATGGACCCTCAAGATTACTCATGTCAAGTTTCAAGATTTGAATCACACTTTTGCTCAGTCAATTGAGCAGTTGATTTAAAAATCAACTGTACTGGGGAAAAAGTCAACTATGGCCAATTTACAGTCAAAATTCTTAATTTTTGATCCACATAAACACTTTAAACTTATATGTATCATTTGATCAAGTTTGGACCACAACTCCTTGAGAAATTTGATCAAATCTCCAAAAGGGCAAAATGGTAAAAATTAGGGTTTTGATTGGGAAAGGGCAATTTCTGATTTTTGACCTAGCAAATGGTCAATTGATTTAAGGCATGATCTCAAGAGTCTAATTTCATAATTTTGACCTAATGACATGGTTCAAAACATTGCAAGTCCATTGAATTGACATATGAATTTTGCAGCCAACTAATCAAAAGTCAATTATATACTAAAAAGTCAAACTTTAACTTTTTGGTCAAATTCAAGTGCCAAAGATCACAATTCATAAAAACATGTCAAAATATAAAACTTATTTTGCCCCATTCTAAGTGTTGGAAATTTCATGTTATTTCATAACTTTGAGCAAAATTTTCACCATGATGCAAGATGATTCAAGAGAACTTCCAACATGAAAGTTGTAGATCTCCATGAAATCTAAAACTTTGATTTACACAACTCCTTCCAAAAATGGTTGGATCTCAAGTTATAATTTTGTGAACATGTGGTCATGAAACTAAACACTTAGTGAAATTTTGCCCTAATTTGGCCAGGATTTTGACCTAACTTCATGATACTTTTTCATATAGTTCAAAGGGGAATCTTCAAAAGAATTTCAAATATGGTTTATAGAGCACATTGCAATCTTTCCAAAATGTAAAAGAACTCCTTGAGATCATTCTTGAGCAGGGAGAATCAGAGAGATGAAGTTAGGGTTTTATGACTTGAATTACAAGTCATTTTTGATGAACACATGAACCAAGTCCATGCTAGGCTGCATAATCCTTGCTTTGCAGGCCTCAAACTTGTTTGTCAGTCGATAATTAAATGCTTACATAACTGTTAGGGCTTTGATCCAAGCAATTGAACTATTATCCAAGTTGTATTTCCATTAATGACACAAAGTTAACATTGCCATTCTTGTAAAGCAAGATTTTTGCATAAAGTTCATTCTTGAGCCTCTAACTTGTTCCCTATGATCACACTCCATTCACAAAGTAAGAAGCAAGCTTGTTTAAAGCATAACCACTCTATGAACCAAGTACAAGGCATGGAAACTTGTTTTGTCAAAAAATCACATGTTGAACTTAAACATGTAAATTTGAATTCTAATCAACTAGAGCACTCCAAACTTGTTGCTTATAAATAGAGTCACTATTTGTGAGCTAAAGAACGAGTTTTTTAACACCCTGAAACACTCCCAAATTCCCTCTAGCCCGAAATTGCACAAAAAACTCCATTGATACACAGTTCTGACCTTAAACTTGTATCTCTCATTTCCCTCTTGCGTTTTCCTTCAAATTCATTCCTAAAGCTTGCTTACATCAAATACAACTCATCCCCATCCTTATTCCAGAACTGTAACACCATTAAACATAACCTTCATAACCAAAAAACAGAGTCTGCAACTTGACGTCTCTAGGCCATTTCAGCCACTCTTAACTCAAGTAAACCATTGCATTAGCTTACTAGGGACCTGAGGAAGCTAGCCTAATCATCACCACTACCTGAAACAAGCTCAAATCCATTTCACGATTTCCAGTTTTGAGGTATTTTTCTTGAACTTCTATCTTCATATTTAGGCATTGTTAGGCTTGCATTTGTGAAGATAAAATGTAGACATCATTTCCCTGAAACTATACATGTCTATAGATTTCATTTATTTTGATTGAGCTAGGAGAATTTTGAGTTTGAACTTTCTGAAATATTTAGGTCAAAATTTGGTACTTTTAGAAATTCTCATTCATCTTTGATTTATAGCTTATGATATTTATATGGTTGGATTTGTGTGACAAAATGGAGCAATTTTCATGTTTACATTTTTGCAATGGTTGAGAAATGAGCAAGTTACATATCCTTTGGCTGGAGGTTGAAGATGAAGTCTAACCAGGGTGCATTTTGTGTTATCTATTTATCCTTTCATAGAAGTTAACAGATGTATCACCACCAAAGTGGTTAAAGCGCGCGACTGTCACCCTTAGGTCCTGGGTTCAAGTCCCAGCGTGACCTTTTGCATTTTTTCACTTATTATTTTGGACATTTTTGTGCCTTTTTTGCAGCGCCTGGGCCCTTATATTGGGCCTTCCATTTTTGCTGACTTCTAACCCCAGTTTCACTTTTGCCCCCCCTGGCCAATTATTTTCTTTATTTCATTTTCTTTTTTTATTTTATTTTCATTTCATATTTATTTTTATTATTTTAACTATTATTATGATTATTTTTTATTAATAAAAATCCAAAAATCTTTTTATTTATTATTTACACTTATATATTTTATTTTATTTTTTCTTGTAAAAAACAAAAAGACTAAAAATACTTTCTTAAAAAGATTAATTTACTTTTTATTAATAAATATTTAGACATAGGTTTAATTATCTATTTTCTTAGTTAAGATTAATTTAGAACTTAGGATTATTTTGATTAATTAATTTATATATTACTTTTATTTAACTTAAAAACTTTTCATAAAAACCCTAAAAAACATTTTTTAACTTAATTTCCCTCCAAATTATTTTAGGTTTAGATTTTATTTATTTTTCATTAATCATCTCACTTAATTAAGTCAAAACCCTTTCATAAAAAAACAAACAAAAATCATATTTCTTTACATTTATATTCTTGCATTTTTTATCTTTATTTTTGTACATTTGTTCAATTTCAATATGGTTGTAATATTATTTAGGTTTAATTTCTTGCAATATTCCCCATTTGTAAATTTGTATACCCCCTCCCCTAAATGATGTAGTAGAATAGTAATATTAAATTTTGCAATTTATCGATTTATATACAAAATGCTAGTAATTATGGTTTTTATGGAAAGACTAAAATCAATCAATTAGAAAACCTTAATTAAAGACAAAATCAAGAATGAAAATAATACACTTGCACACAAACACCCCTAGGGTAAAATCCACTTGGTTGCCTTACTAAATGACCATATTACACATGTGAGGTATCTTAGCAAAAACAAGCAAATACAAGATCATAGTCCCTCGATGACGCTATCTAAGTTACCTTTCAAATGATCTTAGTCCCTAAAAGAGAATGCTAAGATACCTTGCAACATTTCTAATCATGGTTATACGATGACCCACGCCCGTCCCGTTTACATCCAAAGATAGGGTTACTTACCAAATCAATGGTAAGATAAAAATGTCAAAGGAAAAGGAAAATTAACAAGAAATACTTTTGAGTAGGTAGAATGCTCCTAATTACTTGCTCAATTTCAAACAAACATCCTTGATATTTTCAAAACAATCACCTACACTTTCAAACATCTTACAAAATTGAAAACATTTTTCAAAAGATCAAACATCTTTGTATACATTCTTACAAACAAGAATCATTGCAAAGATTTCCTAAACAATGGCCTCTTTACAAAATAATTTCAAAAACCACACAAAGCACAATTTCAAACAAAAGCAAGTGATCTAGAAAGTAACTAAGAGCCCATGGAAAACCATGGATGAAAAGGATGCTAATACCTTCCCTTTTCTTAATCTACCCCCCGAACTCAAGAAATAATCTCATAGGTCATTCCTTTGCTTTTTCACCTTTCCTTTTGGATAAAAGAAAACTCGGTGGCGACTCTTGCTAACCACAACATTTGTGATCAAATGCAAAACCTTTAAGTCAGTTCTCCCACCGTATCACAAAACTGGCGACTCTGCTGGGGAAAATTCTAAAAGTAGGGTTACCTTAGGGTTAGATCACATTTACTTGCTTGCATTATTTGACTTGTATGCTTTACATTATGGTTCTTTGTTTGGGTTTGAATCCTCTACCCGGATTTGGGATACATTACAGGTAAGTAGCAATACATTATGGAAACTGTGCGGGGTATAGCCACATGGTCTAAGCAATAACTATGTTAGTGAGACATATTTGTGGGTACCGGTAGCCTTTGAGTTAATCAAATAGAATACGGGGCTTCTGAGTGAAGTCATGAATCACTAATGAACTTTTAGAACCTTTACTTGACCAACTTGGCCTTTAGGATGTAGTGAGATAATCGACTTTGGTGCAGTCCGAAGTTGGTAGATACTCGATACTACACTCATTGAGGTTTCATTTCTTGGGATATTTCGGTCGTCGTTAAAGAGGCTTGTGCTGAATCAATGACCAAGGAAACATGCCAGTGATATTGAGCTCCTTAGAACCCGGTTACTATTACTAGGACAGGTTGAGCCAACTAAACTTCAAGAGGGTACTTACCTATGAGACTCCATGCAAGCCTAAACCTAAGGACTTGTTTGCTTTGTTTTTATATACATACTTGTACATAACATCATGAACATCATAACATCATACACATTCACTAACCATTTCAAGGATCTTGGGATTTATCTTTGTTCTTATTTTGTAGGACATGGATTCTCTTCGCAGGAAAACTGTTCAAGTAAACCTTGTAAGGGTCCCTCCACAACTTAAGGAGCTAGCCTAAAGGATTCTTGAAAACTCTCCATTCACCGAGAGACATGGTCGCCTACTCAACTTGGTCACCTCCAACACAGATGAGGACATGATGAAGGTGCTCTTTCAGTTCTTTGACCCCTTACACCATTGCTTTACATTTCCCGACTATCAACTTGTGCCTACTTTGGAAGAATTCTCCCGACTCTTGAGAATTTGCATTCTCAATCAACTACCTTTCAACGGTACGTAAAGAGACCCAAAGCCAGAAGAGATTGCTCAAGCTCTACACTTGCACTCATCTGATGTCACTACTCATTGGGAAACAAGGAGTGATGTCAAAAGTTTCCTATCAAAGTTCTTGTTCGAGAAAGCCCAAAAGTGTTGGAACTCCTTGGATTTGCAAGCATTTTAGGAAATTGTGGCTCTCCTCATCTATGGGATGGTTTTGTTTCCAAATCCTGACCAACTCATAGATGCGAACACCGTCAAAATTTTCATGTCTCGTAACCCGGTTCCTACATTGCTATGGGACATCCTACACTCTTTTCACACCCTCACTATGAGGAAAAGAAGTGTCCTTATGTGTTGTACCCCTCTCTTGGAAAGATCGTTTATTTCGCATCTTCCCCAATCTGTATTAAGGAACGATTAAGGTTCAAGGTGGTCACAAAGGTTGATGACGCTCAAACATTCAGACATTCATTGGTGCTCCCGATCCTTAGAGAATGTTACTATTGTTGATCGTTGTGGAGAATTCCCTAATGTCCCTTTACTTGGCATTAGGGGAGGTATCACCTACAACCCCTGTTTAGCTTTAAGACAATTTGGTTATGCTCGAAGGGATGGCATGCATGAGATGCTGATTCAAGGTTTGGTATTTGACTACGACAACAATGATCAAGGTCTTCGCCAGAGATTTATCCGAGCTCGGAGGATGTTGAACAAGGTAGATAGCAAGAATTTGGGGCATAAAAATTCCATCCCTCTTGAGCCTTACCTCAAATGGGTACGAACTCGTGCTCAAAATCTTATGATGCCTTATCCCTCCATTCTCCCGGTAATCATCGAGCCTGTCATGGAAGGATATGTTCCATATACTATCCTACATCCTGACATGCCCACCTCTCTTGAAGACCTACAAAGGGATTGAATACAACTCAAGGGGGAGCGAGATACTTTCGAAGCCCAATTTTACGCAAGCGAGAAGAAGGTTTTGGAACTCACTAGGCTACTTCATGAGGAGCAAACTCTGAATGCCTACATTGCACCAAAGAGGATGCATACTACCTTTTTATCTTAGAGTTCTTGTATTATTTTTCCCAAGAAGGCATTTATGTACTCAAGCTTTAATTTATTAATATAATGTGTGTTTCCTTTTTGTATAAAACAAATTTGAATCTTAAAATCCTTGAAATCATTGCATATGAATTTACCATTCATCATAAGATTAGCAGGTTTCTTGCAACAAGTCTCCTCATCTCTCTACTGTTTATTTCAGTAAGATGGATCTCGAGCAAACGGTGAAGGACCTCCAAGCTCAGAATCCACAGTTTCAACAGTTGTTCTTAACTCTAGCTAAAGGACAAGAAGAGTTGAAAACCTTACTGGTTGAGGAGAAGAAAAAGAAGACGAAGAAGATAACCGAAGCTCTAAACATGGGAAGAAGATTCCACGGGCAGACAAGAAGGACCCTAGAGTTTGCAACGACATCCGGTGAGTAAGACAATCAAGATGGGAAGGGAAAGGAAACAGTTGTTCAGTCTTATTCACAAGTGGAAGAGGAAGAAGAAGACTATTCTTAAGAATAATACCCTCCAGCCGACGACAAGTATAAGCATCTAGAAGAGCAGATGAGTGCAATTCAAATCCAAAAAGTGTCTGGATTGGAATTTAAGGAGTTGGGACTGGTATCGGGAATTGTCATTCCTCCAAAATTCAAAGCACCTGTGTTCGCCAAATATGACGGAGTTTCATGCCCTAAAATGAATCTCCGGTCCTATGTGAGGAAAATCCAGCCCCATACCGCTGACAAAGACTTATGGGTACACTTCTTCCAAGACAGTTTGTCTGGAACTCAACTTGATTCATTTTATCAGTTAGAAAGAGCCAATGTTCATAACTGGGAAGATCTTGCTGCAGCTTTTTACAAACAATACCAATACAACGTTGATCTTGCGCCTACCGGTACTCAACTCTAGAGTATGGCCATGGTTTCAAGTGAAGGCTTCAAGGACTATGCGCAAAAATGGAGGGAGTTGGCCAGAAGAGTTCCACCTCCTCTATCTGAAAGATAGTTGGTAGACATGTTTTTAGGCACCTTGTCTGGTGCCTTCTTTAATAACCTAATTGGGAGTTCATCAACAGGTTTTATTGAATTGATATTGACCAGAGAAAGGGTAGAAGCCGGGATAAATAATGGAAATATTCAAAAAGATGCATCTTCTGCTGCTGTAAGGAAGCCATTCATCGAAAAGAAAGAAGTGGTTGATGTATATCCTCAGAGAAATCAAGATAGGGCCGAACGTCGTCCAATGGTTAGGGTTGTTATGATTCCTAAACCTGCGCCTGATCAGCAAAGAAACAACCAACCAAGAATGGAAAGATCAGTCAGACAATTCACCAAAATTAACATGACCCTATCTCAAGTATTGCCACATTTGTTAAGATCCAATATAGTGACCTTGAAAGAAGCTCCAAAGAACCATAATACAACCTTTCCTCACTATCATCCTAATGCCCGCTGTGCATACCACTCTGAAAGTCCCGGCCATGACACTAATAACTGTTGGGTTCTAAAGAACAAAGTACAAGACCTCCTTGAAGCCAAAGAGATTGAATTCGATGCGCCAGAAAAGCCCAATGTCATTTCTGCCCCTATGTCCATACATGGCTAGACTACCAACGCCATTGAGGAAGATATGTTTGTTACTTCAGTTGATGAACTTACGACCCCACTCCTGATTACCAAAAAGAACTTATTGAATGCCAATGTTTTCCCAGACTATGATGAAAGCTGTCATTTTTGTTTGTACTCACCAACCAGCTGTCCTTTGTTAAAAGCAGGCGTTCAGTGCCTAATAGATAACAAGGAAATTTTGTTCGAAAAGACTTCTGTTCCAACAATTTCTTATAATGATGTTTCCATCCTGACCATTTCCGATAACTCTTCCAGGGTCTCTACCAAAAGACCTGTTAGAATTACACCAGTTCCAAACGTAGATCCTTTGATAATTACAATGCCTGGACCAGTCCCGTATTCGTCAGACAAAACCGTACCATGGAATTATGTAGGGGATGTCTACTACCACGGTATCAAGCAAGATTGGCCAGTTTCCGAAGATTCAAATTATGAGAAAGTTGACTCCGATGTCAGTAATATTGCAGGGACTAGCAAGATTACCCAAAGAGGAATGATATTCTCTCTAGAAATTGCTCCCCCAAAAGCAGTTTCTGGACCCGTAATCATTCATATTGTTGTCGCTCCTCCAAAGGCTGTTCCCAGTTCTACAATCATCTCTACTCCAACCGACAAAGCTGATACAACCCCTGTTATCATTCCTACTGACCTTCCTGCTGCCGAGTCAACCAAGACTCAAGGTAAAAGTATTATGATTGAGCCTGTCCGGACAAAGGCATAATCATTGGCCATCCCTAAGACCTCCCGGAAAGAGATGGAGGAAATTCTAAAGATTATAAAAATAAGCGACTACAATATAGTTGAACAACTGGGGCAAACTCCATCCAAAATTTCCATGCTGGCTTTATTACTATGTTCCGAGGCGCATGCAAAGGCCTTGGTAAAATTCCTGTAAACTGCCCATGTACCCCAAGAAACATCTTCCGATCAGTTCCAAGACTGCGTAGCCGGCTTGACTGCAAATAATGGTTTAGGTTTTTCAGATGCTAATTTAACGCCAAGTGGGAGGAAGCATAATGAGGCATTGCATGTCTCAGTGGAATGCAGAGGCACAACTCTGGCTCATGTCTTGGTGGACATTGGCTCGTCTCTAAATGTATTGCCTAAAAAAGCTCTTGATAGGCTTGACTGTGAGGGATTGACATTGAAGCCAAGTAACATAGTAGTGAGAGCCTTTGACGACTCAAAAAGGATGGTGCATGGGGAATTGGATATCCCCACAAAGGTTGGAACCCAAACATTTGATTCAACTTTTTATGTAATGGATATTCGCCCTTCATATTCCTGCTTGCTAGGCCGACCATGGATTTACAATGTTGGCGCTGTTACTTCTACGTTGCACCAAATGCTGAAGTATCCAATTCAAGGGAAAATCATCACCGTTCACGGAGAAGAAAAGTATATGATCAGCCATCTCAATTCCTTCAAATATGTGGAATTAGATGGTGAATTTATTGAAACTCCATTCCAGCACTTTGAAGAAGTCCCACAAGATGTGGCACTAACCAAGGATATGTCTCAAGTTCCCAAGAACACATGGCCTCCACTCAAGATATCGTCTTTGAAGGATGCCAAGGCAGTGATAGAAGAAGGTGGGTGCACTATTTGGGGATAACTCCCAGATATCCCATACAAATCTGACAAGTTTGGTCTGGGTTTCACTTCAGGTGCCCAGAAGGCCGTACGTCATGCTCGTGCCAGAGGACCACCCTTGAAGATCAGCAACCGTAATGTCAATACGGTGGAAGATGATGAAGACAACTATGACCTAGAGGATTGGATTTTCCCAACTATCAGTGGGGGGCTCAGAAACTGGGAGGCTAGAGAATTTATCCCGATCACTTTTATCCCATAGTAATTTGTCTTTGCATTTTGTTGGATCTTTAATATTAAAACAATTCAGACTCTTAAAACCTTGTGTCTTACCCGAGGCACAATGATCCATTTGTAAGGGTTATTATCTCATTTCCATAGGACATCAATGAATCATGGACATTTTTTGCATACAAACTTTGTTCTCATAGTTTTTCTTTTTACACTTTCATTTCTTTCAAAGATAGCTATATCCTTACACACACTCACACTCATAATGCAGGTCTACATCCATTCGTAATCCCATCGATAACGGTTCTGCTATGGCCTTTTGTGACTCTGAAAATCTAATCTACCAAGCCAAAGACGAAGGTGAAGAAGATTGTGAAGTACCAGGGGAACTTTCCAGATTATTAAAACAAGAAGAGAGGACCATTCAGCCCCACGAGGAACTAGGGGACACCATCAACCTAGGTACCGAAGAAGACAAAAGAGAAGTCAGGGTGGGTGCCAATCTGGAACCCAGTGTCAAGGAGCGTCTAATTCAGTTGCTACACGAGTATGTTGAGGTCTTTGCCTGGTCGTATGAAGACATGCCAGGACTTGATGCAGATATTGTGGTGCATCGTCTACCTACAAAAGAGGATTTCCCACCAGTAAAACAAAAAGTCTATCGAATGCGACCAAATATGTCGGAGAAGATTAAAACTGAAGTCATGAAGCAATTCAACGCTGGATTCTTGGCCATCACCTCTTATCTGCAATGGGTTGCCTATGTTGTTCCCGTGCCCAAAAAGGACGACAAAGTACGAATGTGAATGGACTACAGAGATTTGAATATGGCAAGCACTAAGGATGATTTCCCACTCCCCCACATTGATATTTTAGTTGACAATACGACACAACACAAAGTATTTTCCTTCATGGACGGTTTCTCAGGTTATAACCAAATCAAAATGGCGCCTGAGGACATGGACAAGACAACCTTTATCACACAGTGGGGCATGTTATGCTACAAGGTTATGCCGTTCGGACTGAAGAATGCTGGGGCAACCTATCAACGTTCCATGGTAGCTCTATTTCACGACATGATACATCACGAAATAGAGGTCTATGTGGATGACATGATAGCTAGATCTCAAACAGAAGAAGAGAATCTTGATCATTTACAGAAACTGTTTGAGAGGCTAAAGAAGTACAAGCTAAGGTTGAACCCAAATAAATGCACGTTTGGAGTGAGGTCTGGTAAACTCCTAGGCTTTGCTGTCAGCAATAAAGGTATTGAAGTGGATCCTGCAAAGGTGAAAGAAATACAAGAAATGTCTGCTCCTCGTAATGAGAAGGAAGTCAGAGGGTTCTTGGGACGGTTAAACTACATTGCCAGATCATTTCTCACCTAACAACGACTTGTGAACCAATATTCAAATTACTTAAGAAAGATCAAGTAGTCAAATGGAATGGCGAGTGCCAAACTGCTTTCGACAAGATCAAAGAGTACCTACAAGAGCCTCCTGTTTTGATGCCACCACTCGAGGGAAGGCCATTGATCATGTATCTGACTGTTTTGGAAAATTCAATGGGGTGTGTGCTAGGGCAGCATGACGAGTCTGGCCGAAAAGAGCACGCTATTTATTACCTGAGCAAAAAGTTTACTAACTGTGAAAAAAGATATTTACTACTCGAGAAAACTTGTTGTGTTATGGCATGGGCTTCTCGCCGGTTAAGACAGTATATGCTGACCCATACTACCTTGTTTATATCTAAAATGGATCCAATAAAATACATCTTTGAGAAGCCTGCTCTCTCTGGAAGGATAGCGAGATGGCAGATGATCCTGACAGAATATGACATACAATATACTACCTAGAAAGAAATAAAGGGCAGTGTACTAGCTGATCACCTTGCTCACCAAGCTATGGAAGACTACCAGTCCATGAAGTTCGAATTCCCAGATGAAGACATCATGATGGTAAGCGACTGTGAAGAATTCAGGCCATATGACAGACCTGAACAAGGATCCCGATGACCCTTGTTTTTGATGGGCATCTAACGCACTCGGTAATGGTATTGGTGATGTACTCATATCTCCGGAAGGATGTCACACTCCCTTTACAGCAAGAATCTGCTTCAATTGTACAAATAACATGGAGGAATACGAAGCGTGCATCTTTGGTCTCAAAGTTGCCATAAACTTGGGGATCAAATCTTTGAATGTATTCAGAGATTCAGCTTTAGTTATCAGCCAGATCAAAGGGGAATGGGACACCAAACACCCTAACCTTATCCCTTACAAAGAACATGTTTTGACATTGCTCTCACATTTTGAAAAGATTACATTCGAGCATTTCCCGCGAGAAGAAAATCAGCTAGCAGACGCACTAGCCACAACGTCATCTATGTTTAAACTTAAATGGGATAACAAGGCTCCCCAGATCACCATTGAACGAATGGATGAACCAGCTCACTGTCACGAGATTAATACTGAAGAAGTAGTGGACCAGCCCTGGTTTCACAAAGTCAAGAGGTATCTCGAGGCTCAAGAATATCTGGAAGGAGCTCCAGTCAACAATACGAAGTTCTTAAGGAGATTCTCTGCTAAGTACTTCCTTAGTAATGACATTCTTTACAAAAGCAACCATGACTCTGTGTTACTTCCGTGCGTGGACAAGGTTGAAGATGAAAGGATCATGGTTGAGTTACACGAAGGCACTTTTGGCACCCATTCCAGTGGGCATACAATGGCAAAGAAAATCCTACGGGCAGGCTATTACTGGTCTACCATGGAAGCAGATTTCTATCAAAACTCTCGAACTTGCCACAAGTGTTAGATTTATGCTGACAAGGTGCACGTACCTCAGGTTCCTCTGAATATCTTGATGACTCCTTGGCCCTTTGCTATGTGAGGGATTGAATGATTGGGGAAATCAAGCCAACAACCTCCAATGGACACCGCTTCATCTTAGTGGCCACTGACTATTTTACAAAGTGGTGGAGGTAGCTTCTTTGGCTTTCGTTACCAAGAATGTTGTCGCCCGGTTCATCAAGCAGAACCTCATCTGTCGTTACGGTATCCTGGAGAGGATCATTACGGACAATGGTACGAACTTAAACAATACTATGATCACCACCTTGTGCAAGAAATTTAAGATCCAGCATCAACTTTCTTCCCCTTACCGACCGAAGATGAATGGTGTTGTCGAAGCTACAAATAAGAACATTAAAAATATCATACATAAAATGACAGTTACATACAAAGACTGGCATGAGATGATACCGTTCTCTCTCCATAGATATCGTACCATGACTCGCACATCCACTGGGGCAACACCCTATTCTCTGGTATACGGCATGGAGGTTGTCTTGCCTATTAAGGTCCAAATCCCCTCTCTAAGAATTATGAAGGACGCAGAGTTGAATGAAGAAGATTGGATCCAGACTCGGCTTGATCAACTGAACTTGATTGATGAGAAAAGGCTTACTGCTGTCTGCCATGGTCAAATGTAACAAAAACGGATGATCAAGGCTTTAAAAAAAATGTCATACGCCAAGTGTATCAAGTTGGAGATCTGGTGATCAAACGTATCATACTACCGCGAGGTGATCCCAGAGGCAAATGGACTCCTACATATGAAGGACCATATATCATAAACATTGATAACGCGAATGCATTATACCATGCATTTCATACAACAAAACATTATATATTAGCTAACATTTTACCCTTTTCTGGATAAGATTAATCAACAGCTACCATTAACAATGTTCAAAGTTTTCAGATATAGTTCAGATACGCTACAGACACGGATGCCATTCTGATACTCATTCAGATTCAACTCTCAAATACAGTTCAGATACGCTCCAAACATGGATGCCATTCTGATACTCATTCAGATTCAACTCTCAGATACAATTCAGATACGCTCTAGACACGGATGCCATCCTGATACTCATTAAAATTCAGCTTTCAGATACAATTTAGAAACGCTCCAAACACGGATGCCATCCTGACACTCATTCAGATTCAGTGTTCAGATAAGCTCCAGACATGGATGCCATCCTGAAACTCATTCAACTCTCAGATAAAGTTCAAATACGCTCCAGAAACATATGCCATTGTGATACTCATTCAGATTCAACTCTCAGACATAGTTCAGATACGCTCCAAACACGGACGCCATTCTGATACTCATTCTTCCAGCTTACAAATTACAATTCAGTAATCAATTTTTGGATGGAATCTACAAGGCCATCTCTAACAACTTTCTATCATCTCTCCAAATGGCATCTTTAAGCCCATTCCCTCTACCAACACATCACCGAGTGCAAATTTCTGGGCACTCTAGTGTCCAATCATCTTCCACCTTCGAGTCACGAATGGAAAAACTCGCCAGTCTAACTCTTCAGGTTTAAGAAGATTGAACAGGGGAAACTGTTGTACCCTAAAATTTTCCCTTTCACTTATCATGAATTTTATCACAAGATCTCCTTTGGCTCAAGACTACACTAGGGTTGATCAGCTCAAGACACCTCCTTAAACACTGATGACCAAAATTAAGGTTTGAGTTTGCACAAGGATATTTGAACTTACAATGCCCCATTTTAATTTCATGGATCATTATGGACCCTTAATATTACTCATGTCAAGTTTCAAGCTTTGAATCACACTTTTGCTCAGTCAATTGAGTAGTTGATCTAAAAATCAACTATATTGGGGAAAAAGTCAACTATGGCCAATTTACAGTCAAAATTCTTAATTTTTGATCCACATAAACATTTTAAACTTATATGTATCATTTGATCAAGTTTGGACCACAACTCCTTAAGAAATTTGATCAAATCTCCAAAAGGGCAAAATGGTCAAAATTAGGGTTTTGACTGGGAAAGGGCAATTTCTGATTTTTGACCTAGCAAATGGTCAATTGATTTAAGGCATGATCTCAAGAGTCTAATTGCATCATTTTGACCTAATTACATGGTTCAAAACATTGCAAGTCCATTGAATTGACAGATGAATTTTGCAGTCAACTGATCAAAAGTCAATTGTATACTGAAAAGTCAAACTTTGACTTTTTGGTCAAATTCAAGTGCCAAAGATCACAATTCATAAAAACATGTCAAAATATGAAACTTATTCATCAAGAAATAAAAAATTCAAGATTTCATTTTGAAAAGTCAAAATTTCTAAACTTAGAAATTTTTCTAAGTGTTGGAAATTTCATGTTTTTTCATAACTTTGAGCAAAATTTTCACCATGATGCAAGATGATTCAAGAGAAATTCCAACATGAAAGTTGTAGATCTCCATGAAATATAAAACTTTGATTTACACAACTCCTTCCAAAAATGGTTGGATCTCAAGTTATAATTTTATGAACATGTGGTCATGAAACTAAACACTTAGTGAAATTTTGCCCTAATTTGGCCAGGATTTTGACCTAACTTCATGACACTTTTTCATATAGTTCAAAGGGGAATATTCAAAAGCAATTCAAATATGGTTTGTAGAGAACATTGCAATCTTTACACATGACTACCAAAGGAGGAATTAAAGGCTTACCCGCTCAGTTTTTATTGGAGAAAGCTCACTACTTTTCTAGGATGAAGAGTACCGTTGCTTTTGAGGCCATCTTTGCTCTCTTGCTTGTGGGTTATTCTTATTTCCGAACATCGATAACTTTATGGACATCAATTCCATCAGGATCTTTTTGATAGAGAATCCAGTCCTTACATTATTAGGAGATGCTTATTACTCCATTCATCTTCGAGATTCTTATCATGGAGGGATGATCATTTGTTACACGCCTTTGCTGTATCAGTGGTTTATTTCTCACTTACCTCAGTCTCATGCTTTATGGGTTAAGAAGGAACCTCGTTGGGCTCCGAAAATTATGGCCCTCACTCATTCAGATATTATTTCGTATCATCAAGCTTACCATGATGTAGAGATTGTGATAGTTGTGGTAGTTTCCCCAATGTACCTATTCTTTGTACAAATGGAGGAATTAAGTACAATCCCGTTCTTGCACGATGTCTGCTTGGATATCCGATGAGAGACAAGCCAAATAGTATTCATCTGAGTGGTTTCTCTCTAAAAAAGGGAGAGGATCATAATAAAGTTAAGAAGGAGATTGCAAAGGCTTGGCTCCATGTTCACAGGAAGAGTAGAAAGGACTTGGGACCTAGAGGAGCTGTTTCTTTGGAACCTTATCCCCATTGGGTACAGGAAAGGGAAATTCAGTTTAAGATGTCGTATTAGAGTGAAGCACCTATGCCTAATATGTTTGTGAAGACCACCCCTCCCCTTTTAGATGATGTGGAAGAGATTCATCTTGCCCTAGTCAGGATGCAGCAGAAGAAAGAGGCTTGGAAGAATAAGTGTCAGAATTTAGAGATGTCCTACCGACGTACTTAAAGGAGAAGGATGACCTAATTGAGATTCTTGAGAGTCGTGTTGTAGAGATGATGGGGAAGTAAGAGGATTTATTTTCCTCTCGAGCTTGATCAGGACTTAGTCATTCACTTCCCAACTCTGGTGATTGGAAAGTGGTTGCCGATAAGTATGTAGAAGAGAACAAGCAGTTGAAGGCTCAGATTGCAAGACTCACAGGAAAGCGTCGGTGTGTGGAGTGATCTTCAGCAGCTTTTCTATCTTAGGATTTTAGATTCTATATTTTGTTGTACTTGGGATTGTTGAAACTTGTACTAAAAGTTGTAATCCATTTTGAAGTTATTATAATGAGATTTCAGTATTTCAAAAATGTGTTAGTACTTTAATATTTGAAAATTGTCTATAATTCTTTGAGTCCCTTGAAATATTAATAATAATAAAATAAATCATGTGCATCGCATATCATGCATCATCTTGTACATATTTCTTGCATTTATGTTTATACCCAGGTGTCTTACTGAATTTCTCTACTTCATTCAACAAGCTGTCTCACCGGTACAATACTCAGGCTAATTCCAAGATGAAAATGGAGAATCCTGAATAAGAGAATTGTGAGCTACGCGAAGAAGTTACTGTTTTGAAGGCCGGTATGACCAATATGACTGCTTTGATGGAATCAATGGTGGCTGCTCGGAATCAGCAACCACTTGCTCAGCCTCAACAAGCAACAATTGCTTCTGAAGGTCCATTAGTTCCCGTTTCTGTTACCCTAGTTACTGTTGCTCAGAACCGTACGACTCAGGGTTACCCATGGGGAATGCCAGAAAACTTAATGCCAGAAGGTTTTAATCTTGACACTCAAGCTGCTCTAATTGTGCAAGCTGCTTCTACTCTCGCACCTCTTGTGGTGCATATTACGTCTGCTGCTAGAAATGAGATCCACTATATTGCGCCTCCATTGGTGAATGCTATGCCATTTGTTAATGATGAGTTTATCCTCTTGTTCCTCCACCGAGTGAAAGTGCGATTTCTATGACCGGTTGGATGATTTTCAGGACCAGTTCAATGAGATGTTGAAGGAAATGAAGGCCCTTCGAGGAAAATAATTTTTTGGACAGAATGTTAATGAACTCTGCCTCGTTCCCAATGTAAAGGTGCCAGCCAAGTTTAAAGTATCAAAATTTGAGAGGTACAAGGGAAACTCTTTCCCTCGTGACCACCTTGTGATGTATATCAGGAAAATGTCTACCCATACTGATGATCAGCGTTTGCTCATTCATTTCTTCGAAGATAGTTTAACTGGTGCTGCTCTAAAGTGGTATAGGAGTCTGGACAATAGCAGTATCCACACATTCAATAATCTGGGAGAAGCCTTTATCAAGCAGTACATGTACAATATATTCATGGTGCCTAACTGCGACTAGTTGAGGGAAATGGCTTAGAGAGACAAGGAGTCATTCAAAGAATATGCACATAGATGGTGCGAGATAGCTGCCCAGGTGCTGCTACCTATGGGAGAACAAGAAATGACTAAGGTCTTCCTGAAAACCCTTGGATCATTTTATTATGAAAGGATGGTCGCCAATGTGCCGAGTGATTTTACTGAAATGGTAAGCATGGGTGTTCGTTTGGAAGAGCCTGTTAGAGAAGGGCGCTTGACAAAAGAGGAATGGACGAAGAAGTCGTCGTACGGGTTTTCTTGGAAGAAAGAAAGTGAAACGAATGTTGTTATTGGAGAAAGAAAGATTAGGCCACCTAGAAGCCATCAACGGTACCAGTAACATGTTGCTTCTATGACTCTGTTTGCTAATATAGCTCCAACCATTATTTCCTATCAGAGACCATCTCCTCAGGGAAATCAAGGGTAAAGTCAGAAGAGATATTCTTTTGACTCTATTCCAAAGAGCTATGCAGAGTTGTTCTCGACTTTGATTCAGAAGGAGTTGGTTCAAATCAGGCCTCCCACTGCTATACCTTCACCTCTACCCTGGTATTACAAGGCATACCAGACATGCACTTTTCATCAAGAAGCCCCAGGGCATAATATTGAGAATTGTTATCCTTTGAAATCTAGAGTACAAAAGATGGTGAGATCTGGCCTCTTATCCTTTAAAGGTGTTAGCCCTAACGTTAAAGATAATCCTTTTCCAAAGCATAGATGAGCAAATGCTGTAAACATGGTCGATAGTTGTCTAGGGTACTTCCGAATTTTTGATATCAACCTGGTTCGAGGAGATTTGGTAAATATATATGCTGACCTCTGCGAGTTCAATTACTATGTGCATGACCATGTTGGTTGTGGTATTTGTAGTACAAATATCCATGGATGTGATAAGATAAAATCCGATCTTCAGGAAATGATGGACGAAGGCCTCATTCATATAATCAGGCCAAGGGAAGAGTATGAAGAAGATGTGAATATGGTCTTTAGATGTCCTGGAGAATTCCAAATTTTTGACGTGGATCATATGAATGATGATTTGGTGCAGTTGCATGCTACCTTCTGTCACATGGATGGTCAAGAAGAACACCATTATGGGTCTTTCCGGATCTGCTGTGGAGATTCTCGTGGTTGTTCCATAGTGAGAAAGGGTGTTCATTTTTTATTGGACAATGGTACTATCAAGATTTCAGGAAATAGAGATGATTACCGTGGGATTAACGTGATTTAAGATTACTCAGTTGAAACTATGTCAGGTGATGAGTATGCTTCTGTAGATGAATTCTTTTCCACTGATGAAGATATGTTCTCCAGCAATAATTCTATGATGTCTAAGTATTCTGAAGAGGGGGTGAATGTTATTGTGCCTTATTTTGGTGTTCCTGCCCCTATAGATATTGAGTACCATAGAAAGCCAACTGTTGCTCCAGTGGTGATTTGCTTACCGGGTCCTGTTCCTTATGAATCAGACAAAGCCGTGCCATATAAATACAATGCTACAATCCTACAGGATGATGTGGAGGTTCCCATCTAACCTTTATCTGATGTCAAGAATATTGCTAAAGCCAGCCGAGTAACCCGCAATGGCTGTGTTTTCACACCTGTCATTCGAGGGGGTGTTAATGCTGATAAAAAAGTTGTTGAAAGTACTAAACCCAAGAAAGCAGCGGGGGAATCTAGTGTTACTACTCTGGAAAAATATATGGATGATATATTGATGATTATTAAGATGAGCGACTACATGATCGTAGATCAATTGTTGTAGACTCCATCAAAGATATCTATTCTAGCCTTGCTAATGAACTCTTCTGCCCACATGGAATCTTTAATGAGAGTTTTGGATCAAGCTTTCATGGAAAGTGATATGCCTTTAGACCAATTTAGTAGTGTTGTTGGGAATATTACCTCCTGTAATAACCTGAGTTTCTGTAATGATGAGCTTCCTGATGAAGGAATGAATCATAACTTGGCTCTCCATGTCTCCATGAACTGTAAGAACGATTCATTGTCAAATGTGCTGATTGACAATCGATCCACTTTAAATGTCATACCGAGGAGCATGCTTATGAAGATGAAGTACCAAGGAACTCCCATGCTCCCAAGTGGCATAATTGTGAAAGCTTTCGATGGATCAAGGAAGTCTGTCATCGGGGAAGTAGATTTTCCTATTCATATAGGCCCACACTTATTTCATATTAATTTCCAGGTTATATATATTGTTACCATTTATAGCTATTTACTAGGACAACCATGGATACATGAGGCAAGGGTTGTCACTTCAACTTTGCACCAAAAGCTGAAGTTTTTTCGTGAAGGAAAGGTGTTCATCATAAATGGAGAACATGCTTTGTTAATATCTCATTTGTCCTCTTTCAGTGTTGTGGAAGTGGATGAAGCTGCTGTTGGAACTCAATTCCAAGCTTTATCCATTGATAATATAAGGGAAAATTAGAATTTTAATAGCTTTGTTTAAGGATGCTCAGCAGGTAATGCGTAATGGCCCTAGTAAGGTACGGGGGCAGATTGTTGATCCACCTGTGAATAAGAATAGAGCTGGTTTGGGGTTCTCTGTGAACAATGGTAAATGTGAGAATATGAAACCGAAGTCTGCTTTAGGAAATTATCAAGACATATTTCACATCAGAGGTTATCTTTATCCAAGTGTTCCGAGGATTAATTCTATTGTGGAAGGTGAAGCAGAGAAGGAGATGCCAAACTACATGACCATGGAGTTAGAGTCCAAAATTAGATCACTATTAATGTTCCCTCTTGCATTCATATTTCAAAGTAATTTGTTTTTTGTTAATCTTTTCAAAAATCTTTCACTTTGCCCAAGGTGAAAGTATTGATGTTGTATGGGATTATCTGTTGCTTTGATATTTAAAATCAATAATAAAAGTTGTCTTTGATTCCCAAATTGTGTCTTTATTTTTTGATTTTTCTTGGAAAATGGTAATCAGAAAAATCTCTTCCAAAATAGATAATAACTTTAAATAAATATTCATAATCACTTGTTATATGTGTCTGTTTCTAAAAGTAATCATAAATCATATGTGCAGATTAATTAAAAAACTCGTTAAATACAATGGCCTTGCACCTTCTCCCAACTTTGAATATCTTGCGTATGTAGCCAAAGAAGAAGAATATGATGAAATCCCAGAAGAGGTTTCATGGATGCTTGAGCGCGAGGAAGGTGCCATTCATCTGTATAAAGAGTCATTGGAGACAATCAATTTGGTTACAGAAGAGGATTCGAAAGAAGTCAAGATTGGAGCATTGCTTCATTCTGACGTGAATAACAGGTTGATTGAATTGTTGAAAGAGTATGTGGACATCTTTTCTTGGTCATACATAGACATTCTAGGGTTGGATACTGATATTGTGGAACATCACTTTCCGCTAAAGCCAGAATGCCCGCCAATCAAGCGGAAATTGCAAAGAACTCACCGTGATATGGCAGTGAAAATTAAAGAAGAAGTTTTAAAGTAGATTAATGCCGGTTTTCTTGTGACATTAGTGTACCCTCAGTGGATTGCAAATATTGTCCCAGTACCAAAGAAAGACGAAAAAGTTTACATGTGCATGGATTATAGAGATTTAAAAAAAGCTAGTCCAAAATATGATTTTCCCTTGCCACATATTGATATGTTGATCGATAGTACAACAAATTCAAAGTATTATCGTTCATGGACGGATATAATCAAATCAGAATGGCTCCTGAGGACATGAAAAAAACAACAGTTACCACACCCCGGGGAATATTCTGTTATATAGTGATGCCCTTCGTGCTGAAGAACGCTGGTGCAACGTACCAGAGGACTATGACAACCCTATTCCATGATCTGATGCACAAGGAACTTGAGGTATATGTTAATGATATGATTTCCAAATCCCAGACTGAAGAAGGGCATATAGAGGATTTGTTGAAATTGTTTCAGTGTTTGAGGAAGTATCGTCTCCGCTTGAATCCAAATAAATGCACCTTTGGTGTTCGATCAGGAAAATTGTTAGGTTTCATTGTCAGCCAAAAAGGAATTGAATTCGATCCTGATAAAGTTAAGGCAATTCAAGAAATGCCAACACCAAGAACTAAAAATCAAGTTAGAGGCTTCCTTGGGCGTTTGAATTACATTTCCAGATTTATTTCCCATATGACTGCAACGCGTGAATAAATCTTTAAGTTGTTAAAGAAAGACCAAGATTATGTGTGGACAGATAATTGCCAAACGGTATTTGAAAGTATTAAAGAGTATCTTCTTGAACCTCCTATCTTGCTCCCTCCTGTTGAAGGAAGACCATTGATTATGTATCTGACAATGTTAGATAATTTTATGGGTTGTATTTTAGGACAACAAGATGAAACAGGGAAGAAGGAATGTGCCATTTATTATCTCAGCAAGAAGTTTACTGACTGTGAGTCACGATATTCTATGCTAGAAAAGACATGTTGTGCTCTGGCCTGGGCGGAAAAGTGGTTGCGGCAATATATGTTGAATAATACTACTTGGTTGATTTCCAAAGTGGATCAAATTAAGTATATTTTTGAAAAGCCTGCTCATACTGGGAGAATTTCCCGTTGGCAAATGCTGTTGTCTGAATATGATATTGAATACCATACTCAGAAGGCTATAAAAAGCAGTTTGTTGGTGGATTATCTTGCTCACCATCCGGTGGATGATTATCAGTCTATTAAATATGATTTCCCTGATGAGGATGTCATGTTTCTGAAAGTAAAAGATTGCGATGAATCGTTGTCTGAGGAAGGTCCTGATCTTGTATCTCATTGGGGAATGGTGTTTGATGGAACTGTGATTGTCACTCCCCATGGATCACATATCCCATTTAATGCAAGGTTGGCATTTGATTACACCAATAACATGGCAGAGTACGGAGCTTGTATCATGGGACTTGAGGAGGCTATTGATCTCAGAATCAAAATTCTAGATGTGTATTACGATTCAACTTTGGTAATAAATCATATTAAAGGAGAATGGGATACTCGTCACCCTGGCTTGATTTCTTACTAAGACTACGCTAGAAGATTATTACCTTTCTTTAATAAAGTTGAATTAGATCATATTCCCAGAGATAAAAATCAGAAGGAGGATGCTTTGGCTACTTTTGTTTCTATGTATAAAGTAAATACTTGGAACGAACGTGCCTCATATTGCAATGCAACATTTGGATAGACCAGCTCATGTGTTTGCAACAGAGGGAACTTCAAACGAAAAACCTTGGTATTATGATATCAAGCATTTCCTCCAGACTCAGGATTACCTGATTGGTGCATCTAACAAAGATAGAAAGACATTGAGAAGGTTGGCAGGAAGCTTTTTCCTCAATGAAGATGTGTTATACAAAAGAAATTATGACATGGTCTTGCTCAGTTTTGTGGATAGACATGAAGCAGACATGTTGATGCATGGAATCTATGAAAGTTCTTTTGGCACTCATGCCAATGGACATCCGATGGCAAAAAAGATGCTTATGGAAGGTTACTATTGGCTGACAATGGAATCTGACTGTTACAAATTTTCAAAGAAGTGCCATAAGTGCCAGATTTATGCTGAAAAAATTCATGTGCCTCGGACACTTCTCAATGTTTTTTCTTCCCTGTGGCCTTTCTCTATGTGGTGTATTGACATGATTGGAATGATTGAACCTAAGGGGTCAAATGGACATTGTTTTATCCTGGTGGCAATAGATTACTTCACCAAATGGTTGGAAGCAACTTCATATGCTAATGTAACTAAGCAGGTGGTAGTACGCTTTATCAAGAACAATCTTATATGCCGGTATGGTGTGCCCAGCAGGATTATCACCGAAAACGGCTCAAATCTGAATAACAAGATGATGACAGAACTTTGTGAAGAATTCAAGATTGTCCATCACAATTCATTTCCTTAAAGTCTAAAGATGAATGAGGTTGTTGAATCTTCTAATAAAAACATCAAAAAAATCATCTAGAAGATGGTTGTTACCTATAAAGATTGGCATGAGATGCTCCCTTTTGCTTTGCATGGGTATCGTACACTTGTCCGCGCTTCAACAGGGGTAACCCCCTTCTCTCTTGTGTAAGGTATGAAAGTAGTGCTCACCGTCGAGGTTAAGATTCCCTCTTTACGTGTGATAATGGAAACCAAGTTGTCAGAGGCTGAATAGGTCCAAAACAGGTTTGACCATTTGAATTTGAATGAAGAAAAGGGAATGATGACCTTCTGTCATAGCCAATTATATCAGAAGAGAATGAAGAAAGCTTTTGATAAG
The DNA here is from genome assembly GCA_948472305.1 of Vicia faba. NCBI lineage: Eukaryota > Viridiplantae > Streptophyta > Magnoliopsida > Fabales > Fabaceae > Vicia > Vicia faba. The sequence goes on along the minus strand of OX451741.1, from coordinate 330,151,048 downwards.
AAGGTCAAACCTCGTGAATTCATAGAAGGAGACCTCGTGCTCAGGAAGATCAAGTCTTTTAGCGCTAATTCTAAGGGCAAGTGGACTCTCAACTTTGAAGGCCCATATGTTGTCAAGAAATCCTTCTATGGTGATGCATTGATTCTTGAAACTATGGATGGAGAAGAGTTCCCATGTCCTATGAATGATGATATAGTCAAGAAATACTTCGCCTAAAGAAATAAAATAATAGCTTGCTAAGTCAAAAACCCGAAATGGCGGCTTAGGCAAAAAAGAGCGTAACGGTAGACTGAAAATCCAAAAGGGAGGTATAGGAAAAAATTAGATACATAAACATAATAGATTCTTCCCTCTAGGTTTAAAACACGTAAGGGAAACTTCGGAAAAAGTTAGGGATTTCTTGGCAAGTAACTGCGTCAAACAAGACTTGATCATTGAAGAAACAATCTTCTTGGACTTTCACCATACTTCAACAGAAGTCGCTTCTCAGGAATTCAAAGTTGATAGGGAGACTAGTGGTCATTGTATTTCAATGTATCTTTTCCAATGTATTACCATTTTCCAAACTTTGTAATCATTTATGGGGTCTCGCTATTTGCAGACTACCATTCTATTAATGAAGTTTGAGCTTTTATCTAATTCTTTGCAATCCTCATTTTTATTCTGCTTACAAAGACTCCATTTATTATTGATATTAATTTTCAAAACAAAAAGATTAAATAACAAATTTTTTTTTTTTAAAAGAATTTACAAATTACTTTCTAATTTAGATTTTGTGATTCAAGAAAAAACAAAAATAGTGATTCCAAGGATGGACGAGCCTTTTTTTTTGGAAGTATAAATTCCCCAGGAAAGTTCTCTCAGGTTGCTTCCGCTGATATGCGCATGATCTCCTTGTGTTTCTCAAATAGTTGGAGATGATATCGGTTGATGTACGGTGCAGTGTTGGGTTTTTGATTCCATTTCCCCAGTCAAGTCTTGGTTCAATTTTTCTCCAAGATTGATAATTTTGATTTCGGGTTTGCATGGTATGGATCCTCTATCCCAGATTCCCCAGCGAGGTTTTCACCCATTTGACCGAAGTTCTTTATCCCTTTATGTGTTGAGAAAGAATCATTTGCAAAACATCGCCCTTTGATGTGATGACATTATTGTTGTTGTTTGTTTCCCAGGCAACTAGACAAGAACAATATCTTTTCTAAGAGGTGTTGAAACATTTGTCAACCTTTTGGGTTTTCTCTCACCAAGTGCTGAGTCTGATTTAAAATCCCCATAATTTTGACTTCTTGCTGTATCGCTTGACTTCATAAATCCCCAAGTAAAGTTGAGATGATGTTTCTTCTTGAAAGTTTGTTATCCCCATGTGATTTCATAATTCATCCCTAGGGAAGTTTGTGTAATCATCACTCTTGGTATTGAAGAATGTATTTTGGGCTCCTCTCGATAATGTGGTGTCATACTCCCTAATGAGGTCACCACGGGATCCCCAGTTAATATCTCGACATCATGGTTTTCATCTTCCCTAGAGAAGATAATATTATAATCTCCAGTGGAAATCTAGACATTGAGACATTTGTTTTCCCCATTGAAGTATGTGTGATATTCTCCAGTGAAACCTGGAGGAGTATGTTATATCCCTGTATTTATACTGATTTATTGTTTTGATTTGGTTACTTTCGGATTATGTTTCTTCCCAGTGAAGTTAAGCCGTGGAATTGGAATTTGTTTCCTCAGTTGGTACTTACTTTCTTATAAAATTTTCCTCTTGGATGTGATTTAGCCGAGTGTTGACTTTACCCCAAACTGGTTTTGTCTGGTTATTCCTAGTGCCTTATGTCTGTTTTGTCAGCATATTCATAATAATATTCATACATACATCATGCATAGATGAATTAAAATTCATTGCATATTTGCATTTATTATAATTTTTGTTGGCATATTACCTTATTTGCAGAGTTATGTTACCCTCTCTCCAATAGATTGTCAACCTTAAGCAGAAAGTGTATATCCTTTCAATTTTCCCACTGAGTTATCCCTCGTGGAAGAATTTGTTTTATCCTTCCTATTCATCTTGATATCTGGATGGAACGTGGTCCTCTCTTGAGTTTATTTCTCATCAGGTGCTATCTTGGTTGACAGTTTTATTTTGGTTTATTTCTTGTTTGAATCCGTGGTCCCCAGTAACATTATTATTTAGATTTCTACAGGCTTTGATCCCTGGTTTGAGAATGTGAATTTATTTTGTATGTGAATATTTTATCTCCTCAACAAGAATATATTGGCATTTCCCCAGGAAGACATTATTACAACTCCCTCTCATAACAGCAAGTGTCAGGTCTTTTTATTTGAGCAACTTGTACTTTCCCAGTAAGTCTGTTAATTCCCAGGGAAGATTCATGATTTGTTACTCCAATGGATGGTAGTCTCGTCATTATGGGAGATAGTTAGTTATTGAGATTTTTGTTATTCTGATGAATGGTAGTCTTGTCATTATGGGAGATAGTTAGTCGTTAATTTTTGTTACTCCAATGGATGGTAGTCTCGTCATTATGGGAGATAGTTCATTGTTGAGATTTGTTACTCCAATGGATGATAGTCTCGTCATTATGGGAGATAGTTAGTTGTTGAGATTTGTTACTCCAATGAATGGTATTCTCGTCATTATGGGAGATAGTTCGTTGTTGAGATTTTTACTCCAATGGATGGTAGTCTCATCATTATGGGAGATAGTTTGTTGTTGAGATTTGTTACTCCAATGGATGGTAGTCTAGTCATTATGGGAGATACTTCATTGTTGAGATTTGTTACTCCAATGGATGCTAGTCTCGTCATTATGGGAGATAGTTCATTGTTGAGATTTGTTACTCCAATGGATGGTAGTCTCGTCATTATGGGAGATAGTTCGTTGTTGAATTTGTTACTCCAATGGATGGTAGTCTTGTCATCATGGGAGATAGTTTGTTTATTAGATTTGTTACTCCAATGGATGGTAGTCTCATAATTATGGGAGATAGTTCGTTGTTGATATTTTTACTCCAATGGATGGTAGTCTTGTCATTATGGGAGATAATTCATTGTTCAGATTTTTGTTACTCCGATGAATGGTAGTCTCGTCATTATGGGAGATAGTTCGTCGTTGAGACTCATTTTGCTCTGAAGAGTTCATTTGTTTCTAGTTATAAGTACTGATGCTGGTCATTTGTGACTTACCATAATATCGATCTTTGTTGGTATTATCCTACCACTTCTTTCCCCATGTGGGTCGACATTACCTTTTTTGATATTTTCTTAGTGATTGGATAGTTTGCGGTTATTTTTCGATCACTATTATCCTTTATTTTATCTACTCAATATTTGAGTTAATGTTACTCTGTCTCCTCCTTGGGCTTTACCCCAACAGAGTCGACTCTTCTTCTCACCAGTGATTTATTTTCTTGGTCTAATTTTCTTTTGATATTTTATTTTATGTTTCCCAGTGGTGTGCTGTGTTACCTTTGGATTCGTTTGTTTGCATGCGCAATCATACGCATTGCATGGTACCTTAGGGCCAAAAATATGGTTTGTTTTATATTTAAGTATCTTCAATCGCGTCGGCACGAAGATTTTACCCTTCGTATCTCCGGATAGAAGATACTTAAATAAGGACAACTGTTGCACGCCAATTTCCCCCCCTAAGATTCCTCTATCATCTCATATCAAATCAATTAAAACAAGATCACACTAGGGCTTGGTTCATCTCCCTATTGTTAGGATTTCTCATGAGAAATCATCAAGAACCTTGATTTATATATTGTGATCATCTATGTTTTGTATTGATTAACTTTTAACTAATAAATACAATGAATGTTTGCTCTAATTGATGATATTATAGGTAAGGGCACAACACATTTCATCAGTTTGATTTATAGGTTCATAAGTTTATTTCCATGCCTTCTTCAACAAAGTTTCATTGAGATTCAAGCTTCATCATTGAAGATACTTTGAAGTAATATCATGACAAGATCTACTATGATTCATCATGTCTCAATTTGTCAAAGAAAATCAAAAGATGCAAGAGTTGATTGAAGAAGTTTGACGTAATTGGACAAGTTCTTGATTTCTTGATCACAAGTGCATAAATCTCTCAATTTTATTAATATTTGGAGGTGTTTTTTGTTTCTATTAGATCTTATTATCATCAAAAACAATTTATATTCACATGGTAAGAGTAATTGTGCAAGGAAGTTTGTCAAAATTGAAAGGGTTTTCCAAGTCATTTTGGTGCTCTAGAAGCTAGGGTTTTGAACTTCTAAGGTCTATATCTTGTTCATATATTTTTTTTAATTTATGAGTGATTGAAAATACATGCTTCTCTTTAAAGATTTATCAACCAATCACTTCAAAAATATCAAGAAAATTTTATGTGGAAGATGCCTAATGATGAAGAAAGATTACAAGTCCTCTAGATAGGCCATCAAATTCCCTTATGTGACTTCAAAAGATCATAAATTGGTCAATTTTTATCACCTTGAGCCCATTATTTTTTCATAATGATTTTAAGGATGTGATCTTAAACTCTTCTTTTATGTGAAAATCTTGAAAATGGATGGAAGAGGCCCTAAGAATGCAAAATATTATAGGTCATCTCATGAATTTTCACCAACTTTACAAGGCCATACCTTTTTTAATACTTGTTATTTTTGAGTGATTCAAGTTTCATAATTCTCTTTTGGAAGTCTACTTTAAGCTAGTATCATTTATCAAAGCTCAATATTGGAGTAAAGCCTTGTTTGAACTCAAAACATCATAGGTAACTTTTGAAGAAAAACTTAGAATTTTTCTAAGTACAAAAAGTCAACATCTTTTTCTCAACTTTGACTCATCAAAACTCCTAGCTAAAGTATCCAATTGATCCCATTCTTTTCACATTGTAAATTTGTGACCTTATCTTTCAATTGATTTAAGATTCACGCCCTAAGACTCCTTGAGTTGTGAATACCATTGAATTAAAGTTGGTACCTTGAAAGTGACTTTTTCCTCCAAGTCAAAATTTGAAATGCACAATTCAGCTTCTAATCAATAAATTGTTGCATATTTTTACTTCTAATCATGTTTAAAAATCTTCCATAAGTGGTTAGCACCTTGAAACGCAAGTTTTGGATGAGTTTTGAGCAAAATACGAGTCACACTTTTCATGCTTACAACTTCACACGAATTCCCTCCAAACTTCATCATTCCACACGCTTAAGCATCCCATTTGCTTCCCAAAAAATAAAGGATTACATCTCACTCATTTTCTCAAGATTTTGATAGCCAATCGACCCCTGATCAGATCCCACACGAACTCTAAATTTGAATTTATGATTTCTTGCTTTCTCACTCCAAAACACCAAAAGCTCCATTCAGTTAGCTTCATTGAATTTCTCTGAAGCTAACCACACTCTTACCTTCAAGAATTGTAACCTATACTGATCTACAGAAATCCAATTTCAGAGCCACCTTTTGCTACTTCGTTAAGGTAGATTCCTTGGTCATATCGATCCAAATAAAAGATTAATCTACTCTTTGCATCCTTCTGATTCTCGTGCTTTTTATAATTAACAATTTCATTGAGATTTGAGTGAGATATTCCAGAATTTCGTGCTCACTATTATTTCTGCATTTTCACAATTTACACATTGTTCAGTTTATATAAATTTAGTGCGATGGTACCATTAGAATCTTCTTAAAGAGACGGATCTAATAGTACTAGTCTGGATTGCTAATTTTACAGTTTGTGGAATTCAATTTGAGGTTGGTTGGAGGTTGAAGACGATGACATGTCCGTCTTCAACCAATGATGTTTAGCCACGTTATTTTCTTTTGAACCAGATTTGGTGTTTCACTTTACCATGTGCACGTCTTGTGAGCCCTAGGATTCGATTACTTTAGTCAGTCAGACTCCATCCAACTTGCCACATTTTAAGTATTTATTTTAATTTTTTTTAAATGATTAGGTGTGTTGTTCAATAAAGTCCATGACATGCACAACGCGCCAGATCCATTGGATCTGTTTATTAACGCGTTTTGACAATGATTAGATGGTCTAAATTTTTTGGTTTGTTATTTTATTTTCTTATTTTTTAATTTTAATTCATTTAAACTTAAAAAAACATAGAAAATTCATTTTTTACTAAAAATTATGAAAAAAATTCACAAAACTATTTTCAAATATTCTCTTCCTGATTTTTACTTTTTCATAATTTTATTTTCAGAATTGATATTTTTTATAATTTCTCCTTTATTTTAACTTGTTTTTAATCATTTAAAAATAATTTTTGATTTTTTAAATTCTGAAATTTTTTATAAAAATCATTTTACTCATTTTTGACTTTCTGAAATTTTTCTAGAATTTTATCTTTACTTCTACTATTTTTTATCTTTTTCACTTATTTTAGTGATTTTAATTAGTTTAAAAATACTTTTCTGTTTTAAAAAATTACCAAAAAAATTATATAAATATTTGAGGTCATTTTTTATTTTTTTATGCTCTCTGAATTTTTCTTTGATACTTTGAATATGGTTTGATATTTTTCCTTTTATTTTCTTTTTTAAAATGTTTTAAAAATCATTTTTCCTTTTTATTTTATTCATTAAATACAATTTATTTTATTCATTAAATATAATTTATTTTTTTAATATATTATGTCCATGTGTTTGTTGATCATAAACTTCATCAACAACATTGGATCTTGAGTGTTGAGTTTAACTCCACTAAAATGGATGGATGATTTTAATGATAGTTTGATTAAATTTTTGATTCAAATGTATCCCCTCCCTCTTCATCTTATCCTCTTCTCATTTTTTGCTACATGTTGTTGGAGAATAATCTACATATTATTTCTCCAAACATATGGTGCATAGATTGCTATTGACCGACCTCAAAATAGGCGCAACTTCTATATAAGTCCATTTACAATTGCTTAACATAACGCTAAATTTTGTCTCGATTCGAGAAATTATCATTCGTGACCCAAACCTATGTTTGCAAGCCCAGGTATGTTTCATTTGAAACATTTGATCCAATAACCTTGAGGTTCATTGTTATGAGGCTTTGGTCTTATCAATCCTCTAATGAACCTTCATAAATTTTGGACTAAGTGAATCATTTAAACATCGTTGATCATTTGTTGTTGCCTCGAGATTTTGAAATGAGTGATATACTTGACAAAAAGCAAATGAAACTTGTTGTTGAGAGGCTTTAAATTTATCAATCTTCTAATGAGTTTTCAAATGCAAGTTTCAAGATGGTCATTTAACTAACCTCTAATTTCTAATTCATTAACAATTGACTTTATTTTCATGCTTTTACTTTACACCTTTACTTTTATGCACCATTTATTTTAGCATTTTCATTTCATGCTATTTTTATCTTTTCTCACTGTAGCATTTATCTTTATGTCATATTCATTTTTCTCACTTGAGCTTTCATTTTCTTTTTGAAGACACTTAATAACTAACTTGAACAATAAAAACTTTAAGGTTACTTGGACTATTTGGTTACTATCCTTGGCATTTTGGAGTTTTGGACTTCTTGGACTTCTTGGACTTAGGATTAGAGACCTTGACTATCTTGAGACCTTGGTGACTTCTTTTTCTATTTTGTCTGGAGTTCTTGAGGTTTACCTCGAGATATTGGGTTATTTATTTTCTTTGTGTGTAGGTTATTTTTATTATATGCTTTGTCTGTGATCGGGAATTCATATGTATACAGCTGTTACGCTGCCCAATTTTTGGGAAGACTAAATGCATTTGAAGGTTGGTTTTCTTAAGAGGTTTATTATCTTTGCTTATTTGTTTTCAATCCAAAGGATGGGAATTCTACATTGACTCATTATGTCAAGTGTCGGCTTCTTGTTGGTTAGACAATTCTTTTCCCTAGCTTTTACCTTATGCTTTAGGATACTCCCTTCATCTCCTCCCATCTTCTTTAATTTCAAAAAATCATCTCCCTCCTTTTCTAAAACTCTTCTTGTTTTCTAACTTGAACTGCTTTCATAATAAACTTGGACTTAGGTCCATGCATTTTCAAAAATATTTTCTAAATCAAACTTTAACCAGCTTAATCATAATTTGACATTTTTTATGAGAAGACTAAAAGTCAATCAACCTCATTCAAATAATTTTTCCACTTTGGATTTTTACTTTAAAACTCTTTTTCTCAAAAGATCAGACTCTTGTCGATTCTTGTAGTGATGCAAGCTACTATACTTCTACGATATATAGTGAAGTGAGATATTTTCCACTTGGGTGTTGAGTGAGGCTTTGTTGATTTTAAAATCCAATTTATATCATCCATTTTGAGAAGATGTAAATTCTCCTTTCTCATAATTGTGGGTACTAAGTATGTTCTTCCACTTGGATATGACGATGATGTCTTGTCTATTAAAATTAACAAACAGACTTGTGTTTTAAAATTTTTAAAGGTGAATTATGAGTACCCTGATCCCCTATTACACGGAAGGTGGTTCGTAGGCACTAAAGGTTCGGAACCACAGCGGGTGCAAGAATTGAAAAATATACTTATTTTCTCATTCACACAATCTATTTTTGTATACAACACTTATAGCTAAAATACACAAATTTTCAAAGAGGTTCCTGCGGAGTACCATATATGTTTTGGGTGTTAATACCTTCCCTTTTCATAACCAACCTGTCATACCCCAATTTTGTCCTACCTCTTACTTTTGTCTGGCTTAGACTTCCCATTTCATCTACATCATGTTCACTAGTTCATTTGCATATCATGCGTTTCATTAAACAAAGCACTTTGGTTCAAGGAGATCAGTTGATTGTGCCAATCAGGGTTTCACTTTGGTTTGGGTTTCTCCATCAAGTAAAATATGATTCTTTGTCCCTTATGAGCATTTGGACTTGGAAGTAGGGTTTGGATGGTTTTAAAGAGATATTTCGGCTGAGATTGTTTGAATTAGGGTTTGAGTTCGCTTATGATCTTCCATAAACTACTAGCACTATAAGTTATTCAATTGGAATTATTGACAAGGTTTGTAGTTGAGAAGAGGATATTTTTCTATGGTTCATGGGTCAAGATACCCTTACTCATGCTCGCGTTCACCATTTTAATTTGGGCTTCGACCAGGATCATCGCCTAGCACGCTTCATGGATGAAGTTTTGTGATAAGAGCGTGCTTCTAGTTTATTGAATTTAAAACTTTGGTCAAGATAATAGACGTGAATTCATGGATACTCTCCCAATAAACTGAGGTTTGAGATGCAAGGATTTGAGAACAATTGCTTATGGTAATATTTATGTTTCATGCAAGAGTTTAAATTCAAGTTTGGCAGTTAATGTTCATTTGATCGGGTGCGGCGTACAAGTTTGCTTTTAAGTACAAGTTCCTATGAAATCATGAGATGATATATATATATATATATATATATATATATATATATATATATATATATATATATATATATATCTTGAATTCGAATCTTAGAGAGCTAATTGGAATTTAAAAGAAACATGGAATTATTGAATTTCGAAAGTCTCATCATTCCATTTCAAGCTTATTGTAAAATAATTCATCCTTTGATTCCCTTCATGATTCACCTTACAAGGATTTCAAGGCATGTTCATGATCTGTTCGTCAAGACTTACTTTAAGCAGCATAGAAAGTTATCAAATCTTTGTCAAATGTTTATACAAGATGGGAAAGATTGTTCATGACTGAATTCTTGAGAGGGAACATTCAAAGAGGAAGATCTCAAGTTTGAATTAAAATTAAATAAAGCTTTATTTGAATTAAAGGTTGTTGGAGTACAAGACATAGTCATATTCATACAAGTCATACACATGTTTTTCTTACAAAGTGTTCTAAAGATACATTCAAGAAAATAACAAGTTACATTCCATTTCCTAAGGCTATTCTACAAGATCTTCATCTTCTTCAAGAGAATTCCAAACTTCACGTTTAATCCATAGTCTCTTCATCTTTCGACCTTGCCTTTGTCATCCAATCAACATTGCTCATGAAACAAGTAAAGGAGAAATGGTTAGGAAACCATCAATATTTGAATAAAAATTCCAAACATGAACAAATTGTTAAAGAAAAGTTTTCTTCTAATCTCATCATGAGAGTTTGTGTTTGAAATCAGAAATAAAGAGGGTGTTTTCAATCATGTGCTAAGCCCAATTCAAAGCCTCATACAAATCAGATTTCAGAATTTTAAATCATGGGCCATGTTCCAATTGTAAATCACAAAAGATAATTTTTGTTCACAAAAGGAAAAGAAATTCAAAAAGAAGTTATTGCAGCAACAAAGTCAGCCAAAACAGTCCCAAAAGTCAGAATTGCCATACTATACCAAACATGCCCAAAATACATTTCAAACCAGTCCCAAAAACGAGACCTGCCGCCTTGCATATTTTGTGCCCAAAACCTGTCCAAACTGTCCAAATATAACAATCCAAACTGGCCAAATATAACAGTCCAAAACCTGTCCAAAACATGCACAAAAATAGCAAGCTAAAGGCAACATCAAAAGGCATTCAAACAACATACCAAAACAATTCAAAAGTCATGTTATCTTTCCCCCCAAAAACCTCCTTCTTTTCAATATAACAGGGACATAAATTAGTGAAAAGAGAGAGGAGAGAAAACATTGTAAAACCAGAGAGGACTGTTTAGAACCATAAAATAGCAGCAACAAAAAACCAGCAACAACCAAAAGATAACAGAAACAGAAAAACCCTCAACCCACATTACAACCTTACAAGTTTTCCCCTAAAAAAACTATCCAAACACTTCACATACATCACACAGGAGTTGTTCAAAAACAATTTTTGTGATACCATTATCACCACCTTGCAAACATAAAAAAAATAGTATTTTGCAACTTGATTGGGTTGGAGCGATTTGGGAGTTTCATCGCACAAAGCAAGGTTTAGAGTAACTTCAAGAAGGTTCAAGGGAGCTTGATCAATCACTAATTTGCGCTCGGAAACATTCATATGTGTTCTACATTTTTCGCTTCGAGAGGTAAACTTTATCCAACTGTGACATCTTTTCCCATACATCATTTGCTTTTGTGTTCAAAAGATATAACAGGAAAGATCAAAGAGAAAACTCAGCAAAAGGCAAGGTAGGGGGATGACACGGGTGCCCGTGTCACAGGACACGTCCCGTGTCAATCCAACTGAGTTAAAAACGTAACAAAATGGCAGGTTAGGGTCTTGACACGGGTGCCCGTGTCATAGAACACGGCGCATATCCATCCAACTTAGTTGAAAACGTGACAAAATGGTAGGACAGGGTCTTGACACGGGTGCCCTTGTCATAAGACAAGACCCATGTCAATCTTATTGGGATTAAAAGCTTAACAAAATGGTAGGATAGGGTTCTGACACGGGTGCCCGTGTCACGGGACACAACTCGTGTCAGCTGAGTTGATACAAAAAAAAGACATGCATGGATTATTACAGGGTCCTAACACGGGTGCCCATGTCACAGGACACGGTCCGTGTCAGCCCAAACCCCAAAAACCTTGATTTTGAGACTTTTTATTCCATTTGATTGTAATAGTAATTGGGTTTTAATTGCTTTTATCCCCATTCATAAACTTGTCCCCCCATCTCCATATGGTTTGTAATAGATTAGAATTTTATTTCTTTATAGCTTAGAATTTTTATTTCTTTACGCATTTTAATTATTGATTAAATATGCATAATTGTCCAAATTAGAGAATATGGCCTCCTCTTGGGCTCATCAATAATGAGCAGGTATCCACTTACAAATCCACACTTGCACACATTTCATATCTTGGTCCTGGGCTTTCCTACAGTGATAACTATTCAATCGATTGTTTCAATTGGTCGTTTAGAATACTAGAAACATGCTAGTCCCACTTTCTAGGAACATGCATATGGCCACCTTGTATGGGCTTTTAATTTCTATTTCATGTATTGAAGCAAATTATCTCTCTCCTTGGTCCCTGTATCAAGCTCTTTATAAAGGGTCTCATAGTTGAGTTCAGGCATGGCCATTCTCACGAGGTTAATCAAGTCTTGGCCTTGGTTAACCATAACCCGAATCAACCACTTTGGTCCATATACCAAGTGTTTCCATGCACAAAGGGTCTCATGGTTAAGGGTAGGAGCACCTACCATCCTAAGATTAATCAAGTGCACCCCTTGGTTAGTCATAACCCGATTCAATTCCCATACACCAAGCATTCCATTTACGCCTTTCATGATATTACTCAGTTTTTCATCACTTTTGCCATGATCACCGTGTATGACCACTCTTCACAAACACTGTCTCCTTTTACTTTATGCTTATAACATGCTCCCTTAGGATGATAGTTTCCTCTTCTTTAAGATGTGAACTAATTATACTTTAGGTTAGAACCCATGCATGATAACATTAGGTTTTTTAGTCTCCCTCTTAAACTCTTTTCTTCTTTTGTAATTAAAACATTCCATCCACAAATAAATAAAAATACAAAAACATTTAATCATTATTCAAATTCATTTTAAAACTAGCAAAACACTCAACCAATCAAAACCTCCCCAAATGGGCATGTTATCTCCGTTCTACCGCGATACAAGCCATGCATATTGCTAGAATGCATGCGTTAACGTCACCCACTAAAAAAACACCAACAAACCTAAATTTTCTAGAAGAACTATGGTGTTCTGGTTCCTTTACTGGATACGTAGGAAAAGGGTAGTGAGACCCTCACGAACGCACTAATAAAAAACCATTTATTTCCCCTTAGCAAGTATAGTTATAGATAAACACACCCTTAGAAGCAAACAAACAAAATGGATTCTGTTGAGTACAACAAATGTGAGGGGTGATAATTCCTTCTCCATGCATAATCGACTTACTTACCCTTTCTCTTGGTCATAATACCATCTTATCCATCCTCTTGTGGTTTTCTCGATATTTCCCCTTCCTTCGGAATAAATAAAGTTCGATGGCGGCTCTGTGTTTTTTATCAGTAGCTTCAGTTGGCGACTCTGCTGGGGAGAATACCTTTTGTAAGTCTATCCTAGTTTTTTTATTCATTTCTTTGGGTGTTCATTTATTTACTTTATTTGCTTTACTTCTTTATTTATTGCTTTATTTTCTTTTGTATATATTGCATTATCATTTTGCTGCTCACATATCTTGGATATACTGTATCTTTTGTGATGTTGGGTTGGGTGATTACATTTGATAAGTCATATTCCCGGACTTGTAGTTGCATTTAGGATTAGGATGTGCGGTATAGTCATGCTAACTTTGAGGGAGTAATCCCGAAGAAGGAGGCATGAAATCCAACACTCAGTGGAGGTCCCCTTGAATGTAGCGTTGTTTACCGAGTAATCGAGAAGGCATTGTTGCTTTCGACCTAGGAACCAGAGAAGCTAAGATCCGTAGAACCATTAACCCATCATGGCCTTTTTAGGTGGAGTGCGAAGACTACAACAGAGTAATCCATAAGTAGTTGTCACACGATCCTGCACTAGGACAAGTTTTTCCTGTGAATATTATTGATTACCGAGTAATTGGGACGTCAGTAATATCCAAAGGAAGAATGTAGACTTTGAGGTTTCCCTAGAACCTTGTTCGATAGGTGATAAATGCTTAGTACATACCTTATGGGTGGTTACTTTGACTCCATGCATGTGATGTCAAACTTTTCATCATGTTACTTTCAGCTTATGCAAAGGACTACATAGTGGTTATCCATAATATGTTGAGTTGAAGTATCATGCCATAACATACCATGACATCATACCATCATGTATATACATCTCATATCTAAGGAGTTCTAAAGACAAGTCTCGTTGGTCGAGCTCTTCAAAAATGAAAACAATTTTAAAAAAAATAAGATAGACAAGTCTTTGGATTTCCTTGGAAATGAAGATAAAACATTCATTCATACTATCATGCATTCATTATTCAGAACAAAAACTTATTGGGGTCCCTTTTCATCATACTTCAGTGAACAGCAAAGACGACTTCTCCACATCTTTACCATACAAGAAGCAACTAGCGAAGACTTATGGATATTTTCGAAGAAAATCAGAATGCTCTCCGCCGAGATATGGACACCATGGGCACTCACATGGATCAACTTATGGGAACCCTTCATGCTATCATCAAGGGTCAAAAAGAGTTACATAAAAGTGTTGCCAAGCTTTCCACAACTTCCCTCTCCACTTTTGCAAATGGAGGGAGTAATAATGCAAATGTTGAGACCCCTACTGGAGATGATCATCATGACGTCATTGATCTTGATGAGCCCCATGTGAATCTCGCCATTGGAGTTGCTGAAACTGCAAAAATGTACCATGCTCTTGAAGAGCATCTCAAAGCCATGAAGGGTATCAAGACTTCAGGATTCAATACTGCTGCAATGTGTCTCGTGCCTGGGGTAGTTATTCCTCCCAAGTTCAAGGTTCCTTATTTTGAAAAATACAAAGGCACCTCCTTCCCAGAGACTCATCTTCGTTCCTACTGTCGCAAGATGGCAGCCTATGTTGAAAATGAACCTTTACTCATGCACTTCTTCCAAGATAGCTTGACAGGGGCACCGTTGGACTGGTATATGCAACTAGAAAGAACTCATGTCAGTACTTGGAGAGAGCTTGCTGACGCCTTTTTGAAACATTACCATTATAATACTGCCATGGCTCCTAGCCGCACTCAGCTTCAAGGGATGATACAGAAATTCGAGGAGTCATTTAAAGAGTATGCTCAAAGGTGGCGTAAACTGGCTATAAGGGTCCAACCTCCTCTCTTGGATCGTGAACTGATTGATTTCTCATGGGTACTCTACGAGGTCCTTATCTCCAACACATGCTCAATAGTACCTCTACTGCTTTCTCTGATATGGTCATTACTGGAGAATATGTTGAAACTTGTATTAAGGATGGAACGATCCAAGGTATCCCTAACAATACCAACAATAATACTAGCATTGGTAGGAAGCCATTTTCTGGTTTCATCAAGAAGAAAGAGGGTGAGAATAGTGCTATCACAATCAACCAAGGAAATGCTCCTGCATATCCTCAAGTTTGATTTCTGTATTTCCCAACACCTACTGTTGTTCCTAATCAATATGTTCCTCAACTGTATGCTGCTACAACTCTAGCACCCTGGATAGCCCAACAACGACCTTTCGCTCGTCAACTATAATATCTTCCACAACAATAATTTGCACCACCTCCAAATTATCAACAATAGAATTAGAAACCTCAAGGTCCTAGAGCTTAATAGAGACAAAGATCACCCGAAAGAATATTTGATCCCATTCCTATGTCATATGCTCAGATTCTCCCTCAACTACTTGCCAATCAGTTGGTTCAACTGCGTGAACTTGGTCCACCACCAAATCCTCTCCCCAGGGGGTATGACATTAATGCTAATTGTGAATTTCATTATGGAGCCCCAGTACACACGATTGAGAATTGTAGAGCATTTAAATGTAAAGTTCAAGACCTCCTCAATGCAAAGGTCAAAATTTCAACCCTATTGGTCCCAATATTCATGAGCAGACTCTGGTAACCAAGGTTGACAAGATCAATATGTCATTAGGGACCGTTAGAGGACATTTATTGGAGCGCGAGGTGCTACAGGAACTACATAATTTTTTATTATCATGTTCCTCTAAACCCGAAAAGTGTACTAGTTTGAAGACGGATATCCAACAGCTAATGGATGAAGGTGTCCTATAGGTAGAGAATATATTTCGAGAAGAAGAGATTGATGTCTTGGAAATTCCTTATTATCCGTGAAGCATCTAAGTAACACCAGGTACCCCGTTGATGATTCAGGATCCTACTACCCCATTAATCATTCAAGCTCCAGTTACCCCCGTGACAGCTCAAACTCCTATTCATCCTATATGTAACAACTCAAAGGTAGTTCTGTGGGAGTATAATGTGGTTTATATTCTTGGGAAGAAATATGAGTGTCCCTCGGTAGCTGACAAGAATATTACCAACATTGCAGGAACTAGTAACAAGACTCGTAATGATAGGATCTTTTCTCCCCCACCACCACTTCCCAAAGAAACCAATGGTAATGCTCTAGCCAAGGCTAGGGGCAAGCAAGTGATTGATAACCAGCCCGAAACTTCTATAGGAAAAGAAGCAGAGCAACTTTTGAGGATTCTTAAGAGAGGTGATTACAAAGTGGTGGATTAACTTAATCAGATGCCATCCAAGATCTCCATATTGTCTCTTCTCTTGTGTTCGGAGACCCACCGCAATGCTTTACTAAAGATTTTATGTTCCCCCATGTTACACAAGACATTTCTGTGGCCCAGTTTGAAGGGATCGTAACCAATATTGCTGTAGGAAATTGTTTGGGTTTTTGTGTTGATGAGCTCCCAGTTGAAGGCAGAGCCCACAACAAAGTGCTGCACGTTTCCATGAAGTGTTTGGATACAATTTTATCTCGAGTTTTGGTAGATACAGGTTCTTCACTCAATGTGATGCCCAAGGCTACTCTGTTTAATCTGAATATGGATTGGGTAATGATGAGGCCTTCCATCCTAAGTGTTTGGGCATTTGATGGTTCAAGGAGATCTGTGGAGGGAGAAGTGGACTTCCCTATCAAGATAGGTCCCCACACTTTCTATCTGTCATTCTATGTTATGGAAAATCGTTCATCTTATATTTGCCTTTTGGGTCGCCCGTGGATCCATGTAGCAGGAGCTCTGACATCTACTCTTCACTAACGCCTGAAATTCATTATAAATGACAAAGTTGTTGTTGTTTATGGAAAAGAAGATGTAGTTATTAACAATCTGACAACCTACCGTTATGTGGAAGTGCAAGGTGAGGTGAAGGAGTTACCCTTTTAATTTCTGGAGATTATTTCTGTTGACAGTTTCCCCGTCGTGGAAGGGAAGAAGTCTGAAGCACCCATGGCCTCTTTGAATGATGCCAAATCCCTCATGGAAGCTATATCTCCCCATGATGGTTGGGGAAAATTTATTGAAGTACCTGAGAAGAAAGATAGATGTGGTCTTGGGTATCAACCATCTTCCTCCGTGCAAGCTAGTTTGGTTTCTATCAAAGGAAAACCGGTTCTCCCAATTTTTGAAGTGTTCATCAGTGCTGGCACAAGTAAAGAAGGACAAGTACTCGCAACAGATGATAAAGGTGACGAAGAAGATGTTTCCAGATTTATCTATCAGGTTGCGCCAGACCAAGAGCTCAGCAATTGTACTGTTGTGGAGATCCCTGAAGTTGTTTTCCTTGATGTGTAATTTTCCGTTTCCATTAAGTCATATGCCCTGCCCAAGGCATAGAGACAGCTTGTAGAAGGGGCCCCTTATGTTTCAATCTCTGTTTAAAATTGAATGAAAATTGCACTTTCGCATACAATTTTGTTCCCTGTCTTTTCTTTTACTTTTACTTTTCAAAATAAAAATGGCAATACTTTTCTTTTCATATTCTAAATATTTTCTTGCACTTTCTAAAATAAAACATAAAATCATCAATCATGCAGATTCGTCTCGAATTCCATCGAAAATGATAGTGCTATGGTTCCTAATATCCTTGAGAATTCAGTTGACCATGCTAACGAGGACAATAAGGAAGATTATGAAGTCCTTGAAGAACTAGCAAGACTCTTGATATAGAAAGAGAAGGTCATCCAGCCATATCAGGAAGAAACAAAAGTTATCAATCTCGGTATTGAAGATGTAAAGAGAGAAGTCAAGATAGATGTTGCCTTGTAAAGTGAAGAAAAGAAGGCGTTGATTGAGTTTCTTCGAGAGTATGCTGACATCTTTTCCTGGTCATATGAAGACATGCCCGATTTAGATACTGATAAAGTGATGCATAGATTGCCACTCAAGCCAGAATGTCCTCTTGTAAAGAAGAAGTCGCGAAGGACCAGACCCGACATGGCTTTGAAGATCAAAGAAGAAGTTCAGAAACAACTTGATGCATGCTTTCTATCTATGATAAATTATCCGCCTTGGATTGTTAACATTGTGTCTATACCTAAAAAATATGGTAAGGTACGTATGTGTGTTGACTACCGAGGCTTGAATAGAGAAAGCCCAAAGGATGATTTCCCGTTTTCCTCATATTGATGTATTGGTTGATAATACTGCTCAGTCTTCAGTGTTCTCCTTCATGGATGGGTTCCCAGGTTACAATCAGATAAAGATGTCTCCTGAAGACATGGATAAAACAACTTTCACAACTCCTTGGGGTACCTTTTGCTATAAGGTCATGCCTTTTGGTCTCAGAAATGCTGGTGCAACATATCTGAGTGTTATGGTGACTCTCTTTCACGACATGATTCATAAAGAGATCAACGTGTATGTGGATGATATGATTTCAAAATCGCAAACTAAGGAAGAAAATATGGTCCATTTATAGAAGTTGTTTGATCTTCTGCAAAAGTTTAGGTTAAGGCTTAATCCCAACAAGTACACCTCTGGGGTTCGATCGGGCAAGTTACTTGGTTTTATCGTAAGTCTGCAAGGGATTGAAGTAGATCCAGACAAAGTAAGATCAATACATGATATGGCGGCACCGAAAAATGTAAAATAAGTATGTGGGTTCCTTTGAAGGTTGAATTACATAGCCAAGTTCATTTATCATCTTACGGCTACCTATGAACCCATCTTTAAATTGTTGCGCAAGAATCAAGATGTCCATTGGGATGAAATTTGTCAAGATACCTTTGAAAAGATTAAACAATACCTTTAGAAACCACCAATACTCATACCTCCAGTTCCAGGGAGACCTCTCATTATGTACTTGACTGTGCTTGAAGGATCTATGGGTTGTATGCTCGGACAACATGATGATACGGGGCGAAAGGAACATACCATTTATTAACTGAGCAAGAAGTTTACTGATTGTGAATCAAGGTATTCATAACTTGAGAAGACTCGTTGCGCTCTTACGTGGGCAGCTTGACGTTTGAGGCAGTACATGTTGACACACTCTACGTTTCTGATATTTAAGATGGATCCGATAAAGTACAACTTCGAGAAACCAACACTTATAGGAAGACTGACTCGGTGGAAAATGCTTTTCTTTGATTATGACATCCAATACATCACACAAAAGGCTATCAAAGGTAGTATTCTTGTTGATCATCTCGCCCATCAGCCATTGGAATAATATCAGTCAAGTAAGTTCTATTTTCCAGACGAGGATGTTATGAAACTTGACGATAAAGAAGGAGCCGAACCAGGGGAGCAATGGACTCTCACATTTAATGGTGCATCAAATTCCATGTGCCATGGTATTGGGGTAGTTCTGACTTCTCCACATAATAAGCACACACCTTTCACAGCCAGGCTATGTTTTGATTGTACGAATAATGTCACAGAATACGAAGCTTGTGTAATGGGCCTTGAAGCGGCCATTGATTTGAAGATCAAGATTCTTGAATTTTATGGGGATTCTACTTAGTTATATATCAATTATGAGGAGACTGGGATACACGCCACCCTAATTTAGTTCCATATCGGGATTACATATTAGAGTTGTTGCCTGCTTTTGATGAGATCACCTTTGAGAATATTCCTAGAGAAGTAAATAACATGGCAAATGCTCTGGCAACTTTAACAACAATGTTCAAAGTCAGTTATCCTAATCATGCACCCAATATAAAAATCCTTCATTACAAGGAGCCAACGCATGTTTTCCCTGCTCATTGTCTCATAACTGAAGACGTGACAGGTGAAAAGCCGTGGTATTTCGACATTAAAAGATATCTTGATAAGCAAGAGTACCCCGTGGGTGCTATAATTTGTGATAAGCGGACTCTTAGAAGACTAGCCTCCAAGTTTTTACTGTCAGGAGATGTTCTATACAAAAGAAACTATGATTTGGTTCTGCTCAAATGCGTGGATAGACATGAAGCATAATCCATCATACAAGAAATTCACCAGAGCTCTTTTGGAACTTCTGCCAGTGGACATGCAATGGCCAAGAAAATACTACGAGCAGGTTATTTCGGGATGACAATGGAAAGTGACTATTGTGTGTATGCAAAGATGTGCCACAAATATCAAGTTTACGCAGACGGGATACATATTCCTCCCACTCTTTTGAATGTGATGACTTCACCATGGCCCTTTGTAATGTGGGGCATCGATATTATTGGACGGATTGAGCCAAGCGCTTCAAATGGACACAGGTTCATTCTCGCCGCTATTGACTACTTCACCAAATGGGTGGAAGTGGATTTGTACAAGAATGTTACCAAGCAAGTCGTCGCCCGCTTCATCAAGAAAGAAATCATATGTCGTCATGGAACTCCTAACAAGATCATCACTGATAATGGGTAGAATCTCAACAACAAAATGATGAAGGAAATGTGTGAATAATTCAAGATTAAACACTATAGTTCATCACCCTATCGGCCAAAGATGAATGGGGCAGTCGAAGCAGCTAACAAGAACATCAAGAAGATCGTCCTGAAAATGGTGAGAACATATAAAGATTGGCATGAGATTTTGCCCTTTGCTCTGCACGGCTATCAAACTTCAGTGCGTATGTCCATTGGGGAACTCCTTTTTAACTAGTCTATGGTATGGATGCGGTGCTCCTAGTCGAAGTGGAGATTCCTTCATTAAGGGTTCTGATGGATATTAAACTTGATGAAGCTGAATGGATTCAAACAAGGCTCGACCAAGTCAACCTCATCAAAGAGAAGCACCTAGCACCCATTTGTCATGGTTAGTTATATCAACAGCGACTCAAGAGGGCATTTGACAAGAAGATTCGACCTCGAGAGTTCTCCATAGGTGACCTGGTCTTAAGGAAGATTCTCCTAATTCACTCTGATCCAAGAGGCAAGTGGACTCCCAACTATGAGGGACCTTACATCATGAAGAAATCTTTCTCAGGAGGTACTCTAATCCTGATAGACATGGATGGGGAAGACGTTCCACTTCCAGTCAATTTAGACTCAGTCAAAAAATACTATGCATAAAAAGACCCGCTAAGTCGAAAACCCAAAAGGGCGGCTTAGGAAAAAGTTAGGGCTAAAAAATAAAATAAAAAGAAAAAAGAGAATAACCCGCTAAGTAGAAAACCCAAAAGGGAGGCTTTGGTAAAAATGGGTATCTCGGTGGATTCAAAATCCAAAAGGGTGATCCGGGAAAATTAGGGACAAAAAGCAAGAGACTGGAGTCTGAAAACTCTTCACAAATAACAAGTACACCCTCCTAACATTGGATGGATCAATTCAACTATTATCCTTTGGAAGCACATCACTAGGACGATCCAGGATATTAGAACTATAGAAATATCAGTTTTATGGGAAGTTTGAGATTTTCTTATTGCCATTTTACCTGTTGTACTTTGTCTTTTCTTCGCAACTTCCTCATTTAGGAGTTGTTTCCATGTACGAATTCCTATTCACAGGCCAAACTCATTAATAAAAATGTGCCCTTCCACCAAAAAGTATTCGTTATGTCCTTTTTAATTTATTTTTCGTATGTGAAATGTGATTTTAATTCTTCATTAAGCATTGCATTGAAAACAGTAAGGCAATAATAATAGAAAGCTAAGATGTGAAACACGAAGTTACATGGATATGAAGGCATCCCAAGGGAATGCCATAGAGTTCAAGTGTTGTTTCTTCAATGCTGGTAGCAAGTCGTAACAGTCACCTCGACCAAGCTTTCGTCCTGACCGCCTCCTTACATACGTTTGAGCATCTGATTCTCCGAAACCGAGAAACTTGGGGCATTTGATGAGATCCATGTCTTTACTCAGTCATTCATAAAAGGTCCAGCATGTCAGATCAAGCTACTCCTCCTCAGCAAGATTTAATCCCCAATGAACTCGACAAGGCTTTAACTAAATTCTCAATGTTTTCAAGCACCAATATGTATTGGTATCTCAAGACAACGGGAAACTGACCCCAATGAGCCCCATCGTTAGCACTCTTCATATGATAATCATCCTGGAATATTACATTGCATCCTCAAATGCATAACATTCCATCGAAATGGATCATCATGCCAAACTTCAAAATGCATATGAAGCATGATCCAGATTTGGTACCTTGCACGAAAGCCCCAAATAAATAAAACATCCCCACAAAGAATATCATCCTCATAATTCCCAGTTTACAGCTTTCATTACACTACCAGTCAAAATAAGTCGTGGTGCCAATACATTACACTCCCCAAATCTCAATACCCATATTATATTTTCTAGGGTCGTAGGTCGTCTGTAGATCTTACCCTCACGTTATCTTTTTTAGGGTTGTAGGTCGTCCGCAAATCTTACCATCATGTTATCTTTTCTAGGGTCGTAGGTCATCCTTAGATCTTACCTTCATGTTATCTTTTCTATGGTTGTAGGTCGTCCGTAGATCTTACCCCCGCGTTATCTTTTTCTAGGGTCGTAGGTTGTCCGTAGATCTTACCCTCATATTATCTTTTCTAGGGTCGCAGGTCGTCCATAGATCTTACCCTCACTATATCTTTTTATAGGGTTGTAGGTCGTCCATAGATCTTACCCTCATGTTATCTTTTCTAGGGTCGTAGGTCATCCGTAGATCTTACCTTCACATTATATTTTCTAGGGTCGTAGGTCGCTTACTGGTCTTACCCTCACATTATCTTTTCTAGGGTCATAGGTTGCTCGTAGATCTTACCCTCCCGTTATCTTTTCTAGGGTCATAGGTCGTCCGTAGATCTTACTCTCACGTTATCTTTTCTTGGGCCATAGGTCGCTCGCATGTCTTACCCTCGCGTTATCTTTTCTTGGGTCATATGACACTCATAGATCTTACCCTCACGTTCTCTTTTCTAGGGTCGTAGGTCATCCGTAGATCTTACCCTCACGTTATCTTTTCTAAGGTCGTAGGTCGTCCGTAGATCTTACCCTAACGTTATCTTATTTAGGGTCGTAGGTCACTCGTAGATCTTACCCTCACGTTATCTTTTTTAGGGTCATAGGTCGCTCGTAGATCTTACCCTCATGTTATCTTTTTTAGGGTCATAGGTCATTCGTAGATCTTACCCTCATGTTATCTTTTCTAGGTTCATAGGTCACCCATAGATCTTACCATCATGTTATCATTTATAGGGTCGTAGGTCGCCCATAGATCTTACCCTCACTTTATCTTTTCTAGGGTCGTAGGTCGTCCGTAGACTTTACCCTCACGTTATCTTTTCCCGGGTCGTAGGTCATCTGTAGGATTTACCCTCATGTTATTCAAACCACATTTACCCATCATGAGCAGTTCACCAGAAAACTCATTTTTTCATCCCCCAGCAGACGTCAAAAATAAATAACACTCACACCATCTCTCCAGGACAAATTTCAGATCCTGGTATTTAATCATCTCCTACCTTGAACTTTCGAAAGGTTGACGCCAATTTCACCTTCAGGTTTAAGACGATTAAATAGGGGCAACTGTCATACCCCAAATTTTTCTACCTTTTAATTTTGTCTGGCTTAGACATCGCATTGAATCTAAATCATCTTCACTAGTTCATTTTCATATCATGCATTTCATTGAACAAAGAACTTTGGTTCAAGGAGATCAGTTCATTGTGCCAATAAAGGTTTCACTTTTGTTTGGGTCTCTCCATCAAGTCAAAGCTGATTCTTTCTCCCTTCAGAGAATTTGGACTTGGAATTAGGGTTTGGAGGGTTTCAACGAGATATTTTGGCTGAGATTGTTTGAATGAGGGTTTGAGTTTCCTTATGATCTTCCATCAACTACTTGCACTATAAGTTATTCAATTAGAATTATTGACAAGGGTTAGAGTGGAGAAGAGGATATTTTTCTATGGTTCATGGGTCAAGATACACTTTCTCATGCTCGCGTTCATCAATTTTGATTTGGGCTTCGACCAGGATCATCGCCTAGCAAGCATCATGGCTAAGGTGTTGTGATAAGAGTGTAATTCTAGTCTCTTGAGTTTAAAAATTTGGTCAAGATAAGAGACGTGAATTCATGGATACTCTCTCAATCAACCAAGGTTTGAGATTCAAGGCTTTGAGAACAATTGCTTATGGTACAAGTTATGCTTTACGCATGAGTTTGAATTCAAGTTTGGCAGTTAATGTTCATTTGAGTCAGGTGCGGCGTGCACGTTTGCTTTTGAGTACAAGTTCCTATCAAATCATGAGATGATATATAAATGGTGAATTCGAATCTTGGAGAGCTAATTGGAATTTAAAATAAACATGGAATTATTGAATTTCGAAAGTCTCATCATTCCATTTCAAGCTTGTTGCAAAAGAGTTCATCCTTTGATTCCATTCATGATTCACCTTACAAGGATTTCGAGGCATGTCCATGATCCGTTCGTCAAGACTTACTTTAAGCAGCATACAAAGTTATTAAAGGTTTGTCAAAAGTTTATACAAGATGGGAAATATTGTTCATGACTGAATTCTTGAGAGGGAACATTTAAAGAGGAAGATCTCAAGTTTGAATTAAAATTAAAGGAAGATTTATTTGAATTCAAGGTTGTTGGATTACAAGACATAGTCATATTCATACAAGAAAGTCATACACAAGTTTTTCTTACAAAGTGTTCTAAAGATGCATTCAAGAAAATAACAGGTTACATTCCAATTCCTAAGGCTATTCTACAAGATCTCCATCTTCTTCAAGAAAATTCCAAACTTCATGTTTAAGCCATGGCCACTTCAACTTTTGACCTAGCCTTTGTCATCCAATCATCATCGCTCATGAAACAAGAAAAGGAGAAATGGTTAGAAAACCATCAATATTGGAATAAAAATTCCAAACATGAAAAAATTGTTAAAGAAAAGTTTTCTTCTAATCTCATCATGAGGGTTTGTGTTTGGAATCAGAAAATCAGAGGGTGTTTTCAATCATGTGCTAAGCCCAATTCAAAGCCTCATGCAAATCAGATTTTAGAATTTTAAATCATGGGCCATGTTCCAATTGCAAATCACAAAAGATAATTTTGGTTCACAAAAGGAAAAAAAATTCAAAAACAAGTTATTGCAGCAACAAAGTCAGCAAAAACAGTCCCAAAAGTCAGAAATGCTATACTGTACCAAACCTGCCCAGAATACAGTTCAAACCAGTCCCAAAAATGAGACCTGCCGCCCTTCATATCCTTTTCCCAAATCCTGTTCAAACTGTCCAAATATAACAGTCCAAACTGTCCAAATATAACAGTCCAAAACCTGTCCAAAACTTGCACAAAACTATAAAAGCTAAAAGCATCATCAAAAGGCATTCAAACAACATATCAAAAAAGTTCAAAATTCATGTTATCTTCCCCCCAAAAGCCTCCTTATTTTTAATATAACAGGGACAAAAATTAGTGAAAAAAGAGAGGAGAGAAAACACTGTAAAACCAGAGAGGACTGTTTTGAACCATAAAATAGCAGCAATAAAAAACCAGTAGCAACAAAAAGAAAACAGAAACATAAAAACCCTCAACAAATTGTAAAACCTTGCAATTTTTCCTCTAAACAAACTATCCAAACACTTCACATTCATCACATAGAATTTGTTCAAAAACAATTTCTGTTATACCATTATCACCACCTTCCAAAACACAAAAAAAAAATAGTACTTTGCAACTTGACTGGGTTTGAGGGAATCGGGAGCTTTGCGGCATAAATAAAGGCTTGGAGAAACTTCAAGAAGGTTTAAGGAAGCTTGATCAATCACTACTTTGCACCCGGAAACATATGTACGTGTTCTACAGTCTTCGCTTCAAGAGGTAAACTTTCTCAAACTGTGATATCTTTATCCATACATCATTTTCTTTTGTGTTCAAAAGATATAACATGACAGATCAAAGAGAAAATTCAGGAAAGGGCAAGGCAGGGTGCTGACACGGGTGCTTGTGGCACATGACACGGCCCGTGTCAATCTAACTGAGTTGAAACCTTGATAAAATGGCAGGACAGGTTCTTGACACGGGTGCCCGTGTCATAGGACACGGACCGTGTCCATCCAACTGAGTTGAAAACGTGACAAAATGGCAGGACAAAGTCTTGACACAGGTGCCTGTATCACAGGATATGGCCCATGTTAATTTTACTGGGATTAAAAGCTTGACAAAATGGTGGGACAGGGTTCTGACACGAGTGCCCATGTCACGGGACACGACCCATGTCGGCTCAATTAGGACAAAAAAAAGACATGCATGGATTATTATAGGGTCCTAACACGGGTTCCCGTGTCATAAGACACGGCCAGTGTCACCCTAAACACCAAAAACCTTGATTTTGAGACTTTTTATTCGATTTGGTTGTAATAGTAATTAGGTTTTAATTACTTTCATCCCCATTCATTAACTTGTCCCCCGATCCCCATATGGTTTGTAATAACTTAGAATTTTATTTCTTGATAGCTTAGAATTTTTATTTCTTTATGCATTTTAATTATTGATTAAATATGCATAATTATCCAAATTAGAGCACATGGCCTCCTCTTGGGCTCATCATCAATGAGCAGGTATCCACTTATAAATGCACACTTTCACACATTTCATAGCATGGTCCTGGGCTTTCCTACGGTGACAATTATTCGATCGATTATTTCAATTGGTCGTTTAAAATACTAGCAACACGCTAGTCCCACTTTCTAGGAACATGCATATGGACACCTTGTATGGGATTTTAATTTTAATTTCATGTATTAAAGCAAAATCTCTCTCTCCTTGGTCCCCGTACCAAGCTTTTCATAAAGGGTCTCATAGTTTAGTTTGGGCATGGCCATTCTCACGAGGTTAATCAAGTCTTGCCCTTGGTTAACCATAACCCGAATCAATCACTTTGGTCCATATACCAAGTGTTTTCATGCACGAAGGGTCTCATGGTTAAGGATAGGAGCACCTACCCTTCTGAGATTAATCAAGTGCACCCCTTGGTAAATCTTAACCTGTTTCAATTCCCATACACCAAGCATTCCATTTATGCCTTTCATGATATTACTCAGTTTTTCGTCACTTTTTCCATGATCTCCGTGCATGACCACTTTTCACAAAGACTGTCTCCTTTTACTTTATGCTTATAACAAGCTCCCTTAGGATTATAGTTTCCTCTTCTTTAAGATGTGAACTAATTTGAATTTAGGTTAGAACCCATGCATGAAAAAATTAGGTTTTTTAGTCTCCCTCTTAAACTCTTTTCTTCTTTTGTAATTAAAAATTTCCATCCACGAATCAAAAAAATCCAAAAACATTTAATCATTATTCAAATTCATTTTAAAACTCTCAAAACACTCAACCAATAAAAACCTCCCCAAAGGGGTATGTTATCTTCATTATACCGCGATGCAGGTTGTTCCTATAGCTAGAATGCATACGTTAACATCGCCCACTAAAAAAACACCAACAAACCAATATTTTCTAGAAGAACTACGGTGTTATGATTCCTTTACGGGATATGTAGGCAAAGGGTGGCGAGACCCTCACGAACGCACTAATAAAAAACCATTTATTTCCCGTTAGCAAGTATAGTTATAGATAAACACACCCTTAGAAGCAAACAAACAAAATGGATCCCGTTGAGTACAACGAATGTGAGGGGTGCTAATACCTTCGCCTTGCAAAATCGACTTCCTTACCCTTCTCTTGGTTGCAAGACCATCTTATCCATCCTCTTGTGGTTTTCTCGATATTTCCCCTTCTTTCAGGATAAATAAAGTTCGGTGGGGACTCTATGTTTTTTTCCCGGTAGCTTCACAACCCCCGAACTTAGATCCCCTTCCGCTATGTTTTGGGTTATTCGCTCTTTTCCCATTCCTTTGGAAACAACAAAGCGTGGTGGTGATTTTTATTTGATATGTGCGAGTAAAGTCAATCCAATGGCTTTGTCTCAACATCTCTACCGCTATAGTTGGTACCTACCACAAATGGTCCGAGGAGGTCTATTCTTCACCAGGAAAAGGCCCATGGAGAAGAAAGGGACTTGAGCTCGTTTGAAGGACCCAAGTGCGTGTCTCTGTGCTGTTAGAAATTTCCGTATTTCTTTACGTGATCTTTGGCGTCATGTTGCATGGTGGGCCAGTAATACCCTACCTGCAAAGCTTTCCCGGCGAGGAATCTTCTGCCTAGATGTTGGCCATTTAACCCCTCATAGATCTCGAGCAGGATGCGAGTTGCGTCGCTTTGGTCGACACATTTGAGGAGAGGGATGGAAAATACCCTCATGTATAATCTGTCTTCGATTAGAATGTAGGAGCCGTCTCTTTCATGAGGTAGTTTTGTACTGGGGTCATCCAAGAGTTATTTTCTCCTATGGAGAATACCTCTAGAGTTGAGGGAGATTTTTGGTTCTCGGTCGAGGAAGAATCTCCTGGATTACCGACTTGTTCCCACCTTTCTTTTTTGTGCTCGCTAGTTTGGACAATATACTTGCACTGGTGTTATGCTCACGAGGGACGTGTTGCACGTATACTAACATGAATTTATTCTTTATTTCTTGGACCCGAGTCCAATATTCGGTGAGATGGTAACTTTTTAATTGATATTCTCCTCGGACTTGGGACACCACGAGTTGGGAGTTAGTGAAGATTTTCACCTCCTCGGCTCCCAGATCATGGGCTAGGCGTAGTCCTGCCAAGAATGCCTTGTATTCGGCTTGATTGTTTGAGGTCGGGAAGGATAACGTGAGGGAGACTTTGATTAGAAACCCCTCCTCGTTATCCAAGATTATACTTGCACCGCTCCCTTTTAAACTAGAGGCGCCATCGACGAAGATGTTCCATCGGCGCATCTCGTCTGGGGGTGCGGGCAAAGTCATTTCGGAAACAAAGTCGGCTAGAGCTTGCTCCTTGACGCTTTCCTGCTCTCGTACTTGATGTCAAATTCGGAGAGCTCTAATGACCATTTCAGCATCATGCCTTCCATGTTTGGTGTAGCGAGAACCAGCCTTACTGGTTGTCCGGTTCAGACGACTATAGTGTATGCTAAGAAATAGTGGACCAAGATGGGTTAAGGGTTATACAGACCTCGGCTTCTCAGGCTCCCAGGTCTAAAGCAACACGTCTTCCTGATTGCTCGGTAAAGAAATACTATAGTCAAAGGGGCCTCCACTAAGTGGAGGATCTCATGTCTCTTTTTTTGGGATTCCTCCCTCAAAGTTAACGTGATGATACCCCCAGTCCTATCTTAAGTTTGCCCATGCCTTGGTAGAGGACTTACAAAAGATCACCGACCACCTTGAAACTAGAAAAAAATCAATACATACATATATACAATAAATAATATACAACAAATAATAGCACATACACAAATAAAAAAAGATAGGCTCAACCCACTTAGAGATTTGAGTCCCCAACGAAGTCTCCAGTTTTCTGTAGTGGTAGAAATATTAAGACTAAGCCATCAAATTGACTTAACTCGTACAAATCAAATAAAACATGCCACCACACTTTATTGTTTCCAACAGAAATTGGAAAAGATCAAATAAACCTAAAAAAGATAGGGAGAGAATATAGGTACGAGGGTTGATTATGAAAAGGAAAAGTATTAGCACCCCAAACATCTACGGTACTCTGTAGGAACCTCTTTGAAAATCTGTTTATTTTGGCTATAAAAGGTGTATAGAAAAATAGATGGTGGAGATGAGAGAAAGAAATATTTTTTTACAATTTTTACACCCTCTGCGGTATCGAATCTTTAGTGCCTATGTATCACCTTCCGTGCAATAGGGGATCGGGGTACTCGTAGTTCACCTTAAAAATTTTAAAACACAAGTGTGTTGGTTAATTTTAAGAGAAGAGACATCACCTTCATATCCGAGTGGAAAACATACCTACTACCCATGATTATGAGAAAGCCGAATTTGCATCATCTCAAAGTGGAGTATATAGCTTGGATTTTAAAATCAACAAAGCCTCACTCAACACCCAAGTGGAAAATATCTCACTTTACTACACATCATAGAAGTATAGTAGCTCGCATCACTACAAGAGTCTAACCGATTGAGAAAAACATTTTAAAGTAAAAAGCCAAAGTGGAAAAATGGTTTGAATGAGTTTAATGACTTTTAGTCTTTCAAAAAGATGTCAAAGTATGGTTAAATTGATTAAAGTTTGATTAAGAAAAGATTTTTGAAAATGCATGGACCTAAGTCCAAGTTTATTATAAAAGTGGTTCAAGTTAGAAAATAAGAAGAGTTTTGAAAAGGAGGGAGAAGATTTTTGAAATTAAAGAAGATAGGAGGAGATGAAGGGACTATCCTAAAGCATAAGGTAAAAGTTAAGGAAAACAAAAATCTAACCAACAAGAAGAAAACACTTGACATGAATAAGTCAATGTAGAATTCCAATCCTTTGAATTGAAACCAAGGAAGCAAAAATAATAAACCCTTGAGGGATACCAAGCTTTAGATGAACTAAGTATTCACAAAAATTGGGCAGAGTAACGACTGTATACAGAGGAATTATTAATCACAGACAAAGAATATAATCAGAATAACCTGCACACAAAGAAAATCAATCCAATGCCTTGGAGTAAACCCCAAGAACTTCAGACAAAATATCAATAGAGCAACAATGTCTTCAAGTATCAAGGCTTCTAATCCTATGTCCGAGAGATCCACAACTCCATAATGCTAATGATAGTAACCAAATAGTCCAAGTAACCTTAAGGCTTTTTTTATGTTCAAGTTGATTATTAAGTGTTTTTCAAAAGAAAAGAAAGCTCAAGTGAGCAAAATTAAAATGAAGTAAAGATAAATGCTCAAGTGAGCAAAGATAAAATGACATAAAGATAAGTGCTCAAGTGAGCAAAAGGGAAATATCATGAAATGTAAAAGCTAAAATAAATAATACATAAAAGTAAAGGCACAAAATAAAGGCATAAAGTAAAGTTAATTTTTAGTGAATTACAAGTTATAGGTCAACTATAAAAGGTTAGTTGAATGACCATCTTGAAGCTTGCATTTGAAAACTAATTATAAGATTGATAAAATTAAAGCTTCTCAATAACAAATCTTATTTTCTTTTTATCAAGTATATCATTCATTTCATTGCTCAAACCGACCATGTATGCTCAACAATGTTCAAATGATTCACTTAGACCAAAATTCATGAATTCCATTAGAGGATTGATAGAATCAAAACCTCCTAACAATGAACTTCAAAGTTATTGGATCCAAGGTTTCAAATTAAACATACTTGGGCTTGCAAACATAGGTTTGGAATACAAATGATTATTTTTCGAACCAGACAAATTTAACGCTATGTTAAGTAATCGTAAGTGGATTTACGTAGAAGTCACACCTATTTTGAGGCCGGTCAATAACAATATATGAATCAAACATGTTAGAGAAATGATATGTAAATTATTCTCCAAAAACATGTTGCACAAGTAAAAGCAAGAAAGTGATAAAATGAAGAGGGAGGAGAATGGTAATACAACCAATGCATTAGATGAAATTAGAGTTTCAAAATATCATCATCATCATTCATCTATTTTGGTGGATTTGGTTTCTCAACCTATCAACACCCAGGATCCAATGAGGTTGAGGAACTTGTCCTAAAATAACACCCAAGTATCTTTAAATCAGGACCAATATAAAAAAATTTAATATAAACAAAATTTAAATGATTTAAAAAAATAAATAATTCGTAAAATAGAAAACATGTATCAAAACACCAAATAAAAATCCTAAAAAAATATCATAAGTCAAACATGAGTCAAAAAGTGTTGAAAAAAATTTCACAATTTTTTTAAGTCATAAACTATTTTTAAAATTTAAAGAAATAAGAAAAATAAACAAAAATTTGTGAAAAATAGTAAAATTAAAAAATAAAAATAAAATGAGGTCATGAATATTTGTAAATCAAGAAATTTTTTTTAAACAATTAAAACAAATCAAATAAAGTGAAAAATCATAAAAAATACCAAATCAATAAATAAAATTGTGAAAAATAAAAATCAGAAAGGGTAAAATCAAAAGTATTTTTGATAATTTTTTCACAATTTTAGAAGTTGAAATGAATTTTTTGAAGTTTAAAACAATTAAAACAAAAATCAGAAAATAAAAATTATATCAAAATAATGTGGACCATTGGATCAATGTCAAAATGCGTTAGTAATCTAATCCAACAGATCAAACGTGTTGTGCATGATATAGACTTTAGTGAATAAACTATCAGATCATTAATTAAAAAAAGATTTAAAAAAACAAGTGGCGCATTGTCATTGGTTGAGAGATGACATGTCATCGTCTTCAACCTCCGACCACACACAAATTTCAGGTCCTTTAATCTCTAAAATTAGAAGTTCAGATAGGTTCCATTCGCTTCGTCTCATCAAGACAATTCCAATGGTACCCTCGCGAAAAATTTATATAAATTGTAGCTCAATCGATTTGAGAAAAATCAAAGTTTTGAAAATTTTTGAAATCGAAAATAGATGCATTAAATGCATCAATTAATCAAAATTAAACCATCAGCAAGCATCAACAAATATCATAGATAATTCTAGTAATTTGAGTTAGAAGAATTAATAGAGGAATCTACCTGTTGAAGCTCAACTTCAGAGCTCTGAAACTTGACTTGGCTAGTACGATTTAGATAACTTCAAGACTTGGTTCTTCTTCTGTTAGCTTCAATGAAGTTCAAGGATGAAAAATGAACAAAGAAATTGGATTGAAAAGTGCTTTAAAACCAAATTCGAAGTTGCAGAATTGAGAGGTATGGAGGAATTTTGGCAAAGGTTTTCTGGCTCTCTAAAGCTTTGAAAATGAGTGAGGGATGATTCTTATTTATAGTTGAGAATGATGGAAACAAAAAGTGAGAGAAATGATCAAGTATCAGGGGAATTCGTGTGCACCTGCATCATGAACAAAGTGTGACTTACAAGTTGTCAAAACTCAACCATTCTGTGCGTTTTGATGTGCTAAACCTTTCAGAAAACTTAGTTAATCATGTTTAAACATCAAAAGCGCGATAAATTTTTGTTTAGAGACCACACTAATCAATTTGCAATCTGACTGTTTTGACAAAATCAGTTTCATGGTACCAATTTTGCAGCCATTGGGCACACAATGTAGGGAGATTTATGATCTTATTCTTTTTGTAATGGAAATATCTCATATCAAACTCCATAATATGCCAAGCAAGGTAGCATTTGAATGCTTGATCTGAAATTTATGTCCATTTGAATTTGTGAAAAACACACGGATTTTCATACTTAGAAAAATTTCTAACTATAGAACTCCAAAATGACCTAAAATGTTCTTCAAAATCACATGACTTTCCACTCAAAATTTGGTCTTGATATCTGAAGATGAGACGAATTAGACCTCTTGGATTAAATTTTGAAATTTAAATCACTCAAAAATCATAAAAATTTAAAGAGTTGTGATCTTTGGAAGATGATGAACAAATTTGGGAAAATTCACAAAAGACCTATAATCTTTTCAATTCTTCAACAACTTTCCAAGCATTTTCAAGTCTTGCATACTGAAACAAAGTTGTAGTAGACATCCCAAATATTATTGTGGAAAAATTATAGGCTCAAGAAGGTAAAATTTGACCAATTTATGATCATTTTAAGTCAAACCCTAAGATTCAAAGGCTTTTCAAAGAGAATTGTAATCTTTCTCAACCATTAGTAATGTTCCATTCAAAATTAGCCTTAGATCCTTGAAAAGAACTTGTTAAGGATAATTTAAAGAGAATCATGGCTTTGGAATCAATCAAAAATCTCAAAAAAGAGCAAGATATGGTCCTTGGAAGTCAACAAACCTTTGCTCAGAGACTGTCAAAATGACTTGAAACCTCTTTCAACTTTTGATGATTTTTCTTGCACAATTGGATCTTGTCATGTGAAGAGAAGTTATTGTATATGATGATAATAATCCATAGCAAAAAGAACCAACTAAAAATATTTAAAATTGAGAGAGATATGCACTTGTGATTACGGAATCAAGCACTTGCTCTATTAGGTCAAACTTGTTGAATAACCTTGAATCTTCTTGAACTTCATTGGCAAACTAAAGCATGATGAATCACAATAGGCCTTAAAAATATGTTGCTTGAAGCACACTCAAAGATATAGCATATGTCTCAATGAAAATTGTTTAAGAAGGCATGCAAATAAACACATGAACCTATGAATCTTCTTGATACATACCACCACCAACTTTGAGGAAACTTGACCTAAATAAATTGAGAGATCTCTTTGTGTTAGAACATAGTTTGGTTCTACATATTAGTAATAGTTTTAATGATAACAAATACATGATATATATATATATATATATATATATATATATATATATATATATATATATATATATATATATATATATATATATATATATATATATATATATATATATATATATATATATATATATATATATATATATATATATATATATATATATATATAAAGAGCAAATATACTCCCTAATAATGTATTTAAATATACAGAGAAGTTCTGATAAAAGAAGCATAGAAGATAATGAGAGAATTAATTTTTAAAGCTCTGATTAGACGAAGCGTACAAACTTAGAAGCAAATATGTGTGACACACTCAATAGAAGAAGTTCTGATGCTATAACTTCTAAAGCATCAAAGCTGCAAGCTAAAATCTGATACTCTGATAAATGAAGTTTTTGAAGAACAAAAGAAGTCTCAAGGACATCATCGTACTAAAGTTTAAAAGACTCAACACTTAAGCTTAAGTTGTACTCTGATAAGTAAATATTCTGAAAGTTCAAACGAACTAGGGTAACCAAACGTGTCATACTATTTTATTTTTGAAAACCCCAATTCACCCCCCCCCCCTTTCTTGTGTTTTTATATCCTTCAATTGGCATCATAGCGCCTGGTTTTGGGTGCTAACACTTACCCGTGTTAGAAAAAGATCCTAGCAAGAAAAACAGTATGGTGGGACCAAGCCAGATCATGAACAATGATAACTATGATGAGAAAGACAGAATCAGCAGCAAACCTCCAATATTTGATGGTGAGAAATTTGATTAGTGGAAAGACAGAATCGAAAGTTTCTTTCTAGCTCATGACGCTGATCTCTGTGATATGGTAACTGATGGCTACATTAATCTAGTTGACGAAAGCGGTCAGAAGATCGACATAAAGAAAACGGCAGATCAACAAAAGAAAGATTTTAGAAATCATCACAAGGCTAGAACAATCCTTTTGAGTGATATCTCGTACAACGAGTATGATAAAATCACGAACAAAGAATCATCTAAGAACATGTTTTACTCTTTGAGAATGACGCATGAAGGCAACACGCAAGTCAAAGAGACCAAAGATCTTGCACTCATTCAGAAGTATGAGGCTTTTAAAATGGAAGAAGATGAAACAGTTCAGATAATGTTCTTAAGGTTTCAAATTCTGGCTGCTGGGCTAAAAGTTCTAGACAAAGGGTACTCAACAGCAGATCATGTAAAGAAAATCATCAGAAGCTTACCCAAGAAATGGGGACCCATGGTTACAGCCTTAAAATTAGCCAAAGATATGAACAAAATATCTCTTGAAGAACTTATCAACTCTTTGATAATTCACGAGATAGAACTAGAAGAAGATAAGCCCCAGAAGCAAGGTAAGTCTCTTGCTCTTAAATCTAATAAAAAAATATGAATCTAAAGCTTTTCAGACAAAAGAAGAAAACTCTAGTCGATCCTCGTTAGAAGAAGACGGACTATTTCTTCTCTCTAAAAGAGTCAATCAGCTATGGAAGCACAAACAGAGGAAATTTAGAAACCCTAGAAGAACATGCAATCACTGTGTAATACGGTGGGAGAACTGACTTGGGTGTTTTGATTTTTATCAAAATTGTTGCAGATAGCAAGAGTCGCCGTCGACTTTTATTTTATCCAATAAGGGAAAGGGTGAAAAGAACAGGAAAGACCTTTTGAGATATTTTCTTGAGTTCGGGGGGTAGGTTATGAAAAGGGAAGGTGTTAGCACCATTTTCATCCGTAGTTATCTACAGGCTCTTAGTTACTAGCTCACTTTGAAAATGCTTTATTTGAAATGTGTTTGTGATTATTTTTTAAAGTATTTTTGAAAAGTTATTTCGTTTTGGAAAACTTTGTAATAATTCTCGTCTCTATAAGAATGTATACAATGTGTTGACTTTTGAAAATATTTCATTTGAAAGTATTAGTGTGTTTTGAAAGATGTTATTTTGTAAATGGTTGTGAGAAACAACTAAGAACGTTCTACCTACTTAAAAAGTCGTTGTTCATTTCCTCCTCCTTTAGATATTTCTATCTTACCATTGATTGATAAGAAGCCCTATCATTGGATGTGAGGGACATGCGCGGGTCATCGTATAGTCATAGAAGGCAACTTATGGTACACTTTAGCAATTTTCATAAGGGACTAAGATCGTTTTACTTAAGGAAATGTCGAAGGTTCATTGCGGGACCACGATCTTTTTATCAAGGGTCTTTGCTAAAGTGTCTCATATTCGAGGGACATAACTGTTTATTCATAGGCAACAAGTGAGATTACCCTAGAAGTGCGCGTGTGAAAAGTGTTTTAATTGCATGCATTTTTGTCTTTGAGATTAAGGTTCTCTAAGATTGATTTTATATTGCCATACACACCCTAATTACTAACAATTATATTAAAAGCGATAAAAATTATGGAAATTAAAATCCTACGCTATTACATCATTGTAGGGGATGGGGATACAAGTAATAAAAATGCGGGAAAAGTAAAATCCTAATTACTTATTACAACCAAGTTGAACGAAAATAATAGAAAAAAGTCAAAAAAATCAAGATATTTGGTGTCTGGTCTGACACGGGCCGTGTCTTGTGACACAGCCACCCGTGTCATGGCCCTATAATAACCAATGCATGGTTTTTTTTGTCCTAGCTAAGCTGACACGGGCCATGTCCTATGACACGGGCACCCGTGTCAAGACCCTGTCCTGCCAATTTGTCATGTTTTCATTTCTAGTAGATCCAACATAGACTATATCATATGACACGGGTGTAATACCTTAATGTTGTCCTACCCTTTCACTTTTATCTGGTTTATACATTTTGCACTCCTTATTCCATCTGTATACTCTCTATTAGTTCATTTAACGCATCATGTATCATTAATCAAATAATTCGGCATGACATCAAGGTATTTGATCAAAATAATAAAGCTCTCATAATTTTTCAGCGCATGTTTGAGTTGTGGAAGATTTGGGTTTTCGGTGAATTTAAAACAGTGCGAATTGGAAAGTGTTTTGACTGATCTGAGTTTGAAAATTTGCATCTCCAACTTGGAATTATTTTTGGGTTGATTCTTGAGATTTTTAAACCGTCTCAATATTCTCTTCAACTTTCATGTTCGGACCAAAAGTTAATTCTCAAAGGAAAGTCTCCGAATACGCAGTTCTTTTGGAAGTCATGTGGTGAAAAATACAAAGAAGAAAGTGCTGAAAATGCATTTTTGGCACACTAGAAAATTTATAACTCAAAGACCGTTCATCATTTTGAGCCCGTCCCGATGGCCAAAATTCCGTATTAATGTCCTCTACATCTTTGTCTCTCATTCCAGGAAGTGAATTCTGCTATGAAAGTCTTTGAATATATGAATTCATCAAATATGTTCGCATAGGAAAATTATGACAAATGTTCACCTGCTTCATCTTCAGAAAATCATAACTCGGTCGATTCTTATTGTATTGAGTTGGTTCTGGTGGCATTGGTTCACAAATTTAATTGGCTAAATATTTATTTCAGCTTTCCAATTCGAACGGTATCCTGAGGGCCTTCGCTTCTTGTCCAAAACGCGCGCAACACATTGAAAATCCTGAACCGAGAAATATTTTCATCTGAGACGAAACTTCAAAAAATCATAACTAAATCACCGTTTATCCAATTGAGCCTATCCTCTGACATTATGTTTTCCTCTAAGTTGGATACATTTTAGTTTCACATTTCAACTTCGAATGTCATAACGAGGGACCTGCGAATTTTACCTTAATGTGTCAGACTCTGATTAACTAAAAATGTGCACATTTGCTTGTGTTTATTGGAGGCTCATTCATTCAAAAGGGGGCACACTATATATTCTTATTCACTCCAATTTTCAAAAAGAGACTCTCATAATTGGTCAACTCTCAAAAACACTCAAAAACTTTCTCTCATCTTGCTCAAGGATCAAAGAGAAACTTTCTCTCATTTTCATCAAGAACACCAACAGCTTTTCCAACAACTTTTTCAAGATCTAAAAGTCAAAGAAGCGGAATTATTCTTGTTAGAACATAGTTTGATTCTAAAATTCTTGTAAGAGTTTCGATGATAACAAACACTCAAAGAACAATTATGCTCCCTAAATGAGTATTTTGTTTTGCATAGAAGTTCTGATGGAAGAAGCATAGAAGATGAGTTTGATAGTTGTTTGAACTATCATTCTATACATCTCTTAAAGAAGTTCTAACGTTGCAAACAAGAATTTCTTGTTTCTGATCAATAATGTTCTGAAAAGAAGCAATGATTACTTTCATCTTCTAAAGCAAGCATGTTCTGAAGTGTTACAGTTCACTTAATGATATTCAAACAGTAATGGTTGAAAGGGGACAAGGATCTCTATTTTTGGAAAGATCGTTAATCATCATTGATCAATATTCCAAAATCTTTCCCATACGTGGCCTATTTAAACAAAACTTGAAGGAGAAATCGTTTACAATTTTCACACACAAAAAACAAGTCATCTTCATCACCTTCAAACGTACTGAATCTCAATTGTGTAAAACATCACTTATGATATTGTTTTATTAGAAAACACTTTTTGTACACTTTCTTGAATATTGTTTAGTGTATTTGCTTGAGAAAACCGAATTGTGGTTTAAACTCAAGAAGACTTTGACGACTGTCAAAGTAGTTGTGTAATCAAGTTTGATTAGTGGATTAAGACCTCGTTGAGAGAGGCGAAATCACCTTGGCGGGTGGACTTGAGTAGTTTGAGTTCAAACGGACCAGGATAACCAACATGTTATTTTCTTTAAGTTTTGAAAACCCCAATTCAAACCCGCTTCTTGTGTTTTTCCATTATTCAATTGGCATCAGAGTGCCTGGTTTTGAATACAAGCACTTAACCGTGTCAAAAAAAGATCAAAGCAAGAAAAACACTATGGTGGGACCAAGTCAATACATCAGCAATGACTACCATGATGAGAAAGACAGAATCAACGATAAACCTATAATTTTTGATGGTGAGAACTTCAATTACTGGAAATACAGAATCAAAAGTTTCTTTCTAGCTCATAATGCTCACCTCTGAGATATGGTGACTGATGGGTACATACATCCTGTTGATGAAAGCGATCAGAAGATTGATAGAAAAAGAATGACAGATCATCAAAAGAGAGATTTCAGAAATCATCACAAGGCTAGAACTATTCTATTGAGTGATATCTCATACAAAGTATGAAAATATCACAAACAGAGAATAAGAAAAACACATGTTTGACTCCTTGAGAATGACGCATGAAGGCAACACGCAAGTCAAAGAAACCAAAGCTCTTGTGCTCATTCAGAAGTATGAAGCCTTTAAAATGGAAGAACATGAAACCATTTGAAACAATGTTCTCAAGGTTTCAAATTCTGGTGGCTGGGTTAAAAGTTCTGGATAAAGGGTACTCAACTGCTGACCATGTAAAGAAGATCATCAGAAGTTTACCCAAGAAATAGAAACCCATGGCCACAACTCTTAAACTGACCAAAGATATGAACAAAATCTCTCTTGAATAACTTGTCATCTCCCTCAGAAGTCATGAGATAGAAATAGAAGAAGATGAGCCCCAAAAGCAAGTTAAGTCTTTAGCTCCTAAATCTAACAAAAAATATGAATAAAACGTTTTGTAGGAAAAAGAAGAAAACTTTGGTGGATCCTCATCAGAAGAAGAAGAATTGTCTCTTATCTCCAAAAGAGTCAATAAGCTGTGGAAGCATAGGCAAAGGAAGTTCAAAAATTCCAGAAGAACAGGAAATCATTCTAAAGCATCTTCTGGATACAAAAACTCAAGTAACAAAGACATTATCTGCTACAAATGCAATGAACAAGGGCATTACAAAAGAGACAACCCAAATCTTCAAAGGAGAAACCTAAAAAGAAGTTATTTAAGGAAAATAATATAAGCCTCATGGAAACATGGGACGACTCATACTCTTCTGAAGCTGAAACAGAATCAAAAGATGAAAGAGACAACATAGCCCTAATGGCCAACATATCAGAAGACACTGGATCGTTTGGATCAGAATCAGACTTAGAGGCAGAAGATATATCTTTAACAACAATACTGAAACACCAATCTTGGTACATGGACTCTGGATTCTCTCGACACATGACGGGAAGAAAGCATATGTTCCAAAGCCTGGAGCTTAAATCTGGAGGCTACATAGGTTTCAGAGGCAATCAGAAAGGGAAGATTATAGGCTCTGGAACGATTGGTAACAATATGATTCCCTCTATAACTAATGTTCTATTAGTAGATAGATTAATGCATGGCTTGTTATCCATAAGTTAATTAAGTGATAACAGTTATGACATAATCTTCAATCGAAACTCCTGTAAAGCAGTTAGTCAGAAAGATGGATCTGTCCTCTTTAATGGAAAGAGAAAGAACAACATTTACAAAATAAAACTTTCTGAACTAAAAATCCAGAATATGAAATGCCTATTGTGTGTTAACGACGAGCAATGGGTCTGGAACAGAAGATTGGGGCATGTTAGTATGAGAATAATATCTCAGATTACCAAACTCAATCTGGTCAGAGGACTTCCTAACCTGAAGTTCAGCTCAGATGCTCTGTGTGAAGCATGTCAAAAAGGAAAGTTTACAAAACCTTCTTTCAAAACAAAAAATGTTGTTTCGACCTCTAGAGCATTAGAACTTCTGCATATAGATCTATTTGGACCAGTGAAAACTGCATCCTTTAGTGGCAAGAAGTATGGGTTAGTGATTGTAGATGACTATAGCAGATGGACATGGGTAAAGTTCTTAAGACACAAGGACGGGTCACATTCTGTGTTCTTTTCATTCTGTAACCAATTCCAAAACGAAAAAGATTTTAGAATTGTTAAAATCAAAAGTGATCATGGTGGAGAATTTGAAAATAAAAAATTAGAACTATTTTTTAATGAGAATGGCATCTCTCATGATTTCTATTGTCCTAGAACTCCTCAACAAAACAAAGTTGTAGAACGAAAGAACATAACTTTACATAAAATGGCCAAAACCATGATCAATGAGACTAACATTGCTAAGAACTCATGGGCAGAAGCAATCAACACAACGTGTTACATTCAGAATA
Source organism: Vicia faba (assembly GCA_948472305.1). Classification (NCBI taxonomy): domain Eukaryota; kingdom Viridiplantae; phylum Streptophyta; class Magnoliopsida; order Fabales; family Fabaceae; genus Vicia; species Vicia faba. Next base: position 330,109,812 of record OX451741.1, on the reverse strand, counting down.
GAATCTCCATAAGACCTATTCTGGATAAGACTCTATATGAACTGTGGAATAACAGAAAGCCCAACATTTCTTATATTTCATCCATTTGGATGTACTTGTTTTATTCTTAACACTGAAGAACATCTGAAGAAGTTTGACTCTAAAGCAAAAAAGTGTCTCATGTTAGAATACTCTGAACGCTAAAGAGGCTACAAAGTATATAACACAGAAACACGGATTTTAGAAGAGTCCATCAGTGTCAGATTTGATGATAAGCTTGGATCTCAAAAGTCAAAGCAAGATAAATCTTTTACAGATATAGAAGTCCTATTTACAGATATTGGAGACATTGCATTAGAAGTTTCTCATAAAGAATCACAGTCATCTCCAGAAGAAGATGTCATAAACATTACAGCAACATCTAAAAAGCCTCCCTAGAAAAGACAATCCAGAAGCAGCTTAGCTCATCCGGAAAACAAAATTATGGGAAAGAAAGAAGACCCAATCAGAACAAGATCTGCATTCAGAAACTCTGAAGAATCTCTCATGGGACTAGTGTCTATGATTGAGCCAACTTCCATTGACGAAGCCCTTCTGGAAATGATTGGATACTTGCAATGCAGGAAGAATTAAACCAATTCACCAGAAACGATGTATGGTATTTGGTTCCTAAACCAAAAGGGTTCAACATCATTGGAACCAAATGGGTATTCAGAAACTAACTGAATGAATAAAGAGAATTCGTCAGAAATAGAGCACAACTGGTGGCACATGGTTATAGTCAGCAAGAGGGGATAGACTATCCAAAAACCTTTGCTCCAGTCGCCAGGTTAGAATCTATCAGACTTTTAATTTCTTTTGCTGTAAACAATGGCATCACTCTTTATCAGATGGATGTTAAAAGTGAATTTTTAAATGGTTACATTGATGAAGAAGTTTATGTGCACCAACCCCCTGGTTTTGAAAATTTAAAACATCCAAAATATGTCTATAAACTAAAGAAATCACTATATGGTCTAAAACAAGCTCCCATAGCTTGGTATGAGAGAATAAGTAGTTTTCTGTTAGAAAATGACTTTACCATAGGGAAGGTGGACACTACTTTATTTTGTAAACTATTTAAAAATGACATTCTAGTTTGTCAGATTTAAATAGATGATATTATTTTTGGATCTACTAAAACCTCTCTAGGAAGAGAATTTTCTAAGTCTATGCAAGCAAAGTTTGAAATGAGCTTGATGGGAGAACTCAAGTTCTTTCTGGGCATCCAGATCAATCAAACACAAGAAGGAACATACATACATCAAAGCAAGTATGTCAATGAACTCCTGAAGAAATTTGACCTATCAGAATGTAAGCCAGCCAAAACTCCCATGCATCCCACATGCATTATGGAAAAGGAAGAGGTAAGTAAGAAAGTAGAACAAAAGATCTACAGAGGTATTATTGGTTCTTTATTATATCCAAAAACTTCCAGACCTGATATTCTGTATAGTGTATGTCTGTGTGCTAGATTCCTTTCAGATTCTAGAAAATCTCACTTAACATCTGTTAAGCGAATTTTCAAGTATCTGAAAGGTACTACTACTAGGTCTGTGTTATAGAAAAACCAAAGAATACAGATTAGTAAGGTATTGTGATGCTAACTTTGCTGGAGACATAATATAAATAAAAATTACTTCTAGAAGCTGCCAATTTCTGGGAGAAAATCTTATCGCGTGGTCCAGTAAGAGGCAATCCACAATTGCACTGTCAACTGATGAAGCTGAATATATAGCAGCAGTTTGATGCAGCACACAGATGCTCTGGATGAAAATTCAACTTGAAGACTTCAACATATTTGAGAGTAACATTCCTATATTCTGTGATAACACTTCTACAATTTGTTTATCAAAAAATCCTATTTTACATTCTAGGGCTAAGCATATAGAAATAAAACATCATTTCATTAGGGACTATATTCAGAAAGGAATTCTTTCATTAAAATTTATTGACACAAACCATTAATGGGCTGATGTTTTCACTAAAACCCTTTCTGAAGATAGGTTTAACTTCATTATGAAACATCTCAGCATGGAATTATGTCCAGAATGATAATTTTATTTATGTATGTTAACCCTCAGAACTTTGTATTTTTTGTGTGAACATTTGATCAATAATTCTTCAGAAGTTAGAAGGAAAGTTGTATCAGGATCTATCTAAGAAGATCTAAACAGTTTCCAAACGGTTCATTTCAAAGATAGAAGTGTGAAAGTTCACAATATCAACATTTGTCATATCTTCACGAGAGTTTCTTCTAAGGCTGAACACGTGTTCAAATTCTGAAAAGACTAAAGCGTTGATTGGATGCATTGAGACACGTGTCGTATCAGTAACTGTTTCATATCTCTACGCCATCCCCCCTCTTCTCAGGAATCATTAATTCTTAGTATTCATTTCTTTTAACCCTTTTCTTGTTAATTAAGTTTCCTATTTTTCTATAAATACGTTTCTCACTTTCACTTTCACTTTTTCACTCTCACTTCTTTTCTCTATTACTTGTGTTCTATTCTTTTCAAAAAACCCACAAAAGTCTGCGTGAACAATGGCTTCTTCTGAAACTTCTCAATGCTCTCAAAGTGTTCCTGGCTCTTCTTCTTCAACATTATACAGGTATGAAGAACCCTCAAGAACACTCCTAACTCCCATTGATTCACTGGAAGTTCTATGTGAACTCATTGTGGAATCCATCCGTATGAAGGAAAACAGTTACGATTTAACAACTGACATTGAATTTCAAGGATGGACAAAGTATTTTGATCGTCTACTGGGTTTAGTTTTTCCAAGATTGGTTAAAGAATTTTGGATTCAAGCAACTGCTTCAAATCATCAAGTCACTTCTTATGTGATGGGAAAGAAAATAGTAATCTCTAAAGATCTCATTGGGAAATTGATAGGTCATGATGGCAGAGGTATTTGTTGCAGCGAAATGGCAGACAAAAGCTTTGACCTAACAAAGATTTCAAAAGATATTTTTTCTTCTGGACAACCATCAAACAAGATCAAAGATCTGAAAGACTACCTCAGAATTTGGTCAAAAATCATTTTGGGCTACATCAACCATAGAAAACCCACAAGTTCTCCAGACTAAATCAACATTGATCAACAATATCTTCTGTAATTTATAGCAACCAAGGCAAAGGTCAATCTTCCTTATCTTCTGTTTAATCATCTGAAGACTAGCGTCAAAGAGACAAGAGAAGAAGAAAGGACCAAAAGAGACCGAATACCTCTAGGCAGGCTCATATCAGATATTCTGACAAAAAATAAACTGGTAGGACATCTGACTGAGGCTAAACAAATCAACACTCTGGAAGCATGTGCTGGTAAACCTCTGAATGATAAGAATTTGAAGAAGATGAAGATTATTGAAACCATCAAGAAAGATCCAACAATAACAACCAAGGAAGTCATCACAACTAGAAGAGTACCTCTGAAGGATTTTCCTCTCTTCTCTCAAACAAATTCTTATCGAGAAATTATTATCACATATCTTGATGCTTGCAAAATGGATGGGACAGATCCAGAAGTGAAAATTCGTGATTTGAGGCAACAACCTCTGGAAATTGCTCCAAGAAAATCAAGGAAAAGGAAAGCTACTGGAGAAGGATCTTCTCAGAAGATTCACAAGGCTTCTAAGAAGGAAGGTAATCCATGTTTTATTTCTGTAATTTAATAAGTTATGTTATCAACATCTGAAAACCCTTCGTCTCCAAAACCCACAGAAGATCCATCACCACAAACTTTTGATGACTTTGACATTGAATTTGACCCTTCATTATCCCTAGATAACCTTCTAGACAATCCAAGTTCTACCCATTTTGACCAAAACCAGTCGGAACATGCTCAATTTCTTTCTGATATTGATCAATTTGATCTGCTGTTTGAATCTCCCCACTCAGAAAGTCCAAATTTTGAAGCTCCCCACTCAGAAAATCCAAACTTTGACTCTGATACCACAACATTTACTCATGGAATCACCTATCCTCTCATGGTCCCACAACCACTCACTATCCACTCCATCCAAAATATTCCATTTCCCTATAATTCCACTCCACCAAAATCATCATATTCACCCATTATTATCTTTGATTCTTCCTCTCCAAACAACCATCCAGAAGATCCCATTCGCATAATTATAGACTTAGAAGCTTTGGACAATCTTGTCTCATGCTCTCAAAAAATATCCGTACCAAAACCAAAACCAAAAATCACCAAAGCAGATGTTGGTAAAAAATTTCTTATTTCTGAAACAGAAATACAGGAATGGGTTAACTCTTTGAAGCTAGATTGCTTAGAGAATCTTAATCCTGCTGCTTCTGATTCACATAGGAATAATTCAGAAAATGGTTCAATTATGAATCCAAGAAACTTAAGGTGTTGAGTTATGAAATTGCTCAACAGAACTTCTGTGATTATCTGAATGTCTATAAAGATCAAGTTCTGCGACACTGGGAAAAGAAACCACTTCTTCTATTGGACAATGCTCCTTGGGAAGATGACAAGCCTTCAGAATTTGATGAACCATCCTATGGTCCCCTGCCTCTGGTTAGGGTTCTAGACAAAGGAAAGGAAGTTGAAGAAGCTCCTGAGTCAGAATCAGCCGCAGCTTGCTCTGAAAAGGTGGAACCTTCTGTTGATATACCCTCTTCATCTCTTGTGCTACAAACTTTGGAGGAGTTGAAGAAAGAGAATGAAATTTTTAAGTAAAGACTTGACAAGAAGGATGATACGTGCAAAGAAATTAAAGGGATGCTTGGAAAACAAGAAGAGTCAAACACTCAGATTAAGAATTTGTTGGAAGCCCTATTCACACTGCTTCCTCCACCTCAATCTTAGTTTTGAAATTTGTTTTCTTTACTGTGTTCATTTTATTTGTTTCCTTCTGAATGTGTTTATTGCAATCTTTTTGAATACAAATCATCTTTTATTGCTTAAAGTTTTTTTAATTTCCTTTTGATTGTTGACAAAAAAGGGGGAGAAGGTAAGATATTTCTAATATAACAGTATTGATACGCAGCCTCAAACATTTTTTAATATCATAACTTCTATTATTTTTTTCTCAAATCAAAACAAGAACAAACTATGTTGAGAATATAAGTGGAAGCGTCAAAAACTCTTATCAGAATAATCTTCAGGCAAGTATTTCTTTTCTATCTGAGTATTCAACTCGGGGGGAGACCTTAAACACTTTATTTTTTTTTTATGTTTCTATTGAAATATCCATGTTTTTGTCATCATCAAAAAGGGGGAGGTTGTTAGAACATAGTTTGATTCTACAACCCTTGTAAGATTTTTGATGATAACAAACACTCAAAGAACAATTATGCTCCCTAAATGAGTATTTTGTTTTACAGAGAAGTTCTGATGGAAGAAGCACAGAACATGAGTTAGGTAGTTATTTCAACTATGATTTTATACATATCTTAAAGAAGTTCTAACGCTGCAAATAGGAATTACGTGTTTCTGATCCATAATGTTCTGGAAAGAAGCAACAGTAACTTTCATCTTCCGAAGCAAGCATGTTTTTAAGCGTTACAATTCACTTAATGATATTCAAATAGTAACGACTGAAAGGGGACAAGGATCTCTATTTTTGGAAAGCTCGTTAATTAGCATTGATCAACATTCCAAAAGCTTTCCAATGCGTTGCTTATTTAAACAAAGCTTGAAGGAGAAATCGTTTACAATTTTCACGCACAAAAAATGAGTCATCTTCATCACCTTCAAATATACTGAATCTCAATTGTGTAAAACATTACTTGTGATACTATTTTATTAGAAAACACTTTTTGTGCACTTTCTTGAATATTGTTTAGTGTATTTCCTTGAGAAAACTAAATTGTGGTTTAAACTCAAGAAGACTTTGACGGTTGTCAAAGTAGCTGTGTATTCAAGTTTGATTAGTGGATTAAGGCCTCGTTGAGAGAGGCAAAATCACCTTGGTGGGTGGACTGGAGTAGTTTGAGTTCAAACGAACCAGGATAACCAACGTTTTCTTTTCTTTAAGTTTTAAAAACCCCAACTCAGAGATTATGTGTTTGACAAAATGCTTGAGCCATTGTGCCTTATTATTACCGCGTGATTCAATTGTCTTTTGGTTGCATATAAATTTCCTTGTGCTATGGTCAAAGCATAATTGATGTGAGTTTTGTTTTTGATCCGATAAAAATGCGGCAAAAATCATGAAATTGGATCATGGATTCACATTTCGATCGTGCTAAGATTGGGGAATTTATCTTAGAATTTTTGTTGTTTTGGTTTCCATTTCATGCCTTGGACATTCCATGATTTTCAAGCTTTCCAACGATTCGAACCATGCGCGAAACTGACACTCGATGCAAAAGTTATGTTGATTCAAAGTTTCCATTGAACAAGACTGCAGTTGAGTCGACGTATAGTCTTTTTTAGTCAACGCAAACAGTTTGGACCACACACGGGAAGTGTTACACCGACCCTCCGGTTGATGCAAACTGAGAAAAATCCCAGGCATGAGTCGACTCGAGCCCTGTTGTGGTCGACGCAAACATTCTGGTCACCTACGGGAAGTGTTGTGCCAACCCTCTGGTCGATGCAAACTGAGAAAATTTCACGCATGAGTCGACTCATACCCTGTTGCAGTCCATGCATCTTTTCCAAATTTTTGCTTTTTGCTTCTTTGGAATTTACTTTGGCTATTGTTTGTTCCAAATTTCCTTCTACTCTTTTATACTTTAATTTTCCTTGTTATTTTTAATATGTGTGTTGATTGTGCAATGTACATTTGGATGGTTTCTGATCATATAATTATTACTCGATTATTTGATCAGAGAACTTGTTTTAACTTTCTATTTATGGTCCGATTTTGCGTTCCACATGCATGCCGTTGCTTGGTGCCCCGTATCTTGTATAATTGTATTTTGTGCAAGAACTTATGATTACGCGTTGCATTCGCAACAAGCGTTTGCATTTATCTTAGTTAGATATTATTTCTGACTTTGTTTGTTTCTTGGTGAAGTTTGCTCGACACGTACTCCCTTCTTCTCCAGTGCTCTCGTCTGCTTTTGACGATTTGCTTGTTTGTGGTAGTCTCTGCAACTACCTTTGTACTTCTCTACATTTTATCTCATTTCTTTACGGCTTTTCTAGAGATCATGAGAAGTAGGGCTTTGTCGCTTTCCTTACCATGAGAAGTAGGACTAGAGATGTATGACGAGGATTTCCGTTGCTGATCATGTCAGGAACTCCTCTGGTTTATTTAAAGACCCGTTTAGGACATTTCCGCATTGTTTTCCATTGTGTACTACTTGTGTGTGGTTTGTTTAACATTTTGCAGGTGTGTTTACATTTTGTGCTCGCATTATTCCCCCATCCGTTATTGAAGTCCTCAAAAGGACGCAAGCGGGGAGGGTTCACAATCAACCCCCGCAATTTTGTCTGTGTCATCCTTAGCTCGTGATGCACCATGATGCTTCAGAGTTTTTCCTGATCTTGTCTATCGAGTCGTTAAGTGGGGAAGGGTTCCACAATCAAACCCCCACGCTTTGTCAGGAGTTTGCATTGGATGATGTTGATACTCCGTGATTGTTCATATTTCCTTCTGTCACCTACCTCGATCTCCTATATATTGGTTAGGTGTTCAGTCGCTTTGGACATCACATTTTTATTTTTACATCTCACTCCCGCTTGTTTGTCTTGGGTGATACGCTCCCCTTGACTAAATCATTTCTTTTATTTTCCTTACTCTTTTATGTGTGTGCTCTTTTGAGCTTGTTTGTTTTTATCTTTGTACATACCATGTTCCATTAGGACAAGCTCGCTCCTTTCGGATGTAAGTTAGACCTTAGGTTGTAGACCAAGCATGCTAACATTAGGTAGAAATCTCCCTTTCATCCTTGACGTAGGGCCATCTTTGTATGATAACATTAGGTTAGAAATAGGCTAGTCCCCTGTAGACTCTTTTCTTCCCCTCTTGCATCCTTGCATTTAAAACTAAAACCTTCCTTAGCAAATCATAAAACATGCTAACCACAGTTAAACCCTTTTTCAAGGTAACAAAACATAAACTAATCAAATGTGGCATCTTGCCTTGAGCACCTTTTCTCTAAAACCCTTTTCAGGTAAGAACATGATTAATTTACTTATGTGCCAACGTGTGAGTCTCCAAAGGTCGAGCTGAGGCAGAAGGTGAAATTAACATTGTCCATAAAAAACACAAAACAAAAAAAAACATGTGATCCGAACTACTGTAGCTCTGATTCCTTAAAAAGGATAGTAGGCATTGGGGTAGGGCCTAAGCGAGTACAACTTTATTTTCCCTACATTATTTTCTCCTTTATTTTGCATGCATTCTTCTCTAGTAATAAATAATAAGCATAGATTAAACACACCCATAAGATTAGATAACGGGCGTGTGGGGTGCTAATAGCTTCACCTTGCATACTGATATCTCGATCGCAATACCGTGATTTCTCCCTTCTCAGGTTTTCTCGATGTTTACCTTTCCCTACATGTGGGATAAAAGATGTTCGATGGTGACTTCATTGATGCATTTTTTGATGATTTTCAGCCGGTTGTTTCAGCTGGCGACTTCACTGGGGACGGGTCGACCAAATGCTGATCCATTTCGGAGTCGCTCATAAATATTGTTTTCTTTCTTTGGGTGTTTATTTTTTATGCTTTCAGTTTATTCATCCATACATGATTACCTGAGCATATGTATGCATTGCATTTTACTGTTTTCCATATGCTACTGCTGTACTGGATCTGTTTCTTATTGGGTGGGTGTTACTATGAGGTAAAGGGCTCAATACCCAGGCCAAGTGACAACATAGGAACCCTAGGAATATAGTGGAACATGAATGGCTAGTTGACTTAGGTTTCACTATTCTGCCATGTCGTCCATGCTTAAATGAGGTACAAGTGAGGGGCTATCGTTTTCACGTAGTTGATACAATGATAGTTTTTCAGGAGTACCCTCGATTCAGAGTTACTTGACCTTACCTTGACCTAGTCTTCATCCTTGAGTAGGGTGGGAATTATTATTACAGGTACAAATGGTGATTGTGTTCAGATGGTTACTCATGTATAGATGGTGACTATACTAAGACGCTGACTATTGGTTCTAATGGTTATATTCTTGATTTCTGTCGGTGACTATGAGGTTCTCAGATTTATTTGAGTTCTAAATCTGTTCATGAGGTTCGTTGGTTTATGTTCCGAACTTGTGATCCTGGTACTAGAAGACTATGCAGACATAATACAGTAGAAATCAGTATCATGGAAGTAGTAGTCCCATGATCATTTGCACTTGCATCATAGCATGTTTACTTTTTCAAATGAAATGTCAGAAAAAAATGAAATTGTATACTAACCTTGCATGTGCATGTCCATTTTGGGGTATCTCACGAAGTTGTGGTTTCAATCGGTAATGTCTAGCAACAGTGATGATTTCAAGAGGACCAGAAGAAACAATTTTACTTATCAGTTCCGCTCAAGTTCTTGGCCTTCATACATCATACATATCATACATTTAATGAATTGTAGGTTTTTTGGCTGGAATTCTTATCTGATGGTTTTGCCTTTTATTATTTAGAATCTACAAGACGACTTCCTTACATGCTTATCGCACTCGAGACAACAAGTTAAGGATTATAAAGTAGATTAAGAAGAACCAAGCCTCCCTCCGCAAAGACATGGACACCACGGGTTATCAAATGAATCAGCTCATGGAAACTCTTCATGCTGTCATCCAAGGGTAGGAAGAGCTCAGACTGAGTGTTACTAAGCTGGTTGATAGTGCCTCTACGTCCGAGAAGGGTGGACTCGGGAACGACAATACGGGAATTCCTAAAGAGAATCCACAATTGATTATGGATGATCACCATGATGTCATCAATCTCGATGGCTCTCCAAAGGATTCTACAGCTGATTTGTTTGAAACTGCTAAAATGTATAAGGATTTGGAAGAACATTTGAAGGCTATGGAGACTTCCAAAAAACCAGGATTTAGTTCTACTGCTACGTGTTTAGTTCCCGGAGTTGTGATTCCACCAAAGTTCAAATTACCAGAATTCGACAACTATAAGGGGGTTACATGCTTAGAGACTCATCTCTGATCTTACTGCAGAAACATGGCCGCTTATGCTAGCAACGAGTCGTTGCTTATGCATTTCTTTCAGGACAGTCTGGCTGAAGCTCCCTTAGAATGGTACATGCAGTTGGAGAAAACTCATGTTAGTACTTGGGGTGAGCTTGTTGATGCTTTATTAAAAAATTATCATTACAATACTGCCATGGCGCCTAGCCATGCACAATTGCAGAGTATGTCTCAGAAAACTAATGAGTCTTTCAAAGAGTATGCCCAGAGGTGGCGCAGTTTGGCCGCGAGGGTTCAGCCTCCTCTCCTGGACCGGGAACTACTAGATTTGTTTATGAGTACCCTCTGAGGTCTGTATTTTCAACATATGCTTGGCAGTACTTCTAATTCATTTTAGGATATGGTTATCATCAGAGAGCGGGTTGAAATTTGTATTAAGGTAGGGACTATTGCAGGTGCATCTGGCACAAGTGGTAATAACAACTCAGGTAGTGTAAATTAACCGTATTCTAGCGGTTTTGTCAAGAAAAAGAAGGCGAGGTGAGCAATGCCTCTTTTGATAAGGCGAAAGCTGTTGTACAAGTTCCATATAATCAAACTCATGTTGCCGCTCTACAACAATAATATGCACCACTGTGAAACTATCAGCAGAATCAGAGGCCCCAAGGATAAAGGGGCCAACAAAGGAAATAAAGGTAACTTGAGAGAAAGATGGATCCAATCCCGATGATGTATGACCAATTGCTTCCACAATTGCTAGCTGGTCTATTGGTATAGCTCTGAGAAATGGGTCCTCCACCAACTAAACTTCCAAGGGGTTATGACATTAATGCGCGTTGTGAGTTTCATTCAGGTGCTCCAGACCATTCGATTGAAAACTATAGAGCTTTTAAGTGTAAGGTGCAAGAACTTCTGAATGCCAGAGAGTTAAGCTTCGCTCTTATAGGTCCTAACATTCAAAACAATCCTATGCCTCCCCGTGATGTGGCAACTGCTAATGCAATCGGGTTCGGTGATGGTCATGACTTGGTGACTCAGGTTGATGAGGTTCAAATGTCAATGGAAATTTTAAGAGAACATCTTTTGTAGCAAGAATTTATCCAAGAGCTTTATGACTTAAGTTTGAAATGCTCATCTAACCCGGACGAGTGTGATGATTTGAAAAACTCCATTAAAAGATTGATGGACGAAGGAGTTGTTAGAGTTGAGAAGGCCATCCATGAGGGCGATGTTTCTATTCTAGAGATTCCGTATTATCCGGCCAACGTTCAGAGGAATACTTCAAGAGTTCCATTAGTTATACATGTTCCAGTGCTCCATGCGCCAAATCAGAATCCAGTTGCTCCCCTGCTAACCCAAGCGTCGACACCTCCAAATTCAGTTCCTGTTCTGGTAGCTGATAACAGGGCAGTGCCATTGGAATACAATGTTATTTACATCCATGGAAAGAAAGTTGTTTGTCCTGCGAATGGGAATAAGGACATAACCAACATTGCTGGAACTAGCATAATAACCCAAAGCGGAAGAGTCTTTGCTCCTACTCCACCTCCCCATGAAGAAGTTATTGAAGATATTCCTGTAAAAGATAAGGGGAAACAAGTAGTTAATGATTCTCCTGGGACGTCTTTTGAACAACAAGTGGAGAAGCTAATCTGGGCGACCAAGAAGAGTGATTTTAAGGTGGTTGACTAGCTGAATCAGACGCCTGCAAAGATATCGATCTTATCCCTCCTTTTGTAATCCGAAGCACATCGAACCGCCTTGATGAGAATTCTGCATGGCTCTCATGTGAATCCTGAAATTTCAGTAGCCCAATTTGAAGGGGTTGTTACAAATATTTTTTCAAGGAATTATCTGGGTTTCAGTGATGACGAGCTTCCTCCTAAGGGCCGAGTTCATAACAAAGCGCTACATATCTCCATCAAAAGTTTAGACACTGTGATGTCTCGAGTCTTAGTAGACATCTGGTCTTCTTTGAATGTGATGCCTAAACATACTCTATTCAAGCTGAACATGGACAGGGCTATGATGAAACCTAACACGCTGACAATCAAAGCTTTTGATGGGTCAAGAAGATCTGTAGAGGGGGAAGTTGACCTACCCATCAAGATCGGTCCCCATATATTCTACCTGTCATTCTATGTCATGGATATTCATACATCTTATACTTTCTTGCTGGGATGCCTGTGGATCTATATGGTAGGAGCCGTAACCTCAACTTTGCACCAACATTTCAAAGTCACCATCCCAGACAGGGTCATTGTCATTGGTGGAGAGGAGGATGTCGTGATCAACAATTTTACTTCCTTCTGTTATGTCGAAGTGGACGGGGAATTACATGAAACCCCTTTCCAAGCCTTGGAAATCATTTTCATTGACAGAGTCCCCACCATGCTGGAAACTACAAAGAAGACTGGAGTCACAAAGGTTTCCTTGAGGGATGCCAAAGCCATTGTGGAGTATGGAATTCCCAATGAAGACTGGGGCAAAGTGGTCGAAGTGCGTGAAAACTAGGACGGGTATAGACTTGGGTTCGGGTCCTCTTTTTCAGATCATGTTGGTACTAGTCCAACCATGCTCGAAGGGAAACATATTCCCCTGCTTTCTTAAGTGTTTGTTAGTGTTGGTCCAAGTGTTCAAGGACAAATCCATGCAGTGGATGGTGATGATGAAGATGATATATTTACCAGATCACACCTGATCAAGAACTTGGAAATTGGACTTCTATTGATATCCCCGAAGTGGTTTTCTTTGACATGTAACATTCTTGTTTTAAATAAGTCATGTGCTTTTCCCGAAGCATGTTGATAGCTTGTGAAAAGGGTCCCCTCATGTTTCTATGCTTGTTTAAAATTGAATAAAAATCGCATCTTGTGCATCCATTTTTTCTCTCTGTCTTTTCTTTTGTTTCATAAAATAAAAAATGGCAATTCGTTTCCTTTTAATTCTTTAACCATCTTCCAATTCACACTCATATTCTAAAATAAGGCATGATTCATCAATATTGCAGGTCTGCCTCGAATTCCATTATAAACGATGATGTTACAGTTCCTTGCACCAATATCCTTGGAAATCCGAATGACCAAGCCGATGAAGATAGTGGGGAAGATTTTGAAATTCTAGTGGAATCATGCCTCATTAAGAAGCCATTGAGATCATCAACCTCGGTACTGAAGCAGTGAAAAGAGAGGTCAAGATAGGGGACGCTTTGCAAGACGATGTAAAGAAGGGGTTGATTGAACTTCTTAGAGAGTACTCTGACATCTTTTCCTTGTCGTATGAAGACATGCCTGGTTTGGATACTGATATAGTCATGCACCATTTAACACTCAAGCTTGAATGTTCTTCGGTGAAGCAAAAGTCGCGGAGAACTCGTCTGGATATGTCTCTCAAGATCAAAGAAGAAGTTGAAAATCAATTGAATGCAGGCTTCTTGTTGGTATGTGAATACTCAGATTGGATTGCTAATATTGTAGCCGTTCCTAAGAAAGATGGAAGGTGCGCATGTGTGTGGATTATCAGGATTTGAATAAAGCAAGCCCAAAGGATGACTTCTTATTACCTCACATTGATGTATTGGTCGATAATATGGCTCAGACCTAAGTTTTCTCCTTCATGGATGGTTTTTCAGGGCACAACTAGATAAAGATGGCCCCGGAAGACATGACAAAGACGACATTCACTACTCCATTGTGGTACTTACTGTTATAAGGTCATGCCTTTTGGTCTCAAAAATGATGGTGCAACATATCAACGCGCCATGGTGATGCTCTTTCATGATATGATTCATAAGGAGATCAAAGTATATGTTGACGATATGATTGTGAAATCATAAACTGAGGAGGAACATTTGGTCCATCTGCAAAAGCTATTTGTGCTTCTGCAAAAGTTCAAGCTAAGGCTTAATCCGAACAAGTACACCTTTGGGTGCAATCTGGAAAACTACTTGGTTTCATCATAAGTCAGCGAGAAATTGAAGTAGATCCCTACAAAGTAAAAGCAATACAGAATATGTCAGCACTGAAAAACGAGAAATAAGTAAGAGGATTCCTTGGGAGATTGAACTACATATCTAAGTTCATCTCTCATCTTACAACTACCTGTGAGCCCATCTTTAAATTGTTGTGCAAGAATAAAGATGTCCAATGGGATGATAATTGCCAGGAAGCCTTTGAAAAGATTAAACAGTATCTCCAAGAGCCACTGATCCTTATTCCTCTAGTGCCTGGGAGGCCACTCATCATGTACTTGATGGTGCAAGAAGGATCTATGGGTTGTGTGCTTGGGAAACATGATGAAATAGGAAGTAAAGAGCACACCATTTATTATCTGAGTAAAAAGTTTATCGATTACGAATCCAGGTATTCTTTGATTGAAAAAACTTGTTGTGCGCTTGCCTGGGAAGCTCGACGTCTAAGGCAATATAGGCTGACATACACAACATTTATGATATCAGAGATGTACCCGATAAAGTATATCTTTGAATAACCAGCACTCACAGGAAGACTGGCCCAATGGAAGATGTTTTTATCCGAATACGACATTCAGTATGTTACACAAAAGGCTATCAAGGGTAGCATTCTTGCAGAACATCTTGCTCATAAACCATTGGAAGAGTACCAATTGATGAAATTTGAGTTTCCTGATGAAGATATTATGAAGCTTGACGATTATTGATGTGCGATCGACCTAATGTGTCTAACGGTATCTTAATTGTAAGTGCACAGCCTATCGCGGTAGTAATAAAAAGATGTCGAACCCACAGGGACTTTGTAATCACTCTAGTACTATAAAGGCCTGCTAGTTTAGCTAAGGCGAATGTTGTCACGTTTGGTTTTTTAGAGGTTAAAGTAGAGGAAAACTAAATCGAATTAAGGGAATAATAATAATGATAAAACAGTCGGTATGTAATAAAGTGAACCTAAGCGGATCTAGTCGAACCTAAGCATATAAAGATGTTTAACTTAGATGGTTCTATAGAAATTATCAGTTTAAAAACCCTCAACTCACACTTTCGTGGTCTTATCTCGGATTATACCCCTAAAGCCCTATGCCTGCTCTCGCTAGCCCATAAGTGTTTAGAAAATATTCTTTGAAAACTTAATAAAATCTAATTCGTTTTAAAGCGCTCTCGCTGTATTTAAATCAAATGCTTAACTTTAGCTATCCGGTTAAAACCTCACACTCTCGTGGTCTTGATCCTAACCTATTCTACTTTTCTTACTCTCGTAACAAAAAGATTGATTTTAATTATAAAAAGTCACAGCCAGAAATTAAGTTAATTTAGATTTTAGCTTGGGAACAATTTAATCCATTCAGTTGCTATTATTACATCCCGACTCTAGAAATTTAGCTAGCCATGGTACTTAAAACAAACAGACGGGAAATATAATCGGGAAACGGTAAAACATTCATGATAAATAAATAACGGTAATTTAACATAAACAAGTTGTATTAAAATTAAATTAAATGCGATTAAAAACCTGAATAATAATATTATCCCTCAAGCTCCCTCTTCCACAAGTCGGCAAGATTGGAACCTTCGGAATCAGAAGTTGAAACGAATTCTGAGGCTAAAAACAAATTCCAACTAAAATAGCAATTTCCTAATGTTGGAAATGGATATTAAATGGTCAAAAAAAGGAAATAAAACAAGAACAGTAAAATGCAAACTGATTGTTCGTAAATTTGGCAGGGCTTCCGCAAGAAATTCTGTAAAAAAAACTCTGTCCCCAAATTCATTGAAATCTCTTCTATTTATAGAGGAGGAATTGACAGTTAAGAAATAATAGGAACGTGTACTTGTACTTCTTTAGTGGAGAAAAACCAGGACTGGGCGTTGTTGAGGCTGAGAGATTGTAGGAGTGAATAATCCTTCCTTTACATTGCCCATGTCTCCATGTTCTTCATAGCATTTCATAACGCGTGTGACGGTCGTAAGGCTACGGTGATGGTCGTAATACGCTTAAATAGCGCGTTAAGTTCGTCAATGATGTGTGACGAGCGTTCATCATGATGTGAGCATGTTACGGTCGTAATAGTTGTGTGACGACCGTCACAACATCAAAATCTATAGAACTTTGCAGATTTGTTCCTTTTCTTCTGATTTTCATGTTAGCTTTCTTCATATGATCTTTTTCACTAAATTGACTTGAAACATGTTGTACCTGTGAAAAGACATAAAAAACTCGAAACAATCGAGACTTAAATGGATTAATGCAGTATGAAAATGGATTAAAAACGTAGCAATTATACAATACGATTTCTCGTTATCAATTATGATGGGGTTGATCCAGAAGAGCGATGGACTCTTACGTTCGATGGTGCCTTGAATGCTGTAGGTCATGGCATTGGGGAAATACTGACTTCTACATGTAACACTCATACACCGTTTACGGCCCGGTTATGTTTCGATTGTACGAACAATGTGGCAGAATACGAAGCCTACATGATGGGTCTCGAGGCATCCATCAACCTCAAAATCAAAATCCCGTAAGTCTTTGGAGACTCTTCTTTGGTCATACATCAAGTACGAGGTGATTGGGAAACAAAGCACCTCGGTTTGATTCTGTACAGATACTACATTTTATAGCTAATACCTGGTTTTGATGAAATCACCTTTGAACATATTCCCAGGGACAAAAACTATTTGGCCGATGCTTTAGCTACTTTAGCATTGATGTTCACGGTGATATTTCTGAACCAAGCACCTAATATACGTATCATCCATTACAAAGAGCCAACACATGTCTTTCCTGCTCATTATCTTTCCCCGAGGGTGTGTCTGATGAAAAGTCGTGGTATTACGACATCAAAAGGTACCTTGAGAAGCAAGAGTATCCCGAAAATGATACAATTTGTGATAAGCGTATGCTTAGAAGGTTAGAATCTAAGTTCCTCTTATCAGGAGACGTCCTATATAAGAGAAATCATGACTCAGTTCTGCTCATATGCGTGGATAGACACGAAGCAAAGTCAATCATATTGGAAATCCATGAGGGTTCTTTTGGGACACATTCGAGCGATCATTCTACGACAAAGAAAATCCTACGTGAAGGGTATTTCTGGACAATAATGGAGAGTTATTGTTGTGTATACACAAAGTTATTCCACAAATGCCAAGTGTATGCAGACAAAATTCATGTTCCTCCAACTCCTTTGAATGTTATGACTTCCCCATGGCCATTCGCAATGTGGGAAATTGACATGATTGGAAGGATTGAACCCAGTGCTTTGAATGGTCATAGGTTCATTCTAGTGGCTATTTATTATTTCACCAAATGGGTGGAAGTGGCTTCTTACAAGAATGTAACCAAACAGGTCGTTACCAACTTCATTAGGAAGGAAATCATATACCGTTACGGAATTCCTCACAGAATCATCACTAATAATGGTTCTAATCTTAACAATAACATGATGAAGGAGTTGTGTGAAGAGTTCAAAATTGAACATCACAGTTCATTGCCATATCGACCAAAGATGAACGGTGCAGTCGAAGCTGCTAACAAGAACATAAAGAAGATTGTCCAGAAGATGGTCAGAACATACAAATATTGGCATGAAATGTTGCCTTTTTATCTACATGGTTACAGAATGTATGTGCATACTTCGATAGGGGAAACTTAATTCACTCTTGTCTATGGTACGGATGCAGTGCTTCCTGTTGAAGTAGAGACTCCTTCATCGAGGGTTCCGATGGAAACCAAGCTTGATGAGGCAAAGTGGGTTCAGACAAGACTTAACCAACTCAATTTGATTGACGAAAAGCGCCTGACAGCCATCTGTCATGGCCAGTTGTACCAACAGAGGATGAAAAGAGCATTCGACAAAAAGACCCGTCCTCGGATGTTTTATCCTGGTGATTTGGTCTTGAGAAAGGTCATCATGAAAAGCCATTCCAATCCAAGGGGCAAATGGACTCCCAATTATGAGGGACCATATATCGTGACAAGATCCTTTTAAGGAAGTGCTCTAGTCTTAATAGACATGGATGGGGAAGATGTTCCACTCCTAGTCAATTCAGACTCGGTAAAAAAATACTACGCATAAAGAGACCCGCTAAGTCAAAAACCCGAAAGGGCGACTTAGGAAAAAATGGGCATCCCGGTGGACATAAAAGTCCAGGAAAAAATTAGGGATAAAATGGAAAAATATAATAACCTGCTAAGTCGAAAACCCGAAAGGGTGACTTAGGAAAAAAAGGGTATCCCATTGGATTGAAAATTCGAAAGGGCGGTCCAAGCAAAAGTTAGGGATCGTAAGTGAGAGGTTGTAGTCTGAAAACTCTTCATAAATAACACACACATATATATAGCACCTTGGAAGTGAATCGATCAGTCCAACTGCTACTCTTCAGAGGCAAGGCATTGAGACTACTGAGGATATGGGAACTGTAGCAATACCAGTTTTAATGGTAATTCGAGCATCTCTCATTGGCATTTGTACCTGTTGTATTTTCCATTTATTTTTCGCAACTACCTCATATAGGAGTTGCATCCTTGTAGAACTTCTTATTCATAGGCCAATCAATAAAGTTTGTTTTCTTCAAAATTTTGTGTTTTGTTATCATAAAATGTTTTTCGTATGCGAAATATGTTTTATTCGTTATTAAACTCTACATTAGAAACATGGGGAATAAAAATTCCCAAGCTGAGATAAAACTTGACTTTACATTGATGTATAATCGTGAGGGAGTGTCGTATGCATTCCAAGTATTATTTTTATTTGCATATAGAAACTCATAACGTCACCCTGACCTGGCCAGCACGTAAAGCCGCCTTCATCTACTGCAGACAATTTCAAACCTGCTTCCCCAAGTGAATTTAGAAAGTTTGGAGTCACCATTTGAATGGCACGCGTAAGTGAACATTCCAGTGGAGTAAACCGGGGCATCCCAAGTAGAGTAAACCAGGGAATTCACAGAGCTAAACCAGGGCATACATATGTGTCCCTGCCCATCTTTTATCCCTAAGCGATTCAAGAGGTAATTGCCCAGTGTGGCATAAATTTAGGGCATGCATTCGAAGAGATCTATATGGTGCGTCGTGTCCATTCTTCGGCATATTCAGTTCTACCATCCTCTCAACGGTTCAGGGCATAGGAAAGTCGAGCTAGATTATCTCTTCCCTAACAATACAATTTAGAATTCAATGGCATACCTAAAAACTCACTCCATCAACAATTCGATCTCTAGTAGAGTCACCAATAGTCTTTGGTATCACGGGCTCCCTAGTGCAAATTCTTATCAGTATCCCTAGTGATCCTCGGTATTGTAGTTTTTATCGCTGATATTTATTGGCATCCCTAGTGATGAGCAACAACTCCCAACGAGCCTTCGCTTATCCCTTTGAAGTCTATTCCCTTGCATTTCATATAGTTATCGCTGCATAACATTGCATCCTCGAAAGCGCGTAGCCGATCCGTCGGAATGGATCTTTGAAGCAAAAGAAATTAAAGCATGCATGTGAAGCATAAGACATATCAGGTACCTTACACAAATGACCCGAATCATTCGATCACAAGAGGATATCACCTCAAACCTTCATTTGATGACCTTAACCTTCACAATACTCGGATAACGGTGCCAGTACCTTGCACCCTTTAATTCCCAGCAAAACCAACATGCCTTGTCATTCTACTTACAGTTCCTATCAAGTAGTTATTTCCCGTATGAAGATTAATTTTAAACCCAATTCTCGTCTGGTATTCGGTTCCCACCTGACAAATAATTTAGTCTTCCAACACCCGTCTGTGTCAGTTTCCGAACACTCGTCTGTGTCAGGTCTCTAAACACCCATCGTGTCAATTCTTAAACACTCGTCATGTCGTAACCAATGTTTTAACTTCAAAATTTTGAGGTCTCCTATAGGCCTAGTTCTCCGACAGATTTCTCTTATGCCTCACCTTAGGATCGTAGGTCGCCCGTGGATCTTATCCGCCGTCTTTTTGTACCAACCTTTGTCTTGTATTGGTATCACGCCATGTTACAGGTCTCCTTTGTCCTTGTATTCGCATCACACCATGTTACAAATAAAACCTTTCCTTGTATTGGAATCATGCTACATTGCAAGTATGATCTCTTCCTTTTATTGGCATCACACTATGTTACAAGTCTGATCTCTTCATTGTATTGGCATCACGCTATGTTACAAGTCTGATCTCTTCCTTTTATTGGCATCACTCTATGTTTCAAGTCTGATCACTTCCTTGTATTGGCATCACGTTACATTACAAGTCCGATCTCTTCCTTGTATTAGCATCGTGCTACGTTATAAGTCCAATCTCTTCCTTGTGTTGGCATCATGCTACATTACAAGTCCGATCTTTTCCTTGTATTGGCACCATGCTACGTTATAAGTCCGATCTCTTCCTTTTATTGGCCTCACGCTACATTACAAGTCCGATCTCTTTCTTGTATTGGCATCACACCATGTTACAAGTCCGATCTCTTACTTGTATTAGCAGCATGCTACGTTGCAAGTTTGATCTCTTCCTTTTATTGGCATCACGTTTCGTTACAAGTCCGATCTCTTCCTTATATTGGCTTCACGCTATGTTATAAGTCTGATCACTTCCTTGTAATAGCATCATGCTATGTTACAAGTCTGATCTCTTCCTTGTATTGGCATCACGCTATGCTACAGGTCCGATCTCTTCCTTGTATTGGCATCATGCTACGGTACAAGTCCGATCTCTTCGTTTTATTGCCACCACACTACTTTACAAGTCTGATCTATTCCTTGTATTGGCATTACGCTACTTTACAAGTCCGATCTCTTCCTTGTATTGGCATCACGCTACGTTACAATTCCAATCTCTTCCTTTTATTGGCATCACACTATGTTACGAGTCTAGTCTCTTCCTTGTATTGGCACCATGCTATGTTACAAGTCTGATCTCTTCCTTGTATTGGCATCATGCTATGTTACAAGTCCGATCTCTTCTTATATTGGCATCATGCTACGTTATATGTTTGGTCTATTTCCTGTATTGGCATCACGCTATGTTGTAAGTCTGGTATCTTCCTTGTATTGGCATTATGCTATGTTACAAGTCCGATCTCTTCCTTGTATTGGCATCACGCCATGTTACAAGTCTTCTATGTCCTTGTGTTTAGATCATGCTGCTTCCAACACTCATCGTGTAAGCTACTAAACACTCATTGTGTCAGTATCTAAAAAATCGTCATCGTCAACTTCTAAAAGCTCGTCGTGTTAGTTTTCGAGTACTCTTCATATCGGTTTCAAAACCCCGTTTCGGCACCATTTCCATGCTATGAGAAATCGCCTTCTAGGTTCATCCATAAACCCTTCTCACCAAGGAACAAGAAATTATTTCCCCAGCAGATTTAAACAAAAATGATAAATAAATACTCACACTTTCTTTCATAACAAGTTTTTGGCATTGGTATTTAATCAACCTCTACCTAGAACTACCGAAAGGCACGTGCCAATCATACTTCCGGGTTTAAGACAATTAAATAGGGGAAACTGTTGTTAGTTCTCTTGTTTTAGGATTGGCTTAATTTTTGTAAAACAAATAATAGCAACAATAATGTAATAGGATGTATAAACTTGCTAATCAGAATAGGTATAACAAGAAGTCCTATTACAATGTCAGAACATGTTGTGTTGAACTTTTTCAACAACTGGAACAACATGTCGAAGAAGATGTCTTGACATCGCGCCTGCTGAGCTAGATTAATAAGATTCATTTTGTTCTCAACATTGGAGGAATAATCAGGAGAATCTTATGCATCCTATGTGGGGCATATTTAAAGGTCCAGAAAATTCAATCAGAAATCAAGGAGAATGAAGACTTTCTAAATAAGGATATTATTTAGGAAAGTAAAGATTGAAGACCTTTCTTGGGGCAGAAGTTTCTGCAATTTGTTACAACTGATTTGATGTGATTGAAGGCCCAAAACCAGTTGGGTAACAGGTTATAAATAAAAGGGTTTGTAACCTAGAAAAGGTACGGCTCAAGATGTAGAGTTCTAAGGGTTTTGTCATGGTAAAACTCCCAAGTTGTGGGAAGGTTACCATGTTCATCTCGAAGCCTGTAGGTAAGAGATGCATTTTTTATTGGAGGAAACTCTAAAGCAACTCCAGGATGTGTTAGGAGCATAGCTAACAAATAGTGGAGTTTGGCTTAGAGATTTAACTATGTTGTCATGGAAGTATGTCTTCCAAACTGTGTACCTGTGTGATCAAAAACTAGTGAAGGGCCATCAATGCAGTGACTAAGGTGTTGACTGCTATACATCATTGTGATGATTGGAAGTGGATGGGGATAATCCATATTTAGGGAAGACCTAGGTAGAAGGTTCATTGGGTAGTTATTAAGTGCGTAGATCGTCAATGGGTGTGTTGACTGTAGGGTCCGAAAATTGATACTACTGATAGTGAACTTCATTCTTGGCTTGGTAGCCCCTAGAGTAGGTGTTGTTGTACACTAAACTGGGTAAACAATTTTGGTGTTTTCTTTATCTTTTCAGTACTATTTTATCTTGCATGTATGTTATGTCCGATCAGATTTCTTGACATCCTTATAGGACATCTGATTCTGCTGTACCAGAATTTCAAATGGTATCAGAGCAGGCATCCTGTTCTACTCTGGATGAGATCCTGGGAAGATTCTTTCTGGTCATGGGCAAAGAAGAAAGTATTTACTGAAAAGAGGTATGAAATTGGACAATTCATACTATTATATGGATGATCTCTTGGCAAGGAACATTGGTTATATATGATAGGTAGTGTTCCTAGGTGTTGCCATCAGGCCTGTAGCTTAGTGGGAAGCTACTGTTTGTATTGTTTACTTTTTAATCCTAGGTTGCCATGCTTGTACTTGGATGGTGGTGTGTCTGAATATTGTTGAGGAGTCTGTTATATTCCGCTGCATATAACCCTGAAAGTATGAGAAGGATACTAGGGTTGTTGCCCTCAACATAATATATGTTGTCTTTTTCAACCGTGTTAAAAGTGTCAAAGATACTTGAGATTTTCCTCAAGTCAAATCATAAAGACATTTATCAATAAGGTTGATGAGAATCAATTGATCAATGATGCTCATATACATCTGCATATAGACCTTAAATACTGTCAAGGATGGTGTGTTCCAAGAAGAAGGGACTGCTGTTCTATGGGATGTTAGAACATTACTTCAGCAGGTATGCAACCCAGATGTTGAAGAACATATGTTTTGGGCGCTGAACAAAAATATTATGAATACTTTTTATTTGAAACCTACTCTTGACCTGGAAGAGGAGGCATCTGGTTTGTGGAGGTTGATTAGGACACAGTCAACAGTTTATCTACTCCATGTGTCAGGCTTATGGGAGTATAGAGGTTTAGCTCCACGCTCTTGAGAAGAAATCATAAAGGAATCCCCACAAGACCCTTTATGTATATGAGATGAGCTCGTATCTGGAAGATCCTTCTGATTAAAGGAACCAAATTCATGGAATTCTGTTTGGGACTATAGAACAGATTATGCTTGAAGAGGATTATTGTGATCCAACCACAATGTTTGATGCTTCTGAGTATTGTTTTGGTTTCCCTTAAGAAAGAGAATTTTTAATTCTCTTTGTGTACCCACAAAAGTTGTTGAAAAAGATCCCCTTGTCAAGGGTTGATATGATGTCAGACAAATTGTCGTGATATCTTTGAAGATGTTAAAATTCGAAGGGCATTGCTTTTGAAGAATCAAGGGAAATAGATGCTTTGAAAAGTCTTTTTTTTGTGTCATGCCAAGCAGTGTCTATTCCAGAGACCTAATAGAGGGAATTTCCTCTGTAGGTACAAACAATGGCATCCATCATCTCAAAGTCAGACATGATGTCTAAAGAAAATCTTATTGAGATATGGCTCGTGCAATCCCTTGCATATGCTGCTAATGTGATCCTGAAAATTGATTAGTTGTTGTAGGTTTGTTTCCTTGTGTTAACCCTCACAAGAGTTTATTATAAGTTACTATGGAAGTTACCCCCAGAACCATAGTATGATTGAATGATGTCCTATCTGATGTCGAGAAATCATTTCTAGGTGTTTGCTTCCTCTAAAAAGGAAGTTATTGTGTAGATCACGAGGTGAGTATTGTTGTTCACCAGTGAAGTTCCAAGTTGGAATGTTTGATCATGATGGAGGTGAGGACCAGTTTCTAACCAAGTATAGAATGTTGAAAGGATCCTCTTGTGTTGAACAATAAAGAAGAAGGACGTTAGCTCAAGTGCTCTAACATCTGTTGAAGAGGAGTATCATCTACAGTTGTGTGTCTGGGAAAGTTTTTCCTCTGATGACAAATATCTCGTCAGGAGCTAAGTATAAGTTTGATCTTGTGAAGATGTGCATATTACTGATGATAAAGACCTTGTCGGGAGATGAGTACTTATCTGAGGTATGGATGCAAATCTACTATTTGAACTGATGATTCAGATATTGTTGAGAGTTTATAGTGTTCAGGTGGCTGTAGATGTAATATTTTGTGATCTTCTCCTCAAAATACTATCAAGATTAACAATCTCCTTGGTTGATAAATCAAGAACGTAATTATTAGGATCTATGAAGAAAGGTTGATGTCCTAAATGATGTTGTAAAATCATTTTGTAAAGGAAGATTTGGGATTATGATTATGGAAGATTGAGGATCAACATGGTTGTCAAAAGAAGGAGTTCCGACTTTATGGATTAGAAGATGCAGATCCTGATCCTGTCTTTAGTAGTATGCTTGGTGACTACATAACTACTATGTTGAAGACTTCACTAGTACCATCAGTTTCTAGTGATTGATAGAGAAAAGGAATATGAAGAAGGTGGTTTTCCTCTGTTGCAAGTATGTTTAAAACAAGTTATTTGAGGGCTTGTGTTTGTGTTTTTCCAAGTATGTGTTCACAATATCTTGGCTATCAAAGAGGTATGGATATTTGTGTGGTTATGTAGGGTCATGTATCAGACATGACCTTGTAAAAATCTGAAGACCTGGAGTTTGTATATCAGATCTAGGATGAGTTATTTCAGTGAGTGCTTGATGTCTCTTATTTGTCTTCTGGTGTCCAAGTGTTCATCCTCAGCAGAAGGCTCGTTTTTCCATGATAGTGGGAGCTTATAACCTATCTATGGTAATTGTTGTAGTAGTTATGGAGCTTGCGCTTGTGAAGATTACAGGCAACATGTTGTGACCTGTGGCTACTAAGTGTGTCTGTGTATGCCCTTGTTGGGTCTATGTGGTTCTAGTCAGGAGAAGATAGTATATTTTGTGTTCTCCAAGGGTTGAGCTTAAGGTCAAGTCACTGACCTAACTTGGAATATTTTGGCTTCCATGATTGGATATCTTGTCGAAGATTCAACAAGTATCACAGGTGTGAAGAAGAAAGCTGTCATTTTTACCTAGTATGAGAAGCTTACTACAGAATATAGTGAGAGAATATTTATGTTGTGTGGTTAATATGAAGATAAGACCTTGTGAGATCCTCTTGTGAGAATGGGGAGTTTGTTAAAGGTAATTAATGGAAATAAGTCCCTTGGATGATGTTTCTAGAACCAAAGCAGATAAGCTTTGTGGTAATGTTATTGATGTCTCAAATGATGTTGGAACATTAATTTTGATGATAGTCTATTAAAGATACTTGGAACTATGAATCTCAATATTCAAACTCCACACTCATTAGTGGCAATTCTGTCTATGGTGTTGAATAAGGAGATTCTAATTGAAGGATAAGTATACTCAAGTAATGTATAACTACTATCTTGGTATGAAGACTTTACTAGTGTCAGCAAATACTAGTAATGTACAGAAAGAGGATTTAATTAGCACCTTGTTTAAGGGGTACTCCTTCTGTTAGAGAGTATAAATCTTAGTAAAGATTTTAAGCACACTAAGAAATGATTGGATGTTGGTTTCAGACTATGGTTGCATGACATCTTAGCCATCTAAAGAGTCATGATAATATGTGTGAAGGGGAAAGGGCATGGAACAGAAGTGTGCTTGTTATGTGACTAGTTATTCCCAGTGAACTAGTGGGTGTTTAGTGTTGTGTTTTCTCCATAATGAAGTTTTGATTGTCCATGACCGGAGGAGTCAGTGGACTAATTGGTTTGTTTGGAGCTTGTGATGTTCAAGCATATAGAGTTATTGCCCTACAATGAAGATGATGTTGGATAACATGCAGAGACATGTTGCTACAAGATGTAGCTGTTTATATCATTATGAGTCTCTGAAGACTATTGCCAAATGTTGCTAGAGTATACCATCCTTCTCCAAGAGGATGTGTTTGTTCTACGAGAATTTATTTCTCTCTGTAGTAGTGAATGGGATAAAGAAGACTATTCTGCTGGTTGCTAGAATATGTTGACTCTGGTTATAATGTCGAGGATGATGTCCAAGACATCTCTCCTTTGAAGAACTCTGCAAGCAAGAAGCTTTCAGTTAGGGTTCCTGATACCCCTCTTGATAACACTTCCTTCCATTCTATTGGCAATGCTGAAAAACGGAAATATGTGTTTCAAAGAAGAATTGCCCTTGAAAGAGAATTGGGAGCAGGTGCACTGGAGGGCAAAGAAATTATGGAACTGATTCCTTTTGCTGGCTCGTGCTGATCATAGAAGTGAGGAATATAGGAAGGTGTCATCAACAGTTATCTGGGCAAGTATGAAGATGATTAATGTAAGTTGGAAGTGACTGATAATCAGGTGTGCAAAGCCATTACTGCAAACCAGACTGTAAAGCATACAAGAACCTATGCACCGACGGTGTGTTCTAATGGGAGCTTATTAAAGGATTTTTATGTACAATGAGTCCTTTAAATGATTGATCAAGAACCAATTTGATTAGATTCTATATTATGGAGTTGATGTACCACATGATGTCATAACATCATGATTGTTGATGACTGTTTTGTTTAATGCTTGGGATTGTTCATGTGAAGTTGGAAGATTGAGCATTATTGTGAGAAATGGAATTTTTGACTATGTGGATTAGAATATGGAGAGTCTAATCTTGTCTACAATAGCATGCTTGATGAATTCATTACTACCTAGTTGAAGAATCCACTAGTATCAACAACTACTAGTGGATATAAAGGCAGAAGGCTGCTAACAGATACCGAGGTCTGTGCTGAGCATCTTGAAGTGGTATTTTTTTGCTGCAAGTCACTCCAGAAAAGGTTTGGTGATCTATATATTAGTAAAGCCTTGAAGAAAACTAAATTTTTTGGAGTTTGTGAGTGACTTCACACCTAGTATGCATGACATCTTGCTTATTTAAAAGGTCATGATATAGAGTATGGTTATGAAAAGACAATGATCGAATGTGTCCTTGTGTTGTGAAGAAGTCAGGGTTCCTGGAAGTATTCTCAAGTAATGAGAATATCTGACTCTGGTTTGACTCTACTGAGGGAGTCAAGGTTCAGCATATGTAGGAAGTGCTGAAGTTTCTCATCTAATGAAATATTCTTCATCTTTAGCTGGAGCATTAGTTACTCATAACAAAGGGAGTCATGTGGATATCTGTAAATTGTTTTTGCAATGATAAAAATATTATCAAGCCAGAATACTATTCACTTTTGTAAAGGTTCTATGAGGAAATGATGTCTAAACAACATGTTCTAACATTATGACGTTATGGATAAACTTAACAAGACATGGTTGTTCCTAACTATGAGAAGCTTGGTGAAGATCAGAAGTTCACATATCTCTTATAAATTTAATGGGAAGTCTGGGAGAATTTATTTTTCTCTATAGATTTCAAAGAGACTCCTTGAGGGTCTATATTATGAAGAAGTGTCACAAATGTGATATTTTGATATCTCAATATACGTCACTAAGTCTAAGTGTCAGGACATTATACTGGATATTTTTAACAGGAGAATAATCTGGTGAAACATCCCTGATTTGTGGGAGAAGATGTGTTGATCACTGAAATAAGAAGACAATGTATGATTAAGTGTCAGGACATTATACATGACATATTCCTGCATGGTCAACATATGGTGGAGTGGCCTATGGGTTCAAGCACGTGGCTATAAACAGGGGGAGAAAAGTTTTTCTGACTATGCATGTGTATGTACAGGAAGTAGCTATAGCATTCAAAGCCATTATGGACGGTGCACAATGATATTTGAAGTTTTCTCTGCAAATGTTGTTTGTTTTGACCAATATTGATGCTACAACCTAGGATAGTTACTTTCCAAGTGAAAATCCCATTTATTTATAGAGAGTTTTCCGTATCTCTGTAACCCCGTGAGCTCCTTGAGTCCATAATTCTTATGGCTTTTATTCGGGTTTGGGTAAGCTGTGATTGGGTCTAGTATTGGGAAGGTCTCCTTTGCCATGTTTTGGATAAAAAAGGGGATATGAAAGGAGAATTAGCTCAGTTGTTGCTGATTCCACAAGTGCTTATTATTAATGTTCACAGATGTCAAAATAAGATGTCAAGTGTGTTATTATTTGTAACATATGTTTGTGACCTATGATCAGAGTTATGAAATCAGTTGTGACCTGTGTTCTGAGTTATCAGGGGCGGTGGTTGATTTGGTCTTAAGGAGTTATTGAGTTATCTTATTCCATCATTAGTCTTCTATATTTAGAAGATGTTCCTTCATTGAGGGGGAGTACAAGTTGTCTTCTGCTATCTTCTTCCTCGTGTGTATCAACCAAACTTCAGGACTTTCATTCCTTTTATTCTGAAACTGATGTTCGTTGGTGATAATGCAATTGAGTTCTTCAGAGTGCTGCAAAGAAGATGTCTAACAAGATGTTGAAACATCATTTTCAACTGAATATCTATTGTTGTGTGCAACAGCTTCTGAATTACTGCAATTTGTTTTTTAGATTATTTGTTTTAGCCAAAGTTTGCCAAAGGGAGAGATTATTAGTTATCTTGTTTTAGGATTGGCTTAATTTTTGTAAAACAAATAATAGTAGCAATAATGTAATAGGATGTATAAACTTGATAAGAAGAACATGTATAACAAGAAGTCTTATTACAATTTCAGAACATGTTGTGTTGAACTTTTTTAACAACTGGAACAACATGTCGAGGAAGATGTCCTGACATCGCGCCTGCTGAGCTGGATTAATGAGATTCAGTTTGTTCTCAACATTGGCAGAATATTCAGGAGAATATTATGCATCCTATGTGGCGCATATTTAAAGGTCCTGAAAATTCAATCAGAAATCAAGGAGAATAAAGACTTTCTAAATGAGGAGATTATTTAGGAAAATAAAGATTGAAGACCTTTCTTTGGGAAGAATTTTCTGTAGTTTTTTACTTCTGATTTACTGTGATTGAAGGCCGAAAACCAGTTGGGTAATAGGTTATAAATAGAAGGGTTTGTAGCCTAGAAAAGGTACGACTCAAGATGTAGAATTCTAAGGGTTTTGTCAAGGTAAACCTCCCGGGTTGTGGGAAGGTTACCATGTTCATCTCGAAGCCTGTAGGTAAGAGATACATTGTTCTTGGAGGAAACTATGAAGCAACTCAAGGATGTGTTAGGAGAAAAGTTAACAAATAGTGGAGTTTGGATTAGAGACTTATCTAGGTTTTCATGCAAGTATGTCTTCCAAACTGTGTATCGGTGTGATCAAAAACTGGTGAAGGGCGGTCTATGCAGTGACTGAAGTGTTAACTGCTAAACATCATTGTGATAATTGGAAATGGGATGGGGATATTCCATATTTAGGGAGGACCTAGGTAGAAGGGTCATTGGGTAGTGATTAAGTGCGTAGACCGTTAATAGGTGTGTTGACTATAGGGTATGCAAATTGATACTACTGATAGTGAACTTCATTCCTGGCTTGGTAGCCTTCAAAGTAGGTGATGTTGTACCCTGAACTGGGTAAATAATTCTGGTGTGTTGTTTATCTTTTCAGTACTATTTTATCTTGCCTGTATGTTATGTCGAATAAGATGTCTTAACATCCTTATAGGACATCTGAGTCTGCTGTACCAGAATTTTAGCTGCAATACCACAAATTTTCCCTACCCTTTCCCTTTTATCTGGTTTACGCATTTTGCGCTCCTCATTCCATCTGTATACCCTCTATTAGGTCATTTAACACATCATGCATCATTAATCAAATAATTTAGCATGGGATCAAGGTATTTTATCAACACAATAAAGCTCTCATAATTTTTCAACGCTTGTTTCAGTTGTGGAAGATTTGGGTGTTTTCAGTGAATTTAAAACAGTAAGAATTGGAAATAGTGTTTTGAATGATCTGAGTTTGAAAATTTGCATCTACAGCTTGGAATGGTGTTTTTGGTTGATTCTCGAGGTTTTGGAACCGTCTCGATGTTCTCTTCATCTTTTGTGTTTGGACTAAAAGCTAATTCTCAAAGGAAAGTCTCCGAATACGCTGTTCTTTTGGAAGTTATGTGGTGAAAAATACAAAGAAAAAGGTGCTAAAAGTGCATTTTTGGCACACTAGAAAATTCATAACTCAAAGACCGTTCATCGTTTTGAGCCTGTCCCGATGGCCAAATTTATGTCTTGATGTCCTCTACATCTTTGTCTCTGATGGCCGAAAGCCAATTCTGCTCAGAAAGTCTTCGAATATATGAATTCATCAAACATGTTCGCATAGGAAAATTGTGACAAATGTTCACCTACTTCATTTTCATAAAATCATAACTCGGTCAATTCGTATTGAGCTGGTTCCGGTGGCATTGGTTCAAAAATTGAGTTGGCTAAATATTGCTTTCAGCTTTCCAATTCAAACGATATCCCGAGGGCCTTCGCTTTTGGTCTAAAACGCGCTCAACACATTGAAAATCCTGAACCGAGAAACATTTTCATCTGAGACGAATATGAAAAAATTCATAACTAAATCACCATTTATCCGATTGTTCCCATCGTCGGACATGATATTGTCCTCGACGTTAGCTACATTTTAGTTTCACATTTCAACTTTTAAAGTCATGCGGTGGGACCTGCGAATTTGACCTTAAGGTGTCAGACTATGATGAACTGAAAATTTGCACATTTGCTTGTATTTATTGGAGTCTCATTCATTCAAAAACGGGAACACTATGTATTCTTATTCACACCAATTTTCAAAAAAGGACTCTCATAATTGGTCAATTCTCAAAAACACTCAAAAAGTTTCTCTCATCTTTCTCAAGGATCAAAGAGCAACTTTCTCTCATTTTCATCAAGAACACCAACAACTTTTCCAACAACTTCTTCAAGATCCAAAAATCAAAGAAAAATTCTTCTCTGATCTCGAATCCGATTGTTACGATCTCTATATCTAAGCTTCCTCTTCAATTCTACGGTAAGCTTTTCTTGATTTAAGCACTTTTCAAATAAGTGATTCTTAAATAAGCACTTTTGTGGATCAATAAATTGAACTTTGATCTAATTTGAATTGCGGAAGTGGTTTCGATTATGAAAATGTGAATTGATCTTAAATTATGATGTGCAAATCCGAAATTGGATGATTAAATAAGTGTTTATTCAATTAATTGATTTTCATGAAAGTGCTTATTTGAGAAAACAAAATGTTGAAGTTGTTTCAAGCTTAATTGATTATGTATGGTATAATTTGGATCGCTAATTATGCAAAAATCATGAGTTGAATTTCAGAGATTATGTGTTTGACAAAATGCTTGAGCCATTGTGCCTTGATCTTACTGTGTGATTCAATTGACGTTTGGTTGCGTATAAATTTCCTTGAGCTATGGTCATAGAATAATTGATGTGAATTTGGTTTTTGATCCGATAAAAATGTGGCAAAACTCATGAAATCAGGTCATGAATTCACATGTCGATCGTGATATGATCGGGGAATTTGTCGTATAATTTTTGTTGTTTTGTTTTTCGTTTCGTGCCTTGGGAATTCAATGGTTTTCATGCTTTACAATGATCCGAACCATGCGCGAAATGGACACTCGATGAAAAAGTTATGTTGCTTCAAAGTTTCCATTGAACAAGACTGCAGTTGAGTCGATGCATAGCTTTTTTGAGTCGACGCAAATAGTTTGGACCACACACGAGAAGTGTTGCACCGACCCTTCGGTCGATGCAAACTGAGAAAAATCCCAAGCATGAGTTTACTCAAGCCCTATTGCGGTCGATGCAAACATTCCGGTCACCTGCGGGAAGTGTTGTGCCGACCCTCCGGTCGATGCAAATTGAGAAAACTTCAGGCATGAGTCGACTCATGCCCTGATGAGTCGACGCATATTTTCCAAATTTTTTCTTTTTGCTTCTTTGGCTTTGCTTTGGCTATTGTTTATTCCAAATTTCCTTCTACTCTTTTATACTTTAATTTTCCTTGTTATTTTTAACATGTGTGTTGACCGTGTAAGGTACATTTGGATGGTTTCTGATCATATAATTATTACTCGATTATTTGATTAGAAAACTTGTTTGGACTTTTGATTTGTGGTCCGATTTTTCATTCGACATGCATGCCATTGTTTGGTGCCCTGTATCTTGTATAATTGTATTTTGTGTAGGAACTTCTAATTAGCGTTGCATTCACAACACGCATTTGCATTTATCTTAGTGGGATATTATTTCTGACTTTGTCTGTTTCTTGGTGATGTTTGCTTGACATGTACTCCCTTCTTCTCAAGTTCTCTCGTCTTCTTTTGACGATTTGCCTTCTTGTGGTAGTCGCAGCTACTACCTTTGTACTTCTCCTCACTTTATCGCATTTCTTTACCGCTTTTCTAGAGATCATGATAAGTAGGGCTTTATCGCTTTCCATGCCATGAGAAGTAGGACTAGAGATGTATGACAGAGATTTCCATTGTTGATCATGTCAAGAACCCCTCTGGTTTATTTAAAGACCCGTTTAGGGTAATTCCTCATTGTTTTCCATTGTATGCTACTTGTGTGTAGTTTGTTTAAAACCCTAACTTCCCCCATCCTTTATTGAAGTCTCAAAAGGAGGAGACCGGGGATGGTTCACAATCAACCCTCACAATTTTGTCCGTGTAATCCTTAGCTCGTGACGCACCATGATGCTTCGCAGTTTTGCCTGATCTTGTGTATCGAGTCATCAAGTGGCGAGGGGTTCCATAATCGAACCCCCGCACTTTGTTTGGAGTTCGCATTGGCCGATGCTAATACTTCATGATTGTTCATATTGCCTTATGTTCCCTACCTTGATCTCCTAAATCTTGGTTAGGTGTTTAGTCGCTTTGGACATATCATTTTTGTTTTTACATCTCACTCCCGCTTGTTTGTCTCGGGTGATACACTCCCCTTGACTAAATAGTTTTGTTTTTTTTCCTTACTATTTTATTTGTGCGCTCTTTCGAGCTTGTTTGTTTTATCTTTGTACATACCATATTCCCTTAGGATGTGCTCGCTCCTTTCAGATGCAAGTTAGACCTTAGGTTGTAAACCCTGCATGATAACATTAGGTATAAATATCCCTTTGATCCTTGATGTAGGGCCATCTTTTTATGATAACATTATGTTAGAAATAGGCTAGCCCCCCATAGACTCTTTTCTTCCCCTCTTGCATCCTTGCATTTAAAACTAAAACCTTTCTCAGAAAATCATGAAACATGCCAACCAAACTTAATCACTTTTCAAGGTAACAAAACACATAACAATCAAATGTGGCATCTTGCCTTGTGCACCTTTTTTCTAAAACCTTTTTCAGGTAAGGACATGATTAATTTACTTCTGTGCCAACATGTGAGTCTCCAAAGGTCGAGTTGCAGCAAAAGGCAGAATTAACATTGTCCATAAAAAACACAAAACAAACATAACATGTGAGCCAAACTTCGGTAGTTCTGATTCCTCAAAAAGGATACGTAGGCATTGGGTTAGGGCCCTAAGCGAGTACAACTTTATTTTCGGTACATTCTTTTCTCCTTTCTTTTGCATGCATTCTTCTTCAGTAATAAATAGTAAGCATAGATTAGACACGCCCATAATATTAGATAACAAGAGTGGATACCGTAGAGTAATACGGGCATGTGGGGTGCTAATACCTTCCCCTCGCGTACCAGAATCCCTTACCCGATATCTCAATTGCAAGACCTTGATTTCTCCCTTCTTAGGTTTTCTCGATGTTTACCTTTCCATACATGTGGGATAAAAGATGTTCGATGGCGAATTCATTGTTTGATGATTTTCAGACGGTTGTTTCAACGGGCACCCGTGTCAATCCCATGTCCTCCTTTTTTGCACGCTTCTAGTTCCAGTAGATATGACACGGCACCCATGTCAGCACCATGTCCTACATTTTTTGTTAGGTTTTCAAACAGCTTAGCTGACACGGGCCGTGTCGTGTGACATGGGCACCCGTGTCAGCATTCTGTCTTGGCTTTTTCGTTGTCTTCTTCTTTTGATTTATCCTCTTTTATATATATTTTGAACACAAAAAGAAAATGATATATGTATAAAGATATCACAGTTTTGGGAAAGGTTTACCTATTGAAGAGAAAACTTTAGAACACGTACCAATGTCTCCAGGCGTAAAGTGGTGATTGGTCAAGCTCCTTTGAACCTTCTTGAAGTTGCTTTAAACCTTACTCTTTTCCGAAAAGTTCTCGAATACCTCCAACCCAGTCAAATTGCAAAATACAGTTTTTTGTTTGTGTTTGGAAGGTGATGATAATGGTATTACATAAATTGTTCCTGTGTTCGAACAATTTCTATGTGATGTATATGAAGTGTTTGGATAGTTGGCTTAGGGGAAAACATGCAAGGTTGAACAATAGGTTGAGGTATTTTCTATTTCTCAATTTTTTGTTTTTGTGAACGAAAGTGTATGAGAAGAGTTTACAAAGAATTCTGTTAGGTTTTTTTCCAAATCTTTTTTTCTCTTCCCTCTTTTCTTTCCAAAAACTCCCCCTTTGTGTGTTGTGAAACCGCTTATTTATAGATGAAATTGACTGAAGTTTGGGAGGGAAATAGATAAGTTTTTAAACTGTTTGGGTATATTGTTTCATTGCTTTTTAGATGCATCTCTTATGTGCTAAGTTTGTGCAAATATGGGACTGATATGATGCATATTTTTAGGGCAACATTGCATGTTTTGGAGCATATTTTTGACACTTTTCTTGGCCTTACTATGCAGGTTTTTGACAGCAGGATATGTAGCATGATGCAGTCTGGTTTTGTGGATAGACTTAGGTAGCTTGTAACAAAGACAAGGCATATTTGTGGATAATATAAGGGTAAAGTTTGAAGATTGAGCCAAAGGGAAAAGTTCAAACAAAACAAAGCTTAGGATTTGTAACTTGTAATTTTTAACTTAAAAATGCAGCCTTGTTGTTTACTTGAAAACTTTTAACAACTTGAATCATCTTGAGTTATGGTGAAAAGATGTCATGAAGTAATGAAATTAACATGTATAAAAAACACATAGAAATTTTTTTAAGTCTTGTAATGTTTGACTTTTAAAAATGACTTTTGACTTTCTTGATTTCTTGATGATCAAATTTTATATTTTGAATGTCTTGATGAAATGTGATCTTTGAAACTCAAATTTGTTCAAAAAGTCAAAGTTTGACTTTTTAGTGTACAATTGACTTTTTTCACCCGTTGACCAAATATCATCTATCAATCCACTGATCTCGGAAGATGAATCGAAATATGTGATTAGGTTAAAATGATATACTTGAATCCTTGAGATCATGTTTCAAACCAATAATTCATGTACTAGGTCAAAAGTCAAAGAATGGTCATTCTCAATCAAAACCCAAATTTTTACCATTTTGCCCTTTTGATGATTTGAACAATTTTCTTGGAGAATTGTGATCCAATCTTGATCAAATGATACATATGACTTAAAAATGATGATATTGGTCCAAAATATTTAAGTTTGACCGTAGGTTGACCAAAGTTGACTTTTTACCCAATATAGATGAGTTTAGGCCACCTGATTATTTGACTGAGCAATTTTGTGATCCAAGACTTGAAACTTGGCAGGAGCAATTTTGAGGGTCCATAATGATCCATGAAAGTAATTTGAAATATTAGAATTCCAAATGTCCTAGTGAAAACTCAAACCCTAATTTGAGGCATCAGTGTTGAGAAGATGGCTTGACCTAGTCAATACTTGTGCAAGCTTGAATCACTGAAGATCTTTGTGAGATATATCTTGAGAAAAGGGAGGGAAAACTTTGGGGGTACATCGCACTCTAAATCATCTTCTAGATACATAAAATATAGCAACAAAGATGTTATATGCTACAAATGCAAAGAGTCAGGCCACTACAAAAGTGACTGCTCAAATCTTAAAAAAGAAATGCCTAAGAAGAAGTTCTTCAAAGAAAAGAAGAAACCTCTTATGAAAACGTGGGATGACTCATAATCTTCTGAAACTAAAACGGAATTAGAAGATGAACGACCCAATTTAGCTTTAATGGCCAACATATCAGAAGACTTAGATACATCAGAATCTGAATCAGATTCAGAAGAGGTATTTTCAAAATTCTCTAGATCCCAATTAAAAGAAAGTCTATCTAAAATTCTTGAAGGATATTAGCAACTTTGAGTCAAATACAAGAACCAGAAACACGCTCTTATATCTTAAACTGAAGAAACTAGGAAACAAAAAACAAAAAACTTTGGGCTAAAAAAATAATTTTAAACTTAAAAATGAATTACAAAAAGCTCGGAAAAAAACTGTGTCAGAAGTTTTGAATAGTTCTGATAAAATCATAAAATAATATGATCCCAACATTCAAAAATTTCTAGCTAAAAACCTAGATAGATGCAAGATGGCTTCAATGATCTATGGAGTTAGCAGAAATGGCAGAAAAGGCGTAGGATGTGTGAAACCAAGATGAGAAGAAACATATCAACCAAATAAAGTTGATGATATAGTTATAAGACACACACGTCCTTTATATTCACACTTTGCATATGGACACTCACATGATATAAAATATACTAGTGATTCTTACTTTATCAAACCAAAATTCAAACAGAACTTCGGAAACTCTAACAAACAAGGACCCAAAAAGATATGGGTACTGTAACGCGGTGGGTGAACTGACTTGGGTGTTTTGCGTTTGATCTCAATTGTTGCGGATAGCAAGAGTCGCCACCGACTTTTCTTTTATCCAATAAAGAATGGTTGAAAAGAACAGGAAAGATCTTTCGAGATTATTTCTTGAGTTCGGGGGGTAGGTTATGAAAATGGAAGGTATTAGCACCCTTTTCACCCGTAGTCACCTACGAGCTCTTAGTTGCTTGCTAGATCAATTGCTTTTGTTTGAAAATGTTCTTGTGGTGTGGGTTTTGAAAGTATTTTGAAAAGTGTTCTTTGTAATGGCTTTTGTTTCTTTTAGAACGCATACAAAGTGTTGTTTTGAAAATGGTTCAAAGATGTGTTTGTGGAATGTGTTTTTTTAAGTGATTTTTAAAAAGGTGTCTTTGTAATGGTTCTCGTTTCTATAAGAACGCGTACAAAGTGTTTTCCTTTTGAAAATGTTTCAAAATGAGACTGTTTGGTGTATAAAATGTTTTTGTTGTGAGCAAGCGAGCAACTAGGAGCAACCTACCTACTCAAAATGTCTTAAATGTTCTTTTCCTACTCCTCTAGATGTTGCTATCTTAACATTGATTTGGTAAGAAGCCCAATCGTTGGATGTGAAGGGATGTGCGTGGGATGTTTGTATAGTCATAGAAGGAAACTTGTGAGGCGCTTTATCAATTATCATAAAGGACTAGATCATTTACCAAAGGCAACATTAAGGGTCATCGAGGGACTACGATCTTTTATCGATGGTCTTTGCTACAACGCTCATGTTTGAGGGACATAACTATTTTTTCCGAGGCAACAAGTGGAATTATCCTAGTGGTGCATGTGTGTGAGGAGTGTGTTTGATTGCATGCATTTTGTATTTTGGACTTTTTTTTATCTACTTGTTGTTTTTATCATGCCATACACTCTAATTACTAACAATGTATGAAAGTAAAAAAATGCGGAAAATTAATCCTAAGCTATTACATCATTTCAGGGATGGGGATACATATTTACAATTGGGGATTGCAAGAATTTAAATCCTAATTATCTATTACAACCATATTGAATTGTACAATACAAAAAAAAGGAAAGGATTTGTTTTTAAAAAGGGTTTTTTGGTCTTAATAAATTAAAAGAAAAATAATTAGTTAATAAAAAGAAAATATTTTTTATGTCTTTTTTATATTAATAAAAATAGTATTAATGCTAAAAATAATTTAAAAAAAAAAGAAAAGTAAAAATAACGAAAACAGGATCAGCATGTCGTTGAAAACAAAAATGAGAAGGACCAGAAGTTCTGATGCTAGGCACGCTGTAGTTCAGAAAGAAACGTTAGAAGAAATCAGAAGTTTTAGGTTGTTGCACGCTAAAGTTTTGGGTCTTAAAACAGTGAGGAAAACCTAGAAGTTCTGTGTGTTGTGTTACAACAATAAGAAAGACCTAGAAGTTCTGTGTGATGTGTTATAATAGTGAGAAAGACCTAGAAGTTCTGTGTAGGGTTAAAATAGTGAGAAAAACCTAGAAGTTCTAGTCCTAATTTTGAGCCTAGTTTTTTTTCAAGAAGTTCTGATCCATAGTTTTTATACTTAGGCAATGATATGTACAGTCTCAACACTATAAATTCTACATTTTGATGCGTGTGTTTGGGACTTGAGCTGCTGCCTTCAAATGTTTTGGGGTTAATAAGAATCGGAACAAAAATATTATCTTCTTTGATTCGAAGGGAAGAACAAGAGTATTGTTTTTTGAGAATTCTAGGTTTAAGAGTGTTTGAGTGTTTTCTTCTCTCTATTTTTGTATTCAATAACTCTCTCCTCAAAAGCCAGCACCCTAGATGTGTAGTGGAACAATTTATTTATAGATGAGTTTATTGTGGTTTTAGAGGGAAAAAATGGGATTTGAATCGTTTTGACATACTGTTTCATTGCTTTTTAAATACAGCTTTTATGTGCTAATTTTGTGCAAATATGGGGTTTGAGAAAATACAGGCGTGGACTGGGTCAGCAGCAATTTTGGAGTGTTGTGGCAGCTGGATGCAAGACTGTGTCATAGTAGTACAACAGACTGTTAAAAACGAGGTTTTAGGGCTTAATGATGTTCTGATCGAAGAGTAGAGCTTCTATATGTTCTAATCAAAGGGTCATGTTCTAATCGAAGGTTCATGTTCTGAATCACTTTTGCAAATTCTTATTGTACTTGTGTGAAAACTGGCCCAGAAGTCCTGTCCAAGTTCTGACTTAAAAATGATCAGAATTTATTAAGTGTTTTAGCTTCAAGGATGTCTTCATGGATTTATAACTTGAAATCCAAGCCTTTCTAGAATAAGTTTTGTTATGCAATGTTTTAGATCTCATTGAGATCTATAACTTTCATGTCAGAAGTTCTGATTGAATCATCTTGCATCATGATGAAAATTTGGCCCAAAGTTATGGAATTATCATATTTTCTTAACACTTAGAAAATTTTCTAAGTGTTTAGAAATTTGACTTTTCAAAGTAATCTTTGACTTTTGATTTCTTGATGAACCAACTTCATGTCTTGATGAAATATAATTTTTGAAACTTGATTTTGATCAAAAAGTCAAAGTTTGACTTTTTAGTGTGCATTTGACTATTTTTCCCTTGTGAATGACTTTCTTGAAAAATTGTAATCCGAGACTTGAAACTTGACAGAAGAAATCCTGAGGGTCCAGGATAATCCCTTGATAAATAAGAGGGAAAATTTTTTGGTACAACAGCTGCCCCTGTTCAATCTTCTTAAACCTAAAGAGTTAGATTAGCGAACCTGCCATTCGTGACTTGAAGGTGGAAGATGATTGAACACTAGATTGCCCAGAAATTTGCACTCGATGGTGTGGTGGTTGATTATGCAGGGAATGGGCTTAAAGATGTCATTTGGAGATATGATGGAGAGTTGTCAGAGATGGGCTTACAGATGCCATCCAAAAGTGATTGGTGGCAATAATTTTGAAGAAGTATCAGAATAAATCTCTGGTTGATTTATACTGAAATAGTAGATGTAGTGGGATGAGTATCAAAACAAAAATCCATAAATGGATTGTATCTGACTCGCATCTGAAAGATGTACTGAATGAGCGTTAGAATGACATCCGTATCTGGATCGTATTTGGACTGTATTTGAGAAATGTGATGAATGAGCATCAGAACAGCATCCATATCTGGAGCGTATCTGAATTGTATTTGAAAGTTGAATCTAAATGAGTATCAAAATGGGATCTGTATCTGGAGCATATCTGAACTGTATCTGAAAGCTAAATCTGAATGAGTATCAGAATGACATCCTGTGATACGGTGGGAAGAACTGACTGTTTTGGAATGCTGGTTTGCGTTTTGCGTTTTGTTTTCGCAAAATGTCGCGGTAAGCAAGAGTCGCCACCGTCTTTTATTTTATCCAACAAGGAAAGGAAAAAAGCACAGAAAAATTCCTTTTTCGAGATATTTCTGGGTACGGGGGATAGATTATAGAAAGGGAAGGTATT
The DNA here is from genome assembly GCA_948472305.1 of Vicia faba. Lineage (NCBI taxonomy): Eukaryota > Viridiplantae > Streptophyta > Magnoliopsida > Fabales > Fabaceae > Vicia > Vicia faba. Next base: position 330,069,279 of record OX451741.1, on the reverse strand, counting down.
AGCACCCTTTCTATCCGTAGTTATCTACGGGATCTTAGGTACTTGCTCATCATTTTCAAAATTGTTTTCTTTGTGTTTGTGGGTTTGAAAAAGTTTTTGTTTTAACTTCGATTTAACTCTTGCTTCTGTCCTCAAGAGTGTAATGAAGTGTTTTTGAAAATTTTGTTTGAAAAGGAGTGTAAGTGTGAAAAATTTGTTTTGTTTTGGATGAGCAAGTATCTAAGACCTATCTACCTACTTGAAAAAGGAATCGTTCTATGATAATTTCCTTTAGACAATGCTATCCCACTATTAGTGAGTAGGTAGCACCGTCGTTGGAGTTTGGGGGTCAATTCGAATGAGGGACATACGGTCACTAAAGAAATGTTAGGACGCCTTAACGGTAACCCTAATGTCTTAGATCCTTTGTTTGAGGCAACAATATCCGAGGCAACCGTTTCGAGGCAACTATGATCTTTTAGACAAGAGGACGACTTCTAAAACGACCTATACTCAATGACCGTGTACGAAGGCAACCGAGTGGGGTGTACCCTAAGAGCGCGCATGTGTGAGTGTGTCGTTTTCAGTTATTTTTATCTTTGCACATGTTAAGGGTGATCTAATTTGATTTTAAGATTAAACATTCAGTCTTGTCATGCAAACCCTATTATCAAACAACTAGCAATTATAATTAGCAGAATTTAAAGTGCGGAAATTAAATTACAAGGCGTCGGGTATTTACATCGCCAAAAACAACCCTTTGAAAATAAAATAAAGTGATAAAATAAATAAATGTCCTATTTAACTATTACAAACCGGGAGCAGATACATCAATAATTAAATAAAGAAGAATAAATCGCGCGAGTGAAATTATATCGAATGCCAATTAGGGCTTTGACCCTTTTAAAAGGAAATGCTTTTTTTTGTTTTTATTTTAAGAAAAGATATTAAATTCTAAAATTAAAAGCTAAATTAATTATTAAATTAATCGGTGAGAAATAATAAATGACATGTTTTTGGAGTTTTTGATATTTTAAGAAAGAAAATAAAATTATTAAATGAATGTTAAGACCTAATTAATTATAATTGATTTTAAATATTTATAAAAATAAATTAAAGTTATTCTAGAATTAAACCTAATTAATTAGTTAGCATTTATTAATAAAAATAAAATTCTGAATTTTAATTGGATAAAAAGTATTTTGGTGATTTTTTGATAAAAAAGAAATTTTGTTTATTGGTTAGAAATTAATTAAATAAAATAAACAATTAAATAAAATATGAGAGAAAGAGAGATTGGGCCTGAGATCTGGAGGTGTTGAAAGCAATTTTATTGGCCAATTTGGAGTTGACCCAATTGACTTTTTGGGATCCCATACACGCGTGTTGACTGGCTTTATGGTGCTCCTTCAATATTTGACCACCAGATCTGGCCACCTGGTCATCTGGCATGCTGAGGAGTGAGGTGCATGGTAGATTGTGGACTTGTGTGCACACTAGATCTCCTAAAAAATAACAAGAAAATGCAAATTGCTGGAGGCAGGGATCGAACCCCTGACCTCCAGCTTCTGAATTCCTTAAGTCCAACATGGTTACCACTGGAGCGCTTGTGTTTACTTGTTATTATAATACAAACAAAATATATTATATAAAAACAAAATCAAGTTCCAGAAAAAATAAAAAAAAGTGCGATTATTTGAACGGACGAATGCTGGCGTGACACGCCTTCATCTCCTTCATTTAACCGTTGCTAAAAGTTCCAAGACCTATACCTAGGGACAAAGGTCCCTCTGAAGATGTGAAAAACACAAGAAGGGGGGGGGGGGGGTGAATTGGAAAACTTGGATCAAATATTAACAGCTTAAGGACACAGTATTTTTATCCTGGTTCATTTGATCTCAAACTACTCTAGTCCACCCGTCAAGGTGATTTCGCCTCTCTCCAACGAGGTCTTAATCCACTATTCTCAAAGGATTACAACAGCTACTTTAACAACTGTTAAAGTCTTCCTGAGTACAACCACAAGCCGGTTAATCTCAAGGAAATATTTTACAAATAATTGAACAAGAGTGTGTTATTGTTTTCTAACAAAACAGTATATCACAACTGTGATAGTTACACAAATTAAACTTGGAATAAAATGAATTTGCTAAAGCTTTGAATATGTGTGGTTTGGAAGGCTTGGAAAATTGTTGTGTGCGTGCGTACGTGCTTCTTTTCACAAGCAGACTTGTTTATATAGGCAAGGCAAAGATAGGTTGTCCATAAAGAAAGTTTAATGATAATAACACACTTTCCTTTTGAACAAGATCTTGTCTGAAGAAAGCCGTTAGCATTTAATTCTGTCTTGAATAATTAATAACGCTTTAGAGTCTTCTTTGCTTTAACTGCTTATAACACTTCTGAGTGTTGATGACTTGGTAAAGATGTCTTTGATCAGAGTCAGAGTGTACTTGTTTAGGCGCAGATTCTGGTCATCAAGCTTCAACATATAATCTGGTAGCTTCAGCGTGTAACACATATTGCTGATCTTCTGATGCTGATTCCATCAGAACTTCTGCATATACAAAGCATAATTTTAAGGAGCATAATTGTTCTTTGTATATATCTTTGAATTTAATTATTCTTTGTATTTTGTTATCATCAAAACTCTAATCAAGGGTTGTAGAATCAAACTATGTTCTAACAATCTCCCCCTTTTTGATGATGACAAAAACTAGATTTTTCAATTGGAAATAAAGAATAAAAAGTATAGAATTAAGAAGAAAGACTCCCCCTGAGTTGATTACTTCCCTTAAATTCTTTGAGCCAGAATAAAAAGTATAGAATTAAGAAGAAAGACTCCCCTTGAGTTGATTACTTCCCTTAAATTCATTGAGTCCTTGAGCATCAGAATTTAACTACGTCTTTCATCAGAGTTTTATACCTGTTCAAGCTTTTCAGAAGAAAGAAATTGAGTAGATCAGAATGATTAAGACTTATGTCTCAGTAATCCGTTATTGAAAATATCTTATTCTTTCTACCCCTTTTTTTCAGTTATCAAAAAGAACATATAATCAGAGCCAAAAAGGATTTATATTAAAATTAGAAGCAATGTAGAAAATATTATAGATAAACAAATTTTAAAACAAAGTAAAATCTAAGATGGAGGAGGAAGGCGCGTGAACAAAGATTCCAACAAGCCCTTGATCTGGGTGTTGGTTTCCTCTTGTTTGGTTAACATGCTCTTGATTTCCAAAATTTTATCATCCTGTTTATCCATTCTTTCCTGCATAACAATATCTGCTCTCTTCAGTTCTTCCAGAGTCTGCCTTTCATAGGAGGAAGCTTGAGAATCTTCAGTAACAGGATGCTTCTCAGAGCATTCTACAACGTCATCTTTTTGAACCAAATCCTCTGCAAGAATCATCTGCTCTGGAGTATCAGTCAGAATGAGACCTTCTGACTCTGGTTGAACTTTCTCTGCTGGACGATGTTCTGACCAGGGAGCATTTTCCAGAGGGAGAACTTCTTCCTTGAGCAGTTGGCTCAGAACTTGATCTTCAATTACCTTTAGCAGATTACTGAAATTCTGTTGAACTTGTCCGTAACTCTGTTCTTGCATCTTATGAGTTTCAGAACTTATCCATTTTCTGAAACTTGTCCAAAGATAATCTGAAGCAGCAAGATTAATCATCTCAAGACTAGCTTGCTTGCTTCAGGGAAGTTATCCACTTCTTCATTTGTGTTTCAAACATCAATAAACTAGTACCAACATCTATTGAGGGTTCAGATGGTTTTGGTTTTGGAATGGCTATTTTGTGGGTTATGGCAGCAAGACGTTCAAAAACGGTTAAATCAATGACAGTTTTGGCGTTGTCATCTGGATTGTTCTTTGGTGAGGGAGTGGGAGAGTCTGGAATAATTATTGGACTAGTTGGGGAATTTGGTGGAGTTGATTCTAGTGAAGAGGGAATTTGGGGAATATCTAGAATGGTCAGGGGCATACGGATGGCCAGAGGTTCAGTGATTCCAGGAATGGGAATGGTATCAGAATCAACAATTTGGTTGGATTGAACATTAGGAGGTTCTGGTTCACAGGATTCAGAAGGTTGGACCTCAGAAGTTTGAACTTATGGTTGTGATTGTTCAGGTTGTGGAGAAGGTGGATGAATTTCTTGTTGAGGAGATGGAGGTAGTGGTATTTCTGGTTGTGGAGAGAGGGGAATATTTGGTTGTTGTGCTTCTGAAGTGGTTTCAGAGTTTGGATTTTCTGGTATGGGAGCAGAAATATTTTGGTCAAAAGTTTCAATATCTGACAGAACTTTTGCAAGTTCTAGTTGAGTTGTTTCAATATTTGGATTGATAGGTAGGGAGTGAGATTCTCTAAGAGTTAAAGTTTTTGAGGGGTCAAACCCTATGTCAAAATCATCAAACGTTTGTGGGGTAGGAATTTCTGAATGGGTAGTGTTGTACCCCAAAATTTGCCCTCCCATATTCTTCAAGATTTGCCAAGTCAAAGCTTTAAAATCTCCCCAAGGGTTACACAGTGCAAAGGCCTCCTAACAGTCAAAAAACTAGGGTTTTGGTTCTGAAAAAGAAATTGAAGTTTCCAAGGGTCCAATCAAGTCCCACATGCCTACAAACATGGTCAAGCATCTTCATGCCAAGTTTCAAGACTTACAGCACAAAATTGCACAGTCAAAAACCCTAATTGCCCTACAGTCAACTGTAGGGGCAAAATGGTCATTTGACAGTCAAAAGTTCAAATTTTTGGTCAATATCTCATTTTGAAGCCATAAACATCATTTGATCAATGCTTGATCATGATTCTCAAAGCTTGGCTCAAAAAGTCTCAAGATGCAAAAGTTTCCATATTTGGATAGTTGAAAAAGTCAACTGTAACTTGACCAAGGCATAACTTCCACATGGTTTATCAGAAAAATTCCATCCAAAGCTCATTTTGAAGATAAAGACATTCCCTACAACTCTTCTTCACACTTCAAGTCCAAGAAATGCTCTCACAAAAAGTTATCAATTTCAACATTATAGGTCATTTTCAAAAGTCAACAAAAAGAGAATTTAAGTCAAAGGCCATAACTTGAGATTGGTAAATCAAAATGACATGGGACCAAAGGCATTGGTTATAGGACTTCAATACCTTTCCAAAATGTCCAAGAACATGATCAAAGCCTAAAGATTGAGCAAGATATGCCTTGTGGAAGTTGGGAAATTTTTGGGTATTTTGAAAAGTCAACTTTGCTTCAAAAGCCTTAAAATTGCTAATGGGCCACATTTTCTTCCAAGATTCATCATCCAAAGCATATGCACGACCATTTGGCCCAAAGGGAGCTTATTCATCATTTTTATTTATTTATTTGAATTTTTAATTGTTATTAATTCATTTAATAGAATAAAATATGTGAAAAATACTAAAACAAGCTTTTCAAATCTTTTTATGCATGGAATAACTTCAAGATTTCGTGCATTATCTGGTATGGAAAGAATCAAGGTGATTTGGACATGATTGGTATCAAATATGCATGGAAAAGATTTGAAAATATATGCATGAAAATCAAATATTCATTCCATCAATGCAAGGATTTTTGGATCAAAAACTCAACCCTAATCCATCCTCATATAAGTGTGATCAAAACCTAATGCCAAAAGACCTCTAAGTTGCGCCCCATCTGAAGAACAAAGTTGGCATTTTTTCCAAATTTTCAAAAACTGAAATCACGATTTCAAGGAGTTTCAAGGCAAAATATTGACTCCATTACATTCCTGAAGCATCAGTGAACATTCCTGGATCAAAGCCACTAGTTTTAACATAAAGAATTGGTAGAAATATGTTTCACTTTTCATGAAAATATGCATATTCGTGTTTCAATTTTTAAGCATCCTCATTGCATTTTCTTTATTGATTTATGTTAATTGGATCATTCTAAAGCTAACCATATGTTTTGATTGAGTTTTGCTGGCCTATACGCGAAATCACCATGGAAGCTTACTAGGGTTACGAAACTGAAAAATTGGGGGTTTCCTCGTCCAGAAAAATTAGACCACGAGACCAAGGCTATTGGATTCAGAAGCTTCATGTGAATCGAACACACATGTCGCGCTCAATTTATGAGCCACCATGTGCTAATCGCTATTATCATGTTTACCACTTAGTGGGGGTTTAAAACCATCGCTATCTAATTGTTTTTTTTCAGGGCAAAACGAATCAACGAAGAAGATGCATGCGTGGAGCAAGGCCATTGGTCTATTCAAAGCTTGGCGCGCGTTTTGCTGACTCAGGCCACTAACGTTTGTCTTTTCTTATAATAATTATGGTCCATATAATATACAAAGCGCGTTAACAGCTCTATTGGCCAGGCGTTGCATTGGTAAACTCTGGGACCTGGGTTCGATTCCCAGGTCCCCTCCTCTCTCCATATTATTTTTCTAACCATACTTGTGTGCAGTGTTCTCTCCAAGCGTCCACCATACGCTCACAATCCAGGCACGCCACTTGTCCCATAATCTCAATCCAATGGTCCAGATCTAAAGCCTATGGAATGGTCCAGTCAAAGCCCACACACGTGAACACTGAGAAGTCAAAAAAGGGCCAGGCTCCTTGGGCTTAATTGCTGAACAACACCTCCTGATTGGGGCAGAACCCCCCCCCCCCCCCCCCTTGTATTGTATTTCTTTCTCTTTTCTTTATTCTATTTTTCTTTATTATTGGTTTTAATTCAATTGTTTTCTTTTTAATTCAATAAAAATTAATTTCACATAAAAACAATAAAAAATCAGAAAAAAAACAAAAATAAATATATTTGATTTAATATTTTTTGTAAATAAATCTTATTAATTAATTTAGTCTTAATTTTAGGTTTAAATCTTAATGTTTTTTTAATAAACTTAAAAAATTGTAGAATTAGGGTTTTAATTACTTTTTATCTTTTTCTTTTCTTTTACCATTATAATAATTAATTATTTATTTTTGTAAATAAAAATTGTATTAATTAATTAGGTTAATTTTAGATTAAATTTTAATGCTTTTCTTAATAAATTAAAAAATAACTAGAATTAGGTTTTAAATTCCATAATCTTCTCATTAAAATTCATAAATATAAAAAACTCAAAAAAATAATTTCCTTTCTCATTTAATTTAATTAATTTGTAAAGTCGTAATTTAATTTCATTAAAAAGGGTCCAACGCCCTCGCATTCGATCATAATTCCAATTCGCGCGTTTATTTTATTTCCTCCTTTTATGTAATTCTCTCAAAGCCATGTAAATTTGATATTTTTCTCGCACTTTACTTTATTTTATGTCAAATTAGGTCCTGGATTTAATTTGGCGATGTGGACCCGCGCCTTTGTAATAGTTTAGGAACTTTATATTTCTCGCAACTTTTTAACTGCTAATAAATTGCATGCAAGAATGAATGTTAAAATAAAAACAAAAGCGTAGATCACCCATGACATGAACAAGACAAAATATCTGAAAACGACACACAAATCACACACCACCCCTAGGGTACGCCTCACTGTTGCCTTTCCCCTCGAAAGGTGATCGTCGAGTAGAGGATGTTTTAGTAAGTCCTCATGATCCGGGAACCTGGCATGAGGGTAACTTCTAAGGTATCTTCCTATTGCTCTGGTGATCACCATGTCCCGAACCTTCGAATTGACCCGAACACCTCCAATGGTGGTGCTACCTATCTCTCAATGGTGGGATGGCACTACCTTAAAGGACATTTACACAGAAGAATTCCTTAGTGTAGGGAGACGACTCTAGATACTTGCTCTAATTTCAAAACAAATTCAAAAAATACTTTTCACACCGACACCTTTTCAAAAAGCTTTCGAAAGCAATTTTTCAAACACTCTTGAGGACCGATACAAGAGTCGAACTGGAATTTTCAAAGAAACTCTTTTAAAACCCACAATTGAAAAGCAAACAAACCATTTTGAAAACACAAGTGAGCAAGTATCTAAGAGCCCATGGATAACCATGGATAGAAAGGGTGCTAATACCTTCCCTTTCTATAATCTACCTCCCGAACCGAGAGCAATCTCTATAAGGAATTTTTCTATGCTTTTGTCCTTTCCATTTGGAGAAAATAAAAGACGGTGGCGACTCTTGCTTCCGCGACATTTCGCGAACCAACGTTAAACAGTCAGTTCCAGATCCACCGATCACAGGTAGGTAAGGGGCCAGATGTTGATAAAGATACTGAATCCAAAACAGTTACAGAAGAAGGATTACCTCTCTTTTCAGCAGCTTTGGGAGTCCGCTGGTATGATCCTTCTAATGCTGCCTTCCTTTTCTTGTTCTTCTCCAGCACAACTTCTGGAGCCGCTTGTTGCATGTCCTGGATGTTTAACCCTAGTGCAGTGCCATCTGCTTTGCATGCATCCAAGTATCTGATGATAATCTCAGGCTTGGAATCAATTTCTGAGAACATAGGAAAATCATCCAGAGGAATCCTTTTGCTGGTGATTGTTGCAAAAGAAGTAACACTGGGTTCCTTCTTGATGTTCTCAATAATCTTCATCTTTTTCAGATTCTTCGCATTCAAAGGCTTTCCAGCAGTTGCCTCTAGAGAGCTGATTTCTCGTGCTTCTGTTAGATACTCTATCAGTCTATTCTCTTTCAGAGTATCTGATATGAGCCTTCCAAGGGGTATCCAGTCCCTTTTAGTGCGCTCATCGTCTCTATTCTCCTTAACACTAGTCCTCAGATGATTGAACAATAAATGATCCAGATTCACCTTAGTCTTCTGGGAGATGAAGTAGATCAGAAACTGCTGATCAATGTTTATGTAGTTAGGAGAGCTGGTTGGTTTCCTGTGGTTTATGCATCCCATAGTAATCTTAGCCCATATTCTGTGATGGTCCTTCAGATCCCTTATCTTGCTGGAGGGAAGACCCAGAGTGAAAATTTCTCAAGCAATTGAAGCAACGTCAGCACATCTTTCAGCCATGTCTATACACCTTACGCCACCACCACCGTAACCTATCAATCTTGCAATAAGGTCTTCAGTTATGACTATCTTCTTCCCCATTACATATGAAGTGACTTGATGGTTGGAGGATGAAGCATGAATCCAAAATTCCTTCACAAAGATTGGAAACGTTGGACCTAGAAGATGGTGAAAATACATGTTCCATCCTTGAGCCTTTACCTCTTCAGAAAGATTGAATCAATTTTCTTGAAGACTTTCAAAATCCACAATCAATTCTAAAAGCACTTCTAAGTTGTCAATGGGCGTGAGAAGAGTTCTGAATGGTTCTTCATATTGTTCTGTGGATTTTGTTCTATGAGTACAGGTATTAGGGATGCTTGAGGAAGCCGTGTTCACACAGAAAAGTTTGGGAAGAGAATGAAAGGGTTTTTGAGAGATGCAAACTGAAAACTATTAGATTGTAGAGAAAGTGAAAGTGAAAGAGTGTAAAGGGTGAAAAATGCGTTTAAATAGATTTTGAAAACATAAACTGCAAGAGAGAGAAATAAATTGTAATGATTATAAGCATTAATGTCAGCTGATTTTAGGGGATTCAGAAAGATATTGTAACGGTTACCCATGACATGTGTCTCAATGCACCCAATCAGCGCTTTTGACCTTTCAGAAAAGTGAACGCGTGTTCAACCTCAGAAGGTAGCTGATGAATGGATGACAACTGTTTGCTTACGTGAACAACACACTTCTATCCTTGAAATGAAACGCTCAGATCTTCATGGATAGATTCTGATACAATCTGTACTTCTAAAATTCTGAAGGCAGGTTGATCAGCAGTTCACAAAAAATAACAAAACTTCTGAAGATTAAGATATGTAAATAAAATAGTTTATTCTGGGTAAAGCTTCATGCTGAGATTGTTCATAATGAAGTTAAACCTATCTTCAGAAAGAGGTTTTGTAAATACATCAGCCCATTGATGGTCCGTGTCAATGAATTTTAAATTTAGAATCCCTTTCTGAATATAGTCCATAATAAAATGATGTTTTATTTATATATGCTTAGCCCTAGAATGCAAGATAGGATTTTTACTGATACAAATAACATAAGTATTGTCACAGAAGATAGGGATGTTACTCTCAAATATATTAAAGTCCTCAAGTTGACTCTTCATCTAGAGCATTTGCGTGCTGCATCCAGCTGTTGCTATGTATTCAACTTCTGCTGTTGATAGAGCTATTGTGGATTGTCTTTTGCTGGACCATGAGATCAGATTTTCTCCCAGAAACTGGCAGCTTCCAGAAGTGCTTTTACATTCCACTCTGTCTCCAGCAAAATCAGCACCACAGTATCCTACTAAGCTGTAATCACTTGATTTTCTATAAAACAAACCCAGATTAGCAGTACCTTTCAGATACTTGAAAATTCGCTTAAATGCTGTTAAGTGAGATTCTCTAGGATCTGATTAGAATCTAGCACAAATGCAAACACTTAATAGAATGTCAGGCCTTGATGCCGTCAAATACAGAAGGGAGCCAATCATACCTTTGTAGACCTTCTGTTCTACCTTTTTACTTACCTCTTCTTTTTCCATAATGCACGTGGGATGCATTGGAATCCTTGATGGATTACATTCTGAGAGATCGAATTTCTTCATAAGTTCTCTGACATATTTTCTCTGATGAATGTAAGTTCCTTCAGGAGTTTGATTAATCTGAATGCCCAGAAAGAATTTTAGTTCCCCCATTAGGCTCATTTCAAACTCTGCCTGCATACATTTAGCAAACTCTCTTCCCAGAGAGGGTTTAGTGGATCCAAATATGATGTCATCAACATAAATCTGACATACTAAAATGTCATTCTTAACTGTCTTACAGAACAAGGTTGTGTCCACTTTCCCTCTGGTGAATTCCTTTTCTAACAGGAAGTTACTTAGTCTTTCATACCAAGCTCTAGGAGCTTGTTTCAGACCATAGAGTGACTTCTTTAGTTTGAAAACATATTCTAGATTTTTGGAACTTTCAAAACCAGGGGGTTGGTGCACATATACCTCTTCTTCTATATTTCCATTTAAGAATGCACTCTTGACATCCATCTGATATAGAGTGATGCCTTTATTAACAGCAAATGAAATTAAAAGTCTGCTAGATTCTAACCTGGCGACTGGAGCAAAGGTTTTTGTATAATCCATCCCCTCTTGCTGACTATAACCTTGTGCTACGAGCCATGCTTTGTTTCTGATGAATTCACCTTGTTCGTTCAGTTTGTTTCTAAACACCCATTTTGTACCAATGACGTTGAATCCTTTTGGTTTGGGAACCAGATCCCATACGTCATTTCTTGTGAATTGATTTAGCTCCTCTTGCATTGCCAGAATCCAGTCATTGTCCAGAAGTGCTTCATCAATTGTTGTTGGTTCAATCAGAGAAACCAGTCCCATGAGGGATTCTTCAGAGTTTCTGAAGGTAGATCTTGTTCTGATTGGATCTTCCTTCCTTCCTACGATTGTTTCTTCTGGGTGATCAATGCTGCTTCTGGATGGTCTTTTCTGGAGTTGATCAACAGAAGGTGCTGGGTTGCTTGCAGTGACTCTTTCTGATGTTGAGGGAGTGTCTCTATTGAGAGCCTCTGATGATTTGTCTTCAGTACCTGTGAGTTCAACTTCCATATCTGCAAGGAATTCATTCTGCTTTGACTTTTGAGAGTCAAGCTTATCATCAAACCGAACAATGATTGACTCTTCAACCATCTTTGTTTATGTATTGTATACTCTGTACCCTCTTGAGCGTTCAGAGTATCCTAACATAATACACTTTTGTGCTTTAGAGTCAAACTTGTTCAAATAATTTTTTGTATTCAAAATAAAACATGTACATCCAAATGGGTGAAAATAAGAAATGTTGGGCTTTCTGTTCTTCCACAATTCATATGGAGTCTTTTCTAGAATAGGACTTATGGAGATTTTATTCTGAATGTAACACGCTGTGTTTATTGCCTCTGCCCAGAAGATCTTAGCAACGTTAGTCTCGTTGATCATGGTTCTGGCCATTTCATGCAATGTTCTGTTCTTTCGTTCTACAACTCCATTTTGCTGGGGAGTTCTAGGATAAGAGAAATCATGCAGAATGCCTTTTTCATTAAAGAATAACTCAAAATCTTTATTTTAAAATTCTCCACCATGATCACTTCTGACTTTGACGATTCTAAGATCCTTTTCATTCTGAACTTGGTTGCAGAAGGTAACAAACACAGAGTGTGACTCGTCCTTGTGCCTTACGAACTTTACCCATGTCCATCTGCTATAGTCATCTACGATTACTAACCCATACTTCTTGCCACTGACTGAAGCAGTTTTAACTGGTCCAAATAAGTCAATGTGCAGAAGTTCTAATGTCTTAGAGGTGGAAACAACATTTTTGGATTTGAAAGCAGGTTTTGCAAACTTGCCTTTCTGACATGCTTCACACAGAGCATCTGAATTGAACTTCAGGTTAGGAAGTCCTCTGACCAGATTGAGTTTGTTAATCTGAGATATTCTTCTCATACTAACATGTCCCAATCTTCTGTACCAGATCCATTGCTTGTTGTTAACAGACAAAATACATTTTACATTCGGACTTTTTAGTTCAGAAAGTTTGATTTTATAAATGTTGTTTTTCCTCTTTCCATTAAATAGGATAGTCCCATCTTTCTGACTAACAGCTTTGCATGAATTTTGATTGAAGATTATATCATAACCGTTATCACTTAATTGACTTATGGATAACAGGTTATGCATTAATCCATCAACTAATAAAACATTACTTATAGAGGGAAGATTTCCATTACCTACTGTTCCAGAGCCAATGATCTTTCCTCTCTGATTTCCTCCATAGCCTACGTGGCCTCCAGGCTTAAGTTCCAGGCTTTGGAACATATGCCTTCTTCCTGTCATGTGTCATGAGCAGCCAGAGTCCAGGTGCCATGATTGGTGTCTTTGCTTTGCTGCTAAAGATATCTTCCACATGTATTATTTTATCCTTAGGTACCCACATTTTCTTGGGTCCTGATTTGTTAGTTTTACCAAAACTCTGGTTGAATTTTGGTTTGACAGAGTAATCACTACTTGTATATTTTATGTAATGTGTGTGCCCATATATAAAGTGTGAATCAAGTGGAGTACGTTTTATAACTAAATCCATGGCATTTTTTGGTGTAGGTACCTTACCTTGATATCCTATCCCTTATCTGCCATTTCTGCTAACTCCATAGATCATTGAAGCCATTTTGCTTCTGTCTATGTTTTTAGCTAGAAACTTCTGAAAGCTGTGGTCATAATCTTTGATGATCTCATCAATATTGCTAGGAGTTTCAGGGATTGTTTCCTTCTGAGAGTTTTGCAATTGGTTTTCTAGTTTTGAAATTTTATCTTTTAACTCAGAATTCTCCAATCTAAGACTCTCAGTCTTATCAGAGTAAGAAGCAAGATTCCTTTTCAGGTTTCTGAATTTGACTCTGATCTGCTGATACCTTTCCAGAATTTCATTAAGGCTTTCAGCTCGTTCAACCTTAGTAAAGTTTATAGTAAATTCAGGGAATACCTCTTCTGTATCTGATTCTGAGTCTGAACCAGAAGCTTCACTGTCTTCAGATACAATTTCCATGAGAGCTATGTTTGCTCTTTCATCATCTGATTCTGAGTCAGCTTCAGATGTGTCAGAATCATCCCATGTAGCCATGAGGCTTTTCTTCTTTTCTTTGATAAACTTCTTCCTGGGCTTCTCCTTCTGAAGCTTTGGGCAATCACTTTTATAGTGCCCTTGCTCGTTACATTCATAGCATATGATGTCTTTGTTGTTTGGCTTTCTATATCCTAAAGAACCTTCAGATCTTCTGTGTCTAGAGGAGGATTCTGACCTTCTGTATATGGAGGAAGATTCATTCTGATTTTCTGATCTTTTGGGATTCCTGAACTTCCTTTGCCTCTGCTTCCACAGTTGGTTCACCCTTCCGGATAGGAGAGACAGTTCATCTTCTTCTGATGAGGATCCATCAGAGGTTTCTTCCACAGCCTGCAAAACTTTGGAGTCAGATTTTCTGTTAGATTTTAAAGCTAATGGCTTACCTTGCTTTTGTGGTTCATCTGCTTCTAGCTCTATCTCGTGACTTCTGAGGGAGTTGACAAGTTCCTCCAGAGAGATTTTGTTGAGATCCTTGGCTAGCTTAAGCGCTGTGACCATTGGCCTCCACTATTTTGGCAAGCTTTTGATGATCTTCTTAACATGATCAGCAGTGGAATATCCTTTGTCAAGAACTTTTAGACCAGTAACGAGAATTTGGAATCTTGAAAACATAGTTTCTATTGATTCACTATCTTCCATCTTGAATGCCTCATACTTCTGAATGAGTGCAAGGGCTTTGGTTTCTTTGACTTGTATGTTGCCTTCATGCGTCATTCTCAGAGAATCAAACATATTCTTGGTAGTTTCTCTGTTTGATATTTTATCATATTCTGAATATGAGATGGCGCTGAGAAGAATTGTTTTGGCCTTGTGATGATTTCTGAACTCATGCTTTTGCTGATCAGACATCATTTTCATGTCAATCTTCTGGGTGCATGTATCCATCAGTCACCATGTCCCACAGATCAGCATCATGGGCCAGAAAGAAACTCTCAATTCTGTCTTTCCAGTAGTCAAAGTTCTCTCCATCAAAGACTGGAGGTTTTCCACTGAATCTGTCCCTTTCTTCATTTTTGTCATTGTTGATGTTTTGACTTGGTCCTACCAATTGAAGATGTGAAAAACACAAGAAGGGGGGGTTGAATTGAAAAACTTGGATCAAATATTAACAGCTTAAGGACAAAATATTTTTATCCTGGTTTGTTTTATCTCAAACTACTCCAGTCCACCCGTCAAGGTGATTTCGCCTCTCTCCAACGAGGTCTTAATCCACTATTCTCAAAGGATTACAACAATTACTTTAACAACTGTTAAAGTCTTCTTGAGTACAACCATAAGCGGTTAATCTCAAGGAAATATTTTACAAATAATTGAACAAGAGTGTGTTGTTGTTTTCTAACAAAACAGTATATCACAACTGTGATAGTTACACAAATTAAGCTTGGAATAAAATGAATTTTCTAAAGCTTTGAATAAGTGTGGTTTGGAAGGCTTGGCAAATTGTTGTTTGCGTACGTACGTGCTTCTTTTCACAAGCAGACTTGTTTATATAGGAAAGGAAAAGACACGTTGTCCATAAAGCAAGTTTAATGATAATAACACACTTTCCTTTTGAAGAAGATCTTGTCTGAAGAAAGCCGTTAGCATTTAATTCTGTCTTGAATAATTAATAACGCTTCAGAGTCTTATTTGCTTTAACTGCTGATAACACTTCAGAGTGTTGATGACTTGGTAAAGATGTCTTTGATCAGAGTCATAGTGTACTTGTTTAGGTGCAGATTCTGGTCATCAAGCTTCAGCGTATAATATGGTAGCTTCAGTATGTAGCACATATTGTTGATCTTCTGATGCTGATTCCATCAGAACTTTTGCATATACAAAACATAATTTTAAGGAGCATAATTGTTCTTTGTATATATCTTTGAATTTAATTATTCTTTGTATTTTGTTATCATCAAAACTCTAATCAAGTGTTGTAGAATCAAAGTATGTTCTAACACCGTCACTACAAACTAAACATCTCTAAAATCCTGTACAGGCCATGGAAATGCATTCTAGTACCATAGTTGAGTTCGTCATCCTCTTCTGATCACAACCATGGCCATCATGTGGGCTAATTGTACCTGAAGCGAAAAAACCCAAAAACAAGAACAAAACCCTAATAATGGTGGATCTTGTTACAGGTCAAATAAACGAAATCAAGTATAACAAAAGCTTGCAAATGATGTGGTGATCACAAATATGCAATTATTTTATACAATGGATGCAAGAATAGTGCAAATTGAATTCAAGAATATGGAGGATTCGTGAGGGACTTAAAATGCTCTGGGAAGCTGGACAACGCGTGGTTTTGATTGGTTTCGCTTGTGGAGATGGCCAGGAAGAGATTGAGATACTTGCCAAGCCTTGAGGATGCCTCTATGACTGATTTCGAAGTCCCACTTTTTCTTGATTTTTGCCAACTTTGTTCTGCCTCAAGAATTGATCTCTAACTCCTATTCTTGTATGCTTCGCTTCCTTATGTATTGTACAATACATTAGGGTAAAAAATTCTGTCCAAATCTTCCTCCTTTGATGATTGAATATTTGATTTGATCCTCCTTTCAAATCTTTCCAAATTGGATCCAAATCATATGTTTTTGTACACTTATGCCTTGATACAAATTTGGAAGGATGCAAGCTGTCTATTGAAACCTGAAATGATCACAAGATCTTTAGTTTTCAATATTTTTGATTCTATGTGATTTTATTTGATTAAAAATGAATTAATTCAAATAAAAATCAAATTAAATAACAAAAATATGATATGAACACATGTCCAAGGATAGACCACGTGGGAAATAAGGAAAACTCAAAAAAAGTGAAAAAGAATGGGCCCATTTGGCAAAATTTGATGTTTTGAGAATAGTTGACTTTAAGCAATTTTGCAAAAAAGTCCAACTTCAACCATGCATACCTTCCTCAATTTTGAACTTTTGAAGGTGTTCTTGGACTTTTTAGAAATATTGTGATGTCCTCTAATCAACCCTTTTGGTCTCTTCTCATTTTGATATTCCATGCTCAAGTTAGAAGCTTTGACAAAAAAGGTGTTTTTGTTGACTTTTAAAAATGACCTATAATGTCCAAATTCATAACTTCTTTTGAGTGCATTTTTTGATCTTGGGGTATGAAGATGGATTGTAGGAAATCGCATCCTCTTCAAAATTAGATTTTGATGGTTCATTTATCATAAAGTATGAGAGAGTTATTCTTGGTCAAAGTTTAGTTGACTTTTCCTGCAAAACCCTAATTTAGCAACTTTTGAATCTTGATGAATTTTGAGCAATCCTTGATTAATCATGATCAAACCTTGATCAAATGATGAATTATCCTTCAAAATGAGAATGTTGACAAAAAATATTGAAGTTTGACTGTATTTGGATCACAGTTGACTTTTGCCCTAGCACAATCGATTTTTGGACCTTTGAGCAATTGACTAAGCAAACTTCCTCTGCAAGGCATGCAACTTGACATAGATGATCTTGAGAACATATTAGGACATTGGTGATAATTTTAGGTCATTTGGACTCAAGGATCTTGATGCAACACAAAACCCTAATTTGGGGTAGACTGCCTTAGGAGAGAGCTTGTCTGACCAACCCTTGGGCCAACTTGAACAACTTGGAGATATCTCTTGCAATGTTTTGAGAAATATGGGAGGGGAAATTTTGGGGTACAACAGCTGCCCCTGTTCAATCTTCTTAAACCTGAAGATGTAGATTGGCATTCATGTCTTTCATGATACGAGGGTGGAAGATGATTGAACACTAGAGTGCCTAGAAATTTACACTGGCATGAAGTGGTATCTGCCTTATGATGTCAGGAATGGGATTACAGATGCCATTTGGAGACTGCTGACGAGGGGATGGGCTTAAAGATGCCATCTGAAGCAGTGTCGATCGCATAAGAGATTCCTTAGCGAGAGCTTGTATACCTGTTGTTTGAGGAAGATTCCGCTGGGGAAGTCTGATCTTTGTTGAGGTTTAGGAACTTGTTCGTAATTCAACTGAGGTGTCGAGATTTAGGAATTTTCCCGTAATTCAACTGAGGTGCTTTGTATAGATTTAGGACCTTGTCGGTAATTCAACTGAGAAAAACATCTTTGTTGAGATTTAAGAACTTGTCAGTAATTCGACTTGGGGAAACATCTTTGTCGAGATTTAAGAACTCACCCGCAATTCAACTGAGAAAAATTCTCTGCTGAGATTTAGGAACCTAGATGTACTTCAACGGAGGAACTTTGTCGAGATTTAGGAACCTAGATGTACTTCAACGGAGGAACTTTGTCGAGATTTAGGACCTTGTCTGTAATTCAACTGAGAAAAACATCTCTCCTGAGATTTAAGAACTTGTCAGTAATTCGACTTGGGGAAACATCTTCGTCGAGATTTAAGAACTTTCACGTAATTCAACTGAGGAAACTTCTTTGCTGAGATTTAGGAACTTGTCTATAATTCAACGAAGGAACTTTTTGTCGAGATTTAGGACCTTGTCTGTAATTCAACTGAGAAAAACATCTCTGCTGAGATTTAATAACTTGTCAGTAATTCAACTTGGGGAAACATCTTTGTCGAGATTTAAGAGCTTGCCCGTAATTCAATTGAGGAAACTTCTCTGCTGAGATTTAGGAACTTGTCTGTAATTCAACGGATGAACCTTTTTGTCGAGATTTAGGACCTTGTCTGTAATTCAACTGAGAAAAACATCTCTGTTGAGATTTAAGAACTTGTCAGTAATTCGACTTGGGGAAACATCTTCGTCGAGATTTAAGAACTCGCCCGTACTTCAGCTTAGAAAACTTCTCTGCTGAGATTTAGGAACCTGTTTGTACTTCAACGGAGGAACTTTGTCGAGATTTAGGACCTTGTCTGTAATTCAACTGAGAAAAACATCTCTGCTGAGATTTAAGAACTTGCCAGTAATTCGACTTGGGGAAACATCTTCGTCGAGATTTAAGAACTCGCCCATACTTCAATTAAGAAAACTTCTCTGCTGAGATTTAGGAACTTGTCTGTAATTCAACGAAGTAACTTTGTCGAGATTTAGGACCTTGTCTGTTATTCAACTGAGAAAAACTATCTGCTGATATTTAAGAACTTATCAGTAATTCAACATGGGGAAACATCTTCATCGAGATTTAAGGTCTCGCCCGTAATTTAACTGAGAAACTTCTCTGCTGAGATTTAGGAACTTGTTTGTAATTCAATGGAGGAACTTTGTCGAGATTTAGGACCTTGTCTGTAATTCAACTGAGAAAAACTCTGTTGAGATTTAAGAACTTGTCAGTAATTCGACTTGGGGAAACATCTTCGTCGAGATTTAAGAACTCGCCCGTAATTCAACTAAGAAACTTCTCTGCTGAGATTTAGGAACCTTTCTGTAATTCAACTGAGGAACTTTGTCGAGATTTAGGACCTTGTTTGTAATTCAACTGAGAAAAAATCTCTACTGAGATTTAAGAACTTGTCAGTAATTCGACTTGGGGAAACATCTTCGTCGAGATTTAAGAATTCTCCCGTAATTCAATTGAGAAACTTCTCTGCTGAGATTTAGGAACCTTTCTGTAATTTAATGGAGGAACTTTGTCGAGATTTAGGACCTTGTCTGTAATTCAACTGAGAAAAACTCTATTGAGATTTAAGAACTTGTCAGTAATTCGACTGAGGTAAAAGCTTCATAGCTTTAAATTTGGTGAGAATTTAACTGTATTTTCCTGAAAGGTAAAGGTTAGTTGTATGTAATGCATGATATGTATCAAGAAATGATGTTCTCAAAATAAATGAGATCGTGTTGTATGATGCGTATATGCATGTGTCATGATGTATGAAAATGTAATGTTTGTAGCTGGGGAAAATAAATCCCGGATAGCTGTTGGAGAAAAGAGTCTAATTCTTGGTTTCTGCTGGGGATAGCGAATGAAGATGACTGTGAGAATAAACCTGCAGGAGAGGATAACTCCGTTGGGGAATAAACTGATGAGGAGACTACTCTGTGGGGGAGAGATGCTCCATGGAGGATTTCGCTGATAAATTTAGCTGGGGATGAATTACCGTTGCTGGCGATACTGAATCCTGTTGGGGATTGAATTCCTGTTTGTGAAAGGAATGAACTCCGCTGGGGATGATCTTCAGCTGCGATTTCACTGGGGATAACCTTTTAGGCTCTACTGGGGACAATCTTCCAAAGTCTACTGGGGATGATTCTCCATACTCCACTGGGGAAGCTTTTTCAGACTGCGCTGGGGAAAATTTTCAAACTCCACTGGGGATATTTTATACTCCGCTGGAGATGGTAAGACTTTCAGTGCTGATGGTAGATAAACTCTTCTTGGGGAGAACATTACTGATTCATTCAAAGTTGCGAGTCTCAACTGGGGAGAGTTAACCTTACTATCCTTTCTTACTCTGCGGGGAGTGAAAGTACCTTAGCCATATTCTTCAGCTGACTCTACCTTTGTACCTGGTGGATAGAGCAACTGTAAAGCTTGGGCAAACTTATTTACCCCTGTTTTTGATATTACAAGTAATCATCTTTTGTTTTGCATGTAAATATTCATGAGCAGCAATTATTGTCAAATGCATATATCAAAAATGAACATTGGACGTTCTTTGCAAAACAAAACAGATAAAGGAAAAACAGTTTGAAATTTCTCTGAAAATGAATTGTATTGATTTTGGAGTTTGGCCTATAAATAGGCATTTTTTTACAAGAGGTTGACGTCCTAGTAAGAGAACGCCGCCGAACAATAGAGTTTATACAATTTGTAAAAAACAAAACAAAACAACTTTGTGAACAATCCTACTGGGTTCCAACTCTGCTATTGCCTTTATATCCTAGAGCATCTCATCACTTTGCTACTTGGTTGAAGGTAGATCAGATTGATTAGTGTCGTCCGAGCTTGATAGTCGATACCGAAGTCTGGTTGTAAGGTGATCCAATGAGACATCATGTTACGCTTTGATCCCTAATTTTTGCCTGGACCGCCCTTTTAGGTTTTTAGTCCATCGGGATACCCTTTTTTGCCCAAGCCGCCTTTTCAGGTTTTCGACTTGCCGGGTGTATAGATTTTTTTTTTTATTTTCATCCCTTATTTTTTCTCAAACCCTTTTGGTTCACCGGGAAGCCCTTATTTTTGCCTAGGTCAGTCGACCTAGCGGGTCTTTGATTATGCGTAGTATTTTTTCACTATGTCTGCATTGATGTGGTGAGGAAGGTCGTCACCATCCATGGTGGTTAGAATCATAGCTCCTCCTGAGAAAATGTTCTTAACCACAAATGGTCCTTCGTAAGTAGGGGTCCATTTGCCCCTGGGATCACCTTTTGGCAGTATGATGCGCTTGATAACCAGGTCCCCAACTGATACTCTTGTCGTCTAACTTTCTTGTTAAATTCCTTGATCATCCATTTTTGATACGTCTGACCATGACAAATAGCAGTAAGTCTCTTTTCGTTGACTAAGTTCAGCTGATCAAGGCGGGTATGAATCCAGTCATCTTCGTTCAAACCTGCATCCTTCATAATCCGAAGAGAGGGTATCTGAACTTCAATGGGCAAGACGGCCTCCATGCCATATACCAAAGAATAGGGTGTTGCCCCTGTTGACGTCCGCGCTGAGGTACAGTACCCATGAAGAGCAAATGGTAACATCTCGTTCGAATCTTTGTATGTCACCGTCATCTTCTGCACAATCTTCTTAATGTTCTTATTAGCCGCTTCAACAGCCCCATTCATCTTCGGCTGATAGGGAGAAGATTTGTGATGTTGTATCTTGAACTATTTGCAGAGCTCAGTGATCATCTTAATGTTGAGATTTGTACCATTGTCCGTAATGATCCTCTCTGGTACACCATATCGACAGATCAGATTGTGCCGAATGAACCATGCCACGACATTCTTGGTTACAGTAGAAAAGGAAGCTGCTTCAACCCACTTCGTGAAGTAATCAATAGCTACCAGGATGAAACGATGCCCATTGGATTCCGTAGGTCTGATCTCGCCGATCATGTCGATGCCCCACATTGCAAAAGGCCAAGGTGCCGTCAAGACATTTAGAGGTACTGGAGGTATGTGCACCTTATCAGCATAGACTTGGCAATTGTGGCAGGTCCGACAATGCTGATAACAGTAGGCTTCCATTGTGAACCAATAATATCCTGCCGTAGGATTTTCTTTGCCATGGTGTGTCCACTGGAATGAGTTCCGAAAGTACCTTCATGTAACTCGACCATGATCCTTTCGGCCTCGTTCTTATCCATACATCGCAGTAAGGTCGAATCATGGTTACGCTTGTAAAGGATATCATTATTGATGAAGAACTTCGCCATGAACCTCCTCAGAAACTTCTTATCATTAACAGATGCACCCTCGGGGTACTCCTGAGTCTCAAGGTACCTCTTTACCTCATCAAACCAAGGCTTATCTGTTACTTCTTTAGTCTCAATGTCACAGCAATGTGCGGGTTCATCTAACCTTTCAATGGTAATCTGGGGTGCCTCATTGTCCCAATTGACTTTGAACATAGAAGACATTGTAGCCAGCGCGTTTGCCAACTGATTCTCCTCTCTAGGGAATTGTTCAAAGGTTATCTCCTCGAAATGGGAAAGCAACGTCAATACATACTCCTTGTAAGGAATAAGATTTGGGTGTTTCGTATCCCACTCGCCTTTGATCTGACTGATCACGAGAGAGGAATCTCCGAACAAACTCAAGTACTTAATCCTTAGGTCAATTGCTTCTCGAAGACCCATGATGCACGCTTCATACACCGCCATATTGTTGGTGCAGTTAAAACATAGTCGGGCAGTAAACAGAGTATGAGAGCCTTTAGGAGATATGATCATGGTGCCAATTCCATTGCCCAAAGAGTTTGAAGCTCCATCAAAGTACATGGACCATCGGGATCCTTCCTCAGGTCCTTCATCCGGTCTAAGTTCTTCACACTCAGTTACTATCATGATATTCTAATCCGGGAATTTGATGTTCATAGACTGATAATCATCCACAGCCGGATGTGCCAAATGATCTGCCAACACACTTCCCTTGATTGCTTTTTGGGTCATGTATTAGATGTCATACTCAGTCAAAATCATCTGCCATCTTGCTATTCTTCCGGACAAGGCAGACTTCTCGAAGATATACTTGATTAGGTCCATCTTCGATATCAATAGAGTACTGTGAGTCAGCATATACTGTCTCAGCCGGCGAGCAGCCAATGCCAAAGCGCAACAAGTTTTCTCAAGAAACGAGTATCGGGTCTCGCAGTCGGTAAACTTTTTGCTAAGGTAATAAATAGCATGCTCTTTTTGTCCAGACTCGTCATGCTGCCCCAGCACGCACCCCATCGAATTGTCAAGTACTGTCAAGTATAAGATCAAAGGTCTCCCTTCAACTGGAGGCATCATAATGGGTGGCTCTTGGAGATATTCCTTGATCCTTTCGAAAGCGGCCCGACATTCATCGTTCCATCTTACCACTTGAACTTTCTTCAGTAGCTTGAAGATTGGATCACAAGTAGCAGTCAGGTGTGAGATGAATCGGGCAATGTAGTTCAGACGTCCTAGAAAGCCCCTGACTTCTTTTTCTGTTCGGGGAGCTGGAATCTCCTGTATAGCCTTCACCTTTGCTAGATCCACTTAAATACCTTTATCACTTACGACGAAACCCAGCAGCTTACCAGACCTCACCCCGAAGGTGCACTTGTTCGGGTTTAATCTCAGCTTGTACAACTTCAACCTGTCAAATAACTTCTGAAGGTGGTCAAGATGTTCTTCCTCAGTCTGGGATCTTGCAATCATGTCGTCGACGTATACCTCAATCTCATGATGGATCATGTCCTGGAACAAGGCGACCATGGCGCGCTGATACGTTGCCCCAACATTCTTAAATCCAAAAGGCATGACTTTGTAGCAAAAGGTACCCCATTGAGTAACAAAGGTTGTCTTCTCCATGTCTTCGGGAGCCACTTTAATCTGATTATAACCGGAGAAACCATCCATAAAGGAGAAGACCTTATGCTGTGCGGTGTTATCAACCAGAACATCGATATGAGGTAGAGGGAAATCATCCTTGGGGCTCGCCCTGTTCACAGCCCTATAGTCAACACACATTCGAACCTTACCATCCTTCTTCGGCAATGGAACCACGTTGGAAACCCACTTCGGGTAAGAAGTAACTGCTAGAAAACTGGCGTCAAACTGTTTCATAACTTCAGGCTTGATTTTCTCAAACATTTCCGGGCGCATTCGGCGGACCTTCTGTTTCACTGGAGGACAGTCTTCCTTGGTAGGCAGGCGGTGAACCGCAATATCAGTATCCAACCCAGGCATATCTTCATAAGACCAGGCAAAGATCTCAACGTAGTCACGCAGCATCTGAATCAACTATTACTTGACACTAGGTTCAAGATTTGCACCGATCTTGACTTCTTTCTTGTCTATCTCTGTACCCAGATTTACTGATTCCACCGACTCTTCATGCAGCTGTATGGCCCTCTCTTCCTGAAGTAACAATCTTGCAAGTTCACCAGGCACTTCGCAATCTTCTTCACCTTCGTCTTCGGCTAAGTTGATCGGACTTTCGAAGTCATAACTAGCAGTAGCAGAGTCGTTATCAGTAGGATCCCGAGTCGATGTAGACTTGTATATGTGAGTGTGTGTAAAATATCTATTTTTCAAGATAGAAAAGAAAAAACAAGGAGCGGAAAATTTGAAATGCAAGAAACGTCCAATGCTTTTATTAATGATATATGGTAATGACACATAAAAGCCCTCACAAACAAAACCACGGTGCCTCGGGTAAGACACCGGGCCGTAAAGTTTAAAATTGTATGTTACAAATTCAAAACAAAAAAGTCTCATTACTAGGTAATGAAAGAAATTGGGACGAAGTCCTTTGTTGTCCAGTTGCTTAGTCCACCGTTGGCAGTTGGGTAAATCCAGCTGTCAATATCACACTCTTTGTCATCCTCTTCAATGACATTCACTCTTGAATTGCTGACAAACAGGGGAGGTCCTTCGATACGTGCACGCCAAATAGCCCTTTGAGCTTCTGCAGTGAAACCCAAACCAAACTTGTTAGTCTTATGTGCAAAATCAGGGAGTTGGCCCCAATTTTCACACCCGCCTTTCTCAACAACAGCTCGGGCATCCTTGAGGGAAGCCATCTTCATTGGAGGATGTTCAGTAACAATTTCAGTTGACGCCAGCGTTTGGGGAACTTCTTCAAAATGTTGACACAGGGTTTCAATGAACTCCCCGTCCATTTCCACATACCGAAAAGAGTTGAGGTGGCTCACCATGTACTCCTCTTCTCCTCGTATTGTAACAATTTTCCCCTTCACTGGGTATTTCAGCATCTGGTGGAGCGTAGAAGTTACTGCCTCAGCTTTGTGGATCCACGGCCGACCCAGCAAACAAGAATAAGATGGCTGAATATCCATCACATAGAATGTAGACGCGAAAATCTGAGAACCAACCTTCACTGGAATATCCACTTCTCCGTGTACCATCCTCTTGGACCCGTCAAAGGCTCTAACCACAATGTTGCTTGGTTTCAACACCAACCCTTCACAGTCTAACCGGTCTAGTGCCTTCTTGGGTAAAACATTAAGCGAGGACCCAATATCTATCAACGCGTGAGCCAGAGTAGTTCCCCTGCACTCAATTGAAACATGTAGAGCGTCATTGTGATTCTTCCCCTTGGAAGTCAAGTCGGCTTCGGAGAAACCCAAACCATTATCAACAGTTAAACTCGCCACACAATATTTGAACTGGTCACCAGATGTTTCCTGCGGTACGTGTGCAGTTTTCAGGAAAGCAATCAGAGCCTTAACATGGGCTTCTGAGCATAGCAATAAAAGACAACATAGAGATTTTCGACGGGGTTTGCCCCAGCTGCTCGACTACGTTGTAGTCGCTCTTTTTGATGATCTTTAAAATTTCCTCCATCTCTTGTCTAGAGGCTTCAACAGTAATATTCTTCGGTGTCTCCGTCCGGGAAGGCTCACCGGTGATCCCTTTGCCCCGAGCGTCAGATGACTTGGCAATAGGGATAAGGATTGGAATATGAACAGGAACAGTAGGGGGTGTACTGGCAGGTGTAATAACAACAGGCTTATGAACAGTTGGTGGAGAGATCTAAGGGGAAAAAAGTCTTCCGCTGCGGGTGACTTTACTAGATCCAACAATATTGCTGATGTCAGTATCATCCTCTTCAGCATTCAAGTCTTGTTTAACCCCGTGATAATACACGTCAGTCCCGTAGTGCCAAGGGACAACCTTATCGGACGTATAGGTGATAGGCCCAATGAATAGTAATGATCAGAGGAGCGATTCTTGGAATGGATGTAATTCTAACAGGCTTTCTCGAGGAGGCCTTGGAAGAATTGTTGAAAATGGTGATTATAGAAATGTCTTCAAAAGGAACCAACGGAACAAAAGTTTTCTCAAACAGAATTTCTTTATTATCCATTAGGCAATGGACACCTGACTTCAAAAGATGGCAACCAGTAGGTAGGACGGCACACATATGGCAACCTTCGCCATAACCCGGAAATAAACCGGCTAACAGAAGGTTCTTCTTCACAGTCATCAATGGAGTAGCAATTTCTTTCACAGAAACCACAAACGAGTCTTCATCTACAGCATTTACTCCATGCTTGGGCATAGGAGCAGTCATAACATTAGGCCTTTCAGGCGCTTCAAATTCAATCTCCTTATCATCAATCAGGTTCTGCACCTTATTCTTCAAAACCCAGCAGTCATTCGTGTCATGCCCCGGGCTATCAGAGTGAAAAGCACAGCGGGCGTTAGGATTGTACATGGGTGATGTTGTATTGGGATTCTTCGGGGCGTCCTTCGGAATCACCAAGTTGGTCTTCAATAAATGCGGCAGAATCTGAGACAGGGTCATATGGAGATGAGTGAATTGTCTTTTCGGTCTCTCGGCCCTTGGTTGATTGTTGCGTTGAGGAGCAATAACAGGTCTTGATATAACCACCGCATTAACTTCTTAGCGGCGCTCAGGTTTGTTATGGCTCTTTGCGCTGTAAACTGCACTGGATTCCTTCTTAAAAGGTTTTTTTTCTGTGCTTGACGAAGCACCCTTCTGTATTTTACCGCTCTTGATACCGGCCTTAACTCTTTCCCCGATCATAATCAGCTCAGTAAACTCGGACGATGAACTTCCAATCAGATGATTAAAATACAGACCAGACAGGGTCCCAAGAAACATATCTACTAACTCCCTGTCAGCCAAAGGGGGTTGTACTATTCCGGAAAGGTCCCTCAACTTCTGAGCATATTCTTTGAAACCTTCGCCCGCATCCATAGACATATCCTGAAGTTGGGTACGCGTGGGAGCGAGGTCGGCATTGTATTGGTACTGCTTGTAGAAAGCAGCAACAAGGTCTTCCCAATTACGAATACTAGCTCCTTCAAGATGGTAAAACAACTCAAGTTGAGTCCCTGAAAGACTATTTTGAAAGAAGTGGATCCAGAGGTTCTTATCAGCAGTGTATGGTTGGATCTTTCTAACATACGAGCGGAGGTGCAGCTTTGGGCAAGAAACCTTGTCGTATTTAGCAAAGACTAGTGCTTTAAACTTGTGGGGAATCACCACCCCAGATGACAAACCCAAATCTCCGAGGTCCAGACCAGGCACTTTCTGGACTTCCATTGCACTCAACCGGTCTTCGAGTTGTTTATACCTATCCTCAGCCGGAGGATACTGGTCTTCGTCAAAGTCAGTCTCGTTGTCAGAAACCACATGGCTATGGGCCCTCCTTTCTTCCTGATTCTCCCCCATCCAGATGAGTGAGTCAAATCAACCTCTTCTCGCAAATTGTTTCTGAATCTGCGACCCATATACAGTAGGACCGTCTTCTTCTTCTTCTTCTTCTTATTATTATTATTATTATTATTATTATCCTTCAAGATAAGAGTCTTCAGATCTTGCTGACCCTTGGCCAGGTTCATGAACATTTCCTGAAACTGAGCGTTTTGAGCTTGCAGAGCCTTGATGGCTTGATCAGTTGATGTTTCAGAAGACATGATGTGCTGAAATAAACAGCGAAGAAGATGAGAAACCTATAAGGGTAATTGTAATGAGGTGCATGGGAATGAAATGCGTATGATATGATTTCAAAGACATTGGAGATTCAAATTCGTAAACCAAAATGAAACACACTTTTATTAGATAAAACTTGAATTCAATGTTCAACAAATGCCTTTAAGGCGTTACTAGAAAGAAAAACTGAAAAGTAAATCAAAACTAGAAATAATAAAAAGACATCAGCGCTCCCATGGTCGTTTCCCTTTGGTACTGACATAGTCGTTGAGGATCTTCTCGTTCTCCAGCTGTCTTGTCAACTTTAGGATCTTCCGCTCTTGTTCGTGATACTTCTCTCTGTAAGTATCTCATTCTTCTCTCAACTGCATCCAAGACCTCTTTAATGTCCCAATGTCAGTAGGCATGTATGGGTGGAGGATGGTAGGAGGAACCCCTTCTTCATCAGCATGTTCAACTATCACAGGCAAGACAGCTTCGTAGGGCATCCCTAGCTTCTGAGCACGTGTACAAACCCATCGGAGATACGGTTCCATCGGAAGAGAGGTCTTCATCCCTAACTCGTGTGGATCATACCGGTGCACCCTATCCCAAGCTCGTATAAAGCTGCGGCGATGCTCATCACTATCCCCTTAGAAGTCAAAGACAATGCTTGGCATCAGCAACT
The DNA here is from genome assembly GCA_948472305.1 of Vicia faba. Classification (NCBI taxonomy): domain Eukaryota; kingdom Viridiplantae; phylum Streptophyta; class Magnoliopsida; order Fabales; family Fabaceae; genus Vicia; species Vicia faba. The sequence continues at coordinate 330,040,937 of OX451741.1, read as the reverse complement.
CAAGAGGTCCTTCCCTCCTAGCTCGCCCAAATTTTTGTAAGGCCATACAAGGATTATAGGTGATCCCTCCTCGAATTCCAAGTAGTGGAACATTGGGGTATTCCCCACAGCGATCACTAACAGCCACTTCTTCCATGTCTTTAGTGCTCCAGATAATGTCAGTGTGAGCAAGGGACATAATCCTGTAGGCCCAACCCATGCCTTCCTTGTTCTTCAAAACTGATTTGGGGAGGTGAGAAATAAACCACCTCGCCAACAATGGTGCACAGCACATAAGGGTTCCCCGTTTCTGAGCAGTGCGGGCATAGAGAGTGTGAAGAATGTCACCTAAGAGAGTGGGCACCGGATTGCGGGACATGAAAATCTTCACCACATTCACGTCGACGAAAGAATATGAGTTAGGAAACAACACCAAACCATAAATGAGAAGAGCCAGGATATCCTCGAATGCTTGAAAATCCAAACTATCCCAAAACTGATTAGCCCGATCAACCAAGAACTTAGTCAAGAAGCCTTTTGTCCCACTCCTAGTCTCCCAGTTAGACATTACCTCAGCTTTTGTCAGATGGAGGGCTAAAGCAATCTCTTCTGGCCTAAGGAATTTCTCCTAACCTGTAAACGGGGTCTGCTCTAGAATAGAGATACCAAGCAGATTAGAGAACTCCTCCAGAGTAGGGACCAACTGATAGTCCGGGAACGTGAAGCAGTGATATAATGGATCAAAGAACTGGCACAAAACACTCATCATCTATTCATCCAATTTGGAAGTTACCAAACCAAGGAGGTGACCATGTCTTCTGATTAAGGAGGAAGTATCTGGAACCTTTGCAACCAACTCTCTAAGCTGAGTGGGAATCTGTACAAAGCTGATCCGAATAATGTTTCTACGCATAGATGCAATGACCTACAAAATAGAACAAAGATGAATCCCATTGGTCTTTGAAATGGTTAGTCCAATACAATATGCATGCAATGTCATGATGCATGATGTCATGATAGAGACACACCACAAGTATTCACATATAGCAAACATGGTAAGGGAAAACAAGTCACACATATAGCCCTTAGATTTCAAGCTAGCAAGGAGTTTAGGTACTACACTCTTTCAGTTCAGTTGGTTCAACCTGTCCTAGAAATAGTAATCGGGTTCTAGAGGATCTCAATATCACTGACCACCCTCGATCGATCATAATTCCAGTTTAGCAACCTTTTCTTGCGGCCATAATCATCGCGAGAGTTTGGTCTCAATGAGTGTAGCATACTGCTACTGTTCTATGGCCAAGTTGGTCAATTATAGGTTCTAAGGTCAGTTGGTGCTTAATGACCTCTTAGCAGACCCATATTCTCCTCGTTGCGCCACAAGGGATATCGATACAAACTAAAGTGCCACACCAATGTAGCTACTGCTTCAACCGTATCGGTCTACGCTGCACAGTTCCCTCACAGTCTATTACCACTTACCTAAAAGGTATCCACCAGATCCGGGTTAGGATCTATAGTAACTCTGATTCAAACCCACAAAGATAAAGCATACAAATCAAGCAATTGAAACCAAAATGAACTAATCCGAAGGTACACCCCACTTATAAGCATCCCCAGCAGAGTCGCCAGTTCTGTGATACGGTGGGAAGAACTGACTGTTTTGGAATGCTGGTTTGCGTTTTGCGTTTTGTTTTTGCAAAATGTCGCGGTAAGCAAGAGTCGCCACCGTCTTTTATTTTATCCAACAAGGAAAGGAAAAAAAGCACAGAAAAATTCCTTTTTCAAGATATTTCTGGGTACGGGGGGTAGATTATAGAAAGGGAAGGTTTTATCACCCTTTCTATCCGTAGTTATCTACGGGCTCTTAGGTACTTGCTCATCATTTTCAAAATTGTTTTCTTTGTGTTTGTGGGTTTCAAAAAGTTTTTGTTTTAACTTCGATTTAACTCTTGCTTCTGTCCTCAAGAGTGTAATGAAGTGTTTTTGAAAACTTTGTTTGAAAAGGAGTGTAAGTGTGAAAAATTTGTTTTGTTTTGGATGAGCAAGTATCTAAGAACTATCTACCTACTCGAAAAAAGAATCATTCTATGCTAATTTCCTTTACACAATGCTATCCCACTATTAGTGAGTAGGTAGCACCGTCGTTGGAGTTTGGGGGTCAATTCGAATGAGGGACATACGGTCACTAAAGCAATGTTAGGACGCCTTAGCGGTAACCCTAATATCTTAGATCATTTGTTTGAGGCAACAATATCTGAGGAAATCGTTTCGAGACAACTATGATCTTTTAGACAAGAGGACGACCTCTAAAACGACCTATACTCAATGACCGTGTACGAAGTCAACCAAGTGGGGTGTACCCTAAGAGTGCGCATGTGCGAGTGTGTCGTTTTCAGTTATTTTTATCTTTGCACATGTTAAGGGTGATCTAATTTGATTTTAAGATTAAACATTCAGTCTTGTCATGCAAACCCTATTATCAAACATCTAGAAGTTATAATTAGCAGAATTTAAAGTTCGGAAATTAAATTACAAGGTGTCGGGTATTTACATCGCCAAAAGCAACCCTTTGAAAATAAAATAAAGCGTTAAAATAAATAAATGTCATATTTAACTATTACAAACCGGGAGCAGATACATCAATAATTAAATAAAGAAGAATAAATCGCGCAAGTGAAATTATATCGAATGCGAATTAGGGTTTTGACCCTTTTAAAAGAAAATGATTTTTTTGTTTTTATTTTAAGAAAAGAAATTAAATTCTAAAATTAAAAGCTAAATTAATTATTAAATTAATTGGTGAGAAATAATAAATGACATGTTTTTGAAGTTTTTGATATTTTAAAAATAAAATAAAATTATTAAATGAATGTTAAGACCTAATTAATTCTAATTGATTTAAAATATTTATAAAAATAAATTAAAGTTATTCTAGAATTAAACCTAATTAATTAGTCAGCATTTATTAATAAAAATAAAATTCTGAATTTTAATTGGATAAAAAGTATTTTGGTGATTTTTTGATAAAAAAGAAAATTTGTTTATTGGTTAGAAATTAATTAAATAAAATAACATAATTTAAATAAAATAAACAATTAAATAAAATATGAGAGAAAGAGAGAATGGGCATGAGATCTGGAGGTGTTGAAAGCAATTTTGTTGGCTCATTTGGAGCTGACCCAATTGACTTTTTGGGATCCCATACACGCGCGTTGTCTGGCTTTATGGTGCTCCTTCAATATTTGACCACCAGATCTGGCCATCTGGCATGCTAAGGAGTGAGGCGCATGGTAGACAGTGGACTTGTGTGCACACTAGATCTCCTGAAAAATAACAAGAAAATGCAAATTGCTGGAGGCAGGGATCGAACCCCTGACCTCCAGCTTCTGAACACCTTAAGGCCAACATGGTTACCACTGGAGCGCTTGTGTTTACTTGTTATTATAATACAAACAAAATATATTATATAAAAACAAAATCCATTTCCAGAAAAAATTAAAAAAAACGCGCGATTATTTGAACGGATGAATGATGGCATGACACGCCTTCATCTCCTTCATTGAACCGTTGCTAAAAGTTCCAGGACCTATACCTACGGACAGAGGTCCGTCACTACAAACCAGGCATCTCTGAAATCATGTACAGGCCATGGAAATGCATTCTAGTACCATGGTTAAGTTCGTCATCCTCTTCTGATCACAACCATGGCCATCATGTGAGCTAATTGTACCTGAAGCGAAAAAACCCCAAAAACAAGAACAAAACCCTAATAATGGTGGATCTTGTTACAGGTCAGATAAACGAAATCAAGTAATACCAAAAGCTTGCAAATGGTGTGGTGATCACAAATATGAAATTATTTTATACAATGGATGCAAGAATAGTGCAAATCGAATTCAAGAATATGGTGGATTCGTGAGGGACTTACAGTGCTCTGGGAAGCTGGACAACGCGTGGTTTGGATTGGTTTCGCTTGTGGAGATGGCCAGGAAGAGATTGAGATACTTGCCAAGCCTTGAGGATGCCTCTATGACTGATTTCGAAGTCCCACTTTTTCTTGATTTTTGCCAACTTTGTTCTGCCTCAAGAATTGATCTCTAACCCCTATTCTTGTATGCTTCGCTTCCTTATGTATTGTACAATACATTAGGGTAAAAAATTATGTCCAAATCTTCCTCCATTGATGATTGAATAATTGATTTGATCCTCCTTTCAAAGCTTTCCAAATTGGATCCAAATAATATATTTTTGTACACTTATGCCTTGATACGAATTTGGAAGGATGCAAGCTGTCTATTGAAACCTGAAATGATCACAAGATCTTTAGTTTTCAATATTTTTGATTTTATGTGATTTTATTTGATTAAAAATGAATTAATTCAAATAAAAATCAAATTAAATAACAAAAATATGATATGGACAAATGTCCAAGGCTAGAGTACGTGGGCAATAATGAAAACTCAAAACAAGTGAAAAAGAATGGGCCCATTTGGCAAAATTTGAAGTTTTGAGGATAGTTGACTTTTGGCAATTTTGCAAAAAAGTCCAACTTCAAAAATGCATAACTTCCTCAATTTTGAACTTTTGGAGGTTTTATTGGACTTTTTAGAAATCTTGAGATGTCCTATAATCAACCCTTTTAGTCTCATCTCATTTTGATATTTCATGCTCAAGTTAGAAGCTTTGACAAAAATGGTGTTTTTGTTGACTTTTCAAAATGACCTATAATGTCCAAATTCATAACCTCTTGTGAGTGCATTTTTTGATCTTGGGGTATGAATATGGATTGTATGGAATTGCATCATATTCAAAATGATCTTTGAATGGGTCATTTCTCATAAAGTATGAGAGAGTTATGCTTGGTCAAAGTTGAGTTGACTTTTCCTACAAAACCCTAATTTAGCAACTTTTGAATCTTGATGGAATTTTGAGCAATCCTTGATGAATCATGATCAAACCTTGATCAAATGATGAAATATCCTTCAAAATTAGAATGTTGACAAAAAATCTTGAAGTTTGACTGTATTTGGGTCACAGTTGACTTTTGCCCTAGCACAGTCGATTTTTGGACCTTTGAGCAATTGATTGAGCAAACTTCCTCTGCAAGGCTTGCAACTTGGCATAGATGATCTTGAGAACATATTAGGACATTGGTGAGAATTTGAGGTCATTTGGACTCAAGGATCTTGATGAAACACAAAACCCTAATTTGGGGTAGACTGCCTTAGGAGAGAGCTTGTCTGACCAACCCTTGGGCCAACATGAGCAACTTGGAGATCTTTCTTGCAATGTTTTGAGAAATATGGGAGGGAAAATTTTGGGGTTCAACACATCCGTATCTGGAGTGTATCTAAACTGTATCTGAAAGCTGAGTTTGAATGAGTATAAGAATGGCATCCGTATCTGGAACATATATGAATTGTATTGCAAAGCTGAATGAGAAAGAGCCCGTGTAGGATTGCTTCATGATGAGTTCGTGTAAAATTGCATCTGGAAATGAGAGGGAACCTGGGTAGGGTTGCTTCAGCTGGTCGAGTAGATAGTTGTCATGTCTGGTTTCAGGTATTAATCACTGACCTGAGAAAGAAATATAGTTTTCCTGGCTTGTTACAGGTGTTAATCTTCAATCTCTTCATGTAGATAGTTTTCCTGGCTTGTTACAGGTGTTAATCTACAATCAGTCGTCCACTGATAGTTTTCCTGGCTAGTTACAGGTACTAATCTGGAACTTGAAAAAGTTGGTCGTTTGAGATAGTTGTCCTGTCTGGTTTCAGGTATTAATCTCTAACCTTTTGAAGATCGTTGATGATAGCCATCTATTGAGTTGATCTTTCTAGAAAATTTAAAGAGTTAGCTGAATGTAATGCCATGATGTATGAAATGCATGGTGCAATGATGCTCTCAAAATAAATGAGATTGTGTCGTATGCCCTTGTCATGTATGTAATATGATGCATGAAATGCCAAATGTTATTGGAATGTATTTTTGTCTTGGAAAATAAATCCTTGACAAATGTTAGGGAGTTTTGGGAAACAGAATCCCGGATGACCGTTGGGGATGAAAAGTATGCCCATCTTCAAACCTTGCTTAGAACGTTTCCACTGGGATTCCTGTTTTTGTTGTTTGAGGAGAAATCCGCTGGGGGTGTTGACTTTGCTTGAGGAAAACTCTGTGGATAGTGTTGATTCCTTCTTGGGGAAGAGATTTTAGGAGTCTTAGTTGTCTGTTGCTCTACTGGGGAATTATCTCTTGATGGAAGAGAAAGGGAGTTACCAACGGGGAAGAGGAGTTGTGGTCTCTTGATTTGTGATAGTCTGAGAGTCAAATCCCAACTGGGGAATATTACCTTTTTTTGGGGAAATAAACCCTGTCGCCAATCTACTAGAGAGGTGTTTTCTTTTTTGGCAGAAATCCTCTAGGATTCTTGAGCTCAACTCAGTTGGGGAGAATTTTTCAGAGATTGAAACTCTGGCTGAGGATCACCCTATGAAAAGGAATTTGTGAGAGACTTGTCACTTCCCCTAGCAGCAAGTGTTTGTACTGTTGCTAGGAAATGTTTGCTTGGTATACAACCCTTTGTTGGAGTTCATATTCAAATGCCCAAAATGATTCAGATACAGACTTTCCCCTGGTTATTCAACACCTCTCGAGAGATTTCTAGGAATCTTGAATTGATTGCCCTAGGACAATGATCATGTTGATGCCCCCTTGCTTACAAAAGATCTGTCATTGGAAGCCCATCCCATTCGAAGTGATTTTGTTTACTGACATATTTTGTTCAACAGATGGTCGTCGCGTGGATCTCTCTGTTGTCAAACAAATAGCTATATGCAAACAACGATATTCAAAGAATACAAAGTTTATGTTTGTCTTGAAATTTTGAAAATGTGTTTTAGCAGATAAAAGAATTTTGTAAGTATGTGAATTCAAATCATGATTTAGAGTAAGCCTTACAAGAGTCAGGATACCTTTTGTAGCAGTATGCTTTCAAAATAACCCATGCTTCATTTAGGACTTTTGAAGGGTTGTAATGTGTCTTGGTTCACGGTTTAAGAAACAAAGGATAATGCTCAAAGTGTATTCGTACCCGCCCGTTCTTCGTGATGTCCTTCAGTCCTAAACTCATTTAATTGTGCATTTGAACTCTAATTGAGTCTGGAATGGCGTTTTGGTGATGGTTCAGACAAGTTAAGTTTGTTTGAAGGATGTCCTTTTTGACATGTTTTCCATGTTGTTGAGGATTGGTAGTGACCTCTTTTTGATTTATAATCCCTGATTTTGCCTGAATGTTCTTGTTTTTGAGATTACAGTTAGCGGGATGCCCCTATTTTTCTTAGGTCTCCTTCGTAGGTTTTGACTCAGTGGGATTTTCTCTTGAGAGATAATGACTTCCTTTTAGTAGGGAACCATCACCGTCTTTTGATTCCAGAGGAATGCTTTTTATGTCCTTCATTGTATACGAAGTGAAAGTTTGCGATTGAACGCGGGTTTGAATTAACTGAGAGACTACCCTGCCCCAGGTTTTGATTAAAGGTTTCAGTTGGTGTAAAAAAAGAAACTTCTACTTCTTTGGCTCTAAGGGGTTGACTAGGGATTGTCCTACTTATAACTCTAGTGTTTAGGAATTGAAAGAACGCTTGTAGATCGTCAGCAAAGTCTGTGCAAAAGCATATTGTATGGGATTATGGCATTGTTTTCGTCATCCTCCCTCTAAAGGCTTGCAACTTTTAAAACAAGAGATGAGTATCATAAAGGGAGTAAAAATCATAGTTTAAATATAATGAAAACGAATGGATTAATTCAAGACAAACATATGCAATGAATTAATGAAACAAAGTTTGACATTAATAGATAAATGTTGGAATAAAAAAAGAGATTATAATTGAAAATTCAAAATGAACAGGACACTCTCAATGATTTGGCATAGGAGCAGTGATCACGTCAGGAGCCTCTTGAGGGTCGAACTCAATCTCCTTGGCATCAATCATGTCTTGGATATTGTTCTTCAGAGTCCAATAGTTGTTCGTGTCGTGTCTAGGACTATCAGAATGGTATGCACACATTTCATTGGGATGATAAGTAAGAGCAGAAGTATTGTGATTCTAGAGAGGAGCCTTTAACGTAATCAGCTCTGCTTTCAACATGTATTGTAGCGCTTGAGCTAGTGGCATGTTGATCTTAGTGAATTTTTTTTAGGAATGACCTCCTTACGCTGATTCCCCTATTGATGTTTTTGCACTGATGCAGGACCAAAGATCAGGACTACCCCCACATGTTAGTCGTGGTTGCTTTTATTATGACCCTTTTGGCTGTAAACAACATCAGACTCTTTCTTCCCATTGTCTGGATTTTTTTGAGCATCAGAGGATGTAGCTCGTTGGATTTTTCCACTCTTGATTCCAGCTTCGACCCTTTCGCCAATCAGTATTAGCTCGGTGAACCCGACCGGGGAGCTTCTAATTAGGTGATTGAAGAAAGGTCCCATCAATGTTCCCATAAAGATGTCAATCATCTCCCTATCAGTTAAGGGTGGTTGCACTCTACCTGCCAAGTCTCTCCATTTTTGGGCATACTCTTTGAATCCCTCGTTGGAACGCATGGTCATATTTTGCAATTGCACACGAGTTGGTGCTAGATCAATGTTGTATTTGTACTACTTGTAGAAAGCAACAACCAAGTCCTCCCAGGTGTGAATGTCGGTTCCTTCTAATTGATAGAACAACTCCAGCTGAGTGCGAGTCAAATTTTCTTGGAAGAAATGGACCCATAGCTTCCGGTCAGCAGTGTGAGGCTGAATCTTGCAGACATATGACCTCAGATGCATTTTAGGACAAGAGATCCCATCATACTTGGTGAAGGTAAGGATTTTGAACTTTGGCGGGATGACCACTCTAGAAACCAAACCTAACTCTTCAAAGTCCAAGTCAGGTATCTGCTGAATCTCCATAGCATTGAGGCGATCCTCTAGTTGTTTGTATTTAACATCAATAGGAGAATACTGCTCTTCGGTATAGTCAGCCTCCTCTTTGTTAGACCTCAGATTGTGATCCCCTTCTTTTGTCTGATTGTCCCCTTCGGTTAACGGATTTGAGAGATCTAGAGTTCTCTTGACTGGTCCTTTAAGTCTTCTTCCCAAGTTCAGAATGACTATTGACTTTTTTGACTTTTTCTTCTTGTCTTTGAGAAGAAGAGTCTTCAAGTCTTCTTGCCCCTTAGCTAAAGCTAGGAACATTTGTTGGAATTGGGCATTTTGTGCTTGGAGATCCTTCACTGTTTGTTCCATATCCATCTTACTGAAATAAATAGTAGGAAGATAAAGAGACATGTATGGGAAAAACCTGTCATGATATGATGCATGGTATGCGGATGCATGTTTTAAAGGATCTCTCGGGGTAAACACAAGAAGATATCAGAAGTTACTTACATCTTTGATTGGAGAACTTCGTATTGGTGGATCTCCTTCCATGAGAATTAAGCTCACCATGCCAAGGGGGTCGTAGCCCTTGACTCAAGTTGTTGTACTTTGATCTTTGGCAGCATTTGCTTAAGAGGAAAATAAATCCTCTTGCCCCTTTGACAGACGTCTGGTTCAACAGGACCCTGTATCATAGGCCCTTGAGATTCTTGAAACATTTTGTGAAAATGATATGGTATGATGTCATGATGTTATATACAAGTATGCAACGTAAGCAAGTTGTTATGTACAAATAGTCATATACACACAAAGTAGACAAGTCCTTATGTTTAGGCTTGCATGGAGTTTGATAGGTAAGTACCCTCTTAAATTTTAGTTGGCTCAACCAGTCCTAGTAATAGTAACCGGGTTCTAGGAGATCTCAATATCACTGATCTTTCTTCATCGGGCATTGTTTCAACACAAGCCTCTTTAATGGCGACCGAAATATCCTGAAAGTCCGATCTCTATGAGCGTAGCATCGAGTATCAACCAATCTTCGTTCAAAACCAAATCCGGCTATCTCACTACTTCCTAATGGCCAATGATGAGTCAATTAAAAGGTTTTAAAGCCCAGCTAGCACTTAATGACATTAAGGAAGCCTAATGTTATCCTTGATTGACTCAAGGAACATTAGTACAAGCAAAAGTATCACTCTAACATAGCTATCACTTCGTTCATATCGGTATACCCTGCACAGACTCCATGATTTATTTCTACTTACCTAAAAAGGTGCCTCAGACCTGGCTTTAGGATCTTTTAATAGTAACCCAAACAAGGACCCACAAATATAAAGCAAGAAAGTGAAACAAGGAAAGCAAGTAAATATGATCTAACCCTAAGGTAACCCCACTTTAAGATAATCCCCAGCAGAGTCGCCAGTTCTGTAACGCGGTGGGAGAACTGGCTTGGGTTTTTTGCGTTTGATCGTAATTGTTGCAGATAGTAAGAGTCGCCACTGACTTTTATTTTATACAATAAAGAAAGGTTGAAAAGAACAAGAAAGACCTTTCGAGATTATTTCTTGAGTTCGGGGGGTAGGTTATGAAAAGGGAAGGTATTAGCACCCTTTTCATCCGTAGTTATCTATGGGATCTTAGTTGCTTGCTAGATCACTTTCTTTTGTTTGAAAATGTGCTTGTGCTGTGGGTTTTGAAAGTATTTTGAAAAGTGTTCTTTGTAATGACTCTCGTTTTTATAAGAATGCGTACAAAGTGTTATTTTGAAAATGGTTCAAAGAGGTGTTTGTGGAATGTGTTTTTTTTAAAGTGGTTTTTAAAAAGGTGTCTTTGTAATGGTTCCCGTTTCTATAAGAACACGTACAAAGTGTCTATCTTTTGAAACTATTTCGAAATGAGAGTGTTTGGTGTATAAAATGTTTTTGTTGTGAGCAAGCGAGAAACTAGGAGCAATATACCAACTCAAAAGGTCTTAAATGTTCTTTTCCTCCTCTTTTAGATGTTTCTATCTTACCATTAATTTGGTAAGAAGCTCCATCGTTGGATATGAAGGGACGGGCGTGGGACGTTTGTATAGTCATAGAAGGCAACTTGTGAGAAGCTTTAGCAATTTTTGTAAGGGACTAGATCATTTACCGAAGGCAACATTCAGGGTCATCGAGGGACTACGATAATTTATCGAGGGTCTTTACTAAAATGCCCATGTTCGAGGGACATGACTATTTTTTATGAGGCAACAAGTGGAATTACCCTAGTGGTGCTTGTGTGTTAGGAGTGTGTTTTATTGCATGCATTTTGTCTTTTGGACTTTTTGTTATCTACTTGTTATTTTTATCTTACCATACACCCTAATTACTAACAATGTATGAAAGCAAAAAAAATGCGGAAAATAGATCCTAAGCTATTACATCATTTTATGGATGAGGATACATATTTACAAATGGGGATTGCAAGAATTTAAATCCTAATTATCTATTACAACCATATTGAATTGTACAATACAAAAAAAAGGAAAGGATTTGTTTAAAAAAAGGGTTTTTTGGTCTTAATAAATTAAAATAAAAAATAATTAGTTAATAAAAAGAAAATATTTTTTATGTCTTTTTTATATTAATAAAAATAATATTAATGCAAAAAATAATAAAAATAAGAAAGAAAAGCAAAAATAACGAAAACAAGATTAGCATGTTGCTGAAAACAAAAATGAGAAGGACCAGTAGTTCTGGTGCTAGGCACGCTGTAGTTCAGAAAGAAACGTTAGAGGAAACCAGAAGTTCTGGGTTGTTGTACGCTAAAGTTCTGGGTGTTAAAACAGTGATAAAAACCTAGAAGTTTTTTGTGCTATGTTACAACAGTGAGAAAGATCTAGAAATTCTGTGTTGTGTTACAACAGTGAGAAAGACCTAGAAGTTATGTGTGGTGTTAAAACAGTGAGAAAAACCTAGAAGTTCTAGTCCTAATTTTGAGCCTAGTTTTCTTCAAGAAGTTCTTATCCATAATTTTTCTACTTAGGCAATGATATATACAGCCTCAACATTATGATATCTACATTTTTAATGATGTTCTGAATGAAAAGTTCAAAGTCAGGATGACTTACCTTGAATTTGAAGCGTGTGTTTGGGACTTGAGTTGCTGTCTTCGAATGTTCTGGGGTTAGTAAGAAAGAAAACATAAATGTTATGTTCTTTGATTCGAAGTGAAGAAGAAGAGTATTGTTTTTTGAGAATTATGGGTTTAAGAGTGTTTGAGTGTTTCCTTCTCTCTCTTTTTGTATTCAATAACTCTCTCCTTAAAAGCAAGAACCCTAGATGTGTGGTTGAACAATTTATTTATAGATGAGTTTGTTGTGATTTTGGAGGGAAAAACAAATGGGATTTGAAACGTTTTTGCATATTGTTTCATTGCTTTTTAAATATAGTTTTTATGTGCTAATTTTGTGCAAATATGGGGTTTGAGAAAATGCAGGCGTGAACTTGGTCAACATCAATTTTTGAGTGTTGTGACAGCTGGATGCATGATTGTGTTATAGCAGTACAGTAGACTGTTCAAAACGAGGTTTTGGGGCTTGGTGATGTTTTGATCGAAGAGTAGAGATTCTACATGTTTTTATCGAAGGGTCATGTTCTTATCGAAGGTTCATGTTATGAGTCACTTTTGCAAATTCTGATTGTACTTGTGTGAAAACTGGCCCAGAAGTTCTGAATTTACAGAATTTACTAAGTGTTTTAGCTTCAAGGATGTCTTCATGGATTTATAACTTGAAATCCCAGCCTTTCTAGAAGAAGTTATGTTCTGCAATGTTTTAGATCTCATTGAGATTTATAACTTTCATGTAAGAAGTTTTGATTGTATCAACTTGCATCATGATGAAAATCTGGCCCAAAGTTATGAAATTATCATATTTTCTTAACACTTAGAAAATTTTCTAAGTGTTTAGAAATTTGTCTTTTCAAAGTAATCTTTGACTTTTGATTTCTTAATGAACCAACTTCATGTCTTGATGAAATATGATTTTTGAAACTTGATTTTGATCAAAAAGTCAAAGTTTGACTTTTCAGTGTGCATTTGACCATTTTTCCCTTGTGATGGAAAATTTTAATCCGAGACTTGAAACTTGACAGAAGCAATCCTGAGGGTCCAGGATGATCCCTTGAGAAATGAGAGGGAAAATTTTGGGGTACAACAGGTACCTAAGGATAAAATCATCTATGTTGTAGATATCTTTAACAACAACTTTGAAACACCAATCTTGGTACCTGGACTCTGGATGCTCTCGATACATGACAGGAAGAAAGCATATGTTCCAATGTCTGGAGCTTAAATCTGGAAGCTATGTAGGTTTGGAGGCAATCAAAAAGGAAATATTATTGGCTCTGGAACCATTGGTAATGATACACTTCCCTCTATAACTAATGTTCTGTTAGTATATGGATTAATGCATAACCTGTTATCCATAAGTCAATTAAGTGATAAAGGTTATGATATAATCTTTAATCAAAAGTCATGTAAAGCAGTTAGTCAACAAGATGGAACTATCCTCTTTAATGGTAAGAGAAAGAACAACATTTATAAGATTAAACTTTCTAAACTTAAAAGTCAGAATGTAAAATGTCTCATGTCTGTTAATGATGAGCAATGGGTATGGCACAAAAGATTGGGGCATGCTAGTATGAAAAGAATATTTCAGATTAACAAACTCAATATGATCAGATGACTTCCTAACTTGAAGTTCAACTCAAATGCTCTGTGTCAAGCATGTCAAAAAGGCAAGTTGTCAAAACCCTCTTTCAAATTAAAAATTGTTGTTTCTACCTCTAGACCATTAGAACTTCTGCATATAGATCTGTTTGGACCAGTAAAATTTGTATCCATCAGTGGTAAAAAGTATAGATTAGTGATCGTAGATGACTATAGCAGATGGACATGGGTAAAGTTCTTAAGACACAAGGACGAGTCACACTTTGTGTTCTCTACTTTCTGTAACCAAGTTCCAAATGAAAAAGAGTTTAGAATTAGTAAAGTGATAAGTGGTCATGGTGGGGAATTCAAAAACAAAGGCTTTGGATTTTTTTATAATGAGAATGGCATCTCTCATGATTTCTCTTGTCCTAGAACTCCTCAGCAAAATGAAGTTGTAGAAAGAAAGAATAGAACTTTACAAGAAATGGCCAGAACCATGATCAACAGGACTAAAATAGCTAAAAACCTCTGGCTAGAAGCAGTTAACACAACATGTTATATTTAGAATAAAATCTCAATAAGACCTATTCTGGAAAAGACTCCATATGAACTGTGGAAGAACAGAAAGTCCAACATCTCTTATTTCCATCCATTTGAATGTACTTGTTTTATATTGAACACTAAAGAACATCTGAATAAATTTGATTCTAAGGCATAAAAGTGTTTCATGTTAGGATACTATGAATGCTCAAAAGGTTATAGAGTATATAACACATAAACATGAATTGTGGAAGAATCTATCAGTGTCAGATTTGATGATAAGCTTGGCTCTTAAAAGTCAAAGCAGGGTAAATCTTTTGCAGATATAGAAGTTCAAATTATACGTACTGAAGACAGATCTTCAGAAAATAAAAGTTCAGAACTTCAGCCAAATACAGAAGAAGATATCACGAATATTAAAATAGCTTCTGAAGTATTCATCCAGAAAAGACAATCCAGAAGTAGTTAACACATCCTAAAAACATGATTCTGGGAAAGAAAGATGATTCAATCAGAACAAGATCTACATTCAAAAATAGTGAAGAATCTCTTATGGGATTAGTGTCTCTGATCGAGCCAACTTCCATAGATGAAGCACTTCTAGACAATGATTGGATCCTTGCAATTAAAGAAGAACTAAATAAATTTACCAGAAATGTTGTATGGGATCTAGTCCCTAAACCAAAAGGCTTCAACATCATTGGAACCAAATGGGTCTTTAGAAACAAGCTAAATGAACAAGGAGAAGTTGTCAGAAATAGAGCACGATTGGTTGCATAAGGTTCTAGTCAGCAAGAAGGGATAAACTATACAGAAACCTTTGCTCCAGTCGCCAGGTTAGAACATATCAAACTCTTAATTTCATTTAATATAAATAATGGCATCACTCTTTATCATATGGATGTCAAAAGTGCCTTTTTAAATGGTAACATTGATGAAGTCTATGTGCACCAACCCCCTGGTTTTGAAAATACAAAACATCCAGAGTATGTTTATAAACTTAAAAATCGTTATATGGTCTGAAACAAGCTCCCAGAGCTTGGTACGAAAGACTAAGTAACATTCTATTAGAAAATGAGTTTACCAGAAGAAAGGTGGACACAACTCTATTTTTTAAACCATTTAAAAATGAAATTCTGGTTTGTCAAATTTATATAGATGCTAAATTTTTTCTATCTACTAAAGCCTCCTTGAGAAAGATTTTGCTAAGACTATGCAAACAGAATTTGAAATGAGATTGATGGGTGAACTCAAGTTCTTTCTAGGAATTCAAATCTATACAACTCTAGAAGGAACGTACATACATCAAAGCAAGTATGTTAAAGAACTTCTGAAAAGGGAAAAGGTAAGTAAGAAAGTAAAAAAATTTCTAAAGAGGTATGATTGGTTCTCTCTTATATTTAACAACTTCAAGATATGATATTCTATATAGCGTTTTTCTCTGTGCCAGATTCTAATTAGATCCTAGAGAATCTCACTTAACAATAGTTAAGAGAATTTTCAAGTCTCTGAAAGGTACTACTAATCTTGATCTTTGTTATTGAAAATCCAGAGAATATAAATTAGTAGGGTATTGTGACGCTGAATTTGCTGGAGATAGAATAGAAAGAAAAAGTACTTTTGGAAGCTGCCAATTTCTGGGAGACAATCTAATCTCATAGTCCAACAAAAGACAATCCAATATTGCACTATCAACTGTTGAGACTGAATATATAGTCGCAGCTGGATGCAGTACTCGAATGCTCTAGATGAAAAGTCATCTTGAAGATTTTAAAATTTATGAGAGTAACATTCCTATCCTCTGTGACAATAATTCTACTATCTATATTTCTAAAAATCCTATTTTACATTCTAGGGCTAAACATATAGAAATTAAACACAATTTTATTAGGGATTATATTCAGAAGGGAATTCTTTGTTTAAACTTTATAGACACATACCATCAATGGGCTAATGTTTTCACTAAACCCCTTGCTAAAGATAGATTTAATTTCATTCTGAAACACCTAAGTATGGAATTATGCCTAGAATAAAGTGTAGTTTTTGTATATTTAATCCTCATAATTTTTTAATTTATGTTGTGAACATCTGAACAATAGTTCTTCGGAAAGTGAGAAGGAAAATTGTATCAGAAACTATACAGAAGATCTGAATGTTTTCCAAAAATGATTCATTTCTAAGATAGAAGCAAGAAGTTCACTATATCAACATCTGTCAACTCTAAACGCAAAGACACTCTCTGAGGTTGAACAGGTGTTCAAAATCTGAAGGGCTGAAACATTTGAGTTGATGCATTGAGGCGCAAGTCAAATCGGTAACTGCTCAAAATCTTCACGCCATCCCTCTCTTTTCAGAAATCATTAATGCAATTAATCATTATGTTTATTTTTTTAATTAAATATAAAATTCTTGTTTTCTCCCGTTGGCTATTTATACCTCACTTTATCAGAAACACTCTCACACCTTCACTCTCACTCACCATATTCTCTCTGTATTTGTTCCTCTCTCAAAACCCTAAGTCTAAGAACAATGGCTTCCTTTTAAACACTATCTCAAGATTCTCAAACCAATATTCATGGTTTATTCTCTACTACCAACAAATAAAGGCACGTTGTACCATTAAAAACTCTTCTCACTCCCGTTGATTCTCTGGAAGTTCTATGTGAACTCATTGTTGATTTTGAAAGTATGAAAGAAAATGGGTATGACCTAACGCCTAATGTTGAGTTCCAAGGGTGGGAAAAATACTTTGATCGTCTAATCGGACAAGTTTTCCCTAAATTAGTTAAATAATTTTAGATTCGTGCTACATCTTCAAATCATCAAGTAACGTCTTATGTTATGGGAAAGAAGATCGTCATCACCGAGGATCTTATTGGAAAACTTATTAGTCACAGCAGAAGCAGTATAAGATGTAGTGAAATGGAAGAAAAAGGTTATGACCTAACCATCATATTAAAATAAATATTCACCTCTGGACAACCTTCAAACAAGATCAAAGATCTGAAGGACTATCTCAAAATTTGGTCTAGAATAATTCAGGGGTGTATCAATCACAGAAAACCAACTAGTTCTCATGACTACATCAAAATTGATCAATAGTACATGTTGTACTTCATTGCAACCAAAGAAAAAGTTCACCTTCCTCATATTCTATTCAACCATCTGAAGACAAGCGTCAAGGAAATAAGGGAAGAAGAAAGAACCAAAAGATATTGAATTCTGTTGGGAAGGCTTATCTCAGATATTCTAATAGAGAATAAACTAATAGAACATCTGAGTGAGGCTCAACAAGAAAATGTTCTGGAACCATGTGCTGGAAAGCATCTCAATTCCAATAACTTAAAGAAAATGAAGATGATAGAAACCATTAAGAAGGATCCCACACTCACTGCAAAGGAAGTCATCACCACCAGAAGATTCCTCTGAAGGGTTTTCCTGTCTTCACTCAAGCTGACTCCTCTCCAGAAATTGTACTCAGATATCTGGAAGCCTACAAGAGTGATGGAACTATTCAAGATATGAATATCCTTGATCTAAGGCAAAAACCTCTAGAAGTTGCTACCAGAAAGATAAGAAAAAGGAAAGCTATTGGAGAAGGAACTTCTCAGAAAACTCCCAAAGTTGCCAAAAAGAAAGGTAACTTTTTTTTTCTGTTAGTAAATAAATATTTTTATCAAAATCTGAAACCCCCTCATCTCCAAAATCTGCTAAAAATCCATCACCTCAAACCCTTTATGACATTGATATAGATTTTGATACCTCAATACCCAAAAATAATCTTCTGATTAATCCACCTTCTACCCAATTTGTTCAAACTCAACCAAAATTTGCACAATTTCTTTCTAATATTGATCAATTTGATCCATTGTTTGATGCTCCCCAAATCGAAAATCCAAATACTGCCTCTGATTCCACGCCAGCCATTCCAAGCATCACTTAGCCACTCAAACACCAATAATCTCCACCATAACATCACAAGACTTATCCCTTCTAGATATTCCATCTCCCTATAATTCAACACCACCTAACTCACCTATAATTCTTTCTAACTCTCCCACTCCCACTGACTACTCATAAGATCCCCTCAGAACCATCATTAATCTAGAAGCTTGGACAATCTTGTCACAACTTCTCAGAAAATAGCCATTCCAAAACAAACACCAAAACTCTCCAAATAAGATGTTGGTAAATCTCTGCTAGTTTTGGAAAAATAAATACAATAATGGGTTAACTCCTTGTAGCATGCTTGCATGGAGAATCTTAACCCAACTGCTTCTGATTCTCTCTAGACTCAGTTCATAAAACAGTTTAATTTTGAATCTTTAAAGCTAAAGGAACTCAGTTATGAAATTAATCAACAAAACTTATGTGATCACTTGAAAATCTTCAAGGATCAAGTTCTATGATACTGGGTAAGGAAATCCCTTCTTCTTCTGGACAATACTTCTTGGGAAACCTCTCAGGAATCAGAATATAATGAACCATCTCATGAGCCTCAATCTCTTCCTCACGTTGTTTTTAAAGATAAAGGCAAGACTGTTGAAGAATCTCCTGAGCAATAATCTGGTGCAGTGACTTCTGAGAATGTGGGTTCTTCTGTTGAAACAACCTCCTCTAATCTTGTGTTAAAAACTCTGGAGGAGTTGAAGAAAGAGAATGAAACTATTAAGAAAATGATAGACAAAAAGGATAAAACAAACAAAGAAATTAAGGGCGTTCTAGGGAAGTAAGATGAATCAAATAATCAGATTAAAAGTTTATTGGAAGCCTTGTTCACACGACTTCCACCTCCTCCACAACCTTAGTTATGATATTTTGTTTGTTTCTGCAATGTTTGTTTCTTGTTCAAAAACTTAGGTTTATCTATTTCTATCAATATCAATCTACTTTGAATGCATAATCCATTTTATTCTCTTTACGTGTTTTTATTGCTTTTTGATTTATGACAAAAAGGGGGAGAACGTAAGATATTTTGAATATAACAGTTCCGAGACTTAGTCTCAAACATTTTGAATATCATAACCTTTGTTTCACCTTTTGAAAGCAGACAAGCAAAGTCTCTTGAAAGTAACTTCTGTCAAATAGACTTATGAGAACTTCCATCACAAGCTTTGATCAAAACATCTTCAGGGAAGTATCTATTTTTTCTTTATTTGATTATTCAACTCAGGGGAGATCCCAACTCTTTATTTTATTACGTGATTTATCAAAATATACAAGTTTTTGTCATCATAAAAAAGGGGAAAATTGTTAGAACATAGTTTGGTTCTACATCATAGTAATAATTTTGACGATAACAAATACATGATATATATAAAGAACATAAATGCTCTCTAATAATATATTTTAATATGCATAGAATTTATGATTAAAGAAGCATAGAATATGATGAGAGAATTACCTTTTAAAGCTCTTATTAGACAAAGTGTACAAACTAAGAAGAAAATCCGTGTAACACGCTCAATAGAATAATTTATGATGCTATAAATTCTGAAGCACCATATATGCAAGCTAAACTCCGATACTCTTATAAATGAAGTTCTGAAAGAACAAAGAAAGTCTCAATGCACTCATCTTGCTAAAGTTATAAAGACTCAGCCCTTAAGCTCAAGCTATACTCTGATAAGTAAATATTCTGAAAATGCAAAGTAGCTTCAACGTGTCTATCTCATCCAAGTTCCAATAATTTGAATATCAAGAAACTCTGAGGATCTAAACTCTCAACTATAATACTCTCATTATGATAAGATTCCAAAGAAGAAAAGTTCAGATGCATTACAATTCATTCATTACAAATAAAAGAGTAACGACCATAAGAAAACAAGATCTATATTTTTGGAAAGTGAATTAACAACACTTTATAAACATTTCAAATTCATCTTCTCATGTCTCATATGCCTCACCTATATAAATAAGACTACAAAGAAGAATCAAGATACAACACTACTGCGCATACAACAGAAATATCTTTACTAGCTCAATCTTGTGCTTTAATCTTGTGTATACATCATTGTTGTGAGATATTTATTTAGAAACACCATTGTACACATTTTTTATTTATATTTTGTAATACCTTGAGAAATCAAGTTTTGCTTTAGTCTCTAGAAGACATTGACCGTAGTCATTGTGTTTGTGTAATCAAAGTTTTTTATTAGTGGATTAAGACCTTGTTTGAGAGAGGCGAAATCACCTTGACGGGTGGACTGGAGTAGTTTAAGTTTAAACGAACAAGGACAACCAAACATGTCATACTATTTTGTTTTTGAAAACCTCAACTCAAACCCCTCTTTCTTGTGCTTTTCTATCCTTCACTTTGAACCAAAAAAAAACTTTGATATCAAAGACACAGCCTTGAAGCATGAACTCTTACAATCTATTAAAGAACCATTTGATTGAGGACCACCCCTCAAACCCTAGGTTAGATGGTGATATGAATGCAATTGTTTCATCACCTATAATATGAATATTCAAAGCAACATGTGTACATATTTTAATGTTAATTAAAATAACACATGTTCAAGATACACAATTCATGGTGCTTGGTGATCCCTCAAAGAGCAAACTTAAATATAGGATGAATTAAAAAGAGAGAACCAACCCTAGTGTGTGATCTTGATGTATTGATAAAATGAGATAATTAGAGATCTTAGGGGGGAAATTGGGGTATAACAACTGCCCTTATTTAAGTGTCTTCCTATCCGGAGATACAAAGGTTAAAATCTTCGTATCGACGCAATTGAAGATACTTAAATATAAAACAAATCGTATCTTTGGCCCTAAGATGCCATACAATGTTTATGATTATGAATGAAAACGACCAACTCTAGAGGTGACACAGAACACCATTGAGGAAGCAGAAAATAAAACCAACAGACCAAAAAGAAAGTTCGACCAAGAAAATAAATTGCTGGGAAACAACACGACTCTAGGAATGGCTATAAATAGGTAAAGCCAAAACCACGATCCATGAATCCAAATTCATAGCAAGATTTCAACAACGAAAACTCTTAACAATGCAAGCAACAAACTATCAAGGAGGTTACCATTAAGAAAGGATTACTGGCTCGACCAGAGGAAATAAACTCAACTACATTGGAAGAAAATCAACTCTGCTGGGGAAAAGAAGACTCAACTCTACAGGGGTAAAGCCCAAAGAAGATACAAAGTATCATCAACTCAAAAAATAATGAAAAAGAAATAGATAACAACGATCGATAGATAATTGTGAACTACCCACTCAATGAGGAGATAGGAAAAAGAGAGTAGCATCGACTCACAGGGGATCAAAAACTACCAAACCGAAGGACGCAAACAGAAGCAGTAAGATAATACCGGTTCAGAGATGACGGTAAACATCAAATATCGAGATAGGTAACGAATGATTGAAATTAATACTTATGACTAGAAAAAAAAGTTTTACATTAACTCTTATGGCTGGGAACAAAGATTGACATCCACACTTATGGCTGGGAACAAAGATTGATATAAACACTCATGGCTTGGAACAAAGAGTTGTGTCATACTCCAAATTTTCCCGCCCTTTATTTCTAAATTCATAAATAATTTAAACATTGATTTTATAATATTATTTGATTTTTATAAAATATTCGCTTTCAAACCTATTTAAAAGTATAATGATTTATTTCAGATCATTTGTATTTTTGAATAAATAAATATTCACACACCTTCATATACTTTCAATTGAGTTTATTTACAAATGAGTAATAGATCACAAATGGTAAAGGCTGAAGCTTACAAATATAAGGTCACGGGTTCGAATCTCTTGTGCCGCACTTTTAACATTTTCTTTTTTTTTCTTCTATTTTTTGTGACTAATTTTCTTTCCTTTTAAATAGGTGTTTCTTATTGGTCATTTGATGTCAATTTGTGTCACACTTTATTTTTGATTGGTCAATTTTGTCTTATTTCCAATTTGGATGATTATTTTCATCTATAAATAGGACATGTTTTTCACATTTCTAGATCACTCACAATTTCCACAAATCCATAATTCTCACAATTTCCCTACACTTACACAATTTTTAACTTTCACTTTTATACATTTTTCCAATCTCTTTTCAAGATTTCTTTTCAAATTGTTTTTAATTTTTGACCTCCGTTTTCAATAATTTTTTTATATATTTAATTTGTTTGTTCTTATTTTTTTAACCAAATGATGATTTCTGATGGTTATTTACCTTTGAAAATTATATTTTCTATTCCACAAACTCTCATTCATGGTACATATATATTACTAATCATTTATATTTTATAATACACACACTAATTGATACATGTTATATTTTTATTTTACACTTAAAATTATGTGTCTTAGATTTTGTTTTTTTTTTGTAAAAATTAAAATTGTATATTTTTATTTTACATTTAAAATTATATTTTCAATTCATTTAACTTCTTGGCTAACCATAAATGCCTTCATGTAAATAATTCACAATTTACACAATTTTCCAGTTTTCTAATCACTTTATTTTTACACTACTTATCTTGTTCTTCACTTACAATCAAAAACATTTTTCATTCACCAACCTCTCCATAAATAAAACCTTTAATTAACACCACATTGTATATACAAAGCAGAACATACACTAATTTCCTTTTCAACATCAAATGCATAATCACTAAATTCACACACTCAAATTGACAACATCAATTATATAATCCATACAAATTCTACTTTTTTTTACAAGAAAGAGAAAGAGAATTATTCTATTTTAATACAAAAGGATTTAGAATTAAAGACATAATAATGGAAATAATGTGTTTTTATTCTTGAATGAGCCAAACTTAATGTTCTTGTTTTATTGGCATTTATTCTAATATTATTATGTTTGAATTAGAGTCATGAAATTTTGAATGTACGATGCATCTCTTTTCTTTCCTTTCAATATTTTTCTTTAATTCTTTTTCCACTTTTGTTTTATTATTATTAGATTATGTTTAGAAATTTGGTCATTTGCTATTGGGATTGAGTTCAACATGATAGTTTAACTCATTAGTGTCTTTATACACCACTTAGTCTTAAAAGCACCCCCTAGCGTTTGGGCCTAAATTCAATATCTGAATTCAGGCCATGTCTATTAGCACCCTATCCTTTTATTACCCTTATATGTTTTGCACCCGCTACGAAATTAGTCTTATTTCTTTTTTCATTTACAAATTTACTTTTTTATTTTTATTTTATATTTATATTTTTATATTTTTATAGTTTTATAATTATAATATTATGTTATTATTATTATAAATGATTAATTATTTTTAAATTCACTTAAAATATACTATTATTTATTTGCATTAAATCATATCTTTTAAATCATATTTATTTGCAAATTAAATTAATTCAAACAATTAATTTTTGAAAAGGAATACAAATATATTTAAATTAACTGTGTACTTGGTCTAACAATCTCCTCTATTCACACTCTTAGAGAACGTATGCGGGAAATTCAAAATATATTTTGCAATCCATAAAAAACACAAACCAACTGCGAACTACAAAATGAGACTGTGATTCCTCCTAATAGGATACGTAGGCATACGATCAAAAATATTGGTGAGTCCCGCTAACTAAAATTCAAACCCTTTCCCCCTAACTAAAATTTAAACTCTTTACCCGATTTAAAATTCAAACCATTTCCCCTAATAAAACTTAAAACCCTATTTCCTAAATGGAACTTCTAAACCTATTAACCTTGTGAATAAAGTAGATGAGGGGTGCCTAACACCTTTCCCTCGTCTAGAACCGAGTCTAAATCTAGAATCTCTGACTTTTCGGATTATTCCTTTATACTCCCTTCCTTTAGGATAAAAATTAAGGGTGGAGACTCTGATTTAAAAACCAGTTGCAATAGCTGGCGACTCTGCTGGGGACTCAACCCTAGGTTTAAAAGCTTTCCTTTAGATTTTAGGGTTTTGCTCATATTGTTGGTTTTTCTTTATTTTCTATTTATTTATCTATTTCTTGCTTATTTCTTATTATTATTAATTATATTTATTTACTTGTGGTGAAATTTAATTTTCGCAAAAAAAGTATTTTCAAAAAACCCTTAGAAAGAAGGTTCGTCTATTAGTCAAGGGGTTACATCAACCCTGTGAGTTTATGTGATGACTTAGCCTAGAGTATGTGGAGTTCCGAAAAAGGAATACCTCTCGAGAGATATCCTCTTGGGAAGTAGGACTTTGGAGTGATACCTATGACTCTTTGTACGACCTTTAAACCAAAAACTCGTGATGAGACCTTTCACAACCTAGAGACGAAAGTTTCGGTCTGTGAAGAGACTCCACTTAAGGGAGGCCCTTATGCCTTTCCCTTTAGTGTTATTCATTATACCCTTAACGAAACCACCTTCTAGGGAGGGTAGAATATCCGTATGCCAATACTAAAAACCTACCTTCTAAGGATACCTTTCACAAATCCTACTACAATTTTCAAACCCGCAAGGGTTACCCCTTCATCCACTGCTATCTCTAGCCCGTAGGGCTTCCTTCTATATCATCATCCCTATCCTATAGGGACTCCTCTCTGTCTTTCATTGGCCGTAATCCGTAAGATATTCCTACCTATCTCAATCTCTAAGACAGTATAGGGAATCATCAAATCTATGTCTATTATCATCTTCGTCCGTAACGAGTCCCTACCTATCTTAATTTCTGAGTCCGAGTAGGATATCACCATCAAACTTGTATAGGATATCCCTACATCTACACTCATATTATGTCCACGTCGCATTGTATCTCCATAAAATATTTAGCATACCCTTAAAGCCAAAAAATATTTTTGCATACCCATGCATTTACATACATCTATACGTGATTGATAAAATAGAAAGTGTACTATTTTTACCAATGTAGTAATAAAAGTAAGTTATCCCGTGTATCGATCTCGAGGACTGCGTTAGAACTATCAATGTTCATAATGATTCAATTAAACCAAAAGAACATTGGTGTGGTTGGAAGATAGGTAATAAAATTTGCACTGTGAATCTTAAAACAAAAAGTAAAGAGTGTTTACACAATATGATGAAGCATGCTAGGAATAAGATGTATGAATTGCTCCATAATAAACTGAACCTCTATTTTAGACAATCTATGTTAATGTGATCCAATACCGATTCTCAAGAGTTATTTCCCCTAATTCCTTAGCCATAAACCATTAACATATAATTTTAAATCCTAATTCCTTAGTTATTCAAACTTATGTCAAGCACAAGTAATAATATCAATAATTTACGGTCATCACTATTAGATCCTTATTCCTAAGAGAGATTAATGATGCAATTATACAATTAGCGGTAAAGTGATCTGTCCAACCTACTTTACCCATAGATCAATACCCTATTTTCCAAAAGGACAAGCAATAAGAAATTGTATAATACATTGAATACATAAAAACGTAGATTTCATAAAAGTATAGAAATTCGGTTCATCATAAAAGCAATTCAGGGACACCCCCTAGTATTGGGGGGTTTAGCTTCTCATAATATTCAAAGAAAATACAAATTCAAAGTTAAACATTACAAAAGAATGTAATTGCTCGGATATTCAATTGCTTCCGCTCTTGTTGATCTTCATTTTCCAAACCCTTGATCGCTCTTCTCCTCTTCTCTAATCCCTTCTTTTTATGATGCCAAAAAGTCTACCTTGTACTCTCAAAAACTAGGTCTAAATAGTGTCAGATCACCCCACAGCTATGCAGAAAGTCCGAAATACCCTCCATGAATTCAAACAAATCAATTTCAAAAATTCACTATTATGTCTCGCACATGCCAACACGGGCCGTGTCAGGTGACACGGGCACCCGTGTTGGGCACTAGAATCCTATTTTCAACAACAGCTTGCCTATCAGACTTTCTGACACGGGCCGTGTCATGTGACACAGGTGCCTGTGTCAACCACTGGAATCCTCTTTTCTCTAATTAAGTATCAACATTTATGACACGGGTCGTATCAGATGACACATGCACCCGTGTCAGCCACTTGACTTCTGGAGAAAATGCTTCGGAACTTATCAACTTCGCCTTTATTCTTATGCAATTTCACCCGGACCTGAAAATACAAAAACCACCAGACCAAGACTTCAAAAGTATTTTATTTATCCAAAATTTAAGCTAAACTAACGCAAACAAACAAAATGTTAAAAATTAAAATACGTGACGAAAACAGTAGAAAAACTAAGCAAGGTGTTACCAATGATGCGGTTTCGTTCCAGATAATAGATAGAAAACAAGAAAGAATGGTGACTGATCACAACCCCAAACTTATCTCATTACTTGTCCTCAAGCAAAGCTTAAGTCTGCAATATAGGTCTCCTCCGAATTTCAACAAACTATAGTACCACTAAGATTATTCACAACTCCCTTACTTTCTTCTAGACCTTCCATTCTTACCCGACTCACGGAAAATCAACTACACTTCCATAATTCAGTACCTCTTCCTCTGTCAGTTTTTCACACTCTCTCCAGATCTCTCGGGTTAAGGATTTTATACTCTTTTGATCAAGGTATGCACCGTCATCTCCTGAGCTTGCACAACATCTGTAAACATAACACAAACACACAAAACATGCACTATACGAGGACTTTATAGGTTGTAACGGGGCTAAGGGACAAGGTGGGATACACAAAAAGAAAGGGAAAACAAAGGGTTAATTGGCTCAGATTCGGTGTTATGTATCTTATAGTTGTGTACTTGTTATTTTTCAACTCAAAGGGTTAGACACATATTATTCGAGATATTCAGTTTCTTCTCCTCAATCGGATACTGGAGGAATTTTGACGTTAAGTTTTTTCTTCGGATTCTCGATGACGAGTGCATTCTCACAACATTTTTATTCTCTCTTTTTTTCTCAAGATTTTGTGTTTCCCTATATTTTTTTTCAATCAATCTCTTTGATTTTTTTCCAAATGCACTCATTCACTCTTATTGCGAGTGTCACAACCCCAAACTTAGAGTTTTTACACAAACCACAAAATTTCTAACACCTATCTGAGCAAGGTAGGGAAGTGTTTGGGCTAAAGGTTTCATAAAATGTGGTTTTAAAACAAGAACGGGGATAAAGCTCAAACTGGGGTAACAAGGGATAACGTACAAGGGTAGGCTCAACAGGCTCAGGGCTAAAAAGAAATAAGTGCCTCAGTGCATGTGTGTGTGCAGTATATATTCCACAGGTAATTATGAAAACAAAAAGAGACTAAGTACATACCCGACACTGTCTTGATGAATTTGTTTTGGCTATTTCTGATCCTCACCATGTTGGGTATACTGATAGTTTCAAAGGTTCCTTCTGTGTCATGTAGTGTCATGTAGCTTCGGGTGTGTTATACTCCGGTCTAGTTCCAGTTTTAGGAATTGCATCCAATTTTCTTTTTAGTCGTACCAACTTTCGGAGGTTTCCTAGAGTTCAATGTCGGGATTGATCACTCTCATCCACTTATCTCGGGTTGTCCAACTATTCCGGCATAGTCACCACACATCTGTAACACATAACTCATAAAGAAACAAAATATTTAAACTGAAATAACAAAATTCAAATGAAATGACAAGAAATGAATAAAACACATAAAATACTAAACTATAAAAAAAACCACACTTAGACCAAACATTGACCTCAATGTTTCAGAACCAAGGATGCAATGAGGGACTCGCAGGGCTCACTGAGGTGGAGGATGGGGGTGGGGGAATTGCAACATAAAATGTTGCATCATTCGGTGTATGTCATCCATCATCTCCCTTTGTTGAGCTTGTTCATGTCCTTGATGGAACAACTCGACTCCTTGCGTGTTTGTTCAGCTCGGAGATCTGCATACTCTGCCTATAGACAAACCCACTCCTCTTGAGTGAACGATGAGGACCATCCATCCATTTGAGTAGGAATTTCAGGGGGGGTTATCTACCGGCTCTCCAGAATCATCATCCGTGTAGTGCTCCTCAGCTGGATCATTCCTTTCATTCTCAAACTGAAAATCAGCATTAAAAATACCATATTCCCAATTTTGACGACTTAAAATTGAGATCTTGTCAAGGTAGGGGAGCATCATAATAATCCACTTTGAAACAATGTATCTGAAATGATTACCTTGTACCTGAATCATACCTTGGTTAATTAGGGCATTCATATCTATTTTAATCATACCTGACAAGGGTGCATGATTCATTGTCACTGGGTCATAACCAATATAACTGGATATTTGAGTAATCATCCCGCCAACAGAAATATCACCTGAAGTTGCCCGTCCCACTTTTTTCAGATGGTTTGCTGCGAAGGCAGCTACATTGATCGGGGTTGCATTGGCCATATAATGAAGCAGAAAGAGTTTTGATTGCGATGCGACTCCTGTGTTATCCCCTATGCCAAACAAAGAGTAAGCCATACATTTTTGTGCATACCTGAAGCATGGGTTTTGAATACGACATTCCTTGGCGCTCTTAGGCTCATAACCTCCACAGCTAGTGATTTCTCCCCAAAATCTCGCTGGATTGAATGTTTCTGGAATCGCTCTCAGTCCAAAGACGGGAAGGTGGAGAATCCAACCCAATTCCTCCAGGGTCAGCTGATGTTCAACATTGAGCAGTCTGAAAGTTAAGGTACCTATATGCATTTGGGTGGTTCCGTCCCAAGTTAGCTTCAGCTTACACTCAATAGAGCTCAGAAATTAAAGTGTTATGCGCTCAAAAGTGGGTGCTTCATGCTGCATAAATTCTAGTACTCCTAAAACATGCGACATTTTATTTATTTCATCGGATAAACCCAGTTGAGACAAAGTTTGAGAACACATATACCTTGTGGGCATCAACTTATGCCGAATATGATGCGAGTAACGAACCTCATGAGTAGGATTATCAAATAAGATGTCATTAGCATTAGGTTCCATAATTTAACCGCGGATTCTCCTTGGTCTCGACAAAAAGTAAAGAGTGTTTAGACAATATGATGAAGCATGCTAGGAATAAGATCTATGAATTGCTCCGTAATAAACTGAACCTCTATTTTATACCATCTATGTTAATGTGATCCAATACCCGATTCTCAAGAGTTATTTCCCCTAATTCCTTAGCCAGAAACCATTAACATATAATTTTAAATCCTAATTCCTTAGTTATTCAAAATTATGTCAAGCACATGTAATAATATCAAGAATTTACGGTCATCACTATTAGATCCTTATTCCTAAGAGAGATTAATGATGCAATTATACAATTAGCGGTAAAGTGAACTGTCCAACCTACTTTACCCATAGATCAATACCGTATTTTCCAAAAGGACAAGAAATAAGAAATTGTATAATACATTGAATACATAAAAATGTAGATTTCATAAAAGTAAAGAAATTTGGTTCATCATAAAAGCAATTCAGGGACACCCCCTAGTATTGGGGGGGGTTTAGCTTCTCATAATATTCAAATAAAATACAAATTCAAAGTTAAACATTACAAAAGAATGGAATTGCTCTGATCTTCAATTGCTTCCGCTCTTGTTGATCTTAGTTTTCCAAGCCCTTGATCGCTCTTCTCCTCTTCTCTAATCCCTTATTTTTATGATGCCAAAAAGTCTACCTCGTACTCTCAAAAACTAGGTCTAAATAGTGTCAGATCACCCCACAGCTATGCAAAAATCCCGAAATACCCTCCATGAATTCAAACAAATCAATTTCAAAAATTCACTATTCTGTCTCACACCTTCCAACACAGGTCGTGTCAAGTGACACGGGCACCCGTGTTGGCCACTGGAATCCTCTTTTCAACAATAACTTTCCTATCATACTTTCTGACACGGGCCGTGTCATGTGACACAGGCGCCCGTGTCAGCCACTGGAATCCTCTTTTCTCTAATTAAGTATCAGCATTTCTGACACGGGCACCCGTGTCAGCCACTGGACTTCCGGAGAAAACGCTTCGGAACTTATCAACTTCGCATCTATTCTTGTACAATTTCACCCGGACCTGAAAATACAAAAACCACCAAACCAAGACTTCAAAAGTATTTTATTTATATAAAATTCAAACTAAACTAATGCAAACAAACAAAATGTGAAAAATTAAAATAATTGACGAAAACAGTAGAAAAACTAAGCAAGGTGTTACCAATGATGCAGTTTCGTGCCAGATAATAGATATAAAACAAGAAAGAATGGTGACCGATTAATACATTTGCATGTCATGCATTTCCACCTTTGCCCTTGGTCGCTATCAATCCAGCTAACAAATTTCCCGATGCTCAAAGCAAAGTCCAAGCTTTTCAAGAAAATCTTAGATTGGTGAAGGAAAGGTCAAACGTTTGAGATTCAAAGGAGGTTGATTCTATAAATCTTATTGGAGAGAGAAGACATCCCTTCACCATGACAACTACAGGCCTACGCAGCACCTCAAATGTCACTACCATTGATGATTCCTTTACATCAAGTGCAATTTCTCTATCAATGGATTTGGTATGCCCAAGAAAAGTCAAGGGTCACCCCCATGCTCTGACTAGTCCAAAAACTATGAAGCATATCCTGAAGTCAGTAGATCAACGAGAAGGCTTATCTCTAGATCATTAGGCCTTTATCATTTCAAATTGTAATTTCTTTCTTGCTATGTTTTATTTGTTATAAACTTTGTACTTTTTGGTCATGTAATTCTAATAAAATAAGCATGCATGTTTTTGAAATCGGTTCATTCCATGAATAATCAACGACTTTCCACTCTCGCTCTTCTTTTCCATTTTCAAATTAACAAAATCTGATGGAAAATGATGAAAATACAAAATAATCAAATTTTGCTGATGTATGCTTTTAAATAGTAAGGCTTAGCTGACGACATAAGGCATTGTTTCAATTCCTAAACAGTGGAGATATAAGGAGTTAATCCGTAGTTAACCCCCTCGAGCCAGAAGTAGGAGTTCTTTCTATTCTGAAAAAACCCTTAGTCTTAAGCAGGGGAATCGAAACAATCTAACCAGGGGAGTTCTTTCAATTAATTCAATAATGCATTCAAACCCAGGAGAATCGAAACAATCTAAGCAAAGGTTCAAGCATATCTCTTTCCTCGATACATCATCGAGAGAACGATCTAAGAAAAGGTTCAAGAATATCTCTTTCCTCGATACATCATTGAGAGAACAATCTAAGAAAATATTCGAGCACATCATCTTACCCGCGTTCATCATCCAAGATTGAGGAATCAATAACAAACAAAAGTACACAACGTCTTTCTTCCTCAACACATCAATCAAGATCAAAGAAACGATGAAGACGAAGCTTACAACAATCAGCATGGCTTCAAATCCAAAAGCGAAAAATAATTAATTAAAAAAAAAGGTGAAAGCCTGCTAAGTTAAAGCAAAAAAAAACGTGACCTGGGAAAAATTAGGGCATCCCGATGGATCAAACTAAAAAAAATTCAAAAAATTGGTCCATGCAAAAATAAGGGATTGAAAATAATAAACTGGAAAACAATCTTGTGACTTCCACCTCAAGAATCATCAAGGCTTGTCATCAACGCTTGGATATTATGCTCGCTTGAATCTTATCAATGCTCGAATCTTATCATTACTTTTCATCGATGCTTGGATCTTTATCTACGCCTCTCACCATCTGCGCGACTAGGAAACTTCTTTTTGGGATTAAATGCATTTGTTGCGTTAATTGAATTTAGGATTGGATAACATCAAAGAGAATGGGGTGGGCTAACTAAATTTTGAGCCTTATATATTTTGTTTCCTAAACCACGAACCACGACAACGTTATAACCGTCAAAAGTCCTAATTGAGGCTAAGTTCACTATGAAAGCATACCCAACAAGATTTATGTTAAACTGACTCCTATGTTTGTTAAAATCATTTGTAACTACTTCTCTTATTCAAATATTCATCTTCTAATCTTCCATTTCTTTTCAAACAATCAATTTCGATTTCAAAGCTTGCATGTGCATCAAATGGAATTACTTTTTCAAAATGTACAATTTTATCTACGAATCAATACTTAGCGTCAAAGAAATCTCGAATTTGGTTTAATCAAAATCCATCCTTCTAAGAAACTTATAACTAGGGGCAAGGCATTTAAAAGGACTCCTATAAACAGGGGAAAATACTAATGATCGTAGGGTATGCCGCATACTATTGACAAGGCTGATCATTCCGTGGTTCAATCAACTTGGATCAAATTTCAAAGCACTGTTCAACAAGGGGCATACCTTTCGAAGAGGAATTCATGCCACGACAGGATATGACTCAGTTTCCTCGTTTTAATAAACCTCTCCAGGCCTGGAACTAGGGGCAAATTTCCAAGATCCAAATGTTGGGGCAGTGCATACTAAGTTCATCCTACTACCCGTAGGGTCCAAATTATTCAAGCAACTTCAAGTATAAAATTTTCAAGCTTCAAATAATTTGGGCAATCTATGTCATGTTCGTGGTAAAGTCTAAGTTATATCTGAGGGTACTTCCTCCAGCTCCTGGAGATTGAGGAACATGTCTTTCAAAATACAAATGTTGGGACAAACTATCACAAGGCTCGAGCAAAAGGAGTTGATTTAAAATGGTTCATCAAAGCCAAGCATTTCTTAAGAGTCTTTTAATCAAGGAAATAATGCAAAATAGTGGGGTCATTTACATTATGATCAAACTGTTTCCAAGCTCATCTCCTCCAAGAACCAACCAAAAAAGTTAGGGAAAAAGAATCCATACAAAAGCGTGCTCTCTTCATACTTTCACAATCCTCCAAGGGGCTCTCTTCTACGTCAGCAATCTTTGAGTTTGAAACAAGTATCAGGGAATCATGCAAGCACAACACTTAACCATCATGCGATAAGCAACCTTATTACATGAAAAAACCTCCATATTCTAATCATCCACGACCCACCATAGGGGAAACATTCAAAAAAATCATTCAAGTGATAATCATAAAGCATATGGCTTTATAAATCATGCATTAAGGTTTCCATGATCCAAAATCAAGCTACTTATCATGTCATCCATCTGAGGAAATCTGACAGCATGGGTCAAGCATACCACAAAAAGCCCAACTACGCATTCTCATTTCAAAGTCCAACATCCATTTACATATATCCAAGTCATTCATCACATTTCATGCATCAATCAATCATTATGTACATCAATCAATCATCACATTTAATGCGTTAATCAATCATTACATACATCAATCAATTCATGCATCAATAAATCCATACATGCATCAATCAATCATTACATTTCATGCACCAATCAAATTTGCACTCATAGCATGAAACCTCGTTTTATGTGAAGGCAATCATCATAGGAAATCAAGCTACCAATTCTACATAGAATCTTGGTAGTAGATTCCCTTGGTTGATCACGGCAGGTGATTTTCCAGAAAACCTCAGCATGAGGTAATCTTTCAACGAAATATCGGCAATAGATTCCCCTGGTTGATCATGGGAGGTGATTTTCCATAAAACCTTGGCAGGAGGTAATATTTCAACGGAATCTCGACAATAGATTCCCCTGGTTAATCATGGCAAGTGATTTCCCAGAAGACCTCGACAGGAGGTAATCTCTCAACAGAATCTCGGCAATAGATTCTCCTGGTTGATCATGATAGTTGATTATCCAAAAGACCTCGGAAGAAGGTATTTCAATCAAATCTCGGCAATAGATTCTCCTGGTTGATCACAATACTTGGTTATCTGGAAGACCTCAACAGAAGGTAACTCTAAACGAATCTCAGTAATAGATTCTCCTGGTTCATCATGGCAGTTGATTATCTAGAAGACCTCGGCAGAAGGTAATTCAAATTGAATCTCGGTAGTAGATTCTCTTAGTTGATCATGGTAGTTGATTATCTGAAAGACCTCGGGAGAAGGTAGTACACAATTGATTCTTGGCAGTAGATTCTCCTGGTTAATCACGGCAGTTGATTATCTAGAAGACCACAGTAGAAGATAGTTCTCAACAAAATCTCGGCATTAGATTCCTTGGAAATCTCAGCAGCAGGTTTCCCATTAAAGAGCCTCACATCAAGCATGAATGAAGCATAAACATATAAAAATCTCAAGGCCATTCCCCACTTTTGGTGCATCTAACATATGGAAACACCAAAGAGAATTTTATAAAGCATCAAAGTCTATTCTGGTTAGAAAAACATCGAAGTAAAATCCACGCCTATTTTTGCACCCACGCCTACGTCTACGATCATGTCAACATCTACACCAACGTCCACACCTACGCCCGCACCTATGGTACATACATCAAGATCTCGCTGACATTTTTTCACCAAATTCAAATCAACTTAGGGATAAAACAATTGGCCACAAACAATGTTGGGGAGTTGGTGATTACGAGAACCTGATGATTTAATAAAGGAGAATCATCAAAAAAATTGCAAAACATTTGGGGCATATATCACACTTGGATAGAAAATCAATTTAGAGCATTATGCATGCATGGCGTCTTGCAAAGCTACTTTGGTTAAAAATACGATTTTTCGTGGGGTTCATCTTTAGTAGGCTTATCTGTGCGAACTATATAGTTAAAACTTTAAAGCAATTTGGGGTATTTTCTTCATGTTGATGGCTATGTTTGAGACGACACGACCGACATCATCATGAGTTTGATTTAATTTCTTCATGTTGATGGTTATGGTTGAGACGACATGACTGACATCATCAACAAATTTGGGGTTTATTTCTCCATGTTAATGGTTATGGTTTAGACGACACATTCGTCATTATCATGAATTTGGTGTTCTTCATGTTGATGGTTATGGTTTAGACGACACGACTAATATCATCATGAGTTTGGGGTATTTTCTTCATGTTAGTAATTATGGTTGAGACGACATGACCAATATCATCATGAGTTTGGGGTATTTTCTTCATGTTGATAATTATGGTTGAGACGACACGACCAATATCATCATGAGTTTGGGATTTATTTTCTTCATGTTGATAATTATGGTTGAGACAACACGACCAATATCATCATAAGTTCGAGGTATTCTCTTCACGTTAATGATTATGGTTGAGATGACACGACTAATATCATCATGAGTTTGGGGTTTATTTTCTTCACGTTAATGGTTATGGTTGAGACAACATGACCAACATCATTGTGAGTTTTGGGTATTTTCTTCATGTTGATGATTATGATTGACACGACACAACCAACATCATCATGAGTTTGGGGTATATTTGCTTCATGTTGATGGTTATGGTTGAGACGACACGACCGACATCATTGTCAGTTTGGGGTTTATTTTCTTCATGTTGATGGTTTTGATGGAGACGACACAACCGACATCATCGTGAGTTTGAGGTTTATTTTCTTCACGCTGATGGTTATGGTTGAGACGACACAATTAACATCATTGTGAGTTTGGGGTATTTTCTTCACGTTGATGGTTATGGTTGATACGACACAACCAACATCATCGTAAGTTTGGGGTATTTCCTGATGTTGATGGTTATGGTTGAGACGACACAACCAACATCATCAGCGAAACTTTGGTTTCAATCTTCAAAACTAGAATTCTTCATGCTACAAAAATTACCTTAGTTGAGAACATACACAACCGGTAAAAACTCTGATCTCATCTTTGATCTAGTTATCCAAGATTTGACCATCAAAACACTTTTCAATCATCTACCCTCTAGGTTGTGGTAGGTGTGAAAATTGTCGGGTTCATATTATTCATTCTCTAGGTTGTAATGAATGCGTGAATCTATCTTCCTGCCGTTTATCCTCTAGGTTGTAGTATACGCACAAATTCTTCAAATATCTATCCCTTAGGTTATTATAGATATGCGAATTTGCAGGATTATACTATTCATCTCCTAGGTCATGATGAATGACACAAGCCTATCCTTGTTGTCTTTTATCCCCTAGGTCATGATAAATGCATAGGTTCATCCTCTTACTATTTACTCCCTAGGTTGTAGTAGACATGATGAAATCTGCGATATAACTCATGGTGTCAGTCTCCATGAAGCGATGTGTTATTAAACTTTGTTGTATTTATCCCTTAGGTCGTGATAAATGCACATGTTCATCCTTGTTCTATTTACTCCCTAGGTTGTAGTAGACATGAAGAAATCTGCGATATAACCAATTGTGTAGTCTTTATGCAGCGATGTGTTATCAAACTTTGTTGTATTTATCCCCTAGGTCATGATAAATGCATAGGTTCATCCTCATACTCTTTACTCCCTAGGTTATAGTAGACATGATGAAATCTGCGATATAACTCATTGTGTCAGTCTCCATGCAGCGATGTGTTATCAAACTTTGTTGTATTTATCCCCTAGGTCATGATAAATGCACAGTTTCATTCTCGTACTGATTACTCCCTAGGTTATAGTAGACATGAGGAGATCTGCAATATAACTCATTGCGTCAGTCTCCATACAAAAATGTGTTATCAAACTTTTTTTTATCTATCCTCTAGGCTGTGATAGGTATATGAAAAAACTTTGGATCATTGTGTTAGTTCCTAAGCGGAAATGTGTTATTAAGCTTTATGTTATACATCCCCTAGGTTGTGATGAATATGCAAAATATGCGTCATATACTTACTATATTAGTCTCCTAGCATTAGTAGGTAAGCTTTTCAAAACTTGTATCATTTACGTCCTAGGTTATGGTAAATAAGCAAAATCTTACAGTCTCTCAGATATTGACTAGTTATCTGCGTCGTCGAGTCTTAATTCTAATAAACTTTGGTCCAAATACTGGTAGGATGATACATCATCATCTATGCCCATTCTTCACTCATGGGAATATTGTACAGTGTATCCTTATGATATTTCGGGCAAATTCTGGGGGTCCTCCAATATTTAATAAACTTTTGATTAGAACGTGTGAGACCTGCGTATTCTCACACTATTCAATCTAAAAGTAATTAAATAGGGGCAACTGTCATACCCCAAATTTGCCCGCCCTTTATTTCTACTGTCAAAAATATTTTAAACATTAATTTTATAATATTATTTGATTTTTATAAAATATTCGCTTCCAAACCAGTTTAAAAATATAATGATTTATTTGTATTTTTGAATAAATAAATATTCCCACACCTTTCATATACTTTCAATTGAGTTTATTTGCAAATGAGTAACATAACACAATTGATAAAGGATGAAGCTTACAAATATAAGGTTGTGGGTTTGAATCTCTTGTGCTGCACTTTCAACATTTTCTTTTTTTTTATATATTTTTTGTCACTAATTTTCTTTCCTTTTAAATAAGCGTTTCTTATTGGCCATTTGATGTCAATTTGTGTCACACTTTATTTCCAATTTGCATGGTTTTTTTCATCTACAAATAGGACATCTTTTTCACACTTCTAGATCATTCACAATTTCCACAAATCCATAATTCTCACAATTTAACTATGCTTATACAATTTTTAACTTTCACTTTTATACATTTTTCCAATCTCTTTTCAAGATTTCTTTTTAAATTGTTTTTGATTTTTGGCCGGTGATTCAATATGAGGTCCCTGTTTTCAATATTTTTTATATATTTAATTTGTTTGTTCTTATTTTTTTAACCAAATGATGATTCCTGATGGTTATTTACCTTTGAAAATTATATTTTCTGTTCCACAAACTCTCATTCATGTTACATATATTTTACTAATCATTTACAATTTATAATACACAAATTAATTCAAACATGTTATATTTTTATTTTAAACTTAAAATTATGTGTCATAGATTTTGTTTTTTTTATTAAAATTGTGTATTTTTCTTTTACATTTAAAATTATATTTTCAATTCATTTAACTTCTTGGCTAACCATAAAGGCCTTCACGTAAATAATTCATAACTTATTCAATTTTCAATTTTTCTAATCACTTTGTTTTTACACTACTTTACCTTGTTCTTTCACTTAGAGTCAAACACATTTTTCATTCACCAACCTCTCTGCAAATAAAACCTTTAATTTACATCATCTTGTATATATAAACCAGAATAAGCATTAATTTCCTTTTCAATATCAGATGCATAATCACTAAATTCACACTCAAATTGACAACATCAATTGTATAATCCATACAAATCCTACTTTTTTTTTACAAGAAAGAGAATGAGAATTGTTCTATTTTAATACAAAAGTATTTAGAATTAAAGCCATAATAACAGAAATAATGTGTTTATATTCTTGAAGGAGCCAAACTTAAGGTTTTTGAATGTACGATGCATCTCTATCCTTTCCTTTCAGTATTTTTCTTTAATTCTTTTTCCATTTTTGTTTTATTATTATTAGATTATGTTTAGAAATTTGGTCATTTTCTATTAAGCTTGATTTAAACATGATAGTTTAAACTCATTAGTATCTTTATACACCACATAGTCTTAAAAGCATCCACTGGCCTTTGGGCCCGAATTCAATATCTGAATTCAGGCCAGGTCATTTTTTATGTCTTTTTACTACCATTATATGTTTTTCAACCCCCCCTACGAAATTAGTTTTATTTCTTTTTTCATTTACATATTTACTTTTTTTTTTATATTTATATATTCATATTTTTATAGTTTTATAATTATAATATTATTTTATTATTATTATAAATGATTAATTATTTTTAAACTCACTTAAAATATACCATTATTTATTTGCATTAAACCATATGTTTTAATCATGTGTTTAATAACATTTCTCATCACATAAGTTAATTTAATATTTTACATCAAAATATTAAAACCCGTGTAATTAATCAAATTACCATGTCCGAGAGTGACATGTGGTCAATATCTGACCACGTGATAAGGAGACTATGTCGGATTCCTTCGCTCTACGTCTTAGATAATCAAACCAAACACCAAATCTTTTTTCGCAAATTAACAATTAATTTTCGAAGAGGAATAAGAATATATTTAAATTAACTGCATACTTGGTCTAACAAACTCTACTATTCACACTCTTAGAGAACATATGTGGGAAATTCAAAATATAGTTAGAAATCCATAAAAAATACAAACCAACCGTGAATCATCAAAAATCGTGGCGAGTCCCGCTAACTAAAATTCAAACCCTTTCCTGCTAACTAAAATTCAAACCCTTTTCCCTATTTAAAATTCAAACCCTTTCCCTTAATAAAATTTAAAACCCTATTTCCTAAATGGAGCTTCTAAACCTAGTATCCTTGTGAACAAGGTAGAGGAGGGTGCCTAACACCTCCCCCTCGTCTAGAACCAAGTCCAAATCTAGAATCTTTGACTTTTAGGGTTATTCCTTTATACTCCCTTCCTTTAGGATAGAAATTAAGGGTGACAACTCTGATTTTAAAACCAGTTGCAACAGGTTGACATCAACACTTATGGCTGAGAACAAAGATTGTCATCAACACTCATGGTTGAAATAAAGATTGACATCAGCCCTCATGGTTGGGAACATAGATTGACATCAACACTTATGACTAAGAACAAAGATTGACATCAACATTTAGGGATGGGAAAAAGGGTTGACATCAGTACTCATGACTAGGAACAACTCAACTCTATTGGAGTAAAGTCCAATAAGTAGAAAGAGATAAATTTCGACTATGAACGACAGTGAACTACCAACTCAAGGATGAAGGTAGAAAAAACATAGATCAATGACAAGTTGATAACACTTACCTTACACTTGTTTTTAACTCTGATTTCAGATGTTATTTAGGTTTTTTATTATTGTTTTCTCGTATTATGCCTATATTTTGTTTCCTTTTCAGGTATTTCAATTATTCAGAGCTCCCCTGAAGAAATTAAGGAAAACAGGCTGAAAAATAGGAGTTTAGGTCAAATTTGCACTCATGGCGTCCACCATGGCGCCAACCATAGGGTAGGCCATGATGTGGACCACATCCTGCTGACCTCAACTTCCACGTTCCCCACTTCCTTTCATTTACACTCATGGCGGGCGCCATGACCTCTATGATGGGCGCCTCCTTTGGACGATGTTTTCCCCCCAAAAGGAGTTGGGGGGCGTTCCTGTGATTTCCTGCATTCTTCATCCTCTATAAATAGAAGTTCCTGATTTCATTTCAATTCACCCAAGCTTAGTTGCAAACTTGATCCAACCATAGTTGCAAACTTAAGCCATATAATTTCACCATTAGAAAGCGATAATTCTTCACATCGGGGAATTATTGCACTGTTGATTGAGTGTGTGATCGAGTTCGTTAGTTGAGTCTGTAATCGAGTTTGGAGCACTTCGGCAGAAGTTTATCCTGCCATATTTATTTTCAACTGCTATTTATTTCCAGTCGCATTTTACTTCCAGTTTGTACCAGATTTAAAACCTCCCCGTTTGGAGCAGGTTCCTATTTATATTTCCCGCACCCGTTTTTACTTTGTTTATTTCCCGCACCTGCTTTTACATTGTTTATTTCCCGCACATGCTTTTAATTTGTTTATTTCCCGCACCTGCTTTTACTCTGTTTATTTCCCGCACCTGCTTTTACTTTGTTTATTTCTCGCACTTGCTTTTACTTTGTTTATTTTCTGCACTACTTTTACTTTGATTATTTCCCGCACCGCACTTTAAATTATTTACTTTCTCGCACGATTTATTTTAACAAGTTTGTTTACATTCCCATGTCAGGCTGAACCTTACTAGGCTAGAATGTAAGGAATCTAGTTAGATCGATATTCCAAATGATGTGTCATAGAAATTCTTATGGGCTATTTTGGTTTTTAATACGAGTTTTCTGACCTTTATTGTTGTTGGGTAAGATCGAAAGTCGTCCAACCCTTTGTTAAACTCGATTAGTTCTAACTGGTCAAAGGAATCGAAAGCGCTTTGTCTGGTTAGTTAGGGATTTTTATTATCAAAGAAATCAATTTTGAAACTATTTTCAGACG
The DNA here is from genome assembly GCA_948472305.1 of Vicia faba. Classification (NCBI taxonomy): domain Eukaryota; kingdom Viridiplantae; phylum Streptophyta; class Magnoliopsida; order Fabales; family Fabaceae; genus Vicia; species Vicia faba. Next base: position 330,000,001 of record OX451741.1, on the reverse strand, counting down.
CGTTTATAGGGTTAAAGTTAGGTCCCCTTTTTATTATAAATTCCAGATCAAAATACTTTTCAACTTGGTCAAGTACTTTTAAAAAAAAAAAAAGTTTATTACTTTAATGCAATACACGCCTTTTTATAAGTGACGATAAGAAGGTATGATTAGAGAGTGAACTCGGTTATGATTACGCGAAAGCGACAATTCCTGTTAAATTAGTTCTTTTCTTTAGTAGAAAATGTTGCCCGATAAGTAGTTCTATTCCGAAGCATTACGAATATCATCTGACTATGTGAATTACATTCGACCCTAATTTTATATCTGAAGTGTATTTCGCCGCATTTTACTTTTTTGCATGCCCAATTTCCTGTTTAATATTGACTTAGCTAAAAATCGTAACAATAGGAAACGATAGATTGACGATTGGTCTCTGTGAATCGATAATGTTTTATATTACTCTGATGCAATTTGTACACTTGTGAATACAACACATCATGTTTTTGGCGCTGTTTCCGGGAAGCAATTTCGTCAATTTTCTCACCCTATAGTCACACCATCTAGACTAAGTTTTACAGTGCGGTTAATGTGAAGATCTCGCAGCACCGAAACCTTATTCAATCCATTAGCAGAACCTGAACGTTACGTCCATTTTCTCCGTAGAATTAGAAAAACTATGGCCGAGAATCGTAACCAAAGACCCCTTAAGGAATTTGTCCAACCGTTAGATGAGGAACCTAGTTCAAGTATCGTAAACCCAGCTATAACCACAAATAATTTCGAACTAAAACCCTCACTGCTACAATTGGTGCAACAAAACCAATTCGGGGGTCTCGCTACTGAGATCCCGAATCAACACTTAAAAACTTTTATACAATTAACAGATACTTTAAAATGCAATGGTGCTTCTCCTGAGGAAATACGACTAAGATTATTCCCTTTTTCCCTCAGAGTTAAAGCACGAGATTGGTTGTATTCCCTTCCACCCAATTCAATAACAACCTGGGAAGACCTTAGGAGAATATTTCTCGCAAGATATTTCCCACCCAGCAAAACTGCTTTCCTTAGAAACCAAATCACTAGATTTAACCAAAACCTAGGAGAATCACTTTTTGAAGCATGGGAGAGATATAAGGACTTGTTAAGAGCCTATCCACACCATGGCCTAGAACAATGGCTAATCATCCACACTTTCTATAATGGACTCCATTACAACACAAAGATGTCTATCGATGCTTCCGTTGGTGGCGCATTGATGAATAAACCTTACCTAGAAGCCTGCGCTATCATTGAGGACATGGCCCAAAACCATTACCAATGGGGAACAGAACGAGCTATGGTAGAGAAAAAGGAGACCCAAGGAGGAAAACATGAGATAAGTTCTTTAGACATGATGCATGTTAAAATGGACGCTCTTGCCTTAAAAGTTCAAAACATGTCTCAAAACCTTAATATTGTAGCCGCAGTAGCTTCAGAATGCGAACTTTATGGGACCCAAAGACATCAACCTGCAGAATGTAACTTGTTGAATGAGCCTTGCTCATACCAAGTAAAGTACACCCAAGGAAACCCATTTTCGAACACTTACAACCCCATATGGAGGAATCACCCAAACTTTTCTTATAAAAACAATATCCCAATACAAAACTCTGCACCTCTGAGACCTACAGGTTTCTAAGCCTAAAGACCAAATCAACCTATGCAAGATGTGGCACCCAAACCAAACCTTGAGAAAATCATGGAAAATTTCATTTCAGCTCAAACCCAGCAAAACAAAGAGTTCCTAAATCAGAATATTCATGTAAACAAACTAATCACGCAATTAGGAACTAAGGTTGATCTGATAACTACGCATAACAAGATGCTTGAAACCCAGATCTCGAAGATAGCCTAAACACAAGCCCCACAAACTACACCTGGAGGACAATTCCCTGGATAACCTCAACCAAATCCTAAAGGGAAAGCTAATGCCATATCCTTACGAAGTGGGACTACTTATGGTGGACCCAAGAATCCAGCCATGAGTACACCCTCACAACCTAAGACAAATGTTTTGCCTACAGACCAAGTGGAGAAACCAGAGGAACCCGAAAAGCAAAAAGAACCAGAATTAAAAGATAAAACTAATAAATCACCACCCCCGTACAAACCCCCAGTCCCATTTCCGCAAAGACTTAAACAAACCAAACTTGGCAATCAATACAAGAGATTCGTTAAAGTTATAGAAAAACTCCATGTAGAGATTACTTTAACTGAAGCCATCAGTCAGATACCATCTTATGCTAAATTCCTAAAAGACATCCTGACCAACAAGCGTAGAGTTGATGATCCCAAACCTATCGAATGCAATTTTATTTCAGAAAATAAACTTGCCAAGAAAGAAAAGGATCCAGGAAGTTTTTCCATTCCTTGTATCTTAGTAAATCATACTATTAACAAATCCTTCTTAGATCTAGGAGCCAGCATCAGCCTTATGCCTTTAGCAGTTTGTAGAAGGTTAAACTTAGGATAATTGCAGCTGACTAAAATGTCTCTCCAGTTGGCTGATAGATCAGTTAAGTATCCTATAGGCATACTTGAAGACATACCAATTAAGATCGATCAGCTATATATCCTAACTGTTTTCATGGTTATGGATATTAAAGAAGACGAAGAAATCCCAATCCTCTTAGGTAGACCATTCCTATCAACAGCCGGAGCCATAATTGACGTTAAGAAAGGAAAATTAACATTTGAGGTGGGTGATGAAAAGATGGAATTTATTCTTTCAAAGTTCTTAATAGCACCAGTCATAAGATATGCCTGTTATACCATCGACGTCATTGACGAGTGTATATTGGAAATTAAGCGAGAGGAATCTAACAAAAATATCAAGTTACCTTCGACCCCAATTATGGAGGACGATGGATTTAAAAGTTTAGAACCTTACATCGATGACGACCTCTATGAATGTTTATCACTTACTCCCAATCCCATGCTTTTCCCTTTGGAACCATCTTTATAACTGAAGGAACTTCCCAAGAACCTCAGATACGAATTCTTAGATAAAGAGATGAATCGTCCTGTTATAGTTAACGCTATTTTAAGTCAAGACGAGACAACTTAACTCTTAGAGATCTGACGAAAATATCCCTCAGCTTTAGGGTATAACATCTCTGATTGAAAAGGAATAAGTCCATCAGTGTGCATGCACCAGATCTTGTTAGAGGAAAACTCAAAACCCTCAAGAGAACATCAAAGAAGAATAAACCCTATAATGAGCAATGTTGTTAAAAGAGAAGTTCTTAAGTTACTAGAGGATGGTATAATTTACCAAATAACAGATATTAATTGGGTGAGCCATGTGCATTTGGTGCCAAAGAAAGGAGGCATCACTGTCATAGAAAATGAGAAAGGTGAGCATATTTCTAAACAAATAGAAGGAGGTTGGAGTATGTGTATAGATTATAGAAAATTAAACAAAGCAACCAGGAAGGATCATTTCCCTCTTCCATTTATAGAACAAATGCTCGAACGTCTAGCCAGACACTCGCACTTTTGTTATCTAGATGGATACTTCAGATTTTTCCAAATACCTATTCACCTTGAGGATCAAGAGAAAACAACCTTCACCTGTCCTTATGGAACATTCACCTATAGACGAATGCCCTTCGGACTGTGTAATGCCCCTGCCACTTTTCAATTTTGTATGATGTCTATATTTGCAGATTACCTAGATGGAATAATGGAAGTTTTCATGGACGGTTTCTCGGTGTGTGGATTCATTTTTAAATATTGTCTCTCCATCCTCGAAAAAATCCTTGAAAGATGCGTAGAGGTGAACCTAGTGCTAAACTGGGAAAATGCCATTTTATGGTTAATGAAGGTTTAGTATTAGGACACATTGTCTCCGAAAGAGGAATTAAGGTCGATTGAGCCAAAATTGAAGTTATAGAAAACCTCAGCCCATCTAAAAACATTAGGGAGATTAGAAGTTTTTTGGGACATGCTGGTTTTTATCGGTGTTTTATAAAATACCTCTCTAAAATAATAAAACCTTTGACTAATCTTCTAATGAAGGACGTTGAATTTGTGTTTGACGAGAAATGTCTCAAAGCTTTTAAATTTTTTAAACAAGCACTGATTTCAGCTCCGATCATGCAACCCCCAAATTGGACACAACCTTTTGAAATCATGTGCGATGCCAACGATTATGCAGTTGGTGATGTTCTAGAACAATGAAAAGACAAGAAATTACATGTTATATATTATGCTAGTAGAACCCTAGATACCGCCCAACTCAACTATGCAACAACAGAGAAAGAATTACTAGCATTAATTTTTGCGATAAATAAGTTTAGGTCCTACCTAGTTGAAGTAAAGATCATTGTTTACACTGATCATGCTGCCATGCGTTATCTATTAAATAAAAAGGACGATAAACCTAGATTACTTAGATGGATCATGTTATTCCAAGAGTTTGATCTAGACATTAAGGATAAGAAAGGCACAGAGAATGTTATCGCTGACCACCTCTCTAGATTAGAACACTTAAAACCTGACTTATTGCCTATAAATGATGATTTCACCTATGACAGACTTATAGCTAAGACTGATGATTTCGAGCCTTACAGAAATAAAGATTTTGAAAAAATTTCAGTAATGAAGAGCGTACCTTGGTAAGTTGATTTTTTGAACTACCTAGCTGTAGATATCATACCCCCTGATCTAAATTACCAACAGAAAAAGAAGTTCTTCAAAGATGTTAAACATTTCTACTAGGATGAACAACTCGTATTCAAGAGAGGAATAGATAATATTTTCAGGCGTTGCATCCCAAAAGAGGAAATAGAAGACATCATCGAACACTGTCATTCTGCACCTTATGGTGGACATGCAGATATATCTAAAACGCATGCCAAGATTCTTCAAGCAGGCCTCTATTGGCCAACTTTATGGCGCAATGTTCATACCTACATTGTCAAGTGCGACCAATGCCAACGCATCAGGAACATATCAAGACGTGACGAGATGCCAATGTGGAATATCTAGGAAGTTGAACTCTTTGATGTATGGGGTATAAACTTTATGGGACCATTTCCACCTTCAATGGGAAATAGGTACATTTTGGTAGTTGTGGACTACGTGTCTAAATGGATTGAGGTTATCGCATCACCAAAAAACGACATTAGAGTCGTAGTCAAGTTATTTAAGAATATCATTTTTCCAAGGTTTGGAACACCCCGTCTCGTTATAAGTGATGGAGGATCACATTTCATATCCAGAATCTTTGATAAGCTCTTGAGTAAGTATGGAGTAAAGCACAAAGTAGCAACACCTTATCATCCATAGACTAACGGCCAAGTAGAAGTATCTAACATGGAGATTAAATAAATCTTAGAAAAAACCATTTCAATTTCCAGAAAAGATTGGTCTCAGAAGCTACATGAAGCATTATGGGCCTACAGAACAGCTTTTAAATCCCCTATTGGAACAACCCCTTACCAATTAGTCTATGTAAAATCTTGTCATTTACCCTTCGAGTTAAGGCATAAAGCCTATTGGTCCATTATGACCCTGAATTTGGAATATTTGACTGCTGGTGAAAAGCGCATCCTTGAAATTCATAAATTGGAGGAATTCCGCTAGTCTGCCTATGAGAATGCTATAATATATAAAGAAAGAACCAAAACTTGGCATGGCAGAAGAATTGTAAAGAAATATTTCAATATAGGCGACCTTGTTCTCCTTTTCAATTCCAGGTTGCGACTTTTTCCTGGAAAGCTACGTTCAAGATGGACTGGTCCTTTTGAGGTCTCTATAATCCTAGGATCTGGAGCAGTCAAGATCAAGAACAATTCTTGTAGCTCATTCATCATCAATGGGCAGAGGTTGAAGAACTATGAAGGAGGTGACATTCCCACAACCTACTCCAGCCACACTCTGATTGATCCACCAGTACCAGTTTCCGATATATGAAGTTTACTCGTCAAGCTAACAACGTTAAACAAGCGCTTCATGGGAGGCAACCCATGGGTTTATTTTTATTTTTTGCATTTATTTACTTTTTACTTTATCAAATTTTATTTTTATCTTTATACTAACAGTTGCAAAATTTATGATTTCAGGCATCACCTGCTAGTCGTCTTTGCTAACTACATTTTTCAGGATGGAGCATTTCGATGACATACATGTTTCCTTCCGAGATGACACTCAGAGACAATGCTATGCGGTCCTTTCACAGCGACCCAAGGCACCGACCAGAAATCCAGACTAGATTTGCATGGAAGCTCTTGGCTTTAAAGCCAGTATCAAGTATATATGCAACCAGCTAAAGTGGGACGAGTATGCAGATGACCTAAATGTGACCTACAGGAACCTCACCTTAGAATTCCTCAGTTCATTCGAGTTTGAGTTTATAATGGCCATGATGGGTATCTCACTTTCAGACTATTCGGGATAGAATACTGTTTTACCTAGAGGGAGTTTAGCGACTTGCTAGGCTTCCAGACCACACCCGATTCTATACCTGAGCTACCAGTTGGCTATTTCATGACTAGGGACATAGAGAAATTCTGGAGAGATATTATTGTTGGAGGGAGCCTTGATCCTTCCACTCAGCTATCCCCTGTTATTCACAACCACGCTTTCAGGTATTTTCATATGGTTATTGCTCACACTTTCCTAGGGAAGGCCGACACTGATACCCATGTTAGCGAGGAGGAGATCTTTTTCCTCTACTGTGCGACCCAATCTCACCTTGTACCCTATGGAAATTTTCTATTGTGGAATCTCATGATGACTTCTAAGTTTGCTGAAGGTATCCTCCATGTGGGAGGGACAGTGACTCAGATTGCTTCTGCTTTGGGTCATACAAGTAAGTTATCTCACCTTACCTCCTACTGTAGATATACTACAATGGACATTGATTTCTGTTTGGATCGTGGGCTGATGAGAAGAGTCTACTTTAATACCAACCAGTATAGACTCCTGATTGATAATGAAACTGTTCACTATTTTACCTTGCCTGATCCCATGATGACCAATGTCCATAACCCTGCCAATTGGACATATGCCTTAGAAGGTCTTGGAGAGACCGTGGATGAGCGAAAATCACCTCTGGTACCTGAGTATCATCCATGTCCATCTCCAGAAAGGACCACTGTATTCTCTAATAATTTCTCTTTACAGCAACCCGACATCTATGCACAGGTTGCTAAGCTGCATAGAGAGGTAGCCCAACTTCTTCAAACAGTTGAAGACCTCTCTCTTCAGGTTATGGTTTCTGATGCTACTCACTCTACTGAGGCAGACCTCCTACAGCAGGAAATTAATGATCTTCGCAGTAAGTTAGCTGCAGCTTATGGTTCTTAGTCGACCAAGGACCCTACTACTCCTTGATGATCTTGATTCACATCTGCACTGTTTTGCTGTTTTGTTGTTTCTTTTATCATGTTTTTTCCTTTTTCAGACTTATCTATTTTTATGCATAACTCTTGCATTCTACTTTCTTTTTATTTTTATTTTTTGTGACTTACCATAATTAATTGTTTATTTTATTTCTATGAGTTTATTATTTTCAAGTTATAAACATAAAAGAAAAAAATTCAATACACCAATCCTTGGAAGCACCAAATGAAGAATTGTTGTTTGCACCTACAAGAAGAAATTGGAATAAGAAGCCCAAACCAACAAAACAAAGAAATTTGAGCCAAACCCAAATTCCAAGCATGGCGCCCGCCACAAAGACCATGGCGCCCACCATGTGGTATGGGACTATAACGGGCAGATTTTCAAAAACCTCCCACTTTCTCCATTTTCAACCCCAAAACCACCCAAAAACTCTCATTTTATCAACCACCTACTACCCCATTAACCACTCCAACATCCATTTTTCTAACCTTCATAAAAATTCAAAATTCCTCCTCCCAATCTCCAACACCCATTTTGAAACCCATTTTTTTCAATTTTCTTCCAAAGGAGCAACAATGGAGTTCAACGGATACATTCTTCGTGAAGGAAAACTCGGAGACTGACAATGGAAAATCCTTGAAAAATTGCATGGACGAGAAGTTGTCTCAACTAGGTATGTCGATGAAGACTGTCTGTATACTTTAGGACTTTATCATAGTTTTTTTCATTTAGCTGACATCCTAGGATTGCACGAGATTTTTACTAGAAAAGGGCCCACCTTTGAGAGGATAAATCGGGAATTCTTAAGTTCCCTAATTTATTTGGTTCACCCTGACAAAACTAGTACCGTCGGTACAGTTAAATTCCATTTGTTTAATGTTGAATATGAATATAGCACCGACGAACTAGCAGCTCTGTTGGGTATTCCTCATGATGATGGCGCTATTTGTGAGACCCTTTGGATTCTGAATGGTCCACTGATGCATTTTCCTTATGGCGTCAATTTTCAAACTCTTCTATAAATTCTTTTGAAGGAATTTTAGCATCATTGATCCATAACCCAGCTATTCGAATTTTTCCATCTATGCTAGCCTGTACTATTTTTGGCCGGGAGAATCCAAACTAGGTAAATGCTAGAGAACTTATATTTTTTCAAGGTAGTCTCACTAATAGAAGAATTAATTCAGTCCCGTTTATGATTGCTCACATGATTGTTGTCCTGAGACACACATGGACCATAGCTTTTGGAGTACTAGTTACATCTATTGCTAGAGCTCTGCACCTCGACGCTGAGATAGCTACCCTAGCACACCTGCCTCCCCTCATAATTAATTTTAAATTTCTAAAAGATATGAAATTGTGCAAGGTGAGGAGAGCGAGTGTCTTTGAACTTATAGTTCGGGGTGTTGCTATCCCATCAGTCATTCTGCCTTGCACGAGACGTACTGAAGTATGAATTAAGAGGAACTGGACATACGATCTAGATGCTCCACCTTTTACGGGTACATAGCCTCCTAATGTTCCACTTGGGGATGGACACGAGACTGATGAAGAATACAAGCAGAGGGATGAACCTCATGCCCCACCTGTGTCCCCCCACCATGCTTCACGCGCACACATTGCACCTTCTACTTCTAACACTTTTTTATGTACGACTCCTGGCTTCTACATCACTGAAGAGATGTGGCGTGACCAGCTAGCCTGGAAGGAGAGAAGATATGGTTTACTTTCTTCCATCCAATAACAGCTGACAGATAACATGAGTTTTATGGAGGCATCACGACAGCAGACATACCTCTCTTTTCAAAGTCTTATGGAATCTCAATTGGCGATATCCCTCGAGCAACATAGGCAACAGGCCCAATTTCAGAGGCACTCCGACCTCATGGAGTCCACTCAAGGTTCCCTTTTAGGCAACCTTCACGAGATTCAGAGTTCACAGATTGCCTTGTCCGCCAGATTCGACCAGTTTGAGGCTTCTTAGAGTAGTCGTCGTTGTAGTCGATCCCGTCATCGTAGACATTCACTACAGGATGGCGAGGGACCCAGCTAGCCTTAGTACTTTACCAAGTGACTCTTTCCTTATATTGTTTAGTAACATTGGGGACAATGTTCAATTTAAGTGTGGGAGAAGAGTTACTCGCTTTATTTTTCTCGCTTTATTTTTTCTCACTTTATTTTTCCTTTCCTGCATTTTCCTTCTCGTTATTTTACTTCTTTATTTGCTTTAGTTTGGTTGTTTTCTTTATTTTCAAAATAACACATGTGTTTATGAGTCATCTATATCTGTACGGTCTAGTGTATGTCCACTCCCCCATTTCTTGAGCCTAACCGAAAATATTTTCTAAGAAAAACATTGTGTTTTGATCTTAGTTGGGCTATAAGACCTGGTTGAGATAGGATGTAGTATGACTTGGGAAAGCCCTTTTGAAGCAAAGACATCATTTTTACACCTTAAGCTTCGTAAATTTAGGAATTCGATCCCGATACCACCTATGCCGTGGCCTTCAAATTTTCATTCTTAAATCCTTGAATAGTTTATCCTAGCAGTCAGCTCCGGTCTAAGCATGCTCTACGTAGGGGACCGAAGAAAACTGAATGATCTATATGCTATGTTCTTATTATAAACTACAACCCCTGGATAGGTGACCCTCACAAAGTCATTTAACTCAACAAAAGTTGTATGTTGAAAAATAAAGAAAAAGCAAAAGCAAAAGAAGAAGAAAAAGAAAAAGATTTTTTTTACCCATCTTTAGTTGGTTCAAAGGTATTTGGTGCTGAACTTGGTAAGGAGGATTACGATCCGATCCCCCGCAACTATAAATAGGCCAATAAAAGGGGTTACACCAACTTTATGTACCAGAGCCCTGCGTTTTGTGATCAGAATCACTACCCGGTCACTTTAATATGAGCATGTACGAATAACAGGCTTAATGTGATTGTGCCTGAATGAAAAAGGATTTGAAAAAAAGGAAAAATATAGGCCTAAGCATAGAGGCATGATATGAATTGGTTCGTAAAAGAACGAAGCTTATGTCCATTTTACGGAAGAGTGTCACTATGATATCCTTGGTTTGAATCAGTCAGTACCTATCAATACATCCCGATTTTAATTCCAGAGGCCCCTTGTATCCCAACTTGTTCACTAACATTGTTTTTCTTCTTAATCTATTTAAAGTTTTTGCTTGAGGACAAGCAAAGGTTTAAGTGTTAGAGAATGTGAAAACACTTACTTTACACTTGTTTTTGACTCTGATTTCACATGTTATTTAGGTTTTTTATTATTGTTTTCTCGTATTATGACTATCTTTTGTTTCATTTTCAGGTATTTCAATTATCCAGAGCTCCCCTGAAGAAATGAAGGAAAACAGGCTGAAAAACAGGAGCTTAGGTCAAATATGCACTCATGGCATCCACCATGGTGCCAGCCATAGGTAGGCCATGACGTGGACCACCTCTTGCTGACCTCAACTGCCACGTTTCCCACTTACTTTCATTTACACTCATGGAGGGCGCCATGGCCTCTATGGAGGGCACCACCTTTGGACGATGTTCCCCCCCCCCCCCAAAAAAAAGGAGTTGGGGGGAATTCCTGTGATTTCCTGCATTCTTTATCCTCTATAAATAAAAGTTCCTGATTTCATTTCAAATCACCCAAGCTTAGTTTCAAACTTGATCAAACCATAGTTGTGAACTTAAGCCATATAATTTCACCATTGTAAAGCGATAATTCTTCACATCGGGGAATTATTTCACTGTTGGTTGAGTCTGTGATCGAGTTCGTAGATTCAGTCTGTAATCGAGTTTGGAGCACTTCGGCAAAAGTTGATCCTTCCACATTTATTTTCAACTGCTGTTTATTTCCAGTCGCATTTTACTTCTAGTTTGTACCATATTTAAAACCTCCCCGTTTGGAGCAGATTTCTATTTATATTTCTCGCACCTGCTTTTACTTTGTTTATTTCCCACACCTGCTTTTACTTTGTTTATTTCCCGCACCTGCTTTTACTTTGTTTATTTCCTGCACCTGCTTTTACTTTGTTTATTTCCCGCACCTGCTTTTACTTTGTTTATTTTATGCACTAATTTTACTTTGCTTATTTCCCACACCGCACATTAAATTATTTACTTTCTCGCACGATTTATTTTAACATGTCTGTTTACATTCCCATGTCAGGCTGAACCTTACTGGGCTAGAATGTAAGGAATCTAGTTAGATCGATATTCCAAATAATGTGTCAATAGAAATGCTTATGGGATATTTTGGTTTTTAATAAGAGGTCTATGTACTTTATTGTTGTTGGGTAAGATCTAAAGCCGTCCAACCCATTGTTAAACTCGGTTAGTTCTAACTGGTCAAAGGAAGCGAAAGCGCTTTGTCCGGTTAGTCAGGGATTTTTATTATCAAAGAAATCAATTTTGAAACTATTTTCGGACGCGTTTATAGGGTTAAAGTTAGGTCCCCTTTTTATTAGAAATTCCATATCAAAATAATTTTCAACTTAGTCAAGTACTTTATTTCTTAAAAATAGGTTTATTACTTTAACGCAATGCGCGCCTTTTTATAAGTGACGATAAGAAGGTCTGATTAGAGAGTAAAGTCGGTTTGATTACGCGAAAGCGACATTTCCTGTTAAATTAGTTCTTTTCTTTAGTAGAAAATATTTCCCTATAAGTAGTTCTATTCCGAAGCATTGCGAATATCATCTGACTATGTGAATTACATTCGACCCTGCTTTTATATATGAAGTTTTTTTCTCCGCATTTTACTTCCTTGCATGCTCAATTCCCTATTTAATATTGACTTAGCTAAACACCGTAACAATAGGAAACGGTAGATTGACGATTGGTCTCTGTAGATCGATAATATTTTATATTACTCTGACGCGATTCGTACACTTGCGAATACAACGCATCACTAGTCTCCTAAAATTCTGGTATTCCACCTAGAACGGGTCTTAACTTCTTCTTTAATCAAGACATCACTTGAAAAGGGTAAAAACTAAGAATCTTTCAAAAACTGTCTTTGTCATACTAAAAAGACCAACCATCCATCGGAGTAAAACCACAATAATAAATTATCTCCCATAACAAAGAGACTACTATCCATCAAAGTAAAACATCAACAACAAACTCTCTCCTGTAACAAAGAGAATACCATCCATCAGAGTAAAACCTCAACAACTAACTATCTCTCGTAACAAAGAGACCACTATCCATCGGAGTAAAACCTCAACAACGAACTATCTCACGTAACAAAGTGACCATCATTAATCGGAGTAAAACCTCAACAACAAACTATCTCCCGTAACAATGAGACATCAACCATCAGAGTAAAACCTCATCAACAAACTATCTCCCTTAACAAAGAGACTACCATCCATCAGAGTAAAACCTCAACAACGAACTATCTACTGTAACAAAGAGACTACCATCCATCGAAGTAAAACCTCAACAACGAACTATCTCACGTAACAAAGAGACCATCATCAATCGGAGTACAACCTCAACAACGAACTATCTCCCTTAACAAAGAGACCATCATCCATCGGAGTAAAACATCATCAACAAAATATTTCCCTTAACAAAGAGACTACCATCCATCAGAGTAAAACCTCAACAACAAACTATCTATTGTAACAAAGAGACTACCATCCATCGAAGTAAAACCTCAACAACAAACTATCTCCTATAACAAAGAGACCACCTTCCATCGGAGTAAAACCTCAACAACAAAATATATTTTGTAACAAAGATACCAATATCCATAGGAGTAAAACTAAGTTCCCTGGCATTAATAAACTTACTAGGGAAGTATAGGTTTCTCAAATAAAGGGACCCCCACTTGTTGTCACGATAACACTGCTGGGAAATGAATCTTGATTTCATGGGGAAATACCAACACATTCATGCCGAGGGGAAAAAGTCTTCACATGAAAAATAAATGCACATTCCAAACCCAGAGCGCATATCCTACATGGATCAAAATAATATTGTTGTCGGGACCAAAAATTCAAACCAGGAACAAACCAGAGTGAAACAGTCAACCAAAACACCACCCAATGAGGATAAACTCAAATGGGAATCAAAATCCATCCAGATAACGACCTGGATAGGAAGGCTAAAGAAAAATCCTTCCACGTGGGATAACTCTGGGGAAATTGAAAAGATATACACTTTCTGCTTAAGGTTGATGCTCTATTAGAGAGAGGATAACATAACTCTACAAAGAAGATAATATGCCAACAAAAACATCAATGAATGCAAATGAGCAATGAATTTTAATTCAGTTGTGCATAATATGTATGAATGTATGAATGTATGAATGTTATGATGTATATGCTGACAAAATAACCATACTGCATTGGGGATAACCAGAAAAAACCAAACTTGGGTAGAGACAACACTTGGCTAAATCACATTCAGGATGAATATTCCGTAAGAGAGTAAGCACCAACTGAGGAAACAAAATCCTACTTCAAGGCTTAACTTCACTGGGAAGAAACATGGTTTGAAAAATAATCAAAGCAAAATATGATGGCAATCAACCAATATAATTGTAGGGATATAACACCCTCCTTTAGGCTTCACCGGGGAATATCATACAGACTTCGCTAGGGAACACAATGCCACATCGTCTAGACTTCAACTGAGGATGTTGTACTGACTTCGCTAGGAAAAACAATTCCACGTCGAGAGGAGCCTAAACACCTTCTTCAATATCAAGAGTAGTGGTTGTACAAACTTCTGTGGGGAGAACTTATGAAACTTCCCAAGGATAACAACTTTAGAAGGAAGCATATTTTCGCTTCATCCATGGAATTAAGAAGTTTACATCACAATAAGAAGTAAAAATTATGGTGATTTTAAATCAAACCCAACACTTGGTGAGAGAGAACCCAAAAGGTTGATAGCTGTTTCAACACTTCTTAGAAAATGATACTACTTTTATCTGGCTACCCGAGAGCACACAACAACCACAATGTCATAATATGAGAGAGCAGTGTTCTATAAGAGATTCTACATCAATTCTCAACATACAAAGGGACTAAGACTCCATCGAATGAGAAAAGGCTTCATGTTTTTACAAAATCCTCTCTATCACAATCTAGATTGGGAAAGAATCACACTCAACTAAATAAATTTGCATCAAGACCTAAATGGAGAATATGGGATAAAGATATCAAACCCCCCAAAAATCAAAATCGTATAACAACAGTAAAATCTGAACCAAGACTTAATAGGGTAAAATGGAATCACAAATCCAACACCACAACACATATCAATTGGTATGAAATCCAAAAAGCACAAGTGGACTATGCATATATTAGCAAGATTAACCCGTGATACTTCTAGGGGAATCTTTTTCAAAACTTCAGAGCTCATCCATCCTTGGAACGACTACTTTTGTCCCACTTGAACCACATAATTAAAGTAAAAAGTAATTTGAAAATTCTTTTCAAAAACATGTTTTTATTATTAAGTCTTTTTGTTTTTAAAATTATTATCAATAATAAATGAAATTTTTATAAACAAAATGAATAAGAACTACAAATAATGGATAAAGGCTCAAAATTCATTAATAAAATAGCAGTCCGCAAATGGCGTGACTCCATGGATGATTACAAAGTTTTGGAAAATGGTAAATACATGGAAAAGGTATATTGAAATACAACAACCACTATTCTCTCTAACAACTTTGAAGTCTTGAGAAAAGGCTTCTGTTGAAGTGTGATGAGAATCCGAGAAGATTGTTGCTTCAATGATCAAGTCTTGTCTGACGTAGTTACTTGCAAGAAAATCCCTAACTTTTGCATAGGCTGCCCTTGTGGGTTTTCAACCCACCGGGAAAATTTATTCTGTTTATGTCTCTAACTTTTGCCTAGACCTCCCTTTCGGGTTTTCAGACTACCGAGACACTATATTTTTCCTAAGCCTCCCTTCCGAGTTTTCAACTTAGTGGGCTGTTCTTTTATTCATTTAGGTGAAGTATTTCTTGACTGCATCAACATTAATGGAACATGGGAACTCCTTACTATACATAGTTTTACGAATCAATGCACCTCCAAAGAAGGATTTCTTGAAAACATATAGGCCTTCATAATTGGGAGTCTACTTTCCCCTAGAATCAGTCTTAAAAGACATGATCTCTCTGAGCACGAGGTCGCCTTCTCTGAATTGACGCGACTTGGCCTTCTTATCAAAAGCTTTCTTCATTATTTTTTGATATAACTGACCATGACATAAGGCCTTCATTCTCTTTTCCTCTATTAAATTCAACTGGTCAAACCTGTTCTGGACTCATTCAGCCTCTGACAACTGGGTTTCCATTATTACACGCAAAGAGGCAATCTCAACCTCAACAAGGAGCACTGCTTTCGTACCATATACAAGAGAGTACGGGGTTGCCCCTGTTTAAGTGCAGCCGGATGTACGATACCCATGCAAAGAAAAATGGATCATCGCATGCCAATCCTTATGGGTAACAACCATCTTCTGAATGATCTTCTTAATGTTTTTTATTAGCAGCTTCAACAACCCCATTCATCTTAGGACAGTAAGGAGATGAGTTGTGATGGACAATCTTGAATTCTTCAAAAAGTTCTGTCATCATCTTATTTTTTAAATTTTAGTCGTTATCAGTGTTAATCCTACTTAGAAGACCATACCGACATATACGATTGTTCTTGATAAAGCGTACTACCACCTTCTAGGTGACATTAGCATAAAAAGCTGCTTCCACTCACTTGGTGAAGTATTCAATTACCACTAAGATGAAATGATGTCCATTTGATGCCTTGGATTCAATCATTCCAATCTTATCAATGCACCACATATAAAAAGGCCATGGGGAAGAAATAACATTGAGAAGCGTTGGAGGCACATGAATCTTATCAGCAAAAATCTGACATTTATGGCACTTCTTCACAAATTTGTAACAATCAAATTCCATTATCAGCCAATAGTAACCAGTCCTAAGCATCTTCTTTGCCATTGAATGTCCATTGGCATGGGTACTGTGATACGGTGGTAGAACCGACTGTTAATACTACTTTGCATTTTTTGTTTGCTAAATGTCGCGGTAAGCAAGAGTCGCCACTGACTTTTATTTTATCCAATCATGGAAAAGGAAAAAGAACATAAAAAACCTTTTTTCGAGATTTCTAAGTACGGGGGGTAGATTATAGAAAGGGAAGGTGTTAGCACCCTTTATATCCATGGTTTTCCATGGGCTCTTAGGTACTTTCTCATCTTTAAAATTTCTTGTGTGTACTTGTTTAAAAATAATAATATTTACTTCGTGATAACCCTTGTATCAGTCCTCAAGAGTGTGACAAAGTTTGTTTTGCAAAGTTGTTTTGAAAGGTGTTTATTTGAAAAGTTTTGTTAAGCAAGAACTTAAGATTATACCTACTCGAAAAAAGGTTATTTGTTCTCATTTCCTTTAGACAACACTATCCTACTATTAAGGAGTAGGTAGCCCCGTCGTTGGAGTTTGTAACGGATGTTCGAAAGGGACAAGTACAGTCACCAGAGAAATGGGTAGGAAACCTTAGTAGTAACCCTAGAGTCTTAAGATCTTTCTGAGGCAACATTTCCGAGGCAACATTTCTGAGGCAACATTCGAATGGGACATTTGATCTTTTAGACAGGAGGGCAACCACTAAAATCTCCTATGCTTAACTGACTATTTTACCGAAGGCAACCGAAGTGAGGCAACCCTAGGAGTGAAATATGTGCACGTGATTTTTTCAGTTAATTAGTCTTTGCACATTAAGTGAGCTACCGTTTTAATTTTCAAACATCTTTCCATACAATCCTATTAACCATGCATCTAACAGTTAAAGTTTGTGGATATTAAAAGTGCGAGAAAATAAACATAGTTATTACAAGGCTTCGGAGATTGGGATTAATTACATAACCAATATCGGGGGACAAATTGATAAATGAAAAAACCTATTTTAACTATTACAAACCATTGGCAGTTACAAAAATATGAAAATAATTAATTAAACGCGCGGCGAATTAAATACGAGGACGCTTAAAAAAAACCTAAAACCCTAATTGAGAGAAAAATATTTTTGTACATTTTTATTTGAGAAAAGAATTTAATTTCACATTAATTAAAACCCTAATTTAAAATTTCTTTTATTTATGAAAAACGAAATTAAATTAACCTATATTTCTAATTAAATTAAAATAAATATTTTATTAAAAAATGCTTTTTTGTGATTTTGTGGTTTGTTAATTTTATGATTAATAAAAAAAGGTAATTAATTTTTGTGGAAAAATAATTAAACAAAATAATTAAATAAAGAAAATCAATAAAGTAAAGAAAATGGGCCTGTGTTGAGTAGCAAATATGGGGGGTGTATTGTTGAAATTGTTGGTCCCAAGGTTGATGGCCCAGTCCTGTGCCTGATCTAGTGGTGGCAGCGTCTGGTGGTCCACCATGCTCTGCCTCCATGAGCGTGTTAAACTGATGTTGTACTGATCTAATGGCTTGATGTGAAAGGTGTATGGTAGATGCTTGAACGGAGGATGTACCTTATCCTGTATAAGAAAATAAAACAAAGGAAATTGTTGGGGCCTGGGTTCGAACCCAGGTCCTTATGCTTCCCACAAACGCGTTCTTCCACTGGACCAACCAGCTTAGTTGTTAATATAATGAAAATAAAACATAATATATTAAAACAAAGTGAGTTGGAAAGAAAGAAAACACGCGCGAAATTCAAATGGCCCAATGGAATCACGCCACATATCTTCTTCTTCCTAAAACCGTCGTATTAGGTATATACCTTTTAACTACAATTGAGCGTTTGTAGCTATAGCCCTGTCACCTTCAAAAACTCATAAAATGCATGATAAATGAAATTGGAGACCATAATTCAATTGGTCTTGATGTCACGATCAACATGATACCTTGTTCATGGTCTGATTTTTCCTGTAAACAAAAACCGTAAAACGCACATGGAAACCCTAGCAATGGAAAATACAAATATAGGCATCAAAAATACAATTGAACCATACAGTCATGTTGCAAACATATCAAACATCACAAATATATTAATTAGATGTGCTAATGATACAGGGATTATAGTAATCGATTTTGAAAAAAAATGAAAACCGTGTGAGTTACAGCTTGCATTTCTTGATGCTTCAGACCATGCAAATGATCCAGTTAGCTTCATTGCACTCCCAGGAAGAGATTGTTGGCCTTAAATTGCTTTGAGAGGTCCTGTGGAGTGAAATTCGATCCCTACTTTTTGAAAAAAAAATTGAGTTTTGTTTTCTATTCCCATGACTGCAAAATTCTTGTTTCATGCTTTATTCTTGTTCATTATATATCCCTCAATGAATTAGGGTCGCAAAAACAGATTGGATCTTGAAGTTTTGATGAGATTTGATTTGATTCTTTATCCATATGCAAACTTTCTAAATTGAGCCAAATTATCCCATTTTTGTACCAATCTTGCTTGATTCGATTTTTTCTTGATATTTCAGCATATTTTGATTTAGATTCTGTCCAAAATCATACCAAAACATATCTTTGATATTATTTACCAATTATTTGATTTTATTCAATTTTTAATAAGTAAAAAATCAAAATAAAATAAATAATGAAACAAATAACATGTGAGTGAACATTTGGGTCGTGGGAATCATGAAATGCTAAGCCCATTTGGAAAAAAATCACTCTTGAGCATATTTGACTTTTGGCAATTTTGCAAAAAAGATCAACTTTGACAAGGCATATTTCCTCCAATTTTAACCCTAGAGAGGTGTTCTTGGACTATTAAGAAAGCTTTGGATGTTCCCTAAGCAACGCTTTTGGTCTCATATCAATTGGGACTTCCATGTTCATGTAAGAAGCTTTGACCCAAAAAGTGTTTTTGTGGACTTTTCAAAAGGATCTATAATGTAGAAATTCATATCTTTTTATGAGTTCATATTTTGAACTTGTAGGCTGAAGATGAGTTATAGGGAATTCCATCCTCTTCAAAATGAGCCTTGGATGGAAAATTTATGATAAAGTATATGGAAGTTATGCTTGGTCAAAGTTTGGTTGACTTTTCCTAAGAAACCCTAATTTGGGTTTTGATGAATTTAGGGAATTCCTTGAAGAATCATGATAAACCCTTGATAAAAGGATGTATATCACTTCAAAATGTTAATGTTTACCAAAAATCTTGAAGTTTGATTGTATGTAGGCCACAATTGACTTTTGACATAATACAGTCGATTCTCTAGCATATGAGCAGTTGACTGAGTAAACTTCTTGTGCAGTGCTTGAAATTTGACATGGAGGGTCTTGAGAACATATTAGGACCATGGAGAGCACATAAGGTTTTTGGAGTCCACCTATCTTGATGAAAATGGAAACCCTAATTTGAGACACAATACCTTAAGAGAGAGTTTGTCTGGTCAACTCTTGGGCAAACTTGAGCAAATTGAGGATCTCTAGGAGTATGTATTGAGTACAATGAGAGGGCAAATTTTTGGGTACAAAAGCTGCCCCTGTTCAATCTTCTTAAACCTGAGGATGTAGATTGGCTCATCTGCCTTTCGTGATCTGAAGGTGGAAGATGATTGAACACTAGAGTGCCCAGAAATTTTCACTCGCATGAAGTGATACTTGATTTGTGATAGCGGGAATGGGCTTATAGATGCCATTTGGAAGTTGCTAGAGAATTGTTGGAGATGGGTTTAAATATACAATCCAAGATGTGACGGAGTACCGTCGGAGATGGGCTTAAAGATGCCATCTAGAGGATGTTGATTTCCTGAGATATTCCTTTGATGAGAGTCCCTGCTCTGTCGTTAAGGATGAATCTGCTGAGGAATGTTGGTATCTGTCTTGGGAAGAATAGAATTTTAGGAGCTTCAGTTGTTTGTTACTCTACTGGGGAATTAACTCTGGAGGTGAACTGCATATCTGGTCAGTGTACAGGCTGCATCGCGACTTACTGGGGAAAGGTGAAATTGACTGAAACTGGTCAGGTCTAGGTTTTACCATGTTGTAAACTGTCAACTGGAGGTAAAAGAAAGGTAACCTAGATGGTAAGGTTATGAGAAGGAACCTGGATAGTAGGGTTACTTCGAAGTGAAAGCCTGGATAGTAGGGTTGTGAGAAGGAACCTAGATATTAGGGTTACTTCAAAATGAAAGACTGGTTAGTAGGGCTATGAAAAGGAACCTGGATAGTAGGGTTACTTCGAAATGAAAGCCTGGATAGCAGGGCTGTGAGAAGGAACCTGGGTCGTAGGGTTTCTTCGATATGAAAGCCTGGATATTAGGGCTTTGAGAAGGAAACTGGATAGTAGGGTTTCTTCGAAATGAAAGCCTGGATAGTAGGGTTGTGAGAAGGAACCTAGGTCGTAGGGTTTCTTCTATATGAAAGCCTGGATAGTAGGGATGTGTGGAGGAACCTGGGTCGTAGGGTTTCTTCGAAATTAAATCCTGCATAGTAGGGCTGTAAGAAGGAACCTGGGTGGTAGGGTTTCTTCAAAATGAAAGCCTAGATAGTAGGGACGTGAGAAGGAACTTGGATAGTAGGGTTGCTTCGATATGAAAGCTTGGATAGTATGGCTGTGAGAAGGAACCTGGGTCGTAGGGTTTCTTCGAAATGAAAGCCTGGATAGTAGGGCTGTGAGAAGGAACCTGGATAGTAGGGTTACTTCGATATGAAAGCCTGGATAGTATGGCTGTGAGAAGGAACCTAGTTTGTAGGGTTTCTTCGAAATGAAAACCTGGATAGTAGGGCTGTGAGAAGGAACCTGGGTCGTGGGGTTACTTCGATATGAAAGCCTGGATAGTAGGGCTGTAAGAAGGAACCTGGGTCGTTGGGTTACTTCGATATGAAAGCTTGGATATTAGGGTTGTGATAAGGAACCTGGATAGTAGGGTTACTTCGATATGAAAACTTGGATAGTAGGGCTGTGAGAAGGAACTTGGGTCGTAGGGTTTCTTCGAACTGAAAGCCTGGATAGTACGGTTACTTCGAAGTGAAAGCCTGGATATTAGGGCTATGAGAAGGAACCTGGATATTAGGGCTGTGAGAAGGAACCTGGATAGTAGGGTTACTTCAAAATGAAAGCCTGGATAGCAGGGCTGTGAGAAGGAACCTGGGTCGTAGGGTTTCTTTGATATGAAATCCTGGATATTAGGGTTGTGAGAAGGAACCTAGATAGTAGGGTTACTTCGAAATGAAAGCCTAGATAGTAGGGCTATGAAAAGGAACCTGGATAGTAGGGCTGTGAGAAGGAACCTGGGTCGTAGGGTTACTTCAAAATGATAGCCTTAATAGTAGGGCTTGTGGGAAGGAACTTGGATAGTAGGGCTACTCTGAAATGAAAACCTGGATAGCAGGGCTATGAGAAGGAACCTAGATAGTAGGGTTACTCCGAAATGTAAGCCTGGATAGTAGGGCTTGTGGGAAGGAACCTAGATAGTAGGGTTACTTCAAAGCGATGGTGTAGATTAGTTTATTCGTTTGGTTTCGGGAACTGAGTTTCTGTTAGTCGTCTGCAGATGTGACTTGCATAACTGCTGAATTTGATAAAGCTAATCCTCTTTTCTTGGAAAGATATCAGGGTTAGTTATATGCGATGCATGAAATGCAGGGTGAGATGGTGTTCTCAAAATAAATAAGATTATGCTGTATATGATATGTATGTGTATGTCATGATGTATGTTTATGAAATGCTATCGGGGTATGCTCGCATCTGGGAAAATAAATCCCTGATAGTTGCTGAAGATTTATAAATATTCCGTCAGGAGGAGATGCTGCTTGAGAATAAACTCCGCGGTGAATGAACTTAGAAAATGAATTTTTGTAGTTGAAGTGGTGAACTCTGTCGGGGATTGAGCCTCTGTATCTGGAGAAATAAACCCTGCTTGGGGGATGAAATTTACTGACTCGCCTGCGATTATGAACCTCAATTGGGGTGGTTACGTCCTGTTTCGAGAAAGTTGACATCAATGCCTTTGGATACTTTTACTCTGTGGGGAGTGTATGTACCAATAATTATGTTCCCAATCTAGCTCTATCCCGATACCTGCTGGGCAAAGTAACTGTAGGGTTTGACACTTCTTGTTTTTGCCTCAGTTTCTGGAATTACGAGTAATTGTCTTTTGTTTCTTATGTAAATATTTATGAGCAGTAATCATTTTCAAATGCATATATCAAAAATAAATCATTTGACGTTCTTGCAAAACAAAACAGAAAACAAAAACAGACTCGAAAAAATAATTTTGTATTGATTTTTGAAATTGGCCTGTAATAGGCGTTTTTGTATAAAGGGGCTGACGCTCTAGTAATAGAATGCCGCCGAAAAATAGAAATTATACAATTTGTGTAAAAGCAAGAAAAATAGCTATGTGAAACAACCCCATTGGGTTCCAACTCTACTATTACCTTTATATCTTCAAGCGTCTCATCACTTTGCTTCTTGGCCGAAGGTTGATCAGATTGGTTGGCGTCGTCCGAGCTTGATAGTCGATGCCGAAGTCTGGTCGTAAGATGATCCAATGAGACATAGTGGTACGCTTTATATCCCTAACTTTTTCCTGGACTGCCCTTTCGGGTTTTCAGTCCACCGAGATACCCTTTTTTGCCCAAGTCGCCCTTTCGGGTTTTCGATTTGCTGGGTGTACGGGTTTTTTCATTTTCATCCCTAACTTTTGCCCGAACCCTTTTGGTTCACCAGGAAGCCCTTATTTTTGTCTAGGCCAGTCAACCTAGGGGCTCTTTGATTAGGCGTGGTATCTTTTCACTATGTCTGCATTGACAGGGTGAGGAACGTCGTCACTATCCATGGTGGTTAGAATCATAGTTCCACCTGAGAAAATGTTCTTAACCATAAATGGTCCCTCGTATATGGGGATCCATTTTCCCCTGGGATCACCTTGCGGCAGTATGATGCGCTTGATCACTAGATCCCAAACTTAATATTCTTGACGTCTGACTTTCTTGTTAAAAGCCTTGATCATTCGCTTTTGATACGTCTGACCATGACAGATAACAGTAAGTCTATTTTCATCGATTAGATTTAACTGATCAAGTCGGGTTTGGATCCAATCGTCCTCGTTCAACCCTGCATCCTTCATAATCCTGAGAGAAGTTATCTGGACTTTGATGGGTAGGACTGCTTCCTTTCCATATATCATAGAGTAGGGTGTTTCCCCCGTCGATGTCCGTGCTGAGGTACGGTACCCATGAAGAGCAAATGGTAACATCTTATGACAGTCTTTATATGTCACTGTCATCTTCTGTACAATCTTCTTGATGTTCTTTTTAGCTGCTTCGACAGCGCCATTCATCTTTGGCCTGTAGGGAGAAGAATTATGATTTTGTATCTTGAATTGTTTACAGAGCTCGGTGATCATTGTGTTGTTGAGATTCATACCATTGTCAGTAATAATTCTCTCTGGCACACCATATCGACATATCAGATTGTGTTGGATAAACCGTGCCACGATGTTCTTGGTTACTATAGAAAAAGAGGCTACCTCAATCCTCTTCGTGAAGTAATCAATGGCTACTAGGATGAAGCGATGTCCATTAAAATCGGTGGGCCTGGTTTCTCCGATCATGTCGATGCCCCACATTGCAAAGGGCCACAGAGCTATCAAGATGCTTAAGGGGACCAGAGGCACATGCACCTTATTAGCGTAGATTTGGCATTTATGACAAGTTCGAGAGTGATGATAACAATCGGCTTCCATAGTGGACCAATAGTATTCTGCCCGTAGGATCTTCTTAGCCATGGTATGTCCACTAGAATGGGTTCTGAAGGTGCCTTCATGTAGATCTGTGATGATCCTCTCTACTTTGCTCTTGTCTACACACCATAATAGTGTGGATTCATGGTTGCGTTTATAGAGGATTCCACTACTGAGGAAGAACTTTACAGCGAACCTTCTTATAAACTTCTTATCATTGACAAATGTGCCTTCAAGATACTCTTGAGTCTCGAGATACCTTTTGACTTCGTGAAACCAGGGTTTGTCTGCCACTTCTTCGGTATCAATTTCACAGAAGTGTGCTGGTTCATCCAACCTCTCAATGGTAATTTGGGGAGCTTCATTGTCCCGCCTAACCTTGAACATAGAAGACATGGTAGCTAGCGCGTCCGCTAACTGGTTCTCCTCTCGTGGGAAATGTTCAAAGGTTACCTCCTCAAAGTGCGGGAGCAATGTCAATACGTACTCTTTGTACGAGATGAGATTCAGGTGTTTCATATCCCACTCGCCTTTGATCTGACTTATCACCAAAGCGGAATCCCTGAATACATTCAAGAACTTGAACCTTAGGTCAATAGTAGCTCCAAGGACCATGATGCACGCTTCATACTCCGCTATGTTGTTCGTGCAATTGAAACATAATCGGGCAGCGAATGGAGTATGACATCCCTCGAGAGATATGATTACAGCACCAATGCTGTTACCTAGTCCATTTGAGGCTCCATCAAAATACATTGACCAACGGAATCCCTTTTCAGGTCCTTCATCCGGTCCAGGTTCTTTGTAGTCAGTCACCAACATAATATTCTCATCTGAGAACTCAAAATTCATGGCCTAGTAGTCATCCATGGCCTGATGAGCCAAATGATAAGCCAATACACTCCCCTTTATTTCTTTTTGGGTTGTATATTGTATGTCGTACTCATTTAAGATCATTTTCCACCTTGCTACCCTTCTGGAGAGTGCGGGGTTCTCGAAAATGTACTTTATCGGATCCATCTTTGATATCAACAAGGTAGTGTGAGTCAGCATATACTGTCTCAGCCGGCGAGCAGCCCATGCCAAAGTTCAGCAATTTTTCTCGAGCAATGAGTATCGTGTCTCACAGTCGATAAACTTTCTGCTAAGGTAGTATATTGCGTGCTCTTTTCGACTAGACTCGTCATGCTGCTCCAGCACACACCCCATTGAATTGGTGTTTATTGAAGGTATTCCTTGATTCTTTCAAAAGCGGTCTGGCATTCATCATTCCACTTTGCCACTTGATATTTCTTCAGAAGCTTGAAGATTGGCTCACAAGTAGCAGTCAGATGTGAAATGAACCCGGTGATATAATTCAGGCGTCCCAAGAAACCCCTAACTTCCTTCTCTGTATGGGGAGCTGGCATTTCTTATATAGCTTTTACCTTTGCAGGATCTACTTGGATGCCTTTGTCGCTGACAATGAAACCCATAAGCTTACCAGACCTTACCCCGATGGTTCACTTGTTCGGATTCAACCTCAGCTTATATATCTTCAACCTGTCGAACAACTTTTGGAGATGATCAAGATGCTCTTCCTCAGTCTGAGAACTGGTTATCATATCATCAACATAAACTTTGATCTCATGGTGAATCATTTCATGGAACAAAGAGACCATGGCGCGCTAATAAGTTGCCCCAACATTCTTCAACCCAAAAGGAATCACCTTGTAGCAGAAGGTGCCCCACTGTGTAACGAAGGTTGTCTTCTCCGTGTCTTCAGGGGCCATCTTGATCTGGTTGTAGCCAGAGAAACCATCCATGAAGGAGAAGATTTTATGTTGCGCGGTGTTGTCGACCAGAATGTCGATGTGAGGAAGTGGGAAGTCATCCTTGGGGCTTTCCCTGTTCAGATCTCTAATCCACACACATCCATACCTTACTATCTTTCTTAGGTATCAGAATGACGTTGGCAACCCACTATGGATACAAAGTGAAAACTAAGAATTCCGTGTTGAATTGTTTCATAACCTCTGCCTTGATCTTCTCTGACATTTCGGGACGCATACGGCGGACCTTCTGTTTAATCGGAGGACAATCTTCTTTAGTCGGTAAGCGATGTACCAAAATATCAGTGTCAAAACCAGGCATGTCTTCATAGGACCAAGCAAAGATCTCAACATAGTCGTGCAACATTTGTATCAACCTCTGTTTGACGCTAAGCTCCAAATTTGCACCTATTTTAACCTCTTTTTTGTCTTCCTCAATACCCAAGTTCACTATCTCAATCGGCTCTTCATGAGGCTGTATGGCCCTTTCTTCTTGCTGTAATAGTCAAGCAAGTTCTCCAGGCACCTCACAATCATCCTCACCTTCGTCTTCGGCTTGGTTGATCAGATTTTTGAAGTCATAACTAGAAATAGAAGAGTTGTTATCAATGGGATCCAGAGTGGATATGGATCTGCATTATGATACTTGAGTGTGTGTAAGAGAATAGCTGTTTTGATAAAGTGAAAGTAGAAAAGAACAACAGAGAGTGCAAAATTTGTATGCAAGAAACGTCCAATGCTTTATTAATGATATATGAAATGACAAAAAATAACCCTCACATGAAAAACCAATGTGCCTCGGGCAAGGTACAAGGTCGTAAAGTTTTAAATTGTTTATTACAACTCTCAAAACAAGTAAGAAAATTAATGCGGAATAAAAGAAACTGGTATAAAATCCCTAGCCGTCCAGTTACTCGGTCCACCGTCGGTAGTTGGGTAGATCTAGCTGTCAATGTTTGAGTCTTCCTCGCTGTCTTCAATGGCATTAATTCCCTGATTACTGATGTGTATAGGAGGTCCTCCAGCCCAAGTGTGTCAAATAGCCCTTTGAGCCCCTGTAGTAAAGCCCAAACGAAATTTGTCAATTTTGTGAGTGAAATCAGGGAGCTGACCCCAATTGGAACACCCACCTTCCTCAACCACGGCCATGGTGTCCTTGAGGGAAGCCATCTTCAGAGGAAGTTTGTTGTTCGTAGTAGTTTCAGTCGATGCCAAGTGAAGGGGTGAAAAACACAAGAAGCGGGGGTTGAATTGTAAAACTGGAATCTTAAAGCAATTGACAAGATATTTTTATCCTGGTTCGTTTGATCTCAAACTACTCCAGTCCACCCATCAAGGTGATTTCGCCTCTCTTCAACGAGGTCTTAATTCACTATATTCAACTGAATACAAATCTGCTTTAACAACTGCTAAAGCCTTCTTGATTCAAACCACAATCCGGTTTGTCAAGGCAACACTTTCTTACAAAGGTATAAAACAAATGTGTGTGAATGTTTTCTACAAAACTTTATCACAACTGTGATGTATACACAAATTAAGCTTAGAAACTTAGATTGCTAAACACTAATGGAGTATCAGAGTTTGTTGGTTTAGCAAAACTGGTAGATGAAGATTATTGTTCAGCTTTGTGCGTGTAGAGAGTTTGGAAGCATTAGCCATTATAATCTTCGAAGCCTTGTTTATATAGCACTTGAGAAGATGAACGTTGAATGCAATATTCTTGATTCAATGCTAATAACAAGCTTTCCTTTTTGAGCAGATCTTGTCTAGAATGATGCCGTTAGAATTAATTAGCGTTCAATGCACAATACCGTTGCTTCTTCAATGCACGTTCTGGCTTGGCTCATTCTGATTCTGCTTCGCTGCTGATGAACTATTGATTCTGTATCAGAGTGTTTACGCGCAGTTCTGTTCATCAAGCTTCAGCAAGTACGTGAGTTGATCTTCTGATCTTCACGTTCTGATTCAGCAACTTCTGATGCTGGTGTATCAAATCAAATTCTGATGCTGAAGAAGTGATCTTGCTTATTTTAATCAGCGTATCTGCAAGTCAGAGCATAGTAATTTTAGGCAGCATATAGTTCAAACATGAAACATATAAATACTATATCTTTTCACTTTGTTATCATCAAAACTTAAATATAGGGTACTAGATTCAAACATTGTTCTAACAATCTCCCCCTTTTTGATGATGACAAAAACTAGATATTTTAAATGAAAAAATAACGTGAAAAGGTATCTGGGAAATGTTTCAGAGTTAAGAAGTAAAGAGAAATCAGAGTTTAAGAGATACTCCCCCTGAGTTTGTTACTTCCCTTTGATATGCGTGTTCTTCAGGATCAGATCTTTTTCTATCTTTGAGCATCAGATTATAGGTCTTTGACTTATCAGAGAGCAGAGCTTCAGAGCTTTTCCTGTCAGAGCTTTGCTTCGGATCAGAGTGTTAGGTCGATCAGAACTTCATATTTGATCAGAGCAACATGAGCTTCTACATTTGATCAGAGCTTCTAGCTTCTGGTCTTCATTGTGCCTGTAGACTTAAAAACAAAACAGAAAAACATTTCAAGTAATAGAGTTAGAATGTTTGAGAGTTTCTGTCTAGTTAGCCGTTATTGATTTTAAATATCATTCTTGTTCTCCCCCTTTTTGTCAGCAATCAAAAAGTGTTGGTGATGTGCTAAAACAATTTAGATCAGAAAAACAAATTATATTAAAGTAGTTCATGATCAGAGCAAAATAGCATTACAAAACATAGTCAAAACAATACATCAGAAAATGAAGAAAACATAGAGAATGTCATGCATGAAAAAATTTTAAGGTTGTGGGGGCATGCGTGAGAACAGGATTTCCAGCATTGCTTGAATCTTTTCAGAAGTTTCATTCTGCTTCTGAACCATGGTGACAACAGTGTCAATTTTGCTGTCCTGTACATTCATTCTTGCTTCCATCTTCTGATCATTCTCTTCCATCCGCTGCTGGAGACGCAAGTCATTCAGCCTTAGTTCTTCCAGAGCCTACCTGTCCAAGGCAGCTTGAGAACTTTCAGAAGGAGGAAGCTTCTCAGAACTTTCAGCTACATCTTCTGCTGGATTTTCTTCCTGAAGGGTCTTGTCTTCTGATGGTTGCACCTGATATTGTTCAGAGGTTCCTTTCTTCTGATTTCCTGCAGAAATGCTGGAGGATGCCATTGTTCTCACACAACAAAGCTTTGAGAATGATTTGAAAAAAAAGAGGTTTGAAGGAGATAAACTCAGAAATATGCAGAGAATAATTGAATGATTATGAGAAAGCGTAAAGAATAAAAGTGAAGGATTAATGTGTTTAAATAGAGTTTTCAAAAATTATTTTGAAAAATTAAACGTTTTTAAGAGAGAGAAAAAAATAATGATTGCCATTAACAAGCGTGATTACTCTGCATTAAATGCTTGCTGATTTTGGGGGATTTGAGAAAGATACTTAAAAACGGTTACCAGACATGTGTCTCAATGCAACCAATCAGCGCTTTGCCTTCTCAGAAGCGTGCACGCGTTCTGCTTCAGGGATTTGCTGATGATTGGATGACACTTGTTTGATGTAGTGATCAGCACGTCTGTCTTTGAGATTAGACTCTCAGATCTTTAGACTTGCATCTGATACAATCTGCATGTTCTATCTTTCTGAAAGAAGATTGATCAGAAGTTCACAGTAATATAATTACATTCTGAAGATAAATACATGGAATTAAAACATTTTCATTCTGGGCATACTTTCATGCTGAGATGTTTCAGAATGAAATTAAACCTATCTTCTGAAAGGGGTTTAGTAAAGATATCAGCCCATTGATGGTCTGTATCTATAAATTTCAAGTTTAAAATACCTTTCTGAATATAGTCCCTAATGAAATGATGTTTTATTTCTATATGCTTAGCTCTAGAATGTAAAATAGGATTCTTACTTAAGCAAATAGCAGAAGTATTATCACAAAGAATAGGAATGTTACTCTCAAAAATCTGGAAGTCTTCAAGCTGACATTTCATCCAGAGCATTTGTGTGCTACATCCAGCTGCTGCTATGTACTCAGCTTCTGCTGTTGACAGAGCAATGGTTGATTGCCTTTTGCTGGACCACGAGATCAGATTTTCTCCCAGAAACTGGCAGCTTCCAGAAGTACTTTTGCGTTCCACTCTGTCTCCAGCAAAATCAGCATCACAGTAGCCTACTAAGCTGTAATCACTAGATTTTCTATAAAACAAACCCAGATTAGTAGTACCTTTCAGATACTTGAAAATTCGCTTAACAGCTGTTAAGTGAGATTCTCTAGGATCTGATTGGAATCTAGCACAAATACATACGCTGAATAAGATATCAGGTCTTGAAGCTGTCAGATAAAGGAGAGAACCAATCATACCTCTGTAGACCTTCTGTTCTACACTTTTGCTTACCTCTTCTCTTTCCAGAATGCACGTGGGATGCATTGGAATCTTTGATGGCTTACATTCTGAGAGGTCAAATTTCTTCAGAAGATCTCTGATATATTTGCTCTGATGAATGTAAGTTCCCTCTGGAGTTTGATTAATCTGAATTCCTAGAAAGAATTTCAGTTCCCCCATGAGGCTCATCTCAAATTCTGCCTGCATACACTTAGCAAATTTTCTTCCAAGAGAAGGATTAGTAGAACCAAAAATAATATCATCAACATAAATTTGACAGACTAAAATGTCACTCTTAACTGTTTTACAGAATAGAGTAGTGTCCACTTTCCCTCTGGTGAATTCATTTTCAAGCAGAAAGTTACTTAGCCTTTCATACCAAGCTCTGGGAGCTTGTTTCAGACCATACAGTGACTTTTTCAGTTTGAAAACATGTTCTGGATGTTTTGTATTTTCAAAACCTGGGGGTTGGTGAACATAAACTTCTTCTTCTATATAACCATTTAAGAATGCACTTTTGACATCCATCTGATACAGAGTGATGCCTCTATTAACAGCAAATGAGATTAAAAGTCTGATAGATTCTAACCTGGCGACTGGGGCAAAGGTTTCTGTATAGTCTATCCCCTCTTGCTGACTATAACCTTGTGCAACCAGTCGTGCCTTGTTTCTGACGACTTCACCTTGTTCATTAAGCTTGTTTCTGAACACCCATCTTATTCCAATGACGTTGAATCCTTTAGGTCTGGGAACGAGATCCCATACGTCGTTTCTGGTGAATTGATTCAGCTCTTCTTGCATTGCCAGAATCCAGTCGTTGTCCAGAAGTGCTTCATCAATGGAAGAAGGTTCAATCAGAGACACAAGTCCCATAAGAGTTTCTTCAGAGTTTCTGAAGCTTGCTCTTGTTCTGATTGGATCTTCCTTTCTTCCTAGAATAGTTTCTTCTGGGTGATCCAAACTGCTTCTGGGTAATCTCTTCTGAGGTTGATCAGCAGCAGTTGTAGGATTTCTAGCATTGCTCCTTTCAGACGTTGAAGGAATGTCTGTGTTGAGAGCTTCTGATGACTTGTCTTCAGAACCTGCAAATTCAATTTCTATACCTGCAAGATTTTCATTCTGCTTTGACTTTTCAGAGTCAAGCTTGTCATCAAAACGAACACTGATTGATTCTTCCACAATCTGTGTTTCTGTATTGTATACTCTGTACCCTCTTGAGCGTTCAGAGTATCCTAACATAATACACTTTTGTGCCTTAGAATCAAACTTGTTCAAATAATTCTTTGTATTCAATATATAGCAAGTACATCCAAATGGATGAAAATACGAAATGTTGGGCTTTCTGTTCTTCCACAATTCATATGGAGTCTTTTCCAGAATAGGTCTTATTGAGATTCTATTCTGAATGTAGCACGCTGTGTTTATTGCCTCTGCCCAGAAAGTCTTAGCAACGTTTGTCTCATTGATCATGGTTCTGGCCATTTCTTGCAATGTTCTGTTCTTTCGTTCTACAACTCCATTTTGTTGGGGAGTTCTAGGACAAGAGAAATCATGCAGAATGCCTTTGTCATTAAAGAATGACTCAAAATCTTTATTTTCAAATTCTCCACCATGATCACTTCTGACTTTAACGATTCTAAGATCTTTTTCATTCTGAACTTGGTTACAGAAGGTAACAAACACATAGTGTGACTCGTCCTTGTGTCTTAAGAACTTTACCCATGTCCATCTGCTATAGTCATCTACGATTACTAACCCATACTTCTTGCCACTGACTGAAGCAGTTTTAACTGGTCCAAATAAGTCAATGTGCAGAAGTTCTAATGGCTTAGAGGTAGAAACAACATTTTTGGATTTAAAAGAAGGTTTTGCAAATTTGCCTTTCTGACATGCTTCACACAGAGCATCTGAATTGAACTTCAAATTTGGAAGTCCTCTGACCAGATTGAGTTTATTAATCTGAGATATTCTTCTCATACTAACATGCCCCAATCTTCTGTGCCAGATCCACTGCTCGTTGTTAACAGACAGAAGACATTTTACGTTCTGACTCTTTAGTTCAGAAAGTTTGATTTTGTAAATGTTGTTTTTCCTCTTTCCATAAAACAGGATAGTCCCATCTTTCTGACTAACAGCTTTACATGATTTTTGATTAAAGATTATATCATAACCGTTATCACTTAATTGACTTATGGATAACAGATTATGCATCAATCCGTCAACTAGCAGAACATTATTAATAGAGGGAAGATTTCCGTTACCTACAGTTCCAGAGCCAATAATCTTTCCCCTCTGATTGCCTCCAAAGCCAACGTGGCCTCCAGGCTTAAGTTCCAGGCTTTGGAACATATGCCTTCTTCCCGTCATGTGTCGTGAGCAGCCAGAGTCCAGGTACCATGACTGGTGTTTCTGACTTGCTGCTAAAGATATCTGCAACATGTATTATTTTGTCCTTAGGTACCCAGATCTTCTTGGGTCCTGACTTGTTAGTTTTACCAAAACTCTGGTTGAATTTTGGTTTCACAGAGTGCTTACTGCTAGTGTATTTGATGTCGTGTGTGTGACCATACACAAAGTGTGAATTTAGAGGAGTGTGTTTAATAACTAAATCCATGACATTCTTAGGTGTAGGAACCTTACCTTGGTATCCTATTCCTTTCCTGCCGTTTCCGCTAACTCCATAGATCATTGAAGCCATTCTGCTTCTATCTATGCTTTTAGCAAGGAACTTCTGGAAACTATGATCATACTCCTTGATGATCTCATCAGCGTTGCTGGGAGTTTCAGAAATTGGTACCTTCTGAGAGTTTTGTAAAGAGTTTTCTAATTTTAAAATTTTATCTCTCAGCTCAGAGTTTTCCAATTTGAGACTCTCAGACTTATTAGAGTCAGATTCAAGATTCCTTTTCAGGTCTCTGAATTTAGCTCTAATTTGCTGATAACGTTCCAGAATTTCATTGAGGCTTTCAGCAAGTTCAGCCTTTGTAAAATTAACAGCGAAGTTAGGGAATACCTCTTCTGTGTCTGATTCTGAGTCTGATTCAGAAGCTTCACTGTCATCTGGAATGTTAGCCATGAGCGCTATGTTCGCCCTTTCATCATCTGATTCTGAGTCAGCTTCAGACGAGTCAGAGTCATCCCATGTGGCCATGAGACTTTTCTTCTTCTCTCTTCCAAACTTCTTTTTGGGCTTTTCCCTCTGAAGCTTTGGGCAGTCACTCTTGTAGTGTCCTTGCTCATTGCACTCGTAGCAGATGATATCTTTTGTGTTTGGCTTCTTGCTACCAGAGGAGCCTTCAGATCTTCTGTATCCAGAGGAAGAATCTGTCCTTCTGTATCTGGAAGAAGACTCGTTCTGATCAGATCTTCTGGGATTCCTGAACTTCCTTTTGTCTTTGCTTCCACAGTTGATTTACTCTTCTGGAGAGAAGGGAAAGTTCGTCTTCTTCTGATGAGGATCCATCAGATGTTTCTTCAACTGCCTGCAAAACTTTAGATTCAGATTTTCTGTTAGATTTTAAAGCTATAGGCTTACCTTGCTTCTGAGGCTCATCAGCTTCTAGCTCTATCTCATGACTTCTGAGGGAGCTTATAAGTTCCTCCAGAGTGATTTTGTTGAGATCCTTCGCTAGCTTCAGAGCAGTAACCATAGACCTCCACTGCTTGGGTAAACTTCTGATTATCTTCTTGACATGGTCAGCGGTAGAGTATCCTTTGTCCAGAACTTTGAGACCAGCTACCAGAATCTGGAATCTAGAGAACATAGTTTTAATGGATTCAGATTCTTCCATTTTGAACGCCTCATACTTCTGAATGAGCGCCAGAGCTTTTGTTTCCTTGACTTGAACGTTGCCCTCATGCGTCATTCTGAGAGAATCAAAGATGTTCTTAGCTGTGTCTCTGTTGGAGATCTTCTCATACTCAGTATAAGAGATGGCACTGAGGAGGATGGTTCTGGCCTTATGGTGATTCTTGAAATCACGCTTTTGTTGATTAGTCATTGATTTTCTTTCAATCTTCTGACCAGTTGCATTCACAGGGTGCGTGTATCCATCTGTCACCATATCCCACAGATCAGCATCATGTGCTAGAAAGAAGCTTTCAATTCTGTCTTTCCAGTAGTCAAAGTTTTCTCCATCAAAAACTGGAGGTTTGCCGCTGAATCTGTCTCTATCCTCATTGTTGTCATTGCTGAAATGAGAGTTGTTTCCTGCCATTGTGTTTTTCTGACGCTGGATCTTGTACTGACACGGTTAAGTGTTTTAGCTCAGAACCAGGCGCTCTGATGCCAATTGAAGGGGTGAAAAACACAAGAAGGGGGGGTTGAATTGTAAAACTGGAATCTTAAAGCAATTGACAAGATATTTTTATCCTGGTTCGTTTGATCTCAAACTACTCCAGTCCACCCGTCAAGGTGATTTCGCCTCTCTTCAACGAGGTCTTAATTCACTATATTCAACTGAATACAAATCTGCTTTAACAACTGCTAAAGCCTTCTTGATTCAAACCACAATCCGGTTTGTCAAGGCAACACTTTCTTACAAAGGTATAAAACAAATGTGTGTGAATGTTTTCTACAAAACTTTATCACAACTGTGATGTATACACAAATTAAGCTTAGAAACTTAGATTGCTAAACACTAATGGAGTATCAGAGTTTGTTGGTTTAGCAAAACTGGTAGATGAAGATTATTGTTCAGCTTTGTGCGTGTAGAGAGTTTGGAAGCATTAGCCATTATAATCTTCGAAGCCTTGTTTATATAGCACTTGAGAAGATGAACGTTGAATGCAATATTCTTGATTCAATGCTAATAACAAGCTTTCCTTTTTGAGCAGATCTTGTCTAGAATGATGCCGTTAGAATTAATTAGCGTTCAATGCACAGTACCGTTGCTTCTTCAATGCACGTTCTGGCTTGGCTCATTCTGATTCTGCTTCGCTGCTGATGAACTATTGATTCTGTATCAGAGTGTTTACGCGCAGTTCTGTTCATCAAGCTTCAGCAAGTACGTGAGTTGATCTTCTGATCTTCACGTTCTGATTCAGCAACTTCTGATGCTGGTGTATCAAATCAAATTCTGATGCTGAAGAAGTGATCTTGCTTATTTTAATCAGCGTATCTGCAAGTCAGAGCATAGTAATTTTAGGCAGCATATAGTTCAAACATGAAACATATAAATACTATATCTTTTCACTTTGTTATCATCAAAACTTAAATATAGGGTACTAGATTCAAACATTGTTCTAACACCAAGATCTGAGGGACCTCTTCGAAGTTCTGACAAGGAGTTTCTATGAATTCCCCGTCCATCTCTACGTACCAGAAGGAATTGAGGTTGCTCACCATATACTCCTCTTCACCCCGCATTGTGACAATCTTCCCTTTTACCAGATACTTCAGCATTTGGTGGAGTGTGGAAGTAACAACCCCAACCTCGTGGATCCATGGACGACCCAGTAAACAAGAATACGATGGCCTGATATCCATCACATAGAAGGTGGACCCAAAAGTCTGAGAACCTACTTTGACATGGATGTCCACATCTCCGTGCAACATTCTCTTCGACCCATCAAAAGCCCTTACCATAACGTTACTAGGCTTTAATGTCAAACCCTCGCAATCCAGCCAATCCAACGCCTTCTTAGGCAAAAAATTCAGCGAAGACCCAGTATCTACCAGCACATGAGCCATATTGGTGCCCCTTCATTCAATCGAGACATGTAGAGCATCATTATGATTCCTTCCCTTCGGTGTCAAGTCTGCATCTGAAAAACCCAGCCCATTATCAGCAGTCAGGCTGGCCACACAATCTTTGAACTGATAAGCTGAAGTTTCCTGCGGCACATGCGCAGTCTTGAGGAATGTAATCAAATCCTTCGCATGGTCTTCGGAACACAACAGAAAAGACAACATGGATATCTTTGATGGGGTCTGCCCCAGCTGCTCGACCATATTATAGTCGCTCTTCTTAATTATTTTCAGTATTTCCTCTATCTCTTGCTTAGAGGCTTCCACAACAATTTTCCTAGGCGCCTCCGTCCGGGAAGGCTCACCTATAATTTCTTTTCCGTGGGTATCAGATGATTCGCCTACAGGGGTAATGACTGGAGTAAGAACAGGAGTAGTAGTTGATGTACTAGCAGGAATAGAAGATGGAATGACAATAGGCTTGTTAACAGTCTTAGGGGAAATCTCGGGAGAGAAGACCCTTCCACTTCGGGTAACTTTGCTGGTTCCGACAATGTTACCAATATCAGGATCATCCTCTTCATCTTTCCAATCTTGTTTGATGCCATGATAATACACATCGGTACCATAATGCCAGGGGACAGCTTTGTCTGAGACATACGGGACAAGACCAGGAACAGTGATTATCAGCGGAGCAATTCTTGGAGCCGATGTAATCCTAACAGGTCTTCTCGAGGAGACCTTGGAAGTATTGGCGGAAATGGTTATAATGGCAATGTCTTTATACGAAACAACATGAACCAAAGTTTTCTCGAAAAAAATTTATTTGTTGTCTATCAGGCGTTGAACACCTGACTTCAGCAAAGGGAAACCAGAAGGTAGAAATGAACACACGTGGCAACCTTCACCACAACCTAGAAATAAACCGGCCAACAGCAAATTCTTCTTGACAGTCATGAGAGGAGTAGAAACTTCATCCACCAAGGTTATAAACAAGTCGGTATCAACAGCATTAATTCCATGACCGTGCTTAGGCATGTGAGCAGTTATGACATTGGGCTTCTCTGGAGCATCAAACTCTATTTCCTTGGCTTCATTCATATCTTGTACCTTATTCCTTATAGCCCATCAGTCATTGGTATCATGGCCAGGACTCTCAAAATTATAGGCACACCGAGCATTTGGATTATATCATGGAGATGTAGTATTTGGATTCTTGGGAGCCTCTTTCAATGTTGCTAAGTTGGATCTCAGCATATGAGGTAGAACTTCAGCCAATGTCATGTTGATTCGGTTAAACTGCCGTTATGGTCTTTCCACTTTTTGTTGATTGTTGCATTGTGGAGCAACTGCAGGCCTAGGTATCATTACGACACTTACTGCTTGGCAATGTTCAACCCTGTTTTGGCCCCTCGGGCTATAGATGGCACTCGCTTCCTTCTTACCAGCAAAAGGTTTCTTTACTGAGCTCGAAGAAGTATCCTTCTGTATCTTGCCGCTCTTTCTCCAGTTAGGATTAGCTCGATGAAACCAGCTGACGAGCTGCCGATCAAATGATTAAAAAATGGACCAGATAGCGTCCCTAGAAACATATCAACCAACTCCCTATCAGACAACAGGGGTTGAACTCTTCCAGCAAAGTCTCTCTATTTCTGTGCATAGTCTTTAAAGCCTTCACTTGCACCCATGGACATACTCTATAGTTGAGTACGAGTAGGAGCAAGGTCGGTGTTGTATTGATACTGCTTGTAGAAAGCAACAACCAAATCTTCCCAATTTCGGACATTGGCTCCCTCCAGCTGGTAGAACAATTCAAGCTGAGTCCCTGACAGACTATCTTGAAAGAAATGAACCCACAGATTCCTATCAGCGGTGTGGGGCTGGATCTTTGTGACATAAGAATGAAGATGGAGTTTTGGGCAGGACACCCCATCATACATAGCAAAAACTAGAGATATGAACTTCCACGGAATGACCACTCCCGACACCAATCCCAATTCTTTGAAATCCATTATGGGTATCCTCTGAACTTCCATGGAACTCAAACGATCTTCCAATTGCTTGTATTTATCCTCAGCAGGAGGATATTGCTCATCATTGTAGTCGGTGTCATTGTTAGAAACTGCAGGACTGGGGTCCTTCTCCGCTGTCACTTCTTCTTGATTCTCCCATTCCTTAGATGAAGAGGTCAGATCGACTTGTCGCTTCAACCACTCTCCAAACCTTCTGCCCATATTCAGAATACCGGAATCCTTCTTCTTTTTCTTTTTATCTTTCAGGATGAGGGCTTTCAGATCCTCCTGCACTTTTTCCAGACTTATGAACATTTGTTGGAACTGGGCGGTTTGTGCCTGAAGGTCCTTGATGCTTTGTTCGGAAGATATTTCTGCTGAAATAAACAGCGAAGAAGATGAGAAACCTGTAATGGTACCTGTACATGCAATGTTATGAATGGGATGCGCATGCAATGATTTCAAAGACTTTGGGAAATTTAAATTTGCAAACCAAAATAAAACAAAGACTTTATTAGCTGAATTCAAAGTTCAAATGCCTTTTAGGTGTTACAATTAAAAACAAATATAAAACTAGAAAAGAAATCAAAATTCCCATGGATGCTTCCTTTTTATGCCGAGATAATCGTTGAGTCCTTTTTCCTCGTGCAGCTGCTTTGTGAGCTTTAAAACCTTCCTCTCCTGAGCATGGAACTGATCCCTGTAAGTATCCCGCTCCTTCATCAACTGAATCCAAGACCTCTATAATTCCCCAAGATCAGTAGGCATATAGGGATAGAGAACCGTGTAAGGAATACCCCCATTCAGTAGTGGGTTCCACAATCACTGGTAAAACGGGCACATAGGGCATCATAAGCTTCTGGGCGCGAGCTCATACCCATTGGAGGTAAGGTTCCATAGGAATGGAAGCCTTTGGCTCCAAAGCCTTGGCGCCAGATCTGTTTACCATGTCCCAAGCTCGTACGAACCTCCGGCGATACTCTTGAACATCATCCTCATAGTTGAATACAATGCCCTCGATAACTAACTCATGGGGACCATCTCTTCGATCGTAACCAAATTGTCGCAGAGCTAAACAAGGATTGTAGGTTATACCCCCTCTAATACCAAGTAATGGGACATCAGGGTACTCCCCGCAGCGGTCAATAATAGCAGTGTTTTCCATAGATCGGGAACACCAGAGAATATCCATGTGAGCGAGTGACATTATCCTTTGCGACCAACCCAAACCTTATTCATTCTTCAGTACAGACTTAGGGAGGTGAGAAATAAACCACCTTGACAGCAATGACATGCAACAAATAAGAACCCCTCTTCTCTTCATGGTACAAGTATGGAGAGCATGCAAAATATCTCTGAGCAAGGTAGGCACAGGGTTGCGAGAGAGGGAGATATTGATAGCATTCACATCTATGAATGAGTCCGGATTAGGGAATAGGACTAACCCATAGATTAGAAGAGCCAAAACCTCCTCAAAATCCTGAAAATCCATATCCTCCCAAATCAGCTGGACCTTGTCTATCAGAAACTTAGCTAGAAAACCCTTGACTCCACTTCTTGTTTCCCAATTGGATACCACATCGGCCCATTTCAGATGCAAAGCTAAGGCAATGACTTCTGCCTTAGAAACTTCTTCTAGACCTGTGAAGGGCAACTGTTCAAGAATGGGTATATCCAACAGATGAGAGAATTCTTCAAAGGTAGGCACCAACTGATAGTCTGGAAAGGTGAAGCAGTGGTGCTTGGGATCAAAGAAATGAAAGAGTACACTTATCATCTTTTCATCAAAGTTTGAAGTAACCAGGTTGAGAAGTCGACCATGCCTCTTAATGAACTCAGAAGTTTCAGAAACCCTTGATACTAGCTCTTTGAGTTGGGAAGGTATCTTCACAAAGATGATTCTGATAGTGTTCCTACGAACTGAAGCCATGATCAGCAAAACAGAACAAAGATAAATTCCCTTGGTCTTTGAAATGGTTAGTGCAATAAGAATGAATGCTATGTTATGATGCATGATGTCATGATAAACCACAGGTATAGCAAACACAGCCAAATCACACCAAGTCCTTAGGTTTAAGGCTTGCATGAGGTTAAAGGTCATACCCTCTTAAAGTTTAGTTAGTTTCAAACCTGTCTTAAAAAGTAACCAGATTCTAAGGGATCTCAATATCACTGACCATCCTTTATCGGGCATTGTCTCAGCTCAAGCAATCTTTTCTTGCGGCCGAAATATCCCGAAAGTCTGATCTCAATGAGTGTAGCATCGAGTATCAACCAATCCTCAGATCTATACCGAGGTCGGCTATCTCACTAGTTTCTAATGGCCATGTTTGTTCAATGAAGGTTCTAAGGTCCGTTAGTGCTTCACGACACCATACGGCAGCCTCATATTCTCCTCGTTTCCCCACGAAGGATATTGGTACTAACCAAAGTGCCACACCAACACAGCTATCGCTTAAACCACATCGGTCTACGCCATACAGTCTCCATGATCTATTGTTGTTTACCTAAAAATGTCCCCAGATCCAGGTGTAGGATCTTCAACAATACCCAAGCAAAAACCCTTAAAGAAAAAGCAGTCAGAACAAACAAGAAAGTAATTTTAAAACTGACCTAGATCCTAAGGTAAACCCCACTTTATTTTATTCCCCAGTAGAGTCGCCAATTCTGTGATACGGTGGCAGAACCGACTGTTAATACTATTTGCGTTTTTCGTTTGCAAAATGTTGCGGTAAGCAAGAGTTGCCACTGACTTTTATTTTATCCAATCATGGAAAAGGAAAAAGAACAGAAAAAAACCTTTTTTCGATGAGTACGGGGGTAGATTATAGAAATGGAATGTGTTAGAACCCTTTCTATCCATGGTTTTCCATGGGCTCTTAGGTACTTGCTTATATTTTTAAAATTTCTTGTGTGTGCTTGTTTTAAAATAAAATTTTACTTCGTGATAACCCTTGTATAAGTCCTCAAGGGTGTGACGAAGTTTGTTTTGCAAAGTTGTTTTGAAAGGTGTTTGTGTGAAAAGTTTTGTTGAGCAAGAACTTAAGATTCTACCTACTCGAAAAAAGGTTGTTTGTTCTCATTTCCTTTAGACAACACTATCCTACTATTAAGGAGTAGGTAGCCCCGTCGTTGGAGTTTGTAACGGACATTCGAAAGGGACAAGTACAGTCACCAGAGCAATGGGCACGAAACCTTAGTAGTAACCCTAGAATCTTAAGATCTTTCTGAGGCAACATTTCTGAGGCAACATTCGAATGGGACATTTGATCTTTTAGAAAGGAGGGCAACCACTAAAATCTCCTATTCTTAACTGACTATTTTACCGAAAGCAACCGAAGTGAGGAAAACCCTAGGAGTGAAATATGTGCACGCGATTCTTTTAGTTAATTAGTCTTTGCACATTAAGTGAGCTACCGTTTTAATTTTCAAACATCTTTCCATACAATTCTATTAACCATGCATCTAACAGTTAAAGATTGCGGAAATTAAAAGTGCGAGAAAATAAACCTAGTTATTACAAAGCTTCGGGGATAAGGATTAATTACATAACCAAAATCGGGGGACAAAGCGATAAATGAAAAAACCTAGTTTAACTATTACAAACCATTGGCAGTTACAAAAATATGAAAAAATTAATTAAACGCGCGACGAATTAAATATGAGGACGCTTAAAAAAAACCTAAAACCCTAATTGAGAGAAAAATATTTTTGTACATTTTTATTTGAGAAAAGAATTTAATTGCACATTAATTAAAACCCTAATTTCTAATTTCTTTTAATTATGAAAAACAAAATTAAATTAACATATATTTCTAATTAAATTAAAATAAATATTTTATTAAAAAAATTCTTTTTTGTGATTTTGTAGTTTGTTAATTTTAGGATTAATAAAAAAAGTAATTAATTTTTGTGGAAAAATAATTAAACAAAATAATTAAATAAAGGAAATAAATAAAGAAAAGAAAATGGGCCTGTGTTGAGTAACAAATTTGGGGGGTGTATTATTGAAATTGCTGGGCCCAAGGTTAATGGCCCAATCCTGCGCCTGATTGAGTGGTGGCATCGTCTGATGGTCCACCATGCTCTGCCTCCATGAGCGCGTTAGATCTGATGTTGGACTGATCTAATGGCTGGATGTGAAAGGCGTATGGTAGATGCTTGAATGGAGGATGTACCTGATTCTGTATAAGAAATAAAACAAAGGAAATGTTGGGGCCTGGGATCGAACCCAGGTCCTTATGCTTCCCACCAACGCGTTCTTCCACTGGACCAACTTGCTTAGTTGTGAATATAATGAAAATAAAACATAATATATTAAAACAAAGTGAGTTGGAAAGAAAAAAACACGCGCGGAATTCAAATGGCCCAATGGAATCACGCCACATATCTTCTTCTTCCTGGAACCGTCGTATTAGGTATATAGCTTTTACCTACAGTTGAGCGTTTGTAGCTATAGCCCTATCACCTTCAAAAACTCATAAAATGCATGATAAATGAAATTGGAGACCATAATTCAATTGGTCTTGATGTCACGATCAACATGATACCTTGTTCATGGTCTGATTTTTCCTCTAAACAAAAACCCTAAAACGCACATGGAAACCCTAGCAATGGCAAATACAGATATAGGCATCAAAAATACAATTGAACCATACAGTCATGTTGCAAACATCTCAAACATCACAAATATATTAATTACATGTGCTAATGATGCAGGGATTATAGTAATCTATTTTGAAAAAAAATGAAAACCGTGTGAGTTACAACATGCATTTCTTGATGCTTCAGGCCATGCAAATGATCCAGTTAGCTTCATTGCACTCCCAGGAAGAGATTGCTGGCCTTAAATTGCTTTGAGAGGTCCTGTGGAGTGAAATCCGATCCCTACTTTTTGACAAAAAAATTGAGTATTGTTTTCTATTCCCATGACTGCAAAAACCTTGTTTCATGCTTTGTTCTTGTTCATTATATATCCCTCAATGAATTAGGGTTGCAAAAACAGATTGGATCTTGAAGTTTTGATGAGATTTGATTTGATTCTTTAGCCATATGCAAACTTTCTAAAATTTGCCAAATTATCCCATTTTTGTACCAATCATGCTTGATGCGATTTTTTATTGATATTTCAGCATATTTTGATTGAGATTCTGTCCAAAATCATACCAGAACATATCTTTGATATTATTTACCAATTATTTGATTTTATTCAATTTTTAATAAGTAAAAAATCAAAATAAAATTAATAATGAAGCAAATAACAAGTGAGTGAACATTTGGGTCGTGGACCATGCTACAAGTGAGGTGCAATCATGAAATGCTAAGCCCATTTGGTAAAAAATACACTTTTGAGCATATTTGACTTTTGGCAATTTTGCAAAAAAGGTCAACTTTGACAAGGAATATCTCCTCTAATTTTAACCCTAGAAAGGTGTTCTTGGACTTTTTAGAAAGCTTAGGATATAAACTAAGCAACCCTTTTGGTATCATCTCAATTGGGTCTTCCATGTTCATGTAAGAACCTTTGACCCAAAAAGTGTTTTTGTTGACTTTTCAAAAGGACCTATAATGTAGAAACTCATATCTTTTTATGAGTGCATATTTTGAACTTGGGGGATGAAGATGAGTTGTAGGGAATTGCATCCTCTTTAAAATGAGACTTGGACGGAAAATGTCTGATAAAGTATGTGGAAGTTATGCTTGGTCAAAGTTTGGTTGACTTTTCCTAAGAAACGCTAATTTGTGTTTTGATGAATTTAGGGAATTCCTTGAAGAATCATGATCAACCCTTGATCAAATGATTGATATCAATTCAAAATGTTAATGATGACCAAAAATCTTGAAGTTTGACTGTATGTGGGCCACAATGACTTTTGACCTAATACAATCGATTCTCAAGCATCTGAGCAGTTGACTGGGCAAACTTCTTGTGCAATGCTTGAAACTTGACATGGAGGGTCTTGAGAACATATTAGGACCATGGTGAGCATATGAGGTCTTTGGATTCCACCTATATTGATGAAATTGGAAACCCTAATTTGAGACACACTGC
Source organism: Vicia faba (assembly GCA_948472305.1). Classification (NCBI taxonomy): domain Eukaryota; kingdom Viridiplantae; phylum Streptophyta; class Magnoliopsida; order Fabales; family Fabaceae; genus Vicia; species Vicia faba. The sequence continues at coordinate 329,955,929 of OX451741.1, read as the reverse complement.
CTTAGGAGAGAGTTTGTCTGGTCAACTCTTGGGCAAACTTGATCAACTTGAGGATCTCTAGGAGTATGTGGTGAGTAAAATGAGAGGGAAAATTTTGGGGTACAACAGGTACCAAAGGAACCTTCATGGATCTCATGCATCAAATGTCTACTTCATATCTATCCATGCATCTGAGCAAGACCATATCATAATTTCTCTTGTATAAGACATCTTTATTGAGAAAAAAGCTACCTGCCAACCTTCTCAATGTCTTCCTATCTTTATTTGACGCCTCAACCGAATATTCTTAAGATTAAAGAAAGTGTTTGATATCATAATACCAAGGTTTTTCATCTGACGTCCCCTCTATAGAAAACACATGAGTCGGTCTATCAAGACGTCGAACTCTAATCTGAGGTACATCATTCTAAGCATTCACTTGATTCAAGGAAGCCAAGGTGGAATATGATGGAATTATACTTTATTTAAGAAAGATAATAATCTTTTTGCATAATCTTTGTAGGGAATTAAGCCAATGTGACAAGTCTTCCATTCTCCTTTGATCTGATTTATTACCAAAGCTGAATCACCATATACATCAAGAATTTTGATTATGAGATCTATATCCTCTTCAAGACCCATGATACAAGCTTCATACTCTGCCATGTTATTGGTACAATCAAATGTCAAACTTGTAGTAAAAGGGATATGTGACCCATGAGGAGTGATAATCACTGCACCAATTCCTTTTGCACAAGCATTTACAACTCCATCAAACACCATACCTGATCGAGATTCAAGATCAGGACCTTCCTCGGGAAAAGGTTCATAATAATCTTTTACTTTCAAAAACATCACATCCTCATCAGGGAAATCATATTTAACAGACTGATAATCATTAACTGGTTGGTAAGAAAGGTACTCCGCCAACACACTGCATTTAAAAGACTTCCGAGTATGGTATTCAATATCATATTCAGACAACAGAATTTTCTAACGGGCAATTCTTCCAATAAGAGCAAGCATTTTTAAAATATACTTAATTGGATCGATTTTGGAAATCAACCTAGTAGTATGATTCAACATATATTTCCACAATCGCTTTGCCTCCCAGGATAAAGCACAACATGTTTTTTCAAGTATAGAATACCGTGACTCATAGTCAGTGAACTTCTTGCTGAGATGATAAATGGCATATTCTTTTCTTCCTATTTTATCTTGTTGTCCCAAAATACAGCCCATGGAGTTATCCAACACAGTTAGATACATAATTAATGGTCTTCCTTTAACATGAGGGAGCAAGATATGAGGCTCAAGCAAATACTCTTTAATGCTTTCAAATTCCCTTTGGCAATCATCCGTCCATGCATAACCTTGATCTTTCTTTAACAGCTTGAAGATTGGTTCACATGTTGTAGTCATATGGGAAATAAACCTGGAAATGTAATTTAAACATCCAAGGAAGCCTCTGACTTGCTTTTCAGTTTTTGGATTCAAGCGGAGATGATACTTCCTCAATTTTGAAACAATTTCAACAAGTATTCTATGTACCCTTCCTCAGTCTGAGATTTGGAGATCATATCATCAACATATACTTCAATTTCCTTATACATCAGATCATGGAATAGGGCTGTCATAGCCCTCTAGTACGTTGGACCAGCTTTCTTTAACCTGAAGGGTATCATTCTGTAACATAATATTCCCCAGGGTGTGATAAACATTGTTTTTTCATGTCCTAAAGAGCCATCCTTATTTGATTATATCCGAAAATCCGTTCATGAATGAGAACACTTTGAATTTTATTGTGCTATCAACCAACATATCAATATGGGGCAAGGGGAAATCATCTTTCAGACTTGCTTTATTAAAATCTCTATCATCAATGCACATGCGAACTTTTCTATCTTTCTTTGGAACTAGAAAAATATTGGCAATCCACTGAGGGTACACTGATGTTACAAGAAAACCAATATCAATCTTCTTCAAAACCTCTTCTTTGATCTTCACTACCATGTCATAATAAGTTCTTCATAGCTCCTGCTTGATTGGTGGACATTATAGCTTTAAAGGCAAATAGTGTTCCACAATATCGGTGTCCAAAATAGGCATGTCTTGGTAAGACCAAGCAAAGATATATGCATACTCTTTCAATAACTCTATCAACCTTGTTTTCACATCGGGATGAAGTGGTGCCCCAATCTTGAGTTCTTTCATATCTTCTTCTGAACCCAAGTTAATCGTCTTCAGCGGCTCTTTATACAGATGAATGGCATTTTCCTCATGCTCGAGCAACCATGAAACCTCTTTTGGGAATTCATCATATTCTTCTTCTTCAGCCACATACACAGGATATTCAAAGTTGGGAGAAGGTGCAGGGTCATTGCATTCAACGAGTTTTTTAATTAATATGCATATATTATTTACAGTTATTATTTTTTCGAAAGGTTTTTTTATTACCATTTTCCAAGAAAAAAAATAAAGACACAATTCTAGAAATCAAAAACCACTTTTATTAATGATCTTAAAAATAAAAACAAAAGACGCGCCCATACAACATTACTTTCACCTTGGGCAGAGTGAAAGATTTTGAAAAGACAAACAAAAAACAAGTTACTTTGAAATATGAATGCAAGAAGGAACATCAACAGTAATCCAATTCTGGATTATGACTCCAGGTGTCCCAGAGTTCGACATCTCTTGCTCTAGCTCATATTTGACGGTATCGTTGATCTTTGGAGTAGTCGTATGGAGATATCATGCATTATGAAAGATGTCTTGATATTTACTCAAAGCACACTTTGGCTTCACAACTTCCTTCTTCATGGAGAAACCCAAACCAGTCCAATTCATGTCCCCATGAGGATTAATAACCTGCCCCCACACCTTGCTATGGCCCTTCTACATTACCTGTTATGCATCCTTAAATGAGGTGATAAAATCTTCATTCTTCCATATATTATCAATAGACAAATCTTGGAACTTAGTTTTAACAGAGGCTTCATCAGCTTCTACAATGCTAAAGGAAGAAAAATGAGATATCAACAGAGCTTGCTCACCATTCACAATGACTATCTTTCCCTCATAGATAAATTTTAGCTTTTGATGCAAGGTTGAAGTAACAACTCCTACTTCATGGATCCATGGTCGTCCCAATAAGCAGCTATAGGCTGGGAAAATATCCATAACCTGGAAGGTGATTTGGAATAAGTGCATACCTATGTGAATAGGTAAATTCACCTCTCTAATGACATATTTTCTTGAATCATCAAAAGTTTTTACTATAATGCCACTAGGGTGCATAAGAGTTCCCTGGTATTTAAACTTCATGAGAGTACTTCTTGGTATGACATTCAAAGCATATCCATTTTCTATCAACACGTTAGACAAAGAGTCATTCTTACAACTCATAGATATATGCAGAGTCAAATTATGGTTTCTCCCTTCATCAGGAAACTTATAACGCCCGTAATTTAATTAATTATTTAATTAAATTATTTTTGGATTATTTGTGAAGTTTTGTTATGATGATAGTCTATGTGTTGTTGTTATTGGATTTATTTATTCTATTAAGTTGTGGAATAATATTATAATAATAATATTATTTGATGTGGGCTTATTTTAAGGAATGGAAGTAGTAGAAAGGGGGTGTAGGAGTTTTAAGCCCATTAAGGCATAATAAGAATTATAGGGTTATTATATTAGTTTTTAGAAATAATAAGGAAAAATAAGAAGCAGTAAGAAGAGATGGAAATAAGGGTTGGAAGAAGAGAAAGAGAACGTGAAAGTTGCAGAAAAGGAGGAAAAGAGGCAGAACGGAATTCAACTGGAAAAAGTTATAGAGCAACCTTTAATCCAAGGTAAGGGTGGGGTTCTGACTCTATAATAGGGTTTATGATGAGTAGTATGTGGGATTATATTTGAAAATGTTGTCTTGTTCATGATTTGAATGTATATGTTGTTGTATGATGAAGATCAATGATTTAGAGATGAATAATGATGCCCTAATGTTGTATAATTGATGTAAAAACATAGGATTATTATAATTGAGGATTACCTATGATTAGAGGATGTTTTTAGGGCCTAAAGCATGGAAAGCACAGTGAAAGCGCAGAAAATATTCATAACAGAACAATATGTGTCGACCCCAAAAGCCATGCATCGATACATGAAGGATTTTAAACTCAGGATTAGTCGATACGAAGAAGCCATGCGTTAATACGTGAAGGCTTTTAGACTCAGGATGAGTCGATACATGGGACTATGAATCGATACATGCAGTGTGACAGACTCAGTCTGAGTCGACCCAAGAGGATTACGCGTCGACTCATGCAGCATGTTAGCCCAATACGTGTTCACTCAAGACGTTGTGCATCAACTCATGTAGTCTGATTTTTGACAGATCTATTTCTGAAGGATGTAACTTGAGTTTCCGGACTCTGTTTGAGGTTTCATTTGAAGCGTTGGATAGATAACCTGATGAACTTCATTCTTAAGGATTAAAATGACGGATAAGAAGAATAATCCTAGTAACCCAATTTAGGACTAGAGTTAGCTTCCCGCGTAAATCACCATGATGATTTTGTGAAGTATGATGAGGATGAGATGATTATAGATTACTGTTTGGTTCATAACAGTAAGATTAATGATGACAATGATATAGTATTATAGGATAATAATATGTAGAGGTTGTTAACTAGAGGTAAGCCTTACATGATTTATTAATTATAGACAATATCATGTTGTAGGCCTATGGGCAACATTGCGGGATTGTCGATATATCGTTGTATTATTATTGTGGCTGAATTGCTGTAAAAATTATGTTGATTAATTACGTTTATGAAATTATGTAGATGAATTATGCGATGAATTATGTTGATGGATTATGTTGATGAATGATGTTGAGATGCCTCTAATAATTGGCAGCTATTAAGATGTAGGCTTTTGGACAACGATGATGTTGTGTTGAGATGTTGTTAATTATGGTTGTTGTTATTACATTCATGATTGCGTCGCATACATTGCATTTCAAGATGGAGCTGATGCTCGTTAAGATGGCCTGTATTGGAGAATATTAAGCTGAAGGCTTATGCCTTGCTGATGCCTCTATTTATTGGAAATTATTTGAGATGGGAGTTCTGCTCCAATGGTACCATATGCATTTGCATAGTATTGAGTCGCATTATACGATTGCATAAAGAAGTTGTGTGTTGATGCGACAATGTTGTATGTTATTGATGTTCCCTTACGTTTACAGTTGTTTACAAGATGTGAAGTGGTGTTATTATATGAGCTGATCTAACATATTATTTATCACACGTTTTATTATATTGTTTGATATCTCACCCCTTCTGTTTGAATGTTACCCTGACGTTGGTAACGTGCAGGTAATCCAGAGTGAAGGTGGTTTACCTTCAGTAGTTCGAGTTGGTGTCATTGCTCTGATACGTAACACTCGGGGGGATGAACGCTTGTTGCTTTTAGTTATTGATTATTTAAGTTGTTAAACTTTAATTTGTTTGTTGCTAAGTATGCATTACTTTGAAGTTGATGTAATTGTTGGACAAAGATGTTATTATGATTCCGCTGCGTCGATGTTTAAGTTGTTGAATTAAGAGATTAAATTATTATGCTAATAGTTCATCCGAAGTTTTAAAGTTTTATGTATCCATGTTGAATGCAATGTGCTTTTAAAGTTGAATTTGTGGCATCCTGATTCGTTTACATGAATTTGATGAATCTGATTTACATTTATAATTGTCGGGTAGAATTGGGGTGTTACAAAGTTGGTATCAGAGTAAAGGTTGGTCCGTCCGACCTTGTTGTCGACTCATAGTTGTCTAACATCCGAGTATTGTTAATTTTAGTTCTAACCGTTGTTTATGTTGTTTTGATAAGTTGAGATGGATGGAAGGAATGATGTTGCACTTGTTGCTGCTTTAGAAGCAATGGCGCATGCGATGGAGAATCAGCCGAATGCTGACGAGAATGCTGGATCTCTTAGTTTAGTGACTTTCCAGAGAGAGAATCCGCCTACCTTCAAGGGAAAGTATGATCCTGACGGAGCATTGGATTGGTTGAAATAATGGGTCTTATGTTATCTTCTATGAATGGAGAAATGGTCGTCGACACTCCATCCAAGGGGTCGGTGACTACTTCTTTCGTGTGTGTAAAGTGTCCATTGTCGATCTTCGACAGATACTTTGCTGTTGATTTGGTTTGTTTACCGTTAAGAGGGTTCGATGTGATTTTTGGTATGAATTGGTTAGAGCATAACTATGTTCATATTAACTATTATGACAAGTATGTGAGGTTTTCTAACCCTGAAGAAGAGGAAGATAATTTGTTGTCTTCTAGACAGTTGAGGAAGTTGATGCAAGAAGAAGCACAAATGTTCTCATTGATGGCGTCGCTATCTGTAGAGACTCGAGCTATAATTAAGGAATTGCAGGTGGTGTGTGAATTTCCTGAAGTTTTCCCTGATGAAATTCCTGATGTACCACCGGAGAGGGAAGTTGAATTTGCAATTGATCTTGTACCTGGTACCAGACCTATGTCTAATGCACCATACAGGATGTCTGCATCTGAATTGTCAGAGTTAAAGAAGCAATTGGAAGAGTTACTTGAAAAGAAGTTTGTAAGACCAAGTGTATCACCATGGGGAGCTCCAGTGTTGTTAGTAATGAATAAAGATGGAAGTATGAGGCTTTGTGTTAATTATAGACAGCTGAATAAAGTGACAATTAAGAACAAGTATCCGCTTCCAAGAATAGATGACTTGATGGACCAATTGGTGGATTCTCTGTGTTCAGTGAGATTGATTTGAGGTCGGGTTACCATCAGATTAAGGTGAAAGATGAAGATATCCAGAAGACGGCTTTCAGAACGCGTTATGGACATTATGAGTATTCAGTGATGCCTTTCGGTGTTACTAATGCGCCGAGAGTATTCATGGAATACATGAATCGTATCTTTCATACTTATTCGGATCGATTTGTGGTGGTGTTTATTGATGATATTTTGATTTACTATAAGTTAGAAGAAGAGCATGAATAACACTTAAGAGTAGTATTGCATGTTTTGAAAGAGAAGAAGTTGTATGCAAAGTTGTCCAAGTGCGGGTTCTATTTAAAGGAGGTTAGTTTTCTTGGTCATGTAATCTCAGGGAGTGGAATTGTTGTAGATGCATCAAAGGTTGACGCAGTGTTGCAATGGGAAACTCCAAAGTCAGCTACTAAGATTAGAAGTTTTTTGGGATTAGTTGGTTACTATAGAAGATTTATCAAAGGTTTTTATAAGTTGGCACTTCCGTTGACTAAGTTGACTTGTAAAGGTATAGCTTTTGTATGGGATGTTCAGTGCAAAGAAAGTTTTACAGAATTGAAGAAGAGACTGATGTCGGCTCCGATTTTGACGTTGCCTAATCCAGGAGAGCCTTTTGTGGTATATTGTGATGCTTCTAAGATGGGTTTAGGGGGGGTTCTTATGAAGAATGATAAGGTAGTTTCTTATGCGTCAAGGAAGCTGAAGACTCATGAGAAGAACTATCCTACGCATGATTTAAAGCTTACTGCAGTTGTCTTTGTGTTAAAGATATGGAGGCATTATCTTTATGGTTCTAGATTTAAAGTGTTTAGTGACCATAAGAGCTTAAAGTATTTATTTGATCAGAAGGAGTTGAATATGAGGCAACGGAGATGGTTGGAATTGTTAAAGGATTATGATTTCAGTTTGAATTATCATCCAGGAAAAGTGAATGTGGTAGCTGATGCGTTGAGTCGAAAGACTTTACATATGTCGGCAATGATGGTTAAAGAGTTAGAATTAATTGAATAGTTCAGAGATATGAGCTTAGTTTGCGAGGTGACGCCACAAAGTGTTATGTTAGGTATGCTAAAGATTAATAATGAATATCTAGACAGTATCAAAGAAGCTCAGAAGTTGGATGTGAAACTGGTAGATTCGATGGTTTGGATAGATCAGTCCGAGAATAGTGATTTTAAGTTAGATACGCAAGGTGTGTTGAGATTTCGTAACCGGATTTGTATTCCTGATGATGATGAGATGAAGAAGGTGATACTTGAAGAGATTCATAGAAGTAAGTTGAGTATTCATCCAGGAGCTACAAAGATGTATCAATATTTGAAAGGTTTGTTTTGGTTGCCTGGAATGAAGAGTGATGTGGATCGGTTTGTGTATGCATGTTTGACTTGTCAGAAGTCGAATGTTAAACATCAGAAGCCTGCAATGTTGATGCAACCGTTAGAAGTTCAAGAATGGAAATGGGATAGCATTTCGATGGACTTTGTGACGGGGTTACCTAATACCTAAATAGGATATGATTCGATTTGGATGATTGTTCATAGGCTTACAAAGTCGGCTCATTTTATTCCTATTAACATCAGTTTTCCAGTGTCGAAGTTGGCTGAGATTTACACTAGTGTGATTGTGAAGCTACATGGTGTTCCTTTGTGCATTGTGTCAGATAGAGATCCAAGATTTACTTCTTATTTTTGGAAGAGTTTGCAAGAAGCGTTGGGTTTTAAGTTGAGGTTGAGTTCAGCGTACCATTCTCAGATAGATGGTAAGACTGAGCGGACTATTCAATCGTTGGAAGACTTGTTGAGAGCATGTGTTTTTGAGCAGGGAGGTTCGTGGGATACTTATCTTCCGTTGATAAGGTTCACCTATGCATCGATACATGCAGTGTTTCAGACTTAGTATGAGTCAACCCAAGAGGATTATGCATCGACTCATGTAGCGTGTTAGCCCAGTACGCTTCGACTCAAGACATTATGCATCGACTCATGTAGCCTGATTTTTGACAGATCTGTTTCTGAAGGTTGTAACTTGAGTTTTCGGACTCCGTTTGAGGTGTCGTTCAAAGTGTTAGATAACTAACGCGATGAAATTCATTCCTAAGGATTAAAATGAAGGATAAGAAGAATAATCCTAGTAACCAAATTTAGTACTAGATTTAGCTTCCCGCATAAATCACCATGATGATTTTGTGAAGTATCATGAGGATGAGATGATTATAGATTACTGTTTGGTTCATAACAGTAAGATTAATGATGATAATGATGTAGTATTACAGAATAAAAATATGTAGAGGTTGTTAACTAGAGGTAAGCCTTAGATGATTTATTAATTATAAGCAATATCATGTTGTAGGCCTATGGCCAATGTTGCGGGTTTGTCGATCTATCGTTGTATTATTGTTGTGGCTGAATTGTTGTAAAAATTATGTTGATGAATTACGTTGATGAAACTATGTTGATGAATTATGCAATGAATTATGTTGATGGATTATGTTGATGAATGATGTTGAGATGCTTCTAATAATTGGAAGTTATTAAGATATAGGCTTCTGGCCAATGATGATGTTGCGTTGAAATGTTGTTAATTATGGTTGTTGTTATTGCATTCATGATTGCATCGCATACATTGCATTTCAAGATGGTGCTGATGATCGTTAAGATGGCCTGTATTGGCGAATATTAAGATGAAGGCTTGTGCCTTGTTGAATCCTCTATTTATTGGAAATTATTTGAGATGGGAGTTCTTCTCCAATGGTACCACATGCATTTGCATAGTATTGAGTCACATTATATGATTTCATAAAGAAGTTGTGTGTTGATGCGATAATGTTGTATGTTGTTGATGTTCCCTTACGTTTCCAATTGTTTACAAGATGTGAAGTGGTGTTTCATATATGAGTTGATCTACCATATTATTAATCATACATTTTATTATATTGTTAGATATATTACCCCTTCTGTTTGAATGTTACCCTTATGTTGGTAACGTGCAGGTAATCCAGAGTGAAGGTGGTTTACTTTCGGTAGTTCGAGTCGGTGTCATTGCTCTGATACGTAACACTCGGGGGATAAACGCTTATTGCTTTTAGTTATTGATTATTTAAGTTGTTGAAATTTAATTTGTTTGTTGCTAAGTATGCATTACTTTGAAGTTGATGTAATTGTTGGACAAAGATGTTATTATGATTTCGCTGCGTAGATGTTCAAGTTGTTGAATTAAGAGATTAAATTATTATGCTAATAGTTCATCCGAAGTTTTAAAGTGTTATGTATCCACGTTGAATGCAATGTGTTTTTAAAGTTGAAGTTTTGGCATCCTAATTCGTTTGTATGAACTTGATGACTCTGATTTACATTTTTAATTGACGGGTAGAATTGGGGTGTTACAAAACTCATCATCACAAAAGCTCAGATTCTTACAAGACGAAATATCCCCCACAACACCGCTGAATTGATCCAGAGACATATCATTTTCAACAAACTCTTGATCCAACACTCTCATTAGAGATTCACGATGAGCAGAAGAGTTCATCAACCAGGCTAAAATGGAAATCTTAGATGGATTTTACAACAACTGATCCATAATCTTGTAATCACTCATCTTGATGATTTTCAACAAGTTATCCACATCCTTTTCCAAGGCAGTGCCACTAGATTGTCCTACAACTTTCTTAGTTTTCGCATTCTCAACAATCTCCTTACCAGATTTAACATCTCCTCGAAAGTTAGGGGCGAAACCACTACGACTTACCCGACTAGCTTCAGCGATATTCTCAACATGGGACAAAGTTTGGATAGAAATTTCCATACCATCTTCCAGGATAGTGTTGTACCCCAAATTTTTCGCTCTTCATTTTACCTTACATGAATTATACTTTACCATACATACTCATGCATTCTCATGATAGGATCAAAGTATCTTGGTTTCTAGTTTCTTCTACAGGCTATAAAAATGGTTGTTTGGTCAGTCAATGCAAAAAGGCAGGGGGTCCAATATCCTTAATCTTTGACTGTCAAACCACAAGGTCTTCTTATATTTCCAGACATCTCATGTGATCATTAGAAGAAGGGAATTTGCAATTTTTTGAGGAGAAATTACATTTCTACTATTCACCTCTCAAAATTAGGGTTTTTACTAATTGAGGAATTTGAGGCTAGCAAAAGTAAAATCTGTGAAACATCACCTTCTCATCATCATATGAAGCATCTTTTTTCAAAGGGTTAAATTTAGGGTTTTGATTTTAATCAAAGGAATATCTGATTTCTTGGGCAATACTTGATTACATTCTTCTCTATATGTTGATAAACACCTATGGTTGAAGGTTTGAGTGCCAATTTTGATTGTAAGAGGTCCAATTGATCAGAAGGGGAAAAATAGTCATTTTGACTAAAAGTTGACCAAGTGGACTTTTGGTCAACCATCAATTCAAATAACCTATTTTCATATTTCATGATTGTTGTACCCCAAAATTTTCCCTCCATTTTCTTCAAGACATTCTCATGAGGTCTCAAATACTCCAAGCCACTCAAGAGTTGACTGGTCTAACCTCCTCCTAAGCAAGGTCTTCAACTAGGGTTGGGTGCTTCTCAAAGAAGATTTGGTTGCAAGGGTCTCAAATTACTTTCATGGTTCATACTAGTCCCTCAATAATGCTTTTATCAAGTTTCAAGTCTTGCATAACATATTTGCTCAGTCAATGGCTCAAAATATTGAAAGTCAACTGTATTGGGTAAAAAGTCAACTATCATCAACATACAGTAAAACTTCAAGATTTTTTGTCAACATCAACATTTTGAGGTGATATTCATTACTTCATGAAGGGTTGATCATGATTCCTCAAGGAAAATCCTCAAATCATCAAAGGTTAAAAAATTGCCAAATTAGGGTTTTGATTGAAGATAACTGATCATTGTCTTTTGGCCTAGTGCATGAACTAATGGCTTGAAGCATGATCTCACGGGATAAAATACAACATCTTGATCTAATTACATGGCTCAAGACATTTCCAAAGATACAAGTGATTGATAGTTGAAGAATTGAATCAATTGATAAAAAGTCAATAGTCACACAAAAGTCAAACTTTGACTTTTTGGCCAACATTGGAATTCAAAAATCAAGAATCAACAAAACATTCAAAACTATCAATCTTTGTCATCAAGAATCAAGAGAATCAAGAAAGTCAACAAAATTCAAAATTGAAGATTTTCAAACACTGGGAAAAATTCAAGTGTTTTGTGCCTAAAAAACACTTACTTCACAAGTATGTTTCCTCAAGATACAAGCTAATTCAAGGAAAACTTTCATCATGAAAGTTGTAGGGATTAATTAATTCTACAAATTTGTTAATGTGGGATGATCCTCAAAAAGTTCTTGATTTAAGAGATATGATCCCATGAAGTTGTGATAGTTTTTATCCAACACTTAGAAAAAATTTCAACAAGTTTTGATCAGTTTTTTAATCCCAACTTCGTGGCCATTTATCACCAAGATACCAATTAATTCAACAAAAGTGGTCAAAAATAAAGTTGTAGATCTTGATTCAAGCTTTCAAAAATGTCAAAGAACACAAATTTATCATACTTGAGCTAGAAGTTTCGAAGACACAAATTGGCATTTCATTCTTGAATTATAGGTCATTTGTTTTGAGCCATAAGATCAAATCTGAAAACATGCCTTAGATATCTCACTTTGTAGACCTCTAAACCTCTAAATATATCCATAATCAGAAGATTACACAAGTTTTTAAGCTATTGTCCATTTGATTCAAGCATTATCTAATCCATTTTTCCATTAAAGGGAAAATGATCACACTTCCATTTTGGAAAAGCATGCTTTATGCAATTGTCAACTCTCCTTGAGCCTCTAACTTGTTGCCTCTGCACACACTCAACCTAAATAGTCATAAGAAACATGTTTAAAGTGTTCAACCACTCTAGAAGGAATGGTACTATTAATTGGAACTTTGATTTCACAAGAAACTTCAAGTTACATTTCAACCAAGCCATAACTCCATAACTTGCAAACCTGATCTGCCATTTCCCTCAATCCTTTTCTCTATAAATAGTATGGTAATTTGCAAGCCAAGGCACAAATAGACAAGCCCTCAAATACTCTTAACTCTGAATCACCAAGAAAGCTCCATTAGTGCATATCTTGAGCCTTAAGAAGCCAACTCTCAATCCACTCGTGTGTTTTCCCTTTTTATCATTAAAACATCATCTATACACCATATAGAAGTGATCCAAACACCTTTTTCACTTCTGTAATCACTCCATCATCATCCACCATTTTCAAAATCTAACCTTGCAACTTGACTTGAGTAAAATGTTTCAGCCATCCTCAAAGAAAAATAAAGGTTGCAACACACTCACCAAGGTCCATGGAAGCTTTTGGCGTCATTTATTTTCATCTGAAAGCATCCATATGCGTTCTGAGTTTTCATTTCAAGAGGTAAGTTTTTTCTAACTGTGATACCTTGATACAAGCATCATTTGTAAATACATTCTAAAGCAAAAATGTAGATATCATGTTTATGAAGCTAACCATGCCTTTAAATTTCATTTTTATTAACTGTGTGATGAGAACTTTAGAACTGAATTTTGTTAGGGTTTATTTGGTACAAGAAAAGTTCGTTTCAGTCTTTAACTTATAGCTTTCAAAAGTTACATGACTGAATTCATGATTTAATTTCAAGCAAGTTTGGTTTTTAAAGTTTTCAAAATGGTTGAGAAATGAAGCTTTTGGAAAAATAAAAAAATGTTGTTGTCTGGTGCGAGGAGGAAGAAGAAGTGGGAATTCCATTTTCAAAAACTAATTTTATAATATATTGACTGGGGGTGTTTCATAACCGAATGAAACAGCCACCGCAGTGGTAAAACAAGTGCACTATGACCTTAGGAACCTGGGTTCGAGCCCCAGTGGTATCCTTTTGTTTTTTTTACATGTTTTTCTCTATAAATCTGGTGTGAGCAAGCCTAGTACACATATCATGAGCCACATGCCATCATCATCAGATTTTCGTCAAGGTAGATCCAACGCACCAAACACAAGCCCCATGATGCACCTCCTGAAGGTCACCTCCATTGGATCCAGCGCAACAACCTGGGCTCCCTGATTTTGGCCTGGAAATTTTTGGTTTTTTTCTCACCCCTTTTTTACTTGTTAGCAGGCCCTTTTTAACTTTTCTTATTATTTTGTTTCAATTAATTATTTCTTTTAATCATTCTTTTTTATTTAATTAGAAAAAACTCATAAAATCAAAAAATAAAAAAATTTAGATTTAGGTTTATTTAATTAATTAATTTAATTTTTGATAGTTAAAATTAATTTAGTTTAATCACCTTATTTTATTTTTAGTTTGAAAATTAACTAAGAATTAGGTTTTATTTTTATTAATGACTTCCAATATTTTTCTAAACAAAAACAACAAAAATATTTTCTTAAACCCTTAGAATTTTTTTAGGTCTTAAATATTTTTCCTCTTCATCATCTCCACGTGTTTTCTTATTTTCGCATTTATACAATTATGTAATTTCTCAAAGCTTGTAATAGATAAATTAGGATTTTTTTTTTATTTTCCTCCCCAATTTATGGTTTGTACTCCCCATCCCCGAAGCAATGTAATAAAGTAGCTTATTTCTCGCATTTTTATTTTCTGCTCTCCCTCTATTTTATATATATATATATATATATATATATATATATATATATATATATATATATATATATATATATATATATATATATATATATATATATATATATATATATATAACTGCTAGTAATTAGGCGTGTATGGCAAAACCTAAAAAACAAATGTTAGAAAACTTAATCTCAAGACAAATACTTGAAATTAAAACACTTCGAACACACGCACCTCTAGGGTGACCCTCACTTGGTGCCTCCGATTTATGAAGTCATGTCCCTCGAATGTGGGATGCTTTAGCAAAGACCCTTAGTTAAAAGATCGCAGTCCCTCGATGACCCTTCCATGCTGCCTTCGGTAAACGATCTTAGTCCCTTACGAAAATTTCTAAAGCATCCTACAAGCTTCCTTCTACGACTGTATGATGACCCGCTTCTATCCCTCACATCCATTGATAGATTTTCCTACTAACTAATAGTAGGGTAACACTAACTAAAGGAGGAGGAAAATAATAAATACTTTTTGAGTAGGTAGATCGCTCTTAATCGCTTGATCACAAACTAAAACAACTTTCACACTTCACACTTTCAAAAACAACACTTTCATCCAATAAATAATTTCAAAACAAACATTTTGTATACATTCTCAACGATACGAGAATCAATACAAAATTGTCGCACTTAGGCATTTTAAAAATATTTTCAAACATACACAAGCACAAAGTATTTCAAAAGTGAGCTAGCAATTAAGAGCCCATAGATAACTACAGATGAAAAGGGTTTTAACACCTTCCCTTTTCATAACCCACCCCTTTACTCAAAAAATGATCAAAAGGCCACTCCTGTTATTTTCACCCTTTCCTTTATTAGATAAAAGAAAAGTCACGTGTGACTCTTGCTATCCGCAACATTTGCGATAAAACGCAAAACCCAAAAAGTTAGTTCTCCCACCATATTACAGAACTGGCGACCCTGCTGGGGAATTCATAACTAAAAGTGAGGTTACCTTAAGAGCTAGACCACCTTTATTGCTTCACTTTCTTGCTTTTTATGCTTTATATTTCGGGATATGCTTGGGTTTATTTCTTGTATAAATCCTATACCCGGATCTGGGGGAATTTTAGGTAAGTAGCAATAGATCGTGAAAAGTGTATGGCATAGACCGATATGGTTAAAACGATGGCTATGTTAGTGCGACAAATTGGTTGGTGTCGGTGTCCCTTGAGTCAGTCAAGGAGAATGATGGGCTGCCACATGGTGTCATAAAGCACTAACTGACCATAGAACCTTAGTTGACACAACATGACCATTAGAAAGTAGTGATATAGTCGGCTTTGGTGAAGACCAAAGTTGTTTGATACTCGATACTACACTCATTGAGATCAGATTCTCAGGATATTTCGGTCGTAAATCAGATGCTTGTGCTGAAACAATGCCTGAGAGAAAGATAAGTGATATGAGATTCCTAGAACCCGGTTACTTCTTTTAGGACAGGTTGAACCAAATAAACTCAAGAGGGTACTTACCAATAAATTCCATGCAACATTAAACCTAAGGCCTTGTGTGTTTTATTTGTTTATGATTAATTGTTCAAGAATGAAATTATAACATCATGACATCATACCATATCATTCTCACTAACCATTTCAAGGATCAAGATATTTATCTTTATCCTATTTAGTATGTTATTGCCTCTGCTCACAGAAACACCATCCAGATCAGTTTTGTGAGGATACCTTCTCAACTTAAGGAGTTAGTCCCAAAAGTTCTTGAAAACTACCAATTCACCAAAAGGCATGGTCATATACTCAATTTGGTTACTTCGTGTTTTGAAGAAGACACGATGAGTGTTTTATTCCAGTTCTTTGAACCCGCACATCACTGTTTCATCATTCCAAATTATCAGTTGGTACCTACAATGGAGGAGTTCTCTAAGCTACTGGGAGTACCTGTTCTTGATCAGACACCTTTCACCGGTTTAAAGGAAGCTCTGAGACCTGAAGATATTGCAACAACTTTACATCTGAAGTCGTCCGATATTGTATCTAATTGGGAAATGAGAAGTGGAGTCAAAGGTTTTCTGGCTAAATTTCTGATGGAAAAAGGTCAATTGTTTCTGGATGCTCTATGTTTCCAGGCTTTCGAGGAAATATTGGCTTTGCTAATATATGGGTTTTTGCTATTCCCTAATCCAGACCAACTCATAGATGTAAATGCCGTCAATGTATTTCTCACTCGTAACCCCGTGCCTACTTTGCTCAGAGACATTATGCATTCTCTTCACACTCGTACTATGAGGAAGCGAGGGAGTCTTATGTGTTGCATACCTTTGCTATCTAGGTGGTTTATTTTTCAACTTCCCCGGTCAATATTTAAGAATGAACAAGGTTTGAGATGGTCTCCAAGGATGATGTCGCTCTCTTATTTAGATATCTATTAGTGTTCCCGGTCTTTGGAAGATGTTACTATCATTGACCTCTATGGGGAATTACCTAATGTTCCACTCCTTGGTATTAGGGGAGGTATTACCTACAACCCTTCTCTCTCTTTAAACCAATTTTGTTATGCTCGAAGGGATGGTCCTCATGACATGCTTATCCAGGGTATTGTATTCGATTACAAAAAATATTTTCAAGGTTATCGTTAAAGGTTTATACATGCTTGGGGCATGGTAAACAAGATTGATAGAAAGACTTTAGGAAAAAATAATTCCATCCCTTTGGAGCCCTACCTCAAATGGGTACGAGCTTGCGCTCAAAACCTCACGATGCCATATCCCGCTATCTTACCTATAATTGTAGATCCTGTTGCCAAAGGGGATATTATTTATACCATCCTTCATCTAGACATGCCCATTGACCTCAAAGAATTGCAAAAGTTCTAGATTCAACTCAAGGAATAACGGGATACCTTTGAGACTCAATTATACGCAAGTGAAAAGAAAGTGTTGGAGCTCATAAAGAAACTTCACGAGGAGCAAAGCCTTAATGCATACATTGACACGAAGAGGAAGCTTCCATGGCAGACTTGAGTCTTAGGTTTTAAAAGTTCATATTGTTGTCTCTTTGAGACCCTTTTGCTTTCATTGTAAGCCTAAAGAGGCAATTGTAATCTTGAACTTACTAATAAAAATCTTTGTTTCCACTCGGTTAGCAAATTTAAACCTCCTACGGTCCTTGAAAACATTGCATCCACATATCACGCATCATTTCATAAACATGTTTCCCAATATAGGTTTCCTCATCTATTTACTGTTTATTTTAGTATAAGATGGCTCTCGAACAAACTGTCAAGGATCTACAGACTCATCATGCACAATTTCAAGAGACTCTTCTGAATCTGGCCAAAGGCAAACAAGAGATGATGGTGCTCCTCGTCAAGAAAAAGTAGACTAAAAAGCCAGACGTCATCCTCAATATGGGGAGAAGATTCAAAGGTCCTGCTCGACTGGTTCAAGCAGATGATGTTTCCTCTGAGGAAGACGACAACCAAGAGGAGGATGGTAGAAGTGTCAGGGGTGAAGATGGAAAAATAAGGGTTCCAAAGATGAAGACTACTTCGACGAACAATACCCTCTCGCAGATGACAAGTACAAGCAGTTAGAAGACTGTCTCAAAGCTATGGAAACCCAACAAGTTCCTGGATTGGATTTTCAAGAGCTAGGTCTGATCCCGGGGGCGATCATCCCCTCACAAATTCAAGGACCCTATCTTTGCTAAATATGATGGGGTCTCTTGTCCCAAACTTCATCTGAGGCCGTATGTTCAAAAAATCCAACCTCATACTGCTGATAGGAAATTGTGGGTCCATTTCTTTCAAGAAAGTTTGTCTAGTACTTAACTTGAATTTTTCTATCAGCTGGAAGGAACTAACATTCACACATGGGAAGACTTGGCTACTTCCTTCTAAAAGCAGTATCAATATAATGCTAACCCGGCGTTGACTCGTGTGCAGTTGCAAAACATGTCCATGGGCTCGAATGAAGGGTTTAAGGAGTATGCCCAGAAGTAGAGAGACTTAGCTGGAAGGGTCCAACCTCCCTTGTCTGACCGGGAGTTAGTTGATATGTTCATGTGTACTCTGACAGGCCCATTCAGTAATCATCTGATTTGGAGTTCTTCATCTGGCTTTACTAAGCTAATTCTAACAGGAGAAAGAGTTGAAAGTGGTATCAAGAGTGGGAAGATTCCAATGGCTGTAACTTCTAATGCTGTGAAGAAGTTATTTAGTGGTAAGAAAGAAACCAACGCTGTCTATGGCCAAAAAAGTCGTAGTAAAAGTGACCTCCATCAGTCTATGGGAGCGTTATTGATCTCTAATCCAACGCCTATTCAACAATCACAAAAGGGAAACCAGCGTAGGTCAGACGCTCCGAGGAGGAAGTTTACCAGGATTAATATGCCATTGGCTCAAGCATTATAACATTTGTTAAAGTATGAATTGATTTCACTGTAGGATCCTCCTCAGAATCCCAACACATCCTTTCCAAAGTAAAATCTAAATGCAAAATGTGCCTATCATTCTAATAGTCCTGGGCACGGCACCAACAACTGCTCGACCCTGAAAAACAGAATTCCAGACATGATTGATAACAAATAAATTGAGTTTGACCCTCCAGAAAATCCAAACGTGATTACTCCATATATGCTTAAGCATGAGAAAGGCATAAGTTCTATTGAAGATGTTTTGTATGTTACCTCCTTAAGTGATATGGTTACTTCTCTCTCAACAATCAAGAAGAGTTTGCTACAAGCTGGTTTATTTTTGGATTGTGCTAAAGACTGTTATTGTTGTGCAGTTTAACCCAATGGTTCCCGGTTAATAAAGGAAGGCATTCAGTTCCTGATGGATGAACATGTAATTTTGATTGAGAAAGTTCCTTATGCTGAGAATTTGTACGGAGATTTGTTTGTCATATTTGGTACTCCTTTCAAGATCACTTCCAAGGGTTCTGTAAGGATTACTACCAATCCAAAAGTTTCTCCTTTAATCATGACAACACCTAGGCCTATCCCATATGTCTCAGAAAAGTCTATTCCATGGATTTATAGGTATGACGTCTATTACCACGGCATTAAACAAGAGTTGTCTGATGAAGATGATGAAGAGGCTGGTCCCAACATTGACAATATCGCGGAGAATGGCAAAATTACTAGAAGCGAAAGGATTTTCTCCCTGGAAATCTCTCCTCCTATTCAAGTCACAATTACCAAGACAAATGTCGAAGCTCGAGGTAAAGAGCCAATGATAGAGCCCGCCCAGATAGAGGCGCCAAAAGAAGTTACAGTCAAGGACACCTCTGGACAAGAGTTGGAAGAGGTTTTGAAAATCATCCGCAAGAGAGACTATAAAATTATTGAACAGTTGGGGAAGACTCCATCCAAAATCTCCATGCTATCATTTCTACTATGTTCTGAAGCTCATGCATAAGCTTTAGTATAATTCTTGAAGATTGCTCATGTGCCGCAAGAAATTTCGGCTGATCAATTTGGAAGTCACGTAGTGAGTTTAACAACAGATAATGGATTAGGCTTCTCCGATGTTGACTTGACTCCAGAGGGGAGAAATCATAATAGGGCCCTATATGTCTCCATTGAATACAGGGGCACTATGTTGGCTCATGTGTTAGTTGATACTGGATCTTCTCTGAATGTTCTGCCAAAGGGCGCTATTAACAGACTGGATTCTGAAGGTGTTGTGCTGAAACCCAGTGACATTATAGATCGAGCCTTTGATGGGTCTAAAAGAAGGTTACATGGAGAAGCGGACCTCATGATCAAAGTGGGTTCACAGAACTTTGAATCCACCTTCTATTTAATGGACATCCGGCCAGCTTATTCTTGCCTATTAGGATGCCCCTAGATCCATGGGGAAGGCGCAGTTACCTCCACCTTGCACCAGAAATTAAAGTAACATGTGAAAGGGAAGATTATTACTGTCTGCGGAGAAGAGGAGTACATGGTCAGCCATTTGAATTCATTTCGGTATGTAGAAATGGATGGTAAATTTATCGAGACTCCATGTCAAACCTTTGAAGTGATTTCCCCTGCTGCTATTAAAGATGTTTCTTCCATTCTAAAGACTATCAGGGTTCCACACAAGATGGATTCCTTGAAGGATGCCAAAGATACTATAAAAGAAGGTAGTTGTACTATTTGGGGTCAGCTTCCTAATATCCCTTACAAATCTGACAAATTTGGTTTGGGCTTTATGTCAAAGTTCAGAGGGCTGTTTGTTGCACTCGTGCTGGAAGACCTTCATTCCGTGTCAACAACAATGTAGTCAACACAATAGAGGATGCTGACAGTGATTTTGATTTCGAGAGCTGGATATTCCCTACTATTGGTGATGGACTCGACAACTGGAAAGCAGAAGACATTATCCTTATCACTTTCAGTCAGGAGTAATAGCTATTTCTATTTTATTGCTTTAAAAAGTTTGGTTATGTAATTTCTTTTAAAACAGTGACTTTAAACCTTGTTTCTTTCTCAGGGAACAACAATTCATTTGTTAAGGGTTGTCATTTCATATGTCACATTTTCATTTAATGAAAACATTGGACGTTTTGCTTCAAATTTTGCGCTCTCTATATTTCTTTTACTTTATTGCACTTTCAAGTAGCTATGTGTTATTACAGACACCCACACACTATATTGCTGATCCACATCCACTCTGGATCTCGTTGATAACGATTATGCTATTTCCGCTTATGACTTTGAAAATCTGATCTACTAAGCCGAGGACAAAGGTGAGAAAGATTGTGAAATACCTGGAGAAATTTCTAGACTCTTAATACAAGAACAAAATGCTATCCAACCGCATAAAGAGTCGGTCGAAGTGGTAAACTTGGGTTCTGAGACAAATAAGAAAGAAGTCAAGATAGGTGCCAACCTGGAGGACAGTGTCAAGAACAGATTGATTCAAATGTTGCATGAATATGTTGATATCTTTGCTTGGTCGTACGAAGATATGCCAGGGCTCGATAGTGAAATTGTGGTTCACCATCTGCCAATGAAAGAGGGTTGTCCTCCGATTAAGCAGAAGGTTCGTCGCATGTGTCCTGAGATGTCAGAGAAAATCAAAGCTGAGGTTATGTAACAATTAAACGTAGGTTTCTTAGTAGTGAAGTCATATCCTCAATGGGTTGCAAATGTTATTCGGGTACCAAAGAAAGACGGAAAGGTGCATATGTGTGTAGACTACATGGATCTGAATATGGTAAGCCCCAAAGATGACTTCACGCTTCCACATATTGATGTTTTGGTCGACAATACCACTCGGCACAAGTTATTCTCCTTCATGGATGGTTTCTCGGTTATAATCAAATCAATATGGCGCCTGAAGATATGGAGAAAACTACCTTTGTCACAAAGTGGGGCACTTTCTGTTACAAGGTCAAGCCTTTTGGTTTGCAGAATGTTGGGGAAACTTATCAGTGTGCCATGGTAGCTTTATTCCATGACATGATTCATCATGAGATAGAAGTCTACGCTGATGATATGATAGCTAGATCATAGAATGAAGAAGAACATCTTGATCACCTGCATAAATTATTTGAGAGATTTGAGAAGTACAAGTTGAGGTTGTATCCGAACAAATGCACCTTTGGGGTGAGGTCTGCAAAACTCCTAGGTTTCATCGTCAGTGGTAAAGGTATTAAAGTTGATCCCGCAAAAGTTAAAGCTATTCAAGAAATGAGGATCCCCGTATTGTGAAATAAGTCAGAGGTTTCTTCGGACGACTGAATTACATTGCCCAATTAATTTCTCATTTGACTGCTACTTGTGAGCCAATCTTCAAGCTGCTAAAGAAAGATCAAGTAGTAAAATGCAACGAAGAATGTCAAATAGACTTTGATAAAAGTAAGGAGTACCTATAAGAACTGTAGGTGTTTAGGTATTGGCTTGCATTTTTGGTAAATCCCAAGTGTATGTGTGAATGTCATTACTGATGTCATAACATTCTAGTTCAGGTTGTACTAACTCAATAGGTACATGTGCAGAAAAATATTGTAATTCAAATACTGATGTTTATAAGTGTGTATCTGAGCATGTTTGAAAAATGATCACATTTGCTAAATCAGTAGACAGGTTTTCTCAGATGTCATAACAGATGTTATGACATCCTGTTCTGAACTAACAGGATTGCAGGATTGGATAAGTCTGAGTTTTTTCAGGAAATAACTCAGTCCTTTCTGAACAGAATCCTGCGTTTTCTGAGGAGTAACCTAGCTCAATCCTAACTTGATCAATAAAGTACTGTGACCTGGTCTTTAGGTCAAACGGAATCAACCCTAGGTTTTTGGAAACCCTAACTGAAGTTACAGCTGCTATATATTCAACAGAGCTGCGGTTTTTCAAGACATCCCCTGCTGATTGATTAGAAGATCAATTTTGTAATCTGTATAGATTTGTTTATTGTACTCCAAGCAATTATCATTGTGATAAGTGCCTTGGAATAGGTTTAAATTGTAAGGGTTGTGTAGCACTCAAAGCTTTGAAGCAAGAGTGTTTGAATGTTACTTGACTAAAGCTGTGAAGCAGAGTCAAGTTAGTTGTGTACATCACTCAAAGCTGTGAAGCACGAGTGATTGTGTTACTTGATTAAAAAGCTGTGAAGCTTAATCAAGTGTGTGTTTTGAAGAGTGTCTTCATCAATTCTTAAGTCAAATTGGTTTATGTATCACTGCTGTGATTGAGGGGGAGTGAGTAGGAACTCAGGTTTAAGTTGTACTTAGATTAGAATTGCATTGGGTAGGTCTTAAGTGAAGGAGATAAACTGGTTGGTTTATTCCTGAATTAACATCTCTTATAGTGGATTCTCTCCCTGGCTTGGTAGCCCCCAGAGTAGGTGTTGTTGCACACTGAACTGGGTAAACAATTGACTGTGTTATTTACTGCTTTTGTATTTACTGTCATATAGTAAGTCAGATACGGTGTCATAACATTGGACGTGACATTGAGTATCTGCAGCCAGAATTTCAATTGGCATCAGAGCAGGCACCCTGCCTGTATTACTGGGTGAGATCTAGGGATATCACTTTCTGGCACTATGGACAAAGAAGGAGTTTTTGGAAATAGACCACCCATTCTGGATGGAACTAATTATGACTACTGGAAACCTCGTATGATTGCCTTCCTAAAATCTCTGGACAAAAAGGCTTGGAGAGCTGCTGACAAAGGATGGATTCATCCCACCATAACTGAAAGAGATGGGATAATCAGTCTGAAGCCTGAGGAAGATTGGAGTAAAGAAGAAGATGAGCTAGCCTTGGGAAATTCCAAATCTCTAAATGCCTTGTTCAATGGAATTGATAGAAACATTTTCAGATTAGTTCATCAATATGAACTGGCCAAGGAAGTTTGGGACACTCTCAAAACTACTCATGAGGGAACTTCCAAAGTAAAAACGTCAAGGCTTCAGATGTTGACCACTAAGTTTGAGAATCTAAAAATGATGGAAGATGAAACCATTCATGAGTTTCACATGAATATCTTGGAGATTGCCAACACCTCAGGAGCACTGGGAGAAAAAATGTCAGAAGAAAAACTGGTGAGGAAGATTCTCAGATCCTTGCCTAAAAGATTTGCAATGAAGGTGACTGCCATAGAGGAAGCCCAGGACATTAGCAAGTTAAAAGTGGATGAACTTATTGGGTCTCTTCAGACTTTTGAGATGGGGATCACTGATAATGGTGACAAGAAGAACAAAAGCATAGCACTTGTATCCAACACTGATGTTGAATACAAGGAGGATGAAGAAGAAAACATATCAGAAGTCATTGCCATGCTTGGAAGACAGTTCAACAGGCTCATCAAAAGAATGGACCCAAAGTCAAGGTCTAATGTTCATAACATTCCTTCTGACATTGACAGTTCCAGCAGAAGACCAAGGTCAGAAGATAAGGGAAACCAAGGCAGAGGTATTCAATGCCATGGATGTGAAGGATATGGACATATTCGAGCTGAATGTCCTACCTTTCTTAAGAAGCAAAAGAAAGGAATGACTGTTACTTGGTCTGACTATGATTCAGAAAGCAATTCTGAAGAAGAATCTGCCAAACTAGTTACTGCCCTAACTAGTGTTTGTACTTCTGAAAGTGACACCAGTGATGAAGAAGTGACATTTGAAGAACTGGCTGATACCTACAAGAAATTGTGTATCAGAAGTGGTGAAGTCTGTGTGCAAAATGAGAAACAATCAAAACTCATTGTAAAGCTGGAGGCTGAAAAGAGGGCAAATCTTGAAACTATAAGTAATTTAGAAGGAGAAGTTCAACTGCTGAACTCACAACTGAATCAAATGACCAAATCTGTCAAGATGTTGACCAATGGAACAGACAAATTGGAAGAGATCCTTCAGGCTGGACAAAATATGGGAAATAAATCTGGCCTAGGATTTGTGGAAACAAAGAAATTTGGTACCGGGAAGCAAATGTCAAAACGGATGTCTCAACATTACTCTCAACATCAGGGACAGAGACATATGAAGAAGAGGTACCAAAGATGGAGATGTCATCATTGTGGGAAATATGGTCACATAAAGCCCTTCTGCTTCAGATTACATGGATATCCTAATCAGAACTCAGATGTCAAACCTAAGTCTAAAAAGGTACCACACGCTCCTCAATGGAAGAAAAAGGCTACTGCACTGATAGCTCACACTTCCCTGAAGATCTCTGCAAAGGAAGATTGGTACTTTGACAGTGGATGTTCCAGACACATGACTGGATTCAAAAATCTCCTCAATAATGTTATGCCTCACACCACCAGTTTTGTGACCTTTGGAGATGGTGCTAAAGGAGAAGTCAAAGGAGTTGGTAATTTGGACTACCCTGGAGTTCCAAGTCTAAATAAGGTACTGCTGGTAAAAGGGTTGACTACTAATCTCATTAGCATCAGTCAATTATGTGATCTAGGATTCATGGTCAACTTCTCAAGATATGAATGTCTAGTATTTAATGAAAAACTAGATGTTGTAATGAGAGGAATCAAATCCAAAAATAACTGTTATGTGTGGCAGCCTGAGAACACTGATATCTCCACTATGAGTCAAATCATCAAAGAAGAAAAAGAGATGAAACAGTGGCAGCATAAGCTTGGAAGAATGAAAAGAGCTTTTCCTATGGAAGCTGTCAGAAGAACTCCAAAACTACAGGCTGATAATATATGTGATGTGGCAAATAAAGTT
This sequence comes from Vicia faba, assembly GCA_948472305.1. Lineage (NCBI taxonomy): Eukaryota > Viridiplantae > Streptophyta > Magnoliopsida > Fabales > Fabaceae > Vicia > Vicia faba. The sequence continues at coordinate 329,930,297 of OX451741.1, read as the reverse complement.
GAAGAAGAATGTGTTGTCAGAACCTTAAGTCATCTTGACAAGGATGTTGGAAAGAACAAGTCTCATAAATTCTGTTCTCAAAACATCTGGTCAAAACAGATGCTACCTGAGTACAATGTTACACAAGATGTTGTGACATTGTGGTGTGATAATCTGAAAACATTCAACATTTCCTTGAACCCTATTGACTTTGAAGAGAAGAAGTCATTTGAACTGGAACATAGTTTCTCTAAGCTTCAGCTGACTGATTCTTCTACCAAGGCGTTTGTTGGAAATAAACTTGAAAATTTGAGGGGCAGATTGGGTATTCACCAACATGAGAAATTATAGCAATTAGTTTTGCTGAAAACAAGGGTTGAAGGGATTAATTTTATTAAGTCTATATTTAGTGGGTTAATCATATTCATTCACAATTCCTTCAAAAGCCTTAAGAAGTTGAAGAGACTCCCTTTTACTCCCTACCTCTCTCATCCTTGCAACCTGTTTCCTCCTCCCAATCAAAGAGTTTTCTCAAACTGGTACTATTACTCAAAGTTAAACAAAATGTCTCAGACATCGTCTTCCACCATGGCGGCTTCTTCTCCCTCATCATCGTCATCATCTGATCAAGATTCTAGGGCAATCACTACATGCATAGAATCTGAAGTTCTTGAGGTCACTCCTCTCAGGGAGATGGCAACTGACCCAGCCAGAGTCAAAAAGCTCAGAACCAGACATGCAGGAAGAGCTCAAGCTACAGTCTCTGGTAATTCTTCTCATCCTTCGTCTTCTATACCTAATAAAGAAGGATCAGTTCAAGTACATCAAGCTATTGCTAGACTGGTTACTAGCATTCTGAGTGGCAACCAATCTGTACCGGGGATTTCTATCCCTTTGAATCAATCAGAAAGTCCAAATGTGGAAGGTTCTGAAAATGTAGATGTCACTGAGGATGTTGTGACACCAAAAGACAACATTCAGAACCCCTCTGAAAAGGCTGCTGATCCACCTATCATTGATGTGGATGAAGATTACTCAGATAATGAACTGATTGCTAATGTGAACCCTAGCATTGCTAGGAGATTGATGAAAAGAAAGAGTAGTGAGAATGTTAAACCATATGCTAAGAAATCCAAGGCTGAAGGGATGGCTGAGAAAATTCAGACAAAAGGGAAGAAGGCACAGGTGCAGACTGCTAGACAACCAATCTCTAAGAAAAGTAAAGAACCTGAAACTTCTGATTCTGATGATGAATCAGAATTTGAGATTGATATTGAAGATACTCCCATCAGAAGGAAGCTCCCCTCCAGCAAGATTGCTAGAGTGCCTGAAGTGCCAACAGACAACATCTCCTTTCATCATCCTGACAATGCAAACAGATGGAAGTATGTTTGCTTGAAGAGAATAGCCTTGGAGAGAGAACTCAACAATGATGCCTTGGAGTGCAAAGACATCATGGATCTGATCAGGAATGCTGGGCTAATGAAGACAGTGATGAAGTTTAACAAATGTTATGAAAATCTGGTTAAGGAATTTGTAGTGAACTTGTCCAATGATTGTGCTGATGGGAGGTCAGCTGACTTTGAGAGTGTGTTTGTTAGAGGAAGAAGGGTCAAGTTCTCTCCATCAGAAATCAACAAGTTTCTTGGAAGAACAAATAAGGACTGTCCTGATCTAGAGGCAACTGACAATGAAGTGTGTTTAACCATCACTGCCAGGCAAGTAAAGTGCTGGCCATTGAAAGGGAAGCTGAATGCTAGTAAACTCAGCATGAAATTTGCCATCTTGCATAAAATAGGTGCAGCAAACTGGGTGCCTACAAATCACAAATCAACCATCTCCACAGGATTGGGGAGATTTATCTATGCTGTAGGAACCAAGACTTCCTTTGACTATGGAAGGTACATCTTTGAACAAACTTTGAAGCATGCTGGCAGTTATGCTGTCAAAGGACCAATTGCTTTTCCCTCCCTCCTTTGTGGAATCATCCTTGCACAATACCCTGACATCCTTGTAGCAAGAGATACAGTCTGCAAAAGAGCTCCTGCCCTTGGCCTGCACTACAAACTGTTTCAGGGATCTCATGCTCCAGACATTGTCATAACATCAGCTGAGACATCGTCTGCAAAGACCCAGTCCAAGACATCAGATGTCATAGCTGTTTTAAAAGAAACTTGCAAAGATCTGGATGCTAGAAAAAGGACCCTAGAAGCTCTAATTGCCAGGCTAGAAAAGGAGGAAGCTGAAGAAAGCAGAAGGGAAGAAGGTATAGAAGCTGAAGGACAGCTCAACATTGAAGAAATTGGCTCCTCTGAATCTGATGACAGTGCTTGAAGGTTGATTGCTGCTTGGTGGTGTTGCTGGTGGAGTTTGGAAGTGTGTTCTGCTGTTGTCAGCTGCTGATCTCATTATTTTGTTTTGGATAACTGTATAACTTTATGAACATGTATCTTTGGCCCATTTGTGGCTAAAGAGGGGGAGAATATTTTGGTACTTGCTTAATTAGTACTTGACATTATATTTTTCTGCTGTCACTTCTGTCACTTATTTCTGCTGCTATCTATCTATCTCTGATTGTTTAGGGACTTTAGCCAAAAATCTGCCAAAGGGGGAGTTTGTAGGTGTTTAGGTATTGGCTTGCATTTTTGGTAAATCCCAAGTGTATGTGTGAATGTCATGACTGATGTCATAACATTCTAGTTCAGGTTGTACTAACTCAATAGGTACATGTGCAGAAAAATATTGTAATTCAAATACTGATGTTTATAAGTGTGTATCTGAGCATGTTTGCAAAATGATCACATTTTGCTAAATCAGTAGACAGGTTTTCTCAGATAACATAACAGATGTTATGACATCCTGTTCTGAACTAACAGGATTGCAGGATTGGATAAGTCTGAGTTTTTTCAGGAAATAACTCAGTCCTTTCTGAACAGAATCCTGCATTTTCTGAGGAGTAACCTAGCTCAATCCTAACCTGATCAATAAAGTACTGTGACCTGGTCTTTAGGTCAAACGGAATCAACCCTAGGTTTTTGGAAACCCTAACTGAAGTTACAGCTGCTATATATTCAACAGAGCTGCGGTTTTTCAAGACATCCCCTGCTGATTGATTAGAAGATCAATTTTGTAATCTGTATAGATTTGTTTATTGTACTCCAAGCAATTATCATTGTGATAAGTGCCTTGGAATAGGTTTAAATTGTAAGGGTTGTGTAGCACTCAAAGCTTTGAAGCAAGAGTGTTTGAATGTTACTTGACTAAAGTTGTGAAGTAGAGTCAAGTTAGTTGTGTACATCACTCAAAGCTGTGAAGCACGAGTGATTGTGTTACTTGATTAAAAAGCTGTGAAGCTTAATCAAGTGTGTGTTTTGAAGAGTGTCTTCATCAATTCTTAAGTCAAATTGGTTTATGTATCACTGCTGTGATTGAGGGGGAGTGAGTAGGAACTCAGGTTTAAGTTGTACTTAGATTAGAATTGCATTGGGTAGGTCTTAAGTGAAGGAGATAAACTGGTTGGTTTATTCCTGAATTAACATCTCTTATAGTGGATTCTCTCCCTGGCTTGGTAGCCCCCAGAGTAGGTGTTGTTGCACACTGAACTGGGTAAACAGTTGACTGTGTTATTTATTGCTTTTGTATTTACTGTCATATAGTAAGTCAGATACGGTGTCATAACATTGGACGTGACATTGAGTATCTGCAGCCAGAATTTCAAGAACCTCTAATTCTAATACCACCAGTTGAAGGAAGACCTCCAATCATGTACCTAACAGTGCTGAGAATTCAATGGGGTGTGTACTAGGGCAACATGACGAGTCTGGTTGAGAATATCATGCAATGTACTACCTTTGAAAAAATTTTACCGACTGTGAAACAAGATATTCACTGCTCAAGAATACTTTCTATGCTTTGGCATGGGATGCTCAGCGGCTAAGAAAGTATATGTTGAATCATACTACTCTACTGATCTCTAAAATGGATTCCATCAAGTACATATTCGAGAAGCCAACCCTCTCCGAAAGAATAGCCCGATGGAAAATGGTGTTGACAGAATATGACATTTAATACATCACTCAAAAAGCAATTAAAGGAAGTGTACCGAAAGATCATTTGGCACATCAAGCTATAGACGACTACCAATCTATGAACTTTGAATTCCCGGATGAGAACATCATGCAAATTACATATTATGAAGAACCTGGACCATATGAAGGACCTAAGCTAGGATCCCGATGGAATATGGTTTTCGATTGAGCTTCTAACGCACTTGGAAACAGGATCGGTGCTACAATTATCTCTCCTCAGGGTTGTCATACACCCTTCACAGCCATACTTTGCTTTGAATGCACCTATAATATGACTGAATATGAGGCATGTATCATGGGAATCAAAGCTACTATTGACCTGAGAATCAAGTTCTTAAGAGTATATTAAGACTCAACTCTGGTGATCAGTCAAGTCAAGTGAGAATGGGATACAAAGCATCTGAATCTTATAGCTTACTGAGAACATGTGCTAAATTTTATTCTGTATTTCGAGGAGATTACTTTTGAACATATTCCAAGAGAAGAGAATCAGTTGGCGGACGCATTAGCTACCATGTCATCCATGTTCAAGGTCAGATGGGACATGAGGCTCCCAAAATTACAATTGAAATATTCGATGAACCGGCACATTGCTACGAAATTGATACTCATGGAGTAGAAGAAAAACCTCGGTTTCATGAAGTGAAAAGGTACCTTGAAGCTCAAGAATACCTTGAAGGGGAATCAATCAATGACAAGAAATTCCCATGGAGATTCTCGACTAAGTTCTTCTTGAGCAATGGAATTTAATACAAGTGTAATCATGATTCAACTATGCTTCGCTGTGTAGACAAGAAGGAAGCAGAGAAAATTATAGAGGATATGCACGAAGGCATATTTGGTACTCACTCCAGCGGGCATACTATGGCTAAAAAGATTCTGAGAACAGGTTAATATTGGTCGACTATGGAAACCGATTGTCACCACCACTCGAGAACTTGTCATAAGTGCCAGATCTATGCTGATAAAATGCATGTTCCTCCAGTACCTTTGAAAGTCATGACTGCTCCTTGGTCGTTTGCAATGTGAGGCATTGACATGATCGGATAAATAAAGCCTATTACTTCTAACGGACATCGCTTCATTCTCGTCGCCATTGACTACTTTACAAAATGGGTTGAAGCGGCCTTATTTGCCTCCGTTACCAAGAATGTGGTAGCTCGATTCATTAAGCATAACCTCATCTGTCAGTATGGCATCCCCGAGAGAATCATCACGGACAATGGTACCAACCTCAACAAGACTATGATCACTGAACTCTGCATGTAGTTCAAGATCAAGCACCACAACTCTTCTCCATATCGACCAAAGATGAATGGCGCAGTGGAAGCCACCAATAATAATATTAAGAAGATCATACAGAAGATGGTTGTGACTTACAAAGACTGGTACGAGATGTTACCATTTTCTCTTCATGGCTATCGCACTTCAGCGCAAACATTAACTAGGGAAACCCCATTCTCTCTGGTCTATGGTATGGAAACTATTATACCTGTCGAAGTTCAGATTCCTTCTCTGAGGATTATGAAAGATGTAGTCTTAGATGAAGACGAATGGATTCATACCAGGATAGACCAGTTGAATCAAATTGACGAAAAGTGGTATGCGGTCGTCTGTCACAGTCAGATGCATTAGAAACGTATGATCAAGGCATTCGACAAGAAAATCCAATATCAGGTATATCAGGTTGGTGACTTGGTAATAAAGCGCACCATTCTACCGCAAGGTAATCCGAGGGGAAAATGGACTCCCACCTATGAAGGGCCATTTGTTTTCAAGAAGATATTTTCTGGCGGTGCTATGATACTGACCACTATGGACGACGAAGATTTTCCACACCCTTTGAACGTGGAAATAGTTAAAAAATACTACGCATGAAAATGACCCGCTAGGTTGACTAGCCTAGGAAAAAGTAAGGGCATCCCAGCGAACCAAAAGGGTTCAGGAAAACATCAGGGATATATATAAATGATTGTACACCCAACAAGTCGAAAACTTGTAAAGGCGACCCGTGCAAAAAAAGGTATCCTGGTGGACTGAAAACCCGAAAGGGAGGTCCAGGCAAAAGTTATGGATTAAAAGCGTACGACTATGTCCCATTGGATCACTTACGACAAACTTTATTACCAAAGTAAAAAGTTCAAATGATACAAATCAGTTCAATCAACTTCTTCTGACATCAAGGGATGAGATGTTCAAAGACATAGGGGCAATAACGGAGTTGGAACGCAACGAGATCATTTTCACATGGTTATATGTTTTTTTTCACTTTGTACTCTTTTCATTTCATGACAATTTCCTCTTACTAGAATTTATGTATCTTGGTATAAAATCGCCTGTTTATGGGCAAACAATCAATACAAATACACCCTAAAATTCAAACTTTTTATTTTTCTACTTTGTTTGCAAAAATCTCCAATGACTAAAATTGAATGAACATATACATATGAACACGATTAACTGTTAACAAATACACGCATAAGAATAGGAATAAGCATTTTACTCAAGACTCTAGGAGTTGGGATGACGTTAAAGTTGTCCCTAAATCCCCACAAAGCCATTTCCATGAGATTATCCCCATAGAGTAATATTCACAAATTCATCTTCAATAAAGATACATTCCCCGCAATTTCCCTGGTAGATTGCTCAGGTGGATAAAGGAGTATGATCTACTTCTCGGCAATTTCACCAACCTATGGAGTTCCAATCAGTATGATTCATGGAAGTTCTCTTCCTCCGCCGAGTTTATTCCTCCAAAAATGTAAAACCCCCTGCAGATTTCTGCTCTCCAGTAGATTTCATTTCCTCAGCAAAGATATTTCCTCTGAAAAGTATTTCTCCATCAACAGGGTTTATTTCCCCAACAGATTACAGTCTCCCTAGCTTAAGTCTACTCCTCACATGACTATGAATCACCGAAAAAATTCCTCTCCCTAATGAAGTCGCCACTATCCTTAGAGAGTTGCTATGAAACCTGGCATCAGACCAGATATCAATAAAATTTATCCTACCCAGACGAGTCGTAAGGTTATCCATCCCTTTTATTGATTGTGACTTTGAGAGTCTGTTGGGTGTAGTGACTGCAAGTGCACAATCTAATCGCGTAGTTTTAAAAGATATCAAACCCACAAGGACTGATGGTCAAACTATTGTTATCTAGGGCCACTGTGTAAAGCTAAGGATAATTAGGAAACTAGGGTATTAGGGTTTAAACGGGAATTAACTAAGATCTAATAATTGATAATGGGCCACCAGTATGTAATTTATCTACTTCAGGGATTCAATAAGTCATTTGCATATTTTTAAGTATTAAAACACTATTTCAGTGGAACTATTAATTTAAAAACCCTTGTCTCAGACTTTCGTTCTATCGATTCAGCCCATATTATTAAACTCAAATGAGCACTCTTGATGTGTCATTTAAAATTATTTATGAAAACAAATAGAGTCCAATTAATTTTAAAACGCTCTCGTTGTATTTAAAATTAATGTTCAATCACCACTATCCGGTTAAAATCTCAAACTCTCGCTTTGTTGATTTTATCCTTAGTCTGTCTTTTACTCTCGTAACAAAACAATTCAATATCGAAATTGGAAATCAAAGCCATAAAAGTCTTTTTGTAAAATATTTATGCCAATTAATTACCAAACCTCTTCGATTTAGGACCTCACATACCCGTATCGGGAAACTTAGCCGAACATAATTTTATTGCGTAATAACATAAAATAAAAACATGCATACAGTAACATAGTCATGGTAAAAATAAATAAACTATATTTAAAATTGAAACTTGGAATAAAACACTGAAGAATATAGTGCAATATGCTATCCTCCACAAGCCGACAACATTAGCCTCGGAACAAAATATCTTGCAGAAATGTAAATAAGTCTAAATGAAATTTTGAAAGCTAGAAGAAAACTAATGGTGCAATATTCCTCCGATGTGAATAAATATTTATTTAATGGTGATGGTTTTGCTTTTCTTAGGAATTCTAAACGAAACTGAAAATACTCAAATCTGTAAACTCGAATAAAATATAACAAGTGCAGTAATGCCGAAAATAAAATTGGAGCAGGTGTGCGAGCTTCTCCTAGTTTTGGTAACTTTCCTCCTTTTATAGATTCAATATGCTGAGAAAAATTAGGTACAGTCTTTGATCTTTGTTCAACATGCGTGGAGAAGAATCTGGAAGACATGCGTTCATGGAGAGAATTTCATCACTGAAGATATATTTGACTTGTGATGAGTGGCATGGTTTGTGGTGTGGGGCATGCGTATTTCAATTCTGTGCCAGTCGGGACAAGAAGTGTGCCCTGGGACACACTTTTGGACTTTGTGGCGGGAAGCATGCGCTTGTGACTGACGGCATGGGCTTCTGATACCTAATCTGTGCATTTTTTCTGCTAAATGCCATCTCTTCTTCATTTCTCCAACATTTTTCTTCCTTTTCTCATGTATGCTCTGCAGAAACTAAATACCTGAAATATGCTGCAAATACTACAAATAGAAACATAATGCAACATAATAAACGAAGAATCAAAAACTTTATTTATGTAAATAGGGCGGAATATGCTATGACTTTTTGTGTTATCAAACTACCCTAAGCTTGAACCTTTGCTTGTCCTTAAGCAATATAGTCAGTATGAATATCAATAGAGTACAAGTTAAATGCAAATACATGATGCAATTCGAATCGTCAGAGGTTGTGCCATCATTTTCGTGGGAACATAAGCTTAACATCACACAAAAGATACAATAATAACACTAAACGCCCTCGTCCTCACCCTCGTGCTCATCCACGTCCATCACGTCCAACCGGTGGATGAGTCATACCTCCATGGTACAAAAATTCTTAAAAATCATTCATGTGTACAGTTAAGGCTGTCATTTCCTCGGTCATTCTTGCAGCCCGGTGCTTATTCCTTTCTTTAAATTCTTGCTGCCGAGTTTGTATAGCTAGAATGAGTTGCATCATTGCATTTTGATTAATTTTCATAACTTGCACCCTCTCATCTTGTTGCATGATGGAAGCCATAATGTCATCATTGGAGGCCGGTACTCTTTCACGTCTTCTTCGAGTTCTCGTGGATGTGCTTGCCACATTTTTAGAAGGAGATTGCTTTGTAAGTTATTGTTCAACATCCCCTTGCTCCATTTCTTGCTCCATCTTATCAACCTGGGCATTACCTTGGTTGCTTTGCACATTATCCCCAGGTGCAGGAGCAGTAAGATCATAAAGCCACTTTTACAAGTTTGTTACATCTGTGAGTGCAATGTTGGGAAAAATGACACTAGGAACTACTATGTTACGCACCATGAGGTTATACCTTCCATCTCCTCTGACCTTAATCAAGTGTCTAGCCCGACAATTATCGATGTCAATAATTGTGGGTGGCAGGGGAGGCAGATTTGGTAGCTTGTCTTCGATGTCAATTAATCGTATATATTTCAATACGTGCAGGCAGTACGTATATATATATATATATATATATATATATATATATATATATATATATATATATATATATATATATATATATATATATATATATATATATATATATATATATATATATATAGAAGATTAGAAATATTAAAGCACATAATATATTTATGTAAACATAATAATAGAGTATTTAATGAAAAGTAATAAGAATTCCAAAAGTAAGAGAAGGAAAAACAAAGCAAAATGTAACTGAAAATAATTGACAAAAGTAAAAGTGTACTTAAGAATTTAAAACAGAAAAATAATGGAAATTCTAATATAATTGATCTTCTCCCCACACTTAAACAAAAAAGTGTCCTCAATGTTCAAATGTGAAAAGAAGACATAAAGTAAGTCCGAAATAAAATTAGCCACGCCGATTAGCAGGAAGAGCAGTGGAGTAGATGTGTTGATAAAGATGATCCAACTGTTCTGCCACCACGTCCATAAAAGAATGAAATTTGATCCACAAAATAATGATTTCATCTCTCAACAAATCAAGCTCGGATTGAAGAGAATTTATAGCAGGAGCTTGGTCAAATATGGGAGGTGGAGTAGTTATCGGAGCAGCAAAGGTGTTTGAGTCAGCATGATCAGGAGATGGGAAATGGTGATAAAGTGGAGGGGTTTCGGGGTCATTTTCCGCATCGGATAAGAAGGAATCAAGGTGGTCCTAAATTTGGGGTGTCTCAAGAGTGAATGGTGGTGAATTTTGTGGTTCGGCACAATCATATAACCAATTGCTTCGGTCATGAATGCTAGTCCTAGGGTTAGGAAGGTGAAAAGAGGCATTAACTGATTGTTAATGAGAAATTCAAAAGTAGTCGGGCCTAGGTTCCCAATAATTCCCCTATTGAAGTAGAAATGGATGTTCATGCATTGGAATTTACCTAAAGGGACAATATTTAGCAGTGGTTGTCTCAAGCCGATAAGATTTGCTATCGTGGTCACTAGGCCTCTTATTAGGATTGATTCATGGACAGTTCTAGAAAGACGTTGAAAGTTGGCTATCATAAAGGTAGCACCATTTACGGGAAGGTTTTGGGATGCACAGAACATTATGAAAAGTTCGGCTCTTGATACGTTGGTTATGTTTTCTGGCTTTCCAAAAAGGGTATGCGCTAAGACCTTATGAAAGTACCAGAAGGCGGGGTTATGAATGTTTTTGGAGTGCATGTCATTATGTTCATGGCTGCTTATACCAGTAATCTACCCCAAAAATAGTCAAGTTCATTCACATCAAAAAGTTCCTCCTAGATTACTGTGAAGGTATCAAGGCCATGTGGAAATCCTAAAAGCTCGGCCATTTCTCTATGCGTATATGTGTATTCAATATCAAATATCCTAAACCTAATTAATCCTCGGTTAAACCCTAGACCATGGTTAGGCTTATATACAATAGAGCTTAGAAACTCTAGGGTTAATCTACGGTAGGAACTAAATCTTCTTCTTAAGGCAAATGTGTCCCAGCTTATTTGATTTAACAGAAACAAGACACTGTCTCTAATCCCTAGTGTGGTCATGACAGGTGCATCAGGGTAGATACTCAATGCCATCTCCCTATCAGCTAATGACTCAAAACGCCTCCTCTGATTTATTCTTTTGAAAGTAATACCCATCGGGTCAACTGGATTCATCTTGGTTAGTGCAATTAGCTAAAGTTAAGTTAGCCTGAAGTAGGTTGACTGTTAGAATGAAGTTAGTAGTGGGTAATAGTAGAGAAACAATACTGCATAATTTTATAAAAATAGAAATAAGCAATAACAAAAGTAAGAAAAAGAAAGAAAAAATAAAAATAAGTAAATAAAAAAGAAAAGACTAGAAAGTGGGTTGTCTCCCAATAAGCGCTTTGTTTTAAGTCGTAAGCTCAACATAACAGGTGACTAATCTAATGAGTGGGATGGCAGCTCATCAAGCTTAAATGTTATGGAATATTCCTTATTATCAATGCAATGATAATTCTTTAGACGTTGTCCTTTTACGATAAAAGGTTCACTAGACATTCCTTTAATTTCTATTGCGCAATTTTGAAAAACCTTAGTGACTTCGAAGGGACCAGACCATCTAGAACGAAGTTTTCCCAGAAATAGTTAAGTCTAGAATTAAATAGGAGTAATACATCGCCTTTATTGAATTCTTTCCTAGATATGCATTTATCACGCCATTTTTTAGTTCTCTCCTTATAAATCTGAGCATTCTCGTAAGAGTCTAGTCTAAGTTCTTCAAGTTCGTGGATATCTAATACTCTTTTCTCACTCGCAACGGTGTAACTTAAATTAAGGGTATTAATGGCCCAATAAGCTTTATGTTTAATTTCTACTGACATATGACATGATTTCCCATAGACTAATTTAAATGGTGTGGTTCCGATTGGAGTTTTGTAGGCTGTCCTATATGCCCATAGAGCTTCGTGTAACTTAGATGATCAATCTTTCCAGGTGGTTGCTACCATTTTTTCTAATATTTGATTAATCTCTCTGTTGGAGACCTCTACTTTCCAACTTGTTTATGGATGATAATGTGTTGCAACACGATGTTGGACTCCATACTTCACTAATAACTTTTCTAAGATTTTGAAAATGAAATAGGAGCCACCGTCACTGATGACGAGTCTCGATACACCGAATCTTGGGAATATTTTGTTCTTGAAAAGACTGGTTACTACTCATGCGTCATTTGTTGGAGAGACTACTGCCTCAATCCATTTTTAAACATAATCGACAACAACGAGTATGTAGTGATTTCCAAAGGAAGACGAGATGGGTAATTGAAATCAATTCCCTATACGTCAAAGACTTCAACTTCTAGAATGACCTTTTGAGGCATCTCGTCATGTCTAGAGATGTTTCAAGTTCGTTGGCATTGTTCGCAATTTTTAACCGTAATATGGATATCTTTCCATATATTAGGACAATAGAGGCCAGCTTGTAAGATTTTAGCGCAGGTCTTTGAAGTGCTTGCATGTCCTTCATAGGGAGCAGCATGACAGTGGAAAATTATGTTTTCAATTTCATTTTCAGGAACACATCAACAGAAAATACCATCGGCGTCTCTTGAAAAGAAAAGGCTCATCCCAATAATATTGTTTAATATCATGAAATAACTTCTTCTTTTGTTGATAAGATATATCTGGTAGAAGCACTCCAACAGCTAAGTAGTTGACAAAATCGCCATACCATAGCAGTATGGTTTTAGTGTAGACTGCTTCCACGACCTCATATATGTTTGTCTCTTCATAAGTCACAGGGTATTCAGTTCTAGTACTTCCCAATTCTAATTGGGATACAATGCGTTCATAAGGAAAATCATCATTGATAGGTACATGATCTGATTTGATGCCTTCTATTCTAGATTGGTGGTCAGCTACTACATTCTCAGTGCCTCTCTTGTCTTTGAATTCTAAATCAAACTCTTGTAGAAGTAAGATCCACCTTAGTAGTCTTGGTTTGGTGTCTTTCTTACTTAAGAGGTACTAGATTGTAGCGTGATCGGTATAAATAATAATTCGTGCTCCTACTAAGTAAGAATGGAATTTATCTAAAGCAAACACAACATCAATCAATTCTGTTTCTGTGGTGGCATAATTGGTTTGTGCAGGATCTAGGGTTCTACTTACGTAGTATATTGCATGAAGCTTTTTATCCTTTCTTTGTCCTAGAACTGCACCTACGACATAGTCACTAGCATCACACATTATCTCAAATGGAGCGTTCCAATCAGGAGGTTGCATAATAGGTTCCGCGATTAACGCCTTTTTCAGTTTTGTAAATGCATCCAAGCATTTGTCAGTGAAGATGAACTCAACATCTTTCATTAGCAGTTCGGTTAGAGGTTTGGTTATTTTAGAGAAGTCTTTAATTAAATGTCAATAAAAACCAGCGTGTCCTAGAAAACTTCTGATTTCTCTAACAGTTTTGGGCGGTTGAATATTTTCTATTACTTCAATCTTTTCTTTATCTACTGCATTTCCCTTATCGGATACGATGTTCCCTAAGATAAATCCTTGTCAGACCATGAAGTGGCATTTTTTCCAATTTAGCACGAGGTTGACACTTACGCATATTTTTAGTACCATTTCTAGGTTCAATAAAGATCCTTCATAACTCTCTCCCCAGACGAAGAAGTCATCCATAAAAACTTCCATCATACCATCTAGAAAAACAGAGAAAATGGACATCATGCATTTCTGGAATGTTGCAGGGGCATTAAATAATCCAAATGGCATTCGTTAATAAGCGAACGTAGCATAAGGACAAGTGAAGGTTGTCTTTTCTTGGTCGTCAGTATGAATAGGAATTTGGAAGAATCCTGAATAACCGTCTAAATAGCAGAAGTGAGAGTGTTTAAGTAGTCATTCAAGCATTTGATCAATAATAGGTAAAGGAATATGATCTTTACGAGTGGCTTTGTTTAGCTTTCTATAGTCCATGCACATTCTCCACCCGGTGTGAGTTTGTTGCGCTATGAATTCTCCCTTAGCGTTACTGATAACTGTAACGCCTCCCTTCTTAGGTACAACATGCTCTGGGCTAACCCATTTACTATCGGATATTGGGTACATGATTCATGCTTCCAATAGCTTTTCTACTTTCTTTTTAACTACATCGCTCAGAATAGGATTGATTCTTCTTTGATGTTCCCTAGAGGTCTTACAGTCTTCCTCAAGCATAATATAGTGAATGTAGATAGAATGGCTTATTCCTTTTAGATCTGAGATGTTATAACCTAAAGTGATTGGGTATTTTCTTAGGACATGTAATAAGTTTTCAGTTTCTATTTGTCCTAGGTCTATATTAACTATAACTGGTCTTTCAAGTTCTGTGTCTAGGAATTAATACCTTAGGTCTTTGGGTAGTGTTTTGAGTTCTATGGCTAGCTTCTTTGGACAAGGTATAAGATCAGGAGTCAGAGCTAGGAAATCACTCAGATTTTCATCTTGATATTCACGGCGCCAACTATCGTCTTTGAGAATTAGAGGTATAGGAATCTTCAATACTTTTGAATAGGTGGTTTGTTGTTTCTCGATTTCTTTTACGCATTTATTGATTACATCCATGAAATAGCATGAATCATTGATGGCTGGTGCCTTAAAGAATTTAGACAAGATGAATTCAAATTTTTCTTCTCCGACTTTGAAAGTTAGTTTTCCATTTTTAACATCTATGATGGCTCTGGCAGTGGTTAGGAATGGTCTACCTAATATAATATGAATGTTGGAGTCTTATTTAATGTCCATGATTATGAAGTCAATGGGGATATAGTATTGTCCTATACGTACATGAATGTTTTCTAACATGCCTAAAGGAAATTTCACCGATCGATCTGCTAATTGTACGAACATCCTTGTTGATCTTAGTTCTCACATGTTGAGTTTCTTGCAAATTGATAAGGGAATCAGACTAATATTGGATCCTAAATCACTTAGTGCTTTGTCGATGACAAACTTTCTGATTACGCAAGGTATGGGAAAACTACCTGGGTCTTTAAGTTTAGGAAGCATGTTATTTTGGATTATAGCACTGCATTCAGTAGTGAGCAATACAGTTTCAATTAGGAAGCATGTTATTTGTGTTTCTAACATTTTGTTGTGTGTGGAAAGAGCATCAACCTTATTTGTCAGTTGCTTAATTTGTTCATTGGTGTGAATATTTTGATTTGGGAAATCTTTATTAGTTTGAGCTTGGGTGGCTACAAAGTTTTTTATCATTATTTCAATGTTGGACTTCCTAGGAATATTCGGAATATTTGAGACATTTTGGGTGGCTTTCTGATATCCTAGGGGTGTATTAGGAGCTTGCCCAGGCGCGTACAAAGTATTTTTTCTTTTTTATGAGAAGTTTAGATAGTTCTTCCAAGCAGGGTTATAGTTATTTCCACAGGGGTTCCCTTGAGCATACTTCACTTGATCAATTGCTACTCCTGTTAAGAGTGGACATTCGGGTGAAGTATGCGCGTGAAGTCTGCATAAATCACAGGTTGGAGCTACCACAGCCACGGTGGCTGCAGGAGTTATGGTCAAGCTTTCTATCTTTTGGGTAAGGGCTTCTACCTTAGCGTTAACTTGGTCTAAGCTACTAACTTTGTACATATCGCCTTTAGTTTGAGGTTTATCCATTATGTTTCTCTCTCTTTCCCACTAATAATGATTTTGAGTCATACTTTTGATAAGTTGATAGGCATCATGGTATGGTTCATCCATCAGTGTACCGCCAGTAGCAGCGTCCATCGTTAGTCTTGTGTTGTACAAGAGACAATTTTAAAATGTGTGGATGATCATCCATTCTTCTATACCATGATGTGGACAGAGTTACAACATGTCTCTCTATATTTCCTATGCTTCGAAGAGGGATTCACTTTCCTTTTGTTTAAAACCGTTGGTATTGGCTCTTAGCATAATTACTCGGCAAAAAATATCGCGCTAGGAAAACTTTCTTCAACTTGTTCCATGTGGTAACAGAGTTGGATGGTAGAGACTGGAGCCATTCTCTATCTCTATCTCGTAATGAGAAAGGAAAAAGACGAAGTCTTATTTCTTCAGGGCTGACACCATTTTCTTTCATCGTGTCTTCGTACTGCACAAACACGAACACGTGAAGGTTTGGATTGTTCGTAGGACATCCTGAAAATTGGTTTTGTTGGACAACTTGTAATAGCGAAGGTTTTAACTCGAAATCGGTCTGAGTGATGGCGGGAGCAGCAATACTCTTATGGGGTTCCTCTTGCGATGAGGCAGCATAATCCTTCAGAGGACGATTTTGGGGTCCCTCAGCCATTCTTGGTTCAGGTAGAGAATAGTTAGGAAGATTGAATTCGGGAAGGTTGTAATTGATTTGGTATTCTCTAATTCTACATCTTATACTAACAAAACGCTCGACCTCGTCAATTGGTTGTTCTAATTCTTCTTCATGAGAGTGAGTGCTTGGCATACAATCAACGATTAAAATAAAATAAAATTGGTTGCCTTAGTCTATACTGCGTAACAAGGGATTCACAATATTTACTACATCAGCCCCCGACAACGGTGCCAAAAACTTGATCGCGACTTTGAGAATTTGTTGGGTGTAGTGACTGCAAGTGCACATTCTAATCGCTTAGTTTTAAAAGATATTGAACCCATAAGGTCCCATGGTCAAACTATTGTTATCTAGGGTCACTCTGTAAAGCTAAGGCTAATTATAAAATTAGGATGTTAGGGTTTAAACGGGAATTAACTAAGATCTAATAATTTATAACAGGACACCGGTATTTAATTTGTCGACTTCATGGATTCAATAAGACATTTGCATAGTTTTGAGCATTAAAACAATGTTTCAGTGGAAACTATTCATTTAAAAACCCTTGTCTCACACTTTCGTTCTATCGATTCAAGACATAATATTAAACTCAAATGAGCGCTCTCGCTGTGTCATTTAAAACTTAAAAGTATTTTTTGAAAACAAATAGAGTCCAATTAATTTTAAAGCGCTCTCGCTGTATTTAAAATTAATGTTCAATCACCACTATCCTGTTAAAATCTCATACTCTCGCTCTGTTGATTTTATCCTTAGTTTGTCTTTTACCCTCGTAACAAAACAATTTAATATCAAAATTGGAAATCAAAACCAGAAAAGTCTTTTTGTAAAATATTTAAGCCAATTAATTATCGAACCCCTTTCTTTTAGGACCTCACATATCGGTATCGGAAAAGTTATCCGAACATGATTTTATTGCGTAATAACATAAAATAAAAACATGCATACAGTAACATAGTCATGGTAAAAATAAATAAACTATATTAAAAATTGAAACATGGAATAAAACACTGAAGAATATAGTGCAGTATGTTATCCTCCACAAGCCGGCGGGATTAGCCTCGGAACAAAATATCTTGCAGAAATGTAAATAAGTCTAAACGAAATTCTGAAAGTTAGAAGGAAACTAATGGTGTAATATTCCTCCGATGTGAAGAAGTATTTCTTTAATGATGATGGTTTTTCTTTGCTTACAGAATTCTAAACGGAACTGAAAATACTAAAATCTGTAAATAGGAATAAAATATAACAAGTGCAGTAATGCAAAAAATAAAATTGGAGCAGGTGTGCAAGCGTCTCCCAGTTTTGGTAATTGTCCTCCTTTTATAGATTCAACATGTTGAGAAAAAATAGGGATAGTCCTTGATCCTCGTTTTTCATGCATGGAGAAGAATCAGGAAGACGTGCGTTCATGGAGAGAATTTCGTAACTGCAGATATAAGTGACTTGTGACGAGTGGCATGGTCTGTGGCATGGGGCACGCTTATTTCAATTCTGTGCCGGCTAGGACAAGAAGTGTGCTAAGGGACACACTTTTTGACTTTGTGGCGGGCGGCATGCGCTTGTGATGGGCGGCAAAGCCTTCTGATACAAAATATTTGTATGTATGCTTTGAAGAAACTAAATACCTGAAATATGCTGCAAATACTACAAATAGAGACATAACACGGCATTATAAGCGAAGAATAGAAACTTTATCTATGTAAATTGGGCGGAATATGCTATGACTTTTCGTGTTATCATTTATCCCCAGTGAGGGTGTATAAGAATTAAACTCCCTAGACGAGTCGAAAGGTTATCCATCTCTTTTATCCCCATTTAGGTTATATAAGAATTAAACTCCCCAGTAGAGCGATGAACGACTAATGTTCTTGAACACTTCTCCCTAAATAGAAGTCAATGTTCCCCAGTAGAGTTTCCTCAAACAGCAAGCAGGAATCCCCAGCGGAAGCATTCTAGACAAGGTTGAAGATTATACATGTTCTTCATCCCCAACACCAGTCAGGGATTTATTTTCCCTAACAAGATGTCATACAGAACTGTTGATACACTTCCAACAACATTTCACATTCATACATAACTTACCAATATCATAGAATATGCATACGAAGCGCATATAGAACGGTCTCATTTATTTTGAGAACATCATTACGCGATGCATTTCATACATCATGACATTGCATACAAGTACTCTTTACCTTTTCAGGAAATATCAATCAAAAGAAAAACATCATCCACTACTTATACAACCAGACAATCTTCTCCAAGGATACATCTGACAAAAGGGCTATTTCAGCAATTTCCTGAGAGGATCATTCTCAAAAAATACATCTTCTGGCTCAGATTAAATTGACCATAGATTTATTCTGATACTTGTCCAAGTATAGACCTCTTATGGCTCAGATTTTAATCAGCCTTAAATTTATTCTAATACTTCTTCCAGTTAAAGAGAAAAAAGACCTCCTCTGGCTCAGATTAAATCGAGTGTGGATTTATTCTAATACTTCTTCCAATTAAAGACAAGCGTAGACATCTTCTGGCTCAGATTAAATTGACCATAGATTTATTCTGATACTTCTTTCAGTGGACATTTTCTGGATCAGATTAAATCAACTATATATTTACTCTGATACTTCTCCCAGTTAAAGACGGACGTAGACATCTTCTGGCTCAGATTAAATCAACCATAGATTTATTCTGATACTTCTTCCAGTAGACATTTTATGGCTCAGATTAAATCAACCATAGATTTATTCTGATACGTCTCCCAGTAGACATTTTTTGGCTCAAATTATATCAACCATAGATTTATTCTGATCCTTCTCCCGGTTAAAGACGGACGTAGACATCTTCTGGCTCATATTAAATCGACCATAGATTTATTCTGATACTTCTTCCAGTAGATGTTTTCTGGCTCAGATTAACTCAATCGTAGATTTATTCTAAAACTTCTTCTAGTCTAAGCCGAGCGTAGAATTAGTCTAATCTCTATCAACAATTACCTTGGATGGAATCTATAAGCCCATCTCCATTGACTCATTAATACCTCTCCAAATGGCATCTTTAAGCCCATTCCTGGTATAATCAACCAACGGCGTTACTTCGTGCACTGGCGAGTGCAAGTTTCTGGACACTTAAGTGTTCAATCATCTTCTACCTTCAAGTCACGAATGGAGGACATGCCAATATAACTCTTCAGGTTTAAGAGGATTGAAAAGGGGCATCTGTTGTACCCAAAAATTTTCCCTCCCATTTTCTTCAATACATTCTCATGAGGTCTCAAATAGTCCAAGCCACTCAAGAGTTGACTGGTCTAACATCCTCCTAAGCAAGGGTCTTCAACTAGGGTTGTGTGCTTCTCAAAGTAGATTGGGTTGCAAGGGTATCAATTGACTTTCATGTTTCATCATATTCCCTCAATAATGCTTATTTCAAGTTTCAAGTCTTGCATCACATGTTTGCTCAGTCAATGGCTCAGAAGATTGAAAGTCAACTATATTGGGTAAAAGGTCAACTATGATCAACATACACTCAAACTTCAAGATTTTTTGTCAACATTAACATTTTGAGGTGATATTAATAATTTGATCAAGGGTTGATCATGATTTCTCAAAGAAACTCCTTAAATCATCAAAGGTAAAAAAATTTCAAAATTAGGGTTTTGATTGAAGATGATTGATCATTGACTTTTGGCCTAGTGCATGACCTAATGACTTGAAGCATGATTTAAAGTGATCAAATACAACATCTTGACCTAATTACATTACTTGAGACATTTGAAAAGATACAAGTGATTGATAGTTGAAGAATTGAATCAATTGATAAAAAGTCAACAGTCACACAAAAATCAAACTTTGAATTTTTGGTCAACATTGGAATTCAAAAATCAATAATCATCAAAACATTCAAAACTATCAAACTTCGTCATCAAGAATCAAGAGAATTAAGAAAGTCATCAAAAGTAAAAATTTAAGATTTTCAAACACTTAGAAAAATTCAAGTGTTTTGGGCCTAAAAAACCCTAACTTGACAAGCAAGTTTCCTCAAGATACAAGTTGATTTAAGGAAAAATTTCAACATGAAAGTTGTAGGAATTAATGAATTCCGAAACTTTATTAATGTGTGATGATCCTCAAAAAGTGATTTATTTAAGAGATATGAGCCCATGTGGTTGTGATAGTTTTTATCCAACACTTAGAAAAAATTTCAACAAGTTTTGATCAGTTTTTTTGTCCCAACTTCATAGCCATTTTTCAACAAGATCCCAATTAATTCAAAAAAAGTGGTCAACATGAAATTTGTAGATATTGATTCAAGCTTTCTAAAATGACCAAGAACACAAATTTATCATACTTGAGCTAGAAGTTTCTAAGACATAAAGTTGGCATTTCATTCCTGAATTAGAGGTCATTTGTTTTGAGCCATAAGATCAAATCTGCAAACATGCCTTAGAGATCTCACTTTGCAGGCCTTTAAACCTCTAGACCAATCCATAATCAGAAGATTACACAAGTTTTTGAGCTATAGTCCATTTGATTCAAGCATTATCAAATCCATTTTGCCATTAAAGTGAAAAAGATCACACTTCCATTTTGGAAAAGCATGCTTTATGCAATTGTCAAATCTCCTTGAGCTCTAACTTGTTGCCTATGAACACACTCAACATGAAAAATCAGAAGAAACATGTTTAAAGTGTTAAACCACTCTATAAGGCATGGTACTATACATTGGAGCTTTGATTTCACAAGAAACTTCAAGTTACATTTCAACCAAGCCATAACTCCATAACTTGCAAACCTGATTAGCCCTTGCCCTTAAACCTTTTCTCTATAAATAGTATGGTCATTTGCAAGCCAAGGCACGAATAGACAAGCTCTCAAACATTCTCAAACTCATAATCACCAAGAAAACTCCATTAGTGCATATCTTGAGCCTTAAGAAGACAACTCTTATTCCACTAACGTGTTTTCCCTTTTTATCGTTCGAACATCATTTATACACCATATAGAAGTGATCCAAACACCTGTTTCACTTCTGTAATCACTCCATCATCATCCAACATTTTCAATATCTAACATTGCAAATTTACTTGAGTATAATGTTTCAGCCATCCTCAAAGCAAAGTAAAGGTTTCAACATACTCACCAAGGTCCAAAGAAGCTTTTGACATCATTTATTTGCATCTGGAAGCATCCATACGCGTTCTAAGTTTTCATTTCAAGAGGTAAGTTTCTTAAATTGTGATATCTTGATACAAGCATCATTTGCAAATACGTTCTAAAGCAAAAATGTAGATATCATGACTATGAAGCTAACCATGCCTTTAAATTTCATTCTTATTGACTGTGTGATGAGAATTTTAGAACTGAATTTCGTTAGGGTTTATTTGGTAGAAGCAAAATTCGTTTCAGTCTTTAACTTATAGCTTTCAAAAGTTACATGGTTGAATTCGTGATTAAATTTCAAGTAAGTTTGGTTTTGGAAGTTTTCAAAATGGTTGAGAAATGAAGCTTTTGGAAAAATAAAAAATGTTGTTATTGTTGTATGGCGTGAGGAAGAAGAAGAAGTGGAAATTCCATTATCAAAAACCAAGTTTATAATATATTGACTGGGGGGTATTTCATAACCAGATGAAACAGCCACCCTAGTGGTAAAACAAGTGCGCTATGACCTTAGGGACCTGGGTTCGAGCCCCAGTGGTACCCTTTTGTTTTTTTTACATTTTTTTCTCTACAGATTCGGTGTGAGAAAGCCTAGCACACATATCATGAGCCTCATTCTGTCATCATCAAATGTCCATCAAGACAGATCTAACACACCAAACGCAAGCCCCGTGATGCACCTCCTGAAGGTCACCTCCACTGGATCTAGCGCAGCAACCTGGGCTCCTTGATTTGGTCCTGGACATTATTTCTTTTTTTCTCACCCCCTTTTTACTTGTTTGCAGGCCCTTTTTAACTTTTAATTATTATTTTGTTTCAATTAATTATTTCTTTTAATCATTCTTTTATATTTAATCAGAAAAAACACATAAAATTATAAAATCAAAAAATTTAGATTTAGGTTTTTTTTAATTAATTAATTTAATTTTTTATATCTAAATTAATTTAATTTAATCACCTTGTTTTATTTCGAGTTTGTAAATTAACTAAGAATTATGTTTTATTTTTATTAATCACTTCCAATATTTTTCTAAACAAAAACAACAAAAATATTTTCTTAAACCCTTAGAATTTTTTTAGGTCTTCAATATTTTTCCTCTTCATCGTCTCCGCACGTTTGCTTATTTTCTCATTTATACAATTATGTAATTGCTCAAAGCTTTTAATAGATAAATTAGGATTTTTTTCCTCCCCAATTTATGGTTTGTACTCCCCATCCCCGAAGAGATGTAATATCGTAACTTATCGTTAGAACAAGATTGGTTCTGATCATATCTCAGAGTTTTGATGATAACAATAAAATATATTTTGAATAATTGATACTCTGATGAGCATATTTATTTGTTTCAGTTAGTGTTATGACTAAAGTATTTTCTAAAGTGAAAATCACTTTACGTGTTGTGGTGAATAAAATTGAAGAAGTTCTTTGATGAAAGAACTATTTACTTAGCGCAAGTTTTGACGCTGGCTATGATAAGAAGCAATTTAAAGCATCTTCTAATCTTAGAAAGTTTCCATGCAAACTTTGTTCAGAAGTATTTTGCAAGCAACCTCTGATGAGAAGTTATTTGCAAGCAAATTCTGAAGCAAGATTTAAAGCTAGTTCTGAAAGAATAAAGAAGCAAACAAGTCTTGTCATGTTTCAGGAAACATGCTCTGACAGTGTCGTTTGTTCATTTAATGCAAAGACGGCTAAAGTATTCAAGTGTCTCTACGCTAGTTCATTGGAAGAAACAATAATTCAAGCCAACACGCAAACATTAATTTCTCCTCACTTTTGAAGGAAGTAACGGTCTTCTTCCTCATGCTATAAATATAAGATCATCTATTACAAGCCAACAACTCAACAACTCAAAAAAACCAAAGAAACATCTTACGTGAAAATTATTCTGCTGCTCACAAATTATTTTGTTATTTTCACAAGTGCAAAACATATCTTAGTGATAAATCACAGTTTGTGATATAACTTTCTAAGAAGCAATTAGTTTCACTATTGTAAAGATTTAATTCTTGTATTTGTTCCTGGAGAGACCAAGCTTGGTCAGATTTCTCAAGAAGGCTATGACTAGTTTGAGTCTTAGTGGTGTTAGTCACTTGTAAGTTTACTTGTGCTTTGTATTGTTAGTCACAACAGTTTGGTTGTGTGATTGTAATCAGTTTGATTATACTGAATTACGTCCTTGTTAAGAAAGGCGAAATCACCATGGCAGGTGGACTGGAGTAGTTTGAGTTTAAACGAACCAGGATAAAAATAACTGTGTTTTTCCATTATTGTTGAGCTAGTAAGAAAAAGAAAAAGGAAAAACTTATTCAACCCCCCCTTCTAAGTGTTTTCTCACCCTTCAATTGGTATCAGAGCTTGACTCTGAGCGCAAACACTTAACCGTGTCAGAAAAAGATCCAGAAGGAAAACACAATGGCAATTGAACAAAACAACAATAACTAACCAAACCTCCTATGTTTGATGGAGAAGATTTTGAATATTGGAAAGATAGACTAGAAAGTTTCTTTCTAGGTCATGATAGTGATTTATGGGATATGGTCTTAGATGGTTACACACATCCTATAGACTCAGAAGGAAACAAGATTGATAGAAAAAATATGGATAGACAACAAAAAGCTGATTTCAAAAATCATCATAGAGCTAGAAATATTTTTCTAAATGCTATGTCTAAAATGGAATATGAGAAGATCACAATAGAGATACAGCACATGACATGTTTGAGTCTCTCAAAATGACTCATGAAGGAAATGCTCAAGTTAAAGAGACTAAATCTCTGGCTCTCATCCAGAAGTATGAAGCCTTCAAAATGGAATAAAGTGAATCTATAGAAGCTATGTTCTCAAGGTTTAAAACTCTGATTGCTGGCCTGAGAGTTATGAACAAAGGATACAACAAGGCAGACCATGTCAAGAAGATTATTATAAGTCCACCCAGAAGATGGGCACCTATGGTCACTGCTTTCAAAGTATCAAAAGATCTGAACAATGTGTCTCTTGAAGAACTCATCAGCGCTTTAAGAAGTCATGATATAGAACTTGATGAACACGAGCCTCAGAAGAAAGGTAAGTCTATTGCCCTTAAATCTATAAAAAATGTGAAACTAACGCTTTTCAGGCAGAAGAAGGAAACTCTGAAGAATCTGCGTCAGAAGAAGATGAACTTTCCTTGCTGTCCAGAATGATCAACCAAATGTGGAAGCACACACAAAAGAAGTTCAGGAACTTCAAGAAGTCAGAAGATAAACCAGAATCTTCTGGACACAAGAAGTCAAACAGAAGAGAGATAATCTGTTATGAATGTAAAGAACCAGGACAATACAAGAGTTATTGTCCAAAACTACAAATAGAAAGACCAAAGAAAAAGTTTGGTAGAAAGAAAGGAATGATGGCCGCCTGGGACGATTCAGAATCCTCTGGAGATGAATCTGATTCTGAAGATGAGAACGCCAACCTAGCTCTTATGGCTACCACAACAGATGACTCAGACTGTGAGTCAGAACCAAAAGAGGTATTCTCAGAATTTACTAGAGCTGAACTTGCTGAAAGTTTATCAGAACTTCTGGAAAATTATAGTCAACTCAAAATCAAATACAAGAAACTTAAAAAGAGTCTTGCATCTGATCTTGAGAAACATGAAACAGAAAAATCTGAACTCAAAGAAAATAATTTTAAACTTAAAGAGGAAATTCAAAAAGTTCTAAAAATTTCTATTTCAGATTCTGCGTCAGGTTCAAGAGATATTCTTAAAAAATATGACTCTAGTTTTCAAACTTTTCTTGCTAAAAGCATAAATAGAAGCAAAATGGCTTCGATGATCTATGGAGTTAGTAGGAACAACAGAAGAGGAATTGGATATGAAACTACCAAAGGGAAGTAAACATATATACCAAAACTCGTTGCTAAGATTACTTTCACATATAAACCTCTGAATAAACAGTTTAATTTTGGGCACACACATGATATTAAATATACATCTCACTCTGGAAATTCTTATGCTAATCCAAAGTTCAAACAGAACTTTAGAAACTCTAACCAAAGAGGACCCAAAAAGATATGGGTACCTAAGGAGAAAATAATATTTGTTCTAGATGTCCTTAACAGCTCAATTGAGACACCAGTCATGGTACCTGGACTCTGGATGCTCACGACACATGACGGGAAGAAAGTCTATGTTCCAAAACCTGGAATTTAAATCAGGAGGAGACGTCAAGTTTGGAGGTAATCAGAAAGGAAAGATTATTGGTTCTGGAACCATTGGAAACGGTAACCTTCCTTCTATCTCAAATGTTCTGTTAGTAGAAGGATTAGCGCATAACCTGTTGTCCATAAGTCAATTAAGTGACAACGGTTATGACATTATCTTTAATCAAAATTCATGTAAAGTTGTTAGTCAAAAGGATGGAACAATCCTCTTTTCTGGCAAGAGAAAGAACAACATCTATAAAATTGATTTGTCAGATCTTAAAACTCAGAATGTAAAATGCCTTTTGTCTGTTAGCGATGAGCAATGGGTATGGCACAAAAGATTGGGACATGTCAGCATAAGAAAAATCTCTCAAATAAATAAACTGAATTTAGTCAGAGGACTTCCCAATCTGAAGTACAACGCAAGCTCTGGGTGAAGC
The DNA here is from genome assembly GCA_948472305.1 of Vicia faba. Taxonomy (NCBI): domain Eukaryota; kingdom Viridiplantae; phylum Streptophyta; class Magnoliopsida; order Fabales; family Fabaceae; genus Vicia; species Vicia faba. The sequence continues at coordinate 329,904,162 of OX451741.1, read as the reverse complement.
ATGTCAAAAAGGAAAAGTTTCAAAACCTTCTTTTAAATAAAAAAATGTTGTTTCTTCCTCTAGGCCATTAGAACTACTTCATATTGATCTGTTTAGGCCAGTTAAAACTGCATCCATCAGAGGAAAGAAGTATGGATTGGTTATTGTTGATGACTACAGCAGATGGACATGAGTTAGGTTTTTAAAACACAAGGATGAGTCACATTCTGTGTTCGTTGACTTCTGTAACCAAGTGCAAAATGAAAAAGATTTTAGAATTATAAAAGTTAGAAGTGATCATGGAAGAGAATCTGAAAACCATTATTTTGAAAAATATTTTAAATAAAATGGTATTGTTCATAATTTCTCTTGTCCTAGAACTCCCCAACAAAATGGAGTTGTAGAACGAAAGAATAGAACTTTACAAGAAATAGTCAGAACCATGATCAATGAAACAAATATGGCGAAGCACTTCTGGGCAGAAGCAGTGAACACAACATGTTATATTCAGAATAGAATCTCTATAAGACCTATTCTTGAAAAGACTCCCTATGAATTGTGGAAAAATAGAAAACCCAACATTTCATATTTTCATCCTTTTAGATGTACTTGTTATATTCTGAATACTAAAGATAATCTGAACAAGTTTGATTCTAAGGCACAAAAGTGTTTTCTGCTTGGATATTCTGAACGCTCAAAAGGCTATAGAGTATATAACACAAAAAATCTAATTGTTGAAGAATCAATCAAAGTCAGGATTGATGATAAGCTTGGCCAGCAACAGCCAAAGCAAATTAATATTTCTGTAGGTACAAAAGATTATCTCTCAAACTCTGAAAAATCAGAAGCAAAGGACAACTCAGAAGATCCTCCTTTTGATGATGCTCTGGATAGTCTCAGAATCTCTGAACAACCCTCTCAGAAAAGGTTTCCCATAATCTCTTCAGCTCATAAAGAAGACGCGATTATAGGAAGGAAAGAAGAACCCATCAGAACAAGATCCTCTCTCAGAATCAATGAAGAATCATTGTTTGGATTGGTATCTCTGATTGAGCCAACCTTTATTAATGAAGCTCTGGAAGAAAATGATTGGATACTAGCAATGCAAGATGAACTCAATCAATTTTCCAGAAATGATGTATGGGATCTAGTTCCAAGACCTAAAGGATTCAATATTATAGGAACTAAATGAGTTTTCAAAAACAAATTAAACGAGCAAGGACAGGTGGTCAGAAATAAAGCATGATTGGTTGTACAAGGTTATAGTCAACAAGAAGGAATTGATTATAATGAAACCTTTGCCCCAGTCGCCAGGTTGGAGTCAATTAGATTATTAATTTCTTTTGTTGTTCAAAATAACATTTCATTAGCTCAAATGGATGTTAAAAGTGCATTTTTAAATGGTTATATAGAAGAAGAAGTTTATGTCTATCAAGTTCCGGGCTTTAATGACTCAAAATTTCCAGAACATGTTTTTAAACTAAAAAAGTCTTTATATGGTCTAAAACAAGCTCCCAGAGCTTGGTATGAACGTTTGAGTAATTTTCTTTTAGAAAAGGATTTTACCAGAGGGAAAGTGGACACAACTCTATTCAGAAAAACATTTAAAAATGACATTTTAATTTGTCAAATTTATGTTGATGATATTATTTTTGGAACCTCTAATATCTCTATTGGAAAAGAATTTGCTGAGACCGTGCAGGCTGAATTTGAGATAAGCATGATGGGAGAATTAAAGTTCTTTCTGGGAATACAAATAAACCAGACTCCAGAAGGTACTTACATACATCAGACGAAGTATGTTAAAGAACTTCTGAATAAATTCCAGATGTCAGAAAGTAAAGATGCATAGACACCAATGCATCCTACATGAATTCTGGGAAAAGATGAGGTAAGTATGAAGGCAGATCAGAAACTCTACAGAGGTATGATTGGATCCCTTCTCTATCTGACTGCATCTAGACCTGATATATTATTCAGCATATGTTTATGTGCTAGATTCCAATCAGATCCTAGAGAATCTCACTTAACTATTGTTAAGCAAATTCCGAGGTATCTGAAAGGTACTACTAATATGGGTATGTGTTAAAGAAGATCAAAAGAATTCAGACTAGTAGGTTATTGTGATGCTGACTTTGCTGGAGATAGAATTGAACGTAAGAGCACCTTTGGAAGCTGTCAGTTTCTGGGACACAACCTTATCTCGTGGTACAACAAGAAGCAAGCTACCATAGCACTTTCAACAACAGAAGCTGAGTATATATTTGTTGCTGGATGAAGCTCTCAGATGATCTGGATAAAAAGTCAGCTAGAAGATTTTAATATCTACGAAAGTAAGATTCTTATCTTCTTTGACAATACCTCTGCAATTTGTCTTTCTAAAAATCCAATTTTGCATTCTAAAGCAAAACACATAGAAATTAAATATCATTTTATAAGGGACTACATTCAGAAAGGAATTTTAAATTTAAACTTTGTAAACACAGACCATCAAAGGGCTGATATTTTTACTAAACCCCTTTCTGAAGATAGATTTAAGTTCATTCTAAAAAATATTAGTATGGAATTTTGTCCTGAATGAAATTGTATTTATCTTGTGTGATTGCTTTCAGAATGTTATGAAATGAATGTTCTGATTAACAACTCTTCAGAAGTTAGAAGAGAAGTTACATCAGAAACTATATATAAAGTTCTGAAATGTTCTAACGTTTCATTACAAGTATAGTTCAGAAGTTCATTATATCAAACAGCTGTCTCATGCATCAGAAGATGAACACATGTTGTATTTCTGAAAGGTCACGCGTGCTATGCTATTGACGCCGTCCCTAGGTAACTGTTATGATTTGATCAAAATTTCACGCTTTCCCCTCATATGAATGTCATTAAATGCTAGTAATGATTAAATTTCTTTTAATTAATTTTTTCTTAAATTCTTTTTTACAGTTTTATTTCAAAATGTTTTTTCTCAAATATTTACCTATAAATACCTTTGTAAAACCCCTTTCTCACTTTTTACCTTCTCTTTCAAATTACCGTCTCTGTTTATTTTTCTGTAACCCATTTTTTATTTCATCTCAACCTAAGTGCTCTTATGGCTTCATCCTCTACTCCTTCTGGAAACACTCAAGCTGAACAATACATCATCCCTGAGAGAACCACTCTTATTCTAGTTGATAGTTTAGAAGTAATCAGTGAATTGATGGTGGATTTTGAAAACCTAAAGGAAAATGGGTTTGACCTTCTTCCCGCAGTGGAGTTTCAAGGATGGGGAAATTTCTTTGAACATCTTATTGGCCCTGTATTTCCACATCTTGTGAAAGAATTTTGGATTCATGCCATTGCATCACCAAAGGTTATTCTCTCGTTTATAATGGGTAAGGAAATCTCAATAACTGAAAATCTCATCAGAAAGTTATTGGGTTTTAAAGGAAATTGAGTCACTGGAGTCTCAAATGGAAGAATGGATATGTCAAGAGTTTATGCTGAAATTTTTACAATTGGGCAAGCTTCATCAAAAGTCAGAGACTTGAAGAATCAGTACAAGATCTGGGCTAGAATCATCCATGGATGCATTCATCATAGAAAGGAAATAAGTTCTCCTGACTATATAAATGTTGACCAGCAATACCTTCTGTTATGTCTAGGAACAAATGTTAAGATTGATTTACCCTACCTTCTGTTTGATCACCTCTGGACACATGTCAAGGAAACAAGGGAAGCAGAAAGAGTGAAGAACCCTAAATCCAGGAGGAACTGGATTCCAATGGGAAGATTGATTTCAGACATTCTGACAGAGAATGGTCTGATTTCACATTTGGAAGAAGTAAACCTGTTGGGGGAGTTAGAGCCTACGTGTGGGAAAGCTATGACAGGAAAGAATCAGGAGTTAGAGCCTACCCCTTACGTATCAGCAACCGTTACCAGAAGAAGAATTCCATTTGCTGACTTTCCACTTTTCAACTCAGGATATCACCCTTATATCATTCTGAATTACATTCAAATTTGCAAAGAAAGTGGAACTCTAATTGATCATGCCTGGCTTCAAGGTAGAAATGAAGCAGCTCCAGAAGTTGTCTTCCAGCAGCCATTAAAAAGGAAAACAGTTGGAGGACCCTCTGCTAGACCCTAGAAGAAGAAGAAGACATCAGGTATATCTTCTGAGACTATTTCTGTTTATAATTTTCTACATATATCTACATCTGTTGAACCTCAAACATTAAGTGACATAGATGTAGACATATATTTAACTATTCCCTCTAAACCTCTTTCTAGAAACCCTCTAATAGATCAAGTTTTATCAGACATAAGTGATTTTGATTCTGATGACTCTCTTGAAACCCAAACACAACCATCTCAAACACCTATCTCACAAAATAATCCTGCTAAAAACTTTTCTCAAACACCTCCCAGACCTTTATCACCAAGACCTACTGAATGGTATGATGCTGGCTTTTGGAGAATACCTGGAATAAACGTACCTCTGGCCTCAGAAAAGCCACCTTTCACCCTACCCTCTGAGAATATCTTTGCTATGAACAGAACTCAACCACAAAATCCTACCCCCACTGCTGAAAAAACCATCATCATTTCTCCTGACGTGACACCACCCATATCTCCAGAAGTTCCAACACCTAACTCACCAACACTTTCACCTCATAAATCTCCATAACATACCCTCAATCCATCTCATGAACCATCAACAACACATGAACCATCTGAAACTCTTAAACCATCATTAACACCTGAACCATCTAATAATCCTGATCAAATAGAAACACCTGAACAAGTAGAAACTCCTGAACCAACTGACTTTCTAAAAACTGTAGTTGATTTTGAATCCCTACAATTTCTGAAAAATAAAACCTACAAAAAGGTTGTTCCCAAACCTGTCCAGCCAGATGTAAATATATGTTTTCAGAATTTTTTAACAGAAGTACAAGCTTGTATAGACCTGCTGAAGGCAGACTGCACCAGCAACGTGAATCCAGCAGCAACAGATCTTCTGTGGGAAACGTTCAGATGAACTTTAGATGTTGAATCACTAAAATTTCAAGACATGTGTCATTCTCAAGTGCTTGAGAATTTCTCCAAACATCTGCATGCCTTACAATCAGAACTTGTTGATACTTGGGGCAAGAAGTCTACTTTGTTGATTGCCAACACTCCTGTTGATCAAATGGACATTTCAGAAGATGAGTCTGAAGATGCCTCTAAAGATTCAAATCTTCTGGCAATAACTGTTTAATCAACCATATGCTAAAGCTGCACAAGAAAGTGTGCCAACTTTTATGGATGATCTGGGCACTCTTCTCTCAAATATTGTTCGTTCTGACTCAGCTGCTTCTACACCAAAGGTTATATCTGCTGAAGCTACTTCATCCTCTGCTCCTACTTCACTAATTATGGATACTCTGAATGAGCTTAAGAAGGAAAATGAAGCTATTCATGAGCGCTTGGACAAGCAAGATTAAACAAGCAAGGAAATCAGAAACTGGATGATAAAGCAAGAGGAATCTTCATCTGAAATCAAGAATCTTCTTTTGTCTCTTGTTTCTAGAAAATATTAAGTGTCATTCTGTTTCTAGTTTTTTGTTTTGTTTTGTACCTCTGAATCTTTTTATAAAAACCTTTTACTCTTTTTAATTCTATTTATACTTTTTGATTATGAAAAAAAGGGCGAGAAAATGAGTATTTTGATCTAATCTTTGATTAACAGTTATGGGACTAAGTATCAAACATTACTAACAAAATACAAATATTTCTTTCTCTGCTTAAAGAAGTTTGTAGGTATCACTAAACTCTGGAAGTTTAATCATCTAAACATTATCTTCAAAATACTTGCTGAAGAAATCCTAAAAGAAAAATCTCAAAGCTCTGAAGAAAAATCTATGGAAGTTTTTCTTATACATCTATTTTTTTTCAGAAGAAGAAATATCTATTTCAAGGGGAGATTCTTATCTCTTGTTCAATTTTTTCTCAAAACCTAAAAAATTTTGTCATCATCAAAAAGGGGGAGATTGTTAGAACAAGATTGGTTCTGATCATATCTCAGAGTTTTGATGATAACAATAAAATATATTTTGTATAATTGATACTCTGATGAGCATATTTATTTGTTTCAGATAATGTTCTGACTGAAGTATTTTCTAAAGTGAAAATCACTTTACGTGCTGAGCTGAATAAAATTGAAGAAGTTCTTTGATGAAAAAACTATTTACTTAGCGCAAGTTCTGACGCCGGCTCTGATAAGAAGCAATTTAAAGCATCTTCTAATCTTAGAAAGTTTCCATGCAAACTCTGTTTAGAAGTATTTTGCAAGCAAGCTCTGATGAGAAGTTATTTGCAAGCAAATTCTGAAGCTAGTTCTGAAAGAATAAAGAAGCAAACAAGTCTTGTCAAGTTTCAAGAAACATGCTCTGACAATGCGGTTTGTTCATTTAATGAAAAGAAGGATAAAGTACTCAAGTGTCTCTACGCTATTTCATTAGAAGAAACAATAATGCAAGCCAACATGCAAACATTAATTGCTCCTCACTTTTGAAGGCAGTAACAGTCGTCTTCCTCATGCTATAAATAGAAGATCATTTATTACAAGCAAACAACTCAACAACTCAAAAAAACCAAAGAAACATCTTACGTGAAAATTATTCTGCTGCTCACAAATTATTTTGTTATTTTCACAAGTGCAAAACATATCTTAGTGATAAATCACAGTTTGTGATATAGCTTTCTAAGAAGCAATTTGTTTCACTATTGTAAAGATTTAATTCTTGTATTTGTTCCTTGAGATACCAAGCTTGGTCAGATTTCTCAAGAAGGCTAGGACTAGTTTGAGTCTTAGTGGTGTTAGTCACTTGTAAGTTTACTTGTGCTTTGTATTGTTAGTCACAACAGTTTGGTTATGTGATTGTAACTAGTTTGATTATAGTGAATTAAGTCCTTATTGAGAAATGCGAAATCACCTTGGCAGGTGGACTGGAGTAGTTTGAGTTTAAACGAACCAAGATAAAAATAATTGTGTCTTTCCATTATTGTTGAGCTAGTAAGAAAAAGAAAAAGGAAAAACTTATTCAACCCCCCCTTCTAAGTGTTTTCTCACCCTTCACTTATTTCTCGCATTTTTATTTTATGCTATATATATATATATATATATATATATATATATATATATATATATATATATATATATATATATATATATATATATATATATATATATATATATATATATATATATATATATATATATATATATATATATATATATATATATATATATATATATATATATATATATATATATATATATATATATATATATATAATAACTGCTAGTAATTAGGCGTGCATGGCAAGACCTAAAAAACAAATGTTAGAAAACTTAATCTCGAGACAACTACTTCAAATCAAAACACTTCGCACAAGCGCACCTCTAGGGTGACCCTCACTTGTTTCCTTAGATTTAAGAAGTCAAGTCCCTCTAACGTGGGATGCTTTAGCAAAGAACCTCAGTTAAAAGATTGTAGTCCCTTGATGACCCTTCGATGCTGCCTTCGGTAAACGATCTTAGTCCCTTACGAAAATTGCTAAAGCATCCTACAATTTGCCTTCTATGAATGTACGATAACCTGCGCCTGTCCCTCACATCCATTGATAATGCTTCCTACTAACTAATAGTAGGGTAGCACTATTTAAAGGAGGAGGAAAAGAACAAATACTTTTTGAGTAGGTAGATCGCTTGTAATCACTTGCTCACAAACTAAAACAACTTTCACACTTTACACTTTAAAAAACAACAATTTTGTCCAATAAATATTTTTAAAACAAACATTTTGTATACATTCTCAACGATATGAGAATCATTACAAAATTTCCGCACTTAGGCATTTTCAAAATATCTTCAAACATACACAAGCACAAAGCATTTCAAAAGTGAGCTAGCAATTAAAATCCCGTAGATAACTACGGATAAAGACGGTGCTAACACCTTCCCTTTTCATAACCTAACCCCCTTACTCAGAAAATTCTCAAAAGTTAGTCCCTGTTCTTTTCACCTTTACCTTTATTGGATAAAAGAAAAGTCAGTGGCGAATCTTGCTTTCAGCAACATTTGCGATAAAACGCAAAACGCAAAAAGCCTATTCTCCCACCGTATTATAATGATCACTGATGTCATAAAATCAAGAGAAAATGTCAAATTAGAGATAAATTATTCAAGAAGTTAATTAGACACTTAGAAAATTTTCTAAGTCATTAAGTCCCTATAGTACTGAATTGTGTACATTCATAACTTTCTCATTTTTTATCCAATGTGTCATACCCCAATTTTTGACCTAAGATCCCACCCTCCATTTGCATCATTGCATAACAAGTATTCACGAGTGGTTTGACTTATTTTTTTTTCCAATTCTTGAGTTAGATTTCAAAAATTTATAACTTCTTCAAATTTTGACATTTTTGAGCGGTTCTTTTTGCATATGATTCAAATTGACATCATCTACAATTTCTCTTTACAAATCAAGAGTTGATTATGCTTTGAAAATCCACGAAGAAATAGAAATGTTAGAATTCGTTTATGAATTTAGTGTAATTTGATTTTTATTGTGTTTTATTCATGATTTCTTTTCCATTTAAAAAAATCACAAAAAGTGTACTTAGCATCATGTTATTTTTTTATTTACTATTTTTGCCTCTTTACTAAAAAATTATCAAAAATATGTTCTTTTATTAATTTAAATTTATATATTGCTGTCATTTATTTCAAAAAAAAATCTAGAAAAATTTATATAACTCATTTTACTTTCTTATATGTATTTTATTTTTTATCTTTTAATTTGCACTTATATTTTCATTTATTTTAATTCAAGAAAGAAATCACAAATAGTTAATTTAATGTCTCTTTTATTTTCTATTTTGTATTTATTATTATTACTAACACTTTTAGTTATTATTATTATTATTATTAATATTATTATTATTATTATTATTATTATTATTATTATTATTACTTTGTCCTTTTATTTTTTTGTGTCAATAAAGAAAAGTTGGGACCACTATAATATAATACAAACACTTCACATGGATTGCCAACTTATACTTATCAATGGCCAAGAATCATTCTCACACTTCACATGGATTGTCAAGATATGTAATCTGCTTTGCACACATTATCAGATGGTGGAGTTCCCCAGTATCTCCAGCTAAGTAAGATTTTTCTCTAGCTGAAGCAAAGTTCGTGTTTCCTTTCAATGGATTATTGATGTTAGAAGATTGGACTTTGGATTTTCTCCCAAAAAATATCTTCTTCCCCAGAGAGATTAGAGCCTTATAGCAGAAATATGCTTCGTCCATGGCTTTTATTCTATCTCTAGTAATGTTCTCATCTTATTGAGGTTAGCCGAGTATCTGGTTGTACTGTGATGTCTTATCATCTCCAATTTATCTCTTCTATCTATTTTGTCAAACATATACATGAAATTCATTTATTCATTCACAGTTCCATCATGCATACACATTCGTATTTGTTGATGTTATTGGGTACATATACCTTGGTTATGTCTATTCAAATAGTGTATTTGCTCTTTCCAAATAGATTGTCAACTTAAGCAGAAAGTGTGCCTCCTTTCTAATTCCCCATTGAGTTAACTCTTATGGAAGAATCTTTCTTTAGCTTTCCTTTTCCATCTCGAGATAGGATAAATCCCCAATTTGGTTGTTTCCTCATTGGGTGGAGTCTTGTTTGACTGTTTTCTCTCTAGTTTATGCTTGGATTGAGCTTTGTCTCTCATGGACGCTACCCCGTGGATCTCTCTAGGCTTTGAAACCTAGATGGAGAGTGCATTTATTTTACACATTTAAATACTTGGTCTCCTCAGAAAGAATCTATTCATGGTTTAACATTGAAGATGAACTTTGTTTCCCAATAGTGTTGTTGCCACACTCTTTTGGAATCTCAACATGACAACAAATGGTGGCCTCTACATGAGCAACTTGTGTATTATTGATATCTTTGGAAAGCAGCAAGTGGCAGACTCTTCATGAGCAACTTGTGTATTATTGATATCTTTGGAAGATAGCATGTGGCAGACTTATCATGAGAAGCTTGTGTATTATTGATATCTTTGGAAAGTAGAAAGTGGGGGACTCTTCATGAGCAACTTGTGTATTATTGATATCTTTGGAATATAGCAAGTGGCGGACTCTTCACGAGCAGCTTGTGTATTATTGATATCTTTGGAAGATAACAAGTGGTGGCCTCTTCATGAGTAACTTGTGCATTATTGATACCTTTGGAAGACAACAAGTGGCGGCCTCTTTATTTCAGCAACTTATGTATCCCCAACAATATGTTATTTCAACAGCAAATGGCGTATCTTTTGAGAAGTTTGCTCATCAATAGAAAATGGCATATCTTTTGAGAAGTTTGCTCATCGACAACAAATGGTATCTCTTTTGAGAAGTTTTCTCACCAACATCAAATAATATCTCTTTTGAGAAGTTTGCTCATTAATAACAAATGGTATTTCTTTTGATAAGTTTACTCATCAACAACATATGGTATCTCTTTTAAGAAAATTGCTCATCAACAACAAATGGTATCTCTTTTGAGAAGTTTGATCATCAACAGCAAATGATATCTCTTTTGAGATGTTTGCTCATCAACATCAAATGGTATCTCTTTTGAGAAGTTTTCTGATCAATAAAAAATGGTATCTCTCTGGAAAATTCCCGCAGAAAATTTTGTATATTATCCTCTTCAAGTGGAAGACTCGACAAAGAAGAAACTGGAATCCATTCGTCGTGGAAAGGTTTATTATCTTTCCTACCTTCATCTATTGAGTTGGAAGTTTACCATCATCTGTGAGTCAGTATCTCTTACTTTTCTACCTTCATCTATTGAGTTGGTAGTTTACCATCATCTGTGAGTCGAGATCATATTGATTTTCTACCTTCATCTATTGAGTTGGTAGTTTACCGTCATCTGTGAGACGGTATCTCTTACTTTTCTACCTTCATCTATTGAGTTGGTAGTTTACCGTCATCTGTGAGTCAGTATCTTTTTCGATCTTCTACCTTCAATTATTGAGTTGGTAGTTTACCGTCATCTGCGAGTCAGTATATTTTTCGATCCTACCTTCGACCATTGAGTTGTTAGTTTTCTGTCATCTGTGAGTCGGTATCTTATTGATCTTCTACCTTTAACTATTGAGTTGGTAGTTTATCGTCATCTGTGAATCAGTATCTTTTTTTATTTTCCACCTTTGACACTGAGTTGGAAATTTACCATCATCTTGAGTCAGTAACCATTTATCTTGTCATAGCCTATGTAGTGCATCTTCCCTAATAGATTCATCAATTTTTCTTCTCTCGAAGTTGTTCTCCAATAAGAGTCTCTCATTCAAAGTTTGTGACTCTGTTCCCCAGTGGGGTTATAATCTCTTCACCCGTGGGATTACTTTATCATGTGCTTGGTTTCTCCAGTAGTAGTTTATCTCATGTGGCGTCATTCCCCATAAAATTCAGAGCATTACATTCATATCATATCATAAACATCATTGTGGTATCTTAGGACCAAAAATTATGTATTCTATATTTAAGTATCTTCAATCTCGTCGAAACGAAGTTTTAAATATTAATATCTCCAAATAGAAGAAACTTAAATAGGGGCAAGTGCCATACCCCAATTTTTGACCTAAGATCCCACCCTCCATTTGCATCATTGTATAACAAGTGTTCACGAGTGGTTTGACCTATTTTTTTGCAAATTCTTGAGTTAGATTTCAAAAATTTATAACTTCTTCAAATTTCGATATTTTTGAGAGGTTCTTTTTGCATATGATTCTCCTTGACATCATCTACTATTTCTCTTTACAAGTCAAGAGCTGATTATGCTTTGAAAAGCCACGAAAAAATTGAAACGTTAGAAGTCGTTTATGAATTTAGTGGAATTTGATTTTTATTGTAATTTATTCATGATTTCTTTTTCATTTAAAAAAATCACAAAAAAATATACTTAGCATCATGTTGTTTTTTTATTTACTATTTTTACGTCTTTAGTAAAAAGTTATCAAAAATATATTCTTTTATTAATTTAAATTTATATATTGTTATCATTTATTTCAAAATAAAATCTAAAAAAATTTATATAAGTCACTTTACTTTCTTATATGTATTTTATTTTTTATCTTTTAATTTGCACTTATATTTTCATTTATTTTAATTCAAGAAAAAAATCATAAATAGTTAATTTAATGTCTCTTTTATTTTCTATTTTGTATTTATTATTATTACTAACACTTTTAGTTATTATTATTATTATTATTATTATTATTATTATTATTATTATTATTATTATTATTATTATTATTACTTTGTCCTTTTGTTGTTTTGTGTCAATAAAGAAAAATTGAGACCACTATAATGTAGTACAAACACTTCACATAGATTGCCAACTTGTATTTATCAATGACCAAGAATCATTCTCACACTTCACATGGATTGTCAACTTGAACTTATCAATGGCCAAGAACCATTCTCATAAAGTCACATAGATTTCCACATCAACACTCTCGCCTCATTCAACCTATAAATAAGACCTTTCTTTCGTTCATTTGAAGGAACAATACCACAAATCATTCACTAAACTAAGCCAAAACTCTCTTCTTTTTTTTCTCTTCATTTTCTTTCAAGTAATTTCTTTCTTTTATTGAATAGGTAGGCTATTATAATTGTTCTTTATTTAATTCTATTGCACTTTTACTCTTTATTTATTTATTTAGTATTATAATTATCACCATTTTAGAAGGAAACTCTATTGATTCAAAATCAAGAGTTGAAAAGTGTTTTTGAATCTCCAAAAGCAAAAGTGATTTATTGTTGTTTAATTTTCATTTTTTTTCTGTAATTTTTTGTTGTTTGTTTACTTATTTTGAGCATAGATATTTGGTCGTGAGATTGAGTAGATAAACTTTCATTATTCATTTGTTTAATTTCATGAAAACTTGAGAAAGTTATGACATTTATACTATTTTTATTATAGACTTCATCTTATTCTTCTTTATCTATTTTATTTTTGTTTTTATTTGGATCAATTTGGAAAGCATTTGAGCTTTTATAGTTCATCTAAGTTTGTCGGATATTTGATGAACTTTCATCATTTCCAATCTATTTCTAAATGGTCCTTTGATCATTCAAGGTACTTGAGATTAATGATAAGTTTGTCATAAGGTATCTTCCTTGACTTTGTCTTGATCCCTCATATATATATATATATATATATATATATATATATATATATATATATATATATATATATATATATATATATATATATATATATATATATATATATATATATATATATATATATATATATATATATATATATATATATATATATATATATATATATATATATATATATATATATATATATATATATATATATATATATTAGTATAATTTTGTCTTTCTTTATTTTATTTAATTTTTGGTTGTTAATTATTTAGTTATTTAATTTCTATTTATTTAATTTCCTTTTGTTGATCATTTAGTCTTTATATTTTGTTTGTCTAAATCCAAAGGAAAAATCGAATTCATTGACTTGATGTCATCGAATACATTTAATACGATTGTGCATAAACCCCTTTGTACATTTTTTTAGTTTTATTAATCTAAAAAAAAGTCTCTTCTAAACCCCAATTTTAAAAAAACTCGCAACTCTTTTAAGCCAAAAACTTCGACACTAGGTCGTCGCATTTTCAAAATCTCATCCTCATACTCATTTAGCAAGCAAACTAATTTTAACTAAAAACAGATATTTCAAAAGGTTCTTATAGGATACTATAGATACATAGGGTGCTAGTACCTTTCCCTTTTCCCTTGGAAATAATAAAGCGCGGTGGTGACTCTTGCTTATTTGTGAGTCAAGTTAATTAATATCTTGATCTCTTATTTTCACAACTACACAATGGAGGCAAACCCTACATGCTTGGAAAGCTTTAGAAAAACCCTACATGATTGTCAATGTGTGCTTAAGTCCTAAAAGTGAAGCATTTGTGAGATATGAAGCTTAGAAGGCGAAGGAACAAAGTTGTCAAAAGTAACAAGTCACGCGCATATTAAGCTAGGCATTTCCACAAACAGTTGGTGTGCCATTTTCATGATTGAATTTCTTTTGATTCAAGCATCAATTGAAAAATTGGAAAAAAGCATATTGAAGGTTGATATGTGAGTTTCATTTAGCATTTTGAATTATACCAAGTGAGACACTATTGAGGAAGATATAGTCAATAAAAGTGAAGACTTCAAGGTTGGGTTTCTGGAAAACCATGCATGCCCATATACGCGCGCATGCCCTGACCTGCCAGGCTTCTTTTTCCAAACTTCTCATTAAAATATCTCTCACTTCTAGGCATCATTTCCAATAATTCAAAGCTCTATGATGGTATACATTAAGAGAGCTTTCCAAAGGCCTTCTAAATAAAGAAATCACACGAGAAAATTAAGAGAAATTAAAGAAGGAAGAGAGTTGGTTAGTATTGTTTGGCATACGGCCAGTCTGCTTTCCCATGTGTTGTTTATGCCAGTTCATTAAGCATACTTCCATCACCTCTTTCCAAAACGACCATTAGCTTATTTAGAAACAACACAAAATGCAACAAGCAAGTTATTTCCAATGGCTACAAATTATTAAAAAAATGTCCTACCCCCTAGCAAAGCTTCTTCAACACACTTCCTTGCTCTATATAAAATCACATTCATTCTCATTTTAAGGGACGTTGGATCAACATTCATACAAATCCTCATAAATTTTTCTTCGAAGTACAACTTCTCCCTCAAAACAAAATTTCTTTCTTTAAATTTTCTCTCAAGATTATTTGCTCAAAGCTTTGATTCAGGCATAATTACACAAGATTGAAGTGAAAGGGAGAGGTTCCTTGGATTTCTTTCAATTTTAGAGGCATAGAGTGAATTTATTTTTCACTCAATTAAGGTAAGTGAATTCTTAAGCTTCGATCTGAAATTTCATGTGTGGATAAGATGTAAATCTTGAATGATAGCATAGCTGGCCAAATCTTTGATCTGATGCGTGTATACATGAAATTTAAAGCTTAAAATTATACTCTGCAACTTATGTTCAAAATGTTTATCACAGTGACTTCATGTCCTGATTTCATTTTACTTTAGAAACTTTTGAAAAATATAATAGAATAATCGTGTTCCTTTCATTTTCCTAATGTAATTTGATGTTTGGATCTTTAGAATTGGTGAAAAAACATGAAAGATCTGTAGATCTGAAAATAGCATAATGAATCTTGTTTTACATGTTCACAAAATCGTTGCAGTTAGTGGTTTTCACGCGTGTTTTTCTCATTGGATCATGGATCATTTTTGAAAATTCTTGTTTCTATGTTATGAACCTTCATGAGTTTTCATCAAGAAACGGGGGAGAAATTGCAAGCTGAATTTAGCATACCAAATTGAAGAAGCATGTTAGGGCATGGTTTAGTGACAGGGATGATTATGTGGCACGCGCTAATTGAACATGTTTTGAATTTCTTTTACAACGTGTTTGCTTAAAAACAGGTGTAATAGACTTTGGTAACTTTTCAGTTTTAATTCATTTTTATTTTGTTTCATTAATTTTGATTAAATATTTTCTATCATTCAAAAACTATCAAAAATATATTAGACTCCTTTTTTAGTTTCTTTTCATATTTTGAATTTTGTTTTTATTTTTTATCATTTTCAGAATAATAAATAAAATAATAAATTCAATTAGGGTTTTTATTACCTTCTAAGTTCTAGAATTTTATTTTCCAAGTTTTATCAATATAAAAAATGCACAAAAATTACATTAAGTTTAAAATTGAGTCGATTTCTTAAAAATAATTTTTGTTTAATTTTTACAAAAATTTGTGACAAGAAAATAAAAGAAATCAATGGTTATATCATGTTTTTTACTTGTTTTTGCTACATGGTGTGAATAATTCTTGTTTGACATTTTCCTCTATTAAAAAAATTCCATAAAAATATGCTTGCTGACCCTTAGGTATTGAACCATTTTTATATAATTTTTAATTGAATTTAAATTTAAATTTTATTTTTTTTCTTCTCCAAATTTAGGAACTGATATTAGTTTTTTGAACTCTTCTTTGTTAAAAATTAAAAGGGACCTTTGAAACCATAATTTCCTTTGCTCATAAAAATTAAAAGAAATATGTTTAAATTTCTTGGATGACTTAAAGTCACAAAAAATATTTTTGTTGAATTTTAACTTTTGATTTTACATTTTTTCACAAATATTTTGCTAAAAACCCTTCTAGTTTGATCCTTTTGTCAACTAGTATTAAAAATTATCAATCATTTTCACCTCTTCAAATTAATCCAAGAGATTCAAACCATGTCTTTGACTTTTATAATTCTTTAGGAAGCTAGGGCTCAATTGCTTTAACTTTTACAAGTTTTCTTTTATTTTTAACCTAATTTGGATTTAGGGTTTCCCTCCCTTTCAAAACTTGAATATATCTTATCCACCTCTCTTGGTGTATTTAAGAGTCTCACTCATAGTTTGTGATTGTCAAAATGTTAATCATGCTTGATGATTAGTCTTTTCTTATGTGTAGTTTTTACCCCATTTTTGTTTACTATACCATGCTCCCCATAAGACCTTCAGTTCACTATTTTCAAAGTGTGAATTGAATATACCTTAGGCTTATATCCATGTATGCCAATATTAGGTAGATATTCCCTTCATTTATCCTCAACTATAGGATCAATAATGCATGAAATCTTTAGAGTTATTTTAATTGTCCCCCCATAGACTTTTCTTATTCTTTTGCATCCCATTTAAAACAAAAATTGCTTTTTGTAAATACTTCAAAATACTTAAAGATTACGGATGAGAATCCTATCTTTGTCAAGTATGGGAGATGATAAGCAGGTTTCTTCTCGATCTTATTGTTCTTCCATTCTAGACTTTGGTGTGATTCAAGTCTCAAATACTCTTTTCATAAATAAGTGGAGAAGTGGTTAATATCTCTCTCTTGAGATCAACTAGCCATTATCCGCAACAAAAAACACCAACCAACGCAAACTCTTTTTGCCTTCAGGATTTTCTTTCAAATTTTTCAAAAGAACATGTTAATTCACTTATGTGCTGACGCGTAAGTCTCCAAAGGTCAAGTTGCAGAAGAAGGTGAAATTAATATTGTTCAATAAAAAATACAAAACAAATAGAAACTGCTTAGCTGAACTACGACACTCTGATTCCTTAAAAAGGGATACATATGCATCGTCACGGGGCTCAGCTGAGCGACCTTTTTCATATTTCCTTCTTTTCCCCGTGTTTTCTCTTTTGCATGCATTCTCCCCTTTGTATCTTTCTTTTTTAGCTCTTAATCTCTAAATCTATCTTTTACACACCCTTAGATTAGAATAACACAAGTGGATCCTGTGGAGTACCACAAACATGTGGGGTGCTAATACCTTCCCCTCACGTAACTGACTTCCTTACCCAATCTCTATGGTTGCAAGACCATGATTTCACCTTTTCAGGTTTTCTCGATGTTTACCTTTCCCTTCCCGTGGGATAAATAACGTTCGATGGAGACTTTATTGAATTTTACCTTCGATGATTTATCTAGTTGTTTCAGCTACCGACTTTACTGGGGACAGATTAACCAAATGTTGGTCGATCCCAAAGTCAATCCTAGCTTGTGTTTGTTTTCTTTTCCATTGGGTTTTAATTTGTTTATTATTTTATAACTTCAGTTTGTTTATATGCATTGATTATATGTTTTCATGAATTAAATTTTATTGTTACCTATACTCATGATATTGCTATTGTGATGTTCTGTGGGGTTGGGGTGTTACTTCTTGAGGTAAAAGGAATAATACCCATGCCAAAGTTGTGAACTCATAGGAAACCTAGGAATAGAGTAGGGACATGACGATTATAGGACGTGGTCCGATTAGTGCAGTCATGTCATATACCATGCTCCAATGTGGTTCAAGTGAAGGTATTTTCATCATGCACATCTGTGTTTCGATGATTTTACTTTCAGGCGGACCTGTGATTTTTGAGTTACCCTTGCCTTATCTTGACCTAGTTTTCACCTGTGAGTGGGAGGGTTGATTTCTTATAGGTACAGTTGATGACCTTGGTCCTATTGGTGACCCTAATTTTGAAAGTGACTTTGGTATCTTTGGTTCTGGTTATTGATTTTGGTTGTTCCTGCTGGTGAATATTATTAGTGACTATACCAAACCTTTGAACTTATGACTCTACACAACAGGACAACAGTCTCCAGTTTATCAAAACCTCTGGTCCTATCATGTTGCATCATTGCATATTTACTTTTTTTTAAAAATGAAGTATAAAAAATTATTAACCTGCATATGCATTATCATTTACAAGATCTTCCAAGAGTTTCCTTTTCCCCCAAGAATGGCAAACAACATTGATATCATCATAAGGACCAAGAGGGATAACTTCAGTTACCAGTTTAATCTAAGTGTTTGGTATTTTCTTGAAGAGCTCAGAGATCTCATGAATTGCCAACAGATGGGGGTTTTTGGTGAATAATATGGGAATCTCCTATCTTTATTAAATGCATAGCTTGATGATAAGGCTCTCCAGACTTTGCTACAGTTTTATGATCCGAGCTGCATTGTTTCACATTTCAGGATTATCAGTTGGCACCCACTCTTGAGGAGTATTCTCATATTCTCTACATCAAAATCACTAATCACATTAAATTCATCCAGGTCACTGTTGAGCCTGATTATGAAGCCATTTCGAAGGTTCTTTATTTATGCCTTAGTTATGTGAAAGGAAAGTGGAGGCGTAATAAAGTTACTTGCGGTCTTCTTGCAGATTTCTTGGAAAGAAAGGTTAAAGAAATGGAAAGCAAGGGATTGTGGGATGCTTATTATGCTTTGTTTGCTGCTATCATTTATGGAGTTTTTCTATTTCCTGAGGTTAAGGAAATAATGGATCTGGCTGCTTGTGTGTCTTCATGAACAAAAACCCGATACCTACCTTATTAGCTGATACCTACAAGGCCATTCACTCCAAGTATGGGAAGAAGGGAGTTGTAGTATGTTGTGTACCAATTCTATACTAGTGGTTCATGGAACAATTACCTATGAAAGGGACATTCAAATAAGATCCTCGTTCCTGGGCATCTAAAGTGATGACACTCACCTCTTTTAATATTTAGTGGTAAAAACTCAAGGTTGAAAGTGTTGAAGTAATCTCTAATTGTGCAGGTTTCTCTAATGTTCCACTTATAGAAACAAAAGGGATTATCAATTACAATCTGGTGCATTCTCTTCGTCAGTTAGGTTATGCTATGAAACGTTCGCCCACAGCTAAAGAAGTCAAAGTTATGTATTGCAAAAAGGGAGAAAACCTTAAACTATTGAAAAAGTAGAAGTAGCCTGGGCTCACATTGGTAGGAAGGGGAAAATTTTCATTGGATTAAAGGAGGTATTAGATTTTGATCCTTATGTGGATTGGGTAAAAGAAAAGGTGAAAGTTCTTATGCTGCCTTTTGAAAAAGAGGTATCCTTATATCCACAACCCACTGAGCTACATCATGATGTGCCTAAAGAACGCATTTACTAGGTGCAATTAGAAAACATGGATCTTCGTCAGAGCCTTGAAGACAAAAATATGGAAATCTACTTCTTAGCAGAAAAGAAGAGAGAATTATCCCGACAACTAAAAGAATATGAAATAGAAGGTAGTTCTGGAGGAAGGAAGACCAAGAGAGGACGTGGGGTAGAAGACATTACCATATCTATAGAAGAGTATCAGATTGCCCTTGCTGATGTAGAAAAGAATCGCAAGAGACCTTGAAATTCCAAATGGCCAACAATAAGAACAAGGAAAAATTCAAAGAGATGTGGAAAAAACTCAAAGATGTTATGTCAGAGCTAGGAACAAAGGAAAATCAGATGATCGAGGTAATGAAAGAAAATTCCAGACTCCGAGATAAGATAAGATAGATGGAAGATGCACCCGTACCTATAATTTTGTCGGAGCGTAAAGAGTGTGATCGCTTCCTAGAGAAATGTGTCTATTTGGAAGGATAACTATTTCAGAAAGATATGGTGATTGATAGCTTTCCACGTGGATGAGATCACTAAAAGACGAAGAAATTATTCAAGGAAACTAAAGAATGTAGTGAAGGGTATTTCCGGCAAGGGGACCATTATACTACACAGATATCAGAGATCCTATACACTGATTGTTGTTTTTATTTAATATCAATTTAATCAGCACCGGTCTTGTTGGATGGGATGGTTTACGTTTACTTATGTATTCTAGTTTATTCTTGTACGAATTTACGTGCGATCTTGAAGATCATTTTATTATGAATGAAGTCAAATTTCGTTGTTATATCTCTTGTCGTTCTCTATTTATCCATCTTATCATGAGTGTTTAATATTCCTAGGGGTTGACAAAACTCTTGGATACCCGGGAAATGATAAAAAATTTCATTCATTCATGCATATCATATCATGACACATGGTTCCCACAAGTTATCTTATCTTCAATCTGGGTTTTCGTTTTTAAGAAATTTCTACTACAAACTTGTATCATTATAACACTAGGAGTACTTCCAAAAGGCAAATGGAGAAAATTCAGGCAGATGTTGTTGTTATGGGTGTCAAGATGGACACTTGTGTGGACCAGCTGATAGAGATTATCCAGAACATGGCCTGACAACAGGAAGACATGAGAGCCTTGATAGTAAGGTCTGTTGAGACTGTGAATAATGGGAATGAAACTTTTGTTGTCAATCCTCCTGGGGTTGTTGTTAATAGCCCAGTCTGTAATCCGGGTGGGCAGAATGTGAATGCTGCTCAAAATCTGAACGACAACCAAGTTTCCCAGAATTTGAATGGTGGTCAAAATATGAATGGAAACCCAGGCAGCACTCAAAATATGGATCTAAATGAAAATGCTGGTCTGAATATTCGGAATTGTCATGTTGGGAATCTTGGTAATTCGGCTGGTAATCAAAACATACCGTTGGTCCATGTTGTGGGAAATAATATGCCTCCACCCACTCTCATCCAGCAACACGATGGAAAACAATTTGTTCAAACAAGACATGTGCATATTCACTCTCCTCAACTTGAAGAGGACAATTATGATGACTGGATGTCTCATGTTGATGAGCCAACTAATGCTTACAAAAAGCTGCGTATGCTCGAGGAGCGTATGCGGTCGTTTGAGAATCAGGATGCTATGGGCCTTGATATGACTGATTTGGGTTTAATACCAGGGGTCAAGGTTCCTCCAAAATTCAAAGTTCCCGGTTTTGTCAAATATAAAGGCACCTCTTGTCCCAGGACACGTGTCAAATTCTATTATAGGAGGATGTCGGCGTATTATGATGATGAAAAGCTACTTATGCATTTTTTCCAAGACAGTTTAACTAGTGGACCACTTGAGCGATATATGTAATTGGATGGCACTCTTATCTGTACATGGAGAGAGTTGGCTGAAGCTTTCTTCCAGCATTATTGATACAATACTTATATGGCACCCACAAGAACCCAACTGCAAAATTTATCCCAAAAACAAAGTGAATATTTTAAGGAGTATGCTCAGAGGTGGCGTGAGATAGTTGTTAGGGTTCAACCCCCTATGATAGAGCGTGAAATGGTGGATATGTTCACTGGCACTTTACAGGGGCAGTATTACACAAGTTGTAGTACTACCGATTCATTTGTTGAAATGGTGATATGCGGGGAGAGAATCGAAATTGGAATCAAGTTAGGAAAGATTCAAGATGTCTCTGGAACTAATTCTTGCAATACTAAAAAGCCTTTCGGGGGTCTCCAAAAGATGAAGGAGAATGAAGCCAGTATGATCTATTCTCGTAAAGGGAAAGGTAGATACCAGGATATAAATCATTAGATTACTGTTGTGACAATATCGGTTGCTACACCCCAGCAGTAGACATATGCACCCAGGAAGGGCTACCTGCAAAGACCAAAAACGCCTCCCAGAAAATTTGACACAATTCCTATGCCCTAAGGAGAATTGTTACCTTAGTTGCTAGAATTGAATTTGGTGGAAAAGCGAACAGTGCAAATTAATCCAGAGAAGTTACCACCAAATTTCAATGCTAATGAAAAATGCGAGTTTCATTATGGAGTACAGGGAGATAGAATCGAGAATTGCATGGAATTCAAACACAAGGTACAAGACTTATTGGACTCTCAGGCCATTAATTTTGGGGCAACACCTAATATTACTAGTAAACCTTTCCAATCTCATGGAGGTGCCACTATTAGTTCCATTATTGAAGAGGAAGGTTTGAATCTTGTTATGGATGTGAACATACTGATAACACCACTCTCATTCGTGAAAGAACAGTTATTGCAGAAAGGTGTTTTTGTGGGCTGTGGTTTTAATTGTGATGTTTGTTTGGTACAACCAAAGGGTTGCTAGTTCTTGAGGGATACAGCCCAGGACTTGATTACCAAAAGAGTTCTACAATAAGACTGCCCAGTTGCTGAGAACAAAATTAATGAAGTTGATGTTATAATTATTCCTTTTAAGGCAAAGATTGTTCAAGTACATGTTACAATTCTAGTTCCTGTCAGGAAGCCACCTATAACCATCACTGTACCCGGGCCAATACCATATGTTAGCGACAAAGCAATTCCTTGGCATTATGATTGTGAATGTTATCAACAAGGGAAGAACTTGCTACTCAGAAGTATGAAGATGGAAAGTTTGAAGAAGAGAAGGTTGAGATTCATGACATCGTTGGTGAAAGTAGGATTACACACGGCGGTAAGATTTTCTCTCCACCAGTACAACCCGAAAGTAGTACGGATTCTGCATCTAAGGCTAAAGGCAAGCATATTTTGGATAGTGGCAAGAAACTGGGGCAAAATTCTCCTGTTCCTATTCTAGATGCCGAAATGGCCAAAGATGTGACGAAATTGATGAGGTACATAAAGAAAAGTGACTACAAGATTATTGACCAGCTAAGCGAGACGACTGCTAAGATTTTGATTCTTGCTTTGCTCAAATATTCGGAGGCCAACAGGAATACATTGATGAAGCTATTGGGAACTTCTTTTGTTCCTTAAGAGATCTCAGTGAATCAGTTTGAGGGGATCATGAATAGTATTTCTGCAAGCAATAAACTCGAATTAACAGATTTTGATTTTCCCCCTGAGGGGAGGAAGCACAACAAAGTATTACATATCTCCATAGATATTGAAAAAGCCATTTATCTCATGTACTGGTTGATACAAGGTCCTCTCTCAATGTTTTACCGAAGTTTTCTCTTATGAGGATTGATTAAGAAGGGGTCGTGTTGAGGCCTAGTGACCTTATTGTCAAAGTGTTTAATGGGTCTAAAAGGACCGTATTTGGGGAGGTTGATTTTCCTATTATGATAGGTCACCAAAATTTCGATACAACGTTCTTCATTATGGACATTAATACTTCTTATTGTAATATACATGGCCGCCCATAGATTCATAGAACCGATGTTATTACTTGCACCCTACATCAAAAGTAGAAGTTTTTATTGAATGGAAAGTTGGTCACCATTTGTGGCGAGGAAGATTATATTTTCAATCACTTGAGTTCCTTTTGCTATGTGGTGGCAGAAGGCAAAGTACATGAGACTCTGTGTCAAGAATTTAAAATTGTATAGGTTTTCATAACTCCTGGCCAAGAGGTTAAGAAGTCAGATGTCTCCATGTTATCCTACCTTCAAGCACAAGTGGTTGTTCAATCCGGTCATCCTGAAGGCTGGGGCAGAAATTCCCATTTTCGCAATTTCTTTCCAGTTTTTGCGTGCATCATAATTTCTCTTGACTCGTAGTGACTAGTATGACTAGGGAAGATATTGGAAGGCTAGTAATATTGGAAACTGTGTTAAAACGTAGAACTTAGTGGGAATTTCGTAGGCTATGATGTTGAGTGATGTGACCTAACATGTGGTTGTTATATGAATGATGTATGAAGGAATTGCATAGGATGTTATGTTGTTGTAAATGTTGTTGCTATCGAATATACATGATAAATTGATAACATGTTTAGTGGTTGTGATCTAATGATGTTATGTTGTTCTAGTGTTATTGTTGTCGAATATACAAGAGGAATTATTAGTATGCTTAGTTGTTGTGGTGTTATGATACTATGTTATGATACTATGTTGTCATGTTGTGTAATGTGTTGTTGTTAAATGTTCATGATGGATTGATAATATGCATAGTGGAATTTGATACTATGGCACTATGTTGTTGAAATGTTGTTGTAATATTTGATGAATTATGATACCATGATGTGGCATTGTTGGATGTATGCAAGTATGTTGTTACTATTTTCTATTTCTATCGTTGCATGTATGGTGATGGCTTATGCTCTGTTGGTGGCCTTTATTGGCAAGATGTTGGGTCTTATGCCATGTAGTTATATATTCACGTTGTTGCATGTTGGTGTTGCATGCATACATTGGTGAGGTCTTATGCCCTGTTATTGACCTATAATGGTGTTATGTTGAGGGCTTATGCCCTATTGTTGCCCTATTCGGCATGATGTTGAAGGCTTATGCCATGTTGCTACTACATGCATTAAGTCAGTGTTGGTCTCATTGTATTGCATTACTGTTGATTTGATGTTGTGTTATGTAGATGATGTTTGTGATGTAAATTAGTGAATGAATGGTGTGAATTACTACTCCTTAGCATGTGATATTCACCATATATTTATTGAATGTAATTCTCACACTTTTTATGTTGTTGTGTTTGTGCTCCTCAAGGAGTACATATAATCAGGTACATAAGTGGTGCTTGGAGTATGAGTTTCCTAATTGATTCTTAGGAGTCGCTTTGATATGTAACACATGATATTATGGGAATCTGTTTATGTTTTATATTTTGTCGTATTTTTTAGGTATCTCAACTTCAAATTCATGGTGGTGAACCACGAAGTTTATGGAGAAAGTTGTTATAAAAGTCATAATGCTATGAGAATGAGTAATTGGATATTTCCACTGTGTAAATAATTCTTTTAGGAGAAATAACGTAATAAAATGATTTGAGATGTTATGAGTTTTGGAAAGATGTGACTTCTTACTTCTGTACTCTAATGTATTTTCGTAGTTTTTATTATAATTATTCTTGTGGGGAAAGTGGGGTGTTACAACTCGTATCAGAGCAGGTCGGCCTGTCCGACCAGGTTATTGAGTCTGTAAAGTGTGACAGTTGAATATTTTCGACATGTTGTTCCTTAGTGTGTGACGTGTGTTTGAAACACTATCAGTGCCATCTTGTTTTTATAATCACTTATTTTCATGAGAGAGATTGAAACAAGTGAGGGAGAAGTTGTTACTTCTCAAATACGTTTTGGTTGCAAGATGTGAACAATTGGTTCGGTGTGCCATGGATTGAAAAATGCAAGTGTTGGTAGGATTATGTGGTATTACGATTCCGAAGAGAATGTAGATTCGAGATTCATGTATAAAGGTCAGATTGTAGTGTCCTTGGGAAGGAGTGATCAGGTGTTGTGTTTTTCGCATCTCTAGAAGTAGAGAGCGATGTTATGGCTAATGATGTGCCATTTGTGTGTCGGTCTTTATTATTTCCCAAGGGTGATTTTGACTTGTCGTTGGAGCGAGATGTTGGATTGGAGTGAGGTGGTCCTTGAGGGTGAATGATTTGGAGTGGAACCGAGTTCTTTGGAATAATGTTGTTTAGTCAGTGCAAACTCGTCCATCAGGGAGATATTGCAAATTCAAGGTTCCTGTCTGTTGGACAATTGATGCGTCTTTGAGAGAAGACTGTCAAGTATATTGGTGGTTTCTTCTTATGGGATAGAGAGAAATGTGACATCTAGTGATATACAAGTGGTTCGTACCATCTAGATGTTTGTAGATATCTTCCAAGCAAGTAGGATAACTTCTAGGCAATGAGGATATTTAGAGAACAACTTTTAGAACTCCGTGTAGGAATTGTGAATTTTTGGATCATTTGTTGTGGTGCTTACTATGGAGATTCTGATTTATTCCAAGTCGAAATAAGAGCAGGTGGAACAATTGTGAATTGTATTGTGAGTGTTGATGAAGAAGAAGAAATTGTATACTAAGTGGTCAAGTTGTGAATGTTGAATTAAGGAGGTTAGTTCCTTAGGCGTATTGTTTCAGGTAAGGGTTTATGGATCCTTCCAAAGTAGATGTGGTTATACGTTGGGAGTTTTTGAAGTTGGATACAGAGATTAAAATCTCTTTAGGCTTAGTTTATTACTATTGCATTTTGCGAGACAAAGTAAAGTTACGGTTAGAGACGGGGTCAAGTGCGATAGGTTGGTAATGAATAAATGGATGGAATGAAATGTTTTGTGTTAAGAAAAGCGTGTTAAGAAAGTGTTGTAGGAGAACATGGAGGTGCAGTTTATGCCAATTGAGAATGGTTAGAGTGGAGGGACCCTTGAGGAAATGAGAGAGTTAAATGGCAAGATGGAATATGAGTCATTTAAGTCATGGTAGGGAATATATGTTAGGAAAAGTTGAGGAGTTTCTATCACCAACTAAATGACAAGATTGTGTTATTAAGATTGTGATTGGATGCGATTAAAAGGTGGAAATGTATGGTATCTTGATGTTGTGATATTTAAAGGAAAACCAAGAATTAATTAATGTTGTTAGAATCCTCTATATGGATAAAGACTTAGAATAGAGCGGAATGATTTGTAATGTATTTGGTATGATAACAGGTCATGAGTTATAAAATTCTTAATCATCATGGGATGATAAGTGAGTGAAAAGCGGACTTTGTAATATGTTGGGGGACAGTGTCTCATCGACGAGATTGAGAAGGAAATTGTGTAGGCACGTGTAAATCTCAAAGGAGATTATTTGGATTGTGGTGCTTTAGGTGACTTTGAATGCAAGTTCTAAAGAAATTCTATTATAGTTGGTAATGATGGTTTATTCCCCATCATGTTTGTCGACTACTTATTGACAAATTGAGGAACTGATCACCCTCAATCTATTGTCGATAGTAGACAGGATCGTGTTAGACGAGATGGACTTGTCTTGCCAGCTTGATGGTGTGTAAAGTGACTGATGTTTTACCGAGAGGGTAGTCATTCACCATTTCTTGAGATCCTAATAGAAAAGTGGATATGAAAGATTTGGTATTTATTGAATAGTTCAGAGACTTGAGTTGTATACAACCTAACGTCATAGATTGAGAGGTTAGGGATATAAAATGTGAGAAGTGATTTTCTGGTAAATATTAAAGAGAGTCAGGAATTGGATGTGAAATTATAGGCCAGGTAGTTGATAGAAATCAAAGTGAGCACAGTGAATTCAAATAAGACGATCAGAGTAGCGCATTTGAAGTGTGATATAACGCAGTTCGTTGCACGTGTGTGATTGTAAGAGTCAAGGGTTGAATATCAGAATCCTGAATGATGCAAAACCATTAGACATTCCAGAAAGGAGGTGATGGAGGAAGAGTTTATGCGTTATTCATATTATTGTTGTGTTAATAGATATATTAGTTTAAGTGTTCGACTGATGAATCGTAGCTTCAGAGCACTAATATTATGTGTCAATGTTGACGGTATTATAGTTGGGACGATGTCCTTGTGACGATGTTGTTGTTGGATTAAAATGGTTAATGATGTTGAATTTTGATGAGTGGTATTCAAGATAGTGCCAGATATGACGTGGGAATTGGAAAGTTGGATGCGATAGTTGTGTTCGGAGTGTGTCACATCGAGTAATTTTCGAGGACGAAAATATTCTAAGTGGACGAGAGTTGTAATGCCCTATTTAAATATTTAATCATTTGATGATTGAATTTGTAGAAATATGTTGGCTTGACTAAATGGGTGTGAGAACTTAGTATGATTCAATAATTGGAGTAAGCTTTAAATAATATTATAATAATGATAGTTCTGGTGAAGGATGAAACATCCCATTATTATTAATAAAAAATATTATTGTTGGTTAAATGAAGTATTTTCCACTAATGATATTATTATTATTAATATAATAATAATAACAATAATAATAATAATTATTATTATTATTATTATTATTTATTATTATTATTAATATTATTATTATTATTATTATTATTATTATTATTATTATTATTATTATTATTATTATTATTATTATTGGGAAGTAATAAGGAATAATTGGGAGAGTGGTAGCAGGAATTGGGAGAAATTGTTTTCACGTGAAAAGAAGAAAAGAGAAGAGAGGAGAAGAGAAGAGAAGAGAAGCTAGGGCAAAATGGGAGACAAGGAGAATCCCACCATTGTTGAAGAATTAAAGCTCCAAACTAAGGTAAGGGGGGAGAATGAGTTCTCTAAATGGTTATTATAACATGAGAGGGTAGTGAGGGTTCTTTTCTCTCTTAGTGTTTTGATTAGATTTGGTGTATTATGATTCTTTTGTTGATTGATGATATACCTATGTGATTCTATGTAGAATTGTGAATAATTTGATGTCAAGGATATGATTGTTATTGATAATCTTTGATGTTGTGGTGTTGTTCCATGAAATTCATAAATTAAAATTGTAGATCTAGAGAGAGATGTTGAAAAGTAAGGTTTTGATGTATAAATTTTTTAAAGATTAATGGTTGAATGAAATTGGATTAGGACTATGAGTTGTTATGTGTAAAAATATTGTTTTGGGTCAAATTGGTAGCTTAGAAGTATGTAAAAAGAGCAGAATTCGTACTGGTGCAAAAAATAGTATTTTTGTGTTGCAAACTGGCCATATGCGTATGGGGGACATTCCTAGGTGCCGTACGCGTACGGTACACGCCATGTCCCCAAGCAAGCACGAATTTATTCTAGAACGCATATGATACGCGTATGAGAGGAAGGTCATACACATATGGGCTAGCCAATACGCGTATGGGAAGTTTCAGAGAGGCTTTGGGGGAAATTTCCCTCTGGTGGTACGCGTATGGGATTTGGCTATTTTTGCCTTACACATTTGTTATGCGAGCAGTGGAGCGAGAAAGAGGCCATACGCGTATGGGCAGGCTGAGGTGCAAAAATTCCCCTTTTCACGATTTCTTTCCCATTTTTGCGTGCAGTCTAATTTATTTTGACTCATAGTGACTAGTATGACTTGGGAAGATATTGGAAGGCTAGTAATAATGGAAATTGTGTTGAATCATATAACTTAGTTGGAATTTCGTAGGTTGTTTATGTTGAGTGATATGACCTAACATGTGGTTATTGTACGAATGATGTATCAAGGAATTTCTTAGGATGTTATATTGTTGTAAATGTTTTTGCTATCGAATATGCATGATAAATTGATAACATGTTTAGTGGTTGTGATGCTATGGTGTTATGTTGTTGTAGTGTTGTTGTTGTTGTCAAATATACATGAGTAATTGCTAATATCCTTAGTTATTATGATGTTATGATTCTATGATGTGATACTATGATGTTATGTTGTGTAATGTGTTATTGTTGAATGTTCATGATGGATTGATAATATGTGTAGTGGAATGTGATACTATGATATTATGTTTTTAAAATGTTGTTTTAATATTTGATGAAGTGTGATATGATGTTGTTTCATTGTTGGATGTATGCAAGTATGTTGTTTCTACTTTCTATTGCTATTGTTGAATGTATGGTGATGATTTATGCTCTGTTGGTGGCCTTTATTGGCAAGATGTTGTGGGCTTATGCTCTGTAGTTGTATATTCATGTTGTTGCATGCATACATTAAGGGCTTATGCCCTGTTGTTGGCCTGTAATGGCATTATGTTGAGGGCTTATGCACTGTTGTTTCCCTATTTGGCATGACAATGAGGGCCTATGCACTGTTGGTACCATATTCATTGAGTCGGTGTTGGTCTGATTGCATTGCATTACTGTTGATTCAATGTTGTGTTATATAGATGATGTTTATTATGTGAATTAGTGAATGAATGGTGTGAATTACTACTCCTTAGCATGTGATATTAACCATATATTTATTGAATGTAATTCTCACCCCTTTTCTGTTGTTGTGTCTGTGCTCCTCCGGGAGTACAGATAATTAGGTATCTGAATAGTGATTGGAGCATGAGTTTCCTGATCGAGTCTTAGGAGTCGCTCTACGTAAAACAACATATAATGGGAATTTTTTTATGTTTTGTATTTATTGTATTTGTTATGTATCCTAACTTCAAATTTATGTTGAACCACGAGTTTTATGGAGAATGTCATTATAAAAGCCGTAGTGCTATGAGATTGAATAATTGCATATTTTCGCAGTGTAAATAATTCTTTTAGGAGAAATGAAGTAATTAAATGATTTGAGATTTTATGAGTTTTTGAAATATGTGACATCCTACTTGTGTACTCTAATGTATTTTCATAGATTTTATTATAATTATTCTTGTGGGGAAAGTGGGGTGTTACATTTTCAATCATTCCAAAGCTTGTAAGTAGTGAATGATTCTGTGTCTTTGAAGTGTGACTTTTGTGTTTTTCTAAGTGTTTAGAATTGTTCAGTCACTGGTTTGTGTTTAGAAGGGATTTGAGAAGGGTCTCATATCTAGGTGAGTCTCAGGTAGAAGTTAAGTGAGGGTAGTGATTAAGTGAGAAGTTGTAAACAGGGGAGTATAGCTTCAAATTGATATTATTAGTAGTTAACTTGGTCCCTGGCTTGGTAGCCCCCATAGTAGGTGTTGGTTGTCATCGAACTTGGTTAAAAATCCTATGTGTTCTTTACGTTTCTACAATTTGATTATCGTTTATCTTGTCATTGCTTGTTTGTTCAGAAAAAGGTGTCTCGACATCTTTTAGGTCATATGTGATATGAATACCAAAATTTCACAAACACCACCATAACCAACTCTAAATCATGCGTCAGATAATTCCTCTCTTGCACTTTAAGTTGCCTTGAAGCATAAGCTATAACTTGCTGATTTTGCATTAATGCACCTCCCAATCATATTAATGAAGCATTACAATACACAACAAATGGTCCTACTAGATTAGGCAAAATCAAAACAGGAGTGGTTGTCAACTTTCTCTTAAGTTCTTGAAAACTCTCTTCCAATTTTGCATCCCAAATAAAGTCTTGACCCTTTCTAGTCAATTGTGTCAAAGGCAATGCTAACTTGGAAAATCCTTCAATGAATTTCCAATAATAACCTTCTAATCCAAGAAAACTTCTAATCTCAGTGATAGATTTCGGAGCTTCCCACTGAGACACATCTTCAATCTTCGACAGGTCAACTACAATACCTCCACTTGAAATCACATGGCCAAGGAAAATCACTTCCTTCAACCCAAACTCGCACTTAGAAATTTTAGCATACAACTGCTTCTTTATCAACTTTGTTAACACAATCTTCACATGCTCAACATGATCTTCTTCACTCTTCAAATAGATTAAAATATCATCAATGAAAACAACCACAAATTTGTCTAAATACTGATGGAAATTCTCGTTCATGTACTCCATGAATACATCTGGTGCATTTATCACACCGAACGACATCATTGAATACTCATAGTGACTGTACCTTATTCTAAAAGCAGTCTTCTGAATATATTTGGCCTTCACACGAATCTGGTGATACCCACACCTCAAATATATCTTATTGATCACACTTGCACCAACTAACTGATCCATCAGGTTATCAATCCTCATAGGTGGATACTTATTATTGATAGTCACCTTGTTCAGTTTTCTATAGTCCATACAAAGCCTCATAGTACCTTCTTTCTTCTTAACCTATAATACTAGCACACTCCACAGTGACACACTTGGGCAAATGAATCTGTTCTCAAGCTGATCTTCAAGTTGATTCTTCAACTCTTTCAATTTCGATGATGACATGCAATATGGAGTCATCGATACCGGACAAGTTTATTCTTCATGCTCTGGCGGTAAATTACTTATCTCTTCAAGAAATACCTCTGGAAAATCAAGAACGATTGTTAAATCATCAATCGCTCTTTTTCCACTAATGTCCAAAGTTGTCATTAACATAAACATCCCAACACCATCATGCGCCGACTTGTTCACTTGTTTAGCATACATAAACAAGTCTCCTTCATTCCTACATTCAGAAAAAAATAATTGTCTTAGCAAAAAAATTGATATAAACATGGATGAATTCCAACCAGTTCATCCCAAGGTTAACATCAAGTTGATCTAATGGAAGACACACTAAGTCAATTCCAAAGTCCCTACCAAAAATACTCAACGGACAATTCAAACACACATAAGAAGTAGTCATTGAACCCATAGTAGGAGTATCAATAACCATACTTCCATTCATATCAGATAACTCGAGATTAAATCTCTTAACACAATATAAAGCAATGAAATAATATGTCGCTCTAGTATCAATTATAGCAATAAAAGGTGTAGTATTAATGAAGCACGTACATCTAACTAATCTATCTTCAACAGTAGTCTAAGAACCTGTTAGAGAAACCACATTCCCTCTAGATGGATTCTTCTTTGATTTATCACATTTGGTACTAATGTGCTCTTGCTCAGCACAGTTGTAGAAAGTCAAATTGGCACCTCCCTTACACTCATAAGCCTGTGACTTGGCTTACCACACTTGAAACATTTTTGTTTAGCACTTGTGCACTCAGAAGCACAATGTCCTTCAACACCACACCTAAAACACTTAACTGGAGCAGGAGTCACATACAACTTTCCTCGTAATTGTCCTTTCCCTTCTTCTCATTCAAACTCTTATAGTGAGTAGAACGAGCTCTACTATCTTCATCGTTGATCCTACTCTTGTTAACCAGCTCAGAAAATCATCTAATCTCCAGCTAACCAATGGCTTTCTTGATCTCAGGCCTCAAACCATTCAAAAACTTAATGCATTTGGATCTCTTAGCATTAACAATGTTGTAATGAAGACAAAATTTAATCATCTCTTTAAACCTTGCAGCATACTCTACCATAGTTGTATTACCCTACTTCAGTTCAAGGAACTCAATTTCCTTCTTCCTACACATATCTTCTGGAAAATACTTCTCCATAAATGCTTCACTAAACATAACCTAGGTAACCTTAGTTTCCTCTTCTTCAAACCTCTTACTAGGGTTACCTCACCAGTCCTCAGCTTTCTCTTTAAGCATAATGATTCCAAACTACACCTTCTGCACATCTGAACAATTCATGACTCAAAATATTTTCTCGATTTCTTTCAGCCATACCTGTGTCTTTTCAAGTTCATGCATTCCCTTGAAAATCGGTGAATTGTTTCTCTGAAACTTCCCCAAAGCACGAAACGCATCTTCACTGTTGTTCCCAACATTCATATTGACTTTCTAATTATGCCTAACTGCTCTAGCCAGCATTGCCAAAGCTTCAGCAATAGCTCGTCATTCCTTCTTCCAACCATTGTTCTTAGAATTTCAACCAACAAATTCTCGTTAGAACAAATAGTATCAATAGTGTCTCATACACATATCGAGTATAAAAGGGAATTAACACAATAACAACTTGGCTAACTGACCAACTATGCTATGATACCACTAATGTAACACCCTCTAAAACCCCACAAAATAATACAACATAAATCACAGTAATATAATCATGCATATCAATCAAGAGTAACACACATAATTCAAAACCACATACACATGCCATGCTCAATAACACTTAATTATAATTCATGCTCTTCATACACTTTCACATATGTATTTCTCAACAGAAACATGTTTATTCAAATAAACACAATATTTAAGTCTCATAATAAATTCATTCATCGAATAACTTAGGTAATAAAATCCAATTCATCATGTAATTCTAATAAGGATAACAAACCAAAAGAGTATACAAAGTATCTCTCAAACATGAATTCACAATCTTTCCCAGTGTTACATAACATTAGAGCATTACCCCAAATCAAAAACACATAAAGAAAATGAAATGGCTTCTCCAACTACCCCTCATGCTAGTAGTAACTCTAATATTGAGTACCTAAGAGATGCCGTTATAAAATATCATTCCAACAGAAGGGTCAGAATTCACATAATTATCGAAATCATATAATAATATATAATGTGTAACATACATGCATCAAGATAAATTCACTCACACTTCATATACTTTACATACATATCATCACCCAATTATTCACACTATTCACAAATATACACTCACAATCCACAATTTCACAATTACATCATTTTCACATAATACACATAACTTCATATTATAACATAAACACAATGTGACTCAACGAAACTCAAATGCAACACTCATGCATGTGGTACCAATCACTTTTATTTTTATTCGATTTTTACTATAAATTGGATTCGTTCCCTAGACCAATAACACACAAAAATCCCATTCCCTAAGCTTTCAAACCCCGCTCTAGGTTTGGAACAAGTCAATGGCTCCCACAGAACTAACAAGCATTACCTCTTGACAATAATGATGCATGTGAAATTTTAAAAATCATATGCAGTTAATATTATCCCTCAATTTTAACATAAACAAATATCTTTAATAATTCATCACAATTGAATTATCACCCAATTACACATACATGCACATATTCATAAATTATCCACATACAATTCACTTTCTGTTAGCTGATGTTTTTGATGCCATGTTATCTTAAAAAGGTGAGGAAAATATCTTTGGAGATATTTAGGGCTTTGGACGAGAAGGAATATTTTTATAAACAACGATCGAAGTCATTCCTTTGCAAGATGGAAACGTTTGATAGGACTTAGAAATATTTTCTCAGTTTTTATATAGGTTCGAGGAATAAAGATATGGAATTTTACAGGAGTTTTGAAACCGAATAACTGATTTATGTCCTTATCCAGCTTCAACAGAAGATGTCCGGAGCTTCAAAGTGAAAGGAAGACATGTCGAGCCAAACGTGTCATGTTCTGAGTGAAAGGCCGTTTAAAACGGTTGTTTTGAGTTAGTATATATAGGATTATTAGTGTTAGGATTTATGTGTTCATTCATTTGTACAAAATCTCACATAAACTCAAAGTATATGCATATTGAGAAAAGAGTCCTCTAAGAAATGTACATGTAAACACCATCTTATATTTAGTTTACAATTTATCATTCCATAATTTATTTCTAGCAATTTAATTTCAATTGCCTTTATTGAACTTTCTTTAAAAGTTTCATAAGATTAGTTTAGAGACTCATTTAGATTAAAACAAACATTATTTAAAGATTAGGAATACTATCGAAGTTTTTTTCAATTCAAAGAACAAAATTTAAATAGAAGCACATGTCTTAGGATCAATCTAGTCGATCTTGTGAGTAATCAAGAACTTTTCATTGTTTTTCTTGGAAGACTAGCGCTTGTTTACAAAAAATCAGGGTAAACAGATTGGCACGCCTAGTGGGACCTGTGTTTCAATTAAAAACATTTGTTCTTGTGAAAAAAATTTAGAAAAAAAAGTCTTCATTATTTTCTTGTATTGGACTTCGTTGCATGAGACTTAGAAGTGGTAAATTAGCCACAAATAACAAGGAAATACCTAAAAGAAAATACATTAGGAAAATAACAAATCAAAGTCATCCAAGTAATCAAAATCCCCCTAACAACAATGAAGTGCAACCCCCAGTCTCTTCGACAGGAGGAACTACACTTTGCAGCACCTTTTTCAGAAGTTATATCGTCTTCAACAAGTTCGACACCAATGGAGTTGGACGCTCATACTGGCCCTATTTTGACTTATATAAGACCAAAGGTTCCACCAACCCCCCCCCCCCCCACCACCACCACCAATGGGAGATGTTTTTCATAGGCCTCAAGGGCCTCCTGGTTTTTATTTGCCTCTAAATGGTTGTGAACAACCCTATGGCATGCCAACGTCGTTTATGGTAGGTTTGCATAATTCCACTTCAACTTATTCAGAACCTATATCGAACTTTACTTTCCTGTTAAAACATTCTGGGTCTGCAGTTAATAATTTGGGTCAAATTAACCAACCCTTTGCAGCAGTAATTAGGCAGCAAGTGGGTGAAAGTAACCATGAAATGGTCCAAATGCTTGTACAAATAATGGGTACAATTTTTAACCCTTTGATTCAAAACACCACTCAAACGAACCAAAAAATGGAAGCGCAAATGACGCGCATTGCTGAATTCTTTGGTCTACCTCAAGCCCCACCACATCCTTAAAGGTAATAAGTAGGAGAAAATCAAGGGGTGACCCTTGGAGAAGACCCGATAATTAACCAGTTTCAACAAAATCAAATGAATACACCCCATACAAATGTGGTAAATCAAGGAGGGGCAGTTAAAATACCTAGAGCCAAAACTCATAGGTCGGAACCATAAATTCCAAGAAAGGGAGAACCCAAGATTATGATGGTAAATAGGAACCAAAATGTTGATGAAGTTATATATTAAATTCGACAAGATAATATGGTAGTAGACAATAATCTAGAAGCAATGGTCAAAAGAATCATGGCTAAAAATGGTGTAAATGTTGGACTTTATAGGCCAAGTTACACTTGGCCATTGAATGAGTATATCTTGAAATCAGATATACCTCCTAGGTGGAAAGTCCCCAAATTTACCAAAATTTTTGGGGATACTATGAAGAAGTGAAAAACTCAAGAAGGGGTGGTTGAATTGAAACTTAAAATTCAAAAGCAATAGACACGATGATTTTTATCCTGGTTCGCTTGATCTCAAACTACTGTGATGTATTACACGATTTTGGAGTATAGTATGAATATAAATTTTGCAGCTTTTTGAGATTGTATGGAGCAGTTGTGTGAAAAATCATAAACAATTTAGCCTTTGAGCTTGTTTATATAGGCATGGCAATCTGTCCAAATGGAAACATGATAATGGGCACTTAATGCACTTTCCATATTGAGAAGATCATTGTATGATTGTAGTCGTTGTAAATGATACTGCCTTGACGGAAAAGTAACGCTTCAGAACTTAGGAATCTTACATGCTACTTTACTTCAGAACTTGGGAAGTCAGAATCATAAGTTTCTGTTAGCGTGTTAGACTTCCATTCAGAATCAGGATATCTTTCTCTTTATTGCAAATTTTGATCATCATACTTTAGAACATTATGATTACTCAACTTAAGTGCTTTTGTGGCTTAACATCTGATGCAGTTTCAGTTAGAACTTCTGTATAACATAGAACACAAATTTATAGTGCATATTTGTTCTTTGTGTTTATTATCATCAAAACTCTTATGAGGGTTGTAGAATCAAACTATGTTCTAACAATCTCCCCCTTTTTGATGATGACAAAAACTAGGATTTTTCAAAAAAAAATATACATAACAAAAAGCTTAAGAGAGTCTCCCCCTGAGTTAAGTACTCAGATAGAGATGAAATACTTCCCTGAAGTTCGTTCTCATCAGAGCTTTCATGTTTCTCCTTCTGTCTTTATCAGAATTTATTCCTGTTTATACTTTCAGAAGAAAAAAAAAAGAAGTTAAGATATTCAGAATGTTTGAGACATAGTCTCGGTAAACTGTTATTGAAAATATCTTATGTTCTCCCCCTTTTTGTCAGGTATCAAAAAGAAATATAACCATAAATTATCAGAGTAAAAAATGATGATTTGTATTAAAAACAGATTGCAATGACATCTTTCAGAAACAGAGAAGATAAGATGAAGAATACAAAAATCAAGTTAAAAAATTTAAGATGGAGAGGGAAGTCGTGTGAACAACGCTTCCAGCAAGCTCTTAATCGTAGTGCTTAATTCTTCTTGCTTTCCCAGCATATCCTTAATTTCTTTGGTTGTGTCTTCTTGCTTATCCAATATCTCCTTGATTTCTTTGGTTGAGTCTTCTTGCTTATCCAATCTTGCATGGATTATAGCATTCTCCTTCTTCAGCTCTTCCAAAGTTTGCATGACCAGAGATGGAGCTGGATTTTCTTCAGAAGTTGCAACTCTTTTAGAACACTCTGCAACATCTTCTGATTCAGCTGCTTCTTCAGTTGCATTCTCCTTTTCTTGAACAGTGTCTAGAGGGTGACTGACCGAACATGGTTCAGTAGCTTCTGATGGTTGTTGCTCTTTCCAAGGAGCATTGTCCGGCAGAAGAATTCCTTTCTTGTCCCAATGACTCAAAACTTGGTCTTTGAAGGCTTTCAGCTGATCACTGAAGTTCAGCTGAGGCATTTTCTGAATCGATCCCAAAGAGAATCAGAAGCAGCAGGATTTGAATTCTCTAAACTTTCTTGCTTCAAATAATTAACCCATTCATGTATTTATGTTTCAAAAATCTACAAGTTCTTACCAACATCTGTTTTGGTTAAGGTTGGTATGGGTTTGGGTTTGGGAATGGAAATTTTAATGGTGGTTGAAACAAGGTGGTCCAGCGCTTCTAAATTGATAACTATTCTAAAATGACCAGCTGGACGGTTAATGGGAGAGGTAGTAGGAGAATCAGAAATTAGGATTGGTGAGTGAAGAGTGTTTAGTGGTGTGGAGTGATATGGTGAAGGTATTTCTGGAATATCAAGTATGAAGAGAGGTTCACGAACCATAAAAGGTTCTATTATTCCAGGAATAGGGGTAGTGGTATCAGATTCTGTAAAATAATCTTATGATTGGTTTGCGGTAGCATATTGATTTTCTGGTTCAGAGGTTTTAGAATTTGGATTTTCAATTTGTGGAGTGTGAGCGTTTTCATTTTCTGGTTGATAAGAGTTGAGGTTTTGATGTTCTCGTTGTGGAGAATGGGGGTTTGGATTTTCTGGGATTGGTGATTGAAAGTCTTGATCAAGAAGTTTAATATCAGAAAGAACTCTTGCAAGTTCAGGTTGATTTTGTTCTGGATTTGGATTAGGGGAGTGAGGTTCATTTAAGAAACTACCAAGAGCTATAGAAGGATCAAACTCTATGTCAAAATCCTCAAATGTTTATGGTGAGGGATCTTCTGTTTGTTGATAGGGGATGGTTTCAGTGTTGGAAAAACAATAGATTCTACGATAGAAACAAAGAATGTGTTACCTTTCTTTTTAGCAGCCTTGGGTGTTCCCTGAGAGGATCCTTCTCCTGCTGCCTTTCTCTTTTTGGATTTCTTCAGCACAACACCTGGAGCTGGCTTGTGCAGATCGCGAATGTTGAGTTCTGTTATTGTGCCATCTTCCTTGCAAGCTTCAAGGTATCTGACCACAATCTCTGGTGAAGCATCCATCTCAAAATATAGTGGAAAATATTTCAGAGGGATTCTCCTAGATGTGATCACTTCGTGAGTAGCAACTGTCGGTTCCTTCTTAATGCTTTCAATAATCTTCATTTTCTTCAGATTCTTGGCATTAAGTGGTTTACCAGTACATGCCTCCAGAGTGTCGATCTGATGATCCTCTGTCAGATGCTCTATTAACCTATTTTCCGTTAGAATATCAGAAATCAATCTTCCCAGAGGGATCCAATCCCTCTTTGTCCTTTCTTCTTCCCTTGTTTCTTTCACGCTTGTTCTCAGATGATTGTAGAGCAAGTGTGGAAGATTTATTTTGGTCTTCTTTGAAATAAAGTACAATAGAAACTGCTGATCAATGTTGATGTACTCAAGAGAGCTTGTAGGCTTCTTGTGATTTATACATCCCAGAATGATCCTGGCCCAAATTCTGTAATAATCTTTCAAGTCTCTTATCTTGCTGGATGGCTGTCCAGAAGTGAAAATGACTCTAGAAATAAATTTTAGGTCAGAACACTTATCAGCCATGTCAATGCACCTAACTCTGCCACCATTGTACCGAATAAGTTTCCCAATCAAGTCTTCTGTAATCACTATCTTCTTCCCCATAACGTATGACGTAACCTTATGATTGGATGAAGTAGCATGAATCCATAATTATTTAACAAGAATGGGGAATACTGGACCTAGCAGACAATCAAAGTATCTGTTCCATCCCTGAGCCGTTACATCTTCATACAAATCAAAACAATTTTCCTTTAAGCTCTCAAAATCAATGATTAACTCACATAGAACTTCAAGATTATCGACCGAAGTGAGCAACATTCTTATAGGTTCCTCATACTGTTCTATTGAAGAAGAACTAGGAGCATTGTGGAGATTTTTTATGCTTGATGAGGATGACATTGTTCACACGGATTTGTTTTGAAAAATACTGAGAAAAGGGTTTTTGCAAACCGAGAGCAAGAAAGAGTAATAGATGCAGTAAGAAGTGAATGAAATAGTGAATTTGAATTTATAAATGCTTTTGAAAACTAAATCAGTAAGAAAGAGAAAATAAGGTAATGATTATACTGTAATTATGAAACCTGAAATTAGGGGATTGCGTGTAGATACTGAATAGTTACCATTGACAAGTGTCTCAATGCATCCAATCAGAGCCTTAGACCCTTCAGAATTTGAATGCGTGTTCAGCCTCAAAAGGTAGCTTGTGATAGGATGACAGATGTTTGATGGTGTAAACTGCACGCCTCTATCTTTGAAATGAAAGGTTCAGATCTTCATAGATAGATTCTGAAGCAACTGTACTCCTAACTTCTGGAGACACGTTGATCAGATGTTCATAGACAAAAAATAAAGTTCTGAGGGTTAGAAAATATGCAAATAAAACTTCTTATTATGGACAAAATTTCATGTTGAGATGTTTCAGAATGAAATTAAATCTATCTTCAGAAAGGGGTTTTGTAAAAACATCATCCCATTGGTGGTCTGTGTCAATAAATTTAAAGTGAGAATTCCTTTATGAATATAGTCCATAATAAAATGATGTTTTATTTCTATATGCTTAGCCCTAGAATGCAAAATAGGATTTCTAGATAAACAAATTGCAGAAGTATTATCAATGAAAATAGGGATGTTACTCTCAAATATGTTGAAGTCTTCAAGTTGACTTTTCATCTAGAGCATATGTGTGCTGCATCCAGCAGCTGCAATGTATTCAGCTTCTACTGTTGACACACAATTGTGGACTACCTCTTGCGGGTCCATGAGACCAGATTATCTCCCAGAAACTGGCAGCTTCTAGAAGTACTTTTACGTTCTACTTTGTCTCCAGCAAAATCAGCATCACAGTATCCTACTAAACTGTATTCATTGGATTTTCTATAAAACAAACACAGGTTAGTAGTACCTTTCAGATACTTGAAAATTCTCTTAATTGTTGTTAAGTGAGATTCTCTAGGATCTTATTGGAATCTAGCACATAAACAAACGTTGTATAAAATTTCAGACCTTGAAGTTGTTAGATAAAGGAGAGAACCAATCATACCTTTGTAGATCTTCTGCTCTACCTTTTTACTTACCTCTTCTTTTTCCAGAATGCACATGGGATGCATTGGAGTCTTTGATGGCTTACATTCTGAGAGGTCAAATTTCTTCAGAAGTTCTATGACGTATTTGCTCTGGTGAATGTAAGTTCCTTCTGGATTCTGATTGATCTAAATGCCCAAAGATAATTTAAGTTCTCCCATTAAGCTCATCTCAAACTCTGCCTGCATGCACTTGGAAAACTCTCTTCCCAGAGAAGGTTTAGTAGATCCAAATATAATATCATCTACATAAATTTGACAAACTAAAATGGCATTCTTAAATGTCTTACAGAACAAGATTGTGTCCACTTTCCCTCTAGTGAATTCCTTTTCTAACAGAAAGTTACTTAGTCTTTCATACCAAGCTCCAGGAGCTTATTTTACACCATAAAGTGACTTCTTTAGTTTGAAAACGTATTTTGGGTGTTTGTAATTTTCAAACCTGGGGGGTTGGTGAACATATACCTCTTTATCAATGTAACCATTTAAGAATGCGCTTTTGACATCCATCTGATACAAAGTGATGCCATTATTTATAACAAAAGAGATTAAGAGTCAGATAGATTCTAACCTGGTGACTGCAACAAAGGTTTCTGTATAGTCTATCCCCTCTTACTGACTATAACCTTGTGCAACCAGTCGTGCCTTGTTTCTGATGACTTCTCCTTTTTCATTCAGTTTGTTTCTGAACACCCACTTTGTTCCAATGATGTTGAATCCTTTTGGTTTAAGAACCAGATCCCATACATCATTTCTGGTGAATTGGTTTAACTCCTCATGCGTTTCCAGAATCCAGTCATTGTCCATAAGAGATCCATCAATTGTTGTTGGTTTAATTAGAGATACCAATCCCATGAGGGATTCTTCAAAATTTCCGAACGTTGATCTTATTCTGATTGGATCGTCCTTCTTTCCCAAAATCTTATCTTCATGGTGAGCTATGCTGCTTCTGGATAACCTTTTCTAGAGTTGATCAATAGAAGGTGCTAGAATGCTTGTGGCATTTCCTTATGATGTTATTGGATCGTCTCTGTTGGGAACTTCTGATGAGTGGCCTTCAGCACCTGTGAATTCTACTTCTATATCTGCAAAAGATTCATTCTGATTTGACTTTTGAGGGCCAAGCTTATCATTAAATCTGACACTGATTGACTCTTCAACAATTTGTGTTTCTGTATTGTATACTTTGTACCCTCTTGAGCGTTCAGATTATCCTAACATAATACACTTATGTGCTTTAGAGTCAAATTTGTTCAGATGTTCTTTAGTGTTCAGAATAAAACATGTACATCCAAAAGGATGGAAATAAGAAATGTTGGGCTTTCTGTTCTTCCACAATTCATATGGAGTCTTTTCCATACTAGGTCTTATAAAGATTTTATTCTGAATGTAACAAGTTGTGTTAATTGCTTCTGGCCAGAAGATCTTAGCAATGTTAGTTTCATTGATAATGGTTCTGACCATTTTTTGCAATGTTCGTTCATTCGTTCTACAAATCCATTTTGTTGGGGAGTTCTAGGACAAGATAAATCATTCGAAATGACTTTTTCATTAAAAAATATTTCAAATTTTTTGTTTTCAAACTCTCCACCATGATAACTTATGACTTTGACAATTCTAAGATCCTTTTCATTCTGAACTTTGTTACAGAAAGCAACGAACACAGAATGTGACCCGTCCTTTTGTCTTAAGAACTTTACCCATGTCCATCTGCTATAGTCATCTATGATCACTAACCCATAGTTCTTTCCACTAACAGACGCAGTTTTTACTGGTCCAAATAAATCTATGTGAAGAAGTTCTAATCGCCTAGAGGTAGAAACTACATTTTTAGCTTTAAAAGCAGGTTTTGCAAATTTTCCTTTCTGACATGCTTCACATAGAGCATCTGAGCTGAACTTCAGATTAGGAAGTCTTCTGACCAGATTTAGTTTGTTAATCTGAGATATTCTTGTCATACTAACATGCCCTAATCTTTTGTGCCAGACCCATTGCTCGTTGTTAATAGAATGAAGGCATTTTAAATTCTGACTCTTTAGTTCAGAAAGTTTTATGTTATAAATATTTTTTTCCTCTTTAAATTAAACAGGATAGTTCCATCTTTCTGACTAACAGCTTTGCGAGAATTTTGATTAAAGATTATATCATACTCGTTATCACTTAATTGACTTATGGATAACAGGTTATGCATCAATCCATCAACTAACAACATATTATTAATAGAAGGAAGGTTACCATTACCTATTATTCCAGAGCCAATGATCTTCCCTCTTTGATTTCCTCCAAATACCACGTAGCCTCCAGGTTTAAGTTCCAGGCTTTGGAACATATGCTTTCTTCCCATCATGTGTCGAGAGCATACAGAGTACAGGTACCATGACTGGTGTTTTAGCCTTGCTGCTAAAGATATCTCTTCTGTGTCTGATTCTGAGTTTGACCCAGATGCTTCACTATCTTCTATCACATTTGCCATAAGAGAAATCTTGGCTCTTTCATCATCTGACTCTGTCTGCTTCAAAAGTATCTGAATCATCCCATGTTTCCATGACACTTTTCTTCTTCTCCTTGAAGAACTTCTTTTTGGGATTCTCCTTCTGAAGCCTTATACAATCACTTTTGTAGTTCCCTTGTTCATTTCACTCATAGAATATGATGCCCCTGTTGTTTGACTTTTTGTGACCAGAAGAAGTTTCAGACCTTTTGTGTCCAGAGGAGGGCTCAGACCTTCTGTATCTAGAGGAGGACTCATTCTGATTCCCTGATCTTCTAGAGTTTCTAAATTTTCTTTGCCTTTTCTTCCACAGTTGATTAACCCTTCTGGAGAGAAGAGACAATCCGTCTTCTTCTGATGAGGATCCATCAGAGGTTTCTTCCATAGCCTGTAAACTTTAGAATCAATTTTTTTGTTATATTTTAATGCTAAAGGCTTACCTTGCTTCTGAGGCTCGTCATCTTCTAGCTCAATCTCATGGCTTTTGAGGGAGCTAACAAGTTCCTCCAGAGATATCTTGTTGAGATCTTTTGCCAGCTTGAGAGCAGTGACCATTGGTCTCTATTAATTTGGTAAACTTCTGATGATCTTCTTTACTTGATCAGCAGTAGAATACCCTTTGTCAAGAACTCGCAGCCCAACAACTAGAATCTGGAATCTTGAGAACATTGCTTCTATGGATTCACTTTCTTCCATCTTGAAGGCTTCATATTTCTGAATGAGCGTAAGGGCCTTGTTTTCTTTAACTTGTAAGTTTCCTTCATGTGCCATTCTCAGAGAGTCAAACATGTTTTTAGATGTCTCGCTGTTTGAGATCTTCTCATATTCTGAATATGAGATGGCACTAAGAAGAATTATTCTGGCCTTATGATGGTTTCTGAAGTCACGCTTTTGTTGGTCATACATTCTTTTTCTATCTATCTTCTGACCACTTTCATCCACGGGATGCATGTATCCATCAATTACCATATCCCATAAGTCAGCATCATGAGCCAGAAAGAAGCTCTCAATTCTATCTTTCCAGTAGTCAAAATTTTCTCCATCAAAAACTGGAGGTTTTCCGCTGATTATGTCCTTATCATCATGATAGTCATTGTTGATGTTTTGACTTGGTCCCACCATAGTGTTTTTCTAAAGCTTGGATCTTGTATTGAAACAGTTAAGTGTATGAGCTCAAAACCAGACGCTCTGATACCAATTGAAGAAGTGAAAAACATAAGAAGGGGGGTTGAATTGAAACTTAAAAATCAAAAGAAATAGACA
Organism: Vicia faba; assembly: GCA_948472305.1. Lineage (NCBI taxonomy): Eukaryota > Viridiplantae > Streptophyta > Magnoliopsida > Fabales > Fabaceae > Vicia > Vicia faba. The sequence continues at coordinate 329,859,168 of OX451741.1, read as the reverse complement.
TGATGATTTTTATCCTAGTTTGCTTGATCTCAAACTACTGTGATGTATTACACGATTTTGGAATATAGTATGAATATAAATTTTGCAGCTTTTTGAGAATGTATGGTGCAGTTGTGTGAAAAATCGTAAATGATTTAGCCTTTGAGCATGTTTATATAGGCATGGAAATCTGTCCAAACGAAAACATGATAATGGGCACTTAATGCACTTTCCATACTGAGAAGATCCTTGTCTGATTGTAGCCATTGTAAATGATATTTCCTTGATGGAAAAGTAATGCTTCAGAACTTAGGAATCTTGCATGCCGCATTGCTTCAGAACTTGGGAAGTCAGAATCCTAAGGTTCTGTTAGCGTGTTAGACTTCCGTTCAGAATCAGGATATCTTTCTCTTTAGCGCGAATTTTGATCATCCTACTTCAGAACATTCTGATACTCAGCTTGAGTGCTTCTGCGGCTTAACTTCTGATGTAGTTTCAGTCAGAACTTTTGTATAACATAGAACACAACTTTAGAGTTCATATTTGTTCTTTGTGTTTGTTATCATCAAAACTCTTATGAGGGTTGTAGAATCAAACTATGTTCTAACATACTAGTGAGTCTATTGTTGAACATGTGGATAGATACCTAATAGGGGAAAATGAAATTTCTAGTAATGAAAATCTTAGGATTAAATAATTCCCAAGTTTACTAACAAAAAATGACTTCACATGGTTCACGAAATTACAAGCTAATTCGATTGAAAGTTGGGCTCAATTGGAAAGGTTGTTCCATGAACAATTTTAGATGGGGCAGACTAAGAATAGTTTGAAGGAATTGTCAAGTGTTAAGCGAAAATTCACTGAGCCAATTGATGATTATCTAAATCGATTATGTTTACTCAAAGCTAGATGTTTCACTCAGGTGCCTGAACATGAGTTGGTCGAAATGGCTGCAGGGGGTTTAGATTATTCCATTAGGAAGAAATTGGACACCCATCACATTTAGGCCTCCACAGTTAGGCTTCAACATTTTTATGTTTCTGACCCCCTGCTTACTAACTAACAAACAGGCCTTGGGCCCAAACACAAAACTGTTTTCTACAAAAAAACTATTTTAAACACAAAAATTGTTTTCTACACAAAAACACCAAAAATATATTTAAATTATTTAGTTTATCTTATTTAAATTATTACAATGAAAAAGGACAAAAGAAATTCCTATTTATTTTCTTTTCTTTAACTTAATCTTAACTTTTATTTGTTTAATTAAATTTCCTTTCAGTTAAATAGGCCAAAATATTTCTTTAACAAAATCAAAACAAATTCATTTTCTTTTCATTCATGTCTTGTACATTATATTCTTTCAATTCTTATACATTATTCAAGTTCGATATAGTTGTAATAGATAATTAGGTTTAATTTCTTGCAATCCCCATTTGTAAATTTGTACACCTGATCCCCAAATGATGTAATAGCATAGTAAATTTGATTTCTGCAATTTATCGCTTTCATATCAATTCTAGTAAATTAGGGTTTTTATGGAAAGATAAAACCAATACTTAAAAAACCCTAATTCAAGATAAATCAAGCATGAAATACAAACACCTTGCACACTTACACCTCTAGGGTTAACTCCATTTGTTGCCTTGAGAAAATGGTCATAATATGCATGTGAGACGTCTTAGCAAAAACAATAAAAAAAATACAATACCATAGTCCCTCGATGACGCTATGAATGTTGCCTTACAAATGATCTTACTCCCTCAAGAGAAATGCTAAGATATCTCACAACATTGCTATTCATGGCTATACAATGACCCACGTCTGTCCCTTTTCATCCAAAGATAAAGCTTCCTACCAATCAATGGTAAGATAGAAATATTAAAGGAAGGAAGAAATGAACAAAATACTTTTGAGTAGGTAGAACGTTCTTAGTTGATTTCTCACAATACATCTTCAAAAACAAAAAACATCTTTCCAAATACACCAAACACTTTTAATACATGAAATATTTTCAAAAAGTCTAACACTTTGTATGCATTCTTATAGAGACGAGAATCATTACAAAGTTTTCCTTAAAAAAGGCGCTTTTCAAAAATACTTTCAAAACCCACCACAAACACATTTCAAACAAAGCAATTTCAAAAGTGATCTAGCAAGAAACTAAGAGCCCATAGATAACTATGGATGAAAGGGGTACTAACACCTTCCATTTTCATAATCTACCCCCCAAACTCAAGAAAATATCTCAAAGGTTTTTCCTGTTCTTTTCACCCTTTCCTTATTGGATAAAAGAAAAGTCGATGTCGACTCTTACTATCTGTAACAATTACGATAAAACGCAAAACAACCAAGTCAGTTCTCCCACTGTATTACAATATCCTACTCAGGGTTTCCTTTATTTAACTTCATAGGAGTATTAATTATTTCTCCTAATAAAATCCCATCAAAATTCAAGTATAAGATCGCAGGCCCTTGTTCAAATAATGAGGCCAAATATGAAGCTTTGATAGCCGGACTTGAAATTTTGTTGATATTAGGGGCAACTCGAGTCGAAATAATGGGTTACTTGGAGTTAGTTATAAAGAAAATTACAAAAGAATATAAGTGTGTTAAATAAAATCTTATTATGTATTTTGTAATAGTTATTTGACTCCTACGAAGGTTCAAAACGGTAAGTAATCAACACGTACCTCGACTTGAAAATCAAGAGGCCAACGATTTGGCCCAAATTTCTTCTGGGTACAAAATTTCAAAGGAAAAACTACAAGACATAATCCAAGTTAGAGGAAGAGTCGTGTCAACCAGGCAATCCCCATCATATTTGAAGACTATAAAGCTAGGGTACGCTGGTGAAGAGAGTTTTGAAATTCTAGCCATAGACAACTTAATAGACGAGGATTGGAGAAAGACAATAGTAGAATATTTGAAAAATCTAACAACTTTTATCGGAAAAAAATCAGGTATCAAGCTTTAAGTTATATTCTTATGGGTAATGAGTTATTTAAAAATACACCTAAGGGAGTCTTACTTAAGTGTATTAGAGAATATGAGGCATATCTAGCCTTATCTAGTGTCCATAGTAGGACATGTGGGGCACATCAAGTAGGTCATAAGATGAAATAGCTTTTGCTTCGACAAAAAATGTATTGGCCCACCATGCTTAAAGATTGTGTGGAGTTTGCCAAAGGATGTCAAGAGTGCCAAATACATGCAGGCATACAACATGTCCCTGCAAGTGAACTATATTCCATTATGAAACCTTGGCATTTTAGAGGATGTGTTTTAGATATAGTTGGAGAAATTTGACTAGTATCATCAAAAAATCAAAGGTATATTTTGGTAGGTATCGACTATTTCACTAAGTGGGTCGAAGCGATACCATTTGCGAATGTTGATCAAGAAGTGTGATTGAATTCGTCCAAAAGAATATCATCTATAGGTTTGGAATCCCAAAGACTATTACGAATTACCAAGGATAAATTTTACTGGTCTAAAAGTTCAGAAGTTTGCCAACAAAATGGGATTCAAATTACTGAGATGTACTCCTTATTACACCTAGGAAAATGGTCAGGTCGAAGCGACAAATAAGGTGGTTTTTGGGTTGATTAAGGAACATGCGAGAAAAAATACAAAGAGTTGGCATAAGACGTTGGATCAAATATTATGGGCTTGTCGAACTTCCCCTAAATAAGCTATAAGTACTACATCATTTCAATTGACGTATGGCCATGATGCAATATTACCAATTAAAATTTACCTGCAATCAACAAGGATTCAAAGACAACATGAGATTCCATCTGAGATGTATTAGAATATGATGTTGGATGAATTAATTGAGGTAGGCGAAGAAAGACTAATTTCCTTAGAATTCTTGAGAAGGCGGAAAAAGAGGGTGGAAAAGTCTTATAACAAAAAGGTAAAAATTAAGTCATTTTCGACTGATGATTTAGTTTGGAAAGTAATTTTGCCCATGGATTGAAAGGATAAAACATTCGGAAAATGGTCCCCTAAATGGGAATGCCCTTTTCAGGTTATCCAAGTTTTTCTAATGGTACGTACGACATTAAAGAATTAAACAAGGATAGAAGAATCTAGAAAGTGAATGGGAAATATTTTATAAAATATAAACCTGCACTTCAAGAAATCAAAATAATACAAGAATAGTACACACGCAACAGTCAAAGCCAATATGGTAAATAAAGAAATTAAAAATTTTCAAAAATGGCTAAGTATTTACATAGAGGCCAAGAAGTGTAACAGTTTGTCATATAAAAAAGAACAGAAATCCTTAGAACATTGCTAGTTTCAACAAGAATTTAAAAAGTAAGTGAACCCTTCATTTTGATATACTTCAATTTTTGGAGCATCAATCGTTTTTCACACACAGACTTGCGGGAAGTAAGCTTCTCAATTTCTTTTCCTAAGGCCTGAGCCTTTTCAATGTGTTTCATTCTACCTTCAACTTTTTGGCTCAGGAATTCTGGACAAACTTTTGAAACTCATCATTACACTCCTTAGCCTTAGATATCTTAGTCTAAATCTCTTTGATCTGGGCCTCCCAAGATGTAATGTTTTGATCGTAGGCTTCAATCTCCTTTTTATTCTGTTTGCGTCCTTTCTAATTCGGCCACTCTAGAAGTAGACTCTGTAGCTGCTTCCCATTTATCAGTTTGAGACTCTGATTTGGCAAAGATCACATTCGAAACATCCCTAATTCAATTGTAGTCAGGAACGACGTGATCAATCATCAGACATAACTCTATGATAACTTCAGAAATTTCAGAAGAGGTGTCTGTTATACCCCAATTGTTGCACCTAATATCTCTCATCATCTCATATTATCAATACATTAAAATAATACATTAGGGTTGGTTCGGCCTTATACTTCATCCTATATTTAAGTTTGCTCTTGAGGGATCACCAAGAAGCTTGAATTGTGTATCTTGTACATGTGTTTTTTAGTTTTTTTAACTTGTAACTAACATCAAAATATGTATATATGTTTCTTTGAATGATCATATTGTAGGTGATGGCACAACTGCATTTATCTCACCATCTAACCTACGGTTTTTAGGGATGGTCCTCAATCAAATGGTTCTTCAACGGATTGGAAGAACTTAAGCTTCAAGTATATGTCTATTAAATCAAAGTTTTTTGGTTCAAAGAGCTCTCTCACTTTATTTAGGTCGAGTTTTCCTCAAGGTTGGTGGTGTTATTCATCAAGAAGATTCATAGGTTCATGTGTTTATTTCCATGCCTTCTTCAACAAGTTTCATTGAGACTTAAGCTCCACCTTTGAGTGTGCTTCAATATAACATCATTTTAAGGTCTATTGTGATTTATCATTCTCTATTTTGAAAAGAAAGTTCAAAATATTCAAGGTTGACTCAACAAGTTTGACCTAATTGAGCAAGTGTTTGATTCAGTGATCAAAAGTGTATAACTCTTTCAATTTTAAATATTTTAAGTTGATTATTTTTTCTATGGGTTCTGTGATATGGTGGGAGAACTGACTTGGGATGTTTTGCATTTTATCGCAAATGATGCGGTTAGCAAGAGTCGCCACCAACTTTTCTTTTATCCAAAAGGAATGGCTGAAAAGAACAAGAAAGACCTTTGAGATTATTTCTTGAGTTCGGGGGGTAGATTATGAAAAGGGAAGGTGTTAGCACCATTTTCATCCATATTTATCTATGGGCTCTTAGTTTCTTGCTAGATCACTTACTTTTGTTTGTAAATGTGTTTTGTGTGGTTTTTGAAAGTATTATAAAAAGGCGCCATCGTTTAGGCAAACTTTTGTAATAGTTCTCGTTCGTAAGAATGTATACAAAGTGTTGATCTTTTGAAAATGTTTCAAGTTTGGAAAGTGTTTTGAAAGTGTTTTTGAAAGTGTTGGTGTTTGTTTGGAAAATAAGCAAGAGTGTTTGATTTGAAATTGAGCAAGCAAATAGGAACAATCTACCTACTCAAAAGTCTTAGTTCATTTCTTCGTTTCCTTTGATATTGCTATCTTACCATTGATTTGGTAAGAAGCCTTATCTTTGGATGTAAAGGGATGGGCGTGGGTCATCGTATAGCCATGATAGCAATGTTGTGAAATATCTTAGTAAAATTCGCTTTGAGGGACTAAGATCATTTGAAAGGCAACACACGATAGCTTCATCGAGGGACTATGATCTTGTATTTTTGATTGCTTTTTGCTAAGATACCTCGCATGCATAACATGGCCATTTTTGTAAGGCAACAAAGTGGAATTACCCTAAGGGTGCAAGTGTGTTAATTTACATGCATTGCTTTGTCTTGAATTATGGTTTGCTAACTTGTTGATTTTTATCTTTCCTTACAAACCCTAATTTACTAGCATTTATATATAAAGCATTAAATTATGGAAAATAAAAATACTAAGCTATTCCATCATTATGGGAGGCGGTATACAAATTTACAAATGGGGATTTTGCAAGAAAATTAAATCGAATTAACTATTGCAACCATATTGAATAATGTACAAAATTGAAGATAAAATGAAAGAATGCAAAAAATGAAAAAAAAGAAATGATTCTTATTTGATTTTATGAAAGGGGTTTTAATCTTGACCTAATTTAGAAAATTATTAAAGAAAAATTAAATAAAATTAACTTAAACTAATTAAGAAAAGAAATTAATTTAAAATGATTTTTAGAGTTTTTTATGAAAAGGTTTTAAATTAAAAATAACAGGAAGATTAATTAATTAAAAGAAAACTAAGTTCTAAGTTAATTTTAATTAAGAAAATAAAATAATAATTAAACTAAGTCTAAATATTAATTATTGTTTAAAAAAAGAAATAATTTTTTAAAAGAAAATATTTTGGTTTTTTGTTTTATGAAGAAAAATAATATATTAATGAACATCTTAAATATGTAAATAAATAAATAAAATATATTTTTGGATTTTTATTAATAAAAATGATAATGATAATAATAATAATAAGAATAAAAATAATAATAAAAATAATAAAAGTAATATGAAAAATAAAAATAAAATAAAGAAAAAGAAATAGAAATAAAAAGGTCAGGGGTGCAAAAATGAGACTGGGGTATGAAGAAGCAAGCAAATTACCAGGCCCACTGTTGGAGGCCTAACGCTGCAAACGAAAATCAAAAGGAAGTGAAAAATATGAAAAATAGGACAAAAGGGTACCATTGGGGCTCAAACACAGGTCCCTAAGGTAACAGGCGCGCGCTCTAACCATTGGGGTGATGATACATCCGTTAACTTGTACACAACAATAAATATATGATACAAGTTTTGCTCTGACTGTACTTCATCTTCAACCTCTAGCCAAAGGATCTGTAACTTACTCAATTCTCATCCATTCACAAAACTTCCAACATCAAACTTGTTAGAAATTTTCTCACGATTCTGAATATGTAAATAACTTAATCTAATTCTCAAAGATGAGCATGAATTTCTAATAGTACCAAATTCTGACCTAAATATTTTCAGAGGTTCAAACTCAAAATTCTCCCTACTCAAGCAACATAAATGAAATCTATGGACATGTATAGTTTCAGGACAATGATGTCTACATTCTATCTTCACAAATGCAAGCCTAACAATGCATAAATTATGAGATAGAAGTTCAAGAAAAATACCTCAAAACTGGAAATCATGAAATGAGTTTGAGCTTATTTCAAGTGATGGTGATGATCAGGTTAGCTTTCTTGAACCTCTAGGAAGCTAATGCAATAGCTGGCTTGAGCTGAGAGTGGCTGGAATGGTCCGGAGAAGTCCAACTACAATGCTCTATTTTTGAACTTGGAAGTTGATGAAGATGATGTTACAGTCTGCATACAGGGACAAGGATAACTTATATTTGATGTGAGGAAGGTTTTGAAACTAAAAGGACAAGAAACGCATGAGGGAAATGGAAGTTTGAAGTTCTTGGTCAGAATGTGCAACAATGGTGGTTTATGATGTAGTTCTGAGTTAGGGGGAGTTTGAGAGCTTGTGTATTCGTCTCTTAGCTTGCAAACAACTTGTATAATTATATGGAAAAGGTTTTAGCACTTGAGGTGGTCAGAAGCACAAGATATAGAGTTATGGCTATGTTACTTGATTTTGAATAAAAGTGAAAACATGGTTTCAAGGCGTAGTACATGCATGTCCTGAGTTTATGGGAGGTTCTAGACATGTTGATTTTGCCTTTGACATTGCTTGTGATCAGAAGGAACAAGTGCAAATCTCTATGCATTGACTTTGTGATTAAAGCCTCTTTACAAGAATGGAATGGAAACTTTGTGCCATAAATGGATATGCAACTTGGATAGTGGCTCAAATGCTTCGATCAAAGCTCTAACAGCTGTGTAAACATTTAATTATAGAGTGATAAACGAGTTTGAGGCCTGCAAAGCAAAGATTATGGAGCGTAGCTATGAATTGGTCAAGTGTTCATCACAAATTCTACCTTGTAAATCAAGAATGAAACCCTAACTTCATCTCTTCGATTCTCTTAGCTCAAACATGATCTCAATGAGTTTTTGGACATTTTTGAAAGCTTGTATCATCTTATACAACCTCTATCTTGAAATACTTGAAGATTCCTCTTGGAACTATGTGAAAATTTTCCATGAAGTTAGGTTAAAATCCTGCTTAAACTAGGGCAAAATTTCACTAACTCTCCAAGTTTCATGAACATGTATTCACAAAATTATAACTTGAAATCCATGAATTTATAGGAGAAGTTGTGTTCTACAATGTTTTAATCTCATTGATATCTACAACTTTGATGTTGAAAGTTTCCTTTGAATCATGTTGCATCATAGTGAAAAATTGGTTCAAAGTTGAGAAAAAATATGAAGTTTCCAACACTTAGAAAAATTTCTAAGTTTAGAAATTTTGACTTTTCAAAATGAAATCTTGACTCTTTGATTTCTTGATGAACAATTTTCATATTTTGACATGGTTTGATGAATTGTAATCTTTGATACTTGATTATGACCAAAAAATTCAAAGTTTAACTTTTTAGTGTACAGTTGACTTTTAATTAGTAGACTGAAAATCAACTATCGATCAATTGATCTTGAGGGAATTTTTAAGTCATGCAATTAGTTAAAAACGATGCAATTGAATCCTTAAGATCATGTCTCCAACCAATCAACCATTTGCTAAGTCAAAAATCAGAAATTGCCCTTTCTCAGTCAAAACCCTAATTTTGACCATTTTGCCCTTTTGATGATCTGATCAAATTTCTTGAGGAATTATGGTTCAAACTTGATTAAATGACATATATGAGTTCATAATGTGGATATGGATCAAAACTCACGAAGTTTGACTGTAAATTGACCACAGTTGACTTTTTCCCCAATACAACTGATTTTTGGGTCAACTAGTCAACTAACTGAGCAAAAATGGGATCCAAGACTTGAAACTTGACATGAGAAATCTTGAGAGTCCAAATTGATCCATGAAAGTCATGCAGGGAATTAAAAGTCCATTTATCCTTGTGCAATCTCAAACCTTAATTTTCAGTTATCAGTGTTAGAGGAGGTATCTTGAGCTGATCAACCCTTGTGCAATCTTGAATCAAGGGAGATCTTATGAGATATTATTTGATAAATGAGAGGGAAAATTTGGGGTACAACAGCTGCCCCTGTTCAATCTTCTTAAAACTGAAGAGTTATATTGGCGGATCCGCCATTCATGACTTGAAGTTGAAAGATGATTGAACACTAGAGTTCCCAGAAATTTGCAGTCGAAGATGGATTGTGAATGGGATTATAGACACCATTTTGAGGAATATTGGTAAAACTGGAAGAAGTATCATCACAAATCTCTTGTTGACTTTATACTAAAACTTGATGTTTTACTTGTGAGAAGAAGAGTTAGTAAAATGTATGCATGATGTTCACCAGATGTGGTATTATGCTAAATGCATCTTGTATGTACATGCTATGATGTATGAATGTGAGATGTATGTTTTTGTATGGGAAAATAAATCCTTGACAACTGTTGAGGAAATTCTAGGGGGTTGAATCCCTGATTGTCGTTGGGGATGAAGAATATACATATCTTCAAACTTTGTTGAAAGGATTCTTCCGCTTGGGAATATCTCTTAAACGTCAATTGTTATCTGGTCAGATCTAAGATTCACAAATTGCTGAGGAAGTGGAAGTCGACAGCTATCTAGTCAGATCCAGGCTTCATGGTAACTTACTGAGGAAGAAGTAAATTAACTATTATCTGGTCGGATTCCAGGTTTTGTAGAAATTTTTTTGGAATCGAATACTTATCTGGTCGGATCCAGGCTACACAACAACTGGATGGGGATAACAAAGTTAACTATTATCTGGTTGGATTCAGGCTTTGCAGTAACTTGAAGTGGTAATTACTATCTAGTCGGGTCCAGGTTTCATGGTTTTTTGGAATGTTGTATTATTATCTGGTCGGTTCCAGGCTTCGGTGTCTCTCTGGGGATCGTGGTTAATTAATATCTGGTCGGGCTCCAGGTTTCACAATAAATTGCTAGAAAATTGATATTTGGTCGGGTCCAGGCTTTGTAGACTTCTGAGGTTGATGAGTGTGATCGGTGGATCTGGAACTGACTATTTAACGCTGGTTCGCGAAATGTCGCGGAAGCAAGAGTCGCCACCGTCTTTTATTTTCTCCAAATGGAAAGGACAAAAGCACAGAAAAATTCCTTATAGAGATTGCTCTCGGTTCGGGAGGTAGATTATAGAAAGGGAAGGTGTTAGCACCCTTTCTATCCATGGTTATCCATGGGCTCTTAGATACTTGCTCATTGTGTTTTCAAAAATGGTTTGTTTGCTTTTCAACGTGGGTTTTAAAAAGTTTCTTTGAAAATTCCAGTTCGACTCTTGTATCGATCCTCAAGAGTGTTTGAAAAATTGCTTTCGAAAGCTTTTTGAAAAGGTGTCAGTGTGAAAAGTATTTTTGATTTGTTTTGAAATTTAGAGCAAGTATCTAGAGTCGTCTACCTACCCTAAGGAATTCGTCTGTGTAGATGTCCTTTAAAGTAGTGTCATCCCACCATTGAGAGGTAGGTAGCACCACCGTTGGAGGTGTTCGGGTCAATTCGAGGTTCGGGACATGGTGATCACCAGAGCAATGGGAAGACACCTTAGAAGCTACCCTCATGCCAGGTTCCCGGATCATGAGGACTTACTAAGACATCCTCTACTCGACGATCACCTTTCGAGGCAAGACAACAGTGAGGCGTACCCTAGGGGTGGTGTGTGATTTGTGTGTCAGATTCATTTATTTTTGTCTTGTCAGGTTATGGGTGATCTATGCTTGATTTTAATTAAGTCCATTCATTCTTGCATGCTTATTTAACAGTTTAATATTTGCGGGAAAATAAATCTACAACTATTACAAATGGCGCGGGTCCACATCGCCAAAATTAAACCGGACCCGATTTGACAGAAAATAAATAAAACAAATAAAAGTGTGAAAAGTAAAATCGTTACAATGCTTTGGGAGAATTACATAATTATAATAAACAACATAAAATAAACGCGCGAAATTAAATAAATTACGAATGAGGGCGTTGGACCCTTTTGCAAAAAATTAAAGTTAATGAATTAATTAATGAGGAATTAAAATTAAAGATTAAAGAAAAGAATGTTTTTTTTGGTATTTGGTGTTTTTTTAGATATTTGATGAGAAAAGGAATTAATTTAAAGTTAAACTAAAAGGCAAACCCTAATTCTAACTATTTTTATGTTATTAAGAAAATATTGAAATTTGACCTAGTTTAAACCTAATTATTTTTATGTACAATTTAATTATGAAAATAATAAATAATAATATTATGATAAAAAGGAAAAATTAAAAGGAATGGAAATTGTTAATTAAACCTAATTCTACCTTTTTTAGATTTATTAAAAAGAATTAAACTTGCAAAAATCCTAATTAAAACTAAATAATTACATGTTAATTTATTTACAAGAAAATAATTACAATAAAAATATTTATTATTTTTGGTCTTTTCTGATTTTTTAATGAAGTTTTTATATTTTGTAAAAAAAAATAATTAATTAAATAAACAGTAATTAAAATAAAAATTAAAATTAAAACAAGAAATAAGAAAAAAAAAGATAATGAAAGCAAACCAGGGGGGGTTCAGGCCCCAGATGGAGGTAAGGCCTTAGCAAACTGGCCCATTAAGCCTTGGTCTCGTTGGACTTTCTCAATCATGTGTGATGCGTTGACTATGGTTTGTTGTGTTCCTTGAATCCCTGCCTTTTGATTGATCTCCCAAGACGCGTGGACCTCTGGATTTTGAACGTGCATGATGACCCTCAACATAAGCGCTGCATGGGATTTGTGAATGAAAAATAATATTGAAATAGCGTAGACCTGGGACTTGAACCCAGGTCATGAGGGTTACAAGCGCGTACACCTGCCAGCTGAGCTACAACGTTTCAATCAATATATTATAGTAAATAAATAACAAAATAAAAAACAAACGCGTAAGTGGTTAAGCGCGCCAGTTTTCAAACCGGCCAATCACTTTTTGACAACGATGTTGTCTTCTTCACTTTTCCTGTAACACAAACTCAAAGGCAACATTTTTGGATGCGTGGGTTTAGGCAGCTTTTAGAAAAATAGCGAATAGCTCAATTCTAAACATAAATTAGGCGCGACTACATCAATCCCTTCGTCCAGATGCGTTGATTGCAATGGTGGTACTGTGATGGTCTAATTTTTCTTGGTCTGAAAACCCCTAATTTAAAACCTGCAAACCCTAGAATCTCAAACATGGTGGAATCGAATATAACGTGTAATAATTCAATCAAAGGCATTGGTTAGCTTAGAAACATCACACTGAACAAGAATCCATAAATAAAAATGCAAAAGGATGCGTGAATTATGATATACGATTTCAAAAATTGCTTGATGCAGTTTGAGTCACGGATACCAATTCCTGGAGCTTTTGTGGTTGTTTTTGATTGGAGCACGTTCAATGAGGTTTCAGGAAGCTATTGAGACAAGAATGGTGCTTTGAATCGACCTCTAATGTTGATTTCAGAATTTGAGTTTTATGGAAAATTTTCAAGTTTGTAATAGCCTCTTATGCGCAGCTTTTTGTCCAATGCAATTAGGTTTGTGATCCTGCATATGTAGTGAGACAATTAGGTTAAGAAAACTTGATCAAATCCAATGAATTAATGGTTTTTGAATATTTGATTTCAAGGATCTTTTTTGAATCTTTTTCATGTACATTTTGTATCAATTATGATCAATTAGTCCAATTCTTTCCATGTTTTGGATGTGCACGAGATTTTGAAAGCAAAACATGCATAAAAAGATTTTTTAGGTCAAAGTATATATTTTCCACATATTTAAATAATTTAAATGAATTAATATTAATATAAATTCAAATAAATAAATAAAAAATGAGAAAATACTTCCCTTTGGGCCAAGTGGTCGTGCATAGGCTTGGAATGATGAATCATGGAAGAAAAATGGGCCCATTAGCAAATTTAGGTCATTTGAAGTAAAGTTGACTTTTCAAAATTCCCAAAAATTTCCCAACTTCCACAAGGCATAACTTGCTCAATTTTTAAGCTTTTCACATGTTCTTGGACATTTTGGAAAGGTCTTTGAGTCCTCTAACCAATGCCTTTGGTCCCATGTAATTTTGATTTACCAATCTCAAGCTATGGTCTTTGACTTAAAGTCCCTTTTTGTTGACTTTTGAAAATGACCTATGATGTTGAAATTGATAACTTTTTGTGAGAGCATTTCTTGGACTTGAAATATGAAGATGAATTGTAGGAAATGTCTTTCTCTTCAAAATGAGCTTTGGATGGAATTTTTCTGATAATCCATGTGAAAGTTATGCCCTGGTCAATTTCAGTTGACTTTTTCAACTGTCCAAATATAGTAACTTTTGCATCTTTGATGATTTTTGAGCCAAATTTTGAGAATCATGATCAAGCATTGATCAAATGATGTTTGTGGCTTCAAAATGATATGTTGACCAAAAATTTGAACTTTTGACTGCCAAATGTCCATTTTGCCCCCTACAGTTGACTGTAGTGCAATTTAGGGTTTTGACTGTGCAATTTTGAGCTGAATGCCTTGAAACTTGATATGAGGATGCTTGACCATATTTGTAGGCATGTGAGACTTGATTGGGCCTTTGAAAACTTCTTTTTCTTGATCAGAACACAAACCCTAGTTTTGACTGTGTAGGAGACAGTTGCACTGCACAACCCTTGGGGAATTTTGTGACTTGGCTTGGTAATTTCTTGAAGAATATGGGAGGGCAAATTTTGGGGTACAACAGTTGCCCCTGTTCAATCTTCTTAGACCTGAGGATGCAGATTGGCTGACGTGCCTTTCGTAATCCGAGGGTAGAAGATGATTGGACACTAGAGTGCCCAGAAATTTGCGCTCACATGTTAGCAGTGTGATGGGAATGGGCTTATAGATGCCATTTAGAGGTTGATGAATAGGATGATGGGCTTATAGATGCCATCTGGATGTTGATCGCGTAGGAGATTCCTTAGCGAGAACTTGCATACCTGCAAAAGAAAAATGAGTACCTGACACGTTGCAGGAGTTGGTTTTCAGATGCTTGGTATAGATGTGTCCTGACTGGTTACAGGAGCTGAGTCTGGAGCTTCAAATGCTGATGAATGAACCAGGGATGGTTACTGCCTTAGCATGAATGGTAAGAAGACCTTGAGTGATTTTAACTTCAACAACGCTCATTGAGAAAATCTTGGTAGGAAATACCATCTTTGCAGTATTGGGAAGAGAACCATAGGCAATTATAATCTGAAAGGAATTGTCACCTCACACTCATCGTCGGAGAGGGAAACATCTTGAAAAAGGACTTACCACCTTACACACCGTCGGAGAGGGAAACATCTTGAAAAAGGGCTTACCACCTTACACACCGTCGGAGAGGGGACCATAGGAGACTATCACCTCACACTCATCGTCGGAGAGGGAAACATCTGAAAGGCAATCTGGAAGCAGCATCAGAACGTCACCATATCTGGATCATATCTGAAACTATATCTAGAAGGATATCTGGAAGCAGCATCAGAACGTCACCATATCTGGATCATATCTGAAACTATATCGAGAAAGAATTCTGGAAGCAGCATCAGAACGTCACCATATCTGGATCATATCTGAAACTATATCGAGAAAGAATTCTGGAAGCAGCATCAGAACGTCACCATATCTGGATCATATCTGAAACTATATCTAGAAGGATATTTGGAAGCAGCATCAGAACGTCACCATATCTGGATCATATCTGAAACTATATCGAGAAAGAATTCTGGAAGCAGCATCAGAACGTCACCATATCTGGATCATGTCTGAAACTATATCGAGAAAGAATTCTGGAAGCAGCATCAGAACGTCACCATATCTGGATCATATCTGAAACTATATCGAGAAAGAATTCTGGAAGCAGCATCAGAACGTCACCATATCTGGATCATATCTGAAACTATATCGAGAAAGAATTCTGGAAGCAGCATCATAACGTCACCATATCTGGATCATATCTGAAACTATATCTAGAAGGATATCTGGAAGCAGCATCAGAACGTCACCATATCTGGATCATATCTGAAACTATATCGAGAAAGAATTCTGGAAGCAGCATCAGAACGTCACCATATCTGGATCATATCTGAAACTATATCGAGAAAGAATTCTGGAAGCAGCATCAGAACGTCACCATATCTGGATCATATCTGAAACTATATCGAGAAAGAATTCTGGAAGCAGCATCAGAACGTCACCATATCTGGATCATATCTGAAACTATATCGAGAAAGAATTCTGGAAGCAGCATCAGAACGTCACCATATCTGGATCATATCTGAAACTATATCGAGAAAGAATTCTGGAAGCAGCATCAGAACGTCACCATATCTGGATCATATCTGAAACTATATCGAGAAAGAATTCTGGAAGCAGCATCAGAACGTCACCATATCTGGATCATATCTGAAACTATATCGAGAAAGAATTCTGGAAGCAGCATCAGAACGTCACCATATCTGGATCATATCTGAAACTATATCGAGAAAGAATTCTGGAAGCAGCATCAGAACGTCACCATATCTGGATCATATCTGAAACTATATCTAGAAGGATATCTGGAAGCAGTATCAGAACGTCACCATCTCTGGATCATATCTGACACTATATCTAGAAAGAATTGCGATAGTTGGTAGTAACCATTTTTGTATTGATCTTTTTCCTGAAAAGGCAAAACATAATTGTATGCAAAATCATGATGCATGAACTGTATGTCTTTAAAATTAATGAGATTCGTGCCATATGATGCATATGCATGCTATAATGTACGAAGATGTGATGTTTATGAATGTATTTTTGTCTAAGAAAATAAATCCTTGACGGGTGCCGGGAAATCACTCCTGGGCTGATGTTGAAGAATAGCTTTTGCTTCCGCTGGGGATGATAGTTGCAAGCATACCGGTAGGAGAGGATAACTCCGTTGGGGAATAAACTTGGCAAATAGAGGATTCTGCGGGGAGAAAAGACAATCTAATGATCCTGCTGAGAAGTGATACTCTGTGGGAAGAGGGATGCCTTGCTGAGTGTTGATGATAACTTGCTTAGGATACCTTGCTGTATTGGAAGTATGAATGGACTTCGCTGGGGATAAGAAAATTGCGTCGACGACGATCTTTCCGTGACTTTTGGCTGAGGATAACCCAGTTATATCCTGTTGAGGACATACCTCTTTAAATCAAGCCGGACGACACGTTCGTGTTCTGCGAGGGGATAAGCTTCCAGAATTGACTGGGGGTAAGCTTATTGCTTGGGGAGATGTATTCCAACTTTCCTGGGGAACTGGATTGGACTCTCCTGGGGAAGTATTGAACTGTATTGGTTATGTTCTTCAACGGACCCTACCCTGACACCTTAGAGGACAGAGCAATCAGATTGCTTAGACCACCCCTTATTGCCCCAGTTTCTATGGGGGAGGCACATGTGGGATACTGATAATTGTTGGGAGTCAAACCTTCTTCTAGCAGGCAGGTGACAAGGAGACGGGACATAGTCGTATGCTTTAATCCCTAACTTTTGCCTGGACCGCCCTTTCGGGTTTTCAGTCCACCGGGATACCCATTTTTGCCCAAGCCGCCTTTTCAGGTTTTCGACTTGTCGGGTGTACAGATTTTTTTTCATTTTCATCCCTTATTTTTGTCCGAACCCTTTTGGTTCGCCGGGCAGCCCTTATTTTTGCCTAGGTGTGTCAACCTAGCGGGTCTTTGATTATGCGTAGCATTTTTTTCCGACTATGTCCATGCTTTCAGAACGTAGGGAGTTGCCCCTGTTAGAAGTGTTTTGTCATGCCACCAGAAGGTGTTTAATCAGGCAAGATTCGTTGCTGGAGTGCCCCAAGTGACTCAGGAGGGGATTTTCCCCAGGCTATTTGGCCTTTGAGAGATTCTCCGAATCTTGATTGGACTGCCCCGGATAATAGACCATGATCATGTCTGCCCCTTGATTGGAAGTACTTCTGTTCATTAGGCATTCGTCGTGCGAATTTCTATGCTGTTCAAACAAAAAGTCATATGCAAACAAAGTTATGTCAAAAATGCAAAGCTTATGTCTGTCTTGAAGATTTTGAAAATGCATTCTTTTTCATAAAACAAGTGATTGTTTGTAAAACGTGATGTCGACTCTGTATTTACCGTAGGCCTTAAGGAGTCAGGATACCTTTCGTGACAGTATGCTTTCGAACTAACCCATGCTTCAGCTAGGACTTTTAAGGGTTATAACGTGGCATGGTTCACGGTTTAAGAAACAAACGATAAAGGCTCAAATTATTTGTACCCACCCGCTCTTCGTGATGTTCTCCAAACCTAAACTCAGTTGATCGTGCGTTAGACCTTGCTTGAGTCTTTGCTTTGATGTTCCAATAATGGTTCGGATATTGACGGTTTATCTTGATTAGGCAGTCATTTCTTTTTTGTTGAGGGTTTATAAGACCTCTTGCTTTTTTGATTTTGTTATCCCTGTTTTTTGCCTGAACTGTTTCCTTTTTGGAATTGCAGTCAGCGGGATGCCCCAGCTTTGTAAGTCTCCTTCACGGGTTTAGACTTTTTGGGCTTTTCATTTATGAATTTTGATGATGACTGCCTGTCCTTTTGATTGTTCTGAACCATTACTGTCTTTGTTCGTTTCGTAGAGATCTCTTCGGTGCCATTCGTCATGCACTTGGATCAACTGAGGGAACTACCCTGCCCCAGGTTATGATTAAGGGTTTCAATTTTCGAAAATAAAACTCCTACTTCTTTGGCTCAGAGGGGTTGACGAGGGATTATCATCCTTATAACTCCAGTGTTTAGGAATTGAAACAATGCCTGTACCTCATCAGCGGGGTCTGTTCAAAAGCATACTGTAGATCGTGGTATCGTTTTCGTCATCCTCCCTCAAGAGGCTCAGAATTATTAACCAAGAGTTGATCATCAGAAAAAATATGAAAAGAATTTTGAATATAATGAAAACAATTGTATTAATTCCCAAAACAGACATATGCGATGCATTAATAGAATAAAAGAGTTTGCCATGACATTAATTGTTTGTATAAGCAAAGAAGAATACAACTCAAAAATTCAAATAAACAAAAGGCTTCAATGATTGGGCAACGGAGCAGTGATTATGTTCGGAGTCTCTGGCACTTCAAACTGAATCTCTCCGGCGTCAATCATATCTTGGATCTTGTTCTTGAGAGGCCAGCAGTTGTCTGTAGTATGCCCCGGGCTATCTGAATGATATGCACACCTATCGTTGGGATGATAGTTGGGTGCAGAAGTGTTCGGATTCCGGAGAGGAGCCCTTAAGGTGATCAGCCCCGCCTTCAACATTTGTTGCAGTGCTTGATCCAACGACATGTTGAGTTTGGTGTACTTCCGTTTCTCCTTGCGCTGCTGCCCCTGTCCTTGTTGAGCATGTCCGGGATTGGAGATCTGGATTGCCCCTACTTCATGACGGCTCTTTTTACCGTGCACAGCATTGGATTCTTTCTTTCCATGATGAGGCTTTTTATCAGAAGGTGCAGCCTCTTGAATTTTCCCAGACCGGATGCCAGCTTCTATTCGCTCTCCAGTCAAGATAAGATCTGTGAATCCAGCAGACGAATTCCCAATCAGGTGGTTGAAAAATGGCCCAGATAGGGTCCCTAAGAACATATCGACAAGTTCCCGATCAGTCAGAGGTGGTTGTACCCTTCCAGCAAGATCCCTCCATTTCTGCGCATATTCTTTAAAACCTTCGCTTGCACCTAACGACATACCCTGGAGTTGGGTACGTGTGGGGGCAAGGTCGGCATTATATTGATACTGCTTGTAGAAAGCAGTAGCCAACTCCTCCCAGTTACGAACTTTGGTCCCATCCAGCTGATAGAACCATTCGAGATGAGTCCCTGAAAGACTCTCCTGGAAGAAGTGGATCCATAAATTCTTGCCCACCGTATATGGCTGAATCTTCCGAACATAGGACCTTAGATGCAGCTTGGGGCAAGACGCCCCGTCATACTTAGTAAAGGATGGTGCTTTGAACTTCGGAGGAATAACCACACCAGTTGACAAACCCAAATCTCCAAGATCCAGCCCAGGTACCTGTTGGATCTCCATAGCATTCAGCCTATCCTCCAACTGTTTGTACTTGTCCTCAGCCGGAGGGTACTGTTCGTCGTCGAAATCTGTTTCATTGTCAGAGACCTCTGGACTGGGCACCCTTTCCTCTTGATGAATGTTTTTTTCCACAGATGGGGTTGTCCTCTCAGTTTCAATTTGCGGTGTGTTCCCAGATCTGCGTCTAGGGCTGAATAAGACAGTCCTCCTCTTCTTCTTTTCTTTCTTCAAGAGCAGAGCCTTCAGATCTTGTTGCCCCTGGGTCAAATTCATGATCAGCTCTTGGAACTGGGCATTCTGAGCCTGGAGGTCCTTGATAGCGTGCTCGGTTGAAGATTCAGGATTCATGATGATCGGCTGAAATAAACAGCGAAGAAGGGTAAGCAACCTGTCAAAGGGACACCTGCAATGTAATGAGATGTATGACCTGCATGTAATGTTTTCAAGGACCTCGCGGGAGAAACAAGAAAATTTATTAGCATTGGAGACCGGTAGCTTGATTGAAGGAACTTTATGTTGTTGAGGATCCTTCTTCAAGGGTCAAAGGCTCACCATATCCAGTGGGTCATAGCCCCTGACAACCTTGGTTAGAGGAAAATAAATCCTCTTTGCCCCTTGCTGGACAGTTGGTTCATCATGACCTGCATCACAAGCCCTTGAGATCCTTGAAATGGATTAGGATGTATGCAATGGTATGATGTCATGCTATGCATGGGGTGATGTAGGTAAACCCTGTTATGAGTCCCAATTAAGGACTATAAACAGATCCTGCAAGACATTCAGTATACTTTGTTATGAATCCCTATTAAGGACTATAAACAAAACCTGCAAGACTTAGTAACCCTGTTATGAGTCCCTATTAAGGACTATAAACGAAACCTGCAAGAAACTCGGTAAACCTTGTCATGAGTCCTAGTTAAGGACTATAAACAAAACCTGTAAGTAGTTCATGTGTCAGCTAACAAGCATGCAAGTAGGCAAGTACAAAGGCACACAAGTCATACAAAAGAGCCCTTAGAGTTTAGGCCAGCATGAGGTCTAGGTATTACCCTCTTGAAGTTGGTGGGTTCAACCTGTCCTAATCAAAGTAACCGGGTTCTAAGGTTCCCAATATCACGGGATTGCTTTCATTGTTCATCGTTTCGATTTAGCCACTGAACTGGCGACCGAAATATTCCAGGAAAGCAACCCTCAATTGAGCGTAGTATCGAGTATCAACCAACCTCAGACTGCACCAAAGTCAGTTATCTCACTACCCTAAAGAGGCCAAGATGGTTCAATTAAGGTTCCTAAGGTCTGTTGATGCTTCATGACACCACATGGAGGCCCCGTACTCTCCTTGACTGAACTCAAGGGTTACCGGTACACACCAAAGTGCCACATCAACGTAGCAGACTGTTTCAACCATGTCGGTATACCCCGCACAGTTCCCTCACAGCCTTGTTGCTACTTTCTAAGAAGGTTTCCCCATATCAGGTTTAGGATCTATAGAACTCCCAAGCAACCCACAATTTAAAGCACACAAAGCAATACAATTGAAAACACAGTTATGAACTAGCCCTAAGGTACACCTCACTTTAAGTTTGTGTCCCCAGCAGAGTCGCCAGTTCTGTGATCGGTGGATCTGGAACTGACTGTTTAACGCTGGTTCGCGAAATGTCGCGGAAGCAAGAGTCGCCACCGTCTTTTATTTTCTCCAAATGGAAAGGACAAAAGCACAGAAAAATTCCTTATAGAGATTGCTCTCGGTTCGGGAGGTAGATTATAGAAAGGGAAGGTGTTAGCACCCTTTCTATCCATGGTTATCCATGGGCTCTTAGATACTTGCTCATTGTGTTTTCAAAAATGGTTTGTTTGCTTTTCAACGTGGGTTTTAAAAAGTTTCTTTGAAAATTCCAGTTCGACTCTTGTATCGATCCTCAAGAGTGTTTGAAAAATTGCTTTCGAAAGCTTTTTGAAAAGGTGTCAGTGTGAAAAGTATTTTTGATTTGTTTTGAAATTTAGAGCAAGTATCTAGAGTCGTCTACCTACCCTAAGGAATTCGTCTGTGTAGATGTCCTTTAAAGTAGTGTCATCCCACCATTGAGAGGTAGGTAGCACCACCGTTGGAGGTGTTCGGGTCAATTCGAGGTTCGGGACATGGTGATCACCAGAGCAATGGGAAGACACCTTAGAAGCTACCCTCATGCCAGGTTCCCGGATCATGAGGACTTACTAAGACATCCTCTACTCGACGATCACCTTTCGAGGCAAGACAACAGTGAGGCGTACCCTAGGGGTGGTGTGTGATTTGTGTGTCAGATTCATTTATTTTTGTCTTGTCAGGTTATGGGTGATCTATGCTTGATTTTAATTAAGTCCATTCATTCTTGCATGCTTATTTAACAGTTTAATATTTGCGGGAAAATAAATCTACAACTATTACAAATGGCGCGGGTCCACATCGCCAAAATTAAACCGGACCCGATTTGACGGAAAATAAATAAAACAAATAAAAGTGTGAAAAGTAAAATCGTTACAACGCTTTGGGAGAATTACATAATTATAATAAACAACATAAAATAAACGCGCGAAATTAAATAAATTACGAATGAGGGCGTTGGACCCTTTTGCAAAAAATTAAAGTTAATGAATTAATTAATGAGGAATTAAAATTAAAGATTAAAGAAAAGAATGTTTTTTTTGGTATTTGGTGTTTTTTTAGATATTTGATGAGAAAAGGAATTAATTTAAAGTTAAACTAAAAGGCAAACCCTAATTCTAACTATTTTTATGTTATTAAGAAAATATTGAAATTTGACCTAGTTTAAACCTAATTATTTTTATGTACAATTTAATTATGAAAATAATAAATAATAATATTATGATAAAAAGGAAAAATTAAAAGGAATGGAAATTGTTAATTAAACCTAATTCTACCTTTTTTAGATTTATTAAAAAGAATTAAACTTGCAAAAATCCTAATTAAAACTAAATAATTACATGTTAATTTATTTACAAGAAAATAATTACAATAAAAATATTTATTATTTTTGGTCTTTTCTGATTTTTTAATGAAGTTTTTATATTTTGTAAAAAAAAATAATTAATTAAATAAACAGTAATTAAAATAAAAATTAAAACTAAAACAAGAAATAAGAAAAAAAAAGATAATGAAAGCAAACCAGGGGGGGTTCAGGCCCCAGATGGAGGTAAGGCCTTAGCAAACTGGCCCATTAAGCCTTGGTCTCGTTGGACTTTCTCAATCATGTGTGATGCGTTGACTATGGTTTGTTGTGTTCCTTGAATCCCTGCCTTTTGATTGATCTCCCAAGACGCGTGGACCTTTGGATTTTGAACGTGCATGATGACCCTCAACATAAGCGCTGCATGGGATTTGTGAATGAAAAATAATATTGAAATAGCGTAGACCTGGGACTTGAACCCAGGTCATGAGGGTTACAAGCGCGTACACCTGCCAGCTGAGCTACAACGTTTCAATCAATATATTATAGTAAATAAATAACAAAAGAAAAAACAAACGCGTAAGTGGTTAAGCGCGCCAGTTTTCAAACCGGCCAATCACTTTTTGACAACGAGGTTGTCTTCTTCACTTTTCCTGTAACACAAACTCAAAGGCAACATTTTTGGATGCGTGGGTTTAGGCAGCTTTTAGAAAAATAGCGAATAGCTCAATTCTAAACATAAATTAGGCGCGACTACATCAATCCCTTCATCCAGATGCGTTGATTGCAATGGTGGTACTGTGATGGTCTAATTTTTCTTGGTCTGAAAACCCCTAATTTAAAACCTGCAAACCCTAGAATCTCAAACATGGTGGAATCAAATATAACGTGTAATAATTCAATCAAAGGCATTGGTTAGCTTAGAAACATCACACTGAACAAGAATCCATAAATAAAAATGCAAAAGGATGCGTGAATTATGATATACGATTTCAAAAATTGCTTGATGCAGTTTGAGTCACGGGTACCAATTCCTGGAGCTTTTGTGGTTGTTTTTGATTGGAGCACGTTCAATGAGGTTTCAGGAAGCTATTGAGACAAGAATGGTGCTTTGAATCGACCTCTAATGTTGATTTCAGAATTTGAGTTTTATGGAAAATTTTCAAGTTTGTAATAGCCTCTTATGCGCAGCTTTTTGTCCAATGCAATTAGGTTTGTGATCCTGCATATGTAGTGAGACAATTAGGTTAAGAAAACTTGATCAAATCCAATGAATTAATGGTTTTTGAATATTTGATTTCAAGGATCTTTTTTGAATCTTTTTCATGTACATTTTGTATCAATTATGATCAATTAGTCCAATTCTTTCCATGTTTGGGATGTGCACGAGATTTTGAAAGCAAAACATGCATAAAAAGATTTTTTAGGTCAAAGTATATATTTTCCACATATTTAAATAATTTAAATGAATTAATATTAATATAAATTCAAATAAATAAATAAAAAATGAGAAAATACTTCCCTTTGGGCCAAGTGGTCGTGCATAGGCTTGTAATGATGAATCATGGAAGAAAAATGGGCCCATTAGCAAATTTAGGTCATTTGAAGTAAAGTTGACTTTTCAAAATTCCCAAAAATTTCCCAACTTCCACAAGGCATAACTTGCTCAATTTTTAAGCTTTTCACATGTTCTTGGACATTTTGGAAATGTCTTTGAGTCCTCTAACCAATGCCTTTGGTCCCATGTCATTTTGATTTACCAATATCAAGCTATGGTCTTTGACATAAAGTCCCTTTTTGTTGACTTTTGAAAATGACCTATGATGTTGAAATTGATAACTTTTTGTGAGAGCATTTCTTGGACTTGAAATATGAAGATGAATTGTAGGAAATGTCTTTCTCTTCAAAATGAGCTTTGGATGGAATTTTTCTGATAATCCATGTGAAAGTTATGCCCTGGTCAATTTCAGTTGACTTTTTCAGTTGTCCAAATATAGTAACTTTTGCATCTTTGATGATTTTTGAGCCAAATTTTGAGAATCATGATCAAGCATTGATCAAATGATGTTTGTGGCTTCAAAATGATATGTTGACCAAAAATTTGAACTTTTGACTGCCAAATGACCATTTTGCCCCCTAGAGTTGACTGTAGTGCAATTTAGGGTTTTGACTGTGCAATTTTGAGATGAATGCCTTGAAACTTGATATGAGGATGCTTGACCATATTTGTAGGCATGTGAGACTTGATTGGGCCTTTGAAAACTTCTTTTTCTTGATCAGAACACAAACCCTAGTTTTGACTGTGTAGGAGACAGTTGCACTGCACAACCCTTGGGGAATTTTGTGACTTGGCTTGGTAATTTCTTGAAGAATATGGGAGGGCAAATTTTGGGGTACAACAATGAGGTTGATTGATATTTGGTCGGGTCCAGGCTTTTCATATTTCTGAGGTTGATGAGGTTAATTGATATCTGGTCGGGTCCAGGTTTCACAATAAACTGTTTGGGGATTTAGTTGTTATCTGGTCGGGTTCCAGGTTTCACAACAAATTTCTAAGGATAATTGATATTTGTTCGGATCCAGGCTTCACTATAACTTGTTCGGATAGAAGAAAACTATACTGGGGAAAAGAAGTTAAACCTTGGTCTGGTTGAGTCCATGTTCTTCTATATTTGAAGAGTTAAACTATTATTTGATCGGGTCCAGGCTTTAGTAACCTAAAATTGAGATTAACTATTATTTGGTCGGGTCCAGGTTTCAGCAATTGATGAATTCAAACTATTATCTGGTCGGGTCCAGGCTCTATAGTGACTTGAGAAGTTAACTATTATCTGGTCGGGTCCAGGCTTCATAGTAACTTGAAAATTGTGCTAATATTTGGTCGGGTCCAGGCTTCATAGTATCTTTTGGAGACATTAAAGGTTTTGTTGATGACTTTCCTTGGGATTAGGGGTTGTGGCCCTATGATTTGTAATAATCTGCAAGGCAAAGCTCAGGCTAGAGAGTGTAGACTCAGTCGGGGAGGATAGACTCAGCTTGGGGAGGATCTACTCAACTGGGGGTAACAGGCTCAACTGGGGAAGATAGACTAAAGCTGGTGAATTTTGTACTCAGGTGGGGAGTTATGCTACTCGTAGTTTGTTGGAGAAATAAACCCTGTTGATAAACGGCTGAAGAGATGAGTTCTTTTTGTGAAGAGATCCACAAGTCCTCTACTTGTAAGATTCAACTTAGCTGGAGAGAGAGCTGCCAAGAGATTGAGACTCTGGTTGGGGATTATCTTATGCAAAGAGACTTTGTGAGTAACTTTGTTGAGGAGGATTTTAATGAAATAACTCTGTGGGGGTATTCGATATTCATTAAAGAGGTGCTTGTTACTGCTTAGGTCATATGTGTCAAACAGTTTTAATTATGTTCATATGCATATGTTCATTCAATTTTAGTCATTGGACAAGTTTGCATGCAAAACAAAGACAGGAAGTTTGCACTTCAAAGTATATTTGTATTGGTATTTTTCCTGTGAATAGGCGTTCTGTACAAAGAGACAGAGATCCTGGTAAGAGGAAATCGTCGAAAGGAAAAAAAATTGAAAACAAAAACAAATAGCCATGTGAAAACAATCTCATTGCCTTCCAACCCTACTATTTCCCCAATGTCTTCGAATGCCCCTTGCCGTTGACAAAATTTGATTGGATTGATCTTGGACCGTTTTAACTCATAACTTGGTGATAAAGTTGACTGTGGTGATTCCACGGGACATGGTCATACGCATTCAACCCATAACTTTTGCCTGGACCGCCCTTTCGGGTTTTCAGCCCACTAGGATACCAATTTTTGCCCAAGTTTCCCTTTCAGGTTTTCAACTTGCCTTGTGTACAATCTTTTACATATATCCCTAACTTTTGCTCAAACCTTTTGGTTTTCCAGGATGCCCTTATTTTACCTATGTGTGTCAACCTAGCGGGTCTCTTATGCGTAGTATTTTTTAACTATGTCCGCGTTTACAGGATGTGGGAAGTCTTCACCATCAATGGTAGTCAACATCATGGCACCTCCAGAGAACACTCTCTTGACAACAAATGGCCCTTCATAGGTGGTAGTCCATTTGCCTCTGGGGTCGCCTTTTGGTAGAATGATGCGTTTTATCACCAAGTCACCAGCTTGATATACCCGAGGCTTGATCTTTTTGTTGAAAGCCTTGATCATCCGTTTTTGGTACGTCTAACCATGACAAATAGTAGCCAATAATTTTCCGTCGATCAAGTTCAGCTGATCAAATCTCGTTTGAATCCACTCGTCTTCGCCTAGGCTTGCCTCTTCATAATCCTCAGCGAGGGAATCTGAACTTCCACTGGCAAAACAGCTTCCATGCCATAGACTAGAGAAAAGGGAGTTGCCCCAGTTGATGTTCTAGCTGAAGTGCGGTAGCCGTGGAGTGCAAAAGGTAACATCTCATGCCAATCCTTATAGGTTACTACCATTTTCTGCATAATCTTCTTGATATTTTTGTTGGATGCTTTGACTGCGCCATTCATTTTAGGTCTATATGGAGAAGAATTGTGATGCTTGATCTTGAACTGAGTGCAAAGCTAGGTAATCATAACATTTTTGAGGTTAGTCCCATTGTCGGTGATAATCCTTTCGGGGATACCATAGCAGCAAATGAGGTTGTGTTCGATGAATCTGGCTACCACATTCTTGGTGACTGAGGAAAACGATGTGGCTTCGACCCATTTGGAGAAATAGTCAACAGCAAAAAGAATGAAGCGATGTCCATTGGAGGCTATGGGCTTGATTTCTCCAATCATGTCAATGCCCCACATTGCAAATGGCCACGGAGCAATCATGACGTTCAGAGGGATATGTGACACATGAACCTTGTCAACATAGATTTGGTATTTGTGACAAGTTCTTGAATTTTGATGGCAATCAGTCTCCATTGTTGACTAATAGTAGACAACTCTCAAGATTTTCTTAGCCATTGTATGTCCACTTGAGTGAGTGTCTAAGAGACCATGGTGTATGTCTTCCATGATTTCCTCTGCCTCCTTCTTGTCCACACATCAGAGTAGAGTTGAGTCATGGTTACACTTATATAATATTTCGTTGCTTAGGAAGAATTTGGGTGCAAATCTTCGTAAGAATTTTCTGTCATTGATGGATGCTCCCTCCGGATACTCTTGTGCTTCAAGGTATCTCATCACCTCATGGTACCACGGCTTTTTCGCGTCAGTGAAGTTCACAGCAATGTGCAGGTTCGTCGAATTTCTCAATTGTAATCATAGGGGCTTCGTTGTCCCATCTGACCTTGAACATTGAAGACATGATTTCCAAAGCCTCGGCCAACTGATTTTCTTCCCTAGGGAAGTGCTCAAAGGTGATCTATTTGATGTAGGCAATCAGGGATAGCACAAGTTCCTTGTAAGGGGTGAGATTAGGGTGTTTAGTGTCCCAATCTCCTTTTAATTGGCTAATCACTAGAGATGAATCCCCAAACACATTCAAATGCTTCATCCTCAAGTCAATAGCAGCTTTCAGACCTAAAATACACGCTTCATATTCAGCCATATTATTCGTGCAATCGAAGCATAGTCTGGCGGTGAAAGGAGCGTGGCATCCTTTAGGAGAGATAATCACAGCGCCAATTCCATTACCTAAGGCATTGGAAGCCCCATCGAAGATCATAGTCCATCGGGACCCTTGTTCAGGTCTGCCATACGGTCTAGGTTTCGCGCAATCGGTTACTAGCATGATGTTCTCATCAGGGAAGTCGAAGTTAATAGACTGATAATCATCCATAGCTTGATGGGCCAAATGATCTGCTAGTACACTTCTTTGATGGCCTTTTAAGTAGTGTATTGAATGTCGTACTCAGTCAAGATCATTTTCCATCTGGCTATCCATCCGGAAAGGGAAGGTTTCTCAAAAATGTACTTGATTGGGTCCATTTTAGAAATCAACAAAGTGGTATGAGTCAACATATATTGTCTTAGCCGGCGAGCAGCCCATGCCAGAGCGCAGCAAGTTTTCTCGAGAAGTGAATATCTGGTTTCACAGTCGGTAAACATTTTGCTCAGGTAATAAATAGCATGCTCTTTTCGGCCAGACTCGTCATGTTTGCCCAAAACACATCCCATAGAGTTCTCTAGTACTGTCAAGTACATGATCAAGTGTCTTCCTTCAACTGAGGCATGAGAATATGAGGTTGTTGTAGATATTCTTAGATTTTATCAAAGGTAGCTTGGCATTCATCATTCCACCTGACTACCTGATCTTTCTTCAAGAGTTTGAAGATTGGCTCACAAGTAGCAGTGAAGTGAGATATGAAGCGGGCGATGTAATTGAGACGATCCAAGAATCCTCTAACTTCCTTTTCAGAATGAGGGGCTGGAATTTCTTGGATGTCCTTTACCTTGGCATGATCAAATTCAATGCCTTTATTGTTGACAACAAAACCTATAAGTTTTCCAAATCGTACTCCAAACGTGCATTTGTTAGGGTTTAACCTCAGTTTGTACTTTTTCAGCCTTTCGAATAGTTTGTACAGGTGATCGATATGTTCTTCTTCAGTTTGTGATCTGACAATCATATCGTCCATATAGACCTCTATTTCATGATGAATCATATCATGAAACAGAGCTACCATAGCTCTCTGATACGTTGCCCATGCATTCTTCAAATCCGAACGGCATAACCTTGTAGTAGAAGGTGCCCCATTGCGTAGCGAAAGTAGTCTTCTCCATATCTTCAAGAGCCATCCTTATTTTATTATAGCCTGAGAATCCATCCATGAAAGAGAAGACTTTATGCTGAGCAGTATTATCAACTACGACGTCAATGTGTGGTAGAGGGAAGTCATCCTTGGGGCTTGCCCTATTCAAATCCCTATAGTCTATGCACATGCGAACCTTTCCGTCTTTCTTTGGAACTGGCACCATGTTGGCAACCCATTGGGGATAGGATGTTACAGCTAGGAACCCTACATTAAACTGTTTCATTACTTCAGCTTTGATCTTCTCATACATATCAAGCCTCATGCGACGAACCTTTTGTTTAACAGGAGGGAAGTCTTCTTTCGTCGTTAGACGATGAACTACGATGTTGGTATCCAACCTAGGAATATCTTCATAAGACCAAGTAAATACCTCCACATAATCATGCAACATCTGAACCAACCTGCTCTTGACACTGCTTTCTAAATTAGCGTTGATCTTGATTTCCTTCTTATTTGACTCAGTACCCATATTGATGACTTCAACTGACTCTTTATGCGGTTGAATAGCTTTTTCCTCTTGTAATAGAAGTCTGGCTAGTTCTCCCAGTATTTCACAATCTTCCTCGCCTTCGTCTTCGGCTTGGTTGATTGGACATTCGAAGTTATAGTCAGAATTAGTAAAGTCATTGGCAATAGGATCCAGAGTGGATGAGGACCTGCAAGAATGTGTGTGTGTGTGTGTGTGTGTGTGTGTGCATGTAAGATACATGGCTATTTAAAAAAATGTATTTGAAGGAAAAGAAAGACAATGAACACAAAGATTTGAATGCAAAAGAGTCCAATGTACCGAATGATCATATGATTATATGAACATAAATAAAACCCTTGACAAATGGACCAAAGTGCCCCGGGCCCGACACATGGCTTAAAGTCATTGTTGAATATTACAGACAAAATGTTCTTGAATTGAAAGAAAAGTAATAACAAGTGGATTACTCTTCAATGAAGGAGATGGGAACAAAGTCCTTTGCATGCCAATTCTTCAGCTCCATTGTAGTTGGATACACCTAATCTTCAAATGCAACTTCTTCATCAGAATCACCTACAACGTTGACTTCATTGACACCCTTGTCATGCTTCGGCATATGTGAGGTGATTACATTAGGAGTTGGAGGAGGATCAAACTCAATAGTTTTGTTATTGATAAAATCCTGAATTTTGTTCTTCAAGGCCCAGCACTGGTCAGTCTCATGCTCGGGGCTGCTTGAGTGGTAAGCATATTTAGCGTTCAGATTATGCTTTGGTGAAGAGGTATCAGGGTTGGCCGGAGGGTCGTGCAATGTCACCAAATTATCCTTGAGAAAATGTTGTAAGGCTTGAGACAATGACATGCCTAACTTCGTAAATTGTCTTCTCAGAGTTTCAAAACATTGATGATTTGCAGATGGTCTTGGAGTAGGAGTTGGATTGGAGATTCTGACGGCATTTACAGATGGATGATCATTCTTCTTGGTGGGGGCCCTTTCCCCGTACACAACATTGACTTCCTTATTTGAAGCAGAAGGTTTCTTGATAGGATTGGAAGTGGAGGTAGATGCCACAGAGATCTTCCCACTTTTGATGCTGCTTTCAACTCTTTCACCATTTAAGATTAATTTGGTGAAACCAGAAGAAGAGCAGTCAACCAACAGATTAAAGAAGGGACTAGATGAAGTGCCCATGAACATGTCAATGTGCTCCCTATCAGTCAAGGGTGGTTGGATCCTACTAGAAAAGTCTCTCCACTTTTGTGCATATTCCTCGTTGGCGCCAAGTTGGTGTTATACTGATACTGATGGTAGAATGCGGTAGCTAAATCCTCCCAAGTATTGATACGAGAACTATCTAATTGATAAAACCATTCAAGTTGTGTTCCAGCCAAGCTCTCTTGGAAAAAGTGAACCCAGAGCTTCTTATCAGCAGTGTGCGGCTGTATCTTGTGCACATAAAATTTCAAATGGAGTTTTGGACAAGAAACTCCATCGTACTTTGCAAAGACTACCCCAAAGATCAAACCCAAATAATCAAAATCTAAATCGGGGACGGCTTGGATTTCAACAGCCTTCAATCTGTCTTCTAACTGCTTGTATTTGATATCAGCGGGTGGATACTGCTCGTTGAAATAATCATCATCAGATACTTGATCATTAACATAGTCAGCCTGAGTACTCTTGACCTCACCAATCTGGTTCTCATCTTCTTTGGATGAGTCTTCTCCTACTGGGATCTGACGGACTGACTCCTTGAACCTTCTGCCCATGTTTAGTAGAGCTTTCTTCTTAGGCTTCTTCTTAACTTCCAGAAATGCCATCATGTCTTGCTTCCCATTGGCTAGGGCTAGTAGAGCCTATTGGAATTGAGAGTTTTGGGCTTGGAGATCCTTCACAGTTTTCTCTAGATGTATCTTGCTGAAATAAACAGCAGAAAGATAAGGAAAGTTCTTATGCGAAAACCTGGCATGTTATGATGCATGGAATATGTATATGCAAATGGTTTCAAGGATTAATGAGACTTAAATTTGTATAGACAAAAAAAATGAACAAACATCAATTTTCATTAAACAAAACAAGAAAGATTACATCATGCCTCTTGGGCTTACAAAATAATTTTCTAAGATAAAAATACTGAACGGATCCTCTTCGGTGCGAGATAGGCATTCACACTTTGCTCTTCTTGTAACTGCTTCATAAGTTCTAAGACCCTCTTCTCACTAGCATAGAATTGAGCCTCGAAAGTATCTCGTTCTTCCTTCAGCTGAATCCAACCCTTTTGCAAGTCTTAGAGAGAGGTAGGCATGTCGAGATGGAGGATGGTGTAGGGAACATCTCCTTCAACCACAGGCTCCATGATGACTGGTAAGATGGAGGGATAAGGCATCACAAGTTTCTAAGCATGAGCTCGTACCCACTTCAGGTAAGGCTCAACGGGAATGGAATTCTTGCATCCCAGCTTCTTTCTATCCACCTTGTTCACCATCCTCCAAGCTCGGATAAATCTATGACGGTAACCTTGATTGTCATTCTCGTAGTCGAATACCACTCCTTGGATAAGCATCTTGTAATCTCAAGCCTCAACTCAACTTTAGTTTTGATGAAAGACAAACAAACTAGTTTGATGAAAGACAAACAAGCATTATGGAAAGAAGGAAAAGAAGTGGAAATCATCTTAAAGAATCATTCACTCAAAGCTTCAAGGAACTTGGCAAGCAATCAAGTATATCAATTCTCAATTAAACTACATTGATTAGAAATGCTCAAAAATGATATACACACTTGCCACATCACTTCAATTATATTTCAAAACAAATTTTAAGTTTTTCTCTGCTGTAAATCGATTAACATCTTGTGTAAATCGATTTACACATGCTTTGTCAAAAAACTGTTTGCTCCTGCCAGCAATCGATTGACATGTTGTGTAAATCGATTGATCACAGAACAAACTGATTTTTTAACACTTGTAAATCGATTGACACTACATGCTAATCGATTTACACTTCAAACTTTTTGAAATTCTGAACGTTACAAACACGTGCAATCGATTTGCATGTTATGTTAATCGATTTGCACATTGAAAATTTTGAAAAATCTGAACTGGTTTCAAGATATCCTTCATACCTTTTCTCCAATAGTTGCATGATCAAACATTGCATCTTGTCAAGTTTTACAAACAGAAAAGTGTCCTTTTGGAAAGGTATCTTGATTACTATATATTGCAAAATATTTCAAATCATAAACAGAACTCTTCTCTTGCAATAAAATCTGAACTTTGTAAAATATTCAAACTTCATATTTCTTAACTTTTAAGAACAAAGATTTTCTGCACTTTCACACATATAAAGAACAGAAATCTTTGAGCATTATCTAACCATTGTGTTACAGTTTGAATTCCTTACAAGAGAAGAAAGAAGAAACTTCAAAGAAGTCACTCTAAGTGATCAACATCTTTCAAGAAATCATACTTCATAAAAACATACAAAGTGTAACTTATTTCCAGGATTGTTGGAATTAAGTATTAGATTACTTTTGTTCCTTGTTGTCCATTATTGGAAACAAGAGGTATCTTTTGAGAGGATTGTTCTCATTAGACTTATTAGAAATCCAAGAGGGTGTTCTTGGTTATTTGTTAGGTTCTTTAGTGGATAAGACTAGGAAGAGTCTTGTAAAAGTTCTAACAATATAGTAAAATCTCTTGCGTGTTTGCAAGGGGACTGGACGTACTTCCGGGTTGTGGAAGGAACCAGGATAATTCTCCGTGTCTCTTTACTTTCTGCACTTTACAGTTTTCAAAGCACTAAATCAAAACCAGAAAGTATAAAAGAAGTCAAAAATCGACCATCACCTAATTCACCCCCCTCTTAGGCGCAATCTTAATCTTACAATTGGTATCAGAGCAGGTTATAGGTAACCTGCTCCTAGAGATCCAGAATGGCTTCCGCAAATCATCAACCAGTTTATCAGAGATGGTGGTAGTAACAACAAGCCTCCTCTATTTTGTGGTGAATATTTTGACTTTTGGAAAATACGCATGAAGGCGCATTTAGAAGCACAAGGAGAGGAAGTATGGGATGCTGTTGAAAATGGTCCATTTATCCCAATAACGGTAATCAATGGCGTTGGGTCTGCAAAGCCCAAAACTGTATGGGACGACGATGATAAAAAGAAAGTTCTCTATGACAAAAAGGCAATAAACCTTCTTCAAGGTGCTCTCAGTATGGACGAATTTTTTCGTGTCTCAAACTGCAAAACAGCAAAGGAAATTTGGGATACCTTGGTTCAAACTCATGAAGGAACGGCTGAAGTAAAAAGATCAAGGCTAAATACCTTGAGTCAAGAATATGAACTATTTCGAATGCAGCCCGGAGAATCCATTCTTGACTTACAAAAGAGATTTGTGCATTTGACAAATCACTTAATTGCTCTTGGTAAAACCCTGTCAAATGATGAACTCAACTTGAAAATCCTTAGATCATTGACTAGGGAATGGCAACCAAAGGTAACGGCAATCTCGGAAAAGAAGAGTCTCTCCGCAATGACTTCCGCTACATTATTCGGCAAGCTTCAAGAATACGAAACGGAACTCGGTAGACTTGAAAAACATGAGAATCTAGAAAAGAAGTCCAAAAACATTGCCTTAAAAATTGATTCAAAAGAAGTGGTAAAAGAAGACAATCCGGAAGAAGATGAAAATTTCATGCTTCTAGTGAAAAGACTTGGAAAGTTTTTTGGCAGAAATGACAAAGGCGGATCTCATGCACATAAGAGAAAGCACTTCAAGAAAAGAGAAGCCTCCACATCAACTCAAGATGTCTCATGTTATGAATGTGGAAAGCAAGGACATATCAAGCCAAACTGTCCAAATCTCCCAAAGAAAAATGGATTCAAAGGAAAGGACTCAAAACAAAAGAAAGCCTACATAGCAT
Organism: Vicia faba; assembly: GCA_948472305.1. Lineage (NCBI taxonomy): Eukaryota > Viridiplantae > Streptophyta > Magnoliopsida > Fabales > Fabaceae > Vicia > Vicia faba. Next base: position 329,824,419 of record OX451741.1, on the reverse strand, counting down.
GGGAAGATAATGATATGAGCAGTTCATCGGAATCGGAAAGCGACGAATGTGCAAACTTAGCCTTAATGGCATCGCATCACTCCGACAATGAAGAAAAGGTTAGTAATGAATTTAATCTTTTTGATGATGATGTTCAAGGTGCAATTGATGAACTCTTGAAAGAATGCAAAAGTTTATACAAAAAGGTGTCAAAACAAGAAAAAGAACTTCTAAGTTGTCTAGAAAAAATTGACACCATGACTAAAGATTTTGATCTTCAAAAACAAAATTTTATAAAAGAAAAGGAAAACTTTGCATGCTCCAAGTGTGAATCAAATGTCTTTCAAATTGTTCAATTGAAAAGAGTCATTGAACGATATGAAAAAGGACAAATAGGATTGGAAGGATTACTAAGCCAACAACGTTATCCAAATGATAAAAGAGGTCTTGGTTATGTGAATACTAAGAAACCAAGTAACAATCCCACTGTTTTTGTAAAGGCTAGTAATAGTTCCAATCCCAAGAAAGTAGAAAAGAAGCAAGTTGTTCATAATCATCAAAAGAAAAAGGCTAATGTATCTAAAAGAAAACAAATTCCTAGATACAAGAGAAAATTTGTTCCAAACTGTTTTTACTGTGGTATTATTGGACACACACCAAATGCATGCTATATTAGAAATTTCAGTATGGCTAGTGGACATTATGCATGGGTGAAAAAGGGAACTAACTATGAAGGACCCAAGGCAACTTGGGTACCTAACAAGAAATAATTTGTTTTTGTAGGTATGCTTGAAATCCACTTCAAATGTTTGGTATCTTGACAGTGGATGTTCAAAGCATATGACAGGAGATGTACACCAATTTTCATATCTAGTACATAAAGCCAAAGGGTATGTCACCTATGGAGACAACACCAAAGGAAAGATTCTTGGCGTTGGAATAGTTGGCACACCTCCATCCATTCAAATTGAGGATGTTCTCTATGTTGAAGGATTAAAGCACAACCTTCTTAGCATAAGTCAACTTTGCGATAGAGGGTTCAAGATCAAATTCAACAAAGAAGAATGCCTTATTATGGATGAGGCAACCAATGAGGTAAAACTCAAAGGTATAAGATCTAACAATATTTTTGTGATTACTCTAGATGATTTGTCTATGAAGGTACAATGTCTTATGGTAAACAACAATGACGCTTGGTTATGGCATAAGAGGATTGCTCACATTCACATGGAGCACTTGAACAAATTGGTTAAGCATGACTTAGTTATTGGTCTACCAAAGATGAAGTTCATCAAAGAAAAATTATGTAGTGCATGCCAAAAGGGCAAACAGACCAAATCAACTTTCAAACCAAAGAATGTGGTTTCAACAACAAGACCACTTCAATTGTTGCACATGGATCTTTTTGGTCCATCTAGAACAAGAAGCTTCGGAGGTAACATCTATGCATTAGTTATTGTAGATGATTTTTCCCGTTTCACTTGGACTTTGTTTTTAGTACACAAGAATGAAGCATTCAAGGCATTCAAGAGATATGCAAAACAAGTCCAAAATGAGAAGTCATCAAAGATAACATCAATCCGAAGTGATCACGGTGGAGAGTTCCAAAACAGTCTATTTGAAGAATTTTGTGAAGAAAATGGGATCTTCCACAATTTTTCAGCACCAAGAACTCCACAACAAAATGGAGTAGTTGAAAGGAAAAATAGGTCTTTGGTGGAACTTGCTAGAACCATGCTAAGTGACTCAAGTTTGCCTAAATATTTTTGGGCGGATGCGGTAAGCACGGCATGTTATGTAAGCAATCGCGTGATCATAAGACCTATACTAAAGAAAACTCCATATGAGATCTACAAAGGAAGAAAACCAAATATCTCTCACTTTCATATTTTCGGGTGCAAATGTTTTGTCCTTAACAACGACAAAGACAATCTCGGTAAGTTCGATGAAAAATCGGATGAAGGTATCTTTCTTGGTTACTCCCTTTCTAGCAAAGCTTTTAGAATTTACAATAAAAGAACTTTAACTATAGAAGAATCAATGCATGTTTCTTTTGATGAATCTAACACCTCCAAGGAGGAAGTTGCTATTTGTGATGATGATGATTCTATAGATTTATCTCATGAGATTTCCTGCGGAGATGGCAAAATTGTCAATCCGGAACAAACACATGAACTTTCACATCAAAATGAAAATGATGATGATCTTCCTCAAGAATGGAGAACTCATCGTGATCATCCAATTGACAATATAATTGGAGATATTAGCAAAGGAGTATCTACTCGACTAAATCTTAAGGATGCATGCTTAAATATGGCGTTTGTATCTCAAGTTGAACCTACTAAAGTGGCTCAAGCACTAGAAGATGATCAATGGATCCTTGCCATGCAAGAGGAGTTAAACCAATTCGAGCGGAATGAAGTTTGGGAACTTGTTCCTAATCCAGGAAATAAACGTATCATTGGAACCAAATGGGTTTTCAAAAACAAGATGGATGAAAATGGAATAATCACTCGAAACAAGGCAAGACTAGTTGCTCAAGGATACAACCAAGAGGAAGGAATTGATTTTGAAGAAACTTTTGCTCCGGTAGCACGTTTGGAAGCAATAAGACTATTACTTGCATATGCATGCTCATTGGACTTTGAACTTTTTCAAATGGATGTAAAAAGCGCATTTCTCAACGGATTCATAAATGAAGAAGTCTATGTAAAGCAACCTCCCGGATTTGAAGACTTCAAACATCCTAATCATGTCTTCAAACTGAAGAAAGCTCTCTATGGGCTGAAGCAAGCACCAAGGGCTTGGTATGATAGACTAAGCGCATTCCTATGTGAAAAAGGGTTTGTAAAGGGTAAAGTTGATACCACTCTCTTCATAAAAAATGTTAATCATCATACCTTACTTGTACAAATCTATGTAGATGATATTGTTTTCGGTTCAACTAACCAAAATATGTGCAAGGAATTTTCGTCTATGATGCAAGGAGAGTTTGAGATGTCTATGATGGGAAGATTGAATTTCTTTCTTGGTCTTCAAATTAAGCAACTCAAACATGGTATCTTCGTAAACCAATCAAAATATTGCAAAGACCTTATAAAGAAGTTTGAGATGGAAAGTAGCAAAGAAAGTGCAATTCCTATGGGATCCGGCACCTATCTTGACCCAGATGAATCAGGAAATTCTATTGACATAACTAAGTATCGTGGAATGATTGGCTCACTCCTTTATTTAACAGCAAGTAGACCTGACATTATGTTCAGCGTTTGCCTATGTGCAAGATATCAAGCCAATCCTAAAGAGTCTCACCTTGCAGCAGTCAAGCGCATAATAAAATATCTCAAAGGAACAACCAACGTCGGATTATGGTATCCAAAAGGTAGTATGTGCAATCTAGTTGGTTATTCTGATGCTGACTATGCAGGTTGCAAAACTGATCGCAAAAGTACAAGTGGAACATGTCACATTCTTGGAAATGCCTTGGTTTCATGGTCATGCAAAAAGCAAGCAAGCGTAGCTCTCAGCACTGCCGAAGCAGAATACATTGCGGCTGGAAGTGGATGCGCTCAAATTCTTTGGCTAAAACAACAATTACTTGACTATGGAGTAAACCTTGGATGCATTCCTCTTCGATGTGATAACACAAGCGCGATCAATATTACGAAAAATCCAGTTATGCATTCCCGGACGAAACACATTGACATCAGACATCATTTCATCCGAGACCATGTACTCAAAGGAGATGTCGAGATCACATTTGTGGACACTCAAAATCAACTCGCGGACATCTTCACAAAACCACTTGCAAAGGATGCATTTTTCAAAATTCGTCGTGAACTTGGAATCCTCGATGAACAAGATATTTAAGGTGCACTCAATCCTTAACTATACCTTAATGTACATATATATGTGGTTAGACATTGTTTCAAATGTTAAAAATAATGATGTTTTAAATTTTCTCTTTAAGTAAATCGATTTACACCATATGTCAATCGATTTACTACTGAAGCAAATCATTTCTTTTAATAAAATCTTCTGTGTAAATCGATTTACACAATATGTCAATCGATTTACTACTGAAGCAAATCTTTTTTTTAATAAAATCTTGTGTGTAAATCGATTTACACAATATGTAAATCGATTTACCACTGAACGAAAATTACTTTTTATGAAAAATGTTCTGTGTAAATCGATTTAACCAAGGGGTAAATCGATTTACCACAGAATCTGAAGCATTTTTTATGTATTTTCTCTATGCAATTTATTTTGTTTTAACATGTGATACCTATATGAGCTTTTAATATATTGGTCAAACATTCATTGTCTCTCAACCTCCCACCTTACTATTGCCCAATCAATGAAACCTTGACCAAAATTATCAAATTAAAACCTCATAAGACCTCACTTACCCTACTATACTATTTAATCTCACCAAAACTCCCTCACTATCTCATAACACCAACACACTCTCTCACATAACAACACAAAAGAACTCTATATCTCTCTTTTCAAAACCCTAACAAGATCCATGGCTCCCAAGAGGAAAGCCTCTGCCTCAGAGAAAGGAAAGAAGCCAGCTTCGTCATCATCTGAAAACTCTGTGCTCGAGTACCTCACGGATCCACAGCGGGACAGATTCCTCAAGCATTTTCAAAAGAAAATCATCTCTACTCCAAAGTTTGGTATGTTATCTACTTTTCCAGATGAATGCTTCTCATTTCAAAGAGATTTCATTGCTTATGGGTTAGAACCATTAATATCTTCACATGGTTTCTATTACCCGGATCTGGTTAAAATTTTCTACAGCAACATGTGCTATGACAACAACAAATGTTATACATATGTCCTTGGTAAAAGAATCCCTCTGTATTCCAAAACTCTTGGCAGAATCTTAAACATTCCATATTCTGGAAGTACCCTCTATGATCCAGAAGATGCTGCTTGGGAAAACTATCAAAAGCGCGAATTTTTCTATAGCATTGGAAGGTTATCAGAATCTGAATACCGTGCCAAGCGGATTCGCAGTCTTGGCGGGGTTACTCCAGCTAGGGACACATGGAGTGCTGGAAATTTCCATATTGATGATAGGTTGTTTCACTATTTTCTGGTGTATATTTTGTTTCCTAGAGCAGGGAATCATTGTACAGTGACCGACCTAGAATTGCAAATCATCTATGCAAGGAAAAATGGAATCCCGGTTAATTGGGCAAAATTGATTGTGATGCATATGCTAAAAGTTGCCGCAAGGGCCACCTTTCTATCATATGCATATTTCATTACAAGGATTATGGCAGCTTATGATATAGATTTCACTGGATTTGAGCGAATTGAAATGGATCCAATCTCCACTAGGATCTCCATCAAAAATGTTGATTCAAGGATGGGTGTTCATTTCAATGCTGAAGCAAAAACCATAACTTACATTGGAGAAGATGTGGTCGGCGATGAAGGTCAAAATGCAGATGAAGAAGACCATGAAGTTCCTCCTGCTGCTGCTGCTTCTGGTCCCACAAATCAAGATGTTATGGATTTCATGACGCAACAGTTTGCTTCTCTCAATTCTAACATCAATGCTCGATGGACGGAGATAACTGACTCTACCTCATCTCGGATAGATGCTTTTCAGAACGATGTGAACCAACAATTTTCATATCTTTATTCACATCTTCATATCCCTCCATACGACCCAACCAATCCTGCACCTCCGCCTCCTCAATACACCGAACCACCTCTTCAACAACAATTTCCTTATCAAGGACCTTTCTAAAAAATGTTCTTGATCAATGTTATTAAATTCTTAGTATAAGTATCATTATGGATTTTGTCTTGTTTTATTCTGTTCATTTTATGTATTGTGTTCTTAAAACTTTGTTCGATAATCTTGAAAGTTTTGTGTTTTTCATTCATGTTCCTATACATTTCTTTCTGGTATACTTTCTTGTTGCATCTTTCCCTTCTTTTTGATAATGTCAAAGGGGGAGAAGGATGTAATAGCACTTTATGGTTGTTTGTTTTCATTGTCTTTACAGAGCAAATTTTCAAATCTCTTTCTCCATAGGGGGAGAAATCTTCTCAGGGGGAGAAAACACCTTTTGCTCAGCGAACTTATCAACACATAAAGGAAAATGGTTTGTCATCATCAAAAAGGGGGAGAATGTAATCTCAAGCCTCAACTCAACTTTAGTTTTGATGAAAGACAAACAAACTAGTTTGATGAAAGACAAACAAGCATTATGGAAAGAAGGAAAAGAAGTGGAAATCATCTTAAAGCATCATTCACTCAAAGCTTCAAGGAACTTGGCAAGCAATCAAGTATATCAATTCTCAATTAAACTACATTGATTAGAAATGCTCAAAAATGATATACACACTTGCCACATCACTTCAATTATATTTCAAAACAAATTTTAAGTTTTTCTCTGCTGTAAATCGATTAACATCTTGTGTAAATCGATTTACACATGCTTTGTCAAAAAACTGTTTGCTCCTGCCAGCAATCGATTGACATGTTGTGTAAATCGATTGATCACAGAACAAACTGATTTTTTAACACTTGTAAATCGATTGACACTACATGCTAATCGATTTACACTTCAAACTTTTTGAAATTCTGAACGTTACAAACACGTGCAATCGATTTGCATGTTATGTTAATCGATTTGCACATTGAAAATTTTGAAAAATCTGAACTGGTTTCAAGATATCCTTCATACCTTTTCTCCAATAGTTGCATGATCAAACATTGCATCTTGTCAAGTTTTACAAACAGAAAAGTGTCCTTTTGGAAAGGTATCTTGATTACTATATATTGCAAAATATTTCAAATCATAAACAGAACTCTTCTCTTGCAATAAAATCTGAACTTTGTAAAATATTCAAACTTCATATTTCTTAACTTTTAAGAACAAAGATTTTCTGCACTTTCACACATATAAAGAACAGAAATCTTTGAGCATTATCTAACCATTGTGTTACAGTTTGAATTGCTTACAAGAGAAGAAAGAAGAAACTTCAAAGAAGTCACTCTAAGTGATCAACATCTTTCAAGAAATCATACTTCATAAAAACATACAAAGTGTAACTTATTTCCAGGATTGTTGGAATTAAGTATTAGATTACTTTTGTTCCTTGTTGTCCATTATTGGAAACAAGAGGTATCTTTTGAGAGGATTGTTCTCATTAGACTTATTAGAAATCCAAGAGGGTGTTCTTGGTTATTTGTTAGGTTCTTTAGTGGATAAGACTAGGAAGAGTCTTGTAAAAGTTCTAACAATATAGTAAAATCTCTTGCGTGTTTGCAAGGGGACTGGACGTACTTCCGGGTTGTGGAAGGAACCAGGATAATTCTCCGTGTCTCTTTACTTTCTGCACTTTACAGTTTTCAAAGCACTAAATCAAAACCAGAAAGTATAAAAGAAGTCAAAAATCGACCATCACCTAATTCACCCCCCTCTTAGGCGCAATCTTAATCTTACACATCTCATGTGGACCATCCCTTTGGGCTTAACCAAACTGTTGTAAGGCTAAGAATGGGTTGTAAGTTATACCTCCTCTAATTCCAAGCAAGGGGACATTAGGGAATTCTCCACAACGGTCATCGATAGTAACATTCTCCAAAGATTGGGAACACCAATGAATATCTGAATGTCGGAGTTTCATCAACCTATGGGACCACCTTGAACCTTGCTCATCTTTCAACACAGATTGGGGAAGATGCGAAATAAACCATCTTTCCAAGAGAGGATTTCAACACATGAGGATCCCTCTCTTCCTCATAGTGCGAGAGTGAAAAGAATGTAGGATGTCTCCTAACAAAGTAGGCACCGGGTTACGAGACATGAAGATTTTGACGGCATTTACATCTATGAGTTGGTCAGGATTTGGAAAAAAAACCATCCCATAGATGAGAAGGGCCACAATTTCCCCAAAAGCTTGTAAATCCAAGGAGTTCCAACAATCTTGAGCTTTCTCAAACAAGAACTTGGCCAAGAAAACTTTGACACCACTCCTTGTTTCCCAATTAGTTGTGACATCAGATTGTTGCAAGTTTAAGGCTTGAGCAATCTCTTCAGGTTTTGGATCTCTTTCCGTACCTTTGAAGGGTAGTTGATTGATAATTGGAATCCTCAAGAGTTGGGAGAATTCTTCTAAAGTTGGCACAAGTTGATAATCTGAAAAAGTGAAGCAATGGTATAGAGGATCAAAGAATTGGAAAAAAAACATTGATCATATCCTCATCAATATTGGAGGTAACCAAGTTTAGGAGGCGACTATGTCTTTCGGTCAATGGAGAATTCTCATGAACACTTAATGCTAACTCTTTGATTTGAGGAGGAATCCTTACGAGATTGACTTGAATGGTTTTCCTGTGGATAGAAGCCATATCCTACAAAATAGTATAAAGATAAATCCCAAAAATCCTTGAAGTGGTTAGTGAGTATGAGTATGATGTTATGATGTTTATGATGTTATGTACAAGTAAATATATACAAACAAGACAAACAAGTCCTTAGGTTTAGGCTTACATGGAGTCTCATAGGTAAGTACTCTCTTGAAGTTTAGTTGGCTCAAACCTGTCCTATAAATAGTTACTGGGTTCTAAGGAATCTCAATATCACTGGTTTGTCTTGTCGAGCATTATTTCAGTGCAAGCCTCTTTCATGGCGACTGAAATATCCCAAAAAGCCAAACCTAAATGAGTGTAGTATCAAGTATCTACCAACTTCGAACTGCACCATAGTCGGTCATCTCTCTACGTCTTAATGGCCAAGTTGGTCAAGTAAAGGTTCTAAAGTCAGTCAGTGCTTCATGACATCACTCAGAGGCCCTGTATTATCCTTAACTACTCAAGGGCTACCGATACCTAAAAATATGTCACACTAACGTAGCTTTTGCTTAGACCATGTCGATATACCCCGCACAGTTTCCACAACGTATTTCTACTTACCTATAAGGTATCCCAAATCCAGGTAGAGTATTTAAGCCCAAACAAAGAACCAAAATGTAAAGCAAACAAATCAAACAATGAAAGCAAGTAAAGGTGATCTAGCCCTAAGGTAACCCCACTTTTAAGTTCTCCCCATCAGAGTCGCCAGTTCTTTGATACGGTGGGAGAACTGACTTGGGATGTTTTGCATTTTATCGCAAATGTTGCGGTTAGCAAGAGTCGCCACCGACTTTTCTTTTATCGAAAAGGAAAGGATGAAAAGAACAGGAAAGACCTTTTAGATTATTTCTTGAGTTCGGGGGGTAGATTATGAAAAGGGAAGGTTTTAGCACCCTTTTCCTTCATAGTTATCTATGGGCTCTTAGTTGCTTGCTAGATCACTTGCTTTTGTTTGAAAATGTGCTTTGTGTGGTTTTTGATAGTATTTTAAAAAGGTGACATCGTTTAGGTAAACTTTTGTAATAGTCCTCGTTCATAAGAACGTATACAAAGTGTTGATATTTTTAAAATGTTTCAAGTTTGGAAAGTGTTTAGGAAGCGTTTCTGAAAGTGTTGGTGTTTATTTGGAAAATAAGCAAGAGTGTTTGTTTGAAATTGAGCAAGCAACTAGGAACAATCTACCTACTCAAAAGTCTTAGTTCATTTCTTCCTTTCCTTTGATATTGCTATCTTACCATTGATTTGGTAAGAAGCCTTATCTTTGGATGTAAAGGGATGGGCGTGGGTCATCGTATAGCCATGATAGCAATGTTGTGAAATATCTTAGTAATTCTCTTTGAGGGACTAAGATCATTTGAAAGGCAACACACGATAGCTTCATCGAGGGACTTTGATCTTGTATTTTTGATTGCTTTTTGCTAAGGTATCTCACATGCATAACATGGTCATTTTTGTAAGGAAACAAAGTGGAATTACCCTAAGGGTGCAGGTGTATAAGTGTGTTAATTTACATGCATTGTTTTGTCTTGAATTAGGGTTTGCTAACTTGTTGATTTTTATCTTTCCATACAAATCATAATTTACTAGCATTTATATATAAAGAATTAAATTGCGGAAAATAAAAATACTAATCTATTATATCATTAGGGGAGGGGGTATACAAATTTACTTATGGGGGTTTTGCAAGAAAATTAAATCTAATTAACTACTACAACCATATTGAATATTGTACAAAATTGAAGATAAAATGCAAGAATGCATAAAATGAAAAAAAGAAAATATTTTCATTTGATTTTATGAAAGGGGTTTTAATCTTGACCTAATTTAGAAAATGATTAATGAAAAATTAACTAAAATTAACTTAAACTAATTAAGAAAAGGAATTAATTTAAAATGATTTTTAGAGTGTTTTATGAAAAGGTTTTAAACTAAAAATAATAGGAAGATTAATTAATTAAAAGAAAAGTAAGTTCTAAATTAATTTTAATTAATAAAATAAAATAATAATTAAACTAAGTCTAAACATTAATTATTTTTTTAAAAAAAAAAATTTGTTAAAAGAAAATATTTTGGTCTTTTGTTTTATGAAGAAAAATGAAATATTAATGAACATCTTAAATATGTAAATAAATAAATAAAATATATTTTTGGATTTTTATTAATAAAAATGATAATGATAATAATAATAATAATAATATTAATAATAATAAAAAATAATAATAAAAATAATAAAAGTAATATGAAAAATAAAAATAAAATAAAGAAAAAGAAATAGAAATAAAAAGGTCACGGGTGCAAAAATTAGGCGGGGGTATGAAGAAGCAAACAAATTTCCAGGCCCACTGTTGGAGGCCCAGCGCTGCAAACAAAAATCAAAAGGAAGTGAAAAATATGAAAAATAGGCCAAAAGGGTACCACTGGGGCTCGAACCCATGTCCCTAAGGTAACAGGCGCGCACTCTAACTACTGGAGTGGTGATACATCCGTTAACTTGTACGCAACAATAAATATATGATACAAGTTTTGCCCTGACTATACTTCATCTTCAACCTCCATCCAAATGATCTGTAACTTACTCAATTCTCATCCATTCACAAAACTTCCAACATCAAACTTGTTAGAAATTTTCTCATGATTCTAAATATGTAAATAACTTAATTTAATTCTCAAAGATGAGCATGAATTTCTTACAGTACCAAATTCTGACCTAAATATTTTCAGAGGTTCAAACTCAAAATTCTCCCTACTCAAGCGACATAAATGAAATCTATGGACATGCATAGTTTCAGGGCAATGATGTCTACATTCTACTTCACAAATGCAAGCCTAACAATGCCTAAATAATGAGATAGAAGTTCAAGAAAAATACCTCAAAACTGGAAATCGTGAGATGAGTTTGAGCTTGTTTCAAGTGATGGTGATGATCAGGTTAGCTTCCTTGAACCTCTAGGAAGCTAATGCAATAGCTGGCTTGAGCTGAGAGTGGTTGAAATAGTCTGGAGAAGTCCAACTGCAATGCTCTTTTTTTGAACTTGAAATTTGATTAAGATGATGTTACAGTCTGCAAACAGAGACAGGGATGGTTTGTATTTGACGTGAGGAAAAATCTGAAACTAAAAGGCCAAGAAACGCACGGGGGAAATGGAAGTTTGAAGTTCTTGGTTAGAATGTGCAACAATGGTGGTTTATGATGCAGTTATGAGTTTGGGGGAGTTTGAGATCTTGTGTATTCGTATGTTAGCTTGCAAACAACTTGTATAATTATATGGAAAAGGTTTTAGCACTTGAGGTGGTCAGAAGCACAAGATATAGAGTTATGGCTAGGTTACTTGATTTGGAAGAAAAGTGAAAACATGGTTTCAAGGCATAGTACAAGCACGGCCCGAGTTTATGGGAGGCTCTATACATGTTGCTTTTGCCTTTTACATTGCTTGTGATCAGAAGGAACAAGTGCAAAGCTCTATGCATTGACTTTGTGATTAAATCCTCTTTAAAAGAATGGAATGGTAACTTTGTGCCATAAATGGAAATGCAACTTGGATAATGGCTCAAATGCTTAGATCAAAGCTCTAACAGCTGTGAAAACATTTAATTATGGAGTGACAAACGAGTTTGAGGCCTGCAAAGCAAAGATTATGCAACCTAGTTATGAATTGGTCAAGTGTTCATCACAAATTCTGCCTTGTAAATCAAGAATGAAACCCTAACTTGATCTCTTCGCTTCTCTTAGCTCAAACATGATCTCAATGAGTTCTTTGACATTTTGGAAAGCTTGTAACATCCTCTATAACCTCTATGCTTAACATGTTTGAAGATTCCTCTTGGAACTATGTGAAAAATTTCCATGAATTTAGGTCAAAAGCCTGCCTAAACTAGGGCAAAATTTCACTAAGTCTCCAAGTTTAATGAACATGTATTCACAAAATTATAACTTGAAATCCATGAATTTCTAGGAGAAGTTGTGTTCTAAAATGTTTTAGATCTCATAGAGATTTACAACTTTCATGTTGAAAGTTTCCTTTGGATCATCTTGCATCATGGTGAAAAATTGGCTCAAAGTTGTGAAACAAATATGAAGTTTCCAACACTTGGAAAAATTTCTAAGTTTAGAAATTTTGATTTTTCAAAATGAAATCTTGACTTTTTGATATTTTGATGAACAAGTTTCATATTTTGACATGTTTTGATGAATTGTGATCTTTGATACTTGATTTTGACCAAAAAAGTCAAAGTTTGACATTTTAGTTACAATTCACTTTTGATCAGTTGACTGAAAATCAACTATCAATCAATTGATCTTGAGGGAAGTTTTGAGTCATGCCATTAGGTCAAAAATATGCAATTTAATCCTTAAGATCATGTCTCCTAGAAATCAAACATTTGCTAAGTCAAAAGTCAGAAATTGCCATTTCTAAGTCAAAACCCTAATTTTGACCATTTTGCCCTTTTGATGATCTGATCAAATTTATTGAGGAATTATGGTTCAAACTTGATTAAATGACAATACTAGTTCATAATGTTGATATGGATAAAAAATCATGAAGTTTGAGTGTAAATTGACCATAATTGACTTTTTCCCTAATACATCTGATTTTTAGGTCAACTGATCAATTGACTGAGCAAAAATGTGATCCAAGACTTGAAACTTGACATGAGAAATCTTGAGAGTCCAAAATGATCCATGAAAGTCATATGGGTCATTAAAAGTCCATTTATCCTTGTGCAATCTCAAACCCTAATTTTCAGTTATCAGTGCTAGAGGAGGTGTCTTAAGCTGATCAACCCTTGTGCAATCTTGAATCAAGGGAGATATTGTGAGAGATTATTTGATAAATGAGAGGTCAAATTTTGGGTTAAAACAGGTTCTTATCATTATCTACAACAACTTCTCTTCACATGACAAGATCTAATTGTGCAAGGAAAATCATCAAAAGTTGAAAGGGGTTCCAAGTTATTTTGACACTCTCTGAGCTAGGGTTTGTTGACTTCCAAGGACCATATCTTGTTCATTTTTTTAGATTTTTGATTTATTCCAAATCCATGATTCTCTTTAAATGGTACCTAACAAGTTCTCTTCAAGGGTTTAATGATAATTTTGAGTGGAAGATCTCTAATGGTTGAAGAAGATTACAAGTCCTTTGAAAAGGCTATCAAATTCTCTTGTGTGACTTCAAAGAATCATCACTTGATCATATTTTATCTCATTGACCTCATTATTTTTCTACAATAATCTTTGGGATGTCTACTACAACTTTTGTTCAATATGCAAGACTTGAAAAATCTTGGAAAGTTGTTTAAGAATTGAAAAGATTATAGGTCTTTTGTGAATTTCCTGAAACTTGTTCATCGTCTTCCAAAGACTATAAATCTTTCAATTTTTATTATTTTTGAGTGATGCCAATTCCATAATTCAATTCAAGAGGTCTAATTTATTTCATCTTCAAGAATCAATAGCTAATTGTTAATGGAAGGACATGTAATTTTGAAGAACATTATAGGTCATTTTGAGGTTCCATACATAAAAATTTTCTAAGTGTCAAATACCCGTGTGTTTTTCCTGATTTCAAACTTGAATAAATTTGTGCTCAAGCATCCAAATGATAACTTTCTTTTCACATTGTGAATTTTGTTGTGAGATCTTTCCATTATAAAAATAATGAGATCATAAAGCCTCTTATATTGTGTGCCCCAAGGTCTTAAAGTTGCTTCCATGAAACTAAGTTTTTCCTCCAAAGTCAGATTTTGATTTTCATAATGTGGCTTCTAAACTCAAATTTTGTGCGTGTTTTTCACTTAAACATGTTTAACAAACTTGCTCAGACTTGTTTAAGCATCAAAACACATGAATTGAGTGAGTTTTGACAACTTGCAAGTCACACCTTTCTCATTTTCGGGTTGCACACAATTTTCCTCCAAACCTCACTATTTCTTCCATCTCTCAGTGCCATTCACTCTCTTATAAATAAAGGGAAATATTCCATTCATTTTCTAAAGCTTGAACTGCCAAAATCACCATAGGAAACTCTCTCCATAGTTCACATTTTTGAGTTTTTGATATCTCATTTCCCTCACTTCCAGCTCTTATTTCTTGATTGATTATTCATCCTTGGACTTCACTGAAGCTTATAGAAGAAGAACCAAGTCTTGAAGTGCTCTAAATCGTGTTAGCTAAGTCATGTTTCAGAGTCAAATTCTTAGACTTCGTTCAAGTAGTTTAAGGCACCAAATCTTCTAACTCAAATGACTGGAATGGCCTATGATGTTCGTTGATGCTTGCTGGTTGTTTAATTTTGATTAATTGATGCATTTGATGCATCTTTTTTTTAATTCAAATTTCTCGAACTGCTATGTTTTTTCCAAATCGACTAAATAGTGATTTAAAGAAATATTTCGCGAGCATAAAATTGTGATAGTATTGAAGAGATGCATCTAATGGTACCACTATGAACGTGTAAATTTTATGTTTGAAGGATTTCGTACTTTCCCTAGTTGCAGGTGGTTGGAGGTTAAAGGAGACCTACGTGTCGTTCTTCAACCAATGACATACAACCAATTATTTTAATTCTATTTGCATGACTTTTATGTGTGACATATGTGCACATTGACTTGGATCCACCATACTTCATCACCTAAGGGCCCTTGAATGTGCCAGCGTATATAAGTGAGTTTAGATCCAACACGTCTCATTTTGGTTGTTTTATATTTTTTCTTTTTATAAAAAACATTGATCCGGTGTGAAATTCAAAAGTCCATATCATGCACTGCACGTCTGATCCTTGGAATTAGCTTACTAACGCGTTTTGAAATTGACCCAGTGGTCTACATTTTTTAGATTTACTTTTATTTTCTGATTTTCCTATTTAATTGTTTTAAACTTAAAAAACTCATTTCTGACTTGAAAATTATGAAAAAATTCACAAAAATATTTTCAAATATTATCTTTCTAATTCTCATTTTTTTTCACAATCTTATCTTGTGATTTGGTATTTTTTCATGTTTTTTCACTGTATTTGACTTGTTTTAATTTTTTAAAAATACTTTTCTTAATTTTAAAATTATGAAAAAATTATGGAAGGATCCAATGACCTCTTGACAAATATTAGTGACCTTATTTTATTTTTTGTTTTTGATTTTAATATTTTTCACAAATTTTTGTTTATTTTGTTTATTTCTTTATATTTTAAAAATAGTTTCTGACTTTAAAACATTCTAAAAAAATTTGTTGACTCTACTTCTGATTTTTTTAGGATATTTATTTAGTGTTTTAATTCATACTGTGTAATTTACAAATTATTTCTTTTTTAAATCATTTAAATTTTGTTTTATATTAAATATATTTTTTATTGGTCCTAATTTGGAGTGACTTGAGTGCTATTTTGGGACAAGTTCCTCAACCTCATTGAATCTTGGATGTTGATAGGTTGAAAAACCAAATCCACCAAAATGGATGAATGATGTTGATGATATTTGAATCCCTAATTTCATCTGATACATTGGTTATACTATCATTTCCCTCCCTCTTCATCTTATCCCTTTATTTTATTTACTAGTGCTACATGTTTTTAGAAAATGATCTACATATCATATCTCTAACATGTTTGGTACATAGATTGCTATTGATCTGCCTCAAAATAGGTGTGTCTTCTACATAAGTCCACTTACGATTTCTTAACATAGCGCTAAATTGGTCTTGATTCGATAAATGATCATATGTGGCCCAAACCTATGTTTGCAAGCCCAAGTATGTTTAATTTGAAACCTTGGATCCAATAACTTTGAAGTTCATTGTTAGGAGGCTTTAATTCTATCAATCCTCTAATGAACTTCATAAATTTTGGTCTAAGTGAATCATTTAAACACTTTTAATCATATGTGGTTGCTTTGAGCACTTGAAATGAATGATATACTTGAAAAAAAGCAAATGAAACTTATTGTTGAGAAGATTTGATTTTATCAATCTTCTAATGAGTTTTCAAAAGCAAGCTTCAAGATGGTCATTCAACTAACCTTTTGTTATATTTGAACTCTAACTTCTAATTCACTAATAATTAACTTTACTTTATGCCTATATTTTGTGCCTTTACTTTTATGTACCATTTATTTTTTAGCATTTACACTTCATGCCATTTTTTCTTTTGCTCACTTGAGCATTTATTTTCTATGTCATTTTTTCTTTGCTCACTTGAGCTTTCTTTTCTTTTAAAGACACTTAATAATCAACTTGAAGCTTAAAAGAATTATTTTTTCGTGGACTACTTGGTTACTATCCTTGGAATTATGGAGTTATGGACTACTTGGACTACTTGTTATTTTATCTGAAGTTCTTGGGGTTTACTCTAATGCATTGCGTTGATTTTTTTGTGTGCAGGTTATTCTACTTTTATGCTTTGTTTATGATTGATAATTCCTCTGTATATATCTATTACTTTGCCCAATTTTTGTGGTGACTTAATTCATCTAAGGCTTGGTGTTCCTTGGAGGTTTAGTATTTTAGTTTGCTTGGTTTTAATCCAAAGGATGTGAATTATACATTGACTTCTTTATGTCAAGTGTCAGCTTCTTGTTGGTTAGATCATTCTTTTCCTTGGCTTTTACTTTATGCTTTAGGATAGTCGCTTCATCTCCTCCTATCTTCTTTAATTTCAAAAATATTCTCCCTCCTTTTCAATACTCTTCTTGTTTTCTAAGTTGAACCGCTAATAAACTTGGACTTAGGTCCATGCATTTTCAAAAATCTTTTCTTGACCAAACTTTAATTAATTTAACCATACTTTGACATCTTTCTCAAGACTAAAAGTAAACTAACCTCATTCAAACCATTTTGATACTTTGGCATTTTACTTTAAAACTTTTTCTTAAAAGATTAAACTCTTGTTGATTCTTGTAGCGATGCAATCTACTATACTTCTATGATATGTAGTGAAGAGAACTATTTTCCACTTGGGTGTTGAGTGATTAATTGTAAATCCAAGTCATATCCTCCACTTTGAGATGACGCGAATGCTCATTTATCATAATTATGGATAGTAAGTATGTTTTCCACTCAGATATGACGATGATGTCTCTTCTCTTAAAATTAACCAACACACGTGTGTTTTAAATTTTTTGAGGTGACCTACAAGTACCTTGATCCCCAATTGCACGAAAGGTGGTACATAGGCACTAAAGGTTCGCAACCGCGATGGGTGCAAAAATTGTAAAAAATACTTCTTTTCTCATCTCCACCATCTTATTTTGTATACACCTTTTATAGCCAAAATACATAGATTTTCAAAGAGGTTCCTACAGAGTACCGTAGATATTTATGGTGCTAATACGTTCCCATTGCATAACCAACCCTCGTACATATATTATCTCCCCCTCTTTTTTGGGTTTATTCGATCTCTTTCCATTTCTTTTGGAAACAATAAAGTGCGGTGGCAATTTTTATTTGATTTGTATGAGTTAAGTCAATCCAATGGCTTAGTCTCAACATTTCAATCGCTGCAGAAAACTGGCGACTTCACTGGGGGAAAATCTCTAAGTGGGTTGAGCCTATCTTTGTTTATTTGTGTATGTGATATTTGTTGTATATTATTTGTTGCATATATGTATGTCTGGATTTTTTTGGTTTTCATGGTGCTTGGTGATATCTTATAAGTCTTATACCCAGACTTGGGAAAACTTAAGATAGGATGGGCGGCATAGTCATGTTAACTTTGAGGGATTAATTCTGAAGATAGAGACATGTGATCCACACTCAGTGGAAGCCCCTTTGACTATAGTATTTGTTTACCAAGCAATCGGGAATATGTGTTGCTTTCGACCTAGGAGCTCACAGAGCTGAGAAGTCATACAACCCTCAACCCATCTTGGCCTTTTGGGAGTAGTGTGAAGACTATAACGAAGCAATTCAGAAGTAGTTGTCACGCGATGCTGCACTCATACGAGTTTTTCCTGAGAATGTTGTAGCAACTGTATTTTTAATCAAGAGTCGCCACTATTAGTTTTTATCCTATGGAAGGAAATCTAACAGAAAACCCTAATTCGCATATAGAGATTCTAGGTTTCAGACTCAATTAGATGAAAGGAAGGTGTTGGACACCTTTCATCTACCTTTTTCACAAGGATATTAAGCTCTAGGTTTAGGTTTGGGGTAAACAAGGATATTAAGAAAATAATATGCATTTTGGAATAAAACAATTTAAATAATTTAATAAATAATATTAATATTTACACATGGATAAGAAATAAATAATATTTACATAGTAAGTAAATAGAAAAAATATATTAATAGATAATAATTATAATAATAATATTAAAAAAAATTGATAATTAATATTACTAATAATAATTATTATGAATAGAAAATAAATAATATGAGGGAAGATATAATTAAAAGTAAAAAAATAAAATAATTTAATTATGATCTAGGGGTGTGTGAAAATTAGTTGGGCCTGACCTATTATGTAAATTGAGAGGGCCGGTTGGTTATGTGGGGCGAGGGAGTATATGCTTATGGTGGAACTTAGCCTTATGATCGTCCCATGGGGATCAAGTGGATGAGACGAAAGGGTGTATGATAATTATGGTGGGCTAACACGCATGCGATTGAGATGGATCACAAAATTTGTTTTTATTCTTTTTTAGTTTACAGTCTCAACAAGCTTACCCCCTCTCTCTCTCTCTCTCTCTCTCTCTCTCTCTCTCTCTCTCTCTCTCTCTCTCTCTCTCTCTTCATACGCAACCCTTTGTCCTCATCTCCTTCAAACCTAATTTTTCTCCCGTTCACTGCGGTGGCTATAAACAAACTTACCCCAAACCCAAATCCCCAATCAACAATCAAAGAAAAAAACAAGTTAAGTTACCCTTTGCAAACGGGATTCTCGATCTCAAACTTTATGATTTCACCATTAATTCTTCTTCTTTGTGAAGTTTATGGAGGTGATTGAAGATGGTGGTGCTACTGCGACTGGAGGCGCAGCGGAGACGAGGCCGATTAGCAACAACGATTGTGATTTTAGATAATGAAACCCCAATCATCCTCCGCTTCTTCAACCAACTTGGTTTGTTCTTCGAGTTTGGCGCTTCCTTCAATATTTTCTCAAATTTTCGCAGCTTTTCCGTAAATCGCCTCCTCCACTGTTAATTTCGTTCTTCTATTTATAGAGTTTGATTAGGGTTTTAGTGAAATTTGCTGTTACAATTTGTTAACGTAGATTAGTGAGATAGATTTAGGAATTAGAGATTTCCGGATTTTTTTTGTAAAACATTTGATATTTTTAGTGAATTTTTAGACACTTTTTGATGAGAAATGCATAAAATAAATTAAATATTATTATTATAAATTTCCTAAAATAGAAAAATGAAAATAATATTGAAATAATAAAAAAAAATTATTTTTGGGAAGATTTCAATGTAACTTGAAAATAAAATTTAAAAAAATAGAATAAAATAAATCATCAATCCACATAATTAAAACCCAAAAAGAAATCAAATTTTTGGATTTATAATTATTGTAACCAATTACATTGATTCTCTCTTAAAACAAATATTACTACCTAAAATACAAAAGATGACAAAATATTTTTAAATCTTTTTGTATTTTAGATTTTTTTGGTTATTTTTAGAATAAAAGGTGAAAAAAATAAAAATAAAACTATTTTTTAAAAATTCATTAATTGAAAATACGAAATTTAATATTTAAATATTTAAAAAATGATTTTTTTAATGATTATTATAAATGAAAATAAAATTAGTAACAATAAACAAAGAAATATAAAAAGTGTACTAAGTGAGATTTGAACTCGAGACCTTATGCTTGAAAGCTTGTTTCCTTACCAATTGTGTGATGTTATTTGTTTGAAATAAGAAGCCAATTAAAAGTATATGAAGATGAGCAAATATTTATTTATTCAAAAATACAAATGATATGATATAGATCATTATATTTTTAAATAGGTTTCAAAGCGAATATTTTAAAAAACTCATAATGTTTAATATAACTAAATCAAAGGAATTTTATATTTGTAACACCCAAATTCGAAAATAAGTTTGACGGTAGCACTAAGGCGGGAAAATTTTGGGTATGACAACTTCCCCTATTTAATAACTCTTCGATTGAATGGCGCAAGAATGCGTAGGTCTTTGTTCATTTGAATCAAAGATTTATTAAATAATGAAAGACCCTCAAAATTTGACCAAAGATTGGCTAGAGAAATATAGTATACCCCCACGGGTTTTCTAGATAAGGTTACGCTGATATAACATACCCCTAAGAGTTTTGAAGAGAATAGGCAAATATGATGATGTATCACTTTACCAGGATGTGACGACGAAGCTAATGGTTTTGAGCTTGAGAGATTAATGTTGTATGTCTTGGTTTGGTTTTGATTATTCACCCATTTGGAGGATAAATAAAACAATAATTGATGATGCATGGCTGCTTGAAGATTGAGGCCATGGGTTATGTTTGTGAATCGCTGCATGACGTCTGAGGCAACGGGCTAGAGTTTTGGGATAAAGAAAACACATTGTTGCATGAAGTTTGATGCAATGGGTTAAAGTTTTGTTTTCTTTTGAGCATCGCAGTATGATGTCTGAGGCGATGGGCTAGAGTTTTAGGATAAAGAAAACACATTGCTGCATGAAGTCTGATGCAATGGGTTAAAGTTTTATTTTCTTTTGAGCGTCACGACATGAAGTCTGAGGCATTGATCGGTGTTTATGGAATAAAGGAATGTGTTTTTGCATGAAGTCTGATGCAATGGGTTACAGTTTTGCAAATCGCTGCGTGAAGTCTGAGACGATAAGCTAGATTTGGTTTTCGGACATCACTGCATGAAGTCTGAGGCGATGGTTTGTGTTACAGAGTAAAAAGATATACATTTCTGCATGAAGTCTGAGGTAATTAGTTTGGTTCGCGAATTGCTGTGTGAAGTCTGATGTGATAGGCTAGATTTTGTGGAATAAATAAATACATCGCTGCATGAAGACTTAGGAAATGGGTCATGTTCATAAATCACTGCGTGAAGTCTGATATGATAAGTAAATTTGGTTTTCGAACATCGCTGCATGAAGTCTGAGACGATGGTTTGGAGTTTGGAACACATTGCTGCATGAAGTATGAGGCAATGATCTGTGTCGCAGAATAAGGGAATGCACTACTGCATGAATACTGAGGCAATGGGTTAGGTTTGCAAATCACTGCGTGAAGTCTGATGTGATAAGATAAATTTGTTGTTTCGAACATCGCTGCATGAAGTCTGAGACGATGATATGTGTCGCAGAATAAGAAATACATTGTTGCATGAGGTCTGAGGCAATGGGTTAGGTTTGCAAATTACTGCGTGAAGTCTGATGTGATAAGCTAAATATGTTGTTTCGAACATCGTTGCATGAAGTCTGAAACGATGGTATGGAACTTGGCATAACGAAATACATTTTTGCATGAAGTCTGAGGCAATGTATTAGGTTCGCAAATCGCTGCGTGAAGTTTGGAGAATTAAGCTAGGTTTTGTTTTTTAGCATTGCTGCGTAAAGTCTGAGGCGATGATCTAGGTTTTGCAAAAACATTGCGGCTTAAAGGCAATGTAATGAGTTTGGAGAACGCATTGCGGCTTAGAGGCAATGTGTTGGCTTGGATAATAAATTGCGTCTTAGAGGCAATGTGTTGGGTTTTGAGGATACATTCCTGCTTAGAGGCAACGTAATGGGTCTTTGAGAATATGTTGTGGCTTAGAGGCAACGTACAAAGTTTTGAGAATATGTTGCGGCTTAGAGGCAACATACTGAGTTTTGAGGATACATTGAGGCTTAGAGGCAACATACTGAGTTTTGAGGATACATTGCGGCTTAGAGGCAATGTGATGGGCTTGGATAATACACTGTAACTTAGAGGCAATGTAATGGGACTTGTAAGGAACTCATCACTACAGGAAGACTTAGGTGATAGGCTAAATGTGTCACGACATGAAGACTGAGGTGACGGGATGAATCATAGGAGAAGTATTGTGTTGGTTGACCATTAGATAGTTGAATCGAGGGTGAAATTATTTGTCTGTTTGCTAGGCAATACATGTGTATGCATGCATATTGAATGTTGTATGTATGCAAAATGTATGATGTTTGACATTGATATGGAACCCTGATTATATGTGTATTGTATGCAGGAATGCATAGTGTATATATGCTTGAGATATGCAAAATGTGTGTATGTATGAAATGTGTGTAAGATGCGCGTATGCCTTGAAATGTTATGAAGACTATTTCTGGCATTCTCTCCTTTAAACCATTGGCTCAGAGTTACCAACTCCTGGAGTTGTATGTTGTGTCGTCATAGTATTGTTGAACTTGAACACAGTGGACAATGTTAGCAAAATTTGAGCATTGATTTTGTATTGCGCACGTGGATGTAGACGTAGATAATGTACTATGCATAGATTTGTATGTTGTAAGAGTAGGCATAGACGTATGTATTGGCATATGTATGGTCTTGGTGTTGTAAGCGCGGGCATAAACGTAGATGTATGTAGATTCGTATGTTATAGGCGTAGGCGTAAGTGTAGACGTATGTAGATTCGTGTGTCATAGGCGCAAGCGTAAGCATAGACGTATGTAAAATTGGCAGGAATACACATGTGCGTGGACGCGTGCGAACGTAGACCTCGTGTTGCAAGTTAGGCATAGGTGCTGACATGGATGTAGGCTTTGTGTTCGGACGCATAGATGTAGGCATGGACTTGGTATTGTTGAGTGCAAGCATAGGCACAGATGTACGTGTGGGCGTAGACTTTTTGCATCGTGAGCGTAGATATGCATAGATACAGGCGTAGATATGTGTATATATTTGCAAGACGTAGGAGTAGCCATGTGCGTGGACGTAGACGTGGATTTTCTTTTGATATTTATCTAACAAAAATGTGTTTTCGATGTTTTGTCAAATGCTTTTACTTTGTTAATCCCCCAAAATTATTTCAAGACAATACTCACAAGTAATAATCGTATTATTTTGTAAACAAGTTTGAGAAAAGAAAAAAACGCAATTTGTAAAATGCAAATAAAGGCAGTGTTTTATTAATATGCCTCTGAGTAGGCGATAGTACGAGATGCAATTTATAAAAAGAGGTAATTACAGAAGGTTTTAAAACTGTAAATGGAAATAAAAATGATAATTGCTACCGTTGTTCCCTAATATCCTTTTAGTGACCTTATCTCCATCGCTTCTGAGTTAAATGATTCAGATCTACCTCTCCTTTCGTGGTTCGTAGTCGCGGTTCAAAGATCGAAATATTTTTGTTCTTTATTTCTTTTTGAAATCCCTAACTTTTTCCTGGATTGCCCTTTCGGTTTTTCAATCCACCGGGATAATTTTTTGTTTATATGTCCCTAATTTTTTCCTGGATCGCCCTTTAGGGTTTTCAATCCACCGGGACGCTCCTTTTTGCCTAAGTCGCCTGTTTAAGTTTCGAGCTTAGCAAGCTTTTTATACATAGTATTTTTGACTGCGTCTGAACTTGTCGGGTGCGGTAATTCTTTCCCATCCATTGTTGTGGGGATAAGATTACCACTACGTACGGACCTTCGTAGTTGGGGGCCTGTTTACCACGTGAGTCAAGGCGAGGTAGCAGAAGCTTCTAGAGCACTAGACCATATTGTGGTTCATCTTGTATCGTTACTCTGAAAGAATTCCGAGGCTAATTTTCATAGAGTTTGTTTGTCGATGCTAGAGGCATTTTCTGGATGTCCTTTTTTTTTAGGCTTTTCTTGATGTCACGAAACCAAGTTTTGTCATCCGGTCATTCTTTGATAGCAAGACAAAGTGTGGGCTCTTGATTGCGTCTATCTGTGATGTGCGGTTCGGGGTTTGACCAAGTTATTTTGAACATAGAATATAGAGTTGTCAGGGCATCTGCCATTTAACTTCCTTTTTGTGGGACGATTGAAAGTGATCTTTGCGAGTTCCGCAATCAGTTTTCAAAATATGATCCCAGTATGGGACCAATTTTGGATGTTTAGTATCCCATCCACTATCGACTTGACATATGGTTTGTGAGCATTCTTTGGAGGAGCCAAAACTTCCCTATATCGTGCCCCAGTTCCTTTGAAGTATCGTCAAACATAGATATCCAACATGCCCTTGGCTCGGGTTTTTTCTTAGATTTTGGTATTTCGTAGTTGCTTATTTTTACGGCACTGTCTGTATTTGACTTTGGCCTGTTTCCGTAGATATGCGCAATAACTTGATCAACTTCTTTGTGGCTCCGCTCTTCCATTTCCCCTTAGCTTGGTTTCTTTCGGGTCTTCCCCCATGCTTAGATTAATGGTCTTAATAGCCTCCTGATATGGTTGTGTATTGTTAGCTTTTTGCACTATTTCCCTCGCCATTTTCTTGGATAGTTCAAGATATTTATCGTCTTCCTCCTTAGCTTGGTTGATAGGAGCACCAAAGTTATATTGGATCACAACAATAGATTATCGGTGTTTTGGGGCATGAATTTGCACCTTTATCATGTTTTGGTGTAGCTTTAGTATTTGAATATTTGAAATGCGTATGCAGAGAAAGTATTGCCATTTTTAAAATTAAGACATGAATGCAAGAGAAAGACATGGATCTTGATTGAAAACAAAATATCACTTTTATTAATCATAAATATTGTCTGAAAAATAACAGGGAAACCCTTACAATCAACCCCTATGCCTCGGGCTTGACATAGGTTCTTTCGAAAACAAGAAAAATTAATTAGGAAAGAAAAAGATCTCAGGATCTCCATGGTCGTCCATCTTTTGAGTTTTTTCTCCTAGGGCGCATTCTCGGATGAATTCAGTTTCCCCTTTGGTGTTGGCTTTGTTGAATATTTTTGCCCCATGTCTGCCATGCACTACTCCGTTGTTGACAAAAGTCTCTTGGATCCGAGGAAAATGCGTTTCGCCCTTCAGAGTAGCTTTATATTTTCTTTCTGGGTTTTGTCCGAACTGGACTATCCCTTGGTCCCCTAGCCTTTGTAGAGATCTTTTGAAAGCTTCAATTTTTTCTAGCGGGAGTCCATATCCCAACCGATATTCTTTCAACGAGTTTATCGGGGTCTTTTCTTGTCTACTTGCCCTAGAGTTAGTGACTACTCCGATTGCATTTATTGTTAGCCCATCATGCAATGGTACAGGGTTTGATGCGATGTCGGGCTTCTCTAAAGTGATGTCTTGAGAATCTAGCAGATCCTGCACCTTGTGTTTGAAATGCCAACACTGTTCTAGGGTATGTCCAGGAGAATTAGCATGATACTCGCATCTGGCATTGGCAATGTATCTTCGTGGGAGTGGCCCGACTAGAGGAGCTAGAGGCTTGAGTTCCACTAAGGATGCCTTAACTAGTTGTTGTAATAACTAGCTAGGTGGCATAAGGAGTGGATCAAATTTCCTGGGTGGCCTTCTGCCTTGTTGTTGCCCTAGTGGGATCACTAACGGTTGTTGAATCGTAGGTTGTAATGCTACAACATTAATTTCCCCCTCTTTTCTTTTGGGTAGGTTTGAAGTAGGTCTCTTTGAATTGTAGGGAGCATTTGATGGTCCCCCTGATATCTTCCCACTTTTCATCCCAGTCTCGATTCTTTCTCCGATGGTTACAAGATCTGAGAACCTCGAAGAGATACTTCCCACCATCATCTCATTATACAGCCTGTGCAAAGTTCCTATGAACGTGTCAACTAACTCCTTCTCTAATAATGGTGGTTGCACACGGGATGCCAATTCCCTCCATCGTTGAACATACTCTTTGAAGGACTCTTCTTTCTTCTGGGACAAATTCTGGAGTTGCATGTGGGTAGGTGCCAGGTCCAAGTTATATTTGTAATTCTTTAGGAAAGCATTAGCAAGATCTGCCCAGGTTTGAATATGTGTTCGCTCCAGTTGCATATACCAGTCTGAAGATGCCCCACTCGGGCTATCTTGGAAATAGTGAATCATCAGCTTCTGATCGTGGGCATGGGCATGCATCTTCCTGCAATACATTCAAAGATGATTTCTTGGGCAAGTGATCCCCTTGTATTTTTCAAAGTCAGGTACTTTGAACTTTGGTGAAATCACCACATCATGAATTAGGCCCATTTTGAGAGCGTCTACTTCGAAAGCATCGAAACCTGCCACAACTTTTAGTCTTTCTTCTAGGGATTTGTACCGATTCATCACTAGTGGATCTTCAACAGCATGAGTACCAGTCGCATTTGAGGGTGCTAGGTTGGCATCCTATGGGTCGTGATCTCCATATTGCATGTCTAGGTAGTTATCTGCATCATTGGTCGGAATCTGTAGGGTACGAGATGCCCCTGCTTTTGGCGGAGGTGGGACAAACCCTTCAATTTCAGATTCTTGTTGGGCCATGACGGACTTTTGGGGTCCTACTTCTGGCTCTTTCCTTGGTTGGTGGCTGCTGGATGCACCAATAGTTTGGGCTACTTCCTCGAAAGCTGCCCTGGGAATCTGATCTTGTCTATCAATAATGTTCTTCAAAGCTAGGAGAACTTGACTCAGATCTCCTTTCATTTAAGTGACGTCACCCTTTACTTGGTCGAGATCCTCTTTGAATGCAACCTGAGTTTCCTCGATTTTCTCCATTCCTTTTGATTGATAAGCCCTTGTTTGATATGGAGGCCAAGGAGGTGGAGACCTTCTTCTACCAATGGTTCAACTGGAGAGATGTTTGTGGAAAAATGATTTTTGACATAATATGCGGGTGTTCGTGAATGCATGCGTGCGAATAAATGTGTATGAATATAAAATGGTTATGGTTTTAAATGTCTTATTCCTCTGGGTACATGCTTATCCTTTATTATTTTACTTCGCAACAATCTTTAAAATAGATTCGCAAACAGTGTGTGGGAATAAAACTCCTTTATTGAAAGTAACATAATTCAGATATTGAAAAATATTACAATCTTAAGCCAAAACTTTATTTGCGTGAAATCAGGAAAAAAGGAAATAAGTCTTCTAGGCGCGCCTGCAGATATGTTCTCTTGAAACCATCCACTGTTGCTGGACAAAACTTGAGAAAGTCTTCAGCAAGTTATTTCCCTTTTGTGGCCTTGATTTCATACATGTTTGGCGCAGTGACGCGGACAAGTTGTTTCCTTCAGTATCCATTTTTAAAAATACAGTCCCCGAGATCTCGATTTTTTGTACCTCGTGAATAAGACAAAGAAACGGGTGACAAATATATGATGAATGTATGACGAATACATGAAATATAGGAATGTGTGGGTGTAAGGTTGAGTGACGGGACTTTTTGTAATAAGTACCCTTATAAGGTAGGTTCCTTAGTCTTGACTTACAGTTGATCTACCCTCCCAAAAGGTGGCTTCCTTAAGGGTGTCATGAATAACACCAGAGGGGAAAGGCACAAGGGCCTCCCTTAGGTGGAGCCTCTTTATGGACCAAAACATTTGTCTCAAAGTCATGAAAGGTCTCTTCATGAGATTTTAGATTAAGGTCGTTACAAAGAGTCATGGGTGACCTTCCAAAGTCCTACTCATCAAGAGGATATCTCTTGATAAGTATTCCTTTTTCGTAAGTTCACCGACTCTAGGCGAAGTCGTCACATAAACTCGCAGGGATGATGTACCCCCTAAGCTAATAGACGAACCTTCTTTCTAAGGGTTATATTAAGAATTGTTTTTTTTGAGATAAAAGTTTCTGCCATGCAATAAGTATATGATAAAAATAATTGACGATAAATAAATAAATGCAATAATTAAATAATGTAATAAATAAATTATGCAATAAAATTTATAAAAAAAAACCCAAAGTAAAACCTAAAACCTAGGGTTAAGGAGAGTCCCCAACAGAGTCGCCAGCTGTAGCAACTGGATTTTTAATCAAGAGTTGCCACTATTAGTTTTTATCCTATGGAAGCGAATCTAACAAAAAACCCTAATTCACAGATAGATATTCTAGGTTTCGGACTCAATTATACGAAAGGAAGATGTTAGGCGCCTTTCATCTACCTTGTTCACAAGGATATTAGGCTCTAGGTTTAGGTTTGGGGTAAACAGGATTTAAGTTTTAATTAGAAAGACTTGCCACGATTTTAGATCGTATGCCTACATATCCTCTTATGAGGAATCAGAGTCCCAATTCGTAGTTCGTATGGGTTGGTGTTTTTTTAGGGGTTTGCAAACCTATTTTAAATCACTTCACACTCTGTCGGGAGTAGTGATTGCAGAGATTTTGACTGAGTGCGCAGTAAGCCAAAACTAGTTTGAAACCCTTTTGCAAAAAAAGTTGATTAACTTAGTTTATTGCGAAAAATAGTTTAATTTGTTTGTGTTTTTTAATCGTAAAAATTGCAAAAAATCTTGTTAATGCATGATTAAAAAATATTTGATGTAAATAATATAAGAAAATAATATACATTTTAGAATAAAACAATTTAAATGATTTAGTAAATAATATTGATATTTACACATGGATAAGAAATAAATAATATTTACATAGTAAATAAAATAATAGTAAATAGAAAAAAGAAATTAATAGATAATAATTATAATAATAATATGAAAAAAAATATGATAATTAATATTACTAATAATAATAATTATAAATAGAAAATAAATAATATGAGGGAAGATATAATTAAAAGTAAAAAATAAAATAATTTAATTATGATCTAGGGGTGTGTAAAAATTAGTTGGGCCTGACCTATTCATTAAATTGAGAGGGCCGGTTGGTTATGTGGGGCGAGGGAGTATATGCTTATGGTGGGACTTAGCCTTAC
Source organism: Vicia faba (assembly GCA_948472305.1). Lineage (NCBI taxonomy): Eukaryota > Viridiplantae > Streptophyta > Magnoliopsida > Fabales > Fabaceae > Vicia > Vicia faba. The sequence goes on along the minus strand of OX451741.1, from coordinate 329,795,311 downwards.
GGCTGTCCCATGGGGATCAAGTGGATGAGATGGAAGGGTGTATGATAATTATGGTGGGCTAACACGCATGCGATTGGGACAGATCACAAAATTTTTTTTTATTCTTTTTTACGGTTTTTTAGTTTACAGTCTCAATAAGCTTACCCCTCTCTCTCTCCATACGCAACCATTTGTCCTCTTCTCCTTCAAACCTAATTTTTCTCCCTTTCATCGCGGCGGCTACAAACAAACGTACCCCAAACCCAAATCCCCAATCAACAACCAAAGAAAAAAACAAGTTAAGTTACCCTTTGCGAACCAGATTCTCGATCTCAAACTTTACGATTTCGCCGTTAATTCTTCTTCTTTATGAAGTTTACGGAGATGATTGAAGATGGTGGTGCTACTACGGCTAGAGGTGCAACGGAGACGAGGCCGATTATCAACGGCTATTGTGGTTTCAGATAATGAAACCCCAATCGTCCTCATCTTCTTCAACCAACTTGGTTTGTTCTTCGAGTTCGGCGTTTCCTTCAATATTTTCTCAGTTTTTCCCACCTTTTCCGTAAATCTCCTCCTCCACTGTTAATTTCATTCTTATATTTATAGAGTTTGGTTCGGATTTTAGTGAAATTTGTTGTTACAATTTGTTAACGTAGATTAGGGAGATAGATTTAGGAATTAGAGATTTTCGGATTTGGTTTGTAAAAGATTTGATTTTTTTAGTAAATTCTTAAACACTTTTTGATGAAAAATGCATAAAATAAATTAAATATTATTATTAAAAATTGCCTAAAATAGAAAAAAAATAATATTTAAATAATAAAAAACATTATTTTTCGGAAGATTTGAATGTAATTTGAAAATAAAATTAACAAAAATAGAATAAAATAAATCATTAATCCAAATAATTAAAATCCAAAAAGAAATCAAATTTTTGGATTTATAATTATTGTAACCAATTACATTGATTCTCTCTTAAAACAAATATTAGTACCTAAAATACAAAAGATAACAAAATATTTTTAAATCTTTTTGTATTTTAGATTTTTTTTGGTTATTTTTAGAATAAAAGGTGAAAAAAATAAAAGGGTTAATACCTATTTTCACCCCTGACATATGGGGTGTATTTGAAAAACCCCCCTGCCAAAAAAAAGTTCCAATTGTTACCTTGACAAATTTTAAAAGTTTCAGTTTTTACCTTGAGGATGCCACATCACCTAAAAGGATGATGTGGCTTATATTTTTGTTACATTTGTAAGTTTTTGTTATGCCATGTCACACAATACCAAATAAAATGTCCAGAATGCCCTTTCTACATTTTTCTTAAAATCCCAAATTATTTGGCAAATGCTATGTTTCAATTCAGACCCTCCAAATTAGGGCGCAACCATCTTCATCTCAGCAACCCAACTTTTGCTTTCCTCTTCATCTTTAAGTTTTCTTTGATTTCATAAACATGAAGTCAACCAAATTGTTCTACTTCAAGCTTATCTTCAAATGGTAGAGTATCTCCTAAATGCGGCCACAATGTCTCCATGAAGTTATTTGTTTCAAAATCGGTTGCAAATCCCGGGAGAAAATACTGGAAGTGTAAGTTATGGGGTAAAGGAGATGACTGCAACGCATTTGTTTGGGATGATGAATTTTCTGATGATTTCGGTGATAACGGCCATTCGGATGTAGTTTCAGTAGAACTGATGAGCAAACTGGAGAGAGATATCGCACTGAAGATGGAAGCCATGGAGAAAAAAATGGATGAGTTAAAAAAGAAGCTGAATTATGTTTTAGTTGGGTTTATTTGTCTTTTGGTTCATTTCTTACTTAGTTCATGTAAAAATTCATGAAGCTGTGGCTTATGTTCTAGGAAGTTGTAACCTATGTAAAATTTAGTTCATGAATTATATTTCTTTGTTTTGGAATATGGAAATAAACCATAACTATGGCACAAAGGTAAGATATTTCATGAAGAACTTCAGTACCAGAATTAAGTAGTGCATATAGGGAAATAAACCAGAAATATGCAACTAAACCAGAACTATGCAAATAAACCAGAATTAGTGCACTTTGTATAAACCAGAACTATGTCACAAAGGTAATAGTGCATATTAGTGCAGAATTAGACATACTTCAGTACCAGAATTAAGACATACTACAGTAGCAGAATTAGTGCATATTAGTGCAGAATTAGTGCATGTTTCATAAATGTGAATAACAAAGGTAATTAGTGCATATTTGTACCTTTTGTTGGTCTGAAATAAAAACATACTTTATCTCTTCTCCAATGTCTTCCATTAGCAATTGCATAAACCATCTCCAGCTTTCTTTTGTCTCAGTCTCCACCACACCAAATGCCAAAGGATAATATTGGTCATTCGGGTCCCTTGCTACAACAATTAACAACTGACCTCCATATTGTGTCTTAAGATGACACCCATCTACCCCTATAAATGGTCTACAACCCTTGGTAAACCCTTTCTTGCATCCATCAAAACAGAAGTAAAATCTACCAAATCTTAGTGGTAGTGTTGGATGTGGTCTCTCAGTATTTAGTTTGACAGTGTTCCCAGCACAATGTTTTCTCAACTCAACTGCATATCTCCATAACATGTTATACTGTTCCTTTGCATCACCTTCAATTATTTCTTCAGCCATAGCTTTGGCTCTCCAAGCTTTCCCTTTGGTAATGCCCACTGAATATTTCTGTCTAAGCTCAGACATAATTTCAGACAGTTTAACTTTCCCTTGTGACTTCCTCTTTTCAACCACTAACTTAGAGACCCACTTGGAATTGGCAGACTTGTTATTTAATACCCTTGCACATTTGTGGGTCCACACCCAAGTCTTTATCTGGTAAGTGAGGCTACCTCCCACTTTGCTACACAATGCCAAAAACCCACATTTACTCTTACACTCAACCCTAACCCTACAGCTCTCATTCTTAACAAACCTTATTTCTCTACCATTTAATACTGACCAATCCCTGATAGCATCTTTAAATTCAGAAAGAGAAATGAACTCCATACCTAATTTGAATTGAAAGTCTTTGTTAAGCAGCTCTGATCTGAACTTCTCATACTTTGGCTTGGATGGTTTGTCATCCATGTCACTTTCATCAGCAACTGAACTTTCAAGTTCCTCACTAGCATAATCCACATCTTCACATTTCCTTGTAGCCCTCTTTGAACAAGATCCTAAGACACTTTTGGGCACCAAAACACTGACCTTGTCCCTTTTTCTCTTTTCTTTCATCTTTTTGGGATCCTTGGATGCACAAAGCTTGAATCTCAATGATTTCCCTTCGATCTCCACCCTATTCCCACTAACTGGAACAACTACCTCCACTTGTTCAAATTGCTCTTCTTCTACGTCAATTACTCTTTCCTCTTCACTATCATTGAAACATTGGCTTGCATCAACATAGTCACCAGTACTATCATCTCCACTAGAGGTGCTGAAGTCATCAACATTAGGTACCAGAACCTTGGTCATCATGTCTTCTACACTGTGCTCTACCCAAAGATCGCCGTGAACCCTACAAGACATACAATGCTTAGCAACTTCTACAGCTCCTGCATCATCAACAACATTTGTAAACCCTTCATCCGTTTGCGGAATCTTTCTCCATAGCCTAAAACCTTCATAACCCCAATCTTTAACCAGACTAACAGCTATAAAAAAGCTCCATTTATCTTCGTCCTGACCTTCAACAGTAGTCTCACTACCTCCTCTATAATACGTATGGCCGTCTTGCACGAAACTTCCCCCATGATGAAACACTAAATTAAACACACCCATTTGCAAGGATGAAGAACCCTAATCGCAGGGTCTGAATTGAAATTGGCTTTTTTTGTAAACTAATTTTGCAAACAAATGAAGATGGATGGCTGCACCCTAATTTGGAGGGTCTGAATTGAAACATAACATTTTCCAAATAATTTGGGATTTTAAGAAAAGGGCATTCTGGACATTTTATTTGGTATTGTGTGACATGGCATAACAAAAACTTACAAATGTAACAAAAATATAAGCCACATCAGCCTTTTAGGTGATGTGGCATCCTCAAGGTAAAAACTGAAACTTTTAAAATTTGTCAAGGTAACAATTGGAACTTTTTTTTTGGCAGGGGGGTTTTTCAAATACACCCCATATGTCAGGGGTGAAAATAGGTATTAACCCAAAATAAAAATAAAACTATTTTTTAAAAATTCATTAATTGAAAATACGAAATTTAATATTTAAATATTTAAAAAATGATTTTTTTAATGATTTTTATAAATGGAAATAAAATTAGTAACAATAAACAAAGAAATATAAAAAGTGTACCAAGTGAGATTTGAGCTCGTGACCTTATGCTTGAAAGCTTGTTTCCTTACCAATTATGTTATGTTATTTGTTTGAAATAAGAAGCCAATTAAAAGTATATGAAGACGAGCAAATATTTTTTTATTCAAAAATACAATTGATCTGATATAGATCATTATATTTTTAAATAGGTTTCAAAGCGAATATTTTAAAAAACTCAGAATGTTTAATATAATTAAATCAAAGGAGTTTTATATTTGTAACACCCAAATTCGAAAATTAGTTTGACGGTAGCACTAAGGCGAGAAAATTTGGGGTATGACAATTGTTGCTAATTACCGAGCTAATCAGGACGTTGGTAATATCTGGAGGAAGAATATAAACTATGGGATTTCCTTAGAACCTTATTAGACATGTGATAAACCATTAGTCCTTACCTTTTGGGTAGTACCTTTGACTTCATGCTCGTGACATCGAACCTATGAACTCCCATGTTTGTGATCTTGTGTATGATTGTTGCATCATCATGCATTCATGCACCCATGAGCATTCTTTAAACAATTTTTCAAGGAACTTAAGCTTGACTTTTTCAAATATCTCAGGTACTCTTTTGACCATGGATTTTGGGAGGAGAAGTACTCAGAAGTACAATTTCAAGGATCCTAAGATAGAGGACTTGATGAGTTTGATTGCTGAGATTGAGAGTCATACAGATTTCCATAAGATGTATGGAGCCATAGTGACTCTTATGAAGCTCAATGTGAAGGAGGTATTCTTTCTACATTGGTCCAGTTCTAGGATTCGTCATACTAGTGTTTTACTTTTCCTGATTATCACCTGACGCCCATATTGGAGGAGTATTCTTACTTACTTGGTTTACCTATTACTGATTGTGTCCCTTTCACCAGCTTATAAGAAGAGCACAAATCTCATGAGATTACCACCATAACTCACTTGAGGAAGTCTGAGATTGAGGCTAACATGACTACCAAAGGAGGAATCAGAGGTTTACCTGCTCAGTTTCTATTGGAGAAAGCTCATTACTTCGTCAAGATCAAGAGTACAACTGCTTTTGAGGCTATCTTTGATTGCTTGCTTATGGGTTGTTCTTGTTTCCTAATGTCGACAAATTCGTGAATGTTAATGCCATTAGGATTTTTCTGATTTGGAACCCAATCCCTACGCTGCTAGGAGATACTTATTATTCCATCCATCTTTAGAATTTATATCAGGAAGGGATGATCATTTGTTGTGCATCGTTGTTATATCAGTTGTTTATTACTCACTTACCTCGGCCTGTTGCTTTTTGGTATATCAAGAAGGAACACCATTGGGCACCGAAGATTATCGCTCTAACTCATTTTGACATTGATTGGTATCATCAAGTTTATTATGATGTGAAGATTATTGATAGTTATGATGTTTTTCCCAATGTGCCTCTTCTTGGTGCAAAGGGAGGAATTAACTACAATCCTATTCTTGCAAATCACTAACTTGGATATCCAATGAGAGTCAAGCCAAGCAACATTCATCTGAGTGGTTTATTTCTCAAAGAAGAGAATATAGCAAGGCAGCTAAAGAGAAGATAGAAAAGGATAGGCAGACATTATATATAAGAAAGGGTAGAAAAAAGATATGGGACCAAGAGGAGTCTGATTACACTACAGAGAGTCCCCCCGTCCCCTCTGTCTAGGTACAACAAGGGAATTCAAGTCTGACCAGACCTGCCTTATTTTCATGAGGAACCTATATCTGATGTGTGTACGAGGATTTCTCCTCCTCTCTTAGATGAAGTGGAAGAACTTCGGCTTGCCTTAGTTAGGATGCAGAAAGAGAAGGAAGCATGGAACAAAAAGTACTAGATTTTGGAGGTGTCCTACTCAATATAATTGAAAGAGAAAGATGACTTGATTGGGATTCTTGAGAGTTATATTGTAGAGATGATGGAGAAGTATGAGGATTTATTTTCATCTAGATCTCAACCAGGTCCTGGTCACCCATTTTCTGATTCTGGTGGATAGAAAGAAATCACTGGAAAGTATGCAGAAGAGAACAAGCAGTTGAAGGCTCATATTGCAAAACTCAAGGGAAAGCATCAGTGTGTGGAGAGATCTTCATCAACTTTGGCACCTTATGATTTTTAAATTCTATATTTATTCTCTTGTACTTAGGATTATTGAAACTTGTACTAAAAGTTGTAATCCATTCCAAAGTTATTAATAATATGAGATTTTTCAGTATTTCTAAATGTGTTAGTTCCTCAATATTTGCAATTAATTATAATTCTTTGAGTTCCTCGAATAAACACAATAAATCATATGCATTGTGTATCATGCATCCTTTTGCACATATTTTTTGCATTCATACTATAATGCAGTGGGAGAACTGTCTTTTGGTTCTGCATTTTATAGAAAATGTTGCAGATAGGAAGAGTCGCCACAGACTTTTCTTTTATCCAATAAGGAAAGGGTAAAAAGAACAGGAAAGACCATTGAAAAATTTTCTAAGTAAGGAAGGTAGGTTATGAAAAGGAAAAGTGTTAGAACCCTTTTCATATGTAGTTATCTATGAGCTCTTAATCGTTAGCTCACTTTTGAAATTCTTTGTGTTTGTGTTTGTTTGAAAATATTTTGAAAATGCCTAAGTTCGGAAAAATTTGTAATGATTCTCGTATAACTGAGAATACATACAAATTGCTTGTTTTGAAAATATTTCAGGAAAGTGTTTGTGTGAAAAAATGTTTTTGTTTGTGAGAAAGCGACTACGAGCTATCTACCTACTCAAAACGTATTTCACGTTATTTTCTTCTTCCTTTAGATAGTGTTGTCCTACCATTAGTGAGTAGGAAGCCCTATCGTTGGATATTTAAGGGACAGGCACGGGTCATCATACAGTCATAAAGGAATCTCGTTTGGTGGTTTAGTAATTTTTCGTAAGGGACTAAGATCGTTTACCTAGGAAACATCAAAGGGTCATCGAAGGACTACAATCTTTTAATCAAGGGTCTTTGCTAAAGCGTCCCACGTTCGAGGGAGATGACTATTTTTTTATCAGAGGCAACAAGTGAGGGTCACCCTAGTGGTGTGCGTGTGCGAAATGTTTTTATTTCAAGTATTTATCTTGAGATTAGGTTTTCTAACGTTTGTTTCTTATGTCTTGCCATGAACCCCTAATTAATCTAGCAGTTGAATATGTACAAGTGTAGAAAAAATGTGGGAAATAATCTACGCTATTACATCGCTTCGAGGATGGGGAGTACAAACCATAAATTGCGAAGGAAAGCAATAAACCCTAACTATCTATTACAAACTTTCAAGCAATTATAATATTGGAAAATAAAGCGAAAAATTAAATGAGGGCGCATAGATTGAAAGGGGAAAAAATGTAAAAACCCTAAAAATTTCTAAGTATTAGAAAATATTTTTGGCGTATTTTGTTTAGAAAAATATTTGAAGTGTAAAATAACAAAATAAAATCTAATTCTAATTAATTTACTAATTAATTATTTAAAATAACACAAAGTGTGATTAAAGTAATTATTTTTATTTATCAAAAATTAAATTAATTAATTAAAAACCTAAATCTAAATTTTTTGTATGATTTTATGATTTTATTGATTAAATTAAAAAAAGAAAAGTAAATAATTAAAGCAAAATAAAAGAAAATGGAAATGGGCCTGCAAAAATAGAAAATGGGGGGGGGGGGGGGGGGGGGGGGGGGGGGGGAGGGGTGGATCTAAATTTTATCAAAGCCCAAACAATTTTTGGCCCAGCGTTGGAAGGAGTATCCTCATGATTTTGTATGGCTCTCCCATGGGATCTCTCATGAGCGCACGAATCCGGAACGTTTGATCTACATCCATTGAGATCTATTAGTGTTGATGTGAGCCTACATGATGCACGCATATGCCTAGCTTACACTGGATCTGAAATAGAAAACTTGTAAAAATAAAAATTGTCCCACGCTTGGATCGAACCCATGATCAGGCACATGTAAACCTTAAGAACATGTGCACTGCCACTTGGGTGGCCTGTACATCCGGTATATGAATCAAATCCAAACATTATGTTTTAAAATGGAAATTAATATTATCCAATCAAAGAAACACACACACTGTGGGCCCTGGTTATTTGAATTACCCAATCAGGAGCTGGCATCCCTAGGCCACCGGAGTCAGCTAGCAAGCCATGCCGGAGTCAACCTTTTGGTTGTCTTCTCCGATCATAATAAAATGAAAACCTACAAAAATGTCTCAAACAACAAAATCAAAATATTCAGGTCCATTAATTTGGACCTTGAGGATCTGATAATGAGGTTGGTTTCGTCTAAAAATGGTTGGATTTAGGGATTCGTAGCTTCTTTGATATTCTGCCCTAACAATGGTAAGATCTAATTCTTGCTTCCAAAATCACATGTAATGCGTCAAAAAATTCCTATTGTCCATATGAACAGATTAAACTGGTTAGCAACAATCAAAACCACAAGAGATCACAATTTTAGAATTTTACCAACTTGACAAACAGCATGAGAAAGAGATCACATTCTGGTGCTTGAGAGAGGTAGTCGTGGACTTAGATCCACTCCTTTAATCTTTAGGGGATGAATGTTGGCTTTAGTTTTGATTGATAAGAGCTGGGAGTCAGGTTACAAGTTTTGCAATTCTTTTGAATTTTGAGAATTTTAGTGTTATTCCTTAGGCAATGCTCGTGTCCCTTGCGATCTGATTTGTTTGCATATATATAGAGCAAGGTAACAACTCTAACAATATGGAATGAATCAAGTCATCAAACCATGTTTAAATCAAGAATCAAACAAATTGAAAACATTCCTTTTTTGAGCTATTCTTGCCTTCTTGAACCCTTGCACGAATTTGGCAAGTTCTTGCTAGGCTGCCACGAGTTGTATGGGCTTGTAGATGTTTGAAATCAAAAGGCCCAAGCCTTAGGACCATTATCTCATATTTATTTTGATTTTATTTGTATTTAAATGAAAAAAATTCAAATAAAAGAAATAAAAATCATAAAAAATAAGTGAAGGGATTTAGAGGTTCTATAACACCTGAACATGTATGAATATCAAAAGTTAGGCCCACTAGTTCAAAATTTCAAGTTTGTTCATTTTGCATTTCATGCATTTCTTCGAAATATACTAACTTGTACAACTCATAACTTGCTAATTTTTTATCTTTTTAAGGTGATCTTTGACTTTTTGAAAAGCTCAAGATGTCCTCTACAATTTCTCTTTGGATCATTTTTTCATTTGAAGACTTTATCTTGATGCAAGTTACCTTGACAAAGAGTGTCTTTTTGTTGACTTTTGAAAATGACCTATAATGTATTAGCTCATATCTTTCAAAAGAAGCATATGTTGGACTTGAGCATAAATTCAAAGATGTAGATAACTGAATTTCCTTTAAAATGGACTTTGGTTGAGGAAGAGATGATGAATTATGTGAAAGTTATGCTAAGTCAAAGTTCAATTAATTTGACAATTTTTGAATTTTGATGATTTGAGGGGTTTCCTTGAGGAATCATGATCAACCCTTGATCAAATGATTAATGTCACTTCAAAATGTTGATCTTCACCAAAAATGTTGAAGTTTTACTGTATGTTGACCATAGTTGACTTTTTACCCAATACAGTCTATTTCAATCATCTGAGCCATTGACTGAGCAAACTTGTGATGCAAGACTTAAAACTTGACATGATAATTTTTGGAGACCTGTGGAGAACCATGGAAATCATTTGATGCCTTTGTAACCCAAATTTCCTTGAGAAACTCAAAACCCTAGTTGTAGGCCCTTGGATTAGGAAGAGCATCTTGACTGGTCAACCCATGAGATTCTTGAGCACTTTGAGAACCTTTATGATCATGTCGTGAAGAAAAATGGGAGGGAAAATTTTATGGTACAACAACTACCCCTATTCAATCTTCTTAAACCTGAAGAATTAGATTGACATGTCCGCCATTCGTGACTTGAAGGTGGAAGATAATTGATCACTTAAGTGCCCAGAAACTTGCGCTCGCCCATGCACGAAGTAACACTGTTGGTTGATTATACTAGGAATGGGCTTATAGATGCCATTTGGAGGGGTGACAGAGAATCGTTGGATATGGGCTTATAGATGCCATCCAAAGTAACCGTTGACTTCAATTGGAAGAAGTATCAGAATAAATCTCCACTAAATTTAAAGTGAGCCAGAAGATGTCTTTAACTGTCTTCAATTGGGAAAAGTATCAGAATAGATCTACGCTTGATCTAATTTGAGCCAGAAGATGTTTGTGCTCGAATTTAACTGGAAGAAGTATCAGAATAAATCTATGGTCGATTTACTTTGAGCCAGAAAATATCTATGATTGTTTTTAACTGGAAGAAGTATCATAATAAATCTATGCTTTGATCTAAAGTGAGCCAGAAGATATTTACGCTCGTCTTTATCTGGAAGAAGTATCAGAACAAATCTATGTTTGATTTAATCTAAGCCAGAAAATGTCTGCTGGAAGAAGTATTAGAATAAATCCACGCTTGATTTAATCTGAACCAAAAGATGTATATGTTTGACTTTAACTGGAAGAAGTATCAGAATAAATCTACGCTCGATTTAAACTGAGTCAGAAAATGTCTACGATCATCTTCGACTGGAAGAAGTATCATAATTAATCCTAGGCTTGATTTAATCTGAGCCAGAAGATGCATACCACCATCTTCAACTTGAAGAAGTATCAGAATAAATCTATGCTCGATTTAAACTAAGCCAGAAGATATTTATGCTCGTCTTTATCCGGAAGAAGTATCAAAATAAATCTATGCTAGATTTAATCTGAGCCAAAATATGTCTGCTGGAAGAAGTATCAGAATAAATCCATGCTTGATTTAATCTGAGCATGAAGATGTATATGTTCGACTTTAACTGGAAGAAGTATCAGAATAAATTTACGCTCGATTTAAACTGAGCGAGAAAATGTCTACAATTGTCTTCAACTGGAAGAAGTATCAGAATAAATCTACGCTCGATTTAAACTAAGCCAGAATATATTAATTTGAGAATGACCTTTTGAGGAAATTGCGTAAGTAGCCATTTTTCAGATGCAGCCTTTGAGAAGATTGTTTGGTCATATAAGTAGTTGATAATGTTTGTATGTTGATTGATCTTTCCTAAAAAGTTAAAGAGTTAGCTTGTATGAAATGTCATGATGTATGAAATTCATTGTGTAACGATGTTCTCAAAATAAATGAGATTGTTATATGCCTTCTGTATGCATATGTTATATTGTCTGTAAAGGACATGATTTGAGTCCTCTAGCACTGTTAGGTACATGATTTGAGGTTTTCCTTCAACTGGTGGCATTAGTATCAGAGGTTCTTGTAGGTACTCCTTAATTTTATCAAAGGCTATTTGACAGTCTTTGTTCCATTTTACTATTGGATCTTTCTTCAGTAGCTTGAATATTGGCTCACAAGTAGCAATCAAATGAGAAATGAAACGGGCAATGTGATTCAGCCATCCAAAGAAACCTCAAACTTATTTATCTACACAAGGAGTTGGAATCTCTTGAATGTCTTTAACTTTTGCAGGATCAACTTCAATACCTTTACCGCTGATGATGAAACCCAAGAGTTTACTGGATCACAACCCAAAAGTGCACTTGTTCGGATTTAACCTTAGTTTGTACTTCCTCAGTCTTTCGAACAATTTATGCAGATGATTGAAATACTATTCTTCTGTCTGTGATCTTGCTATCATGTTGTCGATGTATACCTCTACCTCGTGATGAATCATATCATGAAATAAGGCTACCATGGCATGCTGATAAGTTGCCTTGGCGTTCTTCAACCCAAAAGGAATAACCTTGTAACAGAAAGTGCACCCCAGTGCGACGAAGGTAGTTTTCTTCATGTCTTCTTGCACCATATTGATCTGATTATAACCTGAGAAACCATCCATGAAGGATAACACCTTATGCTGAGCGTTATTGTCGACCAAGACATCAATATATGGTTGTGGGAAGTCATCTTTGGGGCTCGCCCTTTTCAGATCCTTGTAGTCTATGCACATAGGTACCTTGTCGCCTTTCTTTGGTACATTAACAACATTAGAAACCCATTTAGGATATGGTGTTACTGCTAAGAACCCTGCATTTAACTGTTTCATAACCTCGACTTTGATCTTTTCTGATATCTCATAACGCATACGACGAACCTTTTGTTTAATTGGAGCATAACCGTCTTTCATTGGCAGATGATGAACCACAATATCAGTATCGAGCCCTGGCATGTCTTCGTATGACCAAGAAAAGGTTTCAACATATTCATGTAACATTTGGATTAGTCTGTCTTTGATACTACTCTCTAGATTATCACCTATCTTGACTTCTTTCTTATTTGTCTTGGTACCTAAGTTTACCACTTCGACCGACTCTTCTTGTGGTTGGATAGCCTTTTCTTCTTGTATTAAGAGTGTGGCAAGTTCTCCAGGTATATCACAATCTTCCTCACCTTCATCCTCGGCTTGGTAGATCGGATTTTCAAAGTCATATACGGCAATAGCAGAATCGTTATCAATGAGATCCAGAGTGGACGAGGATCTACAACGTAGTGTGTGGGTGTGTGTAAGAACACATAGCTATTTGAAAATGAAATAAGATAAAAGAAAGACAGAGATCATAAAATTTGCATGCAAAACATCCAATATTTGTATTGAATGAATAAATGTATATGAATTATCAACCCTTTAACAAATGAACCATTGTGCCCCGGATAAGACACAAGGTTTAAAGTCATTGTTTATTATATAACCAAAAACTTTTAAAAAGCAAATAGGATAGGAATATAGCTATTACTCCTGACAAAAGGAGATAGGGAATATGTCTTCTGCTTTCAAATTATCAAGCCCATCACCGGTGGTAGGGAATATCAAACTGTTGAAGTCACAATCACTGTCTGCATCATCTATAGCATTAACTTCGTTGTTGCTGATATGGAATGGAGGTCTCCCACCACGAGCGTGGCGAACAACTCTTTGTCCTTCTACAGTAAATCCCAAATCGAACTTGTCAGGTTTATAGCAGATATCCGGAAGCTGACCCTAAATAGTACTACCACCTTCATCTATAGTTTATTTGGCATCTTTCAAAGAAGTTATCTTGTGCGGAGTTTTGGTGATCTTCAGAATAGCAGAAACATCTTCAACAGCAGCAGGGGAAATCACTTCAGGTCTGACACAGAGTCTCGATAAATTCTCTGTCCATCTCTATGTATCGGAATGAATTCAAGTGGCTGACCATGTCTTCCTATTCTCCACAGACCGTAACAACCTTTCCTTTTACCAGATACTTTAGTTTCTGATGCAAGGTGGAGGTAAGAGCTTTTTCCCCATGGATCCAGGGGTATCCAAATAGACAAGAGTAAGCCAGTCGGATGTCTATCACGTAGAAAGTGGACTCAAATATTTATGAACCCACTTTGATTGGAAGGACCACTTCTCCATGCACCATTCTTTTGGACCCATCAAAAGCTCGAACTATGATATTACTGGGCTTCAACACAACCCCTTCACAATCTAGCCTGTCAAGAGCGCCTTTTGGCAAAACATTCAAAGAAGAGCCAATATCAATTAACACATTAGCCAACGTAGTTCCCCTGCATTCAACGGAGACATACATGGCCCTATTATGATTTATCCCCTCTAGAGTCAGGTCAGCATCAGAGAAACCTAATCCATTATTAGTTGTCAAACTTGCCACGTAACTTCCAAATTGATCAGCCGAAATTTCTTGCGGAAAATGAGCTGTCTTTAAGAATATTTAACGAAAGCCTGTTGATGGGATTCAAAACACAGCAGTAATGATAGCATGGATATTTTGGATGGGGTTTTCCCCAACTGTTCAACAATTTTATAATCGCTTCTGTGAATGATCTTCAAAACCTCTTCCAAATCTTGTCCAGAGGTATCTTTAACTGTAGCTTCTTTTGACACCTCCGTCTGGGCAGGATCTATCACCGGCTCTTTACCCCGAGCCTCGACAGTTGTCTTGCTAATGATGACTTGAGCAGGTGGAGATATTTTTGGGGAGAAAATCCTTCTGCTTATAGTAATTTTGCTGGTCCCCGCAATATGGTCAATGTTGGGATCATCCTCTTCATCATCTTCGTCATACAACTCTTGTTTAATACCGTGGAAATAGATGTCAGACCCATAATTCCATAGAATAGCCTTCTCTGAGGAATACGGGATGGTCCCAGGTGTTGTAATAATTAATGTAGCAGCTTTTGGATTGCCGGTAATCCTTACAGGACCCTTGGAAGTGATCCTGAAAGGAGTACCAGATACGAGAGACAAATCTTGGCACAAATTTTCAGTAGACGGGACTTTTTCAATCAAAATAACATGTTCATTCATCAGGAGCTGAACGCCTTTCTTCAGCAACCCGTAGCCATTAGGTTGGACTGCACAGAAATAACACTCTTCAAAATAACCCGAAAATAAACTGGCTTGTAACAAATTCTTCTTGATGGTAGAGAGAGGAGTAACCATATCACTTACAGAGGTAATGTACAACACATCTTCAATAGCACGTATGCCCTTGTCATTCTTGGGCATACCTTATTATCGATCATATCCTGAATCTTGCTCTTTAGGGCCCAACAATTGTTTGTGTCGTTCCCAGGACTGTTCGAATGATAAGAACATCTCGCATTTGGATTATAGTTTGGAGAGGAGGTGTTGGGATTCTGAGGAGGATCTCGCAGTGAAATGAGTTCAACCTTCAACAAATGTTGTAATGCCTGAGATAAAGGCATTCCAATTTTGGTAAACTGCCTCAGTGGAGCATCTGGCCTTCGTCGGTTACCCAATTGTTGTTGTTGAATTGGTGCTGGATTAGAGATCAACACTGCTCCCACATACTGATGGCGGTCACTTTTACTACGACTCTTCTAGCCATAGACAACATTGGTTTCTTTTTTACTTCCAAATTGCTTCTTCACAACATTAGAAGATGTAGCCATCAGAATCTTTCCACTTTTAATTCCACTTTCCACTCTTTCCCCAGTCAAAATCATCTCCGTAAAACTAGATGACGAGCTTCCAATCAACATATTAAAGAACGGGCCTGTCAGAGTGGCCATGAACATATCTACCATTTCCTGATCAGTCAAAGGAGGTTACACCCTTCCAGCTAGATCCCTCCATTTCTGTGCATATTCTTTAAACCCTTCATTTGAGCCCATGGACATATTCTGTAGTTGCACTCGAGTCAGTTCCAGGTCAACGTTATATTAACACTGCTTATAAAAGGCAGAAGCCAAGTCTTCCCATGTGTGAATTTTGGTTCCTTCGAGTTAATAGAACCATTCAAGTTGAGTGCCAGCCAAACTTTCTTGGAAGAAATGGACCCATAATTTCCGGTCAGCAATATGAGGCTGTATTTTCTGAACATACGACCTCAAATGGAGTTTAGTACAAGAAACCCCATCGTACTTACCAAAGACAGGGACCTTGAACTTATGTGGGATGACCACCCCCGGGACCAGACATAGTTTACCAAAATCTAATCATGGCACCTTCTGGATTTCCATAGCCTTGAGTTTGTCTTCCAATTGCTTGTATTTGTCATCTGCGGGAGGATACTGTTCGTCAGAGTAGTCTTCGTCCTTAGAAACCTGATTTTTCCTTCCTTCAGGCTTGATGATCATACCCTTTTCTTCCTGGTTATCGTCTTCCTTAGAGGAGATATCATCCACTTGAACTGGTTGAGCAGGACCCTTGAACCTTCTATTAATATTGAGGATAAAATAAAGCTTCTTGGTGTTCTTCTTCTTGGAGACGAGCGCCATCAGATCTTTCTGCCCCTATGCCAAATTTAGAAGAGTCTCTTGAAATTGTGCATGTTGAGCCTGGAGATCCTTAACAGTTTGTTCGAGGGCCATTTTTCTGTTGAAATAAACAGCGTTAAAATGAGAAACCTGTATAAAAAACCTGTTATGAATGATGCATGATATGTAAAATGCAATGTTTTCAAGGACCTTGGGAGATTTAAATTTTATTTGCCAAGAGGAAAAATAAACAAAGATTTTATTAGTAATTACACATTACAAATGCCTTTTTAGGCTTACAAACAATAAAGTCTCAAAGAGACAACAAAATGAACTTTTAAAATCTAAGATTCAAGTCTCCATGGACGCTTCCTCTTTGTGTTGATGTATGCATTAAGACTCTGCTCCTCGTGAAGTTGCTTTGTGAGCTCTAACACCTTTTTTTCACTTGCGTATAATCGAGTCTCAAAGGTGTCTTGTTCTTACTTCAGTTGAACCTAATACTTCTACACTTCTTCAAGGTCAGTAGGCATCTCTAGATGAAGGATGGTGCAAGAAATTTCTCCTTCGACAACAGGCTCCATGATCACTAGTAAGACAGATGGATATGGAATCATGAGGTTTTGGGCACGAGCTCGCATCCATTTGAGATAGGGCTCCAGAGGGATGGAATTCTTCTTCCCTAAAGCCTTACTATCATTCTTTCTTACCATGCCCCAAGAATTTATAAACCTGTGACGATAACCCTAAGGATCATTTCTGTAATCGAACACAATACCTTGGATAACTGCGTCATGAGGACCATCTCTGCAAGCATAACCAAATTTACGTAGAGCCAGAGAAGGGTTGTAAGTAATACCTCCCCTAATTCCAAGGAGTGGAACATTATGGAATTCCCCACAACGATCAATGATGGTGATATCCTCATGAGATCAGGCATACCAGTAAATATTTGTATCAGAAAGTGACATTATTCTTTGCGGCCACCTCAAACCTTGTTCATTTTTCATTACCGAGTGGGGAAGGTGAGAAATAAACCACCTGGATAACAGAGGTATACAACACATGAGAATTCATTGCCTCTTCATCGTACGAGCGTGAAGAGAATGCAGAATGTCTCTGAGCAAGGTAGGCACAAGATTACGAGCAAGGAAAATTTTGACGGTGTTCACATCTATGAGTTGGTCTAGATTAGGTAATAGTACCAACCCATAGATTAGAAGAACCAAGATCTCCTTGAAAGCCTAAAAACTCATAGCATCCAGAAATGGTTGAGCCTTCTCAATCAAAAATTGAGCCAAAAAACCTTTGACTCCACTTCTTGTTTCCAAATTGGGTATAATGTCAAACTGCTTAAGATGTAAGGCTGCTGCAATATCCTCTGGCTTCGGAGCTTCCTCTAAACCGGTGAAGGGTATTTGATTAAGAACAGGTACTCCTAGTAATTGAGATAACTCTTCCATTCTGGGTACCAACTGATAATTGGGAAAAGTGAAACAATGATGTGCAGGGTCGAAGAACTGAAATAGAACACTCATCATGTCTTCGTCAAAATCTGAGTTAACCAGATTGAGTAGTCGACCATGCCTTTTGATGAATGGAGAACTTTTGGGAATCCTTGAGAATAACTCTTTAAGTTGAGGAGGCACCCTCACAAAGCTGACCCGGATAGTGTTTCTGCTAGCGGAGGCCATAGCCTGCAAAACAGAACAAAGATAAATTCCTTGGTCCTTGAAATGGTTAGGGAAAAATGAATATGTTATGATGTTATAATGTTATGATGTTATGTTTGAACAGTTAATCATACACAAACAAAACACACAATGCCTTATGTTTAATCTTGCATTGAGTTTGTAAGTAAGTACCCTCTTGAATTTTTAGTTGGCTCAATCTCTCCAAAAATAAGTAACCGGGTTCTAGGAGTCTCAATATCACTGATCTTTCTCCCGGGCATTATTTCAGCACAAGCATCTGATTATCGACCGAAATATCTCGAGAGTCCGACCTCAATGAGTGTAGTATCGAATATCATCCAACTTCAGTCTACACCAAAGTCGGCTATCTCGCTACCTTCTAATGGCTAAGTTGTGTCAACTAAGATTCTACGGTCAGTTAGCGCTTTATGACACCACGCGGCAGTCCCTCCTTCTCTTTGACTTAACTCGAGGGACACCGACACCAACCACTGTGTCGCACTAATGTATACATCGCTTCAACCTCGTCGGTGTACACCGTACAATTTTCACGATCTATTGCTACTTACCTAAAATTCCCCAGATCCGGGTATAGGATCTTTACAAGAAGTAAACCCAAGCATATCCCAAAATATAAAGCGTACAAGGAAAACAAGTAAAGCAATAAAGGTGATCTAGCTCTTAAGGTAACCCCACTTTTAGTATTCCCCAATAGAGTCGCCAGTTCTCTAATACGGTGGGAGAACTGACTTTTGGTTCTGTGTTTTATCGCAAATGTTGCAGATTGCAAGAGTCGCCACCGACTTTTCTTTTATCCAATACGGAAAGGGTGAAAAAATAGGAAATACCTTTGAGAATTTTTGAGTAAGGGGGTAGGTTATGAAAAGGGAAGGTGTTAGCACCCTTTTAATCTGTAGTTATCTACGGGTTCTTGATCACTAGCTCACTTTAGAAATGCTCTGTGTTTTTGTATGTTTGAAAATATTTTGAAAATGCCTAAGTTCGGAAAACTTTGTAATGATTCTCGTATCATTGAGAATGCATACAAAGTGTTTGTTTTGGAAATATTTCAGAAAAGTGTTTGTGTGAAAAAATGTTTTTGTTTGTGAGCAAGCGACTACAAGCTACCTACCTACTCAAAAATTCTTTTGCATTATTTTCCTCTTCTTTTAGATAGTGTTGTCCTACCATTAGTTAGTAGGAAGCCCTATCGTTGGATGTTTGAGGGACAAGCACGGGTCATCGTACAGTCATAAAATGCAACTCGTAGGACGCTTTAGCAATTTGTCGTAAGGGACTAAGATCATTTACCGAGGAAGCATCGAAGGATCATCGAGGGGCTATTATCTTTTAACCGAGGGTCTTTGGTAAAGCGTCCCACGTTCGAGGGACATGACTATTTTTTATCTGAGACAACAAGTGAGGGTCACCCTAGAGGTGCGCGTGTGTGAAGTGTTTTGATTTCAAGTATTTTTCTTGAGATTATTTTTTCTAACGTTTGTTTCTTATTTCTTGCCATGCATGCCTAATTAATCTAGCAGTTAAATATATACAAGTGCGGAAAAAATGCGGGAAATAATCTACGCTATTACATAGCTTCGGGGATGGGGAGTACAAACCATAAATTGGGGAGGAAAGCAATAAACCCTAATTATCTATTACAAACTTTCAAACAATTACAATATTGGAAAATAATGCGAAAAAGTAAATGAGCGCGCGGAGATTGAACAGGGGGAAAATGTAAAAACCCTAAAAAATTCTAAGTATTAGAAAATATTTTTGGCGTTTTTTGTTTAGAAAAATATTTGAAGTGTAAAATAAAAAAATAAAACCTGATTCTAATTAATTTACTAATTAATTATTTAAAATAAAATAAATTTGTTTAAATTAATTAATTTTATTTATCAAAAATTAAATTAATTAATTCAAAACCTAAATCTATTTTTTTTAATGATTTTATGATTTTTCTGATTAAATTAAAAAAAGAAAGTAAATAATTAAAGCAAAATAATAAAAAAAATTAGAAATGGGCCTGCAAGAATAGAAAAAAGGGGTTGTGGATTTGAATTTTGTCAAAGCCCAAACCTTCTTTGGCCCAGGAGTTGGAGGGAGTATCCTCATGATTATGTATGCCTCTCCCATGGGATCTATCATGAGCGCAAGAATCTGGAATGTTTGATCTACATTCATTGAGGTTTGATGGTGCTGATGTGAGCCTACATAATGCATGTTTATGCCTAGCTTGCACTGGATATGAAATAGAAAACTTGGAAAAATAAAAATTGTCCCACTCCTGGATCGAACCCGGGATCAGGCATATGTAAGCCTTAAGAACATGTGCGCTATCACTGGGGTGGCCTGTACATCTGATATATGAATCAAATCCAAACATTATATTTTAAAATGGAAATTAATATTAGCCAATTAAGCAAATGCGCATGCTGTGGGCCCTGGTTATTTGAATTAACCAATCATGTGGTGGCACGCCTAGGCCACCAAAGTCAGCTATCAGGCCATGCCAGAGTCAATGTTCTGGTTGTCTCCTCCGATCATAATAAAATAAAAACCTGCAAAAATGGCTCAAACAATAAAATCAAAATATCCAGGTCAGCTAACTTGGACCTTGCGAATCTGATAATGAGGTTGTTTTGGTCTAAAAATGGATGGATTTAGGGATTCAAAGCTTCTTTGAAATTATACCTTAACAATGGTACGATCTCATTCCTGCATCCAAACTCACATGTAATACGTCAAATAAATTCCTATTGTGCATATGAACAGATCAAACTGGTTAGCAACAATCAAAACAACAAGAGATCACATTTATAGAATTTTACCAACTTGACAAAAGGCGTGAGAAAGAGATCACATTCTGGTGCTTGAGAGAGGTAGTCGCAGACTTAAATCAACTCATTTGATCATCAGGGGATGAATTCTGGCTTCAGTTTTAATTGATAAGGGTTGGGAGTCATGTTACGATTTTTTTTAATTATTTTGAATTTTGAGAATTTTGGTGTTCTTCCTTAGGCAGTGCTCGTGTCCCTTGTGATTTGACTTGCTAACATATATATAGAGCAAGGGAATAACTCCAATAATATGGAAAGAATCAAGTCATCAAACCATGTTTAAATCAAGAATTAAAAAAATTGAAAACATTCCTTTTTTGAGCTATTCTTTCCTTCTTGAACCCTTCCACGAATTTGGCAAGTTCTTTCCAGGCTGTCATGAGTTGTATGGGCTTATAGATGTTTAAAATCAAAAGGCCCAAGCCCTTGTACCATTATCTCATATTTATTTTGATTTTATTTGTACTTAAATGAAAAAAATTCAAATAAAAGAAACATAAATCATCAAAAATATGTGAAGGGATTTAGAGGTCCTCTAACACCTTATGAACATGTTTGAATATCAAAAGTTAGACACACTAGTTCAAAATTTTAAGTTTGTTCATTGTGCATTTCATGCATTTCTTCAAAATTTCCCAACTTGTGCAACTCATAACTTGCTAACTTTTTATTTTTTTAAGGTGATCTTTGACTTTTTTAAAATCTCAAGATGTCCTTTACAATTTCTCTTTTGATCATTTTTTTCATTTGAAGACTTTATCTTGATGCAAGTTACCTTGACAAAAAGTGTCTTTTTGTTGACTTTTGAAAATGACCTATAATGTATTAGCTCATATATTTCAAATGAAGCATTTTTTGGACTTGATCATAAATAAAAAGTTGTATAGAATTTAATCTCCTTTAAATTGGGATTTGGTTGAGGAAAAGGTGATAAAGTATGTGAAAGTTATGCTTGGTCAAATTTCAATTGACTTTTCCTAAGGAAACCCTAATTTGACAATTTTTGAATTTTGATGATTTGAGGGCTTTCCTTGAGGAATCATTATCAGCCCTTAATCAAATGATGAATATCACTTCAAAATGTTGATTTTTACCAAAAATCTTGAAGTTTGACTGTATGTTGACCATAGTTGACTTTTTACCCAATATAGTTGATATTCAATCATCTGAGCCATTGACTGGGCAAACTTGTGATGCAAGACTTGAAACATGACATGAACATTGTTGGAGACCTATGGGGAACCATGGAAATCATTTTATGCCTTTGTAACCAAAATTTCCTTGAGAAACTCAAAACCCTAGTTGTAGACCCTTGGCTTAGGAGGAGCATCTTGACTGGTCAACCCTTGAGATTCTTGAGCACTTTGGGAACCTTTGTGATCATGTATTGAAGAAAAATGGGAGGGAAAATTTTAGGGTACAATACCTACCTTTCATAGATGTCTTACTTATTTCTCTACTTCGTTCAGTTGGTAATTTGTCTCATCGCTACAATACTCGGGCTAATTCTAGAAAGAAGATGGAAAATCTTGAACAAGAGAATCGTGAGTTGCGCGAAGAAGTTACTGCTTTGAGAGCTGGTATGGCCAACTTGACTGCTTTGAGAGCTGATGTCAATCATTTTTTCCAGTCATGAGTACTGATGTCAATCATTCGTTACGTAGCTCAATATTGATGTTTATCGTCATCTCTGAGCTGATATTATCTTATTATTTCTATTTGTGTCCTTCAGGTTGGTAGTTTACGATCCCCTGTGAGTTGATGTTACTCTCACTTTTCTATCTCCTCTATGATTGGGTAGTTCACAGTTATCTATCGGTCGTTGTTATCTATTTCTTTTTCCTCATTTATTGAGTTGATGATACTTTGTCTCCTCTTTGGGCTTTAACCCAGTAGATTTGAGTCTTCTTTTCCCCAACGGAGTTGTTTTTTCTTCCAATGGGGTTGAGTTTCTTTCCTCCAGTCAAGCCGGTAATCCTTTCTTAATGTTTACCTCCTTGATAGTTTGCTTCTTTGTTAAGAATTTTCGTCGTTGAAATTTTACTATGCATTTGGTTTCTTTAATCGTGATTTTGAATTTACCTGTTTATAGCCATCCCCAAAGTCGTGTTGTTCTCCAGCAATTTATTTTCCTGGTCAAACTCTCTTTTTGGTTCGTTCGTTTCATTTTCTTCTTCCCCGGTGATGTTTTCGGTCACCATTGGATTTGGTCAATTACATTCATAATCATAAGTATTGCATGGCATCTTAGGGCCAAAAATAGGGTTTGTTTTGTATTTAAGTATCTTCACTCGTGTGGAGACGAAGATTTTAACCTTCGTATCTCTGGATAAAAGACACTTAAATAAGGGAAACTATTATACCCCCAATTTTCCCCCTAATATCTCTCATCATCCCATATTATCAATACATCAAGATCACACATTAGGGTTGGTTCTCCCTTCTACTTCATCCTATCTTTAAGTTTACTCTTGAGGGATCACCAAGCACCTTGAATTGTATATCTTGTACATGTATTTTTTTAGTTGGATTGACTTTTAACTAACATCAAAATATGTATATATGTTTGTTTGAATGATCATATTGTAGGTGATGGTACAACTACATCTATCTCACCATTTAACCTATCGTTTTGAGGGATGGTCCTCAGTCAAATGGTTCTTCAATGGATTGCAAGAGCTTAAGCTTCAAGGCTATGTCTATGTTATCAATGTTTTTTGGTTCAAAGAGCTCTCTCACTTTATTTAGGTCAAGTTTTCCTCAAGGTTGGTGGTGGTATTCGTCAAGAAGATTCATAACTTCATGTGTTTATTTCCATGCCTTTTTCGACAAGTTTCATTGATACTTAAGCTCCACCTTTGAGTTTTCTTCAAGATAACATCATTTCAAGGTCTAATGTGATTTATCATTCTCTATTTTGCAAAGAAATTTCAAAAGATTCAAGGTTGATTCAACAATTTGAGCTAATTGAGCAAGTGCTTGATTCAGTGATCACAAGTGTATAAATCTCTCAATTTTCAATATGTTGAGTTGATTAGTTTTTCTATGGGTTCTTATCATCACCTACAACAACTTATCTTCACATGAAAATATCCAATTGTGCAAGGAAAATCATCATAAGTTGAAAGGGGTTCTAAGTCATTTTGACACTCTCTGAGGTAGGGTTTGCTGACTTCCAAGGACCATATCTTGTTCATTTTTTGAGTTTTTTGATTAATTCCAAAGCCATGATTCTCTTTAAAGGGTCCTTAACAAGTTCTCTTCAAGGTTTTAAGGCTAATTTTGCATGTAAGATCATTATCGGTTGAAGAAGATCACAAGTCCTTTGAAAAGACTATCGAATTATATTGTGTGACTTCAAACGATCATAACTTGATCATATTTTATCCCCTTGAGATCATTATTTTTCTACAATAAACTTTGAGATGCCTACTACAACTTTGATTCAATATGCAAGACTTGAAAATGCTTGGAAAGTTGTTTAAGAATTGAAGAGATTAAAGGTCTTTTGTGAATTTCCCCAAATTTGTTCATCATCTTCCAAAGAATATAACTCTTTCAATTTTTATGATTTATAAGTAATCTCAATTACAAAATTCAATTCAAGAGGTCTACTTCATTTAACATTGAAGGATCAAAATCTAATTGTGAATGGAAGGACATGTGATTTTGAAGAACATTATAGGTCATTTTGACGTTCCATACTTAAATTTTTTCTAAGTGTCAAATACCCGTGTGTTTTGCCTGATTTCAAACTTGAATAAATTTTTGCTCAAGCATCCAAATGCTACCTTTCTCGGAACATTGTGAAGTTTGTTGTGATATTTTTATGTTGCAAATAGAATGAGATCATAAAGCCTCCTATATTGTATGCCCCATGCTCTTGAAGTTACTACTATGAAACTGAGTTTTTCCTCCAAAGTTAGATTTTGATTTTCATAATGTGGCTTCTAAACACCAATTTTGTGCAGTTTTTTCACTTAAACATGTTTAACAAACTTGCTCAGACTTGTTTAAGCATCAAAATGCATGAATTGAGTGAGTGTTGAAAACTTGCAAGTCACACCTTTCTCATTTTCGGGTTGCACATAATTTCCCTCTAAAACTCACTATTTCTTCCATCTCTCATTGCCATTCACTCACCTATAAATAGAGGGACATATTCCATTCATTTTCTTAAGCTTGAACAACAAAAATCAACCTGCCAAACTCTCTCCATAGTTCACATTTTTTAGTTTTTGATTTCTCATTTCCCTCAATTCCAGCTCTTATTTCTTGATTGATTATTCATCCTTGGACTTCACTGAAGAGAACAGAAGAAGAACCCAACCTTGAAGTGCTCTAAATCGTACTAGCCAAGTCAAGTTTCAGAGCAAAATTCTCAGACTTTGTTCAGGTAGTTTAAGGAACCAAATCTTCTAACTTAAATTACTGGAATGGTATATGATGTTCATTTATGCTTGTTGATGGTTTAATGTTGATTAATTGATACATTTGATGCATGTGTTTTCGAATTCAAATTTCTCAAACTGCTCTGGTTTTTTCCAAATCGACTAAGCTATCATTTAAAGAAATATTTTGCTTGCATTTGGTTATAATCATTTTGAAGATACGCATCTAATTGTACCACTATGAACGTGTAAATTTTCCAGTTGAAGAATTTTGTACTTCCCCTAGTTGCAAGTGGCTGAAGGTTGAAGACGACCTACGCGTCTATCTTCAACCAATGACATATAACCAATTGTTTTAATTCTATTGGCCTGACTTTTGTGTGTGACATGTATGTGCATTGACTTAGATCCATCGTACTCCATCACCTGAGGGCCCTTGGATGTGCCATCATGTATAAGTGATTTTAGATCTAATGCGTCTCATTTTTGTTGTTTTATTTTATTTTTTTACTTTTTTTTAAAAACACTGGTCCGATGTGAAATTCAAAAATGTATGTATCATACACAGCGCGTCTAATATTTTGGATTAGCTTACTAACGTGTTTTGACATTGATCCAGTGGTCTACATTTTTTTAACTTTATTTTTATTTTTTGATTTTTCTGTTTAATTGTTTCAAACTTTAAAAATTCATAAAAAATTCATTTATGACTTGAAAATTATGAAAAAATTCACAAAACTATTTTCAAATATTATCTTTCTGTTCTCATTTTTTCACAATTTTATTTTATGATTTGATATTTTTATGGTTTTTTTTCATTATTTGACTTGTTTTAATTGTTTAAAAATACTTTTCTTGATTTTAAAATTATAAAAAATTTATGGAAGGATCCAATGACCTCTTGACTAATATTGGTGACCTCATTTCATTTTATTTTTTTATTTTACTATTTTTCACAAATTTTGGTTTATTTTGTTTTTTTCTTTATATTTTAAAAATATTTTCTGAATTTAAAAAATTCTAAAAAAACTTGTTAACACTTGTTGACTCATGTTTGACTTCTAATTTTATTTTAGGATTTTTATTTTGTATTTTAATACATGTTGTGTATTTTACCAATTATTTCCTTTTTAAATCATTTAAATTTTGTTTTATATTAAATATATTTTATTATTTTTTTATTGGTCCTGATTTTGAGCTACTTTATTTTTATTTTGGGATAAATTCATCAGCCTCGTTGGATCTTGGGTGTTGATAGGTTGAAAAACTCAATCTACCAAAATGGATGAATGATGTTGATAATATTTAAAACCCTAATTTCATCTGATACATTGGTTACACTATCATTCTCGTCCCTCTTCATCTTACCCCTTTCTTGTTTTTACTTTTGCTACATGTTTTTCGAGAATGATCTACATATCATTTCTCTAACATGTTTGGTACATAGATTGTTATTTACCGGCCTTAAAATAGGCGTGACTTCTACATAAGAACACTTATGATTGCTTAACATAGTGCTAAATTGGTCCTGATTTGAAAAATGATCATTCGTGACCCAAAATTATGTTTGTAAGCCAAGGTATGTTTAATTTTAAACCTTGGATCCAATAACTTTGAAGTTTATTTTTAGGAGGCTTTGATTCTATGAATCCCCTAATGAACTTCATGAGTTTTGGTCTAAGTGAATCATTTGAACACTGTTAATCATATGTGGTTGCTTTGAGCACTTGAAATGAATGATATACTTGACAAAAGGAAAATGAAACTTGTTATTGAGAAGCTTTAATTTTATCAATCTTCTAATGAGTTTTTAAAAGCAAGCTTCAAGATGGTCATTCAAATAACCTTTTGTTATATTTGACGTCTAACTTCTAATTCACTAACAATTAACTTTATTTTATGCCTTTATTTTGTGCCTTTACTTTTATGTACCAATTGTTTTTTAGCATTTACATTTCATGCCATTTTTTATTTTACTCACATGAGCGTATATTTTCCATGTCATTTTTTTCTTTGCTCACTTGAGCTTTCTTTTCTTTTAAAGGCACTTAATAATCAACTTGAACCTTAAAAGACTTATTTCTTTGTGGACTACTTGGTTACTATCCTTGGTATTATGGATTCGTGGATCTCTCGGACTTAGGATTAGAAGCCTTAATACATGGGGACCTTATTTCTATGTTGTTATTTTGTCTGACGTTCTTGGGGTTTACTCCAAGGCATTGGGTTTATTTTTTCTGTATGCAGGTTATTCTGATTTTATGCTTTGTCTGTGATTGAGAATTCCTCTGTATACAGTCGTTACTCTATCCAATTTTTGTGAATAATTAATTCATCTAAATCTTGGTGTTCCTTAGAGGTTTAGTATTTTTGCTTGCTTGGTTTTAATCTAAAGGATGGGAATTCTACATTGACTTCTTTATGTCAAGTGTCAGCTTCTTGTTGGTTAGATCGTTCTTTTCCTTGGATTTTACTTCATGCTTTATGATAGTCCTTTAATATCCTCCTATCTTCTTTAATTATAAAAATCTTCTCCCTCCTTTTCAAAACTCTTCTCGTTTTCTAACTGAATTGCTTTCATAATAAACTTGGACTTAGGTTCATACATTTTCAAAAATCTTTTCTTAATCAAACTTTAATCATTTAACCATACTTTGACATCTTTCTCAAGACTAAAAGTCAATTAAACTCATTCAAACCATTTTTCAACTTTGGCTTTTTACTTTAAAACTTTTCTCAAAAGATTAGACTCTTGTTGATTCTTGTAGTGATGCGATCTACTATACTTCTATGGTATATAGTGAAGAGAGATATTTTCCACTTTGGTGTTGAGTGATGGATTTTAAATACAAGTTATATCCTCCACTTTGAGATGACACAAATGCTCCTTTCTCATAAGTGTGGGTAGTAAGTATGTTTTCCACTGAGATATGATGATGATGTATCTTCTCTTAAAAATAACCAACACATATGTGTTTTAAAATTTTTTAGGTGAACTACAAGTACCCTGATCCCCTATTGCACGGAAGGTGGTACGTAGGCACTAAAGGTTTACAACAATGGCAGTTGCAAAAATTATAAAAAATACTTCTTTTCTCATCTCCACCATCTTATTTTGTATACACCTTTTATAGACAAAATACACAGATTTTCAAAGAGGTTCCTGCGAAGTACCATAGATGTTTAGGGTGCTAATACCTTCTTTTTCATAACCAACCCCCGTACCTAGATTCTCTCCCCTTTTTTTGGGTTTATTCGCTCTTTTCCCATTTCCTTTGGAAAAAATAAAGCACGCTGGCAATTTTTATTTGATATGTACAAGTTAAATCAATCCAGTGAATTAGTCTCAACATTTATACCGCTATAGTGTCCAACACTTCCACTTGTTTCAAGAGATCTCTGAGGGCAAAGCTTACAGAAACATTTCTTTCAAGACGTTTAAAGAGGTCCATATTGAAGGCCTTTTCTTTGATCTTCCAAAGTAGAGTGTCACCAGGATAGCTTGAAGCTTTGTCTCCTGATACCGTCGAGACGCTGTCACTTTTTTCAGAAGAAGTCTCCCTGGAACTGATTATAGCTTTTAAGTACTCTAGAGGTTTGCTTTATTTTATATCCTCTAGTTCTCCTGGAGACAGGCCTGGAAGGTCCCTATCGAAGGAGCCTTACCCTCAAGAGTAGCTTCGGTAGTCACCTTGGTGTTGACTGGTTCAGGTGTTGGTATTTCTTCGGAATTATTTTTCTTCTCATTGTTCAGCATCAAGGTTTTCATCTTTGATATCATCCATATCAAAGTTTGCATGATGATTGAACAAAGTTGCATCTTCTTCTTCCTCTTCTTCTTTTTCTTCTTCTTCTTCTTCTTTGTCTTTGAAATCCGGGTTTTTACCAGCTTGCTTATCAACCTTGGAAGAACCAACTTCGGACGTGTTTTCAACAGTCTGCATCTCATCCTCTTGCATTTGGGTATCTCCGATTGGTTTGTTAATTTGAACCAGAGACCCTTTGTCATAGATTTTTGGAGATGATGGTTGAAAAGTGGAAGCAACACCAGTTTGAATTACGAGATCAATGCTAGTCATAGGAGTTTGTTGGATGATTTGTTCGACATCGGGCTCTTTAGAAATCCCTGATGTATTCTAAAAAAATTTGAAATTAGTTATGTGCAAGTCGAAGACAAGGAAAAAGTAATTTAAAGGATGATGAGATCTGTTTTACCTTGGGACCTCTAGTCTCAGGGTTAGAGTTTCCACTCTCAATTGGTTATGCAGTTTCTATATGGGTGGGATCAATCTCATTTATTATTGGAGGAACTATTTTCTTCACCTTAACCTTAATGACCTTCGACGTATATTAGGTATGAACCCCAGTGGTCTTTTGTTGTTTCTTAATTTTTATTGGAGGTTTGGAAGTATCTGGTGAGCGATCAATGTTGTACCCCAAAATTTTCCCTCCCGTTTTCTTTAAAGCATTCTTCTAAGATTCTCAAATACTCAAGGATTCTCAAGAGTTGATCAGACAAACTCACCTCCTAAGCAATGGTCTTCAACTAGGGTTTGGTGCCTCTCAAATAATATTAGGTTTCAAGGATCTCAAATTAATTTCATGGTTCATCATAGGTCCTTAACAATGCTCATGTCAAGTTTCAAGCCTTGTATCACATGTTTGCTCAGTCAATAGCTCAGATGATTAAAAATTAGTTGTATTGGGTAAAAAGTCAATTGTGGTCAATATACAGTCAAACTTTAAGATTTTTGGTCAACATATACATTTTTAAGTGATATTCATCATTTGATCAAGGTTTGATCAAGATTCCTCAAGGAAACCCCTTAAATCATCAGAGGTCAAAAATTGCCCAAATTAGGGTTTTGATTAAAGATGATTGATCATTGACTTTTGACCTAGTACATGACCTAATGGATTAAAGCATGATCTCAAGGATTCAAATACAAAATCTTTACCTAATTACATGGCTCAAAACATTTCCAAAGATTCAAGTGATTGATAGTTGAAGATTTGAATCAATTGATGAAAAGTCAACAGTCACACAAAGGTCAAACTTTGACTTTTTGGTCAACATTAGAAAAAATCAAGAATCATAAAGATATTCAAAACTATCAAACTTGATCATCAATAATCAAGAAATTCAACAAAATTCAAATGTCAAGATTTTCAAACACAGAAAAAATTCAAGTGTTTTATACCTAAAATACCCTAACTTCACAAGCAAGTTTCCTCAAGATACAAGTTGATTCAAGGAAAACTTTCAACATGAAATTTGTAGGGATTGATGAATTCTACAAATTTTTTAATGTGGGATTAGCCTCAACAGTTCTTAATTTAAGAGATATAAGCCCATGAAGTTAAGATGTTTTTTATCCAACACTTAGAAAATATTTTACAAGTTTTTATCAGTTTTTTGTCCCAATTTCATGGCCATTTTTCACAAAGATCCCAATTGATTTAGCCAAAACACACAACATGAAAGTTGTAGACAACGTTTAAAACTTTCCAAGATGTCCAAGAACACAATTTTATCACGCTTGAGCTAGAAGTTTCGAAGATATGAAGTTGGGTATCTAAGGTTGCATTATAGGTCATTTTTGTGACAAGTTCATAACCAAATCTTCAAGCCATGTTGCATAATCTCACTTTACATGCCTATAACCTCCAAATATTTCTATAGTCATAAGATTGCAAAAACGTTTGAGCCATTATCCAAGTGATTCAAGCATTATCCAATCCATTTTGCCATTTAGGGGAAAAAGATAACACTTCCATTCTTATAAAGCAAGCTTTAATCACAATGTCAACTCCTTGAGCCTCTAAATTGTTTCTTCTACACATACACAATGTCAAAGAAAGAAGAAACCATCTATAACTTGTAAAGCACACCTAAAATTAGGCCATGCTCACATTAGAACTATGGAATGGCCATGTACCTTCACTTACAATCCAACCAAGCCATAACTCCATAACTTGTAAACCTGATCAACTCTTGTCCTCAAATATTTTCTATATAAATAGAGAGGTTATTTGAAAGCTATACATGAACCCACATGCCCTCTGACCCTCTAATACTCTCCCAAGTTGGAATTGTATACAAAACCTCCATTTTTGAGCTTTGAAGTCCAAATCTTTGAATCTCTCAAACCTTACAACTTTTATCCAAACCAATCATCCAAACACTTTATATACATCATATATAACTCATCCATACTCATGTTTCCTCACTGTAACATCATCTTCATCATCCACCATTTTCACTTTCCATCATTGCAACTTGACTTGGTTGGAGTGATTCAGCAACTTTCCGCACAAAGTAAGGATTGGAATAACTTCAAGGAGGTCCAAGGAAGCTTAATAAATCATCACATTGCACCTGGAATCCCCCATATGCGTTTTGAGTTTGCACTTCAAGAGGTAAGTTTTCCAAACTGTGATATTTTTATTTAAGCATCATTTGCATATATTTTCAAAAGATAAAATGTAGATATCATGTCTATGAATCTAACCATGTCCTCAAATCTCATTTTAATTGGTTGTATGATGAGAATTTTGGAACTGAGTTTTCTGAAGTTTTAGGGTTTCAGTTGGGTACCAAAAAAAATTTGTTCTAATCTTTAATCTATGGCTTGTGAAAGTTATATGGTTGAATTCATGATTAAATTTTAAGCAAGTTTGGTGTTTATATTTTTCAAAATTTTTGAGAAATGAAGGTTTTACAAGATTTGAAAATGTTGTTGTTGTTGTTGGCGCGGGGAAGAAGAAGATGGCATTTCAATTTTAAAAATGAGTTTAATTTATATTTATTGCAACATGTTTTATCACCAGTGTTGTACCCCAAAATTTTCTGTCCCATTTTCACACAAGACATACCCCTAGAGGTTCTCAATTGCTCAAGGTGGACCAAGGATTGACCAGACAACTCTCCTACTAAGGCAATGAACCCCCAACTAGGGTTTCCATTTTCATCAAGATGTTTAAGCTCCAATGGTCTTAAATGCTTCCCATGGTCCTAACATGTCTTCAAGATCATCTATGCCAAGTTTCATGCTTTGCTCAATAAGTTTGCTTAGACAATTGCTCAAGTATTGGAAAATCAACTATGTTAGGTCAAAAGTAAATTGTGACCTATATACAGTCAAACTTCAAGATTTTTGGTCAACATCAACATTTTGAAGTGATATCCATCATTTTATCAAGGGTTGATCATGATTCCTCAAGAAATGCTCCTAATTCATCAAAAGTAAAAAATAGCAAATTAGGGTCTCTATAGGAAAAGTCAACCAAACTTTGACCCAACATAACTTTCTCATAATTTATCAGAAATTTTCCAACCAAAGCTCATTTTGAAGAGAATCTAATCCCCTACGACTTCTCTTCGTCCCTCAACTCCAAGAAATGCACCATTTGAAAGATACAAGTTCATACATTACAGGTCATTTTTAGAAAGTCAATAAAAGTCACTTTTTCCAAAACCTTTAACATAACGATAACATCTTCAAAAGCAAAATTGATCAAAATAGGGATTAAAGTAGACATCTCGGGCTTTCCAAAAAGTACCAGATCATCAACATGAGATGAAAATTGATCAAGTTATGGCTTGCCCAAGTTGAGAATATTTGGGAAATTTCAAGAAATATGCATTGAGGAAAATTGAGTTTTTAAGGAAATGGCTCAAATTCTTGGACTTCAAACATCTTCCTAAGATTATAGAGGACTCCTAAAAACATTTTTGAATAGTCTTAACTTTATTTGAATTTTATATAATTGTATTTAATTAAAAATCAAATAAATAAAGATTATTAAAAATAATATGGTTAAGGCTTGTTTTAATGCATGGAGGGGTCCCAATTTTCGTGTACAACAAGGCCAAGATGTTTGCACTCATTCAAAATTTGAAAATGGACAAAATCCCTTAACCTTGACCAAAGTTACAAATGGACATTCATGGCATTCAAAAGCTTGTCCATAACTATTAGAAACATGGCATTTTCGTGTCCTCTCATCATTCTCTATATAAACAAGCTTCTGGCAAGCATCAAACAAAGATACATGATCTGAGGAACCCCTGTCCAATTTGCAAAAAAACACTAAAGTTGTCAAACTCGAATTTCCATTTCCAGCCTGTTCCAGTCCCAAACAAGTATCAAAACATACTCCTGGAGAGCCTCTGAAGCCATTGCAAGCATTCCCAAAGCCTAAAACCTGTAGAATCGCACCAAACCTTCATCACAATTTGCATATTTTCTCAAATTCGATTTCGTTGATTTATCCATCATAAACAAGTTTTAGCTATATATTCATATTTGTTATCATACTTGCAATGATTCTGGATGGTTTAATTTGATGTTTCGTACAGGAATAAGCCTGCGCCATTACTAGGGTTTTGAGGTCCCAAATTGGGAACTTCATATATAGGCCAAATTGAACCACATTAGGGGTGGTATTGTATTCAGGAGCTCATGAGAAATTGATTCATGCCATTGGTTCTGATTAATATTGCTTGTATTGTGTTTTGAGATGTTGCAGGGTTATAGCTATGGACAAAAAACTGTCATTACAGCTTTTACTGACAATTTTGTCCGTAGGTAAAGGTCTTGTATCAAAAACGACATCCCCATGAAAAAGAAGATCAGGTGATAGCGTCCCATTTGAGGGTTTGAATCCAAGCGCGCTTTCTGGGCATAGCATTTTGTTTGGCTTATGTTTTATTTATTTATTATATATACAACATAACTTTCCAGCGCAGTTGGTCCAGGTGTTACCCTTTGAGAGGAAGGACCTGGGTTTGATCCCAGGTCTCAACATTTTCCTATTTTCTGAGTTATTTCTTGCAGATCCCATTTTCCTCACCATCAAATGTCCAGCATGCGCCCCTGATCTCAACCATCAAGTCCATCACGTGATCAGATCTAAACGTCTAGCAAAGATAGTGTATGGTGAATCTCCAAGAGGCTGATCACACTAGAATGTGTGCTAACAATTGGGACATCACATATGGGCCCTGGAATTTCAAGAAGGCACCCCCTAACTGAGACCACACCAGGCCCAGATCCATTTTTTTCTTATTCTTATTGTTTCCTTTTACTTTATTTATTTTGTTTTTATTTATTTCAAAATCTTTTTATAATTAAAACAAAAATCAATAAAATCACAACAAGATAAGAATTAGATATTTAGCTAAAAATATTTTTTGTTAATTAAATAACTAGTATTAATTAGGCTAATTGGTTCATTTTTCTATAATTAAAATCAATTAGGAAATTAGTTTTAATTCTTAAGTATTATTTCTCAAATAAAAATGCCAAAAATATTAGGTCATCTAGAATTAATTTAAAATTTTATTTTCATTTCATCAATTAATATTAATTTAATATTTTCCTAAATAAACAAAACAACAAAAATAATTCTCTCTTACTTAGAACGTTTTAGATTTTTAGACGTCGTTTCCAAGTCACACGCGTTAGGTACTTTCATATAGTTATTATCATTTATTATTATTGTATCTGATTACGGGTTGTAATAGTTTTAACTAGGATTTATTTTACTGCTTATATTTACTGTTGAATCCTCGTTCTGGTTATGTAATCCCCATCCCCCAAAGCCTTGTAATAGCTAGGTTTAAGATTCTCTCATTTTAGTTTTTCGCTATTATTAACTGTTAGATGAATGATCATAGGATTGAATGGAAAGATTAAATGATTAAAATGGTAGATCACCCTAAATGTGCAAAGATAAATAAACTGAAATCAAACACTTGCACATGCTCACCCCTAGGGTATCTCCCACTTTGGTTGCCTCGGAAATACGGTCACTATTCTCGAACGGGAGAATTTTTAATGATTGTCCTCTAATCCGGAGATCGTAAGTCCGTTTCGAAGGTTGCCTCGGTAAAACAAAATACGATCTTAGAACTTTAGGACAGTTACTAAGAGATATTGCCCTGTTGCCTTAAGTGACCGTAATCGTCCCTTTTGATTGTCCCTCAAACTCCAACGATGGAGCTACCTACTCCTTAATAAAAGGATATCACTCTCTAAAGGAAATAAGAAAATGGACAATCTTTTTTGAATAGGTAGAAACTCTTAACTACTTGCTCAAAACAACCAGTTTTTTCACACTTACACTTTTTGAACAAAGTTTTCAAAAACACTTTATCACACTCTTGAGGACTGACACAAGGGTTACCATAAAGTGAAACGCCGCACTAAGGCATTTTCAAAGCTCTTAAAAACACACACAAAAGCAATTTCAAAATGAGCAAGTATCTAAGAGCCCATGGAAAACCATGGATAGAAAGGGTGTTAACACCTTCCCTTTCTATAATCTACCCCCCGTACTCAGAAACATCTCAAAAAAAGTTTTTTCTGTTCTTTTTCCCTTTTCCTTTGTTGGATAAAATAAAAGACGGCAGCGACTCTTGCTTACCGTGACATTTGCAAACACAAACGCAAAACCAGTATTAAACATTCAGTTCTGCCACTGTATTACTGAATTGGCGACTCTGCTGGGGAGTTCGATTTATAAAGTAGGGTTTACCTTAGGATCTAGGTCATTTTAATTGCTTCTTTGGCTTGTCTTGTTTGATTTACTTTTAAGGGTATCTGTTTGGGTTGTTTGGATCCTAAACCCGGACCAGGGAATTCTTTTTAGGTAAGTAGCAATAAAATGTGAGGGAGTTGTGTGGGGTATACAGACACGGTTGAAACAGTAGCTATGTTGATGCGATACTTTGGTGTGTACCGATAGCCCTCGAGTAATCAAGGAGAATATGGGGCCGCTGCATGGTACAATAAAGCGTCAACTGACCTTAGCACCTTAATTGACAAACTTGGCTTTTTAGGACGTAGTGAGATAGCCATCTTTGGTGTAAACCTAAAGTCATTTGATACTCGATGCTACACTCATTGAGGTTTGACTCTTGTGTTTTGTTTGGTGGCAAGTCAATTGTTTATCGGAACGAAATTTAGGGGGAAAGATTGGTGATATTGAGATCCCTTAGAACCCGATTACTATTTTAGGACAGGTTGAACTAATTCAACTTCAAGAGGGTACTACCTTAAAACCCATGCAAGCCTAAATCTAAGGCTGTTTGTGTGACTTGTTTGCTTTCAACTTGAACTACTTGCAGGGTTTTATTATATGACAACATGATTTCCTTGCAGGATTTGTTTAAAGTCATTATCCAATAACTTGGATTTCTTGCAGGGTTCACTTATTTTCATCACCTTACACTTTTGCTTAACACATAACATACACATCATAACATCATGCCACCATGTTTCCTTAACCATTTCAAGGATCTCAAGGGTTTGTGATGCAGGTTATGATAAATCAGACGTCTAGCAAGGGGCAAGGGGATTTATTTTCCTCTAGCCAATGTCGTCAGAAGATCAAAACTCGACAACTTGAGTCAGGGGCTATGACCCACTCGATATAGTGAGCTTGACTCTCGTAGAAGCACCTTCAATGATACAAAGTGCTTAAATCAAAGTTGTAAAGTTCAACGCCTAACATTTTTCTTGTTTCCCCCGTGAGATCCTTTAAAACATTTGCATATCATACATGTCATCGCATAACTAGTAGGATCCTGTACAGGTCTCTCATTTTCTCGATGTTTATTACAGCAATGGCTCCCCAACAAGATAACAGATATCTTCAAACTCAAGAGGCTCAGTTCATGGAAATGTTCTTAAACCTATCCAAGGGGCGGGAATAATTGAAAGCACTCCTCGCTAGGAATCTGACCAAGAAACGTCCTGATAACAACAAGGATGACCTGGTTGAACAGCTGTAGGTTGAGATGGAAGCAATGAGAATCCAAATGTTAGGGCAGATGGCTCTTATCCAAAGCCTAGCCCAGGGACAAGAAGAGCTGAGGACCATTGTCAACAAGCTTTATCAAGACGGATGCAACCGTATGAAACAAACAGTCGAGGCTGGGGGTCAAGTCATTCATCAACCCTTAATGGGACAAAAAGTTGGCTTGGAGAGTAGACACTTTACTGAAATCAACATGTCATTGGCTCAAGCATTGCAACACATGTTGGAGGCCAAGCTGGTTACGTTAAAATACGCTCCTCAGAATCCCAACACAACCTCCCCAAGGTACAATCCAAATGCAAGATGTACGTACCACTCCAACAGTACTGGACATGACACTAATAGCTGTTGGACATTGAGAAATAAAATTCAAGACCTGATTGACAAAGGAGCACTAGAATTTTCACAAGATGGTCAACTGGAATTCTTCTTCCATTCCTCAAAGTCACATCATCTAAAGTGACAAGTTCTGACAAGAAGGCTTTTTGTTCATTAGAATTTTCAAGTTGTAATTGTCTTTTGATTTGTTCGAACACTTATTTA
Source organism: Vicia faba (assembly GCA_948472305.1). NCBI lineage: Eukaryota > Viridiplantae > Streptophyta > Magnoliopsida > Fabales > Fabaceae > Vicia > Vicia faba. The sequence goes on along the minus strand of OX451741.1, from coordinate 329,757,911 downwards.
TGTCAAACTTTATTATTTCATCAATGCATTGCATATGTTTCTATTGAAATATTTCATTCATTGTCACTATACTTAAATTGTGTTTTACTTCCTTTTTGTGATATTCAACTCTCGATCAAAAGCTCTAAGCCTTTAGAGGGAGGATGACGAAAACAATACCATAATCTGTACAATGTGCTTTTGAACAGACCTTGCTGACGATGTACATGTGTTGTTTCAAATCCCAAGCAGTAGAGTTATAAGGAAGATAATCCATAGTCAACCCCTTTGAGCCAAAGAAGTAGGAGTTTTTCTTTTCATGCAAATTAAAACCCTTAATCATAACCTGGGGCAGGGTAGTTTCTCAGTCAATTTAGACGTGCATTCATTCGCAATCTTCGGCTTTTTACACAATGAATGGCATCGAAGACGTCCTTCCAAATCAAAATAAGGTGATGGTTCCGCATAATCATCAAAGAAGGCAGTCATTATTTTTCAAAAGAAAATCCCGTTAAGTCAAAACCTATGAAGGAGACTTATGAAAAAACTGGGGCATCCCGCTGACTGTAATCACAAAAGAAACAGTTCAGGATAAAGAAGGGATAACGAAAACCAAAAAAAAATGTTACTACAAATCCTCGATAAAAAGAAGATTACAAAAATGACTGCCTTATCAAAATAAACTTTCAGTATCCGAACCATCACCGGAACATCAAGGAGAAGATGCCAGACTCAATTGGGATTCAAAATGCACAATTAACTCAGCATAGGACTGACGAACATCATGAAGAGCGGGTGGGTACAAATAAATTTTGAGTCTTTATCTTTTATTTCTTAAACCGTGAACCAGGCCACATTACAACCCTTAAAAGTCCTAGCTGAAGCATGGGTTATTTCGAGAGCATACTATTACAAAGGTATCCTGACTCCTGTAGGACTTGCTATAAATCCTGAGTTGACATCACACTTTTACAAAAGTTTTTTGTTTTACTAAAAAGTGAATTTTCAAACTTCAAGACAGACATAAGCTTTGCATTTTTAAAATACCATTATTTGCATATGATTATTTGTTCAATAGTAGAGAAATTCGCATGACACATATCTAGTGAACAAAAACCTTCTCAATGAAAAGGATCACTTCAAGTGAAAAAACCTTTCCAACAAAGGGGCACGGCATGATCATTGTCCATCACGTGGGGCAGTCAAGTCAAGATTCAAGTAATCTCTCAAAGATGTCGAATAGCCAGGGGCAGATCTCCATCTGAATCACATGGGGCATTGGGCATGAATTCCAGAAATGAATCCTGTACGATCAAACAAACACCTTCTGGTAGTGTGACAACACTTACTACTATGGACAGTGACAATTCTCCGTACCCGATGAACGTGGACATAGTCGGAAAATACTACGCATGAACAAAGACTCGGTAGGTTGACTGGACTAGGCAAAAATTAGGGATAAAAACAAAAAATGTGTACACCCGGCAAGTCGAAAACCTAAAAAGGAGGCTTCGGCAAAAAAGGGTATCCTGGTGGACTGAAAATATGAAAAGATAGTCCAGGAAAAAGGTAGGGATTAAAGAGTACGACTTCGTCTCGTCATCTTGTCACTTGTCTAATCAGTAGAAGGTTTATTACTCTGATCTGCATTCACCAAGGACTCCAAGTGTTGGGATAATAGTCAAACCATCTACAAAATCCTCGGTTGATATTTTCTACAACAGGTATCGAGACAGGGGCATCCTACTACAAGGTCACTTCCATCTTCTTAGCATGAATCCTATTGATGTTAGATGTTATCATACCCTCGGCAGAGCAAAATCTCCAAATTATTGCTCCAACGAAAATTCCCCAATGAAGTCACCAAGATTCTTGGGATTTCCCAACAGAAACATTCTGAATAAAGCAGATTATCATCTAGAAACGGTTCAGGTACTATCCAAAAACGGATGTCATCCTGACACCTACTCCAGATTGTATCCTAGTATAGTGCAAATACGATCCAGAGACAGATGTCATTCTGACACTTATTTTAACACATCATATAGAAACGGTCCAGGTACGATCCTAGGACGAATGTCATCCTGACACTTATTCAAGATTCTCATCTAGAAACGGTTCAGGTACGATCCAAGGACGAATGTCATCCTGACACTTACTCCAGATTCTCATCTAGAAACGATTCAAGTACGATCCAAAAACGGATGTCATCCTGACACCTACTCCAGATTCTATTCAAGTACAATGCAGATACAATCCATAGACGTATGTCATTCTGATACTCATTCAACACATGTTTCAAGTACAGTGCAGATATGATCCAGAGTCGGATGTCATTCTGACACTCATCCAACACAGTTTCAAGTATAGTGCATATACGATTGAGAGACAAATGCCATTCTAACTCTCATTCAATACATGTTTCAAGTATAGTGCAGATACGATCCAAAGGCAAATGTCATTCTAACACTCATACAATACATGTTCAAATACAATCACGTCATAGATCCATCCACAAAATCTCCAGCAAGCACAGGGGAAAACGTCCTGATGCAAAGTCATCACCGTATCCTCAGCATACGTCCTAGTGACGTCTATGTTCCCCACAAAGTAATAATACCAAATTTTTGGTCTCTTCTTCCCTAAGTAGGAATTATTTTCTCCAGCAAAGTTCCTTCAGAGAGCTGAAGCCTGTTTTCCCCGACCCAGTTTTAATGGTTCATAAAACCTCCTCCCCGGTAGAGTCTATTTCGCAAACTACGAAAGCTCATTACCCAATAGAGTTTATTTCTCTACATCAGTAGAATCTTCCAACAATCATCTCCCTCCACAGAGTTATTCTCAAGCAGAATAAATTCTCAAGAAGAGTCAATCCCCGGTAGAACATCCTCAAACTGAAAGAGGAAATCCTCGACAAATCATCTTTACTCATCATCCCCAGTAGAAGTAGAAGAACCACTTTTTCTACAACGGTCAGGAATTTAATTTCTAGTACTCTCCAGCAGCAGTCAAGGATTTATTTTCCAGACTCGAATATGTCACAATAGCAATTCTTGTTCATACATCATGACGTGCACATACATATTGCATACAACATAATCTCATTTATTTTGAGAACATCATCACACGATGCATTTCATGCATCGCATATAACTAATCTTGTACCTTTTCAGGAAAGATGGTTATCACCAACAATTCCAACAGTTCAAGGTTAAATCCATGAAGCTATACATGTCATATATGCAGACAACTAATCGAAAATCAGTTCCTGAAACCACACGGGTCAACTAATCTACATGATCAAATGAGGTAGCCCTACTACCCAAGTTTTATTTCGAAGTAACCCTACTACCCAGGTTCCTTCTAACAACCGTACCACCCAGGCTTTATTCTGAAGCAGCCCTACTACGCAGGCTTTATTTCGAAGTAACCCTACTACCCAGGTTCCTTCTCACAGCCCTACCACCCATGCTTTATTCCGAAGCAGCCCTACTACCCATGCTTTATTTCGAAGTAACCCTACTACCCAGGTTCCTTCTCACAGCTTTACCACCCAGGCTTTATTCCGAAGCAGCCCTACTACCCAGGCTTTTTTCGAAGTAACCCTACTACCCAGATTCCTTCTCACAGCCCTACCATAGAGGCTTTATTCCAAAGCAGCCCTACTACCCAGACTTTATTTTGAAGTAACCCCACTACCCAGGTTCCTTCTCACATCCCTACCACCCAAGCTTTATTCTGAAGCAGCCCTATTAACCAGGCTTTATTTTGAAGTAACCCTACTACCCAGGTTCCTTCTCATAGCCCTACTATCCAGGCTCCTTTTCATGAATTACCTAACGCAGTTTTACATGGACGTGTCCCGAGAAAGCCCTATACAGGTTCATTCTCTTTTATCTCCGAACAACAGTTTACAACACTTTAAAACCTGGACCCAACCAGATATGGTCGATTTCATATTCCCTAGTAAGTCGTCGTAAAACCCAGACCCGACCAGATAATGACTCACTTTTGTCTCATCAATCAAGAGTTAATTCCCCAGTAGAGTAATGAACAACTCAAGCTCCTAGACTCTATTTCCCAGGACATAAATCAACATTCCCCAGCGAAGTCCTCCTCAACGGCAGGTACAGTAATTATCGCAAAGGAATCTTTTATGCAACCGATATCTTTTCTGGATGGCATCTTTAAACCCATCTCCGACGATTCTCAGTCGCCTTCAAAATGGCATCTGTAAGCCCATTCCCGATATTATCGATCGATATTCACTTCATGCGAATGAAAATTACTGGGCACTCTAGTGTTCAATCATCTTCCACCTTCAGATCATGAAAAGGCAGACCAGCCAATCTATATCCTCAGGTTTAAGAAGATTGAACAGGGGAAGCTGTTGTACCCTAAAATTTGTCCTCCCATTTTCACACAAGACATACCCCTAGAGGTTGTCAATTGTTCAAGGTGGACCAAGGATTAACCAAACAACTCTCCTACTAAGGCAATGAACCCCCAACTATGGTTTCCATTTTCATCAAGATGTTTGAGCTCCAATGGTCTCCAATGCTTCCCATGGTCCTAATATGTTTTCAAGAAATATGCTTTGAGCAAATTTGAGTTTTTAAGGCAATGGCTCTAATTATTGGACTTCAAACATCTTTCTAAGAGTATAGAGGACTCCTAAAAACATTTTTGTATAGTCTTGACTTTATTTGCATTTTATATTAATTTTATTTAATTAAAAATCAAATAAATCAAGATGATTACAAATAATATGGTTAAGGCTTGTTTTAATGCATGGAGGGGTCCCAACTTTCATGTACAGCAAGGCCAAGATGTTTGCACTCATTCAAAATTTGAAAATGGACAAAATCCCTTAACTTTGGCCAAAGTTACAAATGGACATTCATGGCATTCAAAAGCTTGTCCATAGTTGTTAGAAACATGGCATTTTCGTGTCCTCTCATCATTCTCTATATAAACAAGCTTCTGGCAAGCATCAAACAAAGATACATGATCTGAGGAACCCCTGTCCAATTTGCAAAAAAACACTAAAGTTTTCAAACTCGAATTTCCATTTCCAGCCTGTTTCAGTCCCAAACAAGTATCAAAACATACTCTTGGAGAGCCTCTGAAGCCATTGCAAGCATTCCCAAAGCCTGAAACCTGCATAATCGCGCCAAACCTTCATCACAGTTTGCATATTTTCTCAAATTTGATTTTGTTGATTTATCCAGCATAAACAAGTTTTAGCTATATATTCATGTTTATTATCATACTTGCAATGATTCTGGATGGTTTAATTTGATGTTTTGTACAGGAATAAGCCTGCGCCATTACTAGGGTTTTGAGGTCCCAAATTGGGAACTCCATATACAGGCCAAATTGGACCACATTAGGGGTGGTATTGTATTCAGGAGCTCATGAGCAATTGATTCATGCCTTTGGTTCTGATTAATATTGCTTGTATTGTCTTTTGAGATGTTGCAGGGTTATAGCTATGGACAAAAAACTGTCATTATAGCTTTTAGTGACAATTTTGTCCGTAGGTAAAGGTCTTCTATCAAAAACGACAGCCCCATGAAAAAGAAGATCAGGTGGCTGCATCCCATTGGAGGGTTTGAATCCAATCGCGCTTTCTGGGCATAGAGTTTTGTTTGGCTTATGTTTTATTTATTTATTATATATACAACATAACTTTCCAGCGCAGTTGGTCCAGGTGTTACCCTTTGAGAGGAAGGACTTGGGTTCGATCCCAAGTCTCAACATTTTCCTATTTTGAGTTATTTCTTGTAGATCCCATGTGTCTCACCATCAAATGTCCAGCATGCGCCCCTGATCTCAACCATCAAGTCCATCACGTGATCAGATCTAAACGTCTAGCAAAGATAGTGTACGATGAATCTCCCAGAGGATGATCCCACTGGAATGCGCGCTAACAATTAGACCATCACATATGGGCCCTGGAATTTCAGGAAGGCACCCCCCAGCTGGGGTCACACCAGGCCAAGATCCATTTTTTTCTTATTCTTATTGTTTCCTTTTACTTTATTTATTTTGTTTTTATTTATTTCAAAATCATATTTTTAATTAAAACAAAAATCAATAAAATCACAAAAAGATAGGAATTAGATATTTAGCTAAAAATAATTTTTGTTAATTAAATAATTAGTATTAATTAGGCTAATTGGTTCATTTTTCTATAATTAAAATCAATTAGGAAATTAGTTTTAATTCTTAAGTATTATTTCTCAAATAAAAATGCCAAAAATATTAGGTCATCTATAATTAATTTCAAATTTTCTTTTCATTTCATCAATTAATATTAATTTAATATTTTCCTAAATAAACAAAACAACAAAAATAATTCTCTCTTACTTAGATCATTTTAGATTTTTATACCTCGTTTCTGAGTCGCGTGCGTTAGTTACTTTCATATAGTTATTATCATTTATTATTATTGTATCTGATTACGGGTTGTAATAGTTTTTAACAAGGATTTATTTTACTGCTTTTATTTACTATTGAATCCCCGTCCTGGTTATGTAATCCCCATCCCCCAAAGCCTTGTAATATCTAGGTTTAAGATTCTCTCATTTTATTTTTTCGCTACTATTAACAGTTAGATGAATGATCATAGGATTGAATGGAAAGATTAAATGATTAAAATGGTATATCACCCTAAATATGCAAAGATAAATAAACTAAAATCAAACACTTACACATGCTCACCCCTAGGGTATCTCCCACTTCGATTTCCTTGGAAATACAGTCACTATTCTCGAACGTGAGAATTCTTAATGATTGTCCTCTAATTCAGAGATCGCAAGTCCCATTCGAAGGTTGCCTCGGTAAAACAAAATGCGATCTTAGAACATTAGGATAATTACTAAGAGATCTTTCCTTGTTGCCTTAAGTGACCGTAATTGTCCCTTTCGATTGTCCCTCAAACTCCAACAATGGAGCTACCTACTCCTTAATAAGAAAACAAACGGTCTTTTTTGAATAGGTAGAAACTCCTAAGTACTTGCTCAAAACAACCAGTTTTTTCACACTTACACTTTCCAACAAAGTTTTCAAAAACACTTTATCACACTCTTGTGGACTGACACAAGGGTTACCATAAAGTGAAATGTCGCACTAAGGCATTTTCAAAGCTTTTCAAAAAACACACAAAAGCAATTTCAAAATGAGCAAGTATCTAAGAGCCTATGGAATACCATGGATAGAAAGGGTGCTAATACCTTCCCTTTCTATAATCTACCCCTCATACTCAGAAACATCTCGGAAAAGGTTTTTTCTGTTCTTTTTCCCTTTTCCTTTGTTGGATAAAATAAAAGGCGATGGAGACTCTTGCTTACCGCGACATTTGCGAACACAAACGTAAAACCAATATTAAACAGTCAGTTCTGCCACCGTATTACAACCGGATATAACAGCCACCCCAGTGGCAAGCAACACTCGTTTAATGTCACTTTGGCCTTAGGGACCTGGGTTCGAGCCCCAGCGGTACCCTTTTGTTTTTTCATATATTTTGCTTGTAGATCCAGCGCGCCAAGCTTCCAGAAGTCCATCATGCAACCTCACACCAACACCATCAGATCATCATGCAATCAGATCCAATGCACCCAAATGCAAGCCTATGATACATCCCAAAGAACCATCCCCACTGGATAATAAACAGGCGTTTGGGCCTCCCTGACTTGAGCCTTTCAATTTTGCTTTCTAACACCCCCATTTTACTTGTTTAAACACATGCCCATTTTATTTCTTTTTTTTTAAAATTTAATTAACCTTTTCTTTTTTCTAAATCATTTTTATTTAATCAGAAAAAATCATAAAAATGATCAAAAAAAAGATTTAGTTTTTATTAATTAATTAATTTAATTTTTGACAAATAAAAATTAATTTAATTTAATCACCTTGATTTTATTTTATTAATTAATTAGGTTTCATACTTCATTTATTTTCTAAATAAAACCTCAAATTTATTTTCTAACAACTAATTTATTTTTAAATTAATTTAGACATTTTTTAATTAGGTTAGCTTTCTTTTTAATTAATTAAAATTAATTGGCTTTTTTTCATTAAATTTAATTTAAATTCTTTAGGTTTTTAACAAACTTTTGTTAATGAAAAACAATTAGGTTAATCATCAAACTTTTTCCATCAAAAAGTCACAAAAAAAAAAACAAATTCCTTTCTCTTTTTTTTTTTATTTTACAAATCTTCGCGTATTTTATTTCTCAATTATGTAATTGTCCAAAGCTTATAATAGTTTAAATTAGGGGTTCCTTTACATTTCTCCCCATTCTTATGGTCTGTATCCCCCATCCTCGAAGTATTGTAATAGCGTAGGATATATAATTTCCGCAATTTACTGCTTTCCTAATTATTGTTAGGAATTAAGGTTTGTATGACTGTTAGCTGGCAATTTCGAATAAAGAATAATTGGATATCAAAACAATATTTCGAATAATCATATAAGGAGGTTGATATCAATGATGAATATTGGTGGGAAATATAGAACCATTGTTCTAAAGGACTCTTCGATTTCCAGTGATAGGTGATGGATTTCGATTTGGGATTTTAAGTGTTTAAAATATAAAGAGTTCCTTTGTGCAAATGTGCCAGAATTGGAAGCGGTCCAGGAAAATGGTTTAATTCGAATCGAAGAAAACTAGCAAAATACTTCGCTGGCACAAGGTTCGAATTTCAAATAAGAGCGCCATTCTTAGAAGATACGTGGAAGTCAGTAAACGTAAGAAGCCTGCATGCTTCGAACGTGGCATGATTTTAGAGTAGGACCGTTAGGGTCAGGATATTATAAATAGGTGTTTTTATGTTAGAATTGGTGTGTTCATTTCATGTACTAAAAAATCTCAAACACTCAAATTACTGTGACTTAAGGGAAACGAGTTAGATGACAAAATGTACGTATTGAACATCATGATTCTTTATAATTTCAATACAAGTCTTTTTATATTTGACTTTTACAGTACTTTTTCTCTTAAATCTTTCGATTTCCTTTTATTTCCTTGTTTTACTTGCTTTCAAACACATTTATCTCTTTAGAAACTTCACTTTTACTTTATCCTTTTGTTCAAACACTTCATATTTCCAGAAACTGTTACATTCTCAGAAACTCCTTATCTTTACATTCAAGTATTAAATCTTAAGTCTAATTCGAAGCCTTTCCTTTGTACATTCAGTCAATTTATTTCTATAGACAATCTTAGAGATATTTCTTAATAATCTCACATTCGACATTAACATACAATATAAGTTTATCAAGATAATGGGTATGAACATAGAAATGAGTTATGACACATGTGTCCTAGGATCAATCTAGTCGATCCTGCAAGTAACCAATAATAATCAATAAATTGGAAGACTAGCGGTTGTTTACTAGAAATCCCTGTAAACAAATTGGCACGCCCGGTGGGACAGTGTCATAAAAAAAAGTTTTATCAAACCTATTAGAGAATTTTAGGATCTTCTGAGTTTGGAGCGCGTTTCGGTACATGAACCTTCGAAGCAGCAAAATAAAGAATAATAATCCACATATACCCAGAGGACAACGTACCAAAACAATGGTTAACACAACCAACCAAGATAGGGGACAAAATCCCCCACAGGGGGCAGCAACAATCGTTTCAAGTTTGATTGATGCCTCCAATACCATCCCTGTTGGCAGTTCGAATACGGTCCTAGTAAGTACATTAGAAATGCCATCAAACGTGTCCTCAATGCAAACTATGCCATACGTAGGGAATCAACAGTATTCGACCCCCACTAGGCCTCTAGGTTTCGAACCTTTGAGACCCAGAAACCCTCCGTATGGAATGCCAACTTCGTTTATGGCAGGGTTACATAATGCATCAACTTCGTCCCTACTCCAAGGGTCTGGTTCAGGAATGAACCATTTGGGTACAAATTCCTTGAATATAGGAAGCTTCACCCAGTTGCCTACCCTTACAACTAATAGTCAAGCAGCGCTTAGGCAACAGATGGATGATAGCAATCATGATATGGTAGGAATCCTAGCCCGCGAAATGAATGCTATTTTCAATCCCCTAATCCAGAATATAAATAGAACAAACCAAGAAAATGCAGCCCAGATGGCAAGAATAGCAGATTTCTTTGGCGCCCCAGATTCGAAAGAAATTGGATACACGGTATCTTAGAGATATGGCTCAACTAGCAGATAGAGTTCGTCAGGTCGAAAGGTTAAAAGCTGAAAAGGCTAGGGCTAGTAAAAATCATAAGAAAGAGAGAATAGCCTACATAGAGGCTGAAGAGGAGAACATAGATGATTCTCAAGACCCTTATGATTTCGATCAGTTCGAAATAGATCTTGCAGAACTAAAGGAAGCACCCCCTTATGCTTGCAAAGTTCTGTTTCCTTCCAATGGAAAGGATTCTGTCGAAAGTGAAAAGAATGATAAATTCCCTAAGAAAATCTATATTTTCGATATAACTAAATGTGATGAAATATTTGATCTGCTTGTTAAAGATGGCCAGTTAATAGTTCCTCCTAACTTTAAGATTCCTCCGTTGGAACAAAGGAAGAAGAGGGGCTTTTGTAAATATCATAATTGTTTAGGCCATAAAACCTCACAATGTTTTCTTTTTAGGGATCTGATAGAAAACGCAATCAAAGATGGCAGGCTGAAGTTCTCAGACAAAGGGAATAATCTAATGAAAGTTGATACGGATCCGTTGCTGATGGCGGAGACTAACTATGCTGAACCTCTGGACATCAATGTAGTACAAATTGCTGAGAGGAAAGTTGAATCGAAAGTGGAATTTGAAGAGGATGGGGACTTCATCTTGATCAAGAACGAAAGAGAGGCTACTGATGGCCTCCCAAAGGTGCTCAAAGCAAAGATACTAAGTGACAAAAAATTAACTGAGGCCATTGAGGGTCTCAGGATGAAGTTTGAAGAAGTCAAAATTTCTGATGGTCAAATGCTGGGAGTAAATATGGTGGACTTCGAACAGCCCAACGCTGAAATGGAAGAAGTGGAACGCTGTTTGGAGAGGGAGAGAGAGCAAAGAAGAGAGAACTTACCTATAAAAGACGCAAGTTTGCGTGAATACCTCTTCCACTGTCATACGAAAAACAAGGATAAGTTGTTGTGCCCAAGGTGCAACATCATCTGCAAACCCAGAATTGCTGCTGATTTCGAAAGGGCCCAGCGCGAACGAATATGGGTCAATTGGAGGCAAGACAACCAACTGTACAGAGTCTATCCAAAAGCTGATGAAAGTCTGCTCAAATTCTTGGTTCGTTGCCACAAGATTGGAACAGAGTGTTTAATATGTCCCAGATGTGCAGCGGTGTATGATAAAGAAGTGGCTGAAGCGTTCGAGAGAATTCCGTTTGCAACAGGCTGGGCGCACCAAGACAGAATGCCTTTGAATTCTGTTAACACTGGCAGAAATATGCCAAGGAGGCCAGATAGACCTTACCCCAGGGGAGAAAAGAAAGTTTCCTTTAACTTACCTGCAGAAATCCCCACTGACAGATGGCTGCAGGTGAAGGCTGATAAGGGAAAGGGGAAGTGGCGCAGGTATGACCAAGGAGGCAAGATTGCGATGGCTTACAGGAAGCAATTCAATTCAAATAGGAGGGAAGAAATAATACTGGAGAATTACAAAGGCAAAAATCCAATGTCTCGCTCTCAATGGCGCAGACACCAGAGAAACAAAAAAGCTGAAAGGGATTCGAAGCCTATGGGGATAGGAGAATCTAGTACCAATAACCCAACATCAGTGAACCAGACTGGGGGCAAACCCCCAGTGTCCAGGAAACTTTTTTCACCAAAGAAAGACTGAAGAAAATAAGACTCAGAAAGAGGCTTCAAACAAAGAGGACTTGATGACTGATGACTTCAAATCGGAGGGGGAATCCTTCTTTAATGCAAACTGCAATGTAGTTTCGGTACTGCCTTGTGAGTACAATCAGGATACAAAGGTTTATGCTGGTGAGGAGACTGACGAGGACGAAATGGCCAGACATAGGCCAGTGTGTTATTATGTGATGAACAATGGAGCGGTCGAAGAGAAGAACGCTTTCTTTGAAAAGCCAGATGAAGTAATGAAGAACCATATAAAACCCTTATTCATCAGAGCAAAGGTGGAGCAATATGGTGTGAACAAGGTTTTGGTGGATGGTGGAGCTGTTGTTAATTTGATGCCTCGATTCATGCTAAAAAGGATAGGCATGCAGGATTCAGATGTTAGACCTCACAACATGGTGCTTTAAAATTATGAAGGAAAGGTTGGTAAGACATTGGGAGTAATACAAGTTAACTTGACAGTTGGTTCCCTCACAAGACCAACAATGTTTATGGTCATTGCTGCGAAGGAAAACTATAATTTGTTGCTTGGCAGGGAATGGATCCATGGAATTGGCGCAGTGCCTTCTTCGATGCATCAAAGGTTCGTGTTGTGGAGAGACGATGGAATTGTCGAAAACATAGAAGCAGACCAAAGATACTATATGACAGAAATCAACAACGTGGACAAAAGAAACTTCGATCGAAATATGGCCAACATAGGGCCATGTCACCCGCCTGAGGAATATTTCGAGCCCAATGAGAACGCTTACTATTCTTTAACCCTTTGTCCCAATGGATTCCAATGGGATAGGGAAATCATGTGGGACGGGCAGGAGATTGAGGAAGATGGAGAAACTTCGACGATACGACCAACTCGATGGGGAAGCGAAGATCATTATGACTGAGTCAAGTTACTACCAAAAGATTTCGGCCTATCTGGCTGAGAACAAACGAAAAACGGCTCTCGAAGCCGAAATACAAAACATGGTTGTCGAAGCCATAGATAAAAAAGAAAAAACAAAAAAATAAATAGCAAATCCTGAGGGAAACCACTCACCCCCACCCTGTGATGGAAAAACTTCCGAACTAGTGGATCAACGGTTAGATGCCATTTATGATCAAGAGCAGTTGGGGTTCGAGAAGGATCTAGAGTCAACAAGCGCTAAGATGCTGGCGTAAGATCCTTTGGAGGAAGTTGATATTGGGGATGGCATCGAAAAAAGAGTTACGTACATCAGTGCGAAACTTATTCCCAGTCTAAAAGGCAAGGTGGTCGAAGTGCTCAAACAAAACCGAGATTTCTTCGCCTGGGACTATGACGAAATGCCTGGTTTAAAGAGGGAACTGGTGGAACATAAGCTTCCAATCAAGGATGGCAAGAAGCCCATCAAGCAGATGCCTAGACGAGTCGCCCCAGCAATCCTCTCAAAAATAAAGGCAGAGGTGGAAAGGCTCCTTCGATGCAAGTTTATTAGGACCACAAGGTACGTAGAATGGCTTGCTAATATTGTACCTGTTATTAAGAAAAATGGCTCTTTACGAATTTGTATAGATTTTAGGGATTTAAATACCGCCACCCAAAAAGATGAATATTCGATGCCTATAGCAGAAATGCTGATTGATTCTGCTGCGGGTTTCGAATACCTGAGTATGTTAGATGGATACTCTGGGTATAATTAGATTTTTATTGCTGAGGATGATGTTCCCAAAACTGCGTTCAGATGTCCAGGCGCCTTAGGCACTTATGAATGGGTAGTTATGCCCTTTGGACTAAAAAATGCTGGGGCAACATATCAGAGGGCAATGAACACCATTTTCCATGATTTCATTGAATCATTTATGCAGATTTATATAGATGACATAATAGTCAAATTTGTTTCTGATGAGGATCATTTGACTCACCTTTTCCAGTCATTCGAAAGAATGAGAAAACATGGCTTAAAAATAAATCCTCTTAAATGTGCTTTCTTTGTGCAGGCTGGGGATTTCCTAGGCTTTGTGGTCCACAAGAAGGGGATCGAAATTAACTTGAACAAGACGAAGGCTATTATGGAGACAAAACCTCCATCAACAAAGAAAGAGTTACAATCTCTATTAGGTAAAATCAACTTTTTAAGGAGATTCATATCTAATTTGAGTGGGGGAACTTAGGCTTTTTCTCCACTCTTCTGTCTCAACCAAGGGAGTTTCGAATGGACGGCGCATCATCAGGAGGCATTCGAGAAAATCAAGGCCTATTTGATGCATCCTCCTATACTTGCACCCCCTTCTAAGGATAAGCCAATGAGACTGTATATCTCTGCCTCCAATGTAACTATAGGTAGTATGTTGGCCCAAGAAAACGATGATGGCGTCAAAAGAGCCATCTACTATATTAGTAGGGTCCTAAATAAAGCAGAGACTAGGTATAGTAGCATTGAAAAACTATGTCTCTGTCTGTATTTCTCTTGTACAAAACTTAAATATTATATTAAACCAGTTGATGTCTATGTTTCATCTCACTTTGATGTTATTAAACATATGCTTTCAAAACCAATCATGCACAGCAGGATTGATAAATGGGCTTTAGCGCTCACTGAGTATAATTTGGCCTTAAATCCTTTAAAGGCTATGAAAGGACAAGTAGTTTCAGATTTCATAGTGGATCACTCTGTGAGTGAGGACTTCGCGTTAGATTATGTTGAGATCCTCCCATGGAATTTATCCTTCGATGGGTCAACACATAAAAACGGAAGTGGGGTTGGAGTCCTTATAATTTCTCCTAAAGGAATTCCAACAAAATTCAAGTACAAGTTAGAAGGGCCTCCCTGTTCGAACAACGAAGCTGAGTATGAAGCATTGATTGCTGGACTTGAAGCTTTGTTGGAATTGGGGGAAACCATAGTCGAAATTAGTGGAGACTCAGAGCTGGTCATCAAACAGATAACCAAAGAATACAAATGTATCAAAGAAAATTTGATCATGTACTTTGTTATTGCTAACAGATTACTCAAGAAATTTGAATATGTGGATATAAAACATATTCCCAGAATTGATAATTAGGAGGCAAATGACTTGGCTCAAATAGCCTCAGGATATAAGACATCTAAAGAAAAACTCCAATACCTCATAGAAACAAGAGACAGAATAATGGCTACCAAATAATCACCATTAGACTTAGAAAATTCGAATCTTGGTTATGCAAATCAGAAAGAATTTGAAGTGCTAAATATTGATACTTTGGCAGATACAGATTGGAGAAGTCCTATAATAAATTACTTGAAAGAACCTTCAGTAAATACAGAGAAAAAGATCAAATATAAGGCATTATCTTATGTGCTAATAGGGAATGAACTTTTTAAGAAAACCCCATAAGGAATCTTACTCAAATGTTTTGGAGAAAACGAAGCATATTTAGCATTGTCCAATGTGCACAGTGGGGCATGTGGGGCACATCAAGCAGGTCACAAAATGAAATGGTTGTTGTTTCGATATGGAATGTATTGGCCCACTATGCTCAAAGAATGCATAGAATTTGCTAAAGGATGCGAGGAATGCCAAATTCATGCAGGCATTCAACATGCTCCTGCAAGTGAGTTACATTCAATTGTTAAGCCTTGGCCTTTTAGAGGATGGGCATTAGATCTAATTGGTGAAATACGACCAACATCATCCAAAGGACAAAAATATATCCTTGTGGGTATAGATTATTTTACAAAATGGGTCGAAGAAATTCCTCTAGTGAATGTTGATCAAGAGGCTATTATGGAATTTGTCCAGAAGCAAATAATTTACAGGTTCAGAATACCAGAAAGTATCACAACAGATCAAGGTTCTGTTTTCATAGGGCGAAAAATGCAAGAGTTTGCAAAAGAAATGGGATTTAAGTTACTCACGTCAACCCCTTATTATGCTCAAGCTAATGGACAAGTGGAAGCAGCCAATAAAGTCATAATAGGGTTGATAAAGAAACATGTAGGGCGAAAACCAAAGAATTGGCACAAAACTTTGGACCAAGATTTATGGGCATGTCGAACATCTCCTAAAGAAGCAACAAATACTACTCCGTTTCGACTTACATTTGGACACGACGCAGTGCTGCCAGTCGAAATACATTTACAGTCAGTTAAAATCCAAAGACAAATTGAGATACCAGCTGACCAATATTGGGAAATGATGATGAATGAATTAGTGGACGTGGATGAAGGTAGGCTGCATGCTTTAGAAGTTATGAGAAGACAGAAAGAAAGAGTAGCCAGAGCATACAATAAAAGAGTTAAAAGTAAGTTATTCTCAACCAATGACCTGGTATGGAAAGTTATATTACCTATGGATAAAAAGAATAGATTATTAGGTAAATGGTCACCCCATTGGGAGGGACCCTTTCTTGTTTTGAAAACATTTTCGAATAATGCTTATGAAATAGAGGAATTAGCAGAAGATAGAAGAATCTTGAAGGTAAATGGGAAATACTTAAAAAGGTATAAGCCATGCTTGCAAGAGGTTCGAATCACTACAAGATAATTAAAAATAAAACAAATAATAAAGCCAAAATGGTATTATATAAATTCCAAAATGGTTGTCTTCAAATTACAAAAGTACATAATAAATATCCTTAACAATAAAAAGCATTAACAAAAATACATTCGAAAATCAGAAAGGGGCGTTTCATTTCAGCTTAGCAAACTTGCTCTTACATAAGTTGATCTTGCATTGGGTGGAATTTCTGACGCTTTCGAGCCCCTTGATCTCTTCGCTTATTCCTTCAGCTACCTCCATCTGTTGAAGACTTTGTGTGACAAGATTTTCAAGTTCTTTGTCATCAATGGGCTTCAAGGCTGCCTGCTCATTTCGAGCACCCTCAATTCTCTTTTTGAGTTCTTCAATCTGGGATTCCCAAAACAAGATTGATCGAGCAAAAACATCATGCCTGTCTTTGCCCTGTATTTTAGCACGCTCCAACACCTCCGCTTCTTCAGAAAGTCTCGAAGTTTGGTCATAAGCTTTAGACAAATCCTCAACATCATTAACCCTAATATATTCACTGCTAATCTCATTGAGCAAGATTTGCAGATCATATATGGTCTCACTTACTTCAGGTGGAAAGATGCTGAGATCTATCTGAGAAAGCAACTTCTTCATCGAAAAATAGGCTGCAATGTCTTTTTTTAGAATAGTAAAAATGTCAGCCTCAAGAATAGTTTTGTTGACTTGTTGAAGAAGTTGGTCGAGAGAAGTAAGAGGGGCATTATCCTTCATTTTGCTCGAATCTTCAGATTGATTTTTGCTAGAAGAAGAATCCCGTTGACCTAGCATTAACTTGATATATTTCAGGGGATTACTCAGTTTTAGCTCTTCTTTCTATTCCCCAGTTAAAATTGGAGGATCTGGGTTTTTAGTGAAAATAGTTCCAGCAGGAACGAGAACTTCCACCTCCTCTTAAATCACCTCATCTTCTTCACCATCTGCTAAGTGACGACTCACAGTATGTGTTTCGCTTTCCTCTTCAGATTGGTCAACAAAATGCACCCTTCTGGGAGAAAAGTCACTAGGATTGTCGATGATGGGAGTTTCGAACACTGTGTCTGGTTCGCCAGCTACAGGGCCCTCTGTAGGAGGAGGCAAAGTTTCTTGTTGGTCTAAATCTTCGACCAATGGAGGAGAGGTTGTTTGTTGATCCAAGGCTTCGACGGTCCCTGCAGGAGTAACGGAAGTGGATGAACATTTGTTTAAAACGGCTTCGTTGAAACCTTCTGGTTGAGGAGAGGCTGCAGGTTTTGAAGCTTGGCCTTGAATGGTAGGAGGATCAGAAGGAACAAAAGGAACGCTCTGCGCAGAAACAAAGGGTTAGCATAAAGAAGGTTACATAGTCAATCTAAAAAAGCATTAAGTGAGATTTACCTTTTGTTCATCAGAAGTTGCATTGCTACCAATGCGTTCTGAAATTACGTTCTTCGAAGACTGAGACTTCGAAGGTCCTTTGGATTTGGGCTTGGGAGCAGTCACATTCACTTCGCTTTTTGAAGGATTGGCGAATTGAGAACCTTCGCCAGATTTGTTAGTTTTCTTTTTCTTTTTTCGTTTAAAAGGAGAAACGTCTTCATCCTTTTCTGATTCGTTTTCAGAATGGGCACCATCGCGTCTTCGTTTCTTAGGAGACTTGGGAGGTAGTCCACTCGCCTGGAGAAATGAAAAGAATAATTAGTCAATTTAAAAAGTAATTTTGACAATAAGAAAGGAGTGAGTGAAGTATTACCTTTTTCTTTTTTGTGGAGTCATCTTCTTGTTCAGGAGGAGGATTTTTAGTAGTGGTCATTGGCGCTTTCGAAGTAGAAGTTGAGCCTCCCTGGGTGCAAATTTGTCATTTTTCAAAGATTTTAGATCAACAGCTGAAAAGAATATGAAACTGTCAAGTTTAAAACGAAGCTTAGAAAGAATAAGGGAACTTCGAATTTCTTCTGTTCCGCACCTTCGCCGTTTCGAGACGTGATAGACATGGCTGACAAGTCATAGCGAAGGTTCCCCCTGAAATTGTCTAAATCATGTCTAACCCACGTTACCCTTTGGGCAGGTTTTTTGGCGTCATTTTCATATATACGAAAAATGTTCCCACCAACGAACCACCAGGGATACGGGGGAAAAAAGGCTAAATCCAGCTCTGAAGTAGGTAGGTTTGGAAATTTTGGTGGTTGATGTTTAAAAGCCCACCAATACCTATCTTCGTGTTTTACATAAGGAGGAAATCGAATTTTTGAAAGTTATTTTTCAAATTTTTCTTTCAAAGTTCTTGCTGCTTCGCAGACAGTTCGATATATTTCCATAGGATTATAAAAAATTTCGAAATATTTTTGGAAGGCTCGAATTTCCTTGACATGAGTAAATCTACCTTTTTTGACATGCTCCTGCACGAGGGAAAAAGTTGTCGTCAGTTATTGTTGAATTTGGATGGTGCTGAACATATCATTCGAATAATAAGCCGTCCACTAAGTATAAAAATCTTTTGTCATATAAAAGGAAGGAGTAAAGAAGACTAGTGAAAAGTCAGCAAAGCCAGCATATTGCTTCTGTCGAGTTTCGATTTATTTGAAGGAGTAAGGTACCCCTGCTAAACATATCTCCCTTTTCTTGTTGAAGAGAGGCTCAGGTAGAATTTGGCATAGTCCGAATTGACGGGCTACGAAATTGGGTTGATAAGCAAGGATACACACTTGGCTCTTCACAGGAGTGATCCTAGAAATGATAAGCCTAGGGTTTAAAAAGGCACACCAAATGTCCCTGATTATTTCTTCTTCAATGGCTTGTTCAAGGGGCATGGTAAACCAAGTTGGACCACAGTTTCGATTGGAAAAAGGGGCCATTGAAGGGTTAAACGTATGTCTTTTAGAGAAAATCATCATGTAGTTAATGAAGCATCTCTTGAAATTTTCTCTTTCATCGTTTGGGGTTAGTTTTAACAACCTAGTTCCTTCAATGCTACGATTTACAACGTCAGGATGTTCTTCATTAATAACCCCAAAGGTTGATAGAGATGATTCGAAAGTGGCATTTAACCAAAGTTGCAATAGCCAAAAGGGGCCAGCGAGAAGCAGATTAGTGCCAGCTTCGTAAGTTTTCAGTTTCAAAACTGCAGCACCTATGCTTTCATATAAGCTTGTTAATAGTAACTCACTGATTCACACCCTTCGACCATGATGAAGTTGATTTGCGAGGGTGATGAACCTGTTGGCAACTTGTAGAGACTTGCTGCAAAAGACGTATTTTGATAACCACAGTGCCAGAAAAGCTATATGCTCGACATCAGAAACCTCCTACTCAGCAGAGTGATAGAAATTGATGTATTTTGAGAAGCTGGCATTCTTGACATCGAAGTCAATAAGGTTATCTGCATCTTCATTTGGATCAAAAGTTTCCCCAATAGGGGAGAGTCCAGTGATAGCAGCAATATCGAAGAACGTGGGTGTCAGCATTCCACAAGGGAGATGGAAGGTATTATAGGTGATATCCCAAAAGTATAAGGAGGCTAGCAAGAAGGGTTGGCTATAACTAAAACCTAATTTTGACATTCGAATCAGATTTAGGATGCCTATACTTTCCCATTCCTGGGATATCTTATTTTCAACTTTCGAAAGCCAATCTTGGTATAGTTGATCTGATGAGGGACATGAGCGAAATGGTTTGAAATTCCAAGTAACATAGTCCATACTAAAAACGTCCCTCATAGGTTTTGATGTTTCTGTTTCACATGTTTTCTCTTTTAGGGTTTTTGACGGTCTAACAACCGATTCATCTTCCTTAAGTTTTAGAGGGGTGGATTTATTAAAAATGGGTTTGGTTTCGGAATACGCGGGAAAAAATCCCTTTGTTTTTTCTAAATGATCCGGAGATTAGGGGACCCATAACTCCTAGGATTTTATCAAGAACAGTAGTGGGAATGATTAACTGAGAAGCATAGATGACCTTTTGTTCTTGAGTGAGTTTGGGAGTTGAGATGAACTCCTGATTATCAAGATTGATAATCTTGCTTGCTGGTCTGAGAATGGAGGAAGAAGCTTGCTTGGATTTTCCAGACTTCTTGGATGAAGGAGATGGCGCTAAAGGGGAAGACATTGTGAAAATCAAAGGTTTTTTTCTGAAAATAAGAAATCTGAGTTGTTTGAAGGTTGAGCAAGTTTGGAAAAGTTTGGAATGAAGAAGATGAAGTGATTTTATAGCCTTCCTCAACGATTTAAAGGTTTTTGACCTTTGAAAAAGGTGGGATACGTGTAACTCCCTCATTGGAAAGAGAAAAGGTGGATTTTTTGAACTTCCCAGGGATGTGACGTTTTGTTGCTAATTATTAGCTATAACTGCTGTGATTGCACGTTTAGGTATGATGATTGGACGTTTTGCAGAAAGTTGGACACTTACTCTGCCATCGTGTGCAGTATTGTCATCATGAGTTTTGATACTCTCGAAATTGCATGGATAATTCAAAAACAAGTATTTCTTTATATTTATCGAAATACATGTTCTTGAGGGGCAATTTGTTAGCTGGCAATTTCGAATAAAGAATAATTGGATATCAAAACAATATTTCGAATAAGCATATAAGGAGTTTGATATCAATGATGAATATTGGTGGGAAATATCTAACCATTGTTCTAAAGGAATCTTCGATTTCTAGTGATAGGTGATGGATTTCGATTTGGGATTTTTAGTGTTTAAAATAGAAAGAGTTCCTTTGTGCAAATGTGCCAGAATTGGAAGCGGTCCAGGCAAATGGTTTAATTCGAATCGAAGAAAACTAGCAAAATACTTCGCTGGCACATGGTTCGAATTTCAAATAAGAGCGCCATTCTTAGAAGACGCGTGGAAGTCAGTAAACGTAAGAAGCCTGCATGCTTCAAACGTGGCATGATTTTAGAGTAGGACCGTTAGGGTCAGGATATTATAAATAGGTGTTTTCATGTTAGAATTGGTGTGTTCATTTCGTGTACTAAAAAATCTCAAATACTCAAATTACCGTGACTTAAGGGAAATGAGTTAGGAGACAAAATGTACGTATTGAACATCATGATTCTTTATAATTTCAATACAAGTCTTTTTATATTTCTTTCACTTTTAGAGTAATTTTTCTCCTAAATCTTTCGATTTCCTTTTATTTCCTTGTTTTACTTGCTTTCAAACACATTTATCTCTTTAGAAACTTCACTTTTACTCTATCCTTTTGTTCAAACACTTCATATTTCCAGAAACTGTTACATTCTCAGAAACTCCTTATCTTTACATTCAAGTATTAAATCTTAAGTCTAATTTGAAGCCTTTCCTTTGTACATTCAGTCAGTTTATTTCTATAGACAATCTTAGAGATATTTCTTAAGAATCTCAGATTCGACATTAACATACAATATAAGTTTATCAAGATAATGGGTATGAACATAGAAATGAGTTATGACACATGTGTCCTAGGATCAATCTAGTCGATCCTGCAAGTAACCAATAATAATCAATAAATTGGAAGACTAGCGGTTGTTTACTAGAAATCACTGTAAATAATGGCAAGATTAAAATCAATAATTAGAAAACCTAATCTCAAAGATAAATACTTGAAATCAAAACACTTTGCACACACGCACTTCTAGGATAACCTCACTTGTTACCTCATATTTAAAAAGTAATGTCCCTCGAAAATGGGATGTCTTAGCAAAGACCCTCAATTAACAGATCGTAGTCCCTTGATGACCCTTCGATGTTGCCTTCGGTAAACGATCTTAGTCCCTTACGAAAATTGCTAAAACATCCTACAAGTTGCCTTCTATGACTGTACGATGACCCATGCCTGTCCCTAACATCCAATGATAGGGCTCCCTACTAACTAATGGTAGGATATCACTATCTAAAAGAGGAGGAAAAGAATAAAGACTTTTTGAGTACAAAGATCGCTCGTAATCGCTTGCTCAAAAACTAAAACAATTTCCACACTTCGCACTTTCAAAACACATTATAAACACTCTTTAGGACCGATACAAGGGTTCTTATAAATCAAGTTACCTTAAATTTTCAAACATATTTTCATAAAATAACACTTTCTTCCAATAAATATTTTTGAAACCAAACATTTTGTATACATTCTCAACGATACGAGAATCATTACAAAATTGCTATAATTAGGCATTTTCAAAATATTTTCAAATATACACGAACACAAAGCATTTCAAAAAGTGATCAAGCAATTTAGATCTCGTAGATAACTACGGATGAAAAGGGTGCTAACACCTTCCCTTTTCATAACCTGCCCCCGAACTCATAAATTCTCAAAAGGTCTTTCATGTTCTTTTCAGCCTTTCCTTTATTGGATAAAAGAAAAGCCGGTGGAGACTCTTGCTATCTGCAACATTTGTGATAAAACGCAAAACCCAAAAGTCAGGTCTCCCACCGTATTATAGAACTGACGACTCTATTGGGGAAACTAAACTAAAGCGGGGTTACCTTAAGTGCTAGATCACCTTTATTGCTTTACTTGCTTGTTTTGTTTGCTTTATATTTTGGGATATGCTTGGGTTTATTTCTTGTATAGATCCTATACCCGGATCTTAGGGAATTTTAGGTAAGTAGCAATAGACCGTGAAAATTGTACAGCATAGACCGATATGGTTGAAACGGTGGCTACGTTAATGCGGTGCATTGGTTGGCATTGCTATCCCTTAAGTAAGTCAAGCAGAATATGGGGTATCGCGTGGTGTCATAAGCATTAACTGACTTTAGAGCCTTAGTTGACACAAATTAGCCATTAGAAAGTAGTGAGATAGTTGGCTTTGGTGCAGACTAAAGTTGGTTGATACTCGATGCTACACTCATTGAGATTGGACTCTCGGGATATTTCGATTGCAATTTAGATGCTTGTGCTGAAACAATTCCTGAGATAAAGTTCAGTGATATTGAGATTCCTAGAACTCGGTTACTTCTTTTAGGACAGGTTTAGCCAACTAAAACTTCAAGAGGGTACTTACCTACAAACTCCATGCAAGCTTAAACCTAATGCTTTGTGTATTTCTTTAATTGGTCGAACATGACATCATAACATCATGAAATAATACCATATCATTTTCACTAACCATTTCAAGGACCTAGGGATTTATCTTTGTCTTGTTTTTTAGTTTATGGAATCCGCTTGCAGAAACACTATCCGAATCAGTTTTGTGAAGCGGTCCAACATTGCAAAAACACTATCCGAATCAGTTTTGTAAAGCGGTCCAAAAAAAGTTCTGGAAAGCTCTCCATTAATTAAAAGGCATGGTAGACTACTCAGTTTGGTTACCTCGGGTTTTAAAGAAGACATGATGAGTGTTTTATTCTAGTTCTTTCCTCCTGCACATCACTGTTTCACCTTTCCAGATTATCAGTTTGTACCTACCATGGAGGAGTTTTCTCAATTACTGGGAGTACCTGTTCACAATCAAATACCTTTTAGCAGTTTAGAGAAAGATCCATAATTTGAAGAAATTGCAGCATCCTTACATTTGAAGCGGTCCGACATTGTATCAAATTTGGAAACAAGGAGTGGAGTCAAGGGTTTTGTAGCTAAATTTCTGTTAGAGAAGGCTCAATTGTTTTTGGATGCTATGAGTTTTTAAGCTTTTGAAGAAATATTGGCTTTGCTAATATATGGGTTAGTTCTATTCCCTAATCCAGACCAACTCATAGATGTGAATGCCATCAAAATATTTCTTTCTCGTAACCTTGTGCCTACCTTGCTCAGAGACATTTTGCATTCTCTTCACAACCATACTATGAGGAAGCGAGGGACTCTTATATGTTGCATACCTCTTCTATCTAAGTGGTTTATTTTGCACCTTCCTCTCTCAGTAATAAAGAATGAACAAGGTTTGAGTTGGTCTCAAAAGATGATATCGCTCTCCCAATCAAATATCTATTGGTGTTCCCGATCTTTAGAAGATGTTACTATCATTGACTGTTACGGGGAATTCCCTAATGTTCCACTCCTAGGCATTAGGGGAGGTATTACTTACAACCCTTGTCTGGCTCTATGAAAATTTGGTTATGCTCAAAGAGATGGTCCTCACGACGGACTTATCCAGGGTATTATGTTCGACTACGAATATGATCCTCAAGGTTATCGTCAAAGGTTTATACGTGCTTGGGGCATGGTAAACAAGGTTGATAGCAAAACTTTAGGACATAAAGAATTATATCCCTTTTGAGCCATATCTCAAATGGGTATGAGCTCGCGCTCATAACCTTATGATGTTATATCCAGCTGTTCTACCAGTGATCTTAGAGCCTGTTGTCGAAGGAGACGTTCCTCGCATCATCCTACATCCAAACATGCCCACTAACCTCGAAGAATTGCAGAAATACTAGATTCAACTCAAAGAAGAAAGGGATACCTTTAAATTTCAATTATATGCAAGTGATAAGAAATTGTTGAAGCTCTCAAAGCTACTTCACGAGGAGCAAAGCCTTAATGCATACATTGACACAAAGAGGAAGCATTCGTGGGAGAGTTGATTCTTAGGTTTTAAGAGTTTATATTGTTGTCTCCTTGAGACCATTTTGATTTTCATTGTAAGCGTAAAAGGAAATTGTAATATTGAACTTATTAATCAAAATATTTATTTTTGTTTCCTATTGGCTAGCAAATTTAATCTCCTAAGGTCCTTGAAAACATTGCATCCATATATCATGCATCATTTCATAAGCAGGTTTTTTGATACAGATTTCCTCATCTATTTATTGTTTATTTCAGTATAATATGGCTCTCGAACAAACCGTCAAGGATCTCCAAACTCAGCATGCATAATTTCAAGAGACTCTCCTGAATTTGGCCAAAGGGAAACAATAGATGATGACGCTCCTCACCACTAAAAAGAAGACTAAGAAGCAGGTTGTTATCCTCAACATGGGGAGAAGATTCAAAGCTCCTGCTCAACCAGTTCGAGTGAATGATGTTTCCTCTGAGGAAGATGACAACCAAGAGGAAGATGGCAGAAGTGTCATGGGTGAAGATAGAAATAACCAGGTTTTTAAGGATGAAGACTACTCCGACAAACAGTATCCTCCTACAGATGACAAGTACAAGTAGTTGGAAGACCGACTCAAAGCTGTGGAAATCAAGAAAGTGTCTAGATTGGATTTTAGAGAGCTAGGTTTGATCCCGGGGGTGGTCATCCCTCCCAAATTCAAGGTCCATATCTCTGATAAATATGACAGAGTCTCTTGTCCCAAACTTCATCTGAGGTCGTATGTTCGAAAAATCCAACCTCATACTACTGACTGGAATTTATGGGTCCATTTCTTTCTTGAAAGTTTGTCTGGTATTCAACTTGAATGGTTCTATCAGTTGTAGGGAACCAACATTCACACATGGGAAGACTTGGTTGCTGCTTTCTACAAGCAGTATCAATATGATGCTGACCTGGCGCCTATTCGTGTACAATTGCAAAACATGTCCATGGGCTCGAATGAAGAGTTCAAGGATTATGCCTAAAAATGGAGGGACCTAGATGGAAGGGTGCAACTTCCTTTGACTGGCCGGGAATTAGTGGATATGTTCATGGGCACTATGACAAGTCCATTATTTAATTTGTTGATTGGGAGTTCTTTATCAGGGTTTACTGAGCTGATTTTGACTGGAGAACGAGTTGAAAGTGGTATTAAGATTGGGAAGATTTTGATGGCTACATCTTCAAATGCTGTGAAGCAGCCCTTTATTGGTAAAAAGAAGCCAATGTTGTCTATGGTCGGAAAGGCCATAGTGAGAATAATCGCCATCCGTCTGTGGGAGCAGTGTTGATATCTAATCCAGCACCTGTTCAACAAAAACAACAAGGCAACCAGCGTAGGTCAGACGCTCTGAGGAGGCATTTCACCAGGATAAATATGCCATTGGCTCAAGCATTGCAGCATTTGTTAAAGGATGACCTCATAACACTCTGAGATCCTCCTCCTAATCCCAACACATCCTCTCCAAAGTACAATCCAAATGAGAGGTGTGTCTATCATTCGAATAGTCCTGGGCACGACACCAACAATTGTTGATCCCTGAAAAACAAAGTCCAAGACATGATTGATAAAAAGGAAATTGAGTTCGACCCTCCGGAAATTCTGAACGTGATTACTGCTCCTATGTTGAAGCATGACAAAGGCATAAGTGCTAATGAAGATATTTTGTATGTTATCTCTTTAAGTGATGTGGTTACTCCTCTCTCAACAGTCAAGAAGAATTTGCTACAAGCCATTTTATTTTTGGGTTGTGTTAAAGAATGTTATTGTTGTGCAGTTCAACTTAATGGTTGCAGGTTACTGAAGAAAGGCATTCAACACTTGATGGATAAATATGTAATTTTGATTAAGAAAGTTTTGTGTGCTGAGAATTTATGCCGAGATTTGTCTGTCATATCTGGTACTCCTTTCAAGATCACTTCCAAGGGTCCTGTAAGGATTACTGCCAATCCAAATTCTGCTCCCTTAATCATTACCAAACATGGGCCCATTCCATATTTATCGGAGAAGGATATTCCATGGAATTATAGGTTTGACGTCTATTACCATGGCATTAAACAAGAGTTGTATGACGAAGATGATGAGGACACTGATCCTAATATTGACAATATTGCGGGGACCGGGAAAATTACTAGAAGTGGAAGGATTTTCTCTTCGGAAATATCTCCACCCGTTCAAGTCATAGTTACCAAGACAATTGTCGAAGCTCGAGGTAGAGAGCCAATGATAGAGCTTTCCTAGATGGAGGCACCAAAAGAAGATATACTCAAGGATACCTCTGTACAAGAAATGGATGAGGTTTTTAAGATCATTCGTAGAAGCGATTACAAAATTTTTGAATAGCTGGGGCATACCCCGTGTAAAATCTCCATGCTATCTTTACTATTGTGTTTTGAAGCCCATGCGAAAGCTTTAATGAAATTTCTGAAGACTGCCCATGTACCACAAGAGATTTCTACCGATCAATTTGGAAGTTATATTGATAGCTTAACGACTGAAAATGGATTAGGTTTCTCCGATGCTGACCTGACTTCAGAGGGGAGAAATCATAATAGGGCCATGTATGTCTCCATTGAATGCAGAGGCACTACATTGGCTCATGTGTTAGTTGATATTGGCTCCTCTCTGAATGTTCTTCCAAAAGGCACTCTTGACAGACTGGATTATGAAGGGGTTGTGTTGAAGCCTAGTGACATCATAGTTCGAGCCTTTGACGGATCAAAAAGAATGGTACACGGAGAAGTTGACCTCTCGATAAAAGTAGGTTCACAAATCTTTGAAACCTCCTTTTATGTAATAGACATCCGGCCAACTTATTAATGTCTATTGGGACGCCCCTGGATCCATGGGATAGGTGCTGTTACCTCTACCTTACACCAGAAATTAAAGTATCCTATGAAAGGGAAGATTGTTACTGTATGTAGATAAGAGGAATACATGATCAGCCACCGGAATTCATTTCGGTACATGGAGATGGATGGAGAATTCATCGAGACTCCCTGTCAAGCTTTTGAAGTGATTTTCCCTACCGCTGTCGAAGACGTTTCTGCCATTCTGAAGACTACCAGGGTTCCTCATAAGATGGCTTCCTTGAAATATGTCAAAGCAACTATAGAAGAAGGTGGTTGCACAATTAGGGGCCAACTTTCTAATATCCCCCATAAAATCTCATAAGTTTGGTTTGGGATTTACTTCAGAGGGTCAAAGAACTGTTCGTCGCGCTCGAGCTAGAAAACCTTCATTCTGTATCAGCAACAATGAAGTCAACACTTTAGAGGATGCTGATAGTGGTTGTAACTTCGACAGTTGGATATTACCTACCATTGGCAATGAGCTCAACAATTGGAAGGAAGAAGACATTATCCCCATCTCCTTTAGCCAGGAGTAATAGCTATTTCTGTTTTTTTATCACTTTAAGAAGTTTGGTTATGTAATTTATTTTTAAAACAATGACTTTAAACCTTGTGTCTTGCCCGTGGCACAATGATCCATTTGTTAAGGGTTGTCATTTCATATGTCATATTTTCATTTAATGAAAACATTGGACATTTTGCATTCAAATTTTGCGCTCTCCGTATTTCTTTTATTTTATTACACTTTCAAATAGTTATGTGTTCTTAAACACACCCACACATTACATTGCAGATCCATATCCACTCACGATCTCGTTGATAACAATTCTGTTATCACCGTTTATGACTTTGAAAATCCAATCTACCAAGTCGAAGACGAAGGTGAGGAAGATCGGGAAATACCTGGAGAACTTTCTGGACCTTTAATACAAGAAGAAAAGGCTATCCAACCACACATAGAGTCGGTGGAAGTGGTAAACTTGGGTTCTGAGACAGATAAGAAAGAAATCAAGATGGGCGCTAATTTAGAGGGAAGTATCAAGAACAGGTTGATTTAGATGTTGCACGACTATATTGAGGTATTTGCTTGGTCATACAAAGACATGCCATGGCTCGATACTGATATTGTGGTTTATCATATGCAAATGAAAGAGGGTTGTTCTCTGATTAAGCAGAAAGTTTTCCGCATGCGTCCGAAGATGTTAGAGAAGATCAAGGTCGAGGTTATGAAGCAATTCAACACATAGTTCTTAGCAGTAACGTCATATCCTCAATGGGTCGCTAATCTTGTCCCGGTACCAAAGAAAGATGGAAAGGTATGTATGTGTGTAGATTATAGGGATCTAAACAAGGAGATCCCTAAAGATGACTTACCACTTCCACATATTGATGTCTTGGTCGGAAACACTGCTCAGCATAAGGTATTCTTCTTCATGATTTATTTCTCGGGTTATAATCAGATCAAAATAGCGCCTGAAGACATGGAGAAAACTACCTTCGTCACACAGTGTGGAACTTTCTGTTACAAGGTAATGCCTTTTGGGTTAAAGAACGTCAGGGCAACTTATCAACGGGCCATGATAGATTTATTTCATGACATGATTCATCATGAGATAGAAGTCTATGTCAACGACATGACAGCATGATCACAGACTGAAGAAGAACGTCTTGATCATCTGCCTAAGTTATTTGAAAGGCTGGAGAACTACAAACTGAGGTTAAACCCGAATAAGTGCACGTTTGGGGTGAAATCCAGTAAACTCCTGGATTTCGTCGTCAGCGGTAAAGGTATTGAAGTTGATCCTGCAAAGGTCATAGCTATCTAAGAAATTCCAGCTCCCTACACTGAGAAGGAGGTCAGAGGTTTCTTAGAATGACTGAATTACATTGCCCAAAATATTTCTCATTTGACTGCGACCTATGAGCCAATCTTCAAGCTGTTGAAGAAAGATCAAGTAGTAAAATGGAATGAAAATTGTCAAATAGATTTTGATAAAATCAAGGAGTACTTACAGGAACTTCCAATTCTGATGCCACCAGTTAAAGGAAGACCTCTAATCATGTACCTAAAAGTGTTAGAGAATTTAATGGGGTGTGTACTAGGCCAGCATGACGAGTCTGGTCGAAAAGAGAATGCAACATACTACCTTAGCAAAAATTTTATCAAATGTGAAACAAGATATTCACTGCTCGAGAAAACTTGTTGCGCTTTGGCATGGGCTGCTCGCCGACTAAGACAGTATATGTTGACTCATACCACTTTATTGATTTATAAAATGGATCTTATCAAGTATATATTTTAGAAGCCAACTGTCTCCAGAAGAATAGCCCGATGGCAAATGGTCCTAACGGAATATGACATTCAGTACACCATTCAAAAGGCAATCAAAGGAAGTGTATTGGCAGATCAATTAGCACATCAAGCTATAGACGACTATCAATCTATGAATTCCGAATTCCCAGACAAGAGCATTATGCTAGTTACATATTGTGAAGAACCTTGACCGTATGAAGGACCTGAGTCAGGATCCCGATGGACTATGGTTTTTTACGGAGCTTCTAACGCACTTGGCAACGGAATTGGTGTTGTAATTATCTCTCCTTAAGGTTGCCATACACCCTTCACCGCCAAACTTGGCTTTGATTGCACCAATAATATGGTTGAATATGAAGCGTGCATCATGGGTATTAAAGATTCTATTGACCTGAGAATGAAATTCCTGAGCGTATATGGGGATTCAGCCTTGGTAATTAGTCAATTCAAGGGAGAATGGGATACGAAGCATCTGAATCTTACCCCTTACTGAGAAAATGTGTTAACCTTGATTCCGTAATTAGAAGAGATTACTTTTGAGCATATCCCAAGAGAAGAGAATCAGTTAGAGGACGCATTATCTACCATTTCATCCATGTTCAAGATCAGATGGGAAAGTGAGGCTCCAAAAATTACCATTGAAAGAATCGACGAACCGACACATTGCTACAAAATTGACACTGATGGAGTAGAAGAAAAACATTGGTTTCATGAAGTGAAAAGGTATCTTGAAGCTCAAGAATACCCCGAAGGGGCATCTATCAATAACAAGAAGTTCCTACAGAGGTTCTCAGCTAAGTTCTTCTTGAGCAATGGAATTTTATACAAGCGTAATCATGATTCAACTCTACTTCGTTATATGGATAAGAAGGAAGCAGAGAGAATTATGGAGGATATGCACGAAGGAATCTTCGATACTCACTCCAATGGGCATACTATGGCTAAGAAGATTTTTAGAGCAGGTTACTTCTGGTCGACTATGGAAACCGACTGTCACCACCACTCGAGAACTTGTCATAAATTCCAGACCTATGCTGATAAGGTTCATGTGCCTTTGGTACATTTGAATGTCATGATAGCTCCTTGGCCATTCAAAACGTAGAGCATTGATATGATTAGATAAATCAAGCCTACTGCTTCTAACATACATCGCTTCATTCTCATCACCATTGACTACTTCACAAAATGGGTTGAAGTAGCCTCGTTCGCCTCGGTTACCAAGAATGTGGTATCTCGATTCATGAAGCATAACCTCATTTGTCAGTATGGCATCCTCGAGAGAATCATCACGGACAATGGTACCAACCTTAAAAATAATATGATCATTGAACTCTGCACACATTTCAAGATCAAGCACCACAACACTTCTTTGTATCTACCAAAGATGAATGGCGCAGTGGAAGCCACCAATAAGAATATTAAGAAGATAATACAAAAGATGGTTGTGACCTACAAAGACTGGCATGAGATGTTACCATTTGCTCTTCATGACTATCGCACTTCAGTGCGAACATCAACTGGGGCAACCCCATTCTCTCAGGTTTATGGTATGGAAGTTGTCCTATCTGTCAAAGTTAAAATTCCTTCTCCGAGGATTATGAAAGATGAAGACTTAGACGAGGACGAGTGGATTCAGACTAGGCTAGAACAATTGAATCCGATTGACAAAAAGAGACTTGCGGATTTCTTTCACATTTAAGTGTATCAGAAACGTATGATCAAGGCATTCAACAAGAAAATCAAGCATCAGGTATATCAGGCTGGTGACTTGGTAATAAAGTGCATCATTTTACCTCAAGGTGATCCAAGGGTGTGATACGGTGGTAGAACTGACTGTTTTTACTGGTTTGAATTTTGCGTTTTTTGTTTGCAAAATGTCGCAGTAAGCAAGAGTCGCCATCGACTTTTATTTTATCCAATCATGGAAAAAGAAAAAGAACAGAAAAAACCTTTTTTCGAGATATTCTGAGTACGGGGGTAGATTATAGAAAGGGAAGGTGTTAACACCCTTTCTATCCATGGGTTTCCATGGGCTCTTAGGTACTTGCTCATTTTGAAAATTTCTTGTGTGTACTTGTTTTGAAAATTTTTGTTTTACTTCATTTTAACCCTTGTTTCTGTCCTCAAGAGTGTTACGAAGTTCTTTTTGAAAACTTTGTTTGGAAAGTGTTTGTGCGAAAATTTGTTTGTTTGAGCAAGTACTTAAGAGTTTTCTACCTACTCGAAAAAAAAGTCTGTTCGTTTTCCTTTAGACAATGCTATCCCATTATTGAGAAATAGGTAGCACCGCCTTTGGAGTTTGTTAGGGACGTTAGAAAGAGATGATTACAGTCACTAAAGCAACATTTAGAAAACTTTAGTAGTAATCCTAAAGTCCTAAAGATCTTTCCGAGGCAACATTTCCGAGGCAACATTCGAATGGGACATTTGATCTTTTAGACAGGAGGGAGACCACTAAAATCTCCTATGCTTAAGGACTGTTTACCAAAGGCGACCGAAGTGAGGCAAACCCTAGGAGTGAATATGTGCATATGTTATTTTCAGTTAAATTAGTCTTTGCACATTTAGGTTATCTACCGTTTTAATTTTCAAGCATTCTTTCCATACAATCCTATTAACCATGCATCTTGACAGTTTATAGTTTGTGGAAATTAAAAGTGTGGGAAGTTTAAAGGTCCTAGCTATTATAAGGCTTTAGCAGTTACATAATTATCTTGACTGAAAATAAAAATGCAGAATTTAAAACCCTAATTACTATTACAAACTCGGAGCAGTTACAATTATAATAAAAAGAAATAAAATGCACACAGCGAATTAAATGCGAGAATGGTTAAAAACCCTAAAAATCTAATTGATGAAAATATTTAGGTTATTTTTGAAAAAAGAATTAATTAGGTTATGTACAAAATTAACCCTAATTTCTAATTGTTTTTAACTTATGAAAAAAAGAATTAAATTTTCCTAAATTAATTAAACTAGATTAATTAATTAAAGAAACAAAGTATTTTTTATGAAAAAGAATTTTGATGTTTTCATGATTTTTGAATAAATAAAAATTGATTTTTGTGTTATTTTTGTGAAAAAAGAAAATAATCAAGAGAATAATTTAAGAAATTAAAAAAAATTGAAAAAGGAAAGAATTGGGCTTGTGTCATGCTGCATGAGGGGGTGTAATGTTGAAATTCTCCAGGCCCATTAGTGTTGGAGCCCAGTAAGCGCTGGATTTTGTGTGATGTTGACTTGGACGTGCACCATGGTCCTTCACTGGTAAGCATTGGATCTGGCCAGATGTGCATCCATTGGATGGATGATGATGACATATGGTGGACGCTAGGGCAGGTGATGTATGTGATTTGTAAAGGAAAATAGGAAAATAAAGTTTTGCTGGGACCTGGGATCGAACCCAGGTCCTCTCGCTTGCCAATACACACCCTTGCCAGTTGTGCTATTGTCGTTATTTGTTAACATAATAAAGCTAGAATATAATATATGAAAAAAAGGTAAATTGAATAAAAAGGGCGTGAAGTTTGAATGGTCCAATGGTTGTTGAACACCTCATCACCTTCTTCATCCTCTGTCGTATTAGGTGTGCACCCTATACCCACGGACAAACTTCCATGGCCATAACACTACAAATGTCAAAAATCCATCACAGGCATAATAAACTAATTGTGGCTATACCAATCAACTCGTCTCGGCCTCACGAGCATCATGGTATTATTTTCTTGGGCCAATTTCACCTGTATATAAAAACCCTAAAACACCAGAGCAAA
Organism: Vicia faba; assembly: GCA_948472305.1. Classification (NCBI taxonomy): domain Eukaryota; kingdom Viridiplantae; phylum Streptophyta; class Magnoliopsida; order Fabales; family Fabaceae; genus Vicia; species Vicia faba. The sequence goes on along the minus strand of OX451741.1, from coordinate 329,724,172 downwards.
CCCTTACAATTGTAAACACCTATATAAGCCTCAGAAATTCAATTAAACGATCCATACAAGTTAGAAATACATCAATGATCACAAATATGTCATTAAATTATGCTAATGATGCAAGAATGGCTATAATCGATTTGAAAAAAAACAAATAAACCGTGTGACTGCTACGTGGCGATTCTGGACTTGGGGCGACTTGCAATTGATTGGGATACGTTCCTGAGATGTCCAGCAATCTATTGGTAATGTTAGAATGGCTTGAATTGGCCTCTAGAATAGAAATCGACCCACCACTTTTCTTTAAAATTTTGAAGTTTGTTATGGCCTCTTCACGACTGCAACCCCCCGTCTTTTGCCTTGTACTTGTTCATTATATATGCTAGGACGAATTAGGGTTCTAAAGACAGATGATATCTTTGAAAGTTTTGAAGATTTGATTTGATTTTCATGACATATAATATCTTTCTAAATTAAGCCAAATTATCCCATTTTTGTACCAATGACGCTTGATTTAATTTGGCCTTGATATTTCAGCATATTTTGATTGCAATCCTGTCAAAAAATCATATCAAAACAGATCTTTGATATTATTTACCAATTATTTGATTTAATTCAATTTTAATTAATAAAAAATCAAAATAAATTGTAAAATGAAGAAATAACATTGTATAAGTAATTGGTTCGTGGACCATGTTATAAGTGAGGTGCAATCATGAAATGCTAGGCCCATTTGGTAAAAAATGCACTTTTGAGCATATTTGACTTTCGGGAATTTTGCAAAAAAGGTCAACTTTGACAAGTCATATCTCCTCCTATTTTAACCCTAGGGAGGTGTTCTTGGACTTTTTAGAAATCTTAGGATGTCCCCTAAGCAACCCTTTTGGTCTCATTTCAATTAGGTCTTCCATGTTCATGTTAGAAGCTTTGACCCAAAAGGTGTTTTTGTTGCCTTTTCAAAAGGACCCATAATGTAGAAATTCATATCTTTTTATGAGTGCATATTTTGAACTTGGGGGATGAAGATGAGTTGTAGGGAATTGCATCCTCTTCAAAATGAGACTTGGATGGAAAATGTCTGATAAAGTATGTCGAAGTTATGCTTGGTCAAAGTTTGGTTGACTTTTCCTAAGAAACCCTAATTTAGCAACTTTTGGGTTTTATTGAATTTAGGGAATTCCTTGAAGAATCATGATCAACCCTTGATCAAATGATGGAAATCACTTAAAAATGTTGATTTTGACCAAAAATCTTGAAGTTTGACTGTATGTGGGCCACTGTTGACTTTTGACCTAATATAGTCGATTCTCAAGCATTTGAGCAGTTGACTAAGCAAACTTCTTGTGCAAGGCATGAAACTTGACATGGAGAATCTTGGGAACATATTAGTACCTTGGAAAGAATTTTGGGCCTTTGTGATCCACACATCTTGATGAAAGTGGAAACCCTAATTTGAGACACACTGCCTTAAGAGAGAGTTTGTCTGGTCAACTCTTGGCAAACTTGAGCAAATTGAGGATCTCTAGGAGTATGTATTGAGTAAAATGAGAGGGAAAATTTTGGGGTACAACAGTTTCCCCTGTTCAATCTTCTTAAACCTGAGGGTGTAGATTGGCTCGTCTTCCTTTCGTGATCTGAAGGTGGAAGATGATTGAACACTAGAGTGCCCAGAAATTTGCACTCGCGTGAAGTGATACTTGATTTTTGATATCGGGAATGGGATTATAGATGCCATTTGAAAGTATCTAGAGAATTGTCGGATATGGGCTTAAAGATGCCATCCAAGATGTAACGGAGTACCGTCGAAGATGGGCTTAAAGATGCCATCTAGAGGATGTTGATTTCCTGAGATATTCCTTCGATGAGAGACCCTGCTCCTGTTGTTGAGGATGAATCTTCTGAGGAATGTTGGTAGCTGAATAGAATTTTAGGAGCTTCAATTTTCCGTTACTATACTGGGGAATTAACTCTGGAGGTGAACTGCATATCTGGTTAGTGTACAGGCTGCATCGTGACTTACTGGGGAAAGGTGAAATTGACCGAAACTGGTAAGGTCCAGGTTTTATTGTGTTGTAAACTATCATCTAGAGGTAAGAGAAAAGAAACCTGGATGGTGAGGTTATGAGAAGGAACCTGGATAGTAGGGTTACTTCAAAGTTAAATCCTGGATAGTAGGGTTGTGAGAAGGAACCTGGGTCGTAGTGTTTCTTGGATATGAAAGCCTGGATAGTAGGGCTGTGAGAAGGAACCTGGGTCGTAGGGTTTCTTCGAAATGAAAGCCTAGATAGTAGGGCTGTGAGAAAGAACTTGGGTCGTAGGGTTTCTTCGAAATGAAGTTCTGGATAGTAGGGCTTATGGGAAGGAACCTGGGTAAGGTTTCTTTGAAATGAAAGCCAGAATAGTAGGGCTTATGGGAAGGAACCTGGATATGGTTTCTTTGTGAGGAGTTTGGGTAAAACTGCATTTGAACCGAGAAGGAACCTGGGTAAGGTTTCTTTGTGAAAAGTTTGGGTAAAACTGCATCTGAACTGAGAAGGAACCTGGGTATGGTTTCTTTGTGAGGAGTTTGGTTAAAGCTGCATCTGAACTGAGAAGAAACCTGGGTAAGGTTTCTTTGTGAGGATTTTGGGTAAAACTGCATCTGAACTGAGAAGGGAACCTAGGTAAGGTTGCTTCAGGATAAGTCTGAGTGAACTTCAGAAGGAACCTGGGTAAGGTTGCTCATGGTGAGTCTGTGTAGGTCTTTAGGAGGAACCTGGGTAGGGTTACTTCGGGATAAGTCCGTGTAAAACTTCAGGAGGAACCTGGGTAAGGTTACTTTGTGATAAGTTCGTGTAAAACTTCAAAAGGAACCTGGGTAAGGTTACTTTGGGATAAGTTTGTGTAAAACTTCAGGAGGAACCTGGGTAAGGTTACTTTGCGATAAGTTCGTGTAAAACTTCAGAAGGAACCTGGGTAATGTTACTTTTGGATAAGTTCGTGTAAAAATTCAGTAGGAACCTGGGTAAGGTTAATTTGTGATAAGTTCGTGTAAAACTTCAGAAGGAACCTGGGTAAGGTTACTTTGGGATATGTTCGTATAAAACATCTGGAGGAACCTGGGTAAGGTTACTTTGTGATAAGTTCGTCTAAAACTCCAGAAGGAATCTGGGTAAGGTTACTTTGGGATAAGTTCGTATAAAACTTCATTCGGAAATGTATGAGAAAGGAGAAACTCGTGTGAATCTGCATTTAGGAGAAACTCGTGTAAGATTGCTTTGTGACGAACCCGTGTAAAACTTCATTTGATCGTGCAGATAATTACTCAGTTTAGTTTCAGGAGCTAATCTTGAACTTGCTGGAAGTTGTTGATGATAACCATCTTTCCTGAAAAGGTACATGATTAATCGTATATGATGCCTGAAATTCATTGTATGATGACGTTCTCAAAATAAATGAGATTATGCTGTATGCAATATGTATGCATACATCATGATATATGAACATTAAATGTTATTGTGGCACATCCGAGTTTGGGAAAATAAATCCCTAACTTCTGTTGGAGAGCACTTGTAATTACATTCCTGATCGTTGTAGAAATAGTGGTTCTTCTACTTCCGCTGGGGACGGTGAACGGAGATGACTATGGTGGAGATTTGCTCCTTGTTTACAGCTACTCTACCAGGGGAGAGATTCTGTTTGAGAATAAATTTGCGGGATATAACTCTGTTGGGTATGAGCTTCCGCATTCAGAGAAATAAACTCTGCTCGGGAGAAAACTATATGAACCGCTTGCGATTACAAAATTCGGCGGGGGAATATAGACGTCGGCTCTCTAAAAGAGCCTGGCTGGGGATGGTAACTCTTGTTTTGGGAGGGAGAGATCAAAACTTTGGTTGCCTCTACTCTGTGGGGAGTGTAGATGTTACTGGGACGACAATGACTTTGTATCAAGACTTTTCTGCCCCTGTACCGACTGGAGAAAGTGCCTGCGGAGACCTTGTGGATTGAGTGTTTTCCCAACTTATGAGGTGCTTGGTAAGTGCCGACCGGAATGATAAGTCTTCTATTGATAGGCAAGTGACAAGATGACGGGACATAGTCGTACGCTTTAATCCCTAACTTTTTCCTGGACTATCTTTTCAGATTTTCAGTCCAGCGGGATACCCTTTTTTTGCCCAAGACGCCTTTTTAGGTTTTCGACTTGCCGGGTGTACATAATTTTCATATGTATATCCCTACCTTTTTCCTGAACCTTTTTTTTGGTTCGCTGGGATGCCCTTATTTTTGCATAGGCCAGTCAACCTAGCGGGTCTTTTTCATGCGTGGTTTTTTCGACTATGTCCATGCTCTCAGGGTGTAGGAAGTTGTCACTGTCGGTAGTGTTATGTTGTAGTACTGTCAAAAATGTTTTCTTGATGGCCCATGATTCGTTGCTGGAATGCGTGCGTAATACCCCTAGTAATTCAGACGGAGATCTGCCCCTGGCTACTTGGCATCTTTGAGAGATTCCTTGAATCTTGACTTGACTGCCCCAGATCAACTGGACATCATGTTATGCCCCTTGATTATGAAAGGCCTACCAATGGAATTTCTTTTCGTCCGAGGTGATTATGTTCATTGAGAACATCTTTGTTCACTGAATTTCTCTGTTGTTGAACAAATAGTCATATGCAAACAATGGTATTTTAAGAATGCAAAGTTTATGTCTGTCTTGAAGTTTGAAAATTTATTTTTTAGTAAAATAAACAAATTTTGTAAAAGTGTGATATCAACTCAGGATTTATAGCGAACCCTACAGGAGTCAGGATACCTTTTGTAGCAATATGCTTTCGAACTAACCCATGCTTCAGCTAAGACTTTTAAGGGCTATAACGTGGCCTGGTTCATGGCTTAAGAAACAAAGGATAAAGGCTCAAAATTTATTTGTACCCACCCGTTCTTCGTGATGTCCTTCAGTCTTATGCTTAGCTAATTGCGCGTTTAGAATCCCAGTTGGGTCCTGAAGTACTGTCCTTGAGGTTCCGGTAATGGTTCAGATACTGAAAGTTTGTTTGGAAGAGGCAATCATTTTGTAATTTTTTTTTTGTCGAGGATTGGTGGGACCTCTTTTTTTATTTTATTTTATTATCCTTGTATTTTTCCTGAAGTGTTTCTTTTTGTGATTACAGTCAGTGGGAAGCCCCAGTTTTCTTCTTAAGTCTCCTTCATAGGTTTTGACTTAATGGGCTTTTATTTCAAGAGATATTGACTGCCTGTCTTGATGATTATAGGGAACCATCACCGTATTTTGTTTTGGAAGGACGTCTTTGGTGCCATTTGTGATACGGTGGGAGAATTGACTTGAGGTTTTACGTTTGTGTTCGCAAATGTTTCGGTTTAACAAGAGTCGCCACAAACTTTTTATTTTATCCTAAGGAAAGGTCAAAAAGCACAGGAAAGACCTTTGAGATGTTTTCTTGGGTTCTGGGAGTAGATTATGAAAAGGGGAGGTGCAAGCACCCTTTTCATCCATGGTTATCCATGGGTTCTTAGTTACTTGTTTAGATCACTTGCTTTGCTTTTCCAATTGTTTGAAATGGTGCTTTGTGTGTGGTTTTGAAAGATGTTTTGAAAAGAGGCCATCGTTGTGGAAACCTTTGTAATGATTCTTGTTTGAATGTATACAAAGATGTATTTGTCTTTTGAAAATATTTCAATGTTTGAAAGTTTGATTTTGGGAAGTGCTTTGAAATTGTGTTGTGAAGTGTGTTTGAAAATAGCAAGGATGTTTTTGCAAGCTTTGATCAAGTAACCAAGAGTTATCTACCCTATTTTACTCAAAGATTTTTCCTATATGTTTTTAACCCTTTTGACAGTGTTATTTCACCATTGCATTTGGTGAAAAACCTTGTGTTAGGATGTTAAACGGGACAGGCGCGGGTCATCGTATAGACCATGATAGCAATTGTGTTAAGTATATTTGGCAAATTTTTGAGGGAATTGATCATTTCGTTTAGGTAACCAAGATAGCATCATCGAGGGACTATGATCTTTTGTTTTGTTTTTCCAAAGTACCCAACATGCATAACATGGCCCATTTTTAAGGCAACAAGTGGATGTAACCCTAAGGGTGCAAGTGTGCATTGTGTATTGATTTTCATGCATTTTTGTGTTTGTATTAGGTCAGCTACTTGTTGATTTTTATTTTTGCATACAAACCCTAATCTCTAATCATGGCATAATTGAAAGCGTAAAGTGCGAGAATTAAGAGTCTAAGCTATTACAACATGATTATGGGGATGGGGGTACAATCTTTGAATGGGGGTATTTAACAGGAAATAAAAACCATAGTTTACTATTACATCCAAATTGAATCAAATACATAAATAATAAATGGACAATATTTAAATAAACAAAATAAATAAATATATCAAATAATATGAATTATGCAAAAAAGGTTTTTGTTTATTTGTGTATGTAAAAATATTTAATGTAAAAATAAAAAAATTAATAAAAAGATTAATTTTATTTGGTTAAGGGTAAAACCCTAATTTTCTTTAATAAAGTAAATACATTATATTATTTATATATACAATAAAATAAAATAATATATACAAAAATAAAATATATTCAGAAAAAAGTATTTTTTAAGTATATTTAATAATAAAAAATAAAGGTGTAATATTTTTATATTCTTATTCTAATAAAATAAAAGTATATATATATATATATATATATATATATATATATATATATATATATATATATATATATATATATATATATATATATATATATATATATATATATATATATATATATATATATATATATATATATATATATATATATATATATATATATATATATATATATATATATATATATATATATATATATATATATATATATATATATATATATATATTAATTATATTAAATATGTACAATAAATAAAATATATACAAAAAATAAAAATATATTTAGAATAATATTGTTAGTGTGAAAAAATAAAGAATAAAAATAAAAGTATGATTTATATATTATTTCCAAGTTTTTTAATAAATAAAACAAAAGTAATTAATTGCTTTTTATGTTAGAAAAATTAAAATAAAATGCAAAATAAATGTGAAAAAAAATATAAAAATATTTTCGAGTATTTTTTATATTTGGAAATAAAAAAAATAAAATCAGAAATGAAAATAAAAATACAAAAATATAAAGCATATAGAAATTAGGCCAGGGGGTGCAAAAAGTAAAAGGGGGTGTCAATAGTGAGCCAGGCCAAGCCCAGCCCACCACTTCATCTTCAACCTCTGTCCTTCACAAAAACGCGCGCGCCTGTTACCAAACCTGGACATCCTGTATACGAGCTCTATTGCAAAAACACATAACATCAAAGTTGTAGAGCATTTCAAGACGAATCTAACCATATAAAAAATAATCCTAACTCTCAAAGACCAGAGAGAATTTCTCTGGCCCTAAAATCTAACCTAATTTTTTCAGTATGTTCATGGATGAAATTCTCTTAACATGCTTAATATAAATGAAAACTGAGCATATGTACAGCTTCATGGTAATGAATACTACATTTCTTATTCACAAACCTAAGGCTAAATGTTCCTAAATAGAGAGATAGGAAGTTGACAAAAACTTGTTTCAGCGGACTTCGTGTATGGCAATGTGGAGCTTTTCAACAAGGCCTGAGATGTCTGGGAGCTCGCTTGAACTTCACTTGACCTTCTCCAATGTCTAGCTTGCCTTGAATGTACTTGAATCAGCCTATAGAACTCAACCTGCACAAGCTCAAAATGAAAATGGCAAACCCTGTAAATGGAGTTACAATTGGTGTTTGAGGTTTGGGATAGCTTGGATGAGTTATGTGGAAGATGTTTGAAGCAACTTGGGGCAAAACGCACGAGCCAATTGAGCTATGGAAGTCAAGTTGAAGGTTCTGCCCTGTTTTTCCAATGGAATATGATTTTTGGCTATGGGATGTTTGAGGGCTTAAGAGGTCGTGTTTCTGGCTCATAGGGATGTGTGAAAGATGTTCAAAATGCTTGCACAAGTTTTCTTTGGCTGATGATCAAGTTCTCATGTTTTGGACAAGTTTCTTGTTTTTGAAGCAAAATGTGGGAAGTGATATGTCACAGGCCTGTACAGGCTATCCAACACTTTGTAGACTTTTCCCTTGGCCCATCTAACTTATGGATTTGATTATCTGTAAAAGATCTGGACCAATGCTCAAAGATTGTGGTTTGACATAAAGCAAGATTATGGCAAAAATGGCAATGTACCTTTTTCTACTTAGGGATTAATTTTGTGTACAATACCCTAATGACCAAAACAATGCCTTATACCAATGGATTTGCATTAAATTATTGAGTGTGAAGTGGTTTAGAGGCCTGTAATCTAGTGCAAAGCATGCTGACTTGAAATTGCAACTTGTATGAACATGAATATGCCATGGATGAAAAGTGAGTTTTTGCCAACTTCAAGCCTTCGATTCTGTCTAACCACAAATGTGTTTGGGGAGTTCTTTGACATTTTGGAAATCTTGAAACATGATATAAAATCCATCTTTGAAATGCAACTTTAGATTCCAAGTGGAACTATGTGAAAAATGGCCATGAAGATAGGTCAAAATCCTGGCTAAACTAGGGCAAAATTTCACTAAGTTAAAAGTTTTAGGGACCCTTGTTCCAAAAATCATAACTTGAGATCCAAACTTCTTTGAGAAAACTTTGTGAATAAAGGTTGTAGACTTTGTGGAGGACTACAACTTTCATGTTAGAAGTTTTGTTTGAATCCAATTGCAACATGGTGAAAATGTTGGGCAAAGTTAGGAAAAATTAAGAAAATTTCATAACTTAGAAAAATTCTAAGTTATGAAAATTTTCAACTTTAAACCCTAATTTGCAAAAATTGGTTTCTTGATGAACAGGTTTCATGTTTTGACACATCTTGATGAAAAATGACCCTTGGCACTTGATTTTGACCAAAAAGTCAAAGTTTGACTTTTCAATGTACAATCAAATTTTGATCAGTTGACTGAAAAATTCATCTGTCAATCCAATGCAATTGAGATCTTTTGAACTTGTTGAATAGTTAAAGATGATGCCATTGAGTCCTTGAGTCCATGGTTGAACCCAATTTGCCATTGGCTAGGTCAAAAATCAGAAATTGTCTTTGTACAGTCAAAACCCTAAAAATGACCATTTTGCCCTTTTGGTGATCTGATCAAATTTCTTGTGGAGTTGTGGTCCAAACTTTATCAAATGGTTCATATGAGTTCATAATGTTGATGTGGGTAAAAATTCATGAGGTTTGACTGTAAATTGGCCACAGTTGAATTTTTCCCCAATACAGTTGATTTCTAGGTCAACTGTCCAATTGACTAGGCAACAATTTGATTCAAGGCTTGAAACTTGGTATGGTCAAACTTATGAGTCCAACATGAAGTATGAAAGTCACTTTGAGCATTAGAAGTCCAAAATTCTCTATGCAAACTCAAACCCTAATTTAGGTCAATAGTGCAAGGAAATGTCTTGAGCAGAGCAAACCCTAGCTTGGTCTTGAGTTCAAAGAGCCTTGTGATGAGAAATGTTGATAAAATGAGAAGGAAAATTTTGGGTTACAACACCATTCATTGTGCACCTGGATTAACTGAGAAAACTACCCTGCCCCATGTTGTGATTAAGGGTTTTAATTTGTGTGAAAGAAAAACTCCTACTTTTTTGGCTCAAAGGGGTTGACTAGGGTTTATCTTCCTTATAACTCTACTGTTTGGGATTTGAAACAGCGCCTGTACATCGTCAGCGGGGTTTATTCAAAAGCATATTGTAGAGATTGTGGTATCATTTTCGTCATCCTCTCTCTAAAGGCTTACAGTTTTTTTAGTCGAGAGTTGAATATCACGAAAAGGAAATATAAAGAAATTTAAGCATAATGAAAACAAATTAATTCAAGACAGACATGTGTAATGCATTAATGAAGTAATAAAGTTTGACATGGCAATAATTGCTCGAATAAGCAAAGAAAATACAACTTCAAAATTCAAATGAACAAAAATGCTTTCAATCCTAGCCATGTTTTGGCAAGGGAGCAGTGATCACATTGGGAGTCTCAGGAGGGTCGAATTCGATCTCCTTGGTGTCAATCATATTCTGAATCTGGTATTTCAGCGCCCAACAATCGTTATTATCGTGCCCCGGGCTACCAGAATGATAAGCACACCTTGCATCCGGGTTGTACTTAGGAGAAGAAGTCTAAGGGTTCGAATGAGGGTTTATCATCGTAATCAGATACATCTTCAACATGTGTTGCAGTGCTTGTGAAAATGGCATGTTGATTTGGGTGAACTGAATTTGAGGTCTTTCCACCCTTGGCTGATTGTTTCGTTGTTGTGGTCGTTGTGTGCGTGCCGAATTAGAGATCAACACTGCCCCCACAGATTGGTGATAGTCTGCCTTGCTATACCCCTTATGGCCGTGCATAACATTGGCTTCCCTCTTGCCACCAAATGACTTCTTCTTTATACTCGAAGAGGTATTTTTCTGGATCTTACCACTTCGGATCCCAACTTCTACTCTTTATCCAGTCAGAATCAGCTCGGTTAAACTCGATGACGAGCTACCGATCAAATGATTAAAGAATGGACCAGATAGCGTACCCAGAAACATATCAACCAACTCCCTATCAGACAACGGGGGTGGGACTCTTCTAGCAAAGTGTCTCCACTTATGCGCATAGTCTTTAAAGCCTTCACTTGCCCCCATGGAAATACTCTAGAGTTGAGTACGAGTAGGAGCAAGGTCGGCATTGTATTGATACTTCTTATAGAAAGTAGTAGCCATATCTTCCTAATTTCGGACATTGGCTCTCTCCAGTTGATGGAACCATTCAAGTTGAGTCCCTGATAGACTATCTTGAAAGAAATGAACCCACAAATTTCTATCAGCGGTGTGGGGCTGGATCTTTCTGACATAAGAGCGAAGATGGAGTTTTGGGCAGGACACCCCATCATACTTTGCAAAAATTGGAACTTTGAACTTCTGCGAGATGACCACTCCCGACACCAATCCCAATTCTTCAAAATCCAACCCTGGTATCCTCTGGACCTCCATAGAATTCAATCGGTCTTCCAATTGCTTGTATCTATCCTCAACGGAAGGATATTGCTCATCATTGTAGTCGGTATCATTGTTAGAATTTTTAGGACTGGGATCTTTCTCCCTTGTCTCTTCTTCTTGATTCTCCCCTTCCTTAGATGAAGAGGTCAGATTGACTTGTTGCTTCAATGGCCCTCTAAACCTTCTGCCTATATTCAGAATACCGACAACCTTCTTCTTTTTATTTTTCTCTTTCAGGATCAGGGTTTTCATATCCTCCTGCCCTTTTGCCAGATTTATGAGCATTTCCTGGAACTGGGCATTTTGTACCTAAAGGTCCTTGATGCTTTGTTCGGAAGACATTTTTGCTAAAATAAACAGCGAAGAAGATGAGAAACCTGTAATGGTACCTGTAATGATGTGATGATATGCATGCAATGTTTTCAAGGATCTCGCGAGGTAAACAATAAACTGTTAGAATTTGATTGCAGCTTGATTGAAGAAACTTCGTGTCGTTGAGAGTCCTTCTTCAAGAGTCAAGCTCACCATATCGAGTGGTTCATAGCCCCTGACTCAAGATCCTTTGACAACATTGGCTAGAGGAAAATAAATCCCCTTGCCCCTTGCTAGACGTCTGGTTCGCCATGACCTACATCACAGACCCTTGAGATCCTTGAAATGGTTAGTATGATATGCCATGTTTATGATGTCATGATGTCATGATTATGTTGAGAAATCACAGGTATAACAAGCACAAACAAATCACACCAAGTCCTTATGTTTAAGGCTTGCTTGAGTTTAAGGTAGTACACTCTTGAAGTTGGATTGGTTCAGCCTGTCCTATAAATAGTAATCGGGTTCTAAGGGATCTTAATATCACTGACCATCCTTTATCAGGAATTGTCTCAGCTCAAGCAATCTTTCCTTGCGGCCAAAATATCCCAAAAGTCTGATCTCAATGAGTGTAGCATCGAGTATTAACCAATCCTCAGCTCTATACCGAGGCCGACTATCTCACTAATTTCTAATGGCCAAGTTTGTTCAACTAAGGTTCTAAGGTCCAATAGTGCTTCACGATACCATGCAGCGGCCCCGTATTCTCCTTGTTTCCCCACGAAGGATATCGGTACCAGCCAAAGTTCCACACCAACACAGCCATCGCTTAAACCATACCGGTCTACGCCGTACAGTCTCCACGATCTATTGTTGTTTACCTAATATGTGCCCCCAGATCCGAGTGTAGGATCTATAGTAACCCAAGCAAAAACCCTTTAATAATAAAGCAAACAAACAAGAACGCAATTTGAAATGACGCAGATCCTAAGGTATACCCCACTTTAAACTCCCCAGCAGAGTCACCAGTTCTGTGATACGGTGGCAGAACCAACTGTTTTTACTAGTTTGAGTTTTGTGTTTTTTGTTTGCAAAATTTCGCGGTAAGCAAGAGTCGCCACCGAATTTTATTTTATCCAATCATGGAAAAGGAAAAATAACAGAAAAAACCTTTTTTCGAGATATTCTGAGTATGGGGGGTAGATTATAGAAAGGTAAGGTGTTAGCACCCTTTCTATCCATGGTTTTCCATGGGCTCTTAGGTAGTTGCTCATTTTGAAAATTGCTTGTGTGTACTTGTTTTGAAAAGTTTTGTTTTACTTCATTTTAACCCTTGTTTCTGTCCTCAAGAGTGTTACGAAGTTGTTTTTGAAAACTTTGTTTGGAAAGTGTTTGTGTGAGAATTTGTTTGTTTGAGCAAGTACTTAAGAGTTTTCTACCTACTCGAAAAAAATGTCTGTTCGTTTTCGTTTAGACAATGTTATCCCATTATTGAGAAATAGGTAGCACCGTCGTTGGAGTTTGTAAGGGACGTTCAAAAGGGACGAGTACAGTCACTAAAGCAACATTTAGAAAACTTTAGTAGTAATCCTAAAGTCCTAAAGATCTTTCCGAGGTAACATTTTTTCGGCAACATTCGAATGGGACATTTGATCTTTTAGACAAGAGGGTGACCATTAAAATCTCCTATGCTTAAGGACTGTTTACCGAAGGCGACCAAAGTGAGACAAACCCTAGGAGTGAATATGTGCATATGTTATTTTCAATTAATTTAGTATTTGCACATTTGAGTTATCTACCGTTTTAATTTTCAAGCATTCTTTCCATACAAACCTATTAACCATGCATCTAGACAATTTATAGTTTATGGAAATTAAAAGTTTGGGGATTTTAAAGGTCCTAGCTATTACAAGGCTTTGGCAGTTACATAATTATCTTGACTAAAAATAAAAATGCGGAATTTAAAACCCTAATTACTATTACAAACTCGGAGCAGTTACAATTATAATAAAAAGAATTAAAATGCGCGCGGCGAATTAAATGCGAGAATGGTTAATAACCCTAAAAATATAATTGATGAAAATATTTAGGTTATTTTTTAGAAAATAATTAATTAGGTTATGTACAAAATTACCCGTAATTTCTAATTGTTTTTAACTTATGAAAAAAAAGAATTAAATTGCTCTAAATTAATTAAACTAAATTAATTAATTAAAGAAACAAAATATTTTTTATGAAAAAGCTTTTTGATGTTTTCATGATTTTTTATTAAATTAAAAATGATTTTTTTTGTTATTTTTGTTAAAAAAGAAAATAATCAAGAGAATAATTTAAGAAATTAAAAAAAAATAGAAAAAGGAAAGAAGTGGGCTTGTGTCATGCTGCATGAGGGGGTGTGATGTTGAAATTCTCTAGGCCCATTAGTGCTGAAGCCCAGTCAGCGCTGGATTTTGTGTGATGTTGACTTGGACTTGCACCATGGTCCTTCACTGGTAAGCATTGGATCTGGCCAGATGTGCATCCATTGGATGGAGGATGATGACATATGGTGGATGTTAGGGCAGGTGATGTACGTGATTTGTAAAGGAAAATAGGAAAATAAAGTTTTGCTGGGACCTGGGATCGAACCCAGGTCCTCTCGCTTACCAATACACTCCCTTTCCAGCCGCGCTATTGTTGTTATTTGTTAACATAATAAAGCCAGAATATAATATATGAAAACAAGGTAAACTGAATCAAAAGCGCGCAGAGTTTGAATGGTCCAATGGTTGTTGAACACCTCATCACCTTCTTCATCCTCCGTCGTATTAGGCATGCACCCTATACCCACGGACAAACTTCCATGGCCATAACACTGAAAATGTCAAAAATCCAGCACAGGCACGATAAATTAATTGTGGCTATACCAATCAACTCGTCTCGGCCTCACGAGACTCATGGTATTATTTTCTTGGGCCAATTTCACCTGTATATAAAAATCCTAAAACACCAGAGCAAACCCTAACAATGGTAAACACCTACATAAGCCTCAGAAATTCAATTAAACGATCCATACAAGTTAGAAATACATCAATGATCACAAATATGTCATTAAATTATGCTAATGATGCAAGAATGGCTGTAATCGATTTTGAAAAAAAACAAGCAAACCGTGTGACTGCTACATGGCGATTCTGGACTTGGGGAGGCTTGTAATTGACTGGGATACGTTCATGAGATGTCCAACAATCTATTGGTAATGTTAGAATGGTTTGAATTGGCTTCTAGAATGGAAATCGACCCACCACATTTCTTTAAAATTTTATAGTTTGTTCTGGCCTCTTCACGACTGCAACCCCCCGTCTTTTTCCTTGTACTTGTTCATTATATATGCTAGGACGAATTAGGGTTCTAAAAACAGATGATATCTTTGAAAGTTTTGAAGATTTGATTTGATTTTCATGCCATATAATAACTTTATAAATTGAGTCAAATTATCCCATTTTTGTACCAATCACGCTTGATTCGATTTGGCCTTGATATTTCAGCATATTTTGATTGCAATCCTGTCAAAAAATCATATCAAAACAGATCTTTGATATTATTTACCAATTATTTGACTTAATTCAATTTTTAATTAATAAAAAATCAAAATAAATTGGAAAATGAAGCAAATAACATGTGGATAAGTAATTGGGTCGTGGACCATGTTATAAGTCAGGTGCAATCATGAAATGCTACGCCCATTTGGTAAAAAATGCACTTTTTAGCATATTTGACTTTTGGCAATTTTGCAAAAAAGGTCAACTTTGGCAAGGCATATCTCCTCCAATTTTAACCCTAGAGAGGTGTTCTTGGACGTTTTATAAAGCTTAGGATTTCCCCTAAGAAACCCTTTTGGTCTCATTTCAATTGGGTCTTCCATGTTCATGTAAGAATCTTTTATCCAAAAGGTGTTTTTGTTGACTTTTCAAAAGGACCCATAATGTAGAAATTCATATCTTTTTGTGAGTGCATGTTTTGAACTTGTGGACTGAAGATGAGTTGTAGGGAATTTCATCCTCTTCAAAATGAGCATTGGATGGAAAATTTATAATAAAGTATGTGGAAGTTATGCTTGGTCAAAGTTTGGTTGACTTTTCCTAAGAAACCCTAATTTAGCAACTTTTGGGTTTTGATGAATTTAGGGCATTCCTTGAAGAATCATGATCAACCCTTGATAAAATGATGGAGATCACTTCAAAATGTTTATGTTGACCAAAAATCTTGAAGTTTGACTGTATGTGGGCCATAGTTGACTTTTGACCTAATACAGTCGATTCTCAAGCATTTGAGCAATTGACTGAGCAAACTTTTTGTGCAAGGCATGAGACTTGACATGGAGAATCTTGGGAACATATTAGGACCTTGGAAAGCATTTGGGGCCTTTTTTATCCACACATCTTAAGTAAAGTGGAAACCCTAATTTGAGACACACTGCCTTAGGAGAGAATTTGTCTAGTCAACTCTTGGCAAACATGAGCCAATTGAGGATCTCTAGGAGTATGTATTGAGTAAAATGAGAGGGAAAATTTTGGGGTACAGCAGCTGCCCCTGTTTAATCTTCTTAAACCTGAGGATGTAGATTGGCTCGTCTGCCTTTCGTGATCTGAAGGTGGAAGATGATTGAACACTAGAGTGCCCAGAAATTTGCACTCGCATGAAGTGATACTTGATTTGTGATATAGGGAATGGGCTTATAGAAGCCATTTGAAAGTTGCTAGAGAATTGTTAGAGATGGGCTTAAAGATGCCATCCAATATGTGACGGAGTACCGTCGGAGAGGGGCTTAAAGATGCCATCTAGAGGATGTTGATTTCCTGAGATATTCCTTCGATGAGAGTCCCTGCTCCTGTCGTTGAGGAGGAATCTGCTGAGGAATGTTGGTATCTAAATAGAATTTTAGGAGCTTCAGTTGTCTGTTACTCTACTAGGGAATTAACTCCGGAGGTGAACTGCATATATGGTCAGTGTACAGGATGCATCGTGACTTACTAGGGAAATGTGAAATTGATCGAAACTGGTAAGGTCCAGGTTTTACCGTGTTGTAAACTATCGTCTGGAGGTAAGAGAAAAGAAACATGGATGGTAAGGTTATGTGAAGAAACTTGGATAGTAGGTTTTATTTGAAGTGAAAGCCTTGATAGTAGGTCTGTGAGAAGGAACTTGGGTCATAGGGTTTCTTCGATACGAAAGTCTGGATAGTAGGGCTGTGAGAAGGAACCTGAGTCATAGGGTTTCTTCGAAATGAAAGCCTGGATAGTAGGGTTGTGAAAAGGAACCTGGGTCGTAGGGTTTCTTCGAAATGAAATCCTAGATAGTAGGCCTTATGGGAAGGAACCTGGGCAAGGTTTCTTCGAAATGAAAGCCTGGATAGTAGGGCTTATGGGAAGGAACCAGGGTAAGGTTGCTTCGTGAGGAGTTTGGGTAAAACTGCATTTGAACCGAGAAGGAACCTAGGTAAGGTTGCTTTGTGAAGAGTTTGGGTAAAACTGCATCTGAACTGAGAAGGAACCTGGGTAAGGTTTCTTTGTGAGGAGTTTGGGTAAAACTGCATCTGAACTGAGAAGGGAACCTAGGTAAGGTTGCTTCAGGATAAGTCTAAGTGAACTTCAGAAGGAACCTGGGTAAGGTTGCTCATGATGAGTCTGTGTAGGTCTTTAGGAGGAACCTGGGTAGGGTTACTTCGGGATAAGTCCATGTAAAACTTCAGGAGGAACCTGGGTAAGGTTACTTTGTGATAAGTTCGTGTAAAACTTCAGAAGGAACCTAGGTAAGGTTAGTTTTGGATAAGTTCGTGTAAAACTTTAGGAGGAACCTGGGTAAGGTTACTTTGTGATAAATTCTTGTAAAAATTCAGAAGGAACCTGGGTAACGTTACTTTGGGATAAGTTCATGTAAAACTTCAGGAGGAACCTGGGTAAGGTTAATTTGTGATAAGTTTGTTCAGAAGGAACCTGGGTAAGGTTACTTTGGGATAAGTTCATATAAAACTTCAGGAGGAACCTGGATAAGGTTACTTTGTGATAAGTTCGTGTAAAACTTCAAAAGGAACCGGGGTAGGTTACTTTGGGATAAGTTCATATAAAACTTCATTCAAAAATGTATGAGAAAGGACCCGTGTAATATTTTTCAGGATAAACCCGTGTGAAGCTGCATTTAGGAGAAACCTGTGTAAGATTGCTTCGTGACGAACCCGTGTAAAGCTGCATTTGATCGTGCAGATAATTACTCTGTTTAGTTTCAGGAGCTAATCTTGAACTTGCTGGAAGTTGTTGATGATAACCATCTTTCCTGAAAAGGTACATGATTAATCGTATATAATGCCTGAAATGCATTGTATGATGACGTTCTCAAAATAAATTAGATTATGTTGTATGCAATATGTATGCGCACGTCATGATATATGAACATGAAATGTTATTGTGGCACGTCCGAGTTTGTGAAAATAAATCCCTGACTGCTGTTGGAGAGCACTGGGAATTACATTCCCGATCGTTGTAGAAACAGTGGTTCTTCTACTTCCGCTGGGGACGATGAATGGAGATGACTATGGTGGATATTTTCTCCTTGTTTACAACTACTCTGCTGGGGGAGAGACTCTGTTTGAGAATAACTTTGCAGGAGATAACTTTGTTGGATATGAGCTTTCGCATTCAGAGAAATAAACTCTGCTCGGGAGAAAACTATATAAACCGCTTGCGATTACAAAATTCGGCTGGGGAATATAGACGTCGGCTCTCTGAAAGAGCCTGGATGCGGAAGGTAACTCCTGTTTGGGAAGGAAGAGATCAAAACATTGGTTTCCTCTACTCTGTGGGGAGTGTAGATGTTACTGGGACGATAATGACTTCGTATCAAGACTTTTCTGCCCCTGTACCTGCTGGAGAAAGTTCCTGCGGAGACCTTATGGATTGAGTGTTATCCTCACTTATGAGGTGCTTGGTAATTGCCGATTGGAATGAGAAGTCTTCTATTGATAGTCAAGTGACAATATGACGAGACATAGTCGTACGCTTTAATCCCTAACTTTTGCCTGGACTATCTTTTCAGATTTTCAGTCCACCGGGATACCCTTTTTTTTGCCCATGCCTCCTTTTCAAGTTTTCGACTTGCCGGGTGTAGGGAGTTATCACTGTCGGTAGTGTTGTGTTGTAGTACCGTCAAAAATGTTTTCTTTATGGCCCATGATTCGTTTCTTGAATGCGTGCGTAATGCCCCAAGTAATTCAGACGGAGATCTGCCCCTGGCTACTTGGCATCTTCGAGAGTTTCCTTGAATCTTGACTTGACTGCCCCAGATCAGCTGGACATCATGCTATGCCCCTTGATTATGAAAGGCCTACCAATGGAATGTCTTTCCGTCCGAGGTGATTCTGTTCATTGAGAAGATATTTGTTCACTGAATATCCATCGTGTGAATTTCTCTGCTGCTGAACAAATAATCATATGCAAACAATTGTATTTTAAGAATTCAAAGTTTATGTCTGTCTTGAAGTTTGAAAATTCATTTTTTAGTAAAACAAACAAATTTTGTAAAAGTGTGATATCAACTATGGATTTATAGCGTACCCTACAGGAGTCAGGATACCTTTTGTAACAATATGCTTTCGAACTAACCCATGCTTCAGCTAGGACTATTAAGGGCTATAACGTGGTCTGGTTCATGGTTTAAGAAACAAAGGATAAAGGCTCAAAATTTATTTATACCCACATGTTCTTCGTGATTTCCTTCAGTCATATGTTTAGCTAATTGCGCGTTTAGAATCCCAGTTGGGTCCTGAAGTACTGTCCTTGAGGTTCCGGTAATGGTTCGGATACTGAAAGTTTGTTTGGAAGAGGCAATCATTTTGTAATCTTTTTTTTTGTCGAGGATTGGTGGGACCTCTTTTTTATTTTTTTTATTATCCCTGTCTTTTTCCTGAACTGTTTCTTTTTGTGATTACAGTCAGCGGGATGCCCCCATTTTTTTCTTAAGTCTCATTCATAGGTTTTGACTTAATGGACTTTTATTTCGAGAGATAATGATTGCCTGTCTTGACGATTATAGGGAACCATCACCGTATTTTGTTTTTGAAGGACGTCTTTGATGCCATTCATTGTGCACCTGGATTAACTAAGAAAACTATCCTGCCCCAGGTTGTGATTAAGGGTTTTAATTTGTGTGAAAGAAAAACTCTTACTTCTTTGGCTCAAAGGGGTTGACTAGGGATTATCTTCCTTATAACTCCACTGTTTGGGATTTGAAACAGCACCTGTACATCGTCAGCAGAGTTTGTTCAAAATCATATTGTAGAGATTGTGGTATCAGTTTCGTCATCCTCCCTCTAAAGGCTTACAGTTTTTTTAGTCGAGAGTTGAATATCACGAAAAGGAATTATAAAGCAATTTAAGCATAATGAAAACAAATTAATTCAAGACAGACATGTGTAATGCATTAATGAAATAATAAATTTTGACATGACAATAATTGTTCGAATAAGCAAATAAAATACAACTTCAGAATTCAAATGAACGAAAATGCTTTCAATCCAAGCCATGTTTTGGCAAGGGAGCAGTGATCATGTTGGGAGTCTTAGAAGGGTCGAATTCGATCTCCTTGGCGTCAATCATATTCTGAATCTTGTATTTCAACACCCAACAATCGTTAATATCATGCCCTGGGCTACCAGAATGATAAGCACACCTTGCATCTGGGTTGTAGTTAGGAGAAGAAATCTTAGGGTTTGGATGCGGGTTTATCACAGTAATCAGATTCATCTTCAACATGTGTTGCAATGCTTGTGACAATGGCATGTTGATTTGGGTGAACTTCCTTTGAGGTCTTTCCACCCTTGGCTGATTGTTTCGTTGTTGTGGTCATTGTGTGCATGCTGAATTAGAGATCAACACTGCCCCCACAGATTGGTGGTAGTCTGCCTTGCTACACCCCTTCTGGCCATGCACAGCACTGTTTTCCCTCTTACCACCAAATGACTTCTTCTCTGTACTCGAAGAGGTATTTTTCTAGATCTTACCACTCCGGATCCCAGCTTCTACTCTTTCTCTAGTCAGAATCAGCTCGGTGAAACCCGCTGACGAGCTACCGATCAAATGATTAAAGAATGGACCAGATAGCATACCCAGAAACATATCAACCAACTCCCTATCAAACAACGGGGGTTGGACTCTTCCAGCCAAGTCTCTCCACTTCTGGGCATAGTCTTTAAAGCCTTCAGTTTCCCCCATGGACATACTCTGGAGTTGAGTACGAGTAGGAGCAAGGTCGGCTTTGTATTGATATTGCTTATAGAAAGCAGCAGCCAGATCTTCCTAATTTCGTACATTGGCTCTCTTCAGTTGATAGAACCATTCAATCTGAGTCCTTGACATACTATCTTGAAAGAAATGAACCCACAAATTTCTATCAGCGGTGTGGGGCTGGATCTTTCTGACATAAGAGCAGAGATGGAGTTTTGGGCAGGACACCCCATCATACTTTGCAAAAATTGGAGCTTTGAACTTCTACGGGATGACCACTACCGACACCAATCCCAATTCTTAGAAATCCAACCCAGGTATCCTCTGGACCTCCATAGCATTCAAGCGATCTTCCAACTGCTTGTATCTATCCTCAGTGGTAGGATACTGCTCATCATTGTAGTCGGTATCATTGTCAGAAACTCCAGGACTGGGATCTTTCTCCCTTGTCTCTTATTTTTTATTCTCCCCTTCCTTAGATGAAGAGGTCAGATCGACTTGTTGCTTCAACGACCCTCTAAACCTTTTGCCTATATTTAGAATACTGGCAGTCTTCTTCTTTTTCTTTTTCTCTTTCAGGATGAGGGTTTTCAGATCCTCCTGCCCTTTTCTCAGATTTATGAACATTTGCTGGAACACATATAGCATAGCATATGCATAACGAAACATATATAGCATAATTTCATTCATTTTGAGAACATCATTACGTAATTCATTTCATACATCATGACATTTCATACAGCTAACTCTTTAACCTTTTCAGGAAAGATCAATCAACATACTAATATCATCAACAAATCTCAAGTAGGTCTAAGATGAATTCTCGAAACAGGATGGGGCAACTATCTACATGACCAGGTCAGAGATTAATTCCCAAAACAAGAAGGGGCAACTATCTCTACGGCCAACAAAAAGCAGGTTCCAGATTAATTCCCGAAACAAGACAGGGAAACTATATATACAATTGAGCAAAGATTAACTCTCGAAATAGGACAGGGAAACTATGTTTCTTTCTTTATGGTAAGATGAAGATCAATTCTCGAAACAAGACGGGGCGACTATCTTTATCACCAAGTGGTATGAACTCCCAAAACAGGACGGGTTTACCAACAAAAATAGATTGTAGATCAATTCCCGAAACAAGACGGGGCAACTATCTACATGATAAATACTTCCTTTAAATACATTTTCTGGCTCAGATTAAATCAACCATAGATTTATTCTGATACTTCTCCCAGTAGACTTTTTTTGGCTCAGATTAAATCAAGCGTAGATTTATTCTGATACTTCTCCCAGTTAAAAACAGACAAATACATCTTCTGGCTTAGATTAAATCGACCATAGGTTTATTCTGATACTTCTTCCAGTAGACATTTTCTGGCTCAGATTAAATCGAACATAGATTTATTCTGGCACTTCTTCCAGTAGACATTATCTGGCTCAGATTAAAAATACTATAGATTTATTCTAATACTTCTTCCAGTTAAAGACAAAAATACCTCTTTTGGCTCAGATTAAATCAAGCGTAGATTTATTCTGATACTTCTTCCAGTTGAAGTAGAGCATAGACTTAGTCTAATTTCTATCAACAGTTACTTTGGATGGCATCTATAAGCCCATCTCCAACAATTCTCCATCATCTCTCCAAATGGCATCTTTAAGCCCATTCTTGGTATAATCAACCAACAACATTACTTCTTGCACCAGCGGGTGCAAATTTCTGGGCACTTAGGTGTTCAATCATCTTATACCTTCAAGTCGTGAATGGCGGACATTCTAATCTAACTCTTCAGGTTTAAGAATGTTGAAAAGGGGCATATGTTGTACCCCCAAAATTTCCCTCCCATTTTCTTAAAAACATTCTTCTAAGATTCTCAAATACTCAAGGTTTCTCAAGAGTTGATCAGACAAACTCACCTTCTAAGCAGAGGTATTCAAGTAGGGTTTGGTGCCTCTCAAAGAAGATTGGGTTGCAAGGTTCTCAAATTACTATCATGGTTCATCATAGCTCCTCAACAATTCTCATGTCAAGTTTCAAGCCTTGCATCACATGTTTGCTCAGTCAATGGCTCAGATGATTGAAAATCATCTGTATTGGGTAAAAAGACAATTGTGGTCAATATACAGTCAAACTTCAAGATTTTTGGTCAACATAAACATTTTGAAGTGATATTCATCATTTTATCAAGGGTTGATCATGATTCCTCAAGGAAAACCCTCAAATCATCAGAGGTAAAAAATTGCCCAAATTAGGGTTTTGATTAAAGATGACTGATCATTGACTTTTGACATAGTACATTACCTAATGGCTTAGAGCATGATCTCAAGGACTCGGATACAACGTCTTGACCTAATTACATGGCTCAAAACATTTCCAAAGATGCAAGTGATTGATAGTTAAAATTTGAATCAATTGATGAAAAGTCAACAGTCACACAAAAGTCAAACTTTGATTTTTTGGTAAACATTGGAATTAGAAAACCATGAATCATCAAGATATTCAAAACTATTAAACTTGATCATCAAGAATCAATAAAGTCAACAAAATTCAAAATTCAAGATTTTCTAACACAGAAAAAATTCAAGTGTTTTATACCTAAAAAACCCTAACTTCACAAGCAAGTTTCCTCAAGATTCAAGTTGATTCAAGGAAAACTTTCAATATGAAAGTTGTAGGGATTGATGAATTCTACAACTTTGTTAATGTGGGATTATCCTCAAAAAGTTCTTAATTTAAGAGATATAAGCCCATGAAGTTAAAATGTTTTTATCCAACACTTAGAAAATATTTTACATGTTTTGATCAGTTTTTTGTCCCAACTTCATGGCCATTTTTCACAAAGATCCCAATTGATTTAGCCAAAACTCACAACATGAAAGTTGTAGACAATGTTTCAAGCTTTCAAAAATGTCCAAGTATACAATTTTATCATGCATGAGCCAGAAGTTTCGAAGACATGAAGTTAGGTATCTAAGGTTGCATTATAGGTTATTTTTGTGACAAGTTCATAACCAAATCTTCAAGACATGCTGCATAATCTCACTTTACATGCCTATAACCTCCAAATCTTGCTATAATCATAATATTACAAAAACTTTTGAACCATTATCCAAGTGATTCATGCATTATCCAATCCATTTTTCCATTTAGGGGAAAAAGATAACACTTCCATGCTTGTAAAGCAAGATTTAATCACAATGTCAACTCCTCGAGCCTCTTAATAGTTTCTTCTGCACATACACAATGTCAAAGCAAGAAGAAACCATCTACAACCTTCAAAGCACCCCTAAAATCAGGCCATGCTCACATTGGAACTATGGAATGGCCATGTACCTTCACTTACAATCCAACCAAGCCATAAATCCATTACTTGTAAACCTGGTCAACTTTTGTCCTCAAATATTTTCTCTATAAATAGAGAGGTAATTTTCAAGCTAGACATGAACCCACTAGCCCTCAAACCCTCTCAAACTCTCCCAAGTCAGAATTGTACATAAAACCTCCATTTTTGAGCTTTGAAGTCAAAATCTTCGAATCTCTCAAACCTTAAAACTTTTTTCCAAACCAATCATCTAAACACTTCATATACATCATATATAACTCACTCATACCCATGTTTCCTCACTGTAACATCATCTTCATCATTCACCATTTTCACTTTCCATCATTGCAACTTGACTTGGTTGGAGTATTCACCAACTTTCAGCATAAAGTAAGGATTGGAATAGCTTCAAGGAGGTCCAAGAAAGCTTAATCAATCATCACATTGCACTTGGAAGCCCCTAAATTGTGATATCTTCTTTTAAGCATCATTGCATATATTTTCAAAAGATAAAATGTAGATATCATGTCTATGAAGTTAACCATGTCCTTAAAATCTCGTTTTAATTGGTTGTATGATAAGAATTTTGGAACTGAGTTTTCTGAAGTTTTAGGGTTTCAGTTTGGTACCAAACAAAATTCATTCAAATATTTAATCTATAGCTTTTGAAAGTTATATGGTTGAATTCGTGATTAAATTTTAAGCAAGTTTGGTGTTTACATTATTCAAAATGGTTGATAAATGAAGGTTTTACAAGATTTGAAAATGTTGTTGTTGTTGTTGGCACGAGGAAGAAGAAGATGGAATTTCAATTTTGAAAATGAGTTTACTTTATATTTATTGCAACATATTTTATCACCGGATGTAACAGCCACCCCAATGGCAACCAGCGTGCGTTTCATGTCACTTTGGCCTTAGGGACCTGGGTTCGAGCCCCAGTGGTACCCTTTTGTTTTTTCATATATTTTGCTTGCAGATCCAGCGTGCTAAGCTTCCAGAAGTCCATCATGCAACCTCACATCAACACCATCAGATCATCATGAAATCAGATCCAATGCACCCAAACGCAAGCCTATGGTACATCCCAAAGAACCATCCCCACTGGATCACAAACATGCGCCTGGGCCTCCCTGACTTGGGCTTTCATTTTTGCTTTCTAACACCCCCATTTTACTTGTTCAAACACAGGCCCATTTTATTTCTTTTTTTATTTTAATTAACCTTTTATTTTTTCTAAATCATTTTTATTTAATCAGAAAAAATCATAAAAATGATTAAAAAAATTAGATTTAGTTTTTTTAATTAATTATTTTAATTTTTGACAAATAAAAATTAATTTAATTTAATCACCTTGATTTTATTTTATTAATTAATTAGGTTTCATACTTCATATATTTTCTAAACAAAACCTCAAATTTATTTTCTAACATATAATTTCTTTTTAAATTAATTTAGACTTTTTTTTAATTAGGTTAGCTTTATTTTTAATTAATTAAAATTAATTGGCTTTTTTTCATTAAATTTAATTTAGTGTCTTTAGGTTTTCACCAAACCTTTGTTAATGAAAAATAATTAGGTTAATCATCAAACTTTTTCCATCAAAAAGTCCCAAAAAAAACAAGTTCATTTCTCTTTTCTTTATTTTACAAATCTTCGCATATTTTATTTCTAAATTATGTAATTGCTCAAAGCTTGTAATAGTTTAAACTATGGTTTCCTTTACATTTCTCCCCATTCTTATGGTTTGTACCTCCCATCCCCGAAGCATTGTAATAGCGTAGGACATTTAATTTTCGCAATTTACTGCTTTCCTTATTACTGCTAGTAATTATGGTTTGTATGGCAAGATTAAAATCAATCATTAGAAAACCTAATCTCAAAGATAAATATTTGAAACCAAAACACTCTGCACATACGCACCTCTAGGGTAACCTCACTTGTTGCCTCGGATTTAAACAGTCATGTCCCTCGAACGTGGGATGCTTTGGCAAAGACCCTCGGTTAAAAGATCGTAGTCCCTCGATGACCCTTCGATGCTGCCTTGTAAATGATCTTAGTCCCTTACGAAAATTTCTAAAATGTTCTACAAGTTGCCTTCTATGACTGTACGATGACCCACGCCTGTCCCTAACATCCAATGATATGACTCCCTACCAACTAATGGTAGGATAACACTATTTAAAGGAGGAGGAAAAGAATAAATACTTTTTGAGTAGAAAGATCGCTCGTAATCTCTTGCGCACAAACTAAAACAATTTCCACACTTCGCACTTTCAAAACAACTAGTTTCAAAACACTTTATAAACACTCTTGAGGACT
This sequence comes from Vicia faba, assembly GCA_948472305.1. NCBI lineage: Eukaryota > Viridiplantae > Streptophyta > Magnoliopsida > Fabales > Fabaceae > Vicia > Vicia faba. The sequence goes on along the minus strand of OX451741.1, from coordinate 329,697,877 downwards.
GATACAAGGGTTTTTATAAAGAAAATTGCCTTACATTTTCAAAAATCTTTTCATAAAACAACACTTTCTTTCAATAAATATTTTCGAGACCAAACATTCTGTATACATTCTCTTTATTTTACAAATCTTCGTGTATTTTATTTGTTCGATAAAAAATGTAGCGGGGTAAATCGGAGATCGAGCTATTAATTAACTCGACTCACAAAAGCAAGAGTTGCAATCGCGCTTTATTATTTCCAATGGAAAAGGTAAAAGAGCGAAATAAAACCATTAAATATGCAATGTAAAAAGAATACTTAAAAGTAATGAAAATACAACGTGTTTTTTAAAAGAGATCTAGAGTTCGGGGGTTGGTTATACAATGGGAAGGTATTACCACTCAATTCATTTATGGTACTCCACAAGAATCTTTTGTAATATCTGTTTTGAAAATTGTTTGTTTAATTAAAAATGGTTTGTTTGGTCAAAATGGGTGTGGACAAGATTTTGAAGATGCGACGACCTAATGTCTAAGTTTTGACTTAAAAGGTGTGAATTTTAAAATTGAGTCTTTTAGGAAAATTAACTTAAGCTTAGAAAAATAGTAAAACAAAAATGAATGAAGGGGTTCGCTCAATCGTAAGAATTATATTTGATGACATGAAGTCAACAAAGTTAAAACATTTCCCTTGGATTTTATACGGACGATAGATAAAGATTAAACGATCGAGAATAAAGTTAATTAGAGCGACAATAACAAAAATTCGATAAGAGATTAATTTATAAGTATGTATTTAAATAAACAAAAATAAAATAAAGATAATTTATTAGCATGTATTTGAATAATTAAATAAATAGATAAAAATAAATAAAGACTAAATTATAAAAAAAAAGTATGTATTTTGAATAATTAGATAAATAACGAAAAATTAAATAAAAGATTAATAGCATGTTGACAAAAATTAAATAAAAGATAACAAAAATTAAGTGAAAGATTAATTTAATAAAAAACATGTTTTTGTATTTTTTTAATGGCAAGAAACAAATGATATATATAATAAGTTAATATTTTATTATCAAGTATATTTAATAAAAATGGGAATAATGCTAAAGAATCAAGAAAAACAGAAAAAATGGCTTAGTTGAGAGTTGAACCTGGGCCTTCTAGGTTACTGCTAACGTGCCTTGCCAACTGAATTGTATTGTTTATCGTTATTATTACGTTTTAATTAAGAAATAAGGGGAAAATGATAATTGGATTGGGCCAAAAGGCCCAAAGGACTGACCCGGTTGGAAAATAGAACAAAGGAAAAGTTGTAACCCTAATACTAAACCAAAAGCTCTGCGGTTTACTGTCTTGTTAGGAAGGGAAGAAGATTAAATAATTATTATTGATATCAATGAAAAAAACTTTGTTTTACCAGATTTACAGCAAAATCAAGATTCTCTCTTCCTATCAAATCTTCATCTCTATCTCTTCTCTCTATTATTTACCGTAAAAAAATCAAATAGAATTCTCTCTCTAAACTGATCTTCACCTCTCAACCTCTTCACAGCAACAAAACTCCCATCTTCAAATCATCCTCTCCGTCCTCCTCATCCTGAAGCAAATCATTTACATTCGATTTCTTCGGACTAGTAGAGCCAACATTGGATTTCAAAGCTGATCCATTTTGCTGATGATACAAATTGGAAATCAAATCACTAATTCCAACGGAACCATTCAAATCGAGTCCCTTTTTCACAACAACACCACCACCATTGGAGAAAAAAAACATTGGAACTGGAATCAGAAAACAAGTTCATCATCTTCTTCCTCGCCGAAGATTGAAAGCAGAATATCTCTGCAGGCTTTGTTTGTGGTTTTCCCGAGGGGATTTGGGGAAACTGTAAATGGATCAGGGGTTTTTGAAATGGTGGTGCCATTGATGTGATTGTAATGGTTGACGAAGTTTCCCTAACTAGAGGTGGAAGGGAGTGGTTGATTGGGAACGGAAGCGAACTTGAAGTCGCTGAAGCTCTCGTCGTCTTCCTCGTCCTCTGCAATAGCTGAGAGATTCACTCTCTCCCTTTGTTTGTGTTGTTCTAGATTTCGGTTTTGGTTTTGATTTCAGTTTTTTTCAATGATGGGAAGGTTGAGATTACAGAAGGAGCTTGTTGTTTAATGCAGCAGAATCTGTGGAGAGGAAAATCAGAGGATCCTGCGTATATTGTTGGGTTTATGCAGTACAGTGAAGGCAGTGGAAGTGGGTAGTGTGAGCAGTAGAGACGAAACAAAAGGTACCATAATAGTCTAATAATTTCATTAAATAGGTATTTTTACATTTCAAAGTATTACACTTGCTTATTGTTCCAATCGATCATAGTCAGATAACCACCCTTGTGCAGGGAACATTAGGGTATCTTGACCCAGAATATTTCTACACAAGCCAGTTGACAGAGAAAAGTGACGTATAGCTTTGGAGTTTTCCTAGCAGATCTACTAACGGGTAAGAAGGCACTATCATTTAGAGGGCCAGAGGGAGATAGAAACCTAGCGATGTACTATGTTTATTCAATAAAAAAGGGTCAGATACTTCAAATTTTGGACAACAATAAAGATGATGTGAATACTAAGCAACAAAAGAATTACCCATATTGCAGAAAGGTGTTTAAGGGTAAAGGGTGAGGAAAGACCCACCTTGAAAGAAGTTGAAAATTGTCTTCATACAGAACAATGTCATCGGCTATCAATGTTGAAAACGGAGTTTCCAGAAGCAACACTATTTCTTATGACTCGTATAACATAAACAAGATATCAATGCCCTTGATTGGAGGGAGGTGATGATGGGTGTTTGAGTAGAGAAATTTGAAGGTAAATTTTTATCTTTGTGAATTTATGTTATTATCGTACATTGTGTCTGCTGTCTATTGTTATTATTATGCTTCTAACATTTCAACATACCAACACATTGTAGAAACTATAAAAAAATGCAACAAAGGAATAAGATAAATCAAACATCGTATGACAAAAAATGGTGTAGAAGAAGATTCAAACATTGATATATGAGAAAATTATGCAGAAGTAAATAAAGAGGAAGAAAAAAATACCTATCGGAGTCTCTCTGATGGAGCTTCCAAACAATAAGTTTTCTCTCCTTGAATTTTGTGTTTCTCTTGCTGAATTTTTATGTTCTCCCTCGCTGAATTTTTGTGTTCTCCCTATCCTCAGTTTTTGTATATCATTTTCTGTCCATCAAGAGGGATTTTATAGAGAAATAACAAGGCATTTAGGGGGGGGGGGGGAGGGGACAGTAGAGTTTTTGAATTGTTTTTGACAAACTGCTTTGATGCTTTGTTCATGAAATTTTCTTCAGCCATATTGATGTAAATTCTAGGCTGTTTTAATGCAGGGCAGAAGGCTGTTAGCAGACTATTTAGGCTGATTTCATAGCAGTTTTCAGCATGTTTTGAACTGTTTTGCTTGCTGTCTTTGGTGCATTTTTTTGGGCTATTATTGCTGTATTTTTATAACAGTTTTCAGACTGTTTTGTAGGATAGTTTTACAACTGATTTTGGAGCTATTTTGCTGTATTTTTGGGGATTGTTTTGTTGCAATTTTTGGACAGCAAAATACCACAAAATTGGGCTTTTATTGTATTGTAACAGGGCTGGAAAATATGGGCAACAACATGATATTGGGCTGGATTTTTAGGACATTAGTGTTAGAACATATTTTGATTCTACAACCCTTGATTAGAGTTTTGATGATAACAAAATACAAAGAATAAATTATTTCAAAGATATATATAAAGAACAACAATGCTCCTTAAAATTATGCTTTGTATATATAGAAGTTCTGATGGAATCAGCATCAGAATGAAATCAGCTTCAGAAGATCAGCAACCTATGATACACGCTGAAACCACCTGACCACACTGAAAGTTTGATGACTAGAATTTGCGCCTAAACAAATACACTCTGACTCTGATCAAAGACATCTTTACCAAGTCATCAACACTCTGAAACGTTATCAGCAGATACAGCAAAGAAGATTCTGAAGCGTTACTGGTTATTCAAGACAGAATTAAATGCTAACGGCTTTCTTCAGACAAAGATCTTCTACAAAAGGAAAGTGCATTATTATCATTAAACCTGCTTTATGGACAACGTATCCTTGCTTGCCTATATAAACAGGACTGCTTGTGAAAAGAAGCACGTATATATGCACTCAATTTTGCTAAGCTATCCAAACCACACATATTCAAAGCTTAAGAAAAGTCATTTTATTCCAAGCTTATTTAGTGTAATTATCACAATTATGGTATATAGTTTTTTAAGAAAACAAAAACACACTTGTTCAATTCATTTGTAAAAGAAGTTCCTTGAGATTAACCGGATTGTGGTTGTACTCAAGAAGACTTTAACAGTTGGTAAAGTAGATGTTGTAATTCTTTGAGAATAGTGAATTAAGACCTCGTTAGAGAGAGGTGAAATCACCTTGACGGGTGGACTGAAGTAGTTTGAGATCAAATGAATCAGGATAAAAATACTGTGTTGTCAAGCCATTTATTTTAAGTTTTTACAATTCAACCCCCCCTTCTTGTGTTTTTCACATCTTCAATTGGCATCAGAGCGCCTGGTTCTGAGCTTTAACACTTAACCGTGTCAGTACAAGATCCAGCGTCAGAAAAACACAATGGCAGGACCAAGTCAAAACATCAGCAATGACAACAATGAAGAAAGGGACAAATTCAGTGGAAAACCTCCACTCTTTGATGGAGAAAACTTTGACTAATGGAAAGACATAATTGAGAGTTTCTTTCTGGCCCATGATGCTGATCTGTGGGACATGGTAACTGATGGATACATGCACCCAGTGGATGGACGTGGTCAGAAGATTGACAGGAAAATGATGTATGATCAGCAAAAGCGTGAGTTTAGAAATCATCACAAGGCCAGAACAATTCTTCTCAGCGCCATCTCATATTCAGAATATGAGAAAATATCAAACAGAGAAACTGCTAAGAATATGTTTGATTCTCTAAGAATGACGCATGAAGGCAACATTCAAGTCAAAGAAACAAAAGCCCTTGCGCTCATTTAGAAGTATGAGGCATTCAAGATGGAAGACAGTGAATAAATAGAAGCTATGTTTTCAAGATTTCAAATTTTTATTGCTGGTCTAAAAGTTCTTGACAAAGGATATTCCACTGCTGATCATGTTAAGAAAATCATCAGGAGCTTGCCAAAATAGTGGAGGCCAATGGTTACAACGCTTAAGCTAGCAAAGGATCTCAACAAAATCTCTCTGGAGGAACTCATCAGCTCCCTCAGAAGTCACGAGATAGAGCTAGAAGCAGATGAACCTCAAAAGCAAGGTAAGCCATTAGCTTTAAAATCTAACAGAAAATTTGACTCCAAAGTTTTGCAGGCTGTGGAAGAAACCTCTGATGGATCCTCATCAGAAGAAGATGAATTGTCTCTTCTCTCCAGAAGGGTGAACCAACTATGGAAATAGAGGCAAAGGAAGTTTAGGAATCCCAGAAGATCAGAAAATCAGAATGAATCTTCCTCCAGATACAAAAGGTCAAAATCCTCCTCTGGACACAAAAAATCAGAAGGCTCTTCAGGATACAGAAAAGCTAAACTACAAAGACATCATCTGCTATGAGTGTAACGAGCAAGGGCACTACAAAAGTGATTGCCTAAAGCTTCAGAAGGAGAAGCCCAAAAAGAAGTTTAACAAAGAAAATAAGAAAAGTCTCATGGCTACATGGGATGATTCAGATACATATGAAGCTGACTCGGAATCAGATGATGAAAGAGAAAACATAGCTCTCATGGCAAACGTCTCTGAAGACAGTGAAGCTTCTGGTTCAGATTCAGAATCAGATATAGAAGAGGTATTCCCTGACTTCACTATAAATTTTACTAAGGCTGAATTAGCTGAAAGCTTCAATGAAATTCTGGAAAGTTGTCAGCAAATCAGAGTCAAATTCAGAAACCTGAAAAGGAATCTTGCTTCTGACTCTGATAAGACTGAGAGTCTCAAATTAGAGAATTCTGAGTTAAAAGATAAAATTTCCAAATTAGAAAATCAATTGCAAAACTCTCAGAAGGAAACAATCCCAGAAACTCCCAGCAATGCTGATGATATCATCAAAGAGTATGATAACAACTTTCAAAAGTTTCTAGCTAAAAACATAGACAGAAGCAAAATGGCTTCAATGATCTATGGGGTTAGCAGAAATGGCAGAAAAGGGATAGGATATCAAGGTAAGGTTCCTACACCAAAAAATGCCATGGATTTAGTTATAAAGCGTACTCCACTTGATTCACACTTTATATATGGGCACACACATGACATAAAATATACAAGTAGTGATTACTCTGTCAAACCAAAATTCAACCAGAGTTTTGGTAAAACTAACAAATCAGGACCCAAGAAAATGTGGGTACCTAAGGATAAAATAATACATGTGGCAGATATCTTTAGTAGCAAAGCAAAGACACCAGTCATGGTACCTAGACTCTGGCTGCTCACGACACATGACGGGAAGAAGGCATATGTTCCAAAGCCTGGAACATAATCCTGGAGGCCGCGTAGGTTTTGGAGGCAATCAGAGGGGAAAGATCATTGGCTCTGGAACAGTAGGTAATGGAAATCTTCCCTCTATTAGCGATGTTTTATTAGTTTATGGATTAATGCATAACCTGTAATCCATAAGTCAATTAAGTGATAACGGTTATGATATAATCTTCAATCAAAATTCATGCAAAGCTGTTAGTCAGAAAGATGGGACTATCCTATTTAATGGAAAGAGGAAAAACAACATTTATAAAATCAAACTTTCTAAACTGAAAAGTCATAATGTAAAATGTCTTCTGTCTGTTAACAACGAGCAATGGATCTAGCACAGAAGATTGGGACATGTTAGTATGAGAATAATATCTCAGATTAACAAACTCAATCTGGTCAGAGGACTTCCTAACTTGAAGTTCAATTCAGATGCTCTGTGTGAAGCATGTTAGAAAAGCAAGTTTGCAAAACCTGCTTTCAAATCCAAAAACGTTGTTTCCACCTCTAAGCCATTAGAACTTCTGCACAATGACTTATTTGGACCAGTAAAAACTGCCTCAGTCAGTGGCAAGAAGTATGGGTTAGTAATCGTAGATGACTATAGCAGATGGACATGGGTAAAGTTCTTAAGGCACAAGAACGAGTCACTCTGTGTTTGTTACCTTCTGCAACCAAGTTCAGAATGAAAAGGATCTTAGAATCGTCAAAGTCAGAAGTGATCATGGTGGAGAATTTGAAAATAAACACTTTGAATTATTCTTTAATGAAAAAGGCATTCTGCATGACTTCTCTTGTTCTAGAACTCCCCAGCAAAATGGAGTTGTAGAACGAAAGAACAGAACATTGCAAGAAATGGCCAGAACCATGATCAACGAGACTAATGTTGCTAAGATATTTTGGGCATAAGCAAAAACACAGCGTGTTACATTCAGAATAGAATCTCCATCATACCTATTCTGGAAAAGACTCCATATGAATTGTGGAAGAACAGAAAACCCAACATTTCCTATTTTCACCCATTTGGATGTACATGTTTTATTTTGAATAAAAAAAATTATTGTAACAAGTTTGCCTCTAAAGCACAAAAGCGTATTATGTTAGGATACTCTGAACGCTCAAGAGGGTACAAAGTATACAATACAGAAACACAGATTTTTGAAGAGTCAATCAGTGTTCGGTTTGATGATAAGCTTGACTCTCAAAAGTCAAAGCAGAATGAATTCCTTGCAAGTATGGAAGTTGAACTCACAGGTACTAAAGACAACTCAGAGGCTCTCAACAGAGACACTCCCTCAACATCAGAAAGAGTCACTACAAGAAACCCAGCACCTTCTGTTAATCAACTCTAGAAAAGACCATCCAGAAGCAGAATTGATCACCCAGAAGAAACAATCTTAGGATGGAAGGAAGATCCAATTAGAACAAGATCTACCTTTAGAAACTTTGAAGAATCCCTCATGGGACTTGTTTCTCTGATTGAACCAACAAAAATTGATGAAGCACTTCTGGACAATGATTGGATTCTGGAAATGCAGGAGGAGCTAAATAAGTTCACAAGAAATGACGTATGGGATCTGGTTCCCAAACCAAAAGGATTCAACGTCATAGGCACACAATGGGTGTTCAGAAACAAACTGAACGAACAAGGTGAAGTCATCAAAAATAAAGCATGGCTGGTAGCACAAGGTTATAGTCAGCAAGAGGGGATAGACTATACAGAAACCTTTGCTCCAATCGCCAGGTTAGAATCTACCAGACTTTTAATTTCATTTGTTGTTAATAAAGGCATCACTCTGTATCAGATGGATGTCAAGAGTGCATTCTTAAATGGCTATATAGAAGAAGAGGTTTATGTGCACCAACCCCCTGGTTTTGAAAGTTCCAAAAATCCAGAATATGTTTTCAAACTAAAGAAGTCACTCTATGGTCTGAAACAAGCTCCCAGAGCTTGGTATGAAAGACTAAGTAACTTCCTGTTAGAAAAGGAATTCACCAGAGGGAAAGTGGATACAACCCTGTTCAGTAAGACAGTTAAGAGTGACATCTTAGTATGTCAGATTTATGTTGATGACATTATATTTGGATCCACTAAACCCTCTCTGGGAAGAGAGTTTGCTAAATGTATGCAGGCAGAATTTGAGATGAGCCTAATGGGGGAACTAAAGTTCTTTATGGGCCTTCAGATTAATCAAACTCCAGACGGAACCTACATTCATCAGAGAAAATATGTCAGAGAACTTCTGAAAAAATTTGATCTCTAAGAATGTAAGCCCTCAAGGATTCGAATGCATCCCACGTGCATTATGGAAAAAGAAGAGGTGAGTAACAAGGTAGAACAGAAGGTCTATAGAGGTATGATTGGTTCTCTTATCTATATGACGGCTTCAAGGCCTGAAATTCTATTCAGTGTTTGCATTTGTGCTAGATTCCAATCAGATCCTAGAGAATCTCACTTAACAACAGTTAAGAGATTTTTCAAGTATTTGAAAGGTACTACTAATCTGGGTTTGTTTTATAGAAAATCAAGTGATTACAGCTTAGTAGGATATTGTGATGCTGATTTTGCTGGAGACAGAGTAGAACGTAAAAGCACTTCTGGAAGCTGCCAGTTTCTAGGAGAAAATCTGATCTCATGGTCCAGTAAAAGACAATCCACAATAGCTCTATCAACAGCAGAAGCTGAATACATAGCAGTAGCTGGATGTAGCACGCAAATGCTCTGGATGAAAAGTCAACTTGAGGACTTTAATATATTTGAGAGTAACATCCCTATCCTCTGTGACAACACTTCTGATATTTGTCTCAGTAAAAATCCTATCTTGCATTCTAGGGCTAAGCATATAGAAATAAAACATCATTTTATTAGGGACTATATTCAGAAAGGGAGTTTCAATTTAAAATTTATTAACACAGACCATCAATGGGCTGATGTCTTTACAAACCTCTTTCTGAAGATAGGTTTAAATTCATTCTGAAACATCTCAGCATGAAGCTTTGCCCAGAATAAAACCGTTTTATTTTCATATCTTAACCTTCAGAATTTTGGTTATTTTCTGTGAAATACTAATCAACCTGCCTTCAGATCTTTAGAAGTACAGATTGTATCAGAATCTATCCATGAAGATCTGAGCGCTTCATTTCAAGGATAAAAATGTGTTGTTCACTCAAGCAAACAGTTGTCATCCATTCATTAGCTACTTTCTGAGGCTGAACACGCGTCCACTTTTTTGAAAGGTCAAAGCGCTGATTGGATGCATTGGGACACATGTCATGGGTAACCGTTCCAATATCTTTCTGAATCCCCCAAAATCAGCTGTCATTAATGCTCATAATCATTATAATTTATTTCTCTCTCTTGCCGTTTACGTTTTCAAAATCTTTTTCAAAATCTATTTAAACACATTTCTCATTCTTTACACTCTTTCACTTTCACTTTCTCTACAATCTAATTGATATCGGTTTGCATCCTTTTCAAAACCCTTTCACTTTCTTCTCAAAACTTTCTGTGTGAACATGGCTTCCTCAAGCAATGCAACTTCCAGTACTCAGAGAACAGATTCCTCAGAACAGTATGAAGAACCTTTCAGAACTCTCCTCACGCCCATTAAAAATTTAGAAGTACTCTCATAATTGATTGTGGACTTTAACAGTCTTCAAGAGAATGGGTTCAATCTCTCTGAAGAGGTAAAGGCTCAAGGATGGAACAGGTATTTTGACCGTCTGGTAGGTCCAACGTTCCCAATCCTTGTGAAGGAATTTTGGATTCATGCTTCATCTTCCAACCATCATGTTACTTCGTATATAATGGGGAAGAAGATAGTCATAACTGAAGACCTTATTGCAAGATTGATAGGTTACAGTGGTGGTGGTGTAAGATGCATAGACATGGCTGAAAGATGTGCTGATGTCGCCCTAATTGCTAGAGAAATCTTCACTCTGGGTCTTCCCTCCAGCAAGATAAGGGATCTGAAAGACCATCACAGAAAATTGGCTAAGATTATTCTGGGATGCATAAACCACAGGAAACCAACCAGATCTCCTGACTACATCAACATTGATCAGTAGATTCTGATCTACTTCATCTCCCAGAAGATTAAGGTGAATCTGGATCATTTGCTGTTCAACCATCTAAGGACTAGTGTTAAGGAAACCAGAGAAGAGGAGCGCACAAAAATGGACTGGATACCCCTAGGAAGGATCATATCAGATATTCTAACAGAGAATAAGCTGATAGATCATCTAATAGAAGCACAGGAAATCAGCACTTTAGAAGCAATTGTTGGCAAACAGTTGAATGCAAAGAATTTGAAGAAGATGAAGATCATTGAGAACATCAAGAAGGAACCCAGTGTCACTTCTTTTGCAACCATCTCCAGTAGAAGAATCCCTCTAGATAACTTTCCCATGTTCTCAGAAATTGATTCCAAACCTGAGATAATAGTAAGATATCTGGATGCATGCAAGGCAGATGGTACAAAACCATATTTAAACATTTAGGATCTACAACAGAAGGCTCCAGAAGTTGTGCTGAAGAAAAACAAGAAAAGGAAAGCTACAGCAGGAGGATCATCCCAGCGGACTCCAAAAGCAGCTAAAAAGAGAGGTAATCCTTCTTCTGTAACTGTTTTAGATTCAGTATCTGTATCAACATCTGTACCAATCCCCACTCAATCAGAAAATCCTACTCCACAAACACTTGATGATTTTGACATTGAATTTGACCCCTCAGAAACTTTAACTCTTAGAGGATCTCACTCCCTACCTATAAATCCAAACTCTAAAACCATTTCAGAAGCACCTCAATCAGAAATTCCACTCTCTCCTCTACGAGAAACTCTTTCACCTTCTCCATAATCTGAACCATTACAACCAAAAGTGCAAACTTCTGATGTCCAACCCCCGGAATCCTGCGAAACAGAACTTCATCACCATCTATCCAACCAAACTATTGATTTTGATCCCATTCCCATTCCTAGAATCACTGAACCTCTGACCATCAGTATACCCCTGACCATTCTGGATATTCCCCAAATTCCCTCTTCACTAGAATCAACTCAACCAAACTCCCCAACAAGTCCAATAATCATTCCAGACTCTCCCACTTCCTCAACAAAGATCAATCCAAATGACAATGCCGAAACTGTCATTGATTTAACTGTTTTTGAACGCCTGGCTTCCATAACCAACAAAACAACCATTCCAAAACCAAAACCATCTGAACCTACACTAGATGTTGGTACCAGTTTATTGATATTTGAAAAAGAAATGCAGAAGTGGATAACTTCACTGAAGCAAGCTAGTCTTGAGCTGATTGATCCTGCTTCATCAGATTATCTTTGGACAAGTTTCAGAAAATGGGTATGTTCTGAAACTCATAAAATGCAAGAACAGAGCTACAGACAAGTTCAACCAGAGTCAGAAGATCTCAATCTGACTGATACTTCAGAGCAGATGATTCCTGCTGAAGAACTGGGTCAAAAAGTGGACATTGCAGAATGCTCTGAGAAGCATCCAGTTGCTGAAGATCCTCAAGCTTCCTCCTATGAAAGGCAGACTTTAGAAGACCCGAAGAGATCTGATATTTTGATGTAGGAAAGAATGGATAAACAGGATGACAAAATTTCGGAAATCAAGAGCATGTTAACCAAGCAAAAGGAAACCAACATCCAGATCAAGGGCTTGTTGGAAGCTTTGTTCATGCGTCTTCATCCTCCCTCTTAGATTTTCCTCTATTTAAAAATTTGTTTATCTGTAATATTCTCTACATAGCTCTGAACTTATCATTGATTTTGATTTTAATATAAACTCACTTTGGCTCTGATTATTTGTTCTTTTTGATAACTGACAAAAAGGGGGAGAAAGAAAAAGATATTTTCAATAACGGATTACTGAGACATAAGTCTCAAACATTCTAATCTACTTAAATTCTCTCTTCTAAAAAGCTTGAACATGTACAAAACTCTGCTGAAAGATACAGTAAGATTCTGATGCTCAAAGACTCATGGAATTAAAAGGAAGTAATCAACTCAAGGGGAGTTTTTCTTCTTAATTCTATACTTTTTGTTCTTTATTCTTTATTGAAAAATCTGGTTTTTGTCATAATCAAAAAGGGGGAGATTGTTAGAACATAGTTTGATTCTACAACCCTTGATTAGAGTTTTGATGATAACAAAATACAAAGAATAAATTATTTCAAAGATATATATAAAGAATAATTATGCTCCTTAAAATTATGCTTTGTATATACAGAAGTTCTGATGGAATCAGCATCAGAATGAAATCAGCAACCTATGGTACACGCTGAAACCACCAGACCACACTGAAAGTTTGATGACCAGAATCTGCACCTAAACAAATACACTCTGACTCTGATCAAAGACATCTTTACCAAGTCATCAACACTCTAAAGCTTTATCAGCAGATACAACAAAGAAGATTGTGAAGCGTTACTGGTTATTCAAGACAGAATTAAATGCTAACGGCTTTCTTCAGACAAAGATCTTCTACAAAAGGAAAGTGCATTATTATCATTAAACCTACTTTATGGACAACGTATCCTTGCTTGCCTATATAAACAGGACTGCTTGTGAAAAGAAGCACGTACGTACGCACTCAATTTTGCTAAGCTATCCAAACCATGCATATTCAAAGCTTAAGCAAATTCATTTTATTCCAAGCTTATTTAGTGTAATTATCACAATTGTGGTATACAGTTTGGTAAGAAAACAAAAACACACTTGTTCAATTCATTTGTAAAAGAAGTTCATTGAGATTAACCGGATTGTGGTTGTACTCAAGAAGACTTTAACAGTTGTTAAAGTAGCTGCTGTAATTCTTTGAGAATAGTGAATTAAGACCTCGTTGGAGAGAGGCAAAATGACCTTGACGGGTGGACTGGAGTAGTTTGAGATCAAACGAACCAGGATAAAAATACTGTGTTGTCAAGCCATTTATTTTATGTTTTTTAATTCAACCCCCCCTTCATGTGTTTTTCACATATTCAATTAGAAATAATAGTTTGTACAACTCGTAATTCCTTGTAACTTTGTAATGATAAATCCAAATAAAATTGTAACATTAATGGATACTTATTCTTCAATATAATTCTCAATTCTTTTGTAATTGTAAATATTTGGATATTTATAAACTTTGAATCTTGATATTCATCTTGATGAAATTTAAAATATTCCATTTGAATCAGAAAGGAATGATTGATACTTTGAATGAATTGTTGAATGACGAGTAAATAATAGTGAAAGCTTTAAGACTTCAATCTTGCATTTTGTAATAGAGATCCAAATAAATTTCATGAATTGATCTTGTAATAAAATTATAACCATCATGTATTTATTCTTATGATGAATGATCATTTGAATCACATTTCCTTTTCCAATATCTTATTGTATAAATACATCATGTAAACTCAAATGGCCATGATGTGAATCCATCAAAATAGTTAAACAAAAATAAATTTGAATAAATATTAATGAGATGAACGGTTATTTTGAATGAGCCCCTTTGATAACGCTTGAATTAACGCTTGAATTCTAATGATGAAAACTCTAATTATTCTGAATAAATTCTTCCAAAACGATCTTGAATTTAATCACCCATTCTAACGAAATTCACCCCACGTCATGTAAGTATAAGAAATCAAAACATACTTAAAATCATCGAATGATCACCAGAAAGGGGATTGGAGGAGAAATGTTATTGCATTGAGAAATTGGCATCGTGGACTGAACTTAGAGATCCAAAAACTCTTAAATCATGACAAACGTCCCATAAAGTCCTCTCATGGATTTCTAAACACAATTCATCTTCAACTCTTAAAGAAAACTTGCAGATGAATTTTGGTCGAAGTGTTTGGAATTGACTTGTATAGCTTGATCTTTTCTTGTATTTAGAGGCAACGTGAGGCACATGTGAACCAGTGATCATGGAACTTTGATTGTTCTTTTGAATTTCGGATACGCTTGAGACCATTTTTGAAATAGAGCGTGGAAATAAACACATGATTCTCTTGATGAATCAGTCTTTGAGAATCAACGATCAAGTGTACTTCTGTCTTGAGACTCAAAACACTATTTGGGACAACACGCCCGATGCTCTTGATTCAGACCTGTCAACAACACTCGATAATCTCTACAAAGGCAATGCTCGAAGGTGAAACGTTTGAAACCTACCATATTTTGTGACCTTGATGTATATAAAAAAATAATGGAAAATGGAGATGGGATCTTAGGTCAAAAATTGGGGTATGACAACAACCTCCCACTGAGCACATTTTTTTGATACTTCTCGAAGATTCTTTGCAAAATCCCCACAATCAAACCAGTATGGAAATTTTGGATGATACATGTTAAAAGTTGTTTTGTAACGTTGTTCAGATTTATTGTACGATGGCAGTTTTAACGTTTCCATTTTCTTGATAAATTTCTTCTTCAAAATAACTGCGGCTTCACGAATGGTTCTACCAATATCATCAGGCATATAAGGGTACACTGATGTCACAAGGAAACCAGCATCAATCTTCTTCAAAACCTCTTCTTTAATCTTCACTTTCATGTCAGAATGAGTTCTTCGCAGCTTCTACTTGATTGGTGAATATTTTGGCTTTAACAGCAAATAATGTTCCACATCAGTGTCCAAACCAAGCATGTCTTGGTAAGACCAAGCAAAGATATCCACATACTCTTTCAGCAACTCAATCAACCTACTCTTCACATTGGGATGAAACAGTGCCCCAATCTTGACTTCTTTTAGATCTTCCTCTGAACCCAAGTTAATCGTCTCCAATGGCTCTTTATACGACTGAATGGTATTTTCCCCACGCTTAAGCAACCGTGAAACCTCTTCTGGGATTTCATCATATTCTTCTTCTGTAGCCACATACACATGATATTTAATGTTGGGAGAGGGTGTAGGGTCATTGCATTCAACAGGTTTTTTAATTAATCTGCACATATGATTTATGATTGATTTTAGAAACTGACACATGTAACAAGTGATTATGCAGATTTATTTACAATTATTATTTATTTTGAAAGTTTTTTCTGATTACCATTTTCCAAGAAAAAACAGAAATTAAAGACACAATTTAGAAATAAAAAACATCTTTTATTAATGATCTTAAAAATCAAAACAAAAGACACACCCCTACAACATAACTTTCACCTTGGGCAAAGTGAAAGACTTTTGAAAACACAAACAAAAAACAAATTACTTTGAAATTTGAATGCAAGAAGAAACATCAAAGTGATCCAATTCTAGATTCTGACTTCATGTGTCACAAAGTTCAATATCTCTTTCTTTGGCTCATCTTCGAGAATAGCGTTAATCTTTGGAGTAGTCAGATGGAGATATCCTACATTGTGAAAGATGTATTGATATTTACTCAAAGCAGACTTAGACTTCATGACTTCATTCTTCATGGAGAAACCCAAACCAGTCCCATTCTTGTTCACATGTGGATTAATAACCTGCCCCCACACCATGTTAGGGCCCTTCTACACTACATGTTGCGCATCCGTAAATGAGGTGATATAATCTTCATTATTCCTTATATTATAAATAGAAAAAGCTTGGAACTGAGTTCCAACAGCGGCTTCACCAGCTTCTACAATGCTAAAGTAAGACAAATGAGATATCATCAGAGCTTGCTCACCGTTCATAATAACTACCTTTCCTTCACGGACAAATTTCAGTTTCTGATGCAAAGTTGAAGTAACAACTCTTTCTTCCTGGATACAGGGTCATCCCAATAAAAAACTATTGTTTGTGACAATACCTATAACCTGAAAGGTGATTTGGAATAAGTGTGGACCTATGTGAATAGGTAAATCCAACTCTCCAATGATAGATTTTCTCGAACCATCAAAAGCTTTTACTATAATGCCACTATGGTGCATAGGAGTTCCCTGGTACTTGAGCTTCTTAAGAGTACTTCTTGGTATGACATTCAAAGAAGATCCATTGTCTATCAGCACATTGGACAAAGAGTCATTCTTACAATTCATATAAATATATATATATATATATATATATATATATATATATATATATATATATATATATATATATATATATATATATATATATATATATATGCAGAGCCGTGTTATGGTTTCTCCCTTCATCCAGAAATTCGTCATTACAAAAGCTCAGATTGTTACAAGACGTAATATTCCCCACTACATTGTTGAACTAATCCAGAGACATATCGCTTTCAATGAAAGCTTGATCCAACACTCTCATCAGAGATTCCCGATGAGCAGAGGAATTGATCAACAAGGCTAAAATGGAAATCTTAGATAAAGTGTGCAATAATTGATCCACACTCTTGTAATCGCTCATGTTGATGATTTTCAACAAGTCATCCACATCCTTTTCCAAGGCAGCGCCACTAGATTCTCCTACCACTTTCTTAGGTTCCGTATTCTCAACAACATTCTTACCATAATTAACATCTCCTCGAGAGGTAGGGTCGAAGACACGACCACTACGAGTTACCTGACTAGCTTCAGCAATATTATCAACATGGGAAAAAGGTTTTATAGGAATTATCACACCATCTTCCAGGATAATTGCATTGTACTTATAAGTCACAACTTATATGATTCATATGGGATAGCACCAGGCAGACAAATAACTACGGGAGCAACAACAAGTTTGTTGCAATACATAATTTCTACAGGAGCGGGAACACCAAAATATGGCACAATGATGTTTATCCTTGCTTCTTCAGAATACTCAGGAATTGTAGAATCATTATCAGAAAACATACCTTCATCAAAAGAAAAGAACTCATTCGCAGAAACATACTCATCATCAGACATGGCCTTAATAGAGTAGTCTTCAATCATATTAACTCCATTGTAATCATTTATGTTTCTTGTGACTCTGATAGTACCATCATCTAGAAGTAATTGAACACCCCTTCTTACAATAGAACAACCACGGGAATCCCTACAGCATATCTGATAGGACCTATAATGATGTACCTCCTGGCCATCCATATGACGAAATATGTCATGCAGTTGTACCAAATCATCATTCATATAGTTTACATCAAAAATCTAGAATTTGTTAGGACAAGCATAAACCATATTCCCTTCTTTTTCATATTGAACCTTTGCTCTGATTGTGTGGATAAGTCTTTCATCCATCATCTCTTGTAGATCCGCTCTCACTTTATCACATCCATGAATATTTGTACTGCAAACACTACAAGCAGCATGATCGTGTGTATAATAGTTTAATTCAAAAATATCAACATGCATCTTCACTAAATCAACTATGACCAGATTGATATCAAAAATCTTGAAGTCTCTAAGACAACCAACAACCATATTTATAGCACATCCACCTCCATGTTTGGGTAGTGGATTATCCTTCACATTGGGACCAACATCTTTAAAAGACGGGAGACTAGATCTTACCATCTTCTGCACTTTAGGCTTCAAAGGATAACAGTTTTCAATGTTGTGCCCAGGGGATCCTTGATGAAAAGCATAAGTCTAATCCATCTTATAATACCATGGTAAAGTTGAAGGTATAGCAGGGGGAGGTCTAGTCTGCACCAATTTATTTTTAATCAAATCTGAAAACAACTCTGCATAACTCATGCAATAGGATCAAAAGCTTCTCTCTTATGACCTTGCTCTTGACTTCCTTGTTGATGTTCTTTATGATAGGCAATAGCAGTCAGAGCCATGTTGACAATTGGAGTTATAGAAGCAACTTGTTGTTGATGCTGGTGATATCTTCTTGGAGATCTAACTCTTATTTCTTTAGCAACATCATTTGTTTCACTTTATTTCTTCTTAGAAAACCCATATGATAATTTATTTGTTCCACTAGAACCTTCATCTTTTGACAATCCTCCTTCCCTGATGGCTTCCTCTATACAAACGCCCATACTTACCATCTCAGTGAAATTACTCGGTGCATTGGCAACCATTCTTTCATAGTGAAATGAACCAAGGGTTTTCTGGAATACCTTAGTCATCTCTTACTCTCCCATTGGGGGTACCACTTGGGCAGCAACCTCGCACCAATGCTGCGTATACTCTTTAATTGACTCCTTATCTTTCTGAGCCATCATTCTCAACTGGTCACAGTCAGGTGCCATAAACATGTTGTACTTATACTTCTTTACGAAAGCTTCACGCAAGTCATTAAATGTGCGGATGTTGCTACTGTCCAATCCCATATACCATTTTAAAGCACCATCAATTAAAATATCCTGAAATAAATGAATAAGCAAGCGTTGGTAATCAATATAAGTGGATATCCTTCTGATATACATCCCCAGGTGGTCACGAGGACAAGAGTTGCCCTTATACTTCTCAAATTCTGATATTTTAAACTTTGTTGGAACTTTCACATTAGGAAATAGGCAGAGATCACTGGCATTTTGTTTGAATAACTCTTTCCCTCTGAGGGCCTTTACTTCTTTCTGTATTTCTTTAAATTGATCCTAAGTCATCCATTCGATCATAAAAGCCAAAACTTTCAGTTGGTGTAGGAGCAGGATGATAAAATTCATCATTAATAACATGCATAGCACTCACTGCAAGAGGTGCAACATGATGAATCTCATTATTAGCAACAGGAGTAGTGTGCACCAAAAGAGGTGCAAAAACAACAACAGTTTGAACGAATGAAGCAACTTGAGAAGTAGGATTGTAACCTTCTAGAATCAAATTCTCAGGAAATCCCCACAGGTAAACACGAGGTATACGGTATTGAGTAGCGGTAACTGGAGTAATAGAGATGGGAAATGACAGAACTTCTGAAATAACGATCGTCTGTCATGGTTTAGTAGCATGAGGAGACTGAGGAGGAGGTGGTGGCTGATTCTGAGCATCCACCAACGGTTCTACCAAAGCAGTCAAGTTGGACATATCGGTTCTCAAAGCAGTAACTTCTTTGCACAGCTCACAATTCTCTTGTTTAGGATTTTCCATCTTCTTTCTCGAATTAGCCTGAGTATTGTAGTGATAAGACAACTTGCTAACAGAACGAAGCAGAGAAACAAGTAAGACACATGTGAAAAAATAGGAATGCAAAAATATGTGTGAAATGATGCATGATATGCAATGCAAATGATTTATTTTGTTTTTTCAAGGAACTCAAAGAATTATAAAGAATTGCAAATATTGAAGCACTAACACATTTGGAAATACTGAAAAATCTCATTTTAGTAATAACTTTGGAATGGATTACAACTTTTAGTACAAATTTCAATAATCCTAAGTACAAGAGAATAAAGATAGAATTTAAAAATCCTAATGAGCCAACGCCGATGGAGATCTCTCCACACACTGACGCTTTCCCACGAGTCTTGCATCTGAGCCTTCAACTACTTGTCTCTTCTGCATACTTGTCGGCGACTTTTTTCCATCTACCAGAATCAGAAAATGGGTGACCGAGACCTGGTTGAACTCTAGAGGAAAATAAATCCTCCTTTTTGTCCATCATCTACACATCATGACTCTGAAGAATCTCAATCAAGTCATCCCTTTCTTTCAATTATGTTGAGTATGACACTTCCAAAGTCTAATACTTGTTCTTCCAGGCTTCCTTCTCTTGTTTCATCCTAACCAAGGTAAGCTAAAGTTCGTTCAAATTATCTAAGAGAGGAGGAGTAGTCTTCATAAACATATTAGATATAGGTTCTTCACGAGAATAAGGCATCTTAAACTGGATTTTCCTTGCTTGTACCCAACAGAAATGAGGCTCTAAAGAAACAACTCCTCTTGGTCCCAAATATTTTTCTACTCTTTCTATGAATATGGAACCAAGCCTTTTAAATCTCTTCCTTAGCTTTGTTGTGATCTTCTTCTTCTTTGAGTAAGAAACCACTCAGATGAATTATGTTTGGCTTGTCTCTCATCAGATATCCAAGTTGGCGGCATGCAAGAACAGGATTATAGTTAATTCCTCCCTTTGTACCAATAAAAAGCACATTAGGGAAACTACCACAACTATCAATAATCTCTACATCATAATAAGTTTGATGATACCAATCAATGTCAGAACGGGTGATAGCCATAATCTTCAGGGCCCGACGCGGTTCCCTCCTGATATCCCAAAAAGTAACCGACCGAAGTAAGTGAGAAATAAATCATTGATATAACAATGGTGTGCAACAGATGACTATCCCTCCCTGATAGTAAAATTCTGGTATCGTATATGTGATGTCGATGAAGATGTCACGACACACATATCTGAGGACAAAGTATAGTGCAACAACAATAAAAGTAGTAAAAATACAAAGGATTGTTAACCTATTTTAGTGTACAACAACACCTACTATGGGGGCTACCAAGCCAGGGACAAGTCCACTAAATAGTATCAATTCATAGACCCTTAGTAAATACCAGTTTATGATCTAATCACTTAATCACTACCCGTGCTATACTTCTACCTAAGACACACCTAGGTATGAGGCCCTCATTAAATCCTTTCAATCATTTACAGTGAAGAACAACAAAAATAATAAGTTTTAAAGACTTAAATCATTCAATGCTTAAAAGCTTATGAATGGTCCATAATTAAAAACTCAAATAATAACTCAAGTATTAAATCAATACTAGAGTGTATGACAATTAAAAGACTTAGACTTCTAAAACAGAAAGAATGTATTCTTCTTCAAAAGTTTGCAGTTTAATGAATAAGGAAGCTAGTCCTTATAAAGGCGCAGCAGTGGGCTTGGGCTGAAAAACAAATATTCCAATCTTTTGAATATTTCCATGAAAATAGGCCAAGATATAATCCATAAGGATAATTCAAATAGAAAAATATTCCTCCATATTTTTCGCAAGCTATGAGTCACAAATCATGAATTATGGTGCACATGAAAACAGGAAACAGAAAACTTAAACAAATATGAGTTGCATTCAGTTCAGGAGGAAGATGTCAAGACATCTGCTTTGACATCATTCAAAACCGTTTTCTTCAAATGTTAAGACATTTATAAAAACATTATTAAAACATTGTTTTACCAAAATTGCTTCCAACAAACACTTACAAACACCCCCCTTTGGAAAATTTTGGCCAAAACATTATTTGAGCACATTATCAGAGCAACAGTGTAAGCAAAGCAAGCAAAACTAAAACTCAGTTAGCAGTTAGCTGTTATCAAAGAAAGATGTCAAAACATCTTCTGAGACATGAGGCTCACCCTCAAGTATTAAGGTCCCCCCTTAAGTATTAATCTCCCCCTCAGTCAGTGGTCAGCCAGTCATTTTCTCTCCCCCTTTTTAATCATAATATGCCAAATAAAAGGATGCATTCAAGAGAGTATCAATAATATAGGTATAGAATCCAAAAGTCAAGCACATACAAGTGCCAATAAGAAACAAAGGGGTCAAATAAATAAAAAGCAAATAGTCTAACTATCTTCAAGACCAGTAGACTTGGCAGAGCCAGAACTTCCTTCCTCACTAGAATCTTCTCCTTTAGAGCTCACTTTATCGTCAAAGTTGTTGTCCTTCTACAACTCCCTGATCATCTTTTCAAAATTTATATTTCTTTCTGAGCTAACTCTGATCATATTATCTAGTTCTTTGCAGGCTTCCCTTAATCCAATGATAATGTCATCCTTGGTGGAGGTCTTGTTTTCAGCAGATGCAGATGTCAAAACAATGTTTGGGACATGTTTTCTTGAAAATAACTTGAAGTGAAGGGTCAAAGTAGACTCCCTCTTGCACACTACATCATTACCACTCAAAATTCCAGGATGTTGATTAAGAATAATTTCACAAATAAAGGATGGAAAGGCAATGGCATCTTGATGGCACATGTTCCTTCATGCTTAATAGTCTGATCAAAAATGTAAGTACCATAATCAAACAGTTTCTTGTTTCCAACATCATAAATAAACTTTCCTAATCCAATAGTGATGGTTGAAGTATGATTGGTAGGAACCCATTTAGCAGCTCCAATTTTATGCAAGATAGCATATTTCACACTTATCTTGATAACATGAAGCTTATTTTTCATGGGCCACTCACACACTTCGTTAGTAGTGGTGGATTTACACACTTGATTATCAGTTACTTCCAGATCATAATAGTCATCTTCAGACCTATCCAGAAATCTATTTATGATAGCAGGGTAAAATTCTACACACCTGCCTCTAACAAACACCTTCCTATACTCCTTACTTTTATGATCAGCATAGTCAATAGTAATATTAATAAAAAATTCCTTAACAAGAGTCTCATAGCATTTGGAAAACTTGGTAACAGTTTTCATCAATCCAGAAGAAGATATCAGCTCCATAATTTCTTTGCACTCTAGTCCACCAGCTCCCAATTATTTTGAAGGGAAATTCTTCTTTGAAATACATACTTCCACTTTTCAGCATTCCCAACAGAATGGAGGGAAATGTTGTCAAGAGGGGCATCAGGTACCCTAACATAGAGCTTCTTGCTTGCAGACTTTTTCATAGGAGAGATGTCCTGGACATCTTCCTCGACATCATAATCAGAGTAAGCTTCTTCAACTAATACAAATTTCTTCTTACTTTTAGATCTCTTTACAGCATCATCATCATCATCTGTGGAGTTATCAGATCTAGTTTTTCTTTTGCTAGATGGAGGAACCACTTTACTTCCGGGATTTGGGGGACCATACATGGTTTTCTTCTTGATTATCTTGACAGAGAGTGTGATATTCACATCCTTCACTTTCCTGGATTTGAGCCTTTTAGCAATTCCAGGCACCACATTAGAGATGAGCTCATTGTCAGACAACTCATCAACATTAACCATATTCACATCATTTTGATTTTCTGAACCTTTGGAGCCAGCAGCATCTTCCTTGGTAGGAGAGTTCTTCTCAACGTCTTGTTCAACATCATCTTCCACTTCCTTTTGAGCAGAAGTAGCAAGCTTATCAAGTTTGCTTTCAGTAGCCTCTTTCTTGGATATGGATGATTCAGCAGCAGTTTTAGGGTCATTTCTTTTATTATCCGGTGCAGGTATACGAGTAAGAGGGGTAGAAATCCCAAGCACAACAAAACCTTCATTTAACACTCTATGTACTAGTATTCTAATGCTTCTATCAACATTAACAATCTCTTCTTTTGTCCTATCATCAGTAGCAGTAGAAGTATTACCTTTATCGTCTTTGGATTTCTTTGCAGGTGATGATTTGGGTTTCTTGACCTTCTTCTTAAGAGGTGGGATATTTTTTAGAGGAGTAACATCAAGTACTTTGTCAAGGGAGATTTTCTTAGGGAGGTTGAAATTTTTTATGGAGACGATATATGATGTTGAGACATCGTTGAGGATTCTTGAGCAAAGAGATGAAGAATGACAATGGTTCTTTTTTTGTAAAGGAGAATGAAGAGTTTGTGAAAGTAGAAAGATGTGATTTCGTAGCGTGTGGGAAACACTTTGATACAGTCTTGTAATGATTGCTTTTGAAATTTGATTTGTTGGAAACATAAATAATATAATATAACTTTAATGATATTCCCACACGCCCTTAGTTGCTAAAAACCCTCGTATAAGATAATCCATAATTTTCCTCTTAAGTTCTCAAACTGATTAGCATCTAAAGCCTTAGTGAAAATGTTAGCCAGTTGCAATTCAGTGGCTACATGTTCTAAGGCAACAATCTTTTCTTCAACAAGCTCTCTTATGAAGTGATAACAGATATCAATGTGTTTGGTCCTGCTGTGTTGAATAGGATTTTTTTGATATGTTTATGGCACTTAGATTATCACAGAATAAGGTCATGACATCTTGTTTGACATTATATTCTATTAACATTCATTTCATCCAAACAAATTGAGAACAACTGCTTCCTGCAATAATGTACTTAGCCTCAGCAGTGGACAGAGACACGCAATTTTGCTTTTTACTGAACCAAGATATGAGATTATTTCTCAGAAAGTAGCATCCTACTGATGTACTTTTTTTATCAACAGAACTTCCTGTCCAATCAGCATCACAATAACCAATTAATGCAGAGCTAGATCCATGATAGTATAGCATACCATAGTCACTTGTCCCATTCACATATTTAAGAATTATCTTCACATGGTTGGCATGGCTAACTTTAGGATCATCTTGATATCTAGCACACACCCCTACAGGAAAGGCAATGTCAGGTCTTCTAATTGTGAGATATAGAAGAATTCCTATCATACTTCTGTAAAGACTTTGATCCACACTTACTCCTTTTTAATCTTTAGACAACTTCAGATGTGTGGGAGCAGGAGTTCTTTTGTGACTATATTCTTATAAGGCTTGCTCTGAGATAAAAATATGGAATCTTCCATTTGTTTAACTTGCAGACCAAGAGAATAGGTTAATTCACCAATAAGGCTCATCTCAAATTTTGACTGGATTTGCTTGACAAAATGTTGAACCATCTCATTTGACATCCCACCAAACACAATATCATCAACATAAATCTGTGCAATCATGATATTCCCTTCTTCTTCCTTGACAAAAAGAGTTTTTTCTATTCCACCTTTCCTGTATCCATTCTCACCAAGAAATTATGTCAATCTCTCATGCCAAGTTCTTGGAGCCTGCTTTAATCCATATAGAGCTTTTTTTAGTTTGTACACATGTTTAGGAAAACTTGGATCAACAAATCCCTTATCTTGTTCCACATAAACTCCTTCATTCAGATAGCCATTTAAGAATGCACTCTTTACATCCATTTAAACAATTTAAATTTCAGTATGCATACAATTCCCAAGAGCGGTATAATTGATTCAAGTCTGGCCATAGGAGCAAAGATTTCATCAAAGTCAACTCCTTCAATTTGAGTGTGTCCTTGTGCAACTAACCTTTCCTTATTTCTAGTGACCACCCTTTTTCATTAGATTTATTCTTGTACACCCATTTAGTGTCAATCACATTTGTCCCTTCAGGTCTTGGAACTAGATCCCAAACTTCATTTCTACTGAATTGTTCTACCTTTTCATGCATAGCATTAATCCAGAACTCATCAGTTAAGGCCTCTTTGACATTCTTAGGCTCAATTTTTGACACAAAGAAAGAGTTTGATATCCCTTCTTTTGATCTGGTAGTAACTCTTTTATTTATATCTCCTATGATAAGCTCTTTAGGATAATCTCTCTGGGTTCTAATTGAAGGCCCTTTATTGAGATGACTAGGCTCATAATCTTCTTGAGGTGGATTATAATTAATACTTCTGTCATTTCATTCTATTGGAATATCAGACAAAGATGTTCCAGCATCTTTTAAGACATATTCTTCATCATTCATCATCTATCATCAATAATAACATTTATGGATTCCATCATAACCTTGGTTCTGGAGTTAAAGACTATGTAAGCTCAACTATTTGTAGAGTAACCCAGGAATATTCCTTCATCACTCTTGGGATCCATCTTCTTCCTTTGGTCACGATCAGCTAAGATGTAACATTTACTTCCAAAAACAGGAAAGTATTTAACAATTGGTTTTCTTCCCCTCCATATTTCATACAAAGTGGTTGAAGTGCATTTCCTTATAGTGACTCTATTATGCATATAGCACGTAGTATTCATAACTTTAGCTCAAAAGTGGTAGGGCAACTTAGCATGAATCATAGCTCTGGTAGATTCTTGAAGGGTTCTGTTTTTATGTTCCACAATACTATTTTGTTGAGGAGTAATGGGAGAAGAGAATTCATGATTGATTCCTTCAGAAGAGAAAAAGTCAGCAAATTTATTTTTCTCAAATTGCTTTCCATGATCACTTCTGATTCTGATGACATGACTATCATTTTCCCTTTGAAGTTTTTGACATATATCTTTAAACACTTCAAAAGTTTCTGATTTTTCTCTAATAAAATTTTTTCATGTGTACCTAGAAAAGTCATCTACAACAATATATGCATACTTCTTTCAACCAAGATTTTCAACCTGCATAGGCCTCATCAAGTCCATGTGAAGAAGTTCCAAAACTTTTGATGTAATAAGATGTTGGATCTTCTGATGTGACATCTTAGTTTGCTTTCTAATCTGGAAGTCACCACATACTCTTCCTTCTTCTATCTTGAGCTTAGGAATCCCTCACATTGCTTCTTCAGATATAATTGTTTTCATACCTTTCAGATGCAAGTGTCTCAATTTTTGATGCCATAGTTTGACTTCATTCTCTTTGGCTAAAACACATGTTGACGAGAAGTTCAACTCTTGGGTAACCCATAAATAACAGTTATCTTTAGATCTGATTCCTTTCATAATAACTTCATTCTTTTCATTACAAACAAGACATTCTTCCTTGGTTAAGTTAACTTTGAATCCTTGATCATATAATTGGCTTATAGTTATCAGGTTAACTGTTAACCCTTTAACAAGTAACACATCATCAAGCTTAGGGACTCCTGAAAATTCCAGCTTGCCAACTCCTTTATTTCACCTTTGGCTCCATAACCAAAAGTCACATAACTGGTGGAATGAGATTTGATATCTACCAACAGATTCTTGACACTTGTCATGTGTCTAGAACAACCATTGTCAAAGTACCAGTCATCTCTGGTTGATACTCTGAGAGAGGTGTGAGCTATAAAACCAGTAACATTAGACTTTGCAACCCATTGTTTCTTATTTTTGCTATTTTGAGAAATTTGATCAGTCTTGGGAAGAGGAGTAGTTTTAGGATACCCATATAACTTGAAACAGAAAGGTCTTATGTGACCAAACCTTCCACAGTGATGACACCTCCAGGGCTAGGATTTCTTTCTGGTGTGGATAAATTTTTTCTTACCATGATGTTTGCTATGGTGTTTATGCATTTGATTCGACATATTTGGTTTATACTTGGCATGAGTGGAATTTGATGAAGGTTCTTCTGAATTTGGTTCCTTTTTCTCATTAAACCTTAGACCACTCTTGTCTCCTGTCACTCTTCCTGCTTGAAGAATTTCATCTAATGTGTCAGACCCATTATTCAGCATCTTGAGAGATTTGACTACTCTATTAAGATTTGAATTCAATGAAGTCACTTCACTTTCCAGATTAGAAATAGTTTTCAAATGCTCTTTTCTTTCTACCTTTAGCAGGGTTATGAGTGCTTTCTATTTATCCCCTTCTAGGCACACTTATGCACTTTTGATACATAATTCTTTGTATGAAGCATCTAACTCATCAAAGGTTAGTTCCCTATCACTAGAATCTTCATTAGATACATATTTGCATGTCAATGCTTTAACATACTTGGAATATTCTTCAAGATCACTCTATGAGTCATCTTCAGACCAAGTAACAGATAGATTCTTATTTTATTTCTTAAGATATGTAGGACATTCAGCTCTAATGTGACCAAAGCCTTCACATTCATGACATTGTATTCCATTCCCTTTAGTGGATTTTTCTTCAGCCCTTTTTCTTCAAAACTCATTTTACTTATGGATGTCATATCAGATGTTCTTGACATTTGATCTTGGGTTCCTATCCATTCTTTTTATCACTTTGTTAAACTGTCATCCAAGCATAACTAAGGCATTTGATATTCCTCCATCTGTATCCAGATCACAATCCTCCTCTTCATCTTCAATACTTGATACAAAAGCTATGCTTTTGTTCTTCTTTTCAGATCTTTCATTGATGCTTAATTCAAATGTCAGAAGGGAACCAACAAGTTAATCCACTTTCATTTTGTCAATATCTTGAGCTTCTTCTATAGCAATAACTTTCATGTCAAATCTCTTTGGAAGAGACCTGATTATCTTTCTCACCAATTTGTCTTCAGGTATTTTCTCTCATAAAGCACTGGATGCATTATAAATACCAAGAATGTTCATATGGAAGTCATTAATACTTTCATCATCCTTCACTCTCAAATTCTCCAATTTTTTGGTGAGCAACTGAAGTCTTGACATCTTAACTTTGGATGCGCCTTCATGAGTAGATTGAAGAATTCCCCATGCAAATTTAGCTACTTCACACGTGTTCACTAATCTGAAAATGTTATTGTCAATTCCATTGGATATAAAATTCAAGGCTTTATAATTTCCAAGAGAAATTTCATATTCTTCTTTAGACCAATCTTCTTCTGGTTTTAACTCATAAGTAGGTTCTCCATTTTCTCATAATTTGACAAGGTGTTTCCATCCTTTCAAAATAACTTTCCAAGCTCTACTGTCTAGAGACTTTAATAAGGACACCATACGTGGTTTCCTATAGTCATAATTACTTCCATCCAGAATGGGTGGTATGTTCACAAATCCTCCTTCCTTGTCCATAGTACCATAAAGTATCTTCCCTGGATCTCACCCAGATATAGAGCAGGATGACTGCTCTGATACCAATTGAAATTCTCGTATTAGATATGTGATGTCGAAGGAGATGTCATGACACAAATATCAAAGGACAAAGTATAGTGAAATAATAATAAAAGCAGTAAAAACACAAAGGATTATTAACCCAGTTCAGTGTACAACAACACCTACTCTGGTGGCAACCAAGCTAGGGACAAGTCTACTAAATAATATCAATTCATAGACCCTCAGTAAACCTAGTTTATGATCTAATCTCTTAGTCACCACCCGTGCTATAGTTCTACCTAAGACACACCTAGGTATGAGGCTCCTCTTAATTCCCTTCAATCACTTAGAGTGAAAAACAACTGATATAATAAGTTTAAAGACTTCAATAATTCAATGCTTAAAAGGTTATGAATGATCCGTAATTAACAACTCAAATAACAACTCAAGTATTAAATCAATACTAGACTATATGACAATTAAAAAGACTTAGACTTCTAAAACAGAAAGAACGTATTCTTCTTCAAAAGTTTGCAGTTAAATGAATAAGGAAGCTAGTCCTTATAAAGGCGCAACAGTGGGCTTGGACTGAAAAACAAATATTCCAATCTTTTGGATATTTCCATGGAAACAGGCCAAGATATAATCCATAAGTATAATTCAAATAGAAAAATATTCCTCCATGTTTTTCGCAAGCTATGAGTCACAAATCCTGAATTATGGCGCGCATGAAAACAGGAAACAAAAAACTTAAACTGATATGAGTTGCGTTCAGTTCCGGAGGAAGGTGTCAAGACATCTGCTTTGACATCATTCAAAATAATTTGCTACAAATGTCAAGACATTTAGCAAAACATTATCAAAACACTTCTTTACCAAAATTGCTGCCAACAAACACTTACAGATAGAAATTCTGAAGATGGATAGAATAATAAATATCTCCTAGCAGCATAGGGACTGGATTCTCGATTAGAAAGATCATAATGGCATAAACATCCATAAATTTATCTATGTTAAGAAACAAGAATAACCCATGGGAAAGCAAATAAAAGATATCCTCGAAATAAATTATACTCTTCATTGACGAAGTAACGAGCTTTTTCCAATAGAAGATGAGAAGGGAAACCCCTGATTCCTCTTTTGGTAGTCATGTTAGCCTCAACCTCAGACTTCCTCAAGTGAGTTATGGTATCAATATCGTGAGACTTGGGATCTCCTTCTAATCCGGTAAAGGAACACAATCAGTAATAGATAAACCAAGTAAGTAAGAATAATCCTCCAATATGGGCATCAGCTGATAATCAGGAAAAGTAAAACACTGGAACAAAGCATCATAGAACTGGACCAATGTAGAAAGAATACCCTCCCTCATCTTGAGTTTCAAAAGAGGCATAATGGCTCCATACTTTTTCTGAAATCACTAGAACTTTCAATCTCGGGAATCAAACTCATCAGTTCCTCTATCTTAGAATCCTTGAAATAGTACTTTAGACTCTTTCTTTTAATCCATGGTCAAAAAGGTACCTGAGATATTTTCAAAAGTCAACCTTAAGTTCCTTGAATCAACTGCTTAAAGAATGCTCATGGGTGCAAGAATGCATGATGCAACAATAACAAATAAGATCACAAACACGAGGGTTCATAGGTTCAACGTCACGAGCATGAAGTCAAAGGTACTACCCACAAGGTAAGGACTAACACTTTATCATATTCCGAACAAGGTTCTAAAAAGTTCTTAGAGTCTACATTTTTTCTTCGGATATTACCAACATCCCGATTAGCTCGGTAATTAGCAACGTTCTCAGGAAAAACTCGTTTGAGTGTAGCATCGTGTGACAAACACTTTCGGACTGCTCTGTCATAGTCTCCGCACTACACCTAAAAGTCCAATATGGGTTAAGGGTTCTACGGTCCTCGGCTTCTCAGGCTCCCAGGTAAAAATTGACACGTATTTCCGATTGCTCGATAAACAAATACTACAATCAAGGGGGCCTCCACTGAGTGATGGATCTCATGTCTCCTTTTTTAGGAGTCCTCCCTCAAATTTAACATGATTATGTCGCTCGTCCCATCTTAAGTTTTCCCAAGTCTAGGTATAGGACTTATAAGAGATCACCAAGCACCCTGAAAACCAGAAAAATCTAGGCATGCCCAACAAATAGTATACAAAAAATAATAACACATACACAAACAAATAAAGATAGGATCAACCTACTTAGAGATATTTCTCCCTAGCAGAGTCTCCAGTTTTCTGTAGCGGTAGAAATGTTGAGACTAAGCCATCAGATTGATTTAACTCGTACAGATCAAATAAAAAAGAAAAATTGCCAGTGCGCTTTATTGTTTCCAAGAAAATGGGAAAAGAGAGAATAAACCCAAAAAAAATGGGGGGAATATGGGTATGGGGGTTGTTTATGCAAAGGGAAAGTATTAGAACTCTAAACATCTACGGTACTCCACATGAACCTCTTTGTAAATATGTGTATTTTGGCTATAATTGGTGTATACAAAAATAGATGGTGGAGATGAGAAAAGAAATATTTTTTACTATTTTTTCACCCTTCGCGGTTGCGAACCTTTAGTGCCTACGTACCATTTTCCATGCTATAGGGGATCATGGTGCTCGTAGTTCACCTCAAAAATTTTAAAAAACATGTGTGTTGGTTAATTTTAAGAGAAGGGACATCATCGTCATATCCGAGTGGAAAATATACTTACTACCCACGATTATGAGAAAGGAGAATTTGCATCATCTCAAAGTGGAGGATATAGCTTGGATTTTAAAATCAACAAAGCCTCCCTCAACACCCAAGTGGAAAATATCTCGTTTTACTACATATCGTAGAAGTATAGCAGCTTGTATCACTACAAGAATAAACAAGAGTCTAAGCTTTTGAGAAAAAAAGTTTTAAAGTAAAAAAGCCAAAGTGGAAAAATGTTTTGAATGAGGTTAATGACTTTTAGTCTTTCAAAAAATGTCAAAGTATGATTAAATTGATTAAAGTTTGAAAATTATTTTTGAAAATGCATAGACCTAAGTCCAAGTTTCTTATGAAAGCGGTTCAAGTTAGAAAAGAAGAAGATTTTTGAAAAACAGGGAGAAGATTTTTGAAATTAAAGAAGATATGAGGAGATGAAGGGATTATCCTAAAGTATAAGGTAAAAGTTAAGGAAAAGAACGATCCTAAAGTATAAGGTTTTAAGCATAGCATGAGTCCCATGCTATCTGAATCATGAATAACCATGATCAAACCGATTCATGTTATTTTGGCCATAACTCACAAACCAAGACGAATTAGCCTTCGAAAATGTCCTCATTGGATTCGCAACCACCATTTTAGGGGGGCAGACATGATTGGATCTTTAATGCTTTGTTTTTTGCAGGTTTTAAAAAAGGGGCTTACCAGAGAAGACGACCAGAGCTAGGACTCTGGCACTTCTCCAGCTAGAATATTTGTTTATAATATATATATATATATATATATATATATATATATATATATATATATTATTTTAGTGATATTAATGGATGTATCACCACCCCAGTGGTTAAAATGCACGCGCTAAGTCATTCCTCCCTCTGGTCACGAGTTCGATCCTCGGTTTTGCTATTTTTTTTCTTATTTCACATTTTCTTGTAGGTTGACTATAAAACATGTTGAATGTGTATCCTTGCATAGGCGCGCATTTGGCATGGTGGTAGGCATGCACGCTGGAGATGCAGGGGCCGTGGGTTCAACACACATCCCCCAACATTATTTTTTCTCTATTTTTTCACTAACATTATTTTCTTTTTCTTAACCCTAATTATTTTTAATCAACATTAAAACAAATTAGGTTTACTCTCTTTCTCATGAATTAATTTTTATTTTATTTTTTAAATTAATTAGGATAATTAGTTTCGATTAATTTAATTACTTAACATTTTCGATTAATTAAAATCAACCTAGACTTTAGGGTCTGTTTAATTTAATCACTTAACATTTTTAATCAATTAGGTTTTAGTTTAAATCATCAAACAATTTCTCCGTCTCTTTTCCTTTTTACTTTTTCGCGCTCTTTATTATTTTTGCATTAGTTCTTTCCTATTATGTAACTGCTACGGAATGTAATAGCTTAAATTAGGGTTTTTGCTTTCTTTCTTTCCCCAATTTTTTATGGTTTGTACCCCTTACCCGAAGCTTTGTAATATCGTAGGACATTTAATTTTTGTCTTTACTTCTTTCCTTATAATTATCTAGTTTAATAGGATTGTATGACAATACATAAAATAAAATGTTAGATAACCCTAAATCCAAGATTAAATAACTAAATTCAACACACTCACCTCCAGGGTAACCTCACTTGTTGCCTTTTATCGTACCCTAAATTTTCCGTATCTCTTTTACTTTTTTGTCTGGCTTTGGACTTTGAATTCCATTTGCATCATTTTATTACTCAGTCATTTGCATATCCCGCATCTCATGGAATAAGGCATTTTGGTTTGAAGTATTAGGGTTGCTCCCTCTTTATATCTAATCTTGTTTTGAGGTTTTCTTATGGTTAAAAGGGAAAATGCATCTGGTCCTCGATTAGTGGATCGTGGAATGAATTTTGTCATCACGTTACAAGGTTGGTTCTCGCTCAAATTTATCAGAGCATGGATTAGGGTTAATTTCCCTATGTATGCTGGTCAAGATGCTAGGGTTTTGGGTCTTTGGTTTCTATGAAGATGTTTCTTTCGCCTGCCTCGAGGATGGCTTAAAGCTCAGTGCATTAGGTCAATAATTTCACCTCCTCGCATTTCAAGTTTCTTCTTAAAGTCTCTAAACCATTGAGTCAAGAATTTGAAGTTTGAATTGACAAATGTGGAGTTGGAGCACTTCAGGATATAAGGTTAAAGGTTCATGATAATCAAGATATGTTTCGTTTGTTTCAGTTGCAAGTTGCTTGCGATGTGAGTGTCAAAGTTACAGTTCTGTTTAAGAAGTGCAAGTGTGGTTCAGGCATGATATGAATATCAAGGTTCAAGCAACCAGTTTTTTGGGTTCGAATTAACCAGTGGAATTAAATTCTTAAGCATTTATTTTGTTTGAGAGTTTGATTGGATTTTGAAAGATAAGGCGCGTGATTGTTTGGAATACAAGTTATAAAAGTTGCTCACAATTTCTTGAAGTTTAAGTTACAAAGTCAAAGAGGGCATTCAAAATCATTCAAGTTGAAATTTCCACTTTCTATCAAAGTTCAAGAGTTGTTTGATTTCCATACAAAAAAATTCATTCAAAAATATATCATTCAAGTTTTCATGTTCATTACATTTTTGGGAAATATTACAAAGCATGTGAAATCATAAATTACAATTATTGAAATACAAGTTACATTTGTTCTGTTTACAAAGAAAGAAATAACGTGTGTTTCTTCAAGTCTTCATCTTCAAGCCATTCGTCCTCACTCCTCGCCATGGTATTTTTTATCGTTCAACATCGCTTTGATCGTCCAATTCTCGTGTTCATGAAACTAGACAAAGAAAAAAGAAAAAATTAGCAAGCAATTAACATATGAAAATTTCCAAACAATTATTTGTTAAGAGAAAATGCTCATCATGAGGGTTTGTATTTGGAATCAGATTAAAAGGGAGTTTGTTTAATCATGGGCCATTTTTCTCCCAATTGGAAATCACAAAAAGTTTGTGCTTTTTGGTTCATAAAAAAACAAAAGAAGTTTGAAAATATTTTTCTACTGCTGTAAACAAAAACAGAAAATAGCATCACAGCAAAGCAACAAAGCAGCAAGCAGCCCAAAGCTGTAACCATCTAGCAAACACAACACAAAAACAACAACAGCAGGCCAGCAAGCAAAACAACCAGGCTGCAAACAAAACCAGCAAAACAGCCAAGCTGCAGAACAAGGCAGCAGGCTGCCTAGGCAAAGCTGCATCACAAAAGCCACAAGCTAGCAAACAAATAGCAAAGCAGAACAACAATAGAACAGCAACAAAGTCAACACATATAAAATAACAACAATTCAAAAACAGCAAGCTACCAGATGCCCAAAACCTCTATGTCATCATGTTCCAAAAGAAGCAAACCCTTCAGAATTAATTTTCAAAAAGCACCAACTTTGTTTCATAGAAAGATGAGAGAGAAGAGATATCACTTGTAAGAACCAAAACAACCAAAAACCTGCATCTCACATTCAAGTTTGCACCAAAATGGATAGAAACAAAACCTGTACCCTGAAGCACAAAGACAACATACCAATTGTGTTTGAAATTATCTCATTTTCCCCCCAAAATACCTATCAATCTGCCTATATAACATGCTTCATTCATTGTGAAAAGGGGATTATCTTTTCAACACAGTTAGCATAAAAAATCAGGGGGGAAATAACGCAGGAAAGAGATCTAAAAAATTTTGTCCACATACAGAAACATACTTCAAAAACCTCTGTTTAATACAAAAAAAGTCCCCTTGTAACCGGCTCCAACACACAACAACCTCTCACTTGATTCCTCATCAGAACCTGCGACCAAAACCTTTATCAGAAGCAGATCGGCAAAGCTTTTCAACCACAAGCTCAATTGGCATAATTCTCACCACAACAATTCTTCAATAACTTGCAAAATCTGATCCACATCACATACTTGCAATATTCAATATCCTACTTCAAACAATCCAGATCTGTAAGCCATAGTCCATCTTCGACCTCCCCCTGTGAACATTCTCACGCTAGAAATTCTCACTCCTAGTGATCAACATCTACTTTACCACAGCAAAAACACGAAATTCACATACTCAAAATACACAATACGCAAGAGAAGTAAACTGAAGAATAAAAGAAAAGCCACAAATTAAAGAAGATCAAACACATACCTGAGTGAATCTTTTTCATCTGGATTTCTCGCCATTTTTGTAATAAAATATGGAACCGGACCATCTACAGTAGGTACCTTCTTCTACCTTATTTGCACTTCCACTTTTGTTTTGAAAATTGTTGTTGCTGCCATCGTTGAGGAGTAATTTTTATTGTTGATTCGGAAAGAGATGAAGCCAGAAGTAGAGATGCAAAAGAATAGCGATAAGTTTTAGTTTGTTATTGTTCATTTGAAAAGGAAAAGATGATGAAAGATCGTGGGATTGAGAAGCAGAGATGTGGGAATCAGTTGACAGATTAGACCGAAACAAAGGGAGAAAGAGATGATTGAAGGTGATATTGTAGTTGTTTGCAATTAAAGTAGAGAAAACATGCAGATCGAGAGGGAGAGAGAATTGATTTTTATCATTTCATCCCAATTTTATTTTCTTTCTTTTAATTAAATCTTATGGGAAGTAATGATTATTCTATAACTTCCCTTCCCAAGGCAACACCAATTCGCCGCTTCTCTCTTGGTATTCTAGGGTTGCAAATTTTTTTCCATTGTTTCTCTCCAAACCTGGGTCCACTTCAATGGGCCGGTTGGCCCAATCGCTATCATCATCACCCTTCTTATTTTAATTAAAGCATAATAGTAACAGTTAAATAGTGTAGTTCATTTGGCCAAGCAGTTCACAATTGTTCGAGAGGGACACGGTTCAAGTCCAGGCTGGGACGTTTTTTAATTTATTTCTTTTATCTTTATCTCCTCCATTTTTCTAACTTGTCATATATTTATAATTATTATAAGAAAACATAAAAAAACATGTTCATAATTTAATCTTCATTAATTATTCAAAAATATATATGTTTTATAATTTAGTTTTTATTTAATTTTTATTATTCGTTTAAAATTGTTAAAAAATGCATGCTATTATAAATTTTCATTATTTAATTATTCAATCGTTATTTTAACTAATTTTGTCATCGATCGTTAATATATTTCGTTCGTCTCAAATCCAAGGGAGATATTTTGACTTTTTTGAACTCATCATCAAACACGTATCGTCTAATCGTGCGAATACCCTCATTCCTCTTTCATTTGTTTATTATTTTGTTAAAACATTAGATAATTTCCCTGAAGATTCAATTTCCAAACTCATACCTTTTAAGTCAAAGCTTCAACTTTAGGTCGTCGTATCTTCGAAATCTCACCCGCATCCACTTTTAGCCAAACAAACTTCTCATTCACAAATCAAAAATCCAAAACACTCCTTAATCATTACGTGAACTTATTTTAAAACTTGCAAAAACACTCAACCAATCAAAACTCCCCCAAAAGGGCATGTTATCTCCGTTCTACCGCGATATCGACCATGCCTATTGCTAGAATGAGTGCGTTAACGTCGCCCACTAAAAAACACAAACAAACCAACCATTTTCTAGAGGAACTACGGTGTTCTGATTCCTTCATTGGATACGTAGGCAAAGGTTCGTGAAACCCTCACGAACGCAATAATAAAAACCATTCATTTCCCCTTAAGCAAGCATAGTTGTAGATAAACACACCCTTTAGAGACAAACAAACAAAATGGATCCTGTTGAGTACAACGAATGTCAGGGGTGCTAATACCTTCCCCTCGCATAACCGACTCCCTTACCCTTTTTCTTGGTTGCAAGACCATCTTATCCATTCACTTGTGGTTTTATCGATATTTCCCCTTCCTTCGGGATAAATAAAGTTCGGTGGCAGCTCTGTGTTTTCTGCCGGTGGCTTCAGCTGGGGAATTTTTTCGAGTCTCTCCTAGTTTTGTTTATTTGTATTTTTGGGTCTTTATTTATTTGCTTTATTTTGCTTTACTGTTTTATTTCTTTATTTATTTTATTCTTTTGTATATATTGCATTTATTGTTGCTACTCACATATTCTGGATACATTGTGATGTTGGGTTTGGTGATTACTTTTGATAAGTCCTATACCCGGACTTAGGTTACACATAGGATTAGGACGGGTGGTATAGTCATGTTAACTTTGAGGGAGTAATCCCGAAGAAGGAGGCATGAAAATCCCCCACTCATTGGAGGTCCCCTTGAAAGTAGTGATGTTTACCGAGTAATCGGGAAGACGTCGTTGCTTTCGACCTGGGAACTCGAGAAGCTGAGGGACATAGAACCATTAACCCATCCTGGCCTTTTAGGTGCAGTGCGGACACTGTAACAGAGTAATCCGGAAGTAGTTGTCACGCGATATTGCACTCAGACGAGTTTTTCATGTGAATATTATTGATTAAGAAGTAATTGGGACGTCAGTAATATCCAAAGGAAGGACGTAGACTTCGATAACTCTTTAGAACCTTGTTTGGCATGTGATAAACCCCCAGTACATACCCAATGGGTGGGTACTTTGACTTCATGCCTGTGACGTCGAAGTTTTGATCCTGTTACTTTCAGCCTGTGCAACGGACTACACAATGGTTATCCAGGATATGTGGAGCTGAGACTTCATCCCATAGCATACCATGACATCATATCATCATGTATATATATATCTCATATCAAGAGAAATCCAAAGACAAGTCTTGTTGATATAACTTTTCAAAAAAAAAGGGGAAATTTTAAAAAGAAAGACGATTCTTTGGGTCTCATCATAAATGAAGATAAAGCATTCATCCATATTACCATGTGTTGTACCCCAAAATTTGCCCTCTCATATTTCCCAAGACATTGCAAGAATAATCTCCAAGTGGCTCAAGATTGCTCGAGAGTTGGACAGTCAAGCTATCTCCTAAGACAGTCAATCTCAAATTAGGTTTTTGTGTTGCATCAAGATCCTTGCATCCAAATGACCTCAATTTCTCCACAATGTCCTAATATGTTCTCAAGATCATCCATGTCAAATTTCAAGCCTTGCAGAGGAAGTTTGCTCAGTCAAATGCTCAAAGGGTCCAAAAATCGACTATGCTAGGGAAAAAGTCAATTGTGCCCTAAATACAGTCAAACTTCAAGATTTTTTGTCAACATTCTCATTTTGAAAAATATTTCATCATTTGATCAAGGGTTGATCATGATTCATCAAGGATTGCTCAAGATTCATCAAGATTCAAAAGTTCCTAATTTAGGGTTTTGCAGGAAAAGTCAACTCAAATTTGAACAAGCATAACTTTCTCATACTTTATGAGAAATGACCCATTCAAATCTCATTTTGAAGAGGATGCAATTCCCTACAATCCATCTTCACACCCGAAGATCAATAAATGCACTCACAAAAATTTAAAAATTTGGACATTATAGGTCATTTTTGAAAGTCAACAAAAACACCTTTTTTCCAAAGCTTATAACTTGAGCATGGAATATCAAAATGATATGAGACCAAAAGGGTTGGTTAGAGGACATCTCAAGCTTTCTAAAAAGTCCAAGAAAACTTCCAAAAGTTCTAAATTGAAGAAGTTATGCATTGTTGATGTTAGGCATATTTGCAAAATTGCCAAAAGTCAACTATCCCCAAAACATCAAATTTTGTCAAATGGGCCCATTCTTTTCCACTGGATTTGATCTTGTCACACTACACACGTGTCCTAGTTTCATCCTTGTGTCCATTTATTAATTTTTCTATTTTATTTGATTTTTTATTGAATTAATTCATTTTAAATCAATTTAAATCAAATAAAATCCAAATATTGATTACTTAGGATCTTTTTGGTTGTTATAGGTCTTAATTATCATCATGATCATGATCAAACTCGTATCAGCCATTCCATGTGCAAAAAGATTGGATTTTGGACAAAATTGGAAGGTTTTAAATGGATGATCAAATCAAATCTCCAAGCCATAATGCACAAGGATTCAGTCCAAATTTTTTGACCTAATGCATTGAACATTACTTATACAAGCCAAAGCATATGAGATTAGGACCTAGAGGCTGCAGAATCATCAAAACCAAACTTGAAAAAATTGGCAAAAAGCTTAAAACAGAAATCGTGCATAGTGGTGTTTTCAAGGTCAAATCTCAACACCAATCCATTGCTGGACATCCACTGAAGTGAAGCCAACTCAAAACCAATCCCCATACACGTTCTAAAGCGCTGTAAGGCTCTCAAAATACCGCCCTATATTTGAAATCGAAACTCCATGTTCTTGCATATTTTTGACAAATCGTTGACATATTCATGATGCTTGTGCAATTTCTGGACTTTCTGCATTATTTGATTGCATAAATATGGCCTGTAGCCCCCTAGCCAAATCTAGGGTTCTTAGTTTGTGTTTTTGGGTATTTCTTGTAGAGGTGAAATGAAGGTCCAAGAATGGTATAGGTGTACTCAGGATGCCAAGACGAATAGAACCATGGTCTTGGGGTTCGTTTTCATGGCCTAGGTTTGATTTTTTGAATGACATACGAATTTAGCTGTGGATATAAATCTGCAGGTAAATAACTAGGGTCAAATGAAGAAGACGAAGACGTGGCCCTTTCCAATTCGCTAATTCATATTTCGCGCTTTATTTTTTATATTTTTCTGATCCATTAACTTGCTTGCCATATTACATTTATTGCTCATTCCACTAACAAATGAAACGCGCTGGTTGAGTGGTAGAGGTGTTGTTCAGTGACTCACAGGACCTGGGTTCGAATCCCAGGTCCCTCATATGCATATTATTATTTTTCTTCAGGTTATTCAATACACAACCAAGCGTGTGGTTCACCATACACCATCACCCAATCATCTGCCAGATGGCCCCAGGCCAGATCTGGTGGTCCATAATGAAGGCCTATGGTGGGATCAAGTCAAAGGGCGCGTGGAGAATCAGAAAAGTCAACACAGGCCAGGTCAAATGGGCCTTGGAAATTTCTAATCAGACCCCCTAATCAGGCCCAAAACCTCCTAAACTCTCTCTTTGCTTTTATTATTTTCTTTTGTTTATTTATTATTCTCATTATTTTTAACCACTAACCAATTAAACTTTTTTTTCTAAATAAAATAAAAACCAAAAAAATATATTTTATTTATTAAATTAATTTCAGTAATTTATTTTTGTTAATAATATTATATTAATTAATGTAGTTTAATTAGGAGTAATTTTAATATCTTTTGCAATAATTAAAATTAATTTAGACGATTAGGTTTTATTGACTTTGATTAATTTATTTTTATTTCTTTAAATATCAAAAATCTAAAAATATTATTATTTTTTTAAATAATTAATTAGCTTATTTAATTTAGTGCCTAACCTAATTTAATTTCTCTTTAATTCAAAAATAACCAAAAAAAAAAAACCTTTCTTTAATAATTAAAGGGTCAAAACCCTATATGCGCTCGATTTAATTTTTTTGCACGCGGTCCATTTTTGTTTCAATATTGTATCTGTTTCCGGAATGTAATAGTTTAATTAGGGCTTTGATTATTTTATCGCTTTATTTATTTTCCGCATTTTAATTTCAAGAGTTGCTTTTGGAGATGTAAATACCCGACGCCTTGTAATAGTTAGTTTTAATTTCCGTAATTTAATTTCCGCAACTTATAAACTGTTAGATGTTTGATAATAGGG
The DNA here is from genome assembly GCA_948472305.1 of Vicia faba. Taxonomy (NCBI): domain Eukaryota; kingdom Viridiplantae; phylum Streptophyta; class Magnoliopsida; order Fabales; family Fabaceae; genus Vicia; species Vicia faba. The sequence continues at coordinate 329,656,717 of OX451741.1, read as the reverse complement.
AATGCATGACAAGATCGAATGTTTAACCTAAAATCAACATAGATCACCATTGACATGTACAAAGACAAAATTAACTGAAAACAACACACTCGCACATGTGCACTCTTAGGGTACACCTCACTTGGTTGCCTTCGAACGTGGTCATTGAGTATAGGAAGTTTTAGAGGTCGCCCTCTTGTCCAAAGATCATAGTTGCCTCAAAACAGTTGCCTCGGAAAAATGATCTAAGACATTAGGGTTACCGCTAAGGCGTCCTAACATTGCTTTAGTGACCGCATGTCCCTTAATCGAATTGACCCTTAAACTCCAACGATGGTGCTACCTACTCATCAATAATGGGATATCAGTGTCTAAAGGAAGATAGCACAGATTGATTCCTTTTTCGAGTAGGTAGATGGTTCTTAAGTACTTGCTCCTTTCAAAACAAAATAAAACTTTTCGCACTTACACTCCTTTTCAAACAAAAACTTCTTCAAACCCACAAACACAAAGAAAAGAAAATTTTAAAAACACTTTGAGCAAGTACCTAAGAGCCCGTGGATAACCACGGATAGAAAGGGTGCTAACACCTTCCCTTTCTATAATCTACCCCCGGACCCGAGAAACATCTCGAAAAAGGAATTTTTATGTGCTTTTTTCCTTTCCTTATTGGATAAAATAAAAAACGGTGGCGACTCTTGCTTACCGCGACATTTTGCAAAAACAAACGCAAAACGTGAACAAGCATTCCAAAACAGTCAGTTCTCTCCCACCGTATCACAGAACTGGCGACTCTGCTGGGGACTTTAATAAGTGGGTGTACCTTAGGATTAGATCATTGTGTTTTCAATTGTTTGCTTTGTATGATTTATCTTTGTGGGCCTCTATCGGAGTTACTATAGATCCTAACCAGGATCTGGGGGATACCCTTTAGGTAAGTAGCAATAAACTGTGAGGGAACTGTACGGCATAGACCAATACGGTTGAAGCAGTAGCTATGTTGGTGTGGAACTTTAGTCTGTATCGATATCCGTTGTTGGAACGAAGAGAATATGGGTCTTCTAAGGGGTCATTAAGCACCAACTGACCTTAGAACCTTTAAATTGACTAACTTGGCCATAGAACAGTAGCAGTATGCTACACTCATTGAGACTAAACTCTCGCGATGATTCCGGCCGCAAGAAAAGGTTGCTAAACTGGAATTATAACCGATTGAGGGTAGTCAGTGATATTGAGATCCTCTAGAACCCGGTTAATATTTTTAGGACAGGCTTAAACCAACTGAACTGAAAGAGGGTAGTACCTAAGCTCCTTGCCAGCTTGAAATCTAAGGGCTCTCTGTGTGAGTTGTGTGCCTTTACCATGTTTGCTATTTGTGGATACTTGTGGTGTTCTTACTATCATGACATCATAACATTGCATACATCTTGCATTGGACTAACCTATTTCAAAGACAGAAGGGATTCATCTTTGATTCTGTTTTGTAGGTCATGATGCCTATGCGTAGGAACACCATCCGGATTAACTTTGTCCAGGTTCCCACTATGCTTAAAGAATTGGTTGCAAAGATGCCTGATACTACTTCCTTCCTCAGGAGACATGGGTATCTTCTCAGTTTGGTTACCTCCAAATTGGACGAGCAGATGATGAGTGTTTTGGTCCAATTCTATGATCCGTTGTACCATTGCTTTACTTTCCAGGACTACCAGTTGGTTCCCACCTTAGAAGAGTTCTCTGAGCTGCTCGGTATCTCTATTCTGGAGAAGACCCCGTTTACTGGTTGGGAAAAGATCCTTAGGCCCGAAGAGAATGCTTCAACCCTTCATATGACAAAGGATGAGGTCATGGCTAATTGGGAGACTAGAAGTGGAGCAAAGGGATTTCTGACTAAGTTCTTGGTTGGTAAGGCTAATTATTTCTGGGATAGTCTAGACTTCAAGGCATTCGAGGATATTATGTATCTTCTGATATACAGCTTGATATTGTTTCCAAACTCTGACTCCTTTGTCGATGTGAATGCGGTGAAAATCTTCATCTCTCATAATCCTGTACCCACTCTTTTGGGTGACATCCTTCATCAGCTTTATGCTCGTACTGCCCGAAAGCGGGGAACCTTGATGTGCTGTGCTCCATCAGTGCTGAAGAACAAAGAAGGCATGGGATGGGCCTATAGGGTTATGTCTCTCTCTCATAATGACATCATCTGGACTCTCAAGGGTATGGACGAGGTGGCTATTATTGATAGTTGTAGGGAGTACCCAAATGTTCCACTGATAGGAACCAATGGAGGAATTTCTTACAACCTGTGCTTGGCCTTACGTCAGTTTAGGAGAGCCAGAAGAGAAGGACCTCATGAACTGCTAATGCCTAGTATCATATTTGATTTTCAAGGGGATAGTGACGAGCAACGCCGCAGATTCATAAGGGCTTGGGATAGAGTTCATAGATCTGATCCACATGAGCTTGGTCCAAAGACTTCTCTTTCGATGGAGCCATATCTCAGTTGGGTCTGTATCCGTGCCCAAAAGCTGGGTATGCCGTATGAAGCCGTCCTGCCTATCATTATTGAAGTTGCTAATGAAGAGGGGGTTCTTCCTTCCATCCTCCATCCTTACATGCCCACTGACATTGGGGCACTGAAAAGGTCTTGGATGCAGCTGAGAGAAGAACGAGATGCTTACCGAGAAAAGTTCAACGAGAAATAGCAGAAGATCCAGAAGTTGACTAGGCAGCTGGAGAACGAGCAGATTCTCAATGACTATGTCCGCACCGACAAGAAGAGACCATGGGAGCACTGATTGTCCTTTGATTATTTCCTTTCCTGTTTTTATTTACTTTTCAGTATTTCCTTCCTTGTAACTCCTTAAGGGCATCAATTGAACAATTTTAATTCCAAAATTTATCTAATAAAGTGTGTTTCTTTTCTGGTTTACAAATTTGAATCTCCCGATTGTCTTTGAAATCATGTCATACACATTTCATCCCATGCACTTCATAACAGGTACCCATTACAGGTCTCTTATCTCCTTCGCTGTTTATTTCAGCACTCATCATGTCTGTTGAACCTTCAACTGAGCAAGCAATCAAGGGCCTACAGGCCCAGAATGCCCAATTCCAAGAGCTATTCATGAATCTAGCTAAGGGTCAGCAAGATCTAAATACCCTGATTCTGAAAGAGAAGAAGAAAAAGAAGAAGAGGACAATCCTGTTTAACACATGTCACAGGTTTGGGAACAGGCTACAAAATGAAGTTGATTTGACCACCACATATGGAGGGAAAGATAGTCAGGAAGAAAGGAGGGCTCCTAGCCCTTTGGTCTCCAACAACGAGACGGACTTCGACGAAGACCAGTATCCTCCTGTTGAGGATAGATACAAGCAACTGGAAGACCGATTGAGTGCGATGGAAGTTCAGAAGGTGCCTGGTCTGGACTTTGGTGATCTAGGTCTATCATTTGGGGTAGTAATTCCCCACAAGTTCAAGGCACCAGCCTTTGCTAAGTATGACGGAGTTTATTATCCAAAGCTGCACCTCCAGTCATATGTAAGGAAGATTCAATCGTACACCGCTGATAAGAACCTATGGATCTATTTCATTCAAGATAGTCTCTCAGGGACTCAGCTTGAGTGGTTTTACCAGTTGGACGGAGCCAGCATCCGCAGTTGGGAAGATTTGGCTACTGCTTTCTACAGGCAGTACCAGTACAATTCCGACCTCGCTCCCACGCGTACCCAACTCCAGGGTATGTCAATGGGAACGGCCGAAGGTTTCAAAGATTATGCTCAGAAGTGGAGGGACCTCGCCGGAAGAGTACAACCAACCTTGGCTGATCGGCAGCTTGTGGATATGTTTCTGGGGACCTTGTCTGGTCCATTTTTCAACCATCTAATCGGAAGTTCTTCATCTGGGTTTACAAAGCTTATTTTGACTGGGGAAAGGATTGAGGCTGGTATTAAGGCCGGTAAGATACAGAAGGGTGCTTCATCAAGCACCGAGAAAAAGCCTTTTAAGAAAGAGTTCAGTGTTGTCTACAATTCGAAAAGTTAGAATAGACCTGAACGCCGCCAAGCTGTTAATGCGGTTGTTATTTCAAGACCTGCTGGTGCTCCTCAGCACAACAATCAACAAAGGGACGAGAAACCTCGAAGGCAATTCAGTCGTCTCATCATGACTTTGTCTCAGATTCTGCCACAGTTATTGAAAACCAACCTTGTGATTCCAAGGGAAGCCCCAAAGAATCCAAATACAACCTCCCCAAAGTATAACCCTAATGCCCGCTGCTTTTCACTCTGATAGCCCGGGACATAATACAGATGATTGTTGGTCTTTGAAGAATAAGATACAAGACTTAATTGATGCAAAGGAGATTGAGTTCAAGGCGCCCGAAAGGCCTAATGTTGTGACTGCTCCTATGCCCAAGCATGGAGTGAATGCTATAGATGAAACTCGTTTGTGGTTTCTGTGAATGACATTGTTACCCCTTTGATGAATGTGAAGAAGAACCTTTTGCTAGCCGGTTTATTTCCGGGCTGTGATGAAGGTTGTCGTATGTGTTCTGTTCTACCTACCAGTTGCCCTCTTTTGAAATCAGGTGTCCAACGCCTGATAGATAGTAAAGAAATTCTATTTGGGAAGACTGTTGTTCCTTTGGTTCCTACTGAAGAAGTTGCCATTATCACCATTTTCGACGATTCTTCCAAGGCTTCCTCGAGAAAGCCTGTTAGAATTACATCTGTTCCAAGAACTGCACCATTGATCATCACTGTTCCTGGGCCTATTCCCTACACCTCTGATAAAGTTGTCCCTTGGCACTATGGGGCTGATGTTTACTTTCATGGAGTTAAGCAAGAGTTGGATGCTGATACTGCCGTCAGCAATATTGTCGGACCTGTTAAGTCACCCGTAGCGGAAGACTTTTCTCACCTGATATCTCTCCACCAACTGCCCGAAGACCTGTTGTTATTACACCTGCTAGTGTACCTGCTACTATTCCAGTTCAAGTTCTTATTCCTACCCCTGTCGCCGAGTCATCTGACACTCGGGGTAAAGGGATCACCAGTGAGCCTGCCCAGACGGAGGCACCAAAGACGATTACTGTTGAAGCCTCTAAACAACAGATGGAAGAGATTCTGAAGATCATCAAAAAGAGTGACTACAATGTAGTTGAACAGCTGGGGCAAACCCCGTCCAAGATTTCTATGTTGTCACTGTTGCTATGCTCAGAGGCCCATTCCAAGGCTCTAATTAAGTTTCTGAAGACCGCACACGTACCACAAGAGACATCAACTGATCAGTTTAAAAATTGCATGGCCAATCTTACTGCTGATAATGGGTTGGCTTTCTCTGACGCCGACTTGACTGCTAAAGGGAAGAATCACAATGATGCCTGCATGTCTCCATTGAATGCATGGGCACTACTCTTGCTCATGTATTAGTAGATATTGGTTCCTCATTGAACGTCTTGCCTTAGAAAGCTCTAGACCGGTTGGACTGTGAAGGGTTGGAGCTTAAACCAAGCAACATTGTTGTTAGGGCCTTTGATGGGTCTAAGAGAATGGTGCATGGAGAAGTTGATATCCCGATTAAAGTTGGTTCTCGGGTTTTCAACTCTAAATTCTATGTGATGGACATTCGGCCATCTTATTCTTGTTTGCTGGGTCGCCCATGGATCCACAAAGCTGGGGCCGTAACCTCAACACTCTGCCAGAAGATGAAGTACCCGGTCAAAGGGAAGATTGTGACAGTACAAGGAGAGGAAGAGTACATGGTTAGCCATCTCAACTCTTTCTTATATGTAGAGATGGATGGGGAATTCATTGAGACCCCATTTCAACATTTTGAAGAGGTTCCCCAGACATTGGCGTCAGCTGAGACTGTTGTTGAAGATTCTCCTATGAAGATGGCTTCCTTTAAGGATGCTCGGGCTGTTGTCGAGAAAGGTGGGTGTGCAAATTGGGGCCGACTCCCTGATTTTACACAGAAGACTAACAAGTTTGGTTTGGGTTTCACTGCAGAAGCTCAAAGGGCTGTTAGGAATGCACGGATCGGAAGACCTCTCGTGTTCATCAGCAATTCAGGAGTAAATGCCATTGAAGACGATATGGAAGAGTCTGAGTTCGACAGCTGGATCTATCCTACGACCGACGGTGGACCAAGCAACTAGACAACAAAGGACTTCACCCCTATTTCTTTTGTTACCCAGTAATGAAACTTTTTGTTTTGAATTTGTAACAGACAATGTTTTAAACTTTATGGCCCGGTGTCTTACCCGGGGCACTGTGGCTTCATTTGTGAGGGCTTTATGTGTGTTATTTTCATATATCATTAATAAAAGCATTGGACGTTTGTTGCATTTCAAATTTTGTGCTCCTTGTTTTTCTTTTGTTATATATTGCAAAACAGCTATTTTAAACACACTCACATATACAGGTCTACATCCACTCTGGATCTCACTAGTAACGACCCTGCTACTGCATGTTATGACTTCAAAAGTCCGATAAACTTAGCCGAAGACGAAGGTGAAGATGATTGTGAAGTGCCTGTTGAACTTACAAGACTGTTACTTCAGGAAGAGACGGCCATACAGCCACACGAAGAGCCAGTGGAGTCAGTAAACCTGGGTACAGAGACAGACAAGAAAGAAGTTAAGATCGGTGCAAACTTGGAGCTTAGTGTGAAACAATGGTTGATTCAGATGCTGCATGACTATGTGGAGATCTTTTCCTGGTCTTACGAAGATATGCCTGGGATGGATACCAACATTGTGGTTCACCGATTTCCTACCAAGGAAGACTGTCCTCCACTGAAACAGAAGGTCCGCCGAATGCGCCCAGAGATGTCTGAGAAAATCAAGGCTGAAGTTATGAAACAGTTCGACGCCCGTTTTCTAGAAGTTACTTCTTACCCTCAGTGGGTGGCCAACATGGTTCCTGTACCGAAGAAGGATGGTAAGGTTCGAATGTGTGTTGACTATAGGGATCTGAACAGGGCAAGCCCCAAGGATGACTTCCCTCTACCTCATATTGACGTTCTGGTTGACAACACCGCTCAGCATAAATTCTTCTCCTTTATGGATGGTTTCTCCGGTTATAATCAGATTAAGATGGACCCCGAAGACATGGAGAAGACAACCTTTGTTACTCAGTGGGGTACCTTTTGCTATAAGGTCATGCCTTTTGGACTGAAGAACGCTGGGGCAACATATCGGCATGCCGTGGTTGCTTTGTTTCATGACATGATCCATCATGAGATCGAGGTATACGTCGACGATATGATTGCAAGGTCCCAAACTGAGGAAGAACATCTAGACCACCTTCAAAAGATGTTTGACAAGCTGAAGTTGTACAAGCTGAGGTTAAACCCTAACTAGTGCACCTTCGGGGTGAGATCTGGTAAGCTGCTGGGTTTCGTCGTCAGCAATAAAGGTATTCAAGTTGATCCTGCGAAAGTGAAGGCTATACAGGAGATGCCAGCTCCCAGAACAAGGAAAGAAGTCAGAGGATTTCTGGGACGTCTGAACTATATTGCCCGATTCATCTTGCACCTAACTGCTACTTGTGAGCCAATCTTCAAGCTACTGAAGAAAGATCAAGTAGTACGATGGAACGATGAATGCCAGGCGGCTTTCGAAAGGATCAAAGAGTATCTCCAAGAGCCACCTATTCTGATGCCACCAGTTGAAGGGAGACCTTTAATCTTATACTTGACAGTACTCGACAACTCAATGGGGTGTATGTTGGGTCAGCATGACGAGTCTGGCCGAAAAGAGCATGCTATTTGTTACCTTAGCAAAAAGTTTACCGACTGTGAGACCCGATACTCACTGCTCGAGAAAACTTGCTGTGCTTTGGCATGGGATGCGTGCCGGCTGAGACAGTATATGCTGACTCACACTACTTTGTTGATATCAAAGATGGATCCAATCAAGTATATCTTCGAAAAGCCTGCTTTTTCCGGAAGAATAGCAAGATGGCAGATGATCTTGACTGAGTATGACATCCAATACACGACCCAAAAGGAAATCAAGGGAAGTGTGTTGGCAGACCATTTGGCACATCAGGCAGTGTATGATTACCAGTCTATGAACTTTGAATTCCCGGACGAGAATATCATGTTGGTAACTGATTGTGAGACACCTAGACCAGATGAAGGACCCGAGGAAGGATCCCGATGGTCTATGTACTTTGATGGAGCTTCAAACGCTTTGGGAAATGGCATTGGCTCTATGATCATATCTCCTAAAGGCTCTCATACTCCGTTTACCGCCAGACTATGTTTCAACTGCACCAACAATATGGCGGAGTATGAAGCATGCATCATGGGTCTTCGAGCAGCCATTGACCTAAGGATTAAGTTTCTGAGTGTCATCGAAGATTCCTCTCTTGTGATCAGTTAGATCAAAGGAGAGTGGGATACGAAACACCCTAATCTTATTCCTTACAAGGAGTATGTATTGACGTTGCTTCCGCACTTCAAAGAGATAACCTTTGAACACTTCCCTAGAGAGGAGAATCAGTTGGCGGACGCGCTAGCTACGATGTCTTCTATGTTCAAGGTCAATTGGGACAACGAGGCTCCCTGGATTATCATTGAAAGATTTGACGAACCTGCGCATTTTTATGACATTGAGACTGAAGAGGTAACAGAAAATCCATGGTTTCATGAGGTGAAATGGTATCTTGAGGCTCAGGAATACCCCGAGGGTGCATCTGTTAGTGACAAGAAGTTTCTGAGGAGGTTCGCAGCAAAGTTCTTCATCAGCAATGGCATCCTTTACAAGCGTAACCATGATCCGACCTTACTGCGATGTGTGGATAAGAATGAAGTAGAAAGGATCATGGCAGATTTACATGAAGGTACTTTTGGAACTCATTCCAGTGGACACACCATGGCAAAGAAGATCCTTTGGGCAGGATATTATTGGTCCACAATGGAAGCCGACTGTTATCAGCATTCTCGGACATGTCACAAGTGCCAAGTCTATGCTGATAAGGTACACATACCTCCAGTTCCTCTGAACGTCTTGACAGCTCCATGGCCTTTTGCAATGTGGGGCATTGATATGATCGGCGAGATCAGACCTACGGCATCCAACGGGCATCGTTTTATCCTGGTAGCTATCGATTACTTTACAAAGTGGGATGAAGCAACTTCATTTGCTACTGTAACCAAGAACGTCGTGGCACGGTTCATTTGGAACAATCTGATCTGTCAATACGGTGTACCAGAGAGGATCATTACAGACAATGGTACCAATCTCAACAACAAGATGATCACCGAGCTCTGCCAGCAATTCAAGATACAACATCACAACTCTTCTCCTTACCGGCCGAAGATGAATGGGGCTGTAGAAGAGGCTAATAAGAACATTAAGAAGATTGTGCAGAAGATGACGGTGACATACAAAGACTGGAATGAGATGTTACCATTTGCTCTTCATGGGTACCGTAACTCAGCACGGACGTCAATAAGGGCAACACCCTACTCCTTGGTATATGGTATGGAGGCAATCTTGCCCATTGAAGTTCAGATACCCTCTCTTCGGATCATGAAGGATGCAGGTTTGAGCGAAGATGACTGGATTCAGACCCGGCTTGATCAGCTAAACCTAGTCGACGAAAAGAGACTTACTGCTATTTGTCATGGTCAGACGTACCAAAAACGGATGATCAAGGCATTTAACAAGAAAGTTAGACGACAAGAGTATCAAGTTGGGGATCTGGTAATCAAGCGCATTATCTTACCTCAAGGTGATCCCAGGGGAAAATGGACCCCTACTAACGAAGGGCTATTTGTGGTTAAGAACATTTTCTCAGGAGGAGCTATGATTCTAACCATCATGGATGGTGACGACCTTCCTCACCCCGTCAATGCAGACATAGTGAAAAGATACTACGCATAACTAAAGACCCGCTAGGTTGACTGGCCTAGGCAAAAATAAGGGCTTCCCGGCGAACCAAAAGGGTTCGGGCAAAAATAAGGGATGAAAATGAAAAAATCTGTACACCTGGTAAGTCAAAAACCTAAAAAGGCGACTTGGAAAAAAAAGGGTATCCCGGTGGACTGAAAACTCGAAAGGGCGGTCCAGGAAAAAATTAGCGATCCAAGAGTAACACTATGTCTCATTGGATCACCTTGCATCCAGACTTCGGTATCAATTATCAAGCCCGGACGGCACTAATCAATATGATTCATCTTCAACCAGTAGCAAAGTGATGAGATGCTCGAGGACATAAAGGAAATAGCAGAGTTGGAACCCAGTGGGATCGTTCACATGGCTGTTTTGTTTAGTTTTTGACAAATTGTATAAATTCTATTTGTTCGGCAGCATTCTCTTACTAGGACATCAGCCTCTTCTACAAAAAAGCCTATTTTACAGGCCAAACTTCAAAATCAATAGAATTCATTTTCAAAGAAATTTCAAACTGCTTTTCCTTTATCTTTTTTGTTTTTAAAAGAACGTCCAATGTTCATTTTTGATATATGAATTTGACATTAATTGCTGCTCATGAATATTTACAGGGGAAACAAAAGACGATTATGGGTAACATCAGAAACAGGGGCAATAAAAATGACCCGAACTGTACAGTTGTTATGTTCACCAGGTACAAAGGTAGATTCAGCTGAAGAATATGACTAAGCTACCTTCACTCCTTGTAGAATAAGACAGTAATGGTATCTCTCCCCCAGCTGAGACTTGCAACTACGAACGAATCAACAACGCTCTCCCTAAGCAGAGTTGATGTACCATCAGCACTAAAAAGGCTTGATATCCCCGACAGTCTCAATATTCCCCAACAGAGTATAAGAATGTTCCCTGGAAGAATACAAAATACCCCCCAGTGGAGTCAATATTTCCCCAGCAGGTCTGAAAAAGCTTCCCCAACGGAGTTGAGGCATCATCCCCAATAAGACTCTAGATGTTTATCCCCAGCGGAGTACAAAAATAAATCTCCCCGGCCAAGTTCAAAGGATCATTCCCCAGTAGAACTCAGAAGATTATCCCCACAAAAGTCTAACAGGTTTATCCCCAGCAAGTTGCAACTGAAGATCATCCCCAACAGATTTCTTTCCATTCAAAAATAGGAATTCAATCCTCAACAGATTCAGTATCACCAGCAACGGTAATCCATCCCCAGCGGAGTTTATCAGTGGAATCCTCAACAGATTCGGTATCACCAACAATGGTAATCCATCCCCAGCGGAGTTTATTAGTGGAATCCTCAGCAGAGCATCTCTTCCCCAGAGTAATATCCTCATCATTTTATTCCCCAACAGAGTTATCTTCTCCTGCAGGTTTATTTTTGCACTTCTCTTTGTTCACTATCCCCAACGAAAGCGAAGAATTCAACTCTTATCTCCAGCAGCTCCGGGATTTATTTTCCCCAGCTAAAACATTACATTTCCATACATCATGATACATGCATATACGCATCATATAATACAATCTCATTTATTTTGAGGACATCATTGCTTGGTCCATATCATGCATTTCATATAACTGACCTTTACCTTTCAAGAAAGAGGCAGTTAAAATTCTCAATTATGTCAAAAGACCTCCTCTGGTTCAGTCATATCATTGCGAAGATCTCTCTAATTCGTATTCCAGTTGAAGTTATTCCAAGACTTTCGTCTGGTCCAGTTAAATCGATTCCTAAAGATTTTTCTGATGCCGATCCAATCAAAGTTAATCCAAGACCTCCTCTGGTTCAGTCAGATCGCCGCGAAGATCTCTCTGATTCGTATTCCAGTTGAAGTTATTCCGAGACTTTCGTCTGGTCCAATTAAATCGATTCATAAATATTTTTCTGATGTCGATCCAGTCAAAGTAAATCCAAGACCTCCTCTAGTTCAGTTATATCGCCGATAAGATCTCCCTGATTCGTATTCCAATTGAAGTTATTCCAAGACTTTTTGTCTGGTTCAGTTAAATCGATTCCTAATGATTTTTCTGATGCCGGTCTAGTAAAATTTAATCCAAGGCCTTGTCTGGTCCAGTTAAATCGATTCCTAAAGATTTTTCTGATGCCGATCCAGTCAAAGTTAACCCAAGACCTTCTCTGGTTCAGTCAGATCGCCGATAAGATCTCCCTGATTCGTATTCCAGTTGAAGTTATTCCAAGACCTTGTCTGGTCCAGTTAAATCGATTCGAAGATTTTTCTGATGCCGATCCAGTCAAAGTTAATCCAAGACCTCCTCTGGTTCAGTTAGATCGCCGAAAAGATCTCCCTGATTTATTCCAGTTGAAGTTATTCCAAAACTTTTTGTTAGGTCTGATTAAATCGATTCGAAGATTTTTCTGATGCCGATCCAGTCAAAGTTAATCCAAGACCTTCTCTGGTTCAGTCAGATCGACGATAAGATCTCCCTGATTCCTATTCCAGTCGAAGTTCAGACCACCTATAAACAGTCTCCAAATGGCATATGTAAGCCCATTCCCGACATCACAATGCTGATACCACTTCATGCGAGTGCAAATTTCTGGGCACTTTAATGTTCAATCATCTTCCACCTTCGGATCACGAAAGGCCCGAAAGCCAATCTACATCCTCAGGTTTAAGAAAATTGAACAGGGGAAGCTGTTGTACCCCAAAATTTTCCCTCTCATATTTCCCAAGACATTGCAAGAATAATCTCCAAGTGGCTCAAGATTGCTCAAGAGTTGGACAGTCAAGCTATCTCCTAAGACAATCAATCTCAAATTAGGGTTTTGTTTTGCATCAAGGTCCTTGCACCCAAATTACCTCAAGTTCTCCCCAAGATCCTAATATGTTCTTAAGATCATCCATGTCAAATTTCAAGCCTTGCAGAGGAAGTTTGCTCAGTCAAATGCTCAAAGGGTCCAAAAATTGAATGTGCTAGGGAAAAAGTCAACTGTGCCCTAAATACAGTCAAACTTCAAGATTTTTTGTCAACATTCTCATTTTTAAGGATATTTCATCATTTGATCAAGGGTTGATCATGATTCATCAAGGATTGCTCAAGATTCATCAAGATTCAAAAGTTGCTAATTTAGGGTTTTGCAGGAAAAGTCAACTCAAATTTGAACAAGCATAACTTTCTCATACTTTATGATAAATGACCCATCTAAAGCTCATTTCGAAGAGGATGCAATTCCCTACAATCGATCTTCACACCCAATGATCAATAAATGCACTCACAAAAAGTTACAAATTTGGACATTATAGGTCATTTTTGAAAGTCAACAAAAACACCTTTTTTTCCAAAGCTTATAACTTGAGCATGGTATATAAAATTGAGATGAGACCAAAAGGATTGGTTAGAGGACATATCAGGCTTTCTAAAAAGTCCAAGAACACTTCCAAAAGTTCAAAATTGAAGAAGTTATGCATTGTTGAAGTTGGGCATTTTTGCAAAATTGCCAAAAGTCAACTATCCCCAAAACTTCAAATGGGCCCATTCTTTTCCACTTGATTTGATCTTGTCACACTACACACGTGTCCTTGCTTCATCCTTGTGTCCATTTATTAATTTTTCTATTTTATTTGATTTTTTATTGAATTAATTCATTTTAAATCAATTTAAATCAAATAAAATCCAAATATTGATTACTTAGGATCTTTTTGGTTGTTATAGGTCTTAATTATCATCATGATCATGATCAAACTCGTATCAGCCATTCCATGTGCAAAAAGATTGGATTTTGGACAAAATTGGAAGGTTTTCAATGGAGTATCAAATCAAATCTCCAAGCCATAATGCACAAGGATTCAGTCCAAAATTGTTGACCTAATGCATTGCACATTACTTATACAAGCCAAAGCACACAGGATTAGGACCTAGAGGCTGCAGAATCATCAAAAGCAAACTTGAAAAAATTGGCAAAAAGCTTGAAACAGAAATCGTGCATAGTGGTGTTTTCAAGGTCAAATCTCAACACCAATCCATTGTTGGACATCCACTGAAGCGAAGCCAACTCAAAACCAATCCCTATACACGTTCTAAAGCGTTGTAAGGCTCTCAAAATACCGCCCTATATTTTAAATCGAAACTCCATGTTCTTGCATAGTTTTGACAAATCGTTGACATATTCATGATGCTTGTGCAATTTCTGGACTTTCTGCATTATTTGATTGCATTAATATGGCATGTAGCCCCTAGCCGAATCTAGGGTTCTTGGTTTGTGATTTTCGGTATTTCTTGTACAGGTGAAATCAAGGTCCAAGAATGGTATAGGTGTACTCAGTATGCCTAGACGAATAGAACCATGGTCTCGGGGTTCGTTTTCATGGCCTAGGTTTGATTTTTGGAATGACATACGAATTTAGCCGCGGATATAAATCCACAGGTAAATAACTAGGGTCAAATGAAGAAGACGAAGACGTGGCCCTTTCCAATTCGCTGATTCATATTTCACGCTTTATTTTTATATTTTTCTGATCCATTAACTTGTTTTCCATATTATATTTATTGCTCATTCCACTAACAAATGAAACGCGCTGGTTGAGTGGTAGAGGTGTTGTTCAGTTACTCATAGGACCTGGGTTCGAATCCCAGGTCCCTCATATGCATATTATTATTTTTCTTCAGGTCATTCAATACACAACCAAGCGTGTGGTTCACCATACACCCTCACCCAATCATCTGCCAGATGGCCCCAGGCCGGATCTGGTGGTCCATAATGAAGGCCTGTTGTAGGATCAAGTCAAAGGGCGCGTGGAGAATCAGAAAAGTCAACACAGGCCAGGTCAAATGGGCCTTGGAAATTGCTAATCAGACCCCCTAATCAGTCCCAAAACCTCTTAAACTCTCTCTTTGCTTTTACTATTTTCTTTTGTTTATTTATTATTCTCATTATTTTTAACCACTAACCAATTAAACTTTTTTTTTCTTAATAAAATTAAAAACCAAAAAAAATATTTTATTTATCAAATTAATTTCAGTAATTTATTTTTGTTAATAATATTATATTAATTAATTTAGTTTAATTAGGAGTAATTTTAATATCTTTTGCAATAATTAAAATTAATTTAGACGATTAGGTTTTATTAACTTTGATTAATTTATTTTTATTTCTTTAAATATCAAAAATCCAAAAATATTATTTTTTTATTAAATAATTAATTAGCTTATTTAATTTAGTGCCTAACCTAATTTAATTTCTCTTTAAGTCAAAAATAACCAAAAAAAAAACCTTTCTTTAATAATTAAAGGGTTAAAACCCTAGATGCGCTCGATTTAATTTTTTCGAACGCGGTCCATTTGTTGTTTCAATATTGTATCTATTTCCGGAATGTAATAGTTTAATTAGGGCTTTGATTATTTTATCGCTTTATTTATTTTTCGCATTTTAATTTCAAGGGTTGCTTTTGGCGATGTAAATACCCGACACCTTGTAATAGTTAGTTTTAATTTCCGCAATTTAATTTCCGCAACTTATAAACTCTTAGATGTTTGATAATAGGGAATGCATGACAAGATCGAATGTTTAACCTAAAATCAACATAGATCACCATTGACATGTACAAAGACAAAATTAACTGAAAACAACACACTCGCACATGCGCACTCTTAGGGTACACCTCACTTGGTTGCCTTCGAACGTGGTCATTGAGTATAGGAAGTTTTAGAGGTCGCCCTCTTGTCCAAAGATCATAGTTTCCTCGAAACGGTTGCCTCGGAAAAATGATCTAAGACATTAGGGTTACCGCTAAGGCGTCCTAACATTGCTTTAGTGACAACACATCCCTTAATCGAATTGACCCATAAACTCCAATGACGGTGCTACCTACTCATCAATAGTGGGATAGCAGTGTCTAAAGGAAGATAACACATATTGATTCCTTTTTCGAGTAGGTATATGGTTCTTAAGTACTTGCTCCTTTCAAAACAAAATAAAACTTTTCGCACTTACACTCCTTTTCAAAAAAAAACTTCTTCAAACCCACAAACACAAAGAAAAGCAAATTTTAAAAACACTTTGAGCAAGTACCTAAGAGCCAGTGGATAACCACATATAGAAAGGGTGCTAACACCTTCCCTTTCTATAATCTACCCCCGGACCCGAGAAACATCTCGAAAAAGGAATTTTTCTGTGCTTTTTTCCTTTCCTTATTGGATAAAATAAAAGACGGTGGCGACTCTTGCTTACCGTGACATTTTGCAAAAAAAAACGCAAAACGCGAACCAGCATTCCAAAACAGTCAGTTCTCTCCCACCGTATCACACCATGCATTCATTTTTTCACAAAAAAAACTCATTGGGGTCCCCTTTCTCAGAAATCCAGTAAACAACAAAGACAACTCATCCACATCCTTACCATACCAAAGGCAACGCGCAAAGGACAATGGATCTTTTTGAAGAAAATCAGAATGCACTCTGTCGGCATATGGACACCATGGGTACTCGCATGGATCAACTTATGGAAACCCTTCATGCCATGATCAAGGGTCAAGAAGAACTACACCAAAGTGTTGCCAAGCTTACTACTGTTTCTCCTTTCACTTCTGCTAATGGGAGAAATGGCAATGCAAATGTTGAGACTCCTACCGGTGCTCCTAGGAATGATGTCGACGATCATCATGATGTTATTGATCTTGATGAACCCCAAGTTAACCTTGCTGCTGGGGTTGCCGAAACTGCAAAAATGTATCATGCTCTCGAAGAGAGACTTAGAGCCATGGAAGGTATCAAGGCTTCTGGATTCAATACTGCTGCAATATGCCTCGTGCCTGGGGTAGTTATTCCTCCCAAGTTAAAAGTCCCAGAGTTTGACAAATACAAAGACACTTCTTTCCCAGAGACTTATCTTCGTTCCTATTGTCGCAAAATGGCAGCCTATGCTGAAAGTGAACCTTTACTCATGCATTTCTTTCAAGACAGCTTGACCGGGACACCGTTGGATTGGTATATGCAATTGGAAAGATCTCATGTCAGTACTTGGGGAGAGCTTGCTGACGCTTTTTTGAAACATTACCATTACAATACTACCATTGCTCCTAGCCGTACTTAGCTCCAAGGGATGGTACAAAAATCTGAAGAATCTTTCAATGAGTACGCTCAGAGGTGGCATGAACTGGTTGCAAGGGTCCAGCCTCCTCTCTTGGATCGTGAATTAATTTATTTGTTGGTGGGCACCCTGCAAGACCCATATCTCCAACATATACTCGGTAGTATTTCGACCTCCTTTTCGAACTTGGTTACCATCGCGGAATGTATTGAAGATGGCCTCAAGTCAGGAAAAATTCAAGATACATCTAGCGCTATCAATAGAAGTAACAAGAAACCTTGCTTTGGCCTCCTCAAGAAGAAAGAGGGAGAAACTAGTGTTACTATCAACAAAGGAAAGGCCCCGGTCCATCATCAAGATCAAGCTCTGCACCATCAAACATTATTTGTTCATCCTAATGTTCCTCGAGCATATGCTACAATCTCAGCTCAACAACCGCGGGTGGCCCAACATCAGTCAATCCATCATCAACATCAGTACACATAAAGAAAATTGTATGTTCAACGAGCACGATCTGGGTCTTTTCAGCCGAGTCATCAACCCTAGAGGCAACAAGAACTAAAGAGGAAGAAAGTTATTGAATAGAGTATGGATCCCATTCCCATGTCTTATGCTTAACTTCTCCCTCAGTTGTTTGCCAATCAGTTGGTTCAACTGCGTGAACTGGGTCCAATACCAAATCCTCTCCCACGAGGGTATGATGTTAGTGCTCGTTAGGAATTCCATTCAGGGGCTCTAGGCCACACAATTGAGAATTGTAGGGCATTAAAAAACAACGTTCAAGACCTCCTTGATGCCAAAGTTATCACGTTCACTCCAAAGGGTCTGATAATGGATTGAACCCCCTTGCGGAGATAGGTGTCGAGACTGAAAGAGCGTCTCCTCAAATAAGCCAGGGCTGAAGAAGTCTCATGAGCTTGGAATTTTCTAATTTCATTTGTATTATAATTTGTAACCTTTCTTGTTTTGATCAGTACCCATTTTATGCAAAATTGTTTGTCTTTTTATATTGAATCACCATGCATTGATTGTGTTTGTCTTGAACTAATCCATTCGTATTCACTCATTTATGTTTTTGTTATTGTACTTGCTTTTGATGCTTAACTCTTTTTAATTTAAAGGAAAAAATAACTCTTGAGGGAGGATGATGAAGATCTGATACTTAGATTCCCAAACGGTATGCTTTTGAATAAAACCTTGCTGACGATGTACATGCATTGTTTTAAATCCCCAAACATCGGAGTTATAAGGAAGACAGACCCTCGTCAACCCTTTCGAGCTTTGAAGTAGGAGTTTCATTTACACAAAAAAACCCTCAATTTTAACCCCAGGGCGGGTAGATTTCAGTTAATCCGATCGAGCATCCAGAACTCGTCAAGAGGGAGTTCCTAGGGATACAACAATGGTTATCCATAAAAGGGCTAGGAGAAGTCAACACCACAATGATAAACCGTCACCTACCAACAGCGTGCATCGAAGAGAACGATATCCCGATGGGTATCTCTTGCACAATCAGGAGGTCAGCAGAGGACGATGCCATAAGAGTTATTCTTCATCTATCCAGGACTCAAACAACCACAACCATTTCCAACAAATCGAAGATGGCTCAAAGATAAATAACTTGTTCAAAAAAGAAAGAGACAAAAGGCCCCGTTAAGTCAAAACTTGAAAAAACAGGAGACTTAGGCAAAAGTCAGGGCACCCCGCTGAACTGCAACTTCAAAATCAAGAAATTGTCAAGGAAAAAATTAGGGAAAGCGAAATAAAAAATAATAATAATCCTCAGCAAAGAACAAGATCAAGTGATCAGACGCCAAGAAGCTAGTGATTGTCGGGTCTTAGAAACCTCTGTGGTTCCTCAATCATCCCAAACTCTCCTCTCAAGAGATGAGTGCTCGTATCGAGTTAACTGAACATAGGAATGGAGAACATCATGGAGAATGGGTGGGAACCAAATAATTTTGAGCCTTAAATCTTTTTTCTAAAACCGTGAACCAGGCCACATTACAACCCTAAAAAGTCCTAACTGAAGCATGGGTTAATTTGAAAGCAATACTGTAGCGAGAATACGGAAACCTGACTCCTCGGGGATGTACTAAAATTTGATTTGGTAACACGTCACCTATTCACAAAAATACAAAAAAACTGAAGCTTCGACATCTTTTCAATAAAAGTTTTTCGAACTTCAAGACAAGCATATAATTTGCATTAGAATCATCATTCTTAGACAAACATTCGTTGCATATAAATAAGTGCTTGAACATCAAGTAAGCTTGCGTGATGAGCATCAATTGAAAACATGGCCATCTCGAAGGATGAATTGTTGCAGAAACTTTTCAAAAAAACAAAGAATGATCTTATTTTGGGGCATTCCCTCAAGCTGTCAATCAGAGGCTATCACATCGATAAATCTCTTCCATATTTTTCCAGTCAATCAGAAGCAACCATGTCGATAAATCTCTTTAAACTTCAAACTAGGGGAATCATGATGAGTAACCTATTAAAAATTTGTGCAACCTGGGGCACTTACGTTGAGATTCGACAAATCTCTATGAGAATCCATGATCAAGGCAGATATTGGGGCATGCCACTTTGCGCCGTATTATGACACGAATCTTCTAGCATTCCACTCGAAGAGATCCTTGCAGACAGGGGCATTCCTCCTCCCCTCTTATGGAGCTACTCAAGCAAATTTATGTCATCCGTACAAATTCAATCAAGCTAAAAGCGTTATGATGTTCACTTTGGTTCAGTTAACGTCCTCAGAATCATCATCATTCCCTGCAGATGTTTAAACATGCAACTCTCCAACAATAAAGTGAACTCGTGGCATCTGAAGACACTAATGTCCATTTCCTAATCCCCAATTGGTTTGTGAAGTAAGGAAAGTTAGACGGGGCCCTTTCCTCCCTGGCAATCGATAAATCTTGATGCATTTAATGAGATCCATGTCTCTATTCATTCATTCACAAGCAGTCCAGCAGGTGAAGAAAGTCATATCAAGCTACTCCTCCTCAACAAGATTTAATCCCCAGTGAACTCGACAAAGATATAACTCAATTCTCTCAATTTTCAAGCACCAATCCATATTGGTATCTCAAGACGACGAGCAATGATTCCCAATGAGTTTTTGACACATTACATACAATGATTGTCATGACATACTACATTGCATCCTCAAACGCATAACATCTCCATGGATCCTCTCAAATGCATATGAAACAAGAGCCAGATCAATCCCCAAATCAATCTCCAAATAAACAAAACATCCCCACAAAGAATATCATCCACATAATTCCCAGTTAACATCTGTTATTACACTACCAACTAAAATAAACCATGGCGTCAGTATGTCGTACTCCCCCAACTCTCAATATTTACGTTATCTTTGATAGGCTCAAAGGTCGCTCGTAGGTCTTACCCTCACATTATCTTTGCTAGGGTCGTAGGTCACTCGTAGGTCCTACCCTCACATTATCTTTCATAGGGTCGTAGGTCTTACCCTCACATTATCTTTCATAGGGTCGTAGGTCGCTCGTAGGTCTTACCCTCATGTTATCTTTCATAGGGTCGTAGGTCGCTCGTAGGTCTTACCCTAACGTTATCTTTCATAGGGTCGTAGGTCGCTCGTAGGTCTTACCCTCACGTTATCTTTCATAGGGTCGTAGGTCTTACACTCACGTTATCTTTGCTAAGGTCGTAGGTCGCTCGTAGGTCTTACCCTCACACTATCTTTTCTTGGGTCGTAGGTCGCTCATAGGTCTTACCCTCACATTATCTTTCATAGGGTCGTAGGTCGCTCGTAGGTCTTACCCTCACATTATCATTCATAGGGTCGTAGGTCGCTCGTAGGTCTTACCCTCACGTTATCTTTCATAGGGTCGTAGGTCGCTCGTAGGTCTTACCCTCACATTATCTTTCATAGGGTCTTAGGTCACTCGTAGGTTTTACCCTCATGTTATCTTTGCTAAGGTCGTAGGTCGCTCGTAGGTCTTACCCTCACATTATCTTTGCTAGGGTCGTAGGTCGCTCGTAGGTCTTACCCTCACATTATCTTTGATAGGGTCGTAGGTCGCTCGTAGGTCTTACCCTCACATTATCTTTCACAGGGTCGTAGGTCGCTCGTAGGTCTTACCCTCACGTTATCTTTCATAGGGTCGTAGGTCGCTTGTAGGTCTTACCCTCACATTATCTTTCATAGGGTCGTCGGTCGCTCGGAGGTCTTACCCTCATGTTATCTTTCATAGGGTCGAAGGTCGCTCGTAGGTCTTACCCTCACGGTACCTTTGCTAAGGTCATAGGTCTCTCGTAGGTCTTACCCTCACATTATCTTTGCTAGGGTCGTAGGTCGCTCGTAGGTATTACCCTCACATTATCTTTCATAGGGTCGTAGGTTCCTCGTAGGTCTTACCCTCATATTATCTTTCATAGGGTCATAGGTCGCTCGTAGGTCTTACCCTCACGTTATCTTTCATAGGGTCGTAGGTCGCTCGGAGGTCTTACCCTCACGTTATCTTTCATAGGATCGTATGTCTCTCGTAGGTCTTACCCTCACGTTATTTTTGCTAAGGTCGTAGGTCACTCGTAGGTCTTACCCTCACATTATCTTTGCTAGGGTCTTAGGTCGCTCGTAGGTCTTACCCTAATGTTATCTTTCATAGGATCGTAGGTCGCTCGTAGGTCTTACCCTCACGTTATCTTTACTAAGGTCGTAGTTCGCTTGTAGGTCTTTCCCACACATTATCTTTGCTTGGGTCGTAGGTCGCTCGTAGGACTTACCCTCACATTATCTTTGTTAGGGTCTTAGGTCGCTCGTAGGGCTTACCCTCACATTATATTTGCTAGGGACATAGGTCGCTCGTAGGTCTTACCCTCACGTTATCTTTCATAGGGTCGTAGGTCGCTCGTAGGTCTTACCCTCACGTTATCTTTGCTAGGGTCGTAAGTCGCTTGTAGGTATTACCCTCACGTTATCTTTGCTAGGGTCGTAGGTCGCTCGTAGGTCTTACCCTCACATTATCTTTTCTAGGGTCGTAGGTCGCTCGTAGGTTTTACCCTCATGTTATCTTTCATAGGGTCGTAGGTCGCTCGTAGGTCTTACCCTCACGTTATCTTTTATAGGGTCGTAGGTCGCTCTTTGGTCTTACCCTCACATTATCTTTCATAGGGTCATAGATCGCTCGTTGGTCTTACCCTCACGTTATCTTTGCTAAGGTGGTAGGTCGTTCGTAGGTCTTACCCTCACATTATCTTTGCTAGGTTCGTAGGTCGCACGTAGGTCTTACCCTCACATTATCTTTTCTAGGGTTGTAGGTCGCTTGTAGGTCATACCCTCACATTATCTTTTCTAGGGACGTAGGTCGCTTGTAGGTCTTACACTCACGTTATCTTTGCTAGGGTCGTAGGTCGCTCGTAGGTCTTACCCTCACATTATTTTTTCTAGGGTCGTAGGTCGCTCGTAGGTCTTACCCTCATGTTATCTTTCATAGAGTCGTAGGTCGCACATAGGTCTCACCCTCACGTTATCTTTTATAGGGTTGTAGGTCCCTCGTTGGTCTTACC
Source organism: Vicia faba (assembly GCA_948472305.1). NCBI lineage: Eukaryota > Viridiplantae > Streptophyta > Magnoliopsida > Fabales > Fabaceae > Vicia > Vicia faba. The sequence goes on along the minus strand of OX451741.1, from coordinate 329,634,205 downwards.
CTCACGTTATCTTTGCTAAGGTCGTAGGTCGTTCGTAGGTCTTACCCTGACATTATCTTTGCTAGGTTGGTAGGTCGCACGTAGGTCTTACCCTCACATTATCTTTTCTAGGGTCGTAGGTTGCTTGTAGGTCTTACCCTCACATTATCTTTTTTAGGGACGTAGGTCGCTCGTAGGTCTTACACTCATGTTTTCTCTTTATAGGGTCGTAGGTCGCTCGTAGGTCTTACCCTCACGTTATCTTTGCTAAGGTCGTAGGTCGCTTGTAGGTCTTACCCTCACACTATCTTTGCTAGGGTAGTAGGTCGCTCGTAGGTCTTACCCTCATATTATCTTTCATAGGGTCGTAGGTCTCTCATAGGTCTTACCCTCACATTATCTTTCATAGGGTCGTAGGTCGCTCGTAGGTCCTACCGTCACGTTATCTTTCATAGGGTCGTAGGTCGCTCGTAGGTCTTACCCTCATGTTATCTTTCATAGGGTCGAAGGTCGCTCGTAGGTCTTACCCTCACGTTATCTTTGCTAAGGTCATAGGTCTCTCGTAGGTCTTACTCTCACATTATCTTTGCTAGGGTCGTAGGTCGCTCGTAGGTATTACCCTCACATTATCTTTCATAGGGTCGTAGGTTGCTCGTGGGTCTTACCCTCACATTATCTTTCATAGGGTCATAGGTCGCTCGTAGGTCTTACCCTCACGTTATCTTTCATAGGGTCGTAGGTCGCTCGGAGGTCTTACCCTCACGTTATCTTTCATAGGGTCGTATGTCTCTCATAGGTCTTACCCTCACGTTATTTTTGCTAAGGTCGTAGGTCACTCATAGGTCTTACCCTCACATTATATTTGCTAGGGACATAGGTCGCTCGTAGGTCTTACCCTCACGTTATCTTTCATAGGGTCGTAGGTCGCTCGTAGGTCTTACCCTCACATTATCTTTGCTAGGGTAGTAAGTCGCTTGTAGGTCTTACCCTCATGTTATCTTTGCTAGGGTCGTAGGTCGCTCGTAGGTCTTACCCTCACATTATCTTTTCTAGGGTCGTAGGTCGCTCGTAGGTTTTACCCTCATGTTATCTTTCTTAGGGTCGTAAGTCGCTCGTAGGTCTTACCCTCACGTTATCTTTTATAGGGTCGTAGGTCGCTCTTTGGTCTTACCCTCACATTATCTTTCATAGGGTCGTAGATTGCTCGTTGGTCTTACCCTCACGTTATCTTTGCTAAGGTCGTAGGTCGTTCATAGGTCTTACCCTCACATTATCTTTGCTAGGTTCGTAGGTCGCACGTAGGTCTTACCCTAACATTATCTTTTCTAGGGTTGTAGGTCGCTTGTAGGTCTTACCCTCACATTATCTTTGCTAGGGACGTAGGTCGCTTGTAGGTCTTACACTCAAGTTATCTTTGCTAGGGTCGTAGGTCGCTCGTAGGTCTTACCCTCATGTTATCTTTGCTAGGGTCCTAGGTCGCTCGTAGGTCTTACCCTCACATTATCTTTGCTAGGGTCGTAGGTCGCTTGTAGGTCTTACCCTCACACTATCTTTGCTAGGGTCGTAGGTCGCTTGTAGGTCTTACCCTCATGTTATTTTTCGTAGGGTCGTAGGTCGCTCGTAGGTCTTACCCTTACATTAACTTTCGTAGGGTCATAGGTCGCTCGTAGGTCTTACCCTCACGTTATCTTTGCTAGGGCCGTTGGTCGCTCGTAGGTCTTACCCTCACGTTATCTTTGCTAAGGTTGTAGGTCGCTCGTAGGTCTTACCCTCACATTATCTTTGCTAGGGTCGTAGGTCGCTCGTATGTCTTACCCTCATATTATCTTTCATAGATTCGTAAGTCTCTCGTAGGTCTTACCCTCACGTTATCTTTCATAGGGTAGTAGGTCGCTCATAGGTCTTACCCTCATGTTATCTTTCATAGGGTCGTAGGTCGCTCGTAGGTCTTACCCTCACATTATCTTTCATAGGGTCATAGGTCGCTCGTAGGCCTTACCCTCACGTTAAGTTTACTAAGGTCGTAGGTCGCTTGTAGGTCTTTCCCACAGATTATCTTTGCTAGGGTCAGAGGTTGCTCGTAGGACTTACCCTCACATTATCTTTGTTAGGGTCTTAGGTCGCTCGTAGGTCTTACCCTCACATTATATTTGCTAGGGTCATAGGTCGCTCGTAGGTCTTACCCTCACGTTATCTTTCATAGGGTCGTAGGTCGCTCGTAGGTCTTACCCTCACGTTATCTTTGCTAGGCTCGTAGGTCGCTTGTAGGTCTTACCCTCACATTATTTTTTCTAGGGTCGTAGGTCGCTCGTAGGTCTTACCCTCATGTTATCTTTCATAGGGTCGTAGGTCGCTCATAGGTCTTACCGTCACGTTATCTTTTATAGGGTCGTAGGTCCCTTGTTGGTCTTACCCTCACGTTATCTTTGCTAAGGTCGTAGGTCGTTCGTTGGTCTTACCCTCACGTTATCTTTGCTAAGGTCGTAGGTCGTTCGTAGGTCTTACCCTCACATTATCTTTGCTAGGTTCGTAGGTCGCACGTAGGTCTTACCCTCACATTATCTTTTCTAGGATCATAGGTCGCTTGTAGGTTTTACCCTCACATTATCTTTGCTAGGCTCGTAGGTTGCTCGTAGGTCTTACCCTCATGTTATTTTTCGTAGGGTCGTAGGTCGCTCGTAGGTCTTACCCTTACATTAACTATCGTAGGGTCGTAGGTCGCTCGTAGGTCTTACCCTCACGTTATCTTTGCTAGGGCCGTAGGTCGCTCGTAGGTCTTACCCTCACGTTATCTTTGCTAAGGTCGTAGATCGCTCGTAGGTCTTACCCTCACATTATCTTTGCTAGGGTGGTAGGTCGCTCGTAGGTCTTTCCCCTTACATTAACTTTCATAGGGTCGTAGGTCGCTCGTAGGTCTTACCCTCACTTTATCTTTCATAGGGTCGTAGGTTGCTCGTAGGTCTTACCCTCACATTATCTTTCATAGGGTCGTAGGTCGCTCGTAGGTCTTACCCTCACGTTATCTTTCATAGGGTCGTAGGTCGCTCGTAGGTCTTACCCTCACGTTATCTTTTCTAGGCTCGTAGGTCGCTTGTAGGTCTTACCCTCACATTATTTTTTCTAGGGTCGTAGGTCGCTCGTAGGTCTTACCCTCATGTTATCTTTCATAGGGTCGTAGGTCGCTCATAGGTCTTACCGTCACGTTATCTTTTATAGGGTCGTAGGTCCCTTGTTGGTCTTACCCTCACGTTATCTTTGCTAAGGTCGTAGGTCGTTCGTAGGTCTTACCCTCACATTTCTTTGCTAGGTTCGTAGGTCGCACGTAGGTCTTACCCTCACATTATCTTTTCTAGGGTCGTAGGTCGCTTGTAGGTCTTACCCTCACATTATCTTTGCTAGAGACGTAGGTCGCTTGTAGGTCTTACACTCACGTTTTCTCTTTATAGGGTCGTAGGCCGCTCGTAGGTCTTACCCTCATGTTATCTTTGCTAGGGTCCTAGGTCGCTCGTAGGTCTTACCCTCATGTTATCTTTGCTAGGGTCGTAGGTCGCTTGTAGGTCTTACCCTTACACTATCTTTGCTAGGGTCGTAGGTCGCTCGTAGGTCTTACCCTCATGTTATTTTTTGTAGGGTCGTAGGTCGCTCGTAGGTCTTACCCTTACATTAACTTTCGTAGGGTCGTAGGTCGCTCGTAGGTCTTACCCTCACGTTATCTTTGCTAGGGCCGTAGGTCGCTCGTAGGTCTTACCCTCACGTTATCTTTGCTAAGGTCGTAGATCGCTCGTAGGTCTTACCCTCACATTATCTTTGCTAGGGTGGTAGGTCGCTCGTAGGTCTTTCCCCTTACATTAACTTTCATAGGGTCGTAGGTCGCTCGTAGGTCTTACCCTCACTTTATCTTTCATAGGGTCGTAGGTTGCTCGTGCGTCTTACCCTCACATTATCTTTCATAGGGTCGTAGGTCGCTCGTAGGTCTTACCCTCACGTTATCTTTCATAGGGTCTTAGGTCGCTCGTAGGTCTTACCCTCATGTTATCTTTCATAGGGTCGTAGGTCGCTCGGAGGCCTTATCCTCATGTTATCTTTCATAGGGTCGTATGTCTCTCGTAGATCTTACCCTCACGTTATCTTTGCTAAGGTCGTAGGTCGCTCGTAGGTCTTACCCTCACATTATCTTTCCTAGGGTCTTAGGCCGCTCGAAGGTCTTACCCTCACATTATCTTTGGTAGGGTCGTAGGTCGCTCGTAGGTCTTACCTTCACATTATCTTTGCTAGGGTCGTAGGTCGCTCGTAGGTCTTACCCTCACGTTATTTTTCATAGGGTCGTAGGTCGCTCGTAGGTCTTACCCTTACATTAACTTTCATAGGGTCGTAGGTCGCTCGTAGGTCTTAACCTCATGTTATCTTTGCTAGGGCCGTAGGTCGCTCGTAGGTCTTACCCTCATGTTATCTTTCATAGGGTCGTAGGTCGCTCATAGGTCTTACCCTCACGTTATCTTTTATAGGGTCGTAGGTCCCTCGTTGGTCTTACCCTCACGTTATCTTTGCTAAGGTCGTAGGTCGTTCGTAGGTCTTACCCTCACATTATCTTTGCTAGGTTCGTAGGTCGCACGTAGGTCTTACCCTCACATTATCTTTTCTAGGATCATAGGTCGCTTGTAGGTCTTACCCTCACATTATCTTTGCTAGGATCGTAGGTCGCTCGTAGGTCTTACCCTCATGTTATTTTTCGTAGGGTCGTAGGTCGCTCGTAGGTCTTACCCTTACATTAACTATCGTAGGGTCGTAGGTCGCTCGTAGGTCTTACCCTCACGTTATCTTTGCTAGGGCCGTAGGTCGCTCGTAGGTCTTACCCTCATGTTATCTTTGCTAAGGTCGTAGATCGCTCGTAGGTCTTACCCTCACATTATCTTTGCTAGGGTGGTAGGTCGCTCGTAGGTCTTTCCCCTTACATTAACTTTCATAGGGTCGTAGGTCGCTCGTAGGTCTTACCCTCACTTTATCTTTCATAGGGTCGTAGGTTGCTCGTGGGTCTTACCCTCACATTATCTTTCATAGGGTCGTAGGTCGCTCGTAGGTCTTACCCTCACGTTATCTTTCATAGGGTCGTAGGTCGCTCGTAGGTCTTACCCTCACGTTATCTTTCATAGGGTCGTAGGTCGCTCGGAGGCCTTATCCTCATGTTATCTTTCATAGGGTCGTATGTCTCTCGTAGGTCTTACCCTCACGTTATCTTTGCTAAGGTCGTAGGTCGCTCGTAGGTCTTACCCTCACATTATCTTTCCTAGGGTCTTAGGCCGCTCGAAGGTCTTACCCTCACATTATCTTTGGTAGGGTCGTAGGTCGCTCGTAGGTCTTACCCTCACATTATCTTTGCTAGGGTCGTAGGTCGCTCGTTGGTCTTACCCTCACGTTATTTTTCATAGGGTCGTAGGTCGCTCGTAGGTCTTACCCTTACATTAACTTTCATAGGGTCGTAGGTCGCTCGTAGGTCTTAACCTCATGTTATCTTTGCTAGGGCAGTAGGTCGCTCGTAGGTCTTACCCTCACGTTATCTTTGCTAAGGTCATAGGTCGCTCATCGGTCTTACCCTCACACTATCTTTGCTAGGGTCGTAGGTCGCTCGTAGGTCTTACCCTCATATTATCTTTTATAGAGTCGTAAGTCTCTCGTAGGTCTTACCCTCACATTATCTTTCATAGGGTCGTAGGTTGCTCGTAGGTCTTACCCTCACGTTATCTTTCATAGGGTCGTAGGTCGCTCGTAAGTCTTACCCTCACGTTATCTTTCATAGTGTCGTATGTTGCTCGTAGGTCTTACCCTCACATTATCTTTACTAAGGTCGTAGGTCTCTCATAGGTCTTACCCTCACATTATCTTTGCTAGGGTCGTAGGTCGCTCGTAGGTTTTACCCTCATATTATCTTTCATAGGGTCGTAGGTCTCTCGTGGGTCTTACCACCACATTATCTTTCATAGGGTCGTAGGTCGCTTGTAGGTCTTACCCTCACGTTATCTTTCATAGGGTCGTAGGTCGCTCGTAGGTCTTACCCTCACGTTATCTTTCATAGGGTCGTAAGTCGCTCGGAGGTCTTACCCTCATGTTATCTTTCATAGGGTCGTATGTCTCTCGTAGGTCTTACCCTCACGTTATCTTTTCTAAGGTCGTAGGTCACTCGTAGGTCACTCGTAGGTCTTACCCTCACATTATCTTTTCTAGGGTCTTAGGCGGCTCGAAGGTCTTACCCTCACATTATCTTTGGTAGGGTCGAAGGTCGCTCGTAGGTCTTACCCTCACATTATCTTTGCTAGGGTTGTAGGTCGCTCGTAGGTCTTACCCTCACGTTATTTTCATAGGGTCGTAGGTCGCTCGTAGGTCCTACCCTCATGTTATCTTTGCTAGGGACGTAGGTCGCTCGTAGGTCTTACCCTCACGTTATCTTTGCTAAGGTCGTAGGTCGCTCCTATGTCTTACCCTCACATTATCTTTCATAGGGTCGTAGGTCGCTCGTAGGTCTTACCTTTACATTATCTTTTATAGGGTCGTAGGTCGCTCGTAGGTCTTATCCTCACGTTATCTTTCATAGGGTCGTAGGTCGCTTGTAGGTCTTACCCTCATGTTATCTTTCATAGGGTCGTAGGTCGCTCGTAGGTGTTACCCTCACGTTAGCTTTCATAGGGTCGTAGGTCGCTCGTAGGTCTTACCCTCACGTTATCTTTACTAAGGTCGTAGGTCGCTTGTAGGTCTTTCCCACACATTATCTTTGCTAGGGTCATAGGTCGCTCGTTGGACTTACCCTCACATTATCTTTGTTAGGGTCTTAGGTCGCTCGTAGGTCTTACCCTCACATTATCTTTGCTAGGGTCGTAGGTCGCTCGTAGGTCTTACCCTCACGTTACCTTTCATAGGGTCGTAGGTCCCTCGTAGGTGTTACCCTCACGTTATCTTTGCTAGGGTCATAGGTCGCTCGTAGGTCTTACCCTCACGTTATCTTTGCTAGGGTCGTGGGTCGCTCGTTGGTCTTACCCTCAAATTATCGTTGCTAGGGTCGTAGGTCACTCGTAGGTCTTACCCTCACATTATCTTTCATAGGGTTGTAGGTTGCTCGTAGGTCTTACCCTCATGTTATCTTTCATAGGGTCGTAGGTCGCTCTTAGGTCTTACCCTCATGTTATCATTCATAGGGTCGTAGGTCGCTCGTAGGTCTTACCCTCATGTTATCTTTGTTAAGGTCGTTGGTCGTTCGTAGGTCTTACCCTCACATTATCTTTGCTAGGTTCGTAGGTCCCTCGTAGGTCTTACGCTCATATTATCTTTGCTAGGGTCGTAGGTCGCTTGTTTGTCTTACCCTCACATTATCTTTGCTAGGGTCGTAGGTCGCTCGTAGGTCTTACCCTCACGTTATCTTTGCTAGGGTCGTAGGTCGCTCGTAGGTCTTACCCTCACATTATCTTTGCTAGGGTCGTAGGTCGTTCGTAGGTCTTACCCTCACATTATCTTTGTTAGGGTCGTAGGTCGCTCGTAGCTCATACCCTCACATTATCTTTCATAGGGTCGTAGGTCGCTCGTAGGTCTTACTTTCACATTATCTTTCATAGTGTCGTAGGTCGCTCATAGGTCTTACCCTCACGTTATTTTTCATAGGGTCGTAGGTTGCTCGTAGGTTTTACCCTTACATTAACTTTCATAGGGTCGTAGGTAGCTCGTAGGGCTTACCCTCACGTTATCTTTGCTAGGGTCGTAGGTCGCTCGTAGGTCTTACCCTCACATTATCTTTGCTAGGGTCGTACGTCGCTCGTAGGTCTTACCCTCACATTATCTTTCATAGGGTTGTAGGTCGCTCGTAGGTCTTACCTTCACATTATCTTTCATAGGGTCGTAGGTCACTCGTAGGTCTTACCCTCATGTTATCTTTCATAGGGTCGTAGGTCGCTCGTAGGTCTTACCCTCACGTTATCTTTACTAAGGTCGTAGGTTGCTCGTAGGACTTACCCTCACATTATCTTTGTTAGGGTCTTAGGTCGCTCGTAGGTCTTACCCTCACATTATTCTTGCTAGGGTCGTAGGTCGCTCGTAGGTCTTACCCTCACGTTATCTTTCATAGTGTCGTAGGTAGCTCGTAGGTCTTACCCTCACGTTATCTTTGCTAGGGTCATAGGTCGCTCGTAGGTCTTACCCTCACGTTATATTTGCTAGGGTCGTAGGTCGCTCGTAGGTCTTACCCTCACATTATCTTTGCTAGGGTCGTAGGTCGCTCTTAGGTCATACCCTCACATTATCTTTCATAGGGTCGTAGGTCACTCGTAGGTCTTACCCTCACATTATCTTTGCTAGGGTCGTAGGTCGCTCGTAGGTCTTACCCTCACGTTATTTTTCATAGGGTCGTATGTTGCTCGTAGGTCTTACCCTTACATTAACTTTCATAGGGTCGTAGGTCGCTCGTAGGTCTTACCCTCATGTTATCTTTGCTAGGGCCGTAGGTCGCTCGTAGGTCTTACCCTCACGTTATCTTTGCTAAGGTCGTAGGTCGCTCGTAGGTCTTACCCTCACACTATCTTTGCTAGGGTTGTAGGTCGCTTGTAGGTCTTACCCTCATATTATCTTTCATAGAGTCGTAAGTCTCTCGTAGCTCTTACCCTCACATTATCTTTCATAGGGTCGTAGGTCGCTCGTAGGTCTTACCCTCACGTTATCTTTCATAGGGTCGTAGGTCGCTCGGAAGTCTTACCCTCACGTTATCTTTCATAGGGTCGTATGTCGCTCGTAGGTCTTACCCTCACATTATCTTTACTAAGGTCGTAGGTCTCTCATAGGTCTTACCCTCACATTATCTTTGCTAGGGTCGTAGGTCGCTCGTAGGTTTTACCCTCATATTATCTTTCATAGGGTCGTAGGTCTCTCGTGGGTCTTACCCCCACATTATCTTTCATAGGGTCATAGGTCGCTTGTAGGTCTTACCCTCACTTTATCTTTCATAGGGTCGTAGGTCGCTCGTAGGTCTTACCCTCACGTTATCTTTCATAGGGTCGTAGGTCGCTCGGAGGTCTTACCCTCACGTTATCATTCATAGGATCGTAGGTCTCTCGTAGGTCATACCCTCACGTTATCTTTACTAAGGTCGTAGGTCGCTCGTAGGTCTTACCCTCACATTATCTTTGCTAGGGTCTTAGGCCGCTCGAAGGTCTTACCCTCACATTATCTCTGGTAGGGTCGTAGGTCTCTCGTAGGTCTTACCCTCACATTATCTTTGCTAGGGTCGTAGGTCGCTCGTAGGTCTTACCCTCACGTTATTTTTCATAGGGTCGTAGGTCGCTCCTAGGTCTTACCCTTACATTAACTTTCATAGGGTCGTAGGTCGCTCGTAGGTCTTACCCTCACGTTATCTTTGCTAGGGCCGTAGGTCGCTTGTAGGTCTTACCCTCACGTTATCTATGTTAAGGTCGAAGGTCGCTCCTAGGTCTTACCCTCACATTATCTTTCATAGGGTCGTAGGTCGCTCGTAGGTCTTACCTTCACATTATCTTTCATAGGGTCGTAGGACGCTCGTAGGTCTTATCCTCACGTTATCTTTCATAGGGTCGTAGGTCGCTCGTAGGTCTTACCCTCATGTTATCTTTCATAGGGTCGTAGGTCGCTCGTAGGTCTTACCCTTACGTTATCTTTCATAGGGTCGTAGGTCGCTCGTAGGTCTTACCCTCACGTTATCTTTACTAAGGTCGTAGGTCGCTTGTAGGTCTTTCCCACACATTATCTTTGCTAGGGTCATAGGTCGCTCGTTGGACTTACCCTCACATTATATTTGTTAGGGTCTTAGGTCGCTCGTAGGTCTTACCCTCACATTATCTTTTATAGGGTCGTAGGTCGCTCGTAGGTCTTACCCTCACGTTATCTTTCATAGGGTCGTAGGTCGCTCGTAAGTCTTACCCTCACGTTATCTTTCATAGGGTCGTATGTCGCTCGTAGGTCTTACCCTCACGTTATCTTTACTAAGGTCGTAGGTCTCTCATAGGTCTTACCCTCACATTATCTTTGCTAGGGTCGTAGGTCGCTCGTAGGTTTTACCCTCATATTATCTTTCATAGGGTCGGAGGTCTCTCGTGGGTCTTACCCCCACATTATCTTTCATAAGGTCATAGGTCGCTTGTAGGTCTTACCCTCACGTTATCTTTCATAGGGTTGTAGGTCGCTCGTAGGTCTTACCCTCACGTTATCTTTCATAGGGTCGTAGGTCGCTCGGAGGTCTTACCCTCACGTTTTCTTTCATAGGATCGTAGGTCTCTCGTAGGTCATACCCTCACGTTATCTTTGCTAAGGTCATAGGTCGCTCGTAGGTCTTACCCTCATATTATCTTTGCTAGGGTCTTAGGCCGCTCGAAGGTCTTACCCTCACATTATCTTTGGTAGGGTCGTAGGTCTCTCGTAGGTCTTACCCTCACATTATCTTTGCTAGGGTCGTAGGTCGCTCGTAGGTCTTACCCTCACGTTATTTTTCATAGGGTCGTAGGTCGCTCCTAGGTCTTACCCTTACATTAACTTTCATAGGGTCGTAGGTTGCTCGTAGGTCTTACCCTCACGTTATCTTTGCTAGGGCCGTAGGTCGCTCGTAGGTCTTACCCTCACGTTATCTTTGTTAAGGTCGAAGGTCGCTCCTAGGTCTTACCCTCACATTATCTTTCATAGGGTTGTAGGTCGCTCGTATGTCTTAATTTCACATTATCTTTCATAGGGTCGTAGGTCGCTCGTAGGTCTTATCCTCACGTTATCTTTCATAGAGTCGTAGGTCGCTCGTAGGTCTTACCCTCATGTTATCTTTCATAGGGTCGTGGGTCGCTCGTAGGTCTTACCCTTACGTTATCTTTCATAGGGTCGTAGGTCGCTCGGAGGTCTTACCCTCACGTTTTCTTTCATAGGATCGTAGGTCTCTCGTAGGTCATACCCTCACGTTATCTTTGCTAAGGTCGTAGGTCGCTCGTAGGTCTTACCCTCACATTATCTTTGCTAGGGTCTTAGGCCGCTCGAAGGTCTTACCCTCACATTATCTTTGGTAGGGTCGTAGGTCTCTCGTAGGTCTTACCCTCACATAATCTTTGCTAGGGTCGTAGGTCGCTCGTAGGTCTTACCCTCACGTTATTTTTCATAGGGTCGTAGGTCGCTCCTAGGTCTTACCCTTACATTAACTTTCATAGGGTCGTAGGTCGCTCGTAGGTCTTACCCTCACATTATCTTTGGTAGGGTCGTGGGTCGCTCGTAGGTCTTAGCCTCAAATTATCTTTGCTAGGGTCGTAGGTCACTCGTAGGTCTTACCCTCACATTATCTTTCATAGGGTCGTAGGTCGCTCGTAGGTCTTACCCTCATGTTATCTTTCATAGGGTCGTAGGTCGCTCTTAGGTCTTACCCTCTTGTTATCATTCATACGGTCATAGGTCACTCGTAGGTCTTACCCTCATGTTATCTTTGTTAAGGTCGTAGGTCATTCGTAGGTCTTACCCTCACATTATCTTTGCTAGGTTCGTAGGTCGCTCGTAGGTCTTGCCCTCACATTATCTTTGCTAGGGTCGTAGGTCGCTTGTTTATCTTACCCTCACATTATCTTTGCTAGGGTCGTAGGTCGCTCGTAGGTCTTACCCTCACGTTTTCTTTTTATAGGGTCATAGGTCACTCGTAGGTCTTACCCTCACGTTATCTTTGCTAGGGTCGTAGGTCGCTCATAGGTCTTACCCTCACATTATCTTTGCTAGGGTCGTAGGTCGTTCGTAGGTCTTACCCTCACATTATCTTTGTTAGGGTTGTAGGTCGCTCGTAGGTCTTACCCTCACATTATCTTTCATAGGGTCGTAGGTCGCTCGTAGGTCTTACTTTCACATTATCTTTCATAGGGTCGTAGGTCGCTCATCGGTCTTACCCTCATGTTATTTTTCATAGGGTCGTAGGTTGCTCGTAGGTCTTACCCTTACATTAACTTTCATAGGGTCGTAGGTAGCTCGTAGGGCTTACCCTCATGTTATCTTTGCTAGGGTCATAGGTCGCTCGTAGGTCTTACCCTCATATTATCTTTGCTAGGGTCGTGCGTCGCTCGTAGGTCTTACCCTCACATTATCTTTCATAGGGTCGTAGGTCGCTTGTAGGTCTTACCTTCACATTATCTTTCATAGGGTCGTAGGTCGCTCGTAGGTCTTAGCCTCACGTTATCTTTCATAGGGTCGTAGGTCGCTCATAGGTCTTACCCTAACGTCATCTTTCATAGGGTCGTAGGTTGCTCGTAGGTCTTACACTCACGTTATCTTTACTAAGGTCGTAGTTCGCTTGTAGGTCTTTCCCACACATTATCTTTGCTTGGGTCGTAGGTTGCTCGTAGGACTTACGCTCACATTATCTTTGTTAGGGTCTTAGGTCGCTCTTAGGTCTTACCCTCACATTATCTTTGCTAGGGTCGTAGATCGCTCGTAGGTCTTACCCTCACGTTATCTTTCATAGTGTCGTAGTTCGCTCATAGGTCTTACCCTCATGTTATCTTTGCTAGGGTCGTAGGTCGCTCCTAGGTCTTACCCTCACGTTATATTTGCTAGGGTCGTAGGTCTCTCGTAGGTCTTACACTCACATTATCTTTGCTAGGGTCGTAGGTCGCTCTTAGGTCATAGCCTCACATTATCTTTCATAGGGTCGTAGGTCACTTGTAGGTCTTACCCTCACGTTACTTTCATAGGGTCGTAGGTCGCTCGTAGGTCTTACCCTCACGTTATCTTTCATAGGGTCGTAGGTCGCTCGTAGGTCTTACCCTCACGTTATCTTTGCTAAGGTCGTAGGTCGTTCCTAGGTCTTACCCTCACATTATCTTTGCTAGGTTCGTAGGTCGCTTGTAGGTCCGACCCTCACATTATCTTTGCTAGGGTCGTAGGTCGCTTGTAGGTCTTACCGTCACATTATCTTTGCTAGGGTCGTAGGTCGCTCGTAGGTCTTACCCTCACGTTTTCTTTTTATAGGGTCGTAGGTCGCTCGTAGGTCTTACCCTCATGTTATCTTTCATAGGGTCGTAGGTCGGTCGTAAGTCTTACCCTCACGTTATCTTTCATAGGGTCGTATGTCGCTCGTAGGTCTTACCCTCACGTTATCTTTACTAAGGTCGTAGGTCTCTCATAGGTCTTACCCTCACATTATCTTTGCTAGGGTCGTAGGTCGATCGTAGGTTTTACCCTCATATTATCTTTCATAGGGTCGTAGGTTTCTCTTGGGTCTTACCCCCACATTATCTTTCATAGGGTCGTAGGTCGCTTGTAGGTCTTACCCTGACGTTATCTTTCATAGGGTCGTAGGTCGCTCGTAGGTCTTACCCTCATGTTATCTTTCATAGGATCGTAGGTCTCTCGTAGGTCTTACCCTTACGTTATCTTTGCTAAGGTCGTAGGTCGCTCGTAGGTCTTACCCTCACATTATCTTTGCTAGGGTCTTAGGCCGCTCGAAGGTCTTACCCTCACATTATCTTTGGTAGGGTCGTAGGTCGCTCGTAGGTCTTACCCTCACATTATCTTTGCTAGGGTCGTAGGTCGCTCATAGGTCTTACCCTCACGTTATTTTTCATAGGGTCGTAGGTTGCTCGTAGGTCTTACCCTTACATTAACTTTCATAGGGTCGTAGGTCGCTCGTAGGTCTTACCCTCACGTTATCTTTGCTAGGGTCGTAGGTCGCTCGTAGGTCTTACCCTCACATTATCTTTGCTAGGGTCGTACGTCGCTCGTAGGTCTTACCCTTACATTATCTTTCATAGGGTCGTAGTTCGCTCGTAGGTCTTAACTTCACATTATCTTTCATAGGGTCGTAGGTCGCTCGTAGGTCTTATCCTCACGTTATCTTTCATAGGGTCGTAGGTCGCTCGTAGGTCTTACCCTCATAATATCTTTCATAGGGTCGTAGGTCGCTCGTAGGTCTTACCCTCACGTTATATTTCATAGGGTCGTAGGTCGCTCGTAGGTCTTACCCTCACGTTATCTTTACTAAGGTCGTAGGTCGCTTGTAGGTCTTTCCCACACATTATCTTTGCTAGGGTCATAGGTCGCTCGTAGGACTTACCCTCACATTATCTTTGTTAGGGTCTTAGGTCGATCGTAGGTCTTACCCTCACATTATCTTTGCTAGGGTCGTAGGTCGCTCGTAGGTCTTACCCTCACGTTTTCTTTTTATAGGGTCGTAGGTCGCTCGTAGGTCTTACCCTCACGTTATCTTTGCTAGGGTCGTAGGTCGCTCGTAGGTCTTACCCTCACATTATCTTTGCTAGGGTCGTTGGTCGTTCGTAGGTCTTACCCTCACATTATCTTTGTTAGGGTTGTAGGTCGCTCGTAGGTCTTACCCTCACATTATCTTTCATAAGGTCGTAGGTCGCTCGTAGGTCTTACTTTCACATTATCTTTCATAGGGTCGTAGCTCGCTCATAGGTCTTACCCTCACATTATTTTTCATAGGGTCGTAGGTTGCTCGTAGGTCTTACCCTTACATTAACTTTCATAGGGTCGTAGGTAGCTCGTAGGGCTTACCCTCATGTTATCTTTGCTAGGGTCGTAGGTCGCTCGTAGGTCTTACCCTCATATTATCTTTGCTAGGGTCGTACGTCGCTCATAGGTCTTACCGTCACATTATCTTTCATAGGGTCGTAGGTCGCTTGTAGGTCTTACCATCACATTATCTTTCATAGGGTCGTAGTTCGCTCGTAGGTCTTAGCCTCACGTTATCTTTCATAGGGTCGTAGGTCGCTCGTAGGTCTTACCCTCACGTTATCTTTCATAGGGTCGTAGGTCGCTCGTAGGTCTTACACTCACGTTATCTTTACTAAGGTCGTAGTTCGCTTGTAGGTCTTTCCCACACATTATCTTTACTTGGGTCGTAGGTTGCTCGTAGGACTTACGCTCACATTATCTTTGTTAGGGTCTTAGGTCGCTCTTAGGTCATACCCTCACATTATCTTTGCTAGGGTCGTAGATCGCTCGTAGGTCTTACCCTCACGTTATCTTTCATAGTGTCGTAGGTCGCTCATAGGTCTTACCCACACGTTATCTTTGCTAGGGTAGTAGGTCGCTCCTAGGTCTTACCCTCACGTTATATTTGCTAGGGTCGTAGGTCTCTCGTAGGTCTTACACTCACATTATCTTTGCTAGGGTCGTAGGTCGCTCTTAGGTCATACCCTCACATTATCTTTCATAGGGTCATAGGTCACTTGTAGGTCTTACCCTCACGTTATCTTTCATAGGGTCGTAGGTCGCTCGTAGGTCTTACCCTCACGTTATCTTTCATAGGGTCGTAGGTCGCTCGTAAGTCTTACCCTCAAGTTATCTTTGCTAAGGTCGTAGGTCGTTCCTAGGTCTTACCCTCACATTATCTTTGCTAGGTTCGTAGGTCGCTTGTAGGTCCGACCCTCACATTATCTTTGCTAGGGTCGTAGGTCGCTTGTAGGTCTTACCGTCACATTATCTTTGCTAGGGTCGTAGGTCGCTCGTAGGTCTTACCCTCACGTTTTCTTTTTATAGGGTCGTAGGTCGCTCGTAGGTCTTACCCTCACGTTATCTTTCATAGGGTCCTAGGTCGGTCGTAAGTCTTACCCTCACGTTATCTTTCATAGGGTCGTATGTCGCTCGTAGGTCTTACCCTCACGTTATCTTTACTAAGGTCGTAGGTCTCTCATAGGTCTTACCCTCACATTATCTTTGCTAGGGTCGTAGGTCGCTCGTAGGTTTTACCCTCATATTATCTTTCATAGGGTCGTAGGTCTCTCTTCGGTCTTACCCCAACATTATCTTTCATAGGGTCGTAGGTCGCTTGTAGGTCTTACCCTCACGTTATCTTTCATAGGGTCGTAGGTCGCTCGTAGGTCTTACCCTCACGTTATCTTTCATAGGATCGTAGGTCTCTCATAGGTCTTACCCTTACGTTATCTTTGCTAAGGTCGTAGGTCGCTCGTAGGTCTTACCCTCACATTATCTTTGCTAGGGTCTTAGGCCGCTCGAAGGTCTTACCCTCACATTATCTTTGGTAGGGTCGTAGGTCGCTCGTAGGTCTTACCCTCACATTATCTTTGCTAGGGTCGTAGGTCGCTCATAGGTCTTACCCTCACGTTATTTTTCATAGGGTCGTAGGTTGCTCGTAGGTCTTACCCTTACATTAACTTTCATAGGGTCGTAGGTCGCTCGTAAGTCTTACCCTCACGTTATCTTTGCTAGGGTCGTAGGTCGCTCGCAGGTCTTACCCTCACATTATCTTTGCTAGGGTCATACGTCGCTCGTGGGTCTTACCCTTACATTATCTTTCATAGGGTCGTAGTTCGCTCGTAGGTCTTACCTTCACATTATCTTTCATAGGGTCGTAGGTCGCTCGTAGGTCTTACCCTCACGTTATCTTTCATAGGGTCGTAGGTCGCTCGTAGGTCTTACTCTCATAATATCTTTCATAGGGTCGTAGGTCGCTCGTAAGTCTTACCCTCACGTTATATTTCATAGGGTCGTAGGTCGCTCGTAGGTCTTACCCTCATGTTATCTTTACTAAGGTCGTAGGTCGCTTGTAGGTCTTTCCCACACATTATCTTTGCTAGGGTCATAGGTCGCTCGTAGGACTTACCCTCACATTATCTTTGTTAGGTTCTTAGGTCGCTCGTAGGTCTTACCCTCACATTATCTTTGCTAGTGTCGTAGGTCGCTCGTAGGTCTTACCCTCACGTTACCTTTCATAGGGTCGTAGGTCGCTCGTAGGTCTTACCCTCATGTTATCTTTGCTAGGGTCGTAGGTCGCTCGTAGGTCTTACCCTCACGTTATATTTGCTAGGGTCGTAGGTCGCTCGTAGGTCTTACCCTCACATTATCTTTGCTAGGGTCGTAGGTCGCTCGTAGGTCATACCCTCACATTATCTTTGTTAGGGTTGTAGGTCGCTCGTAGGTCTTACCCTCACATTATCTTTCATAGGGTCGTAGGTCACTCGTAGGTCTTACTTTCACATTATCTTTCATAGGGTCGTAGGTCGCTCATAGGTCTTACCCTCACGTTATTTTTCATAGGGTCGTAGGTTGCTCGTAGGTCTTACCCTTACATTAACTTTCATAGGGTCGTAGGTAGCTCGTAGGGCTTACCCTCATGTTATCTTTGCTAGGGTCGTAGGTCGCTCGTAGGTCTTACCCTCATATTATCTTTGCTAGGGTCGTACGTCGCTCGTAGGTCTTACCGTCACATTATCTTTAATAGGGTCGTAGGTCGCTTGTAGGTCTTACCTTCACATTATCTTTCATAGGGTCGTAGGTCGCTCGTAGGTCTTAGCCTTACGTTATCTTTCATAGGGTCGTAGGTCGCTCGTAGGTCTTACCCACACGTTATCTTTCATAGGGTCGTAGGTCGCTCGTAGGTCTTACACTCACGTTATCTTTACTAAGGTCGTAGTTCGCTTGTAGGTCTTTCCCACACATTATCTTTGCTTGGGTCGTAGGTTGCTCGTAGGACTTACGCTCACATTATCTTTGTTAGGGTCTTAGGTCGCTCTTAGGTCATACCCTCACATTATCTTTGCTAGGGTCGTAGATCGCTCGTAGGTCTTACCCTCACGTTATCTTTCATAGTGTCGTAGGTCGCTCATAGGTCTTACCCTCACGTTATCTTTGCTAGGGTAGTAGGTCGCTCCTAGGTCTTACCCTCACGTTATATTTGCTAGGGTCGTAGGTCTCTCGTAGGTCTTACACTCACATTATCTTTGCTAGGGTCGTAGGTCGCTCTTAGGTCATACCCTCACACTATCTTTCATAGGGTCGTAGGTCACTTGTAGGTCTTACCCTCACGTTATCTTTCATAGGGTCGTAGGTCGCTCGTAGGTCTTACCCTCATGTTATCTTTCATAGGGTCGTAGGTCGCTCGTAGGTCTTACCCTCACGTTATCTTTGCTAAGGTTGTAGGTCGTTCCTAGGTCTTACCCTCACATTATCTTTGCTAGGTTCGTAGGTCGCTTGTAGGTCCGACCCTCACATTATCTTTGCTAGGGTCGTAGGTCGCTTGTAGTTCTTACCGTCACATTATCTTTGCTAGGGTCGTAGGTCGCTCGTAGGTCTTACCCTCACGTTTTCTTTTTATAGGGTCGTAGGTCGCTCGTAGGTCTTACCCTCACGTTATCTTTCATAGGGTCGTAGGTCGGTCGTAAGTCTTACCCTCATGTTATCTTTCATAGGGTCGTATGTCGCTCGTGGGTCTTACCCTCACGTTATCTTTACTAAGGTCGTAGGTCTCTCATAGGTCTTACCCTCACATTATCTTTGCTAGGGTCGTAGGTCGCTCGTAGGTTTTACCCTCATATTATCTTTCATAGGGTCGTAGGTCTCTCTTGGGTCTTACCCCCACATTATCTTTCATAGGGTCGTAGGTCGCTTGTAGGTCTTACCCTCACGTTATCTTTCATAGGGTCGTAGGTCGCTCGTAGGTCTTACCCTGACGTTATCTTTCATAGGATCGTAGGTCTCTCGTAGGTCTTACCCTCACGTTATCTTTGCTAAGGTCGTAGGTCGCTCGTAGGTCTTACCCTCACATTATCTTTGCTAGGGTCTTAGGCCGCTCGAAGGTCTTACCCTCACATTATCTTTGGTAGGGTCGTAGGTCGCTCGTAGGTCTTACCCTCACATTATCTTTGCTAGGGTCGTAGGTCGCTCATAGGTCTTACCCTCACGTTATTTTTCATAGGGTCGTAGGTTGCTCGTAGGTCTTACCCTTACATTAACTTTCATAGGGTCGTAGGTCGCTCGTAGGTCTTACCCTCACGTTATCTTTGCTAGGGTCGTAGGTCGCTCGTAGGTCTTACCCTCACATTATCTTTGCTAGGGTCGTACGTCGCTCGTGGGTCTTACCCTTACATTATCTTTCATAGGGTCGTAGTTCGCTCGTAGGTCTTACCTTCACATTATCTTTCATAGGGTCGTAGGTCGCTCGTAGGTCTTACCCTCACGTTATCTTTCATAGGGTCGTAGGTCGCTCGTAGGTCTTACTCTCATAATATCTTTTATAGGGTCGTAGGTCGCTCGTAGGTCTTACCCTCACGTTATATTTCATAGGGTCGTAGGTCGCTCGTAGGTCTTACCCTCATGTTATCTTTACTAAGGTCGTAGGTCGCTTGTAGGTCTTTCCCACACATTATCTTTGCTAGGGTCAAAGGTCACTCGTAGGACTTACCCTCACATTATCTTTGTTAGGGTCTTAGGTCGCTCGTAGGTCTTACCCTCACATTATCTTTGCTAGGGTCGTAGGTCGCTCGTAGGTCTTACCCTCACATTACCTTTCATAGGGTCGTAGGTCGCTCGTAGGTCTTACCCTCATGTTATCTTTGCTAGGGTCGTAGGTCGCTCGTAGGTCTTACCCTTACGTTATATTTGCTAGGGTCGTAGGTCGCTCGTAGGTCTTACCCTCACATTATCTTTGCTAGGGTCGTAGGTCGCTCGTAGGTCATACCCTCACATTATCTTTCATAGGGTCGTAGGTCACTCGTAGGTCTTAGCCTCACGTTATCTTTCATAGGGTCGTAGGTCGCTCGTAGGTCTTACCCTCACGTTATCTTTCATAGGGTCGTAGGTCGCTCGTAGGTCTTATCCTCACGTTATCTTTGCTAAGTTCGTAGGTCGTTCGTAGGTCTTACCCTCACATTATCTTTGCTAGGTTCGTAGGTCGCTTGTAGGTCCTGCCCTCACATTATCTTTGCTAGGGTCGTAGGTCGCTTGTAGGTCTTACTCTCACATTATCTTTTCTAGGGTCGTAGGTCGCTCGTAGGTCTTACCCTCACGTTTTCTTTTTATAGGGTCGTAGGTCGCTCCTAGGTGTTATCCTCACGTTATCTTTCATAGGGTCGTTTGTCGCTCCTAGGTCTTACCCTCACGTTATCTTTACTAAGGTTGTAGGTCTCTCATAGGTCTTACCCTCACATTATCTTTGCTAGGGTCGTAGGTCGCTCGTAGGTTTTACCCTCACGTTATCTTTCATAGGGTCGTAGGTCACTCGTAGGTCTTACACTCATGTTATCTTTCATAGGGTCGTAGGTCGCTCGTAGGTCGCTCGTAGGTCGCTCGAAGGTCTTACCCTTACGTTATCTTTCATAGGGTCATAGGTCACTCGTAGGTCTTACCCTCACGTTTTCTTTCATAGGGTCGTAGGTCACTCGTAGGTCTTACCCTCATGTTATCTTTCATAGGGTCGTAGGTCGCTCGTAGGTCTTACCCTTACGTTATCTTTCATAGGGTCATAGGTCACTCGTAGGTCTTACCTTCACCTTATCTTTACTAAGGTCATAGGTCGCTCGTAGGACTTACCCTCACATTATATTTGCTAGGGTCGTAGGTCGCTCGTAGGTCTTACCCTCACGTTACCTTTCATAGGGTCGTAGGTCGCTCGTAGGTCTTACCCTCACGTTATCTTTGCTAGGGTCGTAGGTCGCTCGTAGGTCTTACCCTCACATTATCTTTGCTAGGGTCGTGGGTCGCTCGTAGGTCTTACCCTCAAATTATCTTTGCTAGGGTCGTAGGTCACTCGTAGGTCTTACCCTCACATTATCTTCCATAGGGTCGTAGGTCGCTCGTAGGTCTTACCCTTTTCATAGGGTCGTAGGTCACTCTTAGGTCTTACCCTCATGTTATCATTCATAGGGTCGTAGGTCACTCGTAGGTCTTACCCTCATGTTATCTTTGTTAAGGTCGTAGGTCATTCGTAGGTCTTACCCTCACATTATCTTTGCTAGGTTCGTAGGTCGCTCGTAGGTATTACCCTCACATTATCTTTGCTAGGGTCGTAGGTCGCTTGTTTGTCTTACCCTCACATTATCTTTACTAGGGTCGTAGGTCGCTCGTAGTTCTTACCCTCACGTTTTCTTTTTATAGGGTTGTAGGTCGCTCGTAGGTCTTACCCTCACGTTATCTTTGCTAGGGTCGTAGGTCGCTCATAGGTCTTACCCTCACATTATCTTTGCTAGGGTCGTAGGTCGCTCGTAGGTCATACCCTCACATTATCTTTCATAGGGTCGTAGGTCACTCGTAGGTCTTACCCTCACGTTATCTTTCATAGGGACGTAGGTCGCTCGTAGGTCTTACCCTCACGTTATCTTTCATAGGGTCGTAGGTCGCTCGTAGGTCTTATCCTCACGTTATCTTTGCTAAGGTCGTAGGTCGTTCGTAGGTCTTACCCTCACATTATCTTTGCTAGGTTCGTAGGTTGCTTGTAGGTCCTACCCTCACATTATCTTTGCTAGGGTCGTAGGTCGCTTGTAGGTCTTACCCTCACATTATCTTTGCTAGGGTCGTAGGTCGCTCGTAGGTTTTACCCTCACGTTTTCTTTTTATAGGGTCGTAGGTCGCTCCTAGGTCTTATCCTCACGTTATCTTTCATAGGGTCGTATGTCGCTCGTAGGTCTTACCCTCACGTTATCTTTACTAAGGTCGTAGGTCTCTCATAGGTCTTACCCTCACATTATCTTTGCTAGGGTCGTAGGTCGCTCGTAGGTTTTACCCTCATATTATCTTTCATAGGGTCATAGGTCTCTCGTGGGTCTTACCCCCACATTATCTTTCATAGGGTCGTAGGTCGCTTGTAGGTCTTACCCTCACGTTATCTTTCATAGGGTCGTAGGTCGCTCGTATGTCTTACCCTCACGTTATCTTTCATAGGGTCGTAGGTCACTCGTAGGTCTTACACTCATGTTATCTTTCATAGGGTCGTAGGTCGCTCGTAGGTCGCTCGAAGGTCTTACCCTTACGTTATCTTTCATAGGGTCATAGGTCACTCGTAGGTCTTACCCTCACGTTTTCTTTCATAGGGTCGTAGGTCACTCGTAGGTCTTACCCTCATGTTAACTTTCATAGGGTCGTAGGTCGCTCGTAGGTCTTACCCTTACGTTATCTTTCATAGGGTCATAGGTCACTCGTAGGTCTTACCTTCACGTTATCTTTACTAAGGTCGTAGGTCGCTTGTAGGTCTTTCCCACACATTATCTTTGCTAGGGTCATAGGTCGCTCGTAGGACTTACCCTCACATTATATTTGCTAGGGTCGTAGGTCGCTCGTAGGTCTTACCCTCACGTTACCTTTCATAGGGTCGTAGGTCGCTCGTAGGTCTTACCCTCACGTTATCTTTGCTAGGGTCGTAGGTCGCTCGTAGGTCTTACCCTCACATTATCTTTGCTAGGGTCGTGGGTCGCTCGTAGGTCTTACCCTCAAATTATCTTTGCTAGGGTCGTAGGTAACTCGTAGGTCTTACCCTCACATTATCTTCCATAGGGTCGTAGGTCGCTCGTAGGTCTTACCCTTTTCATAGGGTCGTAGGTCACTCTTAGGTCTTACCCTCATGTTATCATTCATAAGGTCGTAGGTCACTCGTAGGTCTTACCCTCATGTTATCTTTGTTAAGGTCGTAGGTCATTCGTAGGTCTTACCCTCACATTATCTTTGCTAGGTTCGTAGGTCGCTCATAGGTATTACCCTCACATTATCTTTGCTAGGGTCGTAGGTCGCTTGTTTGTCTTACCCTCACATTATCTTTACTAGGGTCGTAGGTCGCTCGTAGTTCTTACCCTCACGTTTTCTTTTTATAGGGTTGTAGGTCGCTCATAGGTCTTACCCTCACGTTATCTTTGCTAGGGTCGTAGGTCGCTCGTAGGTCTTACCCTCACAATATCTTTACTAGGGTCGTAGGTCGCTCGTAGGTCATACCCTCACATTATCTTTCATAGGGTCGTAGGTCACTCGTAGGTCTTACCCTCACCTTATCTTTCATAGGGACGTAGGTCGCTCGTAGGTCTTACCCTCACGTTATCTTTCATAGGGTCGTAGGTCGCTCGTAGGTCTTATCCTCACGTTATCTTTGCTAAGGTCGTAGGTCGTTCGTAGGTCTTACCGTCACATTATCTTTGCTAGGTTCGTAGGTCGCTTGTAGGTCCTACCCTCACATTATCTTTGCTAGGGTCGTAGGTCGCTTGTAGGTCTTACCCTCACATTATCTTTGCTAGGGTCGTAGGTCGCTCGTAGGTCTTACCCTCACGTTTTCTTTTTATAGGGTTGTAGGTCGCTCGTAGGTCTTACCCTCACGTTATCTTTGCTAGGGTCGTAGGTCGCTCGTAGGTCTTACCCTCACATTATCTTTGCTAGGGTCGTAGGTCGCTCGTAGGTCATACCCTCACATTATCTTTCATAGGGTCGTAGGTCACTCGTAGGTCTTACCCTCACCTTATCTTTCATAGGGACGTAGGTCGCTCGTAGGTCTTACCCTCACGTTATCTTTCATAGGGTCGTAGGTCGCTCGTAGGTCTTATCCTCACGTTATCTTTGCTAAGGTCGTAGGTCGTTCGTAGGTCTTACCCTCACATTATCTTTGCTAGGTTCGTAGGTCGCTTGTAGGTCCTACCCTCACATTATCTTTGCTAGGGTCGTAGGTCGCTTGTAGGTCTTACCCTCACATTATCTTTGCTAGGGTCGTAGGTCGCTCGTAGGTCTTACCCTCACGTTTTCTTTTTATAGGGTCGTAGGTCGCTCCTAGGTCTTATCCTCACGTTATCTTTCATAGGTTCGTATGTCGCTCGTAGGTCTTACCCTCACGTTATCTTTACTAAGGTCGTAGGTCTCTCATAGGTCTTACCCTCACATTATCTTTGCTAGGGTCGTAGGTCGCTCGTAGGTTTTACCCTCATATTATCTTTCATAGGGTCATAGGTCTCTCGTGGGTCTTACCCCCACATTATCTTTCATAGGGTCGTAGGTCGCTTGTAGGTCTTACCCTCACGTTATCTTTCATAGGGTCGTAGGTCGCTCGTATGTCTTACCCTCACGTTATCTTTCATAGGGTCGTAGGTCACTCGTAGGTCTTACCCTCATGTTATCTTTCATAGGGTCGTAGGTCGCTCGTAGGTCTTACCCTTACAATATCTTTCATAGGGTCATAGGTCACTCGTAGGTCTTACCCTCACGTTATCTTTACTAATGTCGTAGGTCGCTTGTAGGTCTTTCCCACACATTATCTTTGCTAGGGTCATAGGTCGCTCGTAGGACTTACCCTCACATTATATTTGCTAGGGTCGTAGGTCGCTCGTAGGTCTTACCCTCACGTTACCTTTCATAGGGTCGTAGGTCGCTCGTAGGTCTTACCCTCACGTTATCTTTGCTAGGGTCGTAGGTCGCTCGTAGGTCTTACCCTCACATTATCTTAGCTAGGGTCGTGGGTCACTCGTAGGTCTTACCCTCAAATTATCTTTGCTAAGGTTGTAGGTCACTCGTAGGTCTTACCCTCACATTATCTTTCATATTGTCGTAGGTCGCTCATAGGTCTTACCCTCATGTTATCTTTCATAGGGTCGTAGGTCGCTCTTAGGTCTTACCCTCATGTTATCATTCATAGGGTCGTAGGTCACTCGTAGGTCTTACCCTCATGTTATCTTTGTTAAGGTCGTAGCTCATTCGTAGGTCTTACCCTCACATTATCTTTTCTAGGTTCGTAGGTCGTTCGTAGGTCTTACCCTCACATTATCTTTGCTAGGGTCGTAGGTCGCTTCTTTGTCTTACCCTCACATTATCTTTGCTAGGGTCGTAGGTCGCTCGTAGTTCTTACCCTCACGTTTTCTTTTTATAGGGTCGTAGGTCGCTCGTAGGTCTTACCCTCACGTTATCTTTGCTAGGGTCGTAGGTCGCTCGTAGGTCTTACTCTCACATTATCTTTGCTAGGGTCGTAGGTCGCTCGTAGGTCTTACCCTCACATTATCTTTGCTAGGGTCGTAGGTCTTACCCTCACGTTATCTTTGTTAGGGTTGTAGGTCGCTCGTAGGTCTTACCCTCACATTATCTTTCATAGGGTCGTAGGTCGCTCGTAGGTCTTACTTTCACATTATCTTTCATAGGGTCGTAGGTCGCTCATAGGTCTTACCCACACGTTATTTTTCATATGGTCGTAGGTTGCTCGTAGGTCTTACCCTTACATTAACTTTCATAGGGTCGTAGGTAGCTCGTAGGGCTTACCCTCATGTTATCTTTGCTAGGGTCGTAGGTCGCTCGTAGGTCTTACCCTCATATTATCTTTGCTAGGGTCGTACGTCGCTCGTAGGTCTTACCCTTACATTATCTTTCATAGGGTCGTAGGTCGCTTGTAGGTCTTACCTTCACATTATCTTTCATAGGGTCGTAGGTCGCTCGTAGGTCTTAGCCTCACGTTATCTTTCATAGGGTCGTAGGTCGCTCGTAGGTCTTACCCTCACGTTATCTTTCATAGGGTCGTAGGTCGCTCGTAGGTCTTACACTCACGTTATCTTTACTAAGGTCGTAGTTCGCTTGTAGGTCTTTCCCACACATTATCTTTGCTTGGGTCGTAGGTTGCTCGTAGGACTTACGCTCACATTATCTTTGTTAGGGTCTTAGGTCGCTCGTAGGACTTACCCTCACATTATCTTTGCTAGGGTCGTAGATCGCTCGTAGGTCTTACCCTCACGTTATCTTTCATAGTGTCGTAGGTCGCTCATAGGTCTTACCCTCACGTTATCTTTGCTAGGGTCATAGGTCGCTCCTAGGTCTTACCCTCACGTTATATTTGCTAGGGTCGTAGGTCTCTCATAGGTCTTACCCTCACATTATCTTTGCTAGGGTCGTAGGTCGCTCGTAGGTCTTACCCTCACATTATCTTTCATAGGGTCGTAGGTCGCTCGTAGGTCTTACTTTCACATTATCTTTCATAGGGTCGTAGGTCGCTCATAGGTCTTACCCACACGTTATTTTTCATATGGTCGTAGGTTGCTCGTAGGTCTTACCCTTACATTAACTTTCATAGGGTCGTAGGTAGCTCGTAGGGCTTACCCTCATGTTATCTTTGCTAGGGTCGTAGGTCGCTCGTAGGTCTTACCCTCATATTATCTTTGCTAGGGTCGTACGTCGCTCGTAGGTCTTACCCTTACATTATCTTTCATAGGGTCGTAGGTCGCTTGTAGGTCTTACCTTCACATTATCTTTCATAGGGTCGTAGGTCGCTCGTAGGTCTTAGCCTCACGTTATCTTTCATAGGGTCGTAGGTCGCTCGTAGGTCTTACCCTCACGTTATCTTTCATAGGGTCGTAGGTCGCTCGTAGGTCTTACACTCACGTTATCTTTACTAAGGTCGTAGTTCGCTTGTAGGTCTTTCCCACACATTATCTTTGCTTGGGTCGTAGGTTGCTCGTAGGACTTACGCTCACATTATCTTTGTTAGGGTCTTAGGTCGCTCGTAGGACTTACCCTCACATTATCTTTGCTAGGGTCGTAGATCGCTCGTAGGTCTTACCCTCACGTTATCTTTCATAGTGTCGTAGGTCGCTCATAGGTCTTACCCTCACGTTATCTTTGCTAGGGTCATAGGTCGCTCCTAGGTCTTACCCTCACGTTATATTTGCTAGGGTCGTAGGTCTCTCATAGGTCTTACCCTCACATTATCTTTGCTAGGGTCGTAGGTCGCTCTTAGGTCTTACCCTTACATTATCTTTCATAGGGTCGTAGGTCACTCGTAGGTTTTAACTTCACATTATCTTTCATAGGGTCGTAGGTCGCTCGTAGGTCTTATCCTCACGTTATCTTTCATAGGGTCGTAGGTCGCTCGTAGGTCTTACACTCATAATATCTTTCATAGGGTCGTAGGTCGCTCGTAGGTCTTACCCTCACGTTATATTTCATAGGGTCGTAGGTCGCTCGTAGGTCTTACCCTCACGTTATCTTTACTAAGGTCGTAGGTCGCTTGTAGGTCTTTCCCACACATTATCTTTGCTAGGGTCATAGGTCGCTCGTAGGACTTACCCTCACATTATCTTTGTTAGGGTCTTAGGTCGCTCGTAGGTCTTACCCTCACATTATCTTTGCTAGGGTCGTAGGTCGCTCGTAGGTCTTACCCTCACGTTTTCTTTGCTAGGGTCGTATGTCGCTCGTAGGTCTTACCCTCACGTTATCTTTGCTAGGGTCGTAGGTCGCTCGTAGGTCTTACCCTCACATTATCTTTGCTAGGGTCGTTGGTCGTTCGTAGGTCTTACCCTCACATTATCTTTGTTAGGGTTGTAGATCGCTCGTAGGTCTTACCCTCACATTATCTTTCATAGGGTCGTAGGTCGCTCGTAGGTCTTACTTTCACATTATCTTTCATAGGGTCGTATGTCGCTCATAGGTCTTACCCTCACGTTATTTTTCATAGGGTCGTAGGTTGCTCGTAGGTCTTACCCTTACATTAACTTTCATAGGGTCGTAGGTAGCTCGTAGGGCTTACCCTCATGTTATCTTTGCTAGGGTCGTAGGTCGCTCGTAGGTCTTACCCTCATATTATCTTTGCTAGGGTCGTACGTCGCTCGTAGGTCTTACCGTCACATAATCTTTCATAGGGTCGTAGGTCGCTTGTAGGTCTTACCTTCACATTATCTTTCATAGGGTCGTAGGTCGCTCGTAGGTCTTAGCCTCACGTTATCTTTCATAGGGTCGTAGGTCGCTCGTAGGTCTTACCCTCACGTTATCTTTCATAGGGTCGTAGGTCGCTCGTAGGTCTTACACTCACGTTATCTTTACTAAAGTCGTAGTTCGCTTGTAGGTCTTTCCCACACATTATCTTTGCTTGGGTCGTAGGTTGCTCGTAGGACTTACGCTCACATTATCTTTGTTAGGGTCTTAGGTCGCTCTTAGGTCATACCCTCACATTATCTTTGCTAGGGTCGTAGATCGCTCGTAGGTCTTACCCTCACGTTATCTTTCATAGTGTCGTAGGTCGCTCATAGGTCTTACCCTCACGTTATCTTTGCTAGGGTAGTAGGTCGCTCCTAGGTCTTACCCTCACGTTATATTTGCTAGGGTCGTAGGTCTCTCGTAGGTCTTACACTCACATTATCTTTTCTAGGGTCGTAGGTCGCTCTTAGGTCATACCCTCACATTATCTTTCATAGGGTCGTAGGTCACTTGTAGGTCTTACCCTCACGTTATCTTTCATAGGGTCGTAGGTCGCTCGTAGGTCTTACCCTCATGTTATCTTTCATAGGGTCGTAGGTCGCTCGTAGGTCTTACCCTCACGTTATCTTTGCTAAGGTCGTAGGTCGTTCCTAGGTCTTACCCTCACATTATCTTTGCTAGGTTCGTAGGTCGCTTGTAGGTCCGACCCTCACATTATCTTTGCTAGGGTCGTAGGTCGCTTGTAGGTCTTACCGTCACATTATCTTTGCTAGGGTCGTAGGTCGCTCGTAGGTCTTACCCTCACGTTTTCTTTTTATAGGGTCGTAGGTCGCTCGTAGGTCTTACCCTCACGTTATCTTTCAAAGGGTCGTAGGTCGGTCGTAAGTCTTACCCTCACGTTATCTTTCATAGGGTCGTATGTCACTCGTAGGTCTTACCCTCACGTTATCATTACTAAGGTCGTAGGTCTCTCATAGGTCTTACCCTCACATTATCTTTGCTAGGGTCGTAGGTCGCTCGTAGGTTTTACCCTCATATTATCTTTCATAGGGTCGTAGGTCTCTCTTGGGTCTTACCCCCACATTATCTTTCATAGGGTCGTAGGTCGCTTGTAGGTCTTACCCTCACGTTATCTTTCATAGGGTCGTAGGTCGCTCGTAGGTCTTACCCTCACGTTATCTTTCATAGGATCGTAGGTCTCTCGTAGGTCTTACCCTCACGTTATCTTTGCTAAGGTCGTAGGTCGCTCGTAGGTCTTACCCTCACATTATCTTTGCTAGGGTCTTAGGCCGCTCGAAGGTCTTACCCTCACATTATCTTTGGTAGGGTCGTAGGTCGCTCGTAGGTCTTACCCTCACATTATCTTTGCTAGGGTCGTAGGTCGCTCATAGGTCTTACCCTCACGTTATTTTTCATAGGGTCGTAGGTTGCTCGTAGGTCTTACCCTTACATTAACTTTCATAGGGTCGTAGGTCGCTCGTAGGTCTTACCCTCACGTTATCTTTGCTAGGGTCGTAGGTCGCTCGTAGGTGTTACCCTCACATTATCTTTGCTAGGGTCGTACGTCGCTCGTGGGTCTTACCCTTACATTATCTTTCATAGGGTCGTAGTTCGCTCGTAGGTCTTACCTTCACATTATCTTTCATAGGGTCGTAGGTCGCTCGTAGGTCTTACCCTCACGTTATCTTTCATAGGGTCGTAGGTCGCTCGTAGGTCTTACTCTCATAATATCTTTCATAGGGTCGTAGGTCGCTCGTAGGTCTTACCCTCACGTTATATTTCATAGGGTCGTAGGTCGCTCGTAGGTCTTACCCTCATGTTATCTTTACTAAGGTCGTAGGTCGCTTGTAGGTCTTTCCCACACATTATCTTTGCTAGGGTCATAGGTTGCTCGTAGGACTTACCCTCACATTATCTTTGTTAGGGTCTTAGGTCGCTCGTAGGTCTTACCCTCACATTATCTTTGCTATGGTCGTAGGTCGCTCGTAGGTCTTACCCTCACGTTACCTTTCATAGGGTCGTAGGTCGCTCGTAGGTCTTACCCTCATGTTATCTTTGCTAGGGTCGTAGGTCGCTCGTAGGTCTTACCCTCACGTTATATTTGCTAGGGTCGTAGGTCGCTCGTAGGTCTTACCCTCACATTATCTTTGCTAGGGTCGTAGGTCGCTCGTAGGTCATATCCTCACATTATCTTTCATAGGGTCGTAGGTCACTCGTAGGTCTTACCCTCACGTTATCTTTCATAGGGTCGTAGGTCGCTCGTAGGTCTTACCCTCACGTTATCTTTCATAGGGTCGTAGGTCGCTCGTAGGTCTTATCCTCACGTTATCTTTGCTAAGTTCGTAGGTCGTTCGTAGGTCTTACCCTCACATTATCTTTGCTAGGTTCGTAGGTCGCTTGTAGGTCCTACCCTCACATTATCTTTGCTAGGGTCGTAGGTCGCTTGTAGGTCTTACCCTCACATTATCTTTTCTAGGGTCGTAGGTCGCTCGTAGGTCTTACCCTCACGTTTTCTTTTTATAGGGTCGTAGGTCGCTCCTAGGTCTTATCCTCACGTTATCTTTCATAGGGTCGTTTGTCGCTCCCAGGTCTTACCCTCACGTTATCTTTACTAAGGTTGTAGGTCTCTCATAGGTCTTACCCTCACATTATCTTTGCTAGGGTCGTAGGTCGCTCGTAGGTTTTACCCTCACGTTATATTTCATAGGGTCGTAGGTCGCTCGTAGGTCGCTCGTAGGTCTTACCCTTACGTTATCTTTCATAGGGTCATAGGTCACTCGTAGGTCTTACCCTCACGTTATCTTTCATAGGGACGTAGGTCACTCGTAGGTCTTACCCTCATGTTATCTTTCATAGGGTCGTAGGTCGCTCGTAGGTCTTACCCTTATGTTATCTTTCATAGGGTCATTGGTCACTCGTAGGTCTTACCCTCACGTTATCTTTACTAAGGTCGTAGGTCGCTTGTAGGTCTTTCCCACACATTATCTTTGCTAGGGTAATAGGTCGCTCGTAGGACTTACCCTCACATTATATTTGCTAGGGTCGTAGGTCGCTCGTAGGTCTTACCCTCACGTTACCTTTCATAGGGTCGTAGGTCGCTCGTAGGTCTTACCCTCACGTTATCTTTGCTAGGGTCGTAGGTCGCTCGTAGGTCTTACCCTCACATTATCTTTGCTAGGGTCGTGGGTCGCTCGTAGGTCTTACCCTCAAATTATCTTTGCTAGGGTCGTAGGTCACTCGTAGGTCTTACCCTCACATTATCTTCCATAGGGTCGTAGGTCGCTCGTAGGTCTTACCCTCATGTTATCTTTCATAGGGTCAAAGGTCACTCTTAGGTCTTACCCTCATGTTATCATTCATAGGGTCGTAGGTCACTCGTAGGTCTTACCCTCATGCTATCTTTGTTATGGTCGTAGGTCATTCGTAGGTCTTACCCTCACATTATCTTTGCTAGGTTCGTAGGCCGCTCGTAGGTATTACCCTCACATTATCTTTGCTAGGGTCGTAGGTCGCTTGTTTGTCTTACCCTCACATTATCTTTGCTAGGGTCGTAGGTCGCTCGTAGTTCTTACCCTCACGTTTTCTTTTTATAGGGTTGTAGGTCGCTCGTAGGTCTTACCCTCACGTTATCTTTGCTAGGGTCGTAGGTCGCTCGTAGGTCTTACCCTCACATTATCTTTGCTAGGGTCGTAGGTCGCTCGTAGGTCATACCCTCACATTATCTTTCATAGGGTCGTAGGTCACTCGTAGGTCTTACCCTCACGTTATCTTTCATAGGGACGTAGGTCGCTCGTAGGTCTTACCCTCACGTTATCTTTCATAGGGTCGTAGGTCGCTCGTAGGTCTTATCCTCACGTTATCTTTGCTAAGGTCGTAGGCCGTTCGTAGGTCTTACCCTCACATTATCTTTGCTAGGTTCGTAGGTCGCTTGTAGGTCCTACCCTCACATTATCTTTGCTAGGGTCGTAGGTCGCTTGTAGGTCTTACCCTCACATTATCTTTGCTAGGGTCGTAGGTCGCTCGTAGGTCTTACCCTCACGTTTTCTTTTTATAGGGTCGTAGGTCGCTCCTAGGTCTTATCCTCACGTTATCTTTCATAGGGTCGTATGTCGCTCGTAGGTCTTACCCTCACGTTATCTTTACTAAGGTCGTAGGTCTCTCATAGGTCTTACCCTCACATTATCTTTGCTAGGGTCGTAGGTCGCTCGTAGGTTTTACCCTCATATTATCTTTCATAGGGTCATAGGTCTCTCGTGGGTCTTACCCCCACATTATCTTTCATAGGGTCGTAGGTCGCTTGTAGGTCTTACCCTCACGTTATCTTTCATAGGGTCGTAGGTCGCTCGTATGTCTTACCCTCACGTTATCTTTCATAGGGTCGTAGGTCACTCGTAGGTCTTACCCTCATGTTATCTTTCATAGGGTCGTAGGTCGCTCGTAGGTCTTACCCTTACATTATCTTTCATAGGGTCATAGGTCACTCGTAGGTCTTACCCTCACGTTATCTTTACTAATGTCGTAGGTCGCTTGTAGGTCTTTCCCACACATTACCTTTCTAGGGTCATAGGTCGCTCGTAGGACTTACCCTCACATTATCTTTGTTAGGGTCTTAGGTCGCTCGTAGGTCTTACCCTCACGTTATATTTCATAGGGTCGTAGGTCGCTCGTAGGTCTTACCCTCATGTTATCTTTACTAAGGTCGTAGGTCGCTTGTAGGTCTTTCCCACACATTATCTTTGCTAGGGTCATAGGTCGCTCGTGGGTCTTACCCCCATATTATCTTTCATAGGGTCGTAGGTCGCTTGTAGGTCTTACCCTCATGTTATCTTTCATAGGGTCGTAGGTCGCTCGTATGTCTTACCCTCACGTTATCTTTCATAGGGTCGTAGGTCACTCGTA
This sequence comes from Vicia faba, assembly GCA_948472305.1. NCBI lineage: Eukaryota > Viridiplantae > Streptophyta > Magnoliopsida > Fabales > Fabaceae > Vicia > Vicia faba. Next base: position 329,601,925 of record OX451741.1, on the reverse strand, counting down.
GGTCTTACCCTCATGTTATCTTTCATAGGGTCGTAGGTCGCTCGTAGGTCTTACCCTTACATTATCTTTCATAGGGTCATAGGTCACTCGTAGGTCTTACCCTCACGTTATCTTTACTAATGTCGTAGGTCGCTTGTAGGTCTTTCCCACACATTATCTTTGCTAGGGTCATAGGTCGCTCGTAGGACTTACTCTCACATTATCTTTGTTAGGGTCTTAGGTCGCTCGTAGGTCTTACCCTCACGTTATATTTCATAGGGTCGTAGGTCGCTCGTAGGTCTTACCCTCATGTTATCTTTACTAAGGTCGTAGGTCGCTTGTAGGTCTTTCCCACACATTATCTTTGCTAGGGACATAGGTCGCTCGTAGGACTTACCCTCACATTATCTTTGTTAGGGTCTTAGGTCGCTCGTAGGTCTTACCCTCACATTATCTTTGCTAGGGTCGTAGGTCGCTCGTAGGTCTTACCCTCACGTTACCTTTCATAGGGTCGTAGGTCGCTCGTAGGTCTTACCCTCATGTTATCTTTGCTAGGGTCGTAGGTCGCTCGTAGGTCTTACCCTCACGTAATATTTGCTAGGGTCGTAGGTCGCTCGTAGGTCTTACCCTCACATTATCTTTGCTAGGGTCGTAGGTCGCACGTAGGTCATACCCTCACATTATCTTTCATAGGGTCGTAGGTCACTCGTAGGTCTTACCCTCACGTTATCTTTCATAGGGTCGTAGGTCGCTCGTAGGTCTTACCCTCACGTTATCTTTCATAGGGTCGTAGGTCGCTCGTAGGTCTTATCCTCACGTTATCTTTGCTAAGTTCGTAGGTCGTTCGTAGGTCTTACCCTCACATTATCTTTGCTAGGTTCGTAGGTCGCTTGTAGGTCCTACCCTCACATTATCTTTGCTAGGGTCGTAGGTCGCTTGTAGGTCTTACCCTCACATTATCTTTTCTAGGGTCGTAGGTCGCTCGTAGGTCTTACCCTCACGTTTTCTTTTTATAGGGTCGTAGGTCGCTCCTAGGTCTTATCCTCACGTTATCTTTCATAGGGTCGTTTGTCGCTCCTAGGTCTTACCCTCACGTTATCTTTACTAAGGTTGTAGGTCTCTCATAGGTCTTACCCTCACATTATCTTTGCTAGGGTCGTAGGTCGCTCGTAGGTTTTACCCTCACGTTATCTTTCATAGGGTCGTAGGTCACTCGTAGGTCTTACCCTCATGTTATCTTTCATAGGGTCGTAGGTCGCTCGTAGGTCTTACCCTTACGTTATCTTTCATAGGGTCATAGGTCACTCGTAGGTCTTACCCTCACGTTATCTTTCATAGGGTCGTAGGTCACTCGTAGGTCTTACCCTCATGTTATCTTTCATAGGGTCGTAGGTCGCTCGTAGGTCTTACCCTTACGTTATCTTTCATAGGGTCATAGGTCACTCGTAGGTCTTACCCTCACGTTATCTTTACTAAGGTCGTAGGTCGCTTGTAGGTCTTTCCCACACATTATCTTTGCTAGGGTAATAGGTCGCTCGTAGGACTTACCCTCACATTATATTTGCTAGGGTCGTAGGTCGCTCGTAGGTCTTACCCTCACGTTACCTTTCATAGGGTCGTAGGTCGCTCGTAGGTCTTATCCTCACGTTATCTTTGCTAGGATCATAGGTCGCTCGTAGGTCTTACCCTCACATTATCTTTGCTAGGGTCGTGGGTCGCTCGTAGGTCTTACCCTCAAATTATCTTTGCTAGGGTCGTAGGTCACTCGTAGGTCTTACCCTCACATTATCTTCCATAGGGTCGTAGGTCGCTCGTAGGTCTTACCCTCATGTTATCTTTCATAGGGTCGAAGGTCACTCTTAGGTCTTACCCTCATGTTATCATTCATAGGGTCGTAGGTCACTCGTAGGTCTTACCCTCATGTTATCTTTGTTAAGGTCGTAGGTCATTCGTAGGTCTTACCCTCACATTATCTTTGCTAGGTTTGTAGGCCGCTCGTAGGTATTACCCTCACATTATCTTTGCTAGGGTCGTAGGTCGCTTGTTTGTCTTACCCTCACATTATCTTTGCTAGGGTCGTAGGTCGCTCGTAGTTCTTACCCTCACGTTTTCTTTTTATAGGGTTGTAGGTCGCTCGTAGGTCTTACCCTCACGTTATCTTTGCTAGGGTCGTAGGTCGCTCGTAGGTCTTACCCTCACATTATCTTTGCTAGGGTCGTAGGTCGCTCGTAGGTCTTACCCTCACGTTATCTTTCATAGGGACGTAGGTCGCTCGTAGGTCTTACCCTCACGTTATCTTTCATAGGGTCGTAGGTCGCTCGTAGGTCTTATCCTCACGTTATCTTTGCTAAGGTCGTAGGTCGCTCGTAGGTCATACCCTCACATTATCTTTCATAGGGTCGTAGGTCGCTCGTAGGTCTTACCCTCACGTTATCTTTGCTAGGGTCATAGGTCGCTCGTAGGTCTTACCCTCACATTATCTTTGCTAGGGTCGTGGGTCGCTCGTAGGTCTTACCCTCAAATTATCTTTGCTAGGGTCGTAGGTCACTCGTAGGTCTTACCCTCACATTATCTTCCATAGGGTCGTAGGTCGCTCGTAGGTCTTACCCTCATGTTATCTTTCATAGGGTCGAAGGTCACTCTTAGGTCTTACCCTCATGTTATCATTCATAGGGTCGTAGGTCACTCGTAGGTCTTACCCTCATGTTATCTTTGTTAAGGTCGTAGGTCATTCGTAGGTCTTACCCTCACATTATCTTTGCTAGGTTCGTAGGCCGCTCGTAGGTATTACCCTCACATTATCTTTGCTAGGGTCGTAGGTCGCTTGTTTGTCTTACCCTCACATTATCTTTGCTAGGGTCGTAGGTCGCTCGTAGTTCTTACCCTCACAGTTTCTTTTTATAGGGTTGTAGGTCGCTCGTAGGTCTTACCCTCACGTTATCTTTGCTAGGGTCGTAGGTCGCTCGTAGGTCTTACCCTCACATTATCTTTGCTAGGGTCGTAGGTCGCTAGTAGGTCATACCCTCACATTATCTTTCATAGGGTCGTAGGTCACTCGTAGGTCTTACCCTCACGTTATCTTTCATAGGGACGTAGGTCGCTCGTAGGTCTTACCCTCACGTTATCTTTCATAGGGTCGTAGGTCGCTCGTAGGTCTTATCCTCACGTTATCTTTGCTAAGGTCGTAGGTCGTTCGTAGGTCTTACCCTCACATTATCTTTGCTAGGTTCGTAGGTCGCTTGTCGGTCCTACCCTCACATTATCTTTGCTAGGGTCGTAGGTCGCTTGTAGGTCTTACCCTCACATTATCTTTGCTAGGGTCGTAGGTCGCTCGTAGGTCTTACCCTCACGTTTTCTTTTTATAGGGTCGTAGGTCGCTCCTAGGTCTTATCCTCACGTTATCTTTCATAGGGTCGTATGTCGCTCGTAGGTCTTACCCTCACGTTATCTTTACTAAGGTCGTAGGTCTCTCATAGGTCTTACCCTCACATTATCTTTGCTAGGGTCGTAGGTCGCTCGTAGGTTTTACCCTCATATTATCTTTCATAGGGTCATAGGTCTCTCGTGGGTCTTACCCCCAGATTATCTTTCATAGGGTCGTAGGTCGCTTGTAGGTCTTACCCTCACGTTATCTTTCATAGGGTCGTAGGTCGCTCGTATGTCTTACCCTCACGTTATCTTTCATAGGGTCGTAGGTCACTCGTAGGTCTTACCCTCATGTTATCTTTCATAGGGTCGTAGGTCGCTCGTAGGTCTTACCCTTACATTATCTTTCATAGGGTCATAGGTCACTCGTAGGTCTTACCCTCATGTTATCTTTACTAATGTCGTAGGTCGCTTGTAGGTCTTTCCCACACATTATCTTTGCTAAGGTCATAGGTCGCTCGTAGGACTTACCCTCACATTATATTTGCTAGGGTCGTAGGTCGCTCGTAGGTCTTACCCTCACGTTACCTTTCATAGGGTCGTAGGTCGCTCGTAGGTCTTACCCTCACGTTATCTTTGCTAGGGTCGTAGGTCGCTCGTAGGTCTTACCCTCACATTATCTTTGCTAGGGTCGTGGGTCGCTCGTAGGTCTTACCCTCAAATTATCTTTGCTAGGGTCGTAGGTCACTCGTAGGTCTTACCCTCACATTATCTTTCATAGGGTCGTAGGTCGCTCATAGGTCTTACCCTCATGTTATCTTTCATAGGGTCGTAGGTCGCTCTTAGGTCTTACCCTCATGTTATCATTCATAGGGTCGTAGGTCACTCGTAGGTCTTACCCTCATGTTATCTTTGTTAAGGTCGTAGCTCATTCGTAGGTCTGACCCTCACATTATCTTTGCTAGGTTCGTAGGTCGTTCGTAGGTCTTACCCTCACATTATCTTTGCTAGGGTCGTAGGTCGCTTGTTTGTCTTACCCTCACATTATCTTTGCTAGGGTCGTAGGTCGCTCGTAGTTCTTACCCTCACGTTTTCTTTTTATAGGGTCGTAGGTCGCTCGTAGGTCTTACCCTCACGTTATCTTTGCTAGGGTCGTAGGTCGCTCGTAGGTCTTACCCTCACATTATCTTTGCTAGGGTCGTAGGTCGCTCGTAGGTCTTACCCTCACATTATCTTTGCTAGGGTCGTAGGTCTTACCCTCACGTTATCTTTGTTAGGGTTGTAGGTCGCTCGTAGGTCTTACCCTCACATTATCTTTCATAGGGTCGTAGGTCGCTCGTAGGTCTTACTTTCACATTATCTTTCATAGGGTCGTAGGTCGCTCATAGGTCTTACCCTCACGTTATTTTTCATATGGTCGTAGGTTGCTCGTAGGTATTACCCTTACATTAACTTTCATAGGGTCGTAGGTAGCTCGTAGGGCTTACCCTCATGTTATCTTTGCTAGGGTCGTAGGTCGCTCGTAGGTCTTACCCTCATATTATCTTTGCTAGGGTCGTACGTCGCTCGTAGGTCTTACCCTTACATTATCTTTCATAGGGTCGTAGGTCGCTTGTAGGTCTTACCTTCACATTATCTTTCATAGGGTCGTAGGTCGCTCGTAGGTCTTAGCCTCACGTTATCTTTCATAAGGTCGTAGGTCGCTCGTAGGTCTTACCCTCACGTTATCTTTCATAGGGTCGTAGGTCGCTCGTAGGTCTTACACTCACGTTATCTTTACTAAGGTCGTAGTTCGCTTGTAGGTCTTTCCCACACATTATCTTTTCTTGGGTCGTAGGTTGCTCGTAGGACTTACGCTCACATTATCTTTGTTAGGGTCTTAGGTCGCTCGTAGGACTTACCCTCACATTATCTTTTCTAGGGTCGTAGATCGCTCGTAGGTCTTACCCTCACGTTATCTTTCATAGTGTCGTAGGTCGCTCATAGGTCTTACCCTCACGTTATCTTTGCTAGGGTCGTAGGTCGCTCCTAGGTCTTACCCTCACGTTATATTTGCTAGGGTCGTAGGTCTCTCGTAGGTCTTACCCTCACATTATCTTTGCTAGGGTCGTAGGTCGCTCTTAGGTCTTACCCTTACATTATCTTTCATAGGGTCGTAGGTCACTCGTAGGTCTTAACTTCACATTATCTTTCATAGGGTCGTAGGTCGCTCGTAGGTCTTATCCTCACGTTATCTTTCATAGGGTCGTAGGTCGCTCGTAGGTCATACACTCATAATATCTTTCATAGGGTCGTAGGTCGCTCGTAGGTCTTACCCTCACGTTATATTTCATAGGGTCATAGGTCGCTCGTAGGTCTTACCCTCACGTTATCTTTACTAAGGTCGTAGGTCGCTTGTAGGTCTTTCCCACACATTATCTTTGCTAGGGTCATAGGTCGCTCGTAGGACTTACCCTCACATTATCTTTGTTAGGGTCTTAGGTCGCTCGTAGGTCTTACCCTCACATTATCTTTGCTAGGGTCGTAGGTCGCTCGTAGGTCTTACCCTCACGTTTTCTTTGCTAGGGTCGTAGGTCGCTCGTAGGTCTTAACCTTACGTTATCTTTGCTAGGGTCGTAGGTCGCTCGTAGGTCTTACCCTCACATTATCTTTGCTAGGGTCGTTGGTCGTTCGTAGGTCTTACCCTCACGTTATCTTTGTTAGGGTTGTAGGTCGTTCGTAGGTCTTACCCTCACATTATCTTTCATAGGGTCGTAGGTCGCTCCTAGGTCTTACTTTCACATTATCTTTCATAGGGTCGTAGGTCGCTCATAGGTCTTACCCTCACGTTATTTTTCATATGGTCGTAGGTTGCTCGTAGGTCTTACCCTTACATTAACTTTCATAGGGTCGTAGGTAGCTCGTAGGGCTTACCCTCATGTTATCTTTGCTAGGGTCGTAGGTCGCTCGTAGGTCTTACCCTCATATTATCTTTGCTAGGGTCGTACGTCGCTCGTAGGTCTTACCCTTACATTATCTTTCATAGGGTCGTAGGTCGCTTGTAGGTCTTACCTTCACATTATCTTTCATAGGGTCGTAGGTCGCTCGTAGGTCTTAGCCTCACGTTATCTTTCATAGGGTCGTAGGTCGCTCGTAGGTCTTACCCTCACGTTATCTTTCATAGGGTCGTAGGTCGCTCGTAGGTCTTACACTCACGTTATCTTTACTAAGGTCGTAGTTCGCTTGTAGGTCTTTCCCACACATTATCTTTTCTTGGGTCGTAGGTTGCTTGTAGGACTTACGCTCACATTATCTTTGTTAGGGTCTTAGGTCGCTCGTAGGACTTACCCTCACATTATCTTTTCTAGGGTCGTAGATCGCTCGTAGGTCTTACCCTCACGTTATCTTTCATAGTGTCGTAGGTCGCTCATAGGTCTTACCCTCACGTTATCTTTGCTAGGGTCGTAGGTCGCTCCTAGGTCTTACCCTCACGTTATATTTGCTAGGGTCGTAGGTCTCTCGTAGGTCTTACCCTCACATTATCTTTGCTAGGGTCGTAGGTCGCTCTTAGGTCTTACCCTTACATTATCTTTCATAGGGTCGTAGGTCACTCGTAGGTCTTAACTTCACATTATCTTTCATAGGGTCGTAGGTCGCTCGTAGGTCTTATCCTCACGTTATCTTTCATAGGGTCGTAGGTCGCTCGTAGGTCATACACTCATAATATCTTTCATAGGGTCGTATGTCGCTCGTAGGTCTTACCCTCACGTTATATTTCATAGGGTCGTAGGTCGCTCGTAGGTCTTACCCTCACGTTATCTTTACTAAGGTCGTAGGTCGCTTGTAGGTCTTTCCCACACATTATCTTTGCTAGGGTCATAGGTCGCTCGTAGGACTTACCCTCACATTATCTTTGTTAGGGTCTTAGGTCGCTCGTAGGTCTTACCCTCACATTATCTTTGCTAGGGTCGTAGGTCGCTCGTAGGTCTTACCCTCACGTTTTCTTTGCTAGGGTCGTAGGTCGCTCGTAGGTCTTACCCTCACGTTATCTTTGCTAGGGTCGTAGGTCGCTCGTAGGTCTTACCCTCACATTATCTTTGCTAGGGTCGTTGGTCGTTCGTAGGTCTTACCCTCACATTATCTTTGTTAGGGTTGTAGGTCGCTCGTAGGTCTTACCCTCACATTATCTTTCATAGGGTCGTAGGTCGCTCGTAGGTCTTACTTTCACATTATCTTTCATAGGGTCGTAGGTCGCTCATAGGTCTTACCCTCACGTTATTTTTCATAGGGTCGTAGGTTGCTCGTAGGTCTTACCCTTACATTAACTTTCATAGGGTCGTAGGTAGCTCGTAGGGCTTACCCTCATGTTATCTTTGCTAGGGTCGTAGGTCGCTCGTAGGTCTTACCCTCATATTATCTTTGCTAGGGTCGTACGTCGCTCGTAGGTCTTACCGTCACATTATCTTTCATAGGGTCGTAGGTCGCTTGTAGGTCTTACCTTCACATTATCTTTCATAGGGTCGTAGGTCGCTCGTAGGTCTTAGCCTCACGTTATCTTACATAGGGTCGTAGGTCGCTCGTAGGTCTTACCCTCACGTTATCTTTCATAGGGTCGTAGGTCGCTCGTAGGTCTTACACTCACGTTATCTTTACTAAGGTCGTAGTTCGCTTGTAGGTCTTTCCCACACATTATCTTTGCTTGGGTCGTAGGTTGCTCGTAGGACTTACGCTCACATTATCTTTGTTAGGGTCTTAGGTCGCTCTTAGGTCATACCCTCACATTATCTTTGCTAGGGTCGTAGATCGCTCGTAGGTCTTACCCTCACGTTATCTTTCATAGTGTCGTAGGTCGCTCATAGGTCTTACCCTCACGTTATCTTTGCTAGGGTAGTAGGTCGCTCCTAGGTCTTACCCTCACGTTATATTTGCTAGGGTCGTAGGTCTCTCGTAGGTCTTACACTCACATTATCTTTGCTAGGGTCGTAGGTTGCTCTTAGGTCATACCCTCACATTATCTTTCATAGGGTCGTAGGTCACTTGTAGGTCTTACCCTCACGTTATCTTTCATAGGGTCGTAGGTCGCTCGTAGGTCTTACCCTCATGTTATCTTTCATAGGGTCGTAGGTCGCTCGTAGGTCTTACCCTCATGTTATCTTTGCTAAGGTCGTAGGTCGTTCCTAGGTCTTACCCTCACATTATCTTTGCTAGGTTCGTAGGTCGCTTGTAGGTCCGACCCTCACATTATCTTTGCTAGGGTCGTAGGTCGCTTGTAGGTCTTACCGTCACATTATCTTTGCTAGGGTCGTAGGTCGCTCGTAGGTCTTACCCTCACGTTTTCTTTTTATAGGGTCGTAGGTCGCTCGTAGGTCTTACCCTCACGTTATCTTTGTTAGGGTCGTAGGTCGCTCGTAGGTCTTACCCTCACATTATCTTTGCTAGGGTCGTAGGTCGCTCGTAGGTCTTACCCTCACGTTATCTTTGCTAGGGTCGTAGGTCGCTCGTAGGTCTTACCCTCACATTATCTTTGCTAGGGTCGTTGGTCGTTCGTAGGTCTTACCCTCACATTATCTTTGTTAGGGTTGTAGGTCGCTCGTAGGTCTTACCCTCACATTATCTTTCATAGGGTCGTAGGTCGCTCGTAGGTCTTACTTTCACATTATCTTTCATAGGGTCGTAGGTCGCTCATAGGTCTTACCCTCACGTTATTTTTCATAGGGTCGTAGGTTGCTCGTAGGTCTTACCCTTACATTAACTTTCATAGGGTCGTAGGTAGCTCGTAGGGCTTACCCTCATGTTATCTTTGCTAGGGTCGTAGGTCGCTCGTAGGTCTTACCCTCATATTATCTTTGCTAGGGTCGTACGTCGCTCGTAGGTCTTACCGTCACATTATCTTTCATAGGGTCGTAGGTCGCTTGTAGGTCTTACCTTCACATTATCTTTCATAGGGTCGTAGGTCGCTCGTAGGTCTTAGCCTCACGTTATCTTACATAGGGTCGTAGGTCGCTCGTAGGTCTTACCCTCACGTTATCTTTCATAGGGTCGTAGGTCGCTCGTAGGTCTTACACTCACGTTATCTTTACTAAGGTCGTAGTTCGCTTGTAGGTCTTTCCCACACATTATCTTTGCTTGGGTCGTAGGTTGCTCGTAGGACTTACGCTCACATTATCTTTGTTAGGGTCTTAGGTCGCTCTTAGGTCATACCCTCACATTATCTTTGCTAGGGTCGTAGATCGCTCGTAGGTCTTACCCTCACGTTATCTTTCATAGTGTCGTAGGTCGCTCATAGGTCTTACCCTCACGTTATCTTTGCTAGGGTAGTAGGTCGCTCCTAGGTCTTACCCTCACGTTATATTTGCTAGGGTCGTAGGTCTCTCGTAGGTCTTACACTCACATTATCTTTGCTAGGGTCGTAGGTTGCTCTTAGGTCATACCCTCACATTATCTTTCATAGGGTCGTAGGTCACTTGTAGGTCTTACCCTCACGTTATCTTTCATAGGGTCGTAGGTCGCTCGTAGGTCTTACCCTCATGTTATCTTTCATAGGGTCGTAGGTCGCTCGTAGGTCTTACCCTCATGTTATCTTTGCTAAGGTCGTAGGTCGTTCCTAGGTCTTACCCTCACATTATCTTTGCTAGGTTCGTAGGTCGCTTGTAGGTCCGACCCTCACATTATCTTTGCTAGGGTCGTAGGTCGCTTGTAGGTCTTACCGTCACATTATCTTTGCTAGGGTCGTAGGTCGCTCGTAGGTCTTACCCTCACGTTTTCTTTTTATAGGGTCGTAGGTCGCTCGTAGGTCTTACCCTCACGTTATCTTTGTTAGGGTCGTAGGTCGCTCGTAGGTCTTACCCTCACATTATCTTTGCTAGGGTCGTAGGTCGCTCGTAGGTCTTACCCTCACATTATCTTTGCTAGGGTCGTAGGTCTTACCCTCACGTTATCTTTGTTAGGGTTGTAGGTCGTTCGTAGGTCTTACCCTCACATTATCTTTCATAGGGTCGTAGGTCGCTCCTAGGTCTTACTTTCACATTATCTTTCATAGGGTCGTAGGTCGCTCATAGGTCTTACCCTCACGTTATTTTTCATATGGTCGTAGGTTGCTCGTAGGTCTTACCCTTACATTAACTTTCATAGGGTCGTAGGTAGCTCGTAGGGCTTACCCTCATGTTATCTTTGCTAGGGTCGTAGGTCGCTCGTAGGTCTTACCCTCATATTATCTTTGCTAGGGTCGTACGTCGCTCGTAGGTCTTACCCTTACATTATCTTTCATAGGGTCGTAGGTCGCTTGTAGGTCTTACCTTCACATTATCTTTCATAGGGTCATAGGTCGCTCGTAGGTCTTAGCCTCACGTTATCTTTCATAGGGTCGTAGGTCGCTCGTAGGTCTTACCCTCACGTTATCTTTCATAGGGTCGTAGGTCGCTCGTAGGTCTTACACTCACGTTATCTTTACTAAGGTCGTAGTTCGCTTGTAGGTCTTTCCCACACATTATCTTTGCTTGGGTCGTAGGTTGCTCGTAGGACTTACGCTCACATTATCTTTGTTAGGGTCTTAGGTCGCTCGTAGGACTTACCCTCACATTATCTTCGCTAGGGTCGTAGATCGCTCGTAGGTCTTACCCTCACGTTATCTTTCATAGTGTCGTAGGTCGCTCATAGGTCTTACCCTCACGTTATCTTTGCTAGGGTCGTAGGTCGCTCCTAGGTCTCATACTCACGTTATATTTGCTAGGGTCGTAGGTCTCTCGTAGGTCTTACCCTCACATTATCTTTGCTAGGTTCGTAGGTCGCTCTTAGGTCTTACCCTTACATTATCTTTCATAGGGTCGTAGGTCACTCGTAGGTCTTAAGTTCACATTATCTTTCATAGGGTCGTAGGTCGCTCGTAGGTCTTATCCTCACGTTATCTTTCATAGGGTCGTAGGTCGCTCGTAGGTCTTACACTCATAATATCTTTCATAGGGTCGTAGGTCGCTCGTAGGTCTTACCCTCACGTTATATTTCATAGGGTCGTAGGTCGCTCGTAGGTCTTACCCTCACGTTATCTTTACTAAGGTCGTAGGTCGCTTGTAGGTCTTTCCCACACATTATCTTTGCTAGGGTCATAGGTCGCTCGTAGGACTTACCCTCACATTATCTTTGTTAGGGTCTTAGGTCGCTCGTAGGTCTTACCCTCACATTATCTTTGCTAGGGTCGTAGGTCGCTCGTAGGTCTTACCCTCACGTTTTCTTTGCTAGGGTCGTAGGTCGCTCGTAGGTCTTACCCTCACGTTATCTTTGCTAGGGTCGTAGGTCGCTCGTAGGTCTTACCCTCACATTATCTTTGCTAGGGTCGTTGGTCGTTCGTAGGTCTTACCCTCACATTATCTTTGTTAGGGTTGTAGGTCGCTCGTAGGTCTTACCCTCACATTATCTTTCATAGGGTCGTAGGTCGCTCGTAGGTCTTCCTTTCACATTATCTTTCATAGGGTCGTAGGTCGCTCATAGGTCTTACCCTCACGTTATTTTTCATAGGGTCGTAGGTTGCTCGTAGGTCTTACCCTTACATTAACTTTCATAGGGTCGTAGGTAGCTCGTAGGGCTTACCCTCATGTTATCTTTGCTAGGGTCGTAGGTCGCTCGTAGATCTTACCCTCATATTATCTTTGCTAGGGTCGTACGTCGCTCGTAGGTCTTACCGTCACATTATCTTTCATAGGGTCGTAGGTCGCTTGTAGGTCTTACCTTCACATTATCTTTCATAGGGTCGTAGGTCGCTCGTAGGTCTTAGCCTCACGTTATCTTTCATAGGGTCGTAGGTCGCTCGTAGGTCTTACCCTCACGTTATCTTTCATAGGGTCGTAGGTCGCTCGTAGGTCTTACACTCACGTTATCTTTACTAAGGTCGTAGTTCGCTTGTAGGTCTTTCCCACACATTATCTTTGCTTGGGTCGTAGGTTGCTCGTAGGACTTACGCTCACATTATCTTTGTTAGGGTCTTAGGTCGCTCTTAGGTCATACCCTCACATTATCTTTGCTAGGGTCGTAGATCGCTCGTAGGTCTTACCCTCACGTTATCTTTCATAGTGTCGTAGGTCGCTCATAGGTCTTACCCTCACGTTATCTTTGCTAGGGTAGTAGGTCGCTCCTAGGTCTTACCCTCACGTTATATTTGCTAGGGTCGTAGGTCTTACACTCACATTATCTTTGCTAGGGTCGTAGGTCGCTCTTAGGTCATACCCTCACATTATCTTTCATAGGGTCGTAGGTCACTTGTAGGTCTTACCCTCACGTTATCTTTCATAGGGTCGTAGGTCGCTCGTAGGTCTTACCCTCATGTTATCTTTCATAGGGTCGTAAGTCGCTCGTAGGTCTTACCCTCACGTTATCATTGCTAAGGTCGTAGGTCGTTCCTAGGTCTTACCCTCACATTATCTTTGCTAGGTTCGTAGGTCGCTTGTAGGTCCGACCCTCACATTATCTTTGCTAGGGTCTTAGGTCGCTTGTAGGTCTTACCGTCACATTATCTTTGCTAGGGTCGTAGGTCGCTCGTAGGTCTTACCCTCACGTTTTCTTTTTATAGGGTCGTAGGTCGCTCGTAGGTCTTACCCTCACGTTATCTTTCATAGGGTCGTAGGTATGTCGTAAGTCTTACCCTCACGTTATCTTTCATAGGGTCGTATGTCGCTCGTAGGTCTTACCCTCACGTTATCTTTACTAAGGACGTAGGTCTCTCATAGGTCTTACCCTCACATTATCTTTGCTAGGGTCGTAGGTCGCTCGTAGGTTTTACCCTCATATTATCTTTCATAGGGTCGTAGGTCTCTCTTGGGTCTTACCCCCACATTATTTTTCATAGGGTCGTAGGTCGCTTGTAGGTCTTACCCTCACGTTATCTTTCATAGGATCGTAGGTCGCTCGTAGGTCATACCCTCACGTTATCTTTCATAGGATCGTAGGTCTCTCGTAGGTCTTACCCTCACGTTATCTTTGCTAAGGTCGTAGGTCGCTCGTAGGTCTTACCCTCACATTATCTTTGGTAGGGTCGTAGGTCGCTCGTAGGTCTTACCCTCACATTATTTTTCATAGGGTCGTAGGTTGCTCGTAGGTCTTACCCTTACATTAACTTTCATAGGGTCGTAGGTCGCTCGTAGGTCTTACCCTCACGTTATCTTTGCTAGGGTCGTAGGTCGCTCGTAGGTTTTACCCTCACATTATCTTTGCTAGGGTCGTACGTCGCTCGTGGGTCTTACCCTTACATTATCTTTCATAGGGTCGTAGTTCGCTCGTAGGTCTTACCTTCACATTATCTTTCATAGGGTCGTAGGTCGCTCGTAGGTCTTACCCTCACGTTATCTTTCATAGGGTCGTAGGTCGCTCGTAGGTCTTACTCTCATAATATCTTTCATAGGGTCGTAGGTCGCTCGTAGGTCTTACCCTCACGTTATATTTCATAGGGTCGTAGGTCGCTCGTAGGTCGCTCGTAGGTCTTATCCTCATGTTATCTTTACTTTGGTCGTAGGTCGCTTGTAGGTCTTTCCCACACATTATCTTTGCTAGGGTCATAGGTCGCTCGTAGGACTTACCCTCACATTATCTTTGTTAGGGTCTTAGGTCGCTCGTAGGTCTTACCCTCACATTATCTTTGCTAGGGTCGTAGGTCGCTCGTAGGTCTTACCCTCACGTTACCTTTCATAGGGTCGTAGGTCGCTCGTAGGTCTTACCCTCATGTTATCTTTGCTAGGGTCGTAGGTCGCTCGTAGGTCTTACCCTCACGTTATATTTGCTAGGGTCGTAGGTCGCTCGTAGGTCTTACCCTCACATTATCTTTGCTAGGGTCGTAGGTCGCTCGTAGGTCATACCCTCACATTATCTTTCATAGGGTCGTAGGTCACTCGTAGGTCTTACCCTCATGATATCTTTCATAGGGTCGTAGGTCGCTCGTAGGTCTTACCCTCACGTTATCTTTCATAGGGTCGTAGGTCGCTCGTAGGTCTTATCCTCACGTTATCTTTGCTAAGTTCGTAGGTCGTTCGTAGGTCTTACCCTCACATTATCTTTGCTAGGTTCGTAGGTCGCTTGTAGGTCCTACCCTCACATTATCTTTGCTAGGGTCGTAGGTCGCTTGTAGGTCTTACCCTCACATTATCTTTTCTAGGGTCGTAGGTCGCTCGTAGGTCTTACCCTCACGTTTTCTTTTTATAGGGTCGTAGGTCGCTCCTAGGTCTTATCCTCACGTTATCTTTCATAGGGTCGTTTGTCGCTCCTATGTCTTACCCTCACGTTATCTTTACTAAGGTTGTAGGTCTCTCATAGGTCTTACCCTCACATTATCTTTGCTAGGGTCGTAGGTCGCTCGTAGGTTTTACCCTCACGTTATCTTTCATAGGGTCGTAGGTCACTCGTAGGTCTTACCCTCATGTTATCTTTCATAGGGTCGTAGGTCGCTCGTAGGTCGCTCGTAGGTCTTACCCTTACGTTATCTTTCATAGGGTCATAGGTCACTCGTAGGTCTTACCCTCACGTTATCTTTCATAGGGTCGTAGGTCACTCGTAGGTCTTACCCTCATGTTATCTTTCATAGGGTCGTAGGTCGCTCGTAGGTCTTACCCTTACGTTATCTTTCATAGGGTCATAGGTCACTCGTAGGTCTTACCCTCACGTTATCTTTACTAAGGTCGTAGGTCGCTTGTAGGTCTTTCCCACACATTATCTTTGCTAGGGTCATAGGTCGCTCGTAGGACTTACCCTCACATTATCTTTGTTAGGGTCTTAGGTCGCTCGTAGGTCTTACCCTCACATTATCTTTGCTAGGGTCGTAGGTCGCTCGTAGGTTTTACCCTCATATTATCTTTCATAGGGTCGTAGGTCTCTCTTGGGTCTTACCCCCACATTATTTTTCATAGGGTCGTAGGTCGCTTGTAGGTCTTACCCTCACGTTATCTTTCATAGGATCGTAGGTCGCTCGTAGGTCTTACCCTCACGTTATCTTTCATAGGATCGTAGGTCTCTCGTAGGTCTTACCCTCACGTTATCTTTGCTAAGGTCGTAGGTCGCTCGTAGGTCTTACCCTCACATTATCTTTGGTAGGGTCGTAGGTCGCTCGTAGGTCTTACCCTCACATTATTTTTCATAGGGTCGTAGGTTGCTCGTAGGTCTTACCCTTACATTAACTTTCATAGGGTCGTAGGTCGCTCGTAGGTCTTACCCTCACGTTATCTTTGCTAGGGTCGTAGGTCGCTCGTAGGTTTTACCCTCACATTATCTTTGCTAGGGTCGTACGTCGCTCGTGGGTCTTACCCTTACATTATCTTTCATAGGGTCGTAGTTCGCTCGTAGGTCTTACCTTCACATTATCTTTCATAGGGTCGTAGGTCGCTCGTAGGTCTTACCCTCACGTTATCTTTCATAGGGTCGTAGGTCGCTCGTAGGTCTTACTCTCATAATATCTTTCATAGGGTCGTAGGTCGCTCGTAGGTCTTACCCTCACGTTATATTTCATAGGGTCGTAGGTCGCTCGTAGGTCGCTCGTAGGTCTTATCCTCATGTTATCTTTACTTTGGTCGTAGGTCGCTTGTAGGTCTTTCCCACACATTATCTTTGCTAGGGTCATAGGTCGCTCGTAGGACTTACCCTCACATTATCTTTGTTAGGGTCTTAGGTCGCTCGTAGGTCTTACCCTCACATTATCTTTGCTAGGGTCGTAGGTCGCTCGTAGGTCTTACCCTCACGTTACCTTTCATAGGGTCGTAGGTCGCTCGTAGGTCTTACCCTCATGTTATCTTTGCTAGGGTCGTAGGTCGCTCGTAGGTCTTACCCTCACGTTATATTTGCTAGGGTCGTAGGTCGCTCGTAGGTCTTACCCTCACATTATCTTTGCTAGGGTCGTAGGTCGCTCGTAGGTCATACCCTCACATTATCTTTCATAGGGTCGTAGGTCACTCGTAGGTCTTACCCTCATGTTATCTTTCATAGGGTCGTAGGTCGCTCGTAGGTCTTACCCTCACGTTATCTTTCATAGGGTCGTAGGTCGCTCGTAGGTCTTATCCTCACGTTATCTTTGCTAAGTTCGTAGGTCGTTCGTAGGTCTTACCCTCACATTATCTTTGCTAGGTTCGTAGGTCGCTTGTAGGTCCTACCCTCACATTATCTTTGCTAGGGTCGTAGGTCGCTTGTAGGTCTTACCCTCACATTATCTTTTCTAGGGTCGTAGGTCGCTCGTAGGTCTTACCCTCACGTTTTCTTTTTATAGGGTCGTAGGTCGCTCCTAGGTCTTATCCTCACGTTATCTTTCATAGGGTCGTTTGTCGCTCCTATGTCTTACCCTCACGTTATCTTTACTAAGGTTGTAGGTCTCTCATAGGTCTTACCCTCACATTATCTTTGCTAGGGTCGTAGGTCGCTCGTAGGTTTTACCCTCACGTTATCTTTCATAGGGTCGTAGGTCACTCGTAGGTCTTACCCTCATGTTATCTTTCATAGGGTCGTAGGTCGCTCGTAGGTCGCTCGTAGGTCTTACCCTTACGTTATCTTTCATAGGGTCATAGGTCACTCGTAGGTCTTACCCTCACGTTGACTTTCATAGGGTCGTAGGTCACTCGTAGGTCTTACCCTCATGTTATCTTTCATAGGGTCGTAGGTCGCTCGTAGGTCTTACCCTTACGTTATCTTTCATAGGGTCATAGGTCACTCGTAGGTCTTACCCTCACGTTATCTTTACTAAGGTCGTAGGTCGCTTGTAGGTCTTTCCCACACATTATCTTTGCTAGGGTCATAGGTCGCTCGTAGGACTTACCCTCACATTATATTTGCTAGGGTCGTAGGTCGCTCGTAGGTCTTACCCTCACGTTACCTTTCATAGGGTCGTAGGTCGCTCGTAGGTCTTACCCTCACGTTATCTTTGCTAGGGTCGTAGGTCGCTCGTAGGTCTTACCCTCACATTATCTTTGCTAGGGTCGTGGGTCGCTCGTAGGTCTTACCCTCAAATTATCTTTTCTAGGGTCGTAGGTCACTCGTAGGTCTTACCCTCACATTATCTTCCATAGGGTCGTAGGTCGCTCGTAGGTCTTACCCTCATGTTATCTTTCATAGGGTCGTAGGTCACTCTTAGGTCTTACCCTCATGTTATCATTCATAGGGTCGTAGGTCACTCGTAGGTCTTACCCTCATGTTATCTTTGTTAAGGTCGTAGGTCATTCGTAGGTCTTACCCTCACATTATCTTTGCTAGGTTCGTAGGTCGCTCGTAGGTATTACCCTCACATTATCTTTGCTAGGGTCGTAGGTCGCTTGTTTGTCTTACCCTCACATTATCTTTGCTAGGGTCGTAGGTCGCTCGTAGTTCTTACCCTCACGTTTTCTTTTTATAGGGTTGTAGGTCGCTCGTAGGTCTTACCCTCACGTTATCTTTGCTAGGGTCGTAGGTCGCTCGTAGGTCTTACCCTCACATTATCTTTGCTAGGGTCGTAGGTCGCTCGTAGGTCATACCCTCACATTATCTTTCATAGGGTCGTAGGTCACTCGTAGTTCTTACCCTCACGTTATCTTTCATAGGGACATAGGTCGCTCGTAGGTCTTACCCTCACGTTATCTTTCATATGGTCGTAGGTCGCTCGTAGGTCTTATCCTCACGTTATCTTTGCTAAGGTCGTAGGTCGTTCGTAGGTCTTACCCTCACATTATCTTTGCTAGGTTCGTAGGTCGCTTGTAGGTCCTACCCTCACATTATCTTTGCTAGGGTCGTAGGTCGCTTGTAGGTCTTACCCTCACATTATCTTTGCTAGGGTCGTAGGTCGCTCGTAGGTCTTACCCTAACGTTTTCTTTTTATAGGGTCGTAGGTCGCTCATAGGTCTTATCCTCACGTTATCTTTCATAGGGTCGTATATCGCTCGTAAGTCTTACCCTCACGTTATCTTTACTAAGGTCGTAGGTCTCTCATAGGTCTTACCCTCACATTATCTTTGCTAGGGTCGTAGGTCGCTCGTAGGTTTTACCCTCATATTATCTTTCATAGGGTCATAGGTCTCTCGTGGGTCTTACCCCCACATTATCTTTCATAGGGTCGTAGGTCGCTTGTAGGTCTTACCCTCACGTTATCTTTCATAGGGTCGTAGGTCGCTCGTATGTCTTACCCTCACGTTATCTTTCATAGGGTCGTAGGTCACTCGTAGGTCTTACCCTCATGTTATCTTTCATAGGGTCGTAGGTCGCTCGTAGGTCTTACCCTTACTTTATCCTTCATAGCGTCATAGGTCACTCGTAGGTCTTACCCTCACGTTATCTTTACTAATGTCGTAGGTCGCTTGTAGGTCTTTCCCACACATTATCTTTGCTAGGGTCATAGGTCGCTCGTAGGACTTACCCTCACATTATATTTGCTAAGGTCGTAGGTCGCTCGTAGGTCTTACCCTCACGTTACCTTTCATAGGGTCGTAGGTCGCTCGTAGGTCTTACCCTCACGTTATCTTTGCTAGGGTCGTAGGTTGCTCGTAGGTCTTACCCTCACATTATCTTTGCTAGGGTCGTGGGTCGCTCGTAGGTCTTACCCTCAAATTATCTTTGCTAGGGTCGTAGGTCACTCGTAGGTCTTACCCTCACATTATCTTTCATAGGGTCGTAGGTCGCTCGTAGGTCTTACCCTCATGTTATCTTTCATAGGGTCGTAGGTCGCTCTTAGGTCTTACCCTCATGTTATCATTCATAGGGTCGTAGGTCACTCGTAGGTCTTACCCTCATGTTATCTTTGTTAAGGTCGTAGCTCATTCGTAGGTCTTACCCTCACATTATCTTTGCTAGGTTCGTAGGTCGTTCGTAGGTCTTACCCTCACATTATCTTTGCTAGGGTCGTAGGTCGCTCGTATGTCTTACCCTCACGTTATCTTTCATAGGGTCGTAGGTCACTCGTAGGTCTTACCCTCATGTTATCTTTCATAGGGTCGTAGGTCGCTCGTAGGTCTTACCCTTACATTATCTTTCATAGGGTCATAGGTCACTCGTAGGTCTTACCCTCACGTTATCTTTACTAATGTCGTAGGTCGCTTGTAGGTCTTTCCCACACATTATCTTTGCTAGGGTCATAGGTCGCTCGTAGGACTTACCCTCACATTATCTTTGTTAGGGTCTTAGGTCGCTCGTAGGTCTTACCCTCACGTTATATTTCATAGGGTCGTAGGTCGCTCATAGGTCTTACCCTCATGTTATCTTTACTAAGGTCGTAGGTCGCTTGTAGGTCTTTCCCACACATTATCTTTGCTAGGGTCATAGGTCGCTCGTAGGACTTACCCTCACATTATCTTTGTTAGGGTCTTAGGTCGCTCGTAGGTCTTACCCTCACATTATCTTTGCTAGGGTCGTAGGTCGCTCGTAGGTCTTACCCTCACGTTACCTTTCATAGGGTCGTAGGTCGCTCGTAGGTCTTACCCTCATGTTATCTTTGCTAGGGTCGTAGGTCGCTCGTAGGTCTTACCCTCACGTTATATTTGCTAGGGTCGTAGGTCGCTCGTAGGTCTTACCCTCACATTATCTTTGCTAGGGTCGTAGGTCGCTCGTAGGTCATACCCTCACATTATCTTTCATAGGGTCGTAGGTCACTCGTAGGTCTTACCCTCACGTTATCTTTCATAGGGTCATAGGTCGCTCGTAGGTCTTACCCTCACGTTATCTTTCATAGGGTCGTAGGTCGCTCGTAGGTCTTATCCTCACGTTATCTTTGCTAAGTTCGTAGGTCGTTCGTAGGTCTTACCCTCACATTATCTTTTCTAGGTTCGTAGGTCGCTTGTAGGTCCTACCCTCACATTATCTTTGCTAGGGTCGTAGGTCACTTGTAGGTCTTACCCTCACATTATCTTTTCTAGGGTCGTAGGTCGCTCGTAGGTCTTACCCTCACGTTTTCTTTTTATAGGGTCGTAGGTCGCTCCTAGGTCTTATCCTCACGTTATCTTTCATAGGGTCGTTTGTCGCTCCTAGGTCTTACCCTCACGTTATCTTTACTAAGGTTGTAGGTCTCTCATAGGTCTTACCCTCACATTATCTTTGCTAGGGTCGTAGGTCGCTCGTAGGTTTTACCCTCACGTTATCTTTCATAGGGTCGTAGGTCACTCGTAGGTCTTACCCTCATGTTATCTTTCATAGGGTCGTAGGTCGCTCGTAGGTCTTACCCTTACGTTATCTTTCATAGGGTCATAGGTCACTCGTAGGTCTTACCCTCACGTTATCTTTCATAGGGTTGTAGGTCACTCGTAGGTCTTACCCTCATGTTATCTTTCATAGGGTCGTAGGTCGCTCGTAGGTCTTACCCTTACGTTATCTTTCATAGGGTCATAGGTCACTCGTAGGTCTTACCCTCACGTTATCTTTACTAAGGTCGTAGGTCGCTTGTAGGTCTTTCCCACACATTATCTTTGCTAGGGTAATAGGTCGCTCGTAGGACTTACCCTCACATTATATTTGCTAGGGTCGTAGGTCGCTCGTAGGTCTTACCCTCACGTTACCTTTCATAGGGTCGTAGGTCGCTCGTAGGTCTTACCCTCACGTTATCTTTGCTAGGGTCATAGGTCGCTCGTAGGTCTTACCCTCACATTATCTTTGCTAGGGTCGTGGGTCGCTCGTAGGTCTTACCCTCAAATTATCTTTGCTAGGGTCGTAGGTCACTCGTAGGTCTTACCCTCACATTATCTTCCATAGGGTCGTAGGTCGCTCGTAGGTCTTACCCTCATGTTATCTTTCATAGGGTCGAAGGTCACTCTTAGGTCTTACCCTCATGTTATCATTCATAGGGTCGTAGGTCACTCGTAGGTCTTACCCTCATGTTATCTTTGTTAAGGTCGTAGGTCATTCGTAGGTCTTACCCTCACATTATCTTTGCTAGGTTCGTAGGCCGCTCGTAGGTATTACCCTCACATTATCTTTGCTAGGGTCGTAGGTCGCTTGTTTGTCTTACCCTCACATTATCTTTGCTAGGGTCGTAGGTCGCTCGTAGTTCTTACCCTCACGTTTTCTTTTTATAGGGTTGTAGGTCGCTCGTAGGTCTTACCCTCACGTTATCTTTGCTAGGGTCGTAGGTCGCTCGTAGGTCTTACCCTCACATTATCTTTGCTAGGGTCGTAGGTCGCTCGTAGGTCATACCCTCACATTATCTTTCATAGGGTCGTAGGTCACTCGTAGGTCTTACCCTCACGTTATCTTTCATAGGGACGTAGGTCGCTCGTAGGTCTTACCCTCACGTTATCTTTCATAGGGTCGTAGGTCGCTCGTAGGTCTTATCCTCACGTTATCTTTGCTAAGGTCGTAGGTCGTTCGTAGGTCTTACCCTCACATTATCTTTGCTAGGTTCGTAGGTCGCTTGTCGGTCCTACCCTCACATTATCTTTGCTAGGGTCGTAGGTCGCTTGTAGGTCTTACCCTCACATTATCTTTGCTAGGGTCGTAGGTCGCTCGTAGGTCTTACCCTCACGTTTTCTTTTTATAGGGTCGTAGGTCGCTCCTAGGTCTTATCCTCACGTTATCTTTCATAGGGTCGTATGTCGCTCGTAGGTCTTACCCTCACGTTATCTTTACTAAGGTCGTAGGTCTCTCATAGGTCTTACCCTCACATTATCTTTGCTAGGGTCGTAGGTCGCTCGTAGGTTTTACCCTCATATTATCTTTCATAGGGTCATAGGTCTCTCGTGGGTCTTACCCCCAGATTATCTTTCATAGGGTCGTAGGTCGCTTGTAGGTCTTACCCTCACGTTATCTTTCATAGGGTCGTAGGTCGCTCGTATGTCTTACCCTCACGTTATCTTTCATAGGGTCGTAGGTCACTCGTAGGTCTTACCCTCATGTTATCTTTCATAGGGTCGTAGGTCGCTCGTAGGTCTTACCCTTACATTATCTTTCATAGGGTCATAGGTCACTCGTAGGTCTTACCCTCATGTTATCTTTACTAATGTCGTAGGTCGCTTGTAGGTCTTTCCCACACATTATCTTTGCTAAGGTCATAGGTCGCTCGTAGGACTTACCCTCACATTATATTTGCTAGGGTCGTAGGTCGCTCGTAGGTCTTACCCTCACGTTACCTTTCATAGGGTCGTAGGTCGCTCGTAGGTCTTACCCTCACGTTATCTTTGCTAGGGTCGTAGGTCGCTCGTAGGTCTTACCCTCACATTATCTTTGCTAGGGTCGTGGGTCGCTCGTAGGTCTTACCCTCAAATTATCTTTGCTAGGGTCGTAGGTCACTCGTAGGTCTTACCCTCACATTATCTTTCATAGGGTCGTAGGTCGCTCATAGGTCTTACCCTCATGTTATCTTTCATAGGGTCGTAGGTCGCTCTTAGGTCTTACCCTCATGTTATCATTCATAGGGTCGTAGGTCACTCGTAGGTCTTACCCTCATGTTATCTTTGTTAAGGTCGTAGCTCATTCGTAGGTCTGACCCTCACATTATCTTTGCTAGGTTCATAGGTCGTTCGTAGGTCTTACCCTCACATTATCTTTGCTAGGGTCGTAGGTCGCTTGTTTGTCTTACCCTCACATTATCTTTGCTAGGGTCGTAGATCGCTCGTAGTTCTTACCCTCACGTTTTCTTTTTATAGGGTCGTAGGTCGCTCGTAGGTCTTACCCTCACGTTATCTTTGCTAGGGTCGTAGGTCGCTCGTAGGTCTTACCCTCACATTATCTTTGCTAGGGTCGTAGGTCTTACCCTCACGTTATCTTTGTTAGGGTTGTAGGTCGCTCGTAGGTCTTACCCTCACATTATCTTTCATAGGGTCGTAGGTCGCTCGTAGGTCTTACTTTCACATTATCTTTCATAGGGTCGTAGGTCGCTCATAGGTCTTACCCTCACGTTATTTTTCATATGGTCGTAGGTTGCTCGTAGGTCTTACCCTTACATTAACTTTCATAGGGTCGTAGGTAGCTCGTAGGGCTTACCCTCATGTTATCTTTGCTAGGGTCGTAGGTCGCTCGTAGGTCTTACCCTCATATTATCTTTGCTAGGGTCGTACGTCGCTCGTAGGTCTTACCCTTACATTATCTTTCATAGGGTCGTAGGTCGCTTGTAGGTCTTACCTTCACATTATCTTTCATAGGGTCGTAGGTCGCTCGTAGGTCTTAGCCTCACGTTATCTTTCATAGGGTCGTAGGTCGCTCGTAGGTCTTACCCTCACGTTATCTTTCATAGGGTCGTAGGTCGCTCGTAGGTCTTACACTCACGTTATCTTTACTAAGGTCGTAGTTCGCTTGTAGGTCTTTCCCACACATTATCTTTTCTTGGGTCGTAGGTTACTCGTAGGACTTACGCTCACATTATCTTTGTTAGGGTCTTAGGTCGCTTGTAGGACTTACCCTCACATTATCTTTTCTAGGGTCGTAGATCGCTCGTAGGTCTTACCCTCACGTTATCTTTCATAGTGTCGTAGGTCGCTCATAGGTCTTACCCTCACGTTATCTTTGCTAGGGTAGTAGGTCGCTCCTAGGTCTTACCCTCACGTTATATTTGCTAGGGTCGTAGGTCTCTCGTAGGTCTTACCCTCACATTATCTTTGCTAGGGTCGTAGGTCGCTCTTATGTCTTACCCTTACATTATCTTTCATAGGGTCGTAGGTCACTCGTAGGTCTTAACTTCACATTATCTTTCATAGGGTCGTAGGTCGCTCGTAGGTCTTATCCTCACGTTATCTTTCATAGGGTCGTAGGTCGCTCGTAGGTCATACACTCATAATATCTTTCATAGGGTCGTAGGTCGCTCGTAGGTCTTACCCTCACGTTATATTTCATAGGGTCGTAGGTCGCTCGTAGGTCTTACCCTCACGTTATCTTTACTAAGGTCGTAGGTCGCTTGTAGGTCTTTCCCACACATTATCTTTGCTAGGGTCATAGGTCGCTCGTAGGACTTACCCTCACATTATCTTTGTTAGGGTCTTAGGTCGCTCGTAGGTCTTACCCTCACATTATCTTTGCTAGGGTCGTAGGTCGCTCATAGGTCTTACCCTCACGTTTTCTTTGCAAGGGTCGTAGGTCGCTCGTAGGTCTTACCCTCACGTTATCTTTGCTAGGGTCGTAGGTCGCTCGTAGGTCTTACCCTCACATTATCTTTGCTAGGGTCGTTGGTCGTTCGTAGGTCTTACCCTCACATTATCTTTGTTAGGGTTGTAGGTCGCTCGTAGGTCTTACCCTCACATTATCTTTCATAGGGTCGTAGGTCGCTCGTAGGTCTTACTTTCACATTATCTTTCATAGGGTCGTAGGTCGCTCATAGGTCTTACCCTCACGTTATTTTTCATAGGGTCGTAGGTTGCTCGTAGGTCTTACCCTTACATTAACTTTCATAGGGTCGTAGGTAGCTCGTAGGGCTTACCCTCATGTTATCTTTGCTAGGGTCGTAGGTCGCTCGTAGGTCTTACCCTCATATTATCTTTGCTAGGGTCGTACGTCGCTCGTAGGTCTTACCGTCACATTATCTTTCATAGGGTCGTAGGTCGCTTGTAGGTCTTACCTTCACATTATCTTTCATAGGGTCGTAGGTCGCTCGTAGGTCTTAGCCTCACGTTATCTTTCATAGGGTCGTAGGTCGCTCGTAGGTCTTACCCTCACGTTATCTTTCATAGGGTCGTAGGTCGCTCGTAGGTCTTACACTCACGTTATCTTTACTAAGGTCGTAGTTCGCTTGTAGGTCTTTCCCACACATTATCTTTGCTTGGGTCGTAGGTTGCTCGTAGGACTTACGCTCACATTATCTTTGTTAGGGTCTTAGGTCGCTCTTAGGTCATACCCTCACATTATCTTTGCTAGGGTCGTAGATCGCTCGTAGGTCTTACCCTCACGTTATCTTTCATAGTGTCGTAGGTCGCTCATAGGTCTTACCCTCACGTTATCTTTGCTAGGGTAGTAGGTCGCTCCTAGGTCTTACCCTCACGTTATATTTGCTAGGGTCGTAGGTCTCTCATAGGTCTTACCCTCACATTATCTTTGCTAGGTTCGTAGGTCGCTCTTAGGTCTTACCCTTACATTAACTTTCATAGGGTCGTAGGTAGCTCGTAGGGCTTACCCTCATGTTATCTTTGCTAGGGTCGTAGGTCGCTCGTAGGTCTTACCCTCACGTTTTCTTTTTATAGGGTCGTAGGTCGCTCGTAGGTCTTACCCTCACGTTATCTTTGCTAGGGTCGTAGGTCGCTCGTAGGTCTTACCCTCACATTATCTTTGCTAGGGTCGTAGGTCGCTCGTAGGTCTTACCCTCACATTATCTTTGCTAGGGTCGTAGGTCTTACCCTCACGTTATCTTTGTTAGGGTTGTAGGTCGTTCGTAGGTCTTACCCTCACATTATCTTTCATAGGGTCGTAGGTCGCTCGTAGGTCTTACTTTCACATTATCTTTCATAGGGTCGTAGGTCGCTCATAGGTCTTACCCTCACGTTATTTTTCATATGGTCGTAGGTTGCTCGTAGGTCTTACCCTTACATTAACTTTCATAGGGTCGTAGGTAGCTCGTAGGGCTTACCCTCATGTTATCTTTGCTAGGGTCGTAGGTCGCTCGTAGGTCTTACCCTCATATTATCTTTGCTAGGGTCGTACGTCGCTCGTAGGTCTTACCCTTACATTATCTTTCATAGGGTCGTAGGTCGCTTGTAGGTGTTACCTTCACATTATCTTTCATAGGGTCGTAGGTCGCTCGTAGGTCTTAGCCTCACGTTATCTTTCATAGGGTCGTAGGTCGCTCGTAGGTCTTACCCTCACGTTATCTTTCATAGGGTCGTAGGTCGCTCGTAGGTCTTACACTCACGTTATCTTTACTAAGGTCGTAGTTCGCTTGTAGGTCTTTCCCACACATTATCTTTGCTTGGGTCGTAGGTTGCTCGTAGGACTTACGCTCACATTATCTTTGTTAGGGTCTTAGGTCGCTCGTAGGACTTACCCTCACATTATCTTTGCTAGGGTCGTAGATTGCTCGTAGGTCTTACCCTCACGTTATCTTTCATAGTGTCGTAGGTCGCTCATAGGTCTTACCCTCACGTTATCTTTGCTAGGGTCGTAGGTCGCTCCTAGGTCTTATACTCACGTTATATTTGCTAGGGTCGTAGGTCTCTCGTAGGTCTTACCCTCACATTATCTTTGCTAGGTTCGTAGGTCGCTCTTAGGTCTTACCCTTACATTATCTTTCATAGGGTCGTAGGTCACTCGTAGGTCTTAAGTTCACATTATCTTTCATAGGGTCGTAGGTCGCTCGTAGGTCTTATCCTCACGTTATCTTTCATAGGGTCGTAGGTCGCTCGTAGGTCTTACACTCATAATATCTTTCATAGGGTCGTAGGTCGCTCGTAGGTCTTACCCTCACGTTATATTTCATAGGGTCGTAGGTCACTCGTAGGTCTTACCCTCACGTTATCTTTACTAAGGTCGTAGGTCGCTTGTAGGTCTTTCCCACACATTATCTTTGCTAGGGTCATAGGTCGCTCGTAGGACTTACCCTCACATTATCTTTGTTAGGGTCTTAGGTCGCTCGTAGGTCTTACCCTCACATTATCTTTGCTGGGGTCGTAGGTCGCTCGTAGGTCTTACACTCACGTTTTCTTTGCTAGGGTCGTAGGTCGCTCGTAGGTCTTACCCTCACGTTATCTTTGCTAGGGTCGTAGGTCGCTCGTAGGTCTTACCCTCACATTATCTTTGCTAGGGTCGTTGGTCGTTCATAGGTCTTACCCTCACATTATCTTTGTTAGGGTTGTAGGTCGCTCGTAGGTCTTACCCTCACATTATCTTTCATAGGGTCGTAGGTCGCTCGTAGGTCTTACTTTCACATTATCTTTCATAGGGTCGTAGGTCGCTCATAGGTCTTACCCTCACGTTATTTTTCATAGGGTCGTAGGTTGCTCGTAGGTCTTACCCTTACATTAACTTTCATAGGCTCGTAGGTAGCTCGTAGGGCTTACCCTCATGTTATCTTTGCTAGGGTCGTAGGTCGCTCGTAGGTCTTACCCTCATATTATCTTTGCTAGGGTCGTACGTCGCTCGTAGGTCTTACCGTCACATTATCTTTCATAGGGTCGTAGGTCGCTTGTAGGTCTTACCTTCACATTATCTTTCATAGGGTCGTAGGTCGCTCGTAGGTCTTAGCCTCACGTTATCTTTCATAGGGTCGTAGGTCGCTCGTAGGTCTTACCCTCACGTTATCTTTCATAGGGTCGTAGGTCGCTCGTAGGTCTTACACTCACGTTATCTTTAATAAGGTCGTAGTTCGCTTGTAGGTCTTTCCCACACATTATCTTTGCTTGGGTCGTAGGTTGCTCGTAGGACTTACGCTCACATTATCTTTGTTAGGGTCTTAGGTCGCTCTTAGGTCATACCCTCACATTATCTTTGCTAGGGTCGTAGATCGCTCGTAGGTCTTACCCTCACGTTATCTTTCATAGTGTCGTAGGTCGCTCATAGGTCTTACCCTCACGTTATCTTTGCTAGGGTAGTAGGTCGCTCCTAGGTCTTACCCTCACGTTATATTTGCTAGGGTCGTAGGTCTTACACTCACATTATCTTTGCTAGGGTCGTAGGTCGCTCTTAGGTCATACCCTCACATTATCTTTCATAGGGTCGTAGGTCACTTGTAGGTCTTACCCTCACGTTATCTTTCATAGGGTCGTAGGTCGCTCGTAGGTCTTACCCTCATGTTATCTTTCATAGGGTCGTAGGTCGCTCGTAGGTCTTACCCTCACGTTATCATTGCTAAGGTCGTAGGTCGTTCCTAGGTCTTACCCTCACATTATCTTTGCTAGGTTCGTAGGTCGCTTGTAGGTCCGACCCTCACATTATCTTTGCTAGGGTCGTAGGTCGCTTGTAGGTCTTACCGTCACATTATCTTTGCTTGGGTCGTAGGTCGCTCGTAGGTCTTACCCTCACGTTTTCTTTTTATAGGGTCGTAGGTCGCTCGTAGGTCTTACCCTCACGTTATCTTTCATAGGGTCGTAGGTATGTCGTAAGTCTTACCCTCACGTTATCTTTCATAGGGTCGTATGTCGCTCGTAGGTCTTACCCTCACGTTATCTTTACTAAGGACGTAGGTCTCTCATAGGTCTTACCCTCACATTATCTTTGCTAGGGTCGTAGGTCGCTCGTAGGTTTTACCCTCATATTATCTTTCATAGGGTCGTAGGTCTCTCTTGGGTCTTACCCCCACATTATTTTTCATAGGGTCGTAGGTCGCTTGTAGGTCTTACCCTCACGTTATCTTTCATAGGATCGTAGGTCGCTCGTAGGTCTTACCCTCACGTTATCTTTCATAGGATCGTAGGTCTCTCGTAGGTCTTACCCTCACGTTATCTTTGCTAAGGTCGTAGGTCGCTCGTAGGTCTTACCCTCACATTATCTTTGCTAGGGTCTTAAGCCGCTCGAAGGTCTTACCCTCACATTATCTTTGGTAGGGTCGTAGGTCGCTCGTAGGTCTTACCCTCACATTATTTTTCATAGGGTCGTAGGTTGCTCGTAGGTCTTACCCTTACATTAACTTTCATAGGGTCGTAGGTCGCTCGTAGGTCTTACCCTCACGTTATCTTTGCTAGGGTCGTAGGTCGCTCGTAGGTTTTACCCTCACATTATCTTTGCTAGGGTCGTACGTCGCTCGTGGGTCTTACCCTTACATTATCTTTCATAGGGTCGTAGTTCGCTCGTAGGTCTTACCTTCACATTATCTTTCATAGGGTCGTAGGTCGCTCGTAGGTCTTACCCTCACGTTATCTTTCATAGGGTCGTAGGTCGCTCGTAGGTCTTACTCTCATAATATCTTTCATAGGGTCGTAGGTCGCTCGTAGGTCTTACCCTCACGTTATATTTCATAGGGTCGTAGGTCGCTCGTAGGTCGCTCGTAGGTCTTATCCTCATGTTATCTTTACTTTGGTCGTAGGTCGCTTGTAGGTCTTTCCCACACATTATCTTTGCTAGGGTCATAGGTCGCTCGTAGGACTTACCCTCACATTATCTTTGTTAGGGTCTTAGGTCGCTCGTAGGTCTTACCCTCACATTATCTTTGCTAGGGTCGTAGGTCGCTCGTAGGTCTTACCCTCACGTTACCTTTCATAGGGTCGTAGGTCGCTCGTAGGTCTTACCCTCATGTTATCTTTGCTAGGGTCGTAGGTCGCTCGTAGGTCTTACCCTCACGTTATATTTTCTAGGGTCGTAGGTCGCTCGTAGGTCTTACCCTCACATTATCTTTGCTAGGGTCGTAGGTCGCTCGTAGGTCATACCCTCACATTATCTTTCATAGGGTCGTAGGTCACTCGTAGGTCTTACCCTCACGTTATCTTTCATAGGGTCGTAGGTCGCTCGTAGGTCTTACCCTCACGTTATCTTTCATAGGGTCGTAGGTCGCTCGTAGGTCTTATCCTCACGTTATCTTTGCTAAGTTCGTAGGTCGTTCGTAGGTCTTACCCTCACATTATCTTTGCTAGGTTCGTAGGTCGCTTGTAGGTCCTACCCTCACATTATCTTTGCTAGGGTCGTAGGTCGCTTGTAGGTCTTACCCTCACATTATCTTTTCTAGGGTCGTAGGTCGCTCGTAGGTCTTACCCTCACGTTTTCTTTTTATAGGGTCGTAGGTCGCTCCTAGGTCTTATCCTCACGTTATCTTTCATAGGGTCGTTTGTCGCTCCTATGTCTTACCCTCACGTTATCTTTACTAAGGTTGTAGGTCTCTCATAGGTCTTACCCTCACATTATCTTTGCTAGGGTCGTAGGTCGCTCGTAGGTTTTACCCTCACGTTATCTTTCATAGGGTCGTAGGTCACTCGTAGGTCTTACCCTCATGTTATCTTTCATAGGGTCGTAGGTCGCTCGTAGGTCGCTCGTAGGTCGCTCGTAGGTCTTACCCTTACGTTATCTTTCATAGGGTCATAGGTCACTCGTAGGTCTTACCCTCACGTTATCTTTCATAGGGTCGTAGGTCACTCGTAGGTGTTACCCTCATGTTATCTTTCATAGGGTCGTAGGTCGCTCGTAGGTCTTACCCTTACGTTATCTTTCATAGGGTCATAGGTCACTCGTAGGTCTTACCCTCACGTTATCTTTACTAAGGTCGTAGGTCGCTTGTAGGTCTTTCCCACACATTATCTTTGCTAGGGTCATAGGTCGCTCGTAGGACTTACCCTCACATTATATTTGCTAGGGTCGTAGGTCGCTCGTAGGTCTTACCCTCACGTTACCTTTCATAGGGTCGTAGGTCGCTCGTAGGTCTTACCCTCACGTTATCTTTGCTAGGGTCGTAGGTCGCTCGTAGGTCTTACCCTCACATTATCTTTGCTAGGGTCGTGGGTCGCTCGTAGGTCTTACCCTCAAATTATCTTTTCTAGGGTCGTAGGTCACTCGTAGGTCTTACCCTCACATTATCTTCCATAGGGTCGTAGGTCGCTCGTAGGTCTTACCCTCATGTTATCTTTCATAGGGTCGTAGGTCACTCTTAGGTCTTACCCTCATGTTATCATTCATAGGGTCGTAGGTCACTCGTAGGTCTTACCCTCATGTTATCTTTGTTAAGGTCGTAGGTCATTCGTAGGTCTTACCCTCACATTATCTTTGCTAGGTTCGTAGGTCGCTCGTAGGTATTACCCTCACATTATCTTTGCTAGGGTCGTAGGTCGCTTGTTTGTCTTACCCTCACATTATCTTTGCTAGGGTCGTAGGTTGCTCGTAGTTCTTACCCTCACGTTTTCTTTTTATAGGGTTGTAGGTCGCTCGTAGGTCTTACCCTCACGTTATCTTTGCTAGGGTCGTAGGTCTCTCGTAGGTCTTACCCTCACATTATCTTTGCTAGGGTCGTAGGTCGCTCGTAGGTCATACCCTCACATTATCTTTCATAGGGTCGTAGGTCACTCGTAGTTCTTACCCTCACGTTATCTTTCATAGGGACGTAGGTCGCTCGTAGGTCTTACCCTCACGTTATCTTTCATATGGTCGTAGGTCGCTCGTAGGTCTTATCCTCACGTTATCTTTGCTAAGGTCGTAGGTCGTTCGTAGGTCTTACCCTCACATTATCTTTGCTAGGTTTGTAGGTCGCTTGTAGGTCGTACCCTCACATTATCTTTGCTAGGGTCGTAGGTCGCTTGTAGGTCTTACCCTCACATTATCTTTTCTAGGGTCGTAGGTCGCTCGTAGGTCTTACCCTCACGTTTTCTTTTTATAGGGTCGTAGGTCGCTCCTAGGTCTTATCCTCACGTTATCTTTCATAGGGTCGTATATCGCTCGTAGGTCTTACCCTCACGTTATCTTTACTAAGGTCGTAGGTCTCTCATAGGTCTTACCCTCACATTATCTTTGCTAGGGTCGTAGGTCGCTCGTAGGTTTTACCCTCATATTATCTTTCATAGGGTCATAGGTCTCTCGTGGGTCTTACCCCCACATTATCTTTCATAGGGTCGTAGGTCGCTTGTAGGTCTTACCCTCACGTTATCTTTCATAGGGTCGTAGGTCGCTCGTATGTCTTACCCTCACGTTATCTTTCATAGGGTCGTAGGTCACTCGTAGGTCTTACCCTCATGTTATCTTTCATAGGGTCGTATGTCGCTCGTAGGTCTTACCCTTACTTTATCCTTCATAGCGTCATAGGTCACTCGTAGGTCTTACCCTCACGTTATCTTTACTAATGTCGTAGGTCGCTTGTAGGTCTTTCCCACACGTTACCTTTCATAGGGTCGTAGGTCGCTCGTAGGTCTTACCCTCACGTTATCTTTGCTAGGGTCGTAGGTTGCTCGTAGGTCTTACCCTCACATTATCTTTGCTAGGGTCGTGGGTCGCTCGTAGGTCTTACCCTCAAATTATCTTTGCTAGGGTCGTAGGTCACTCGTAGGTCTTACCCTCACATTATCTTTCATAGGGTCGTAGGTCGCTCGTAGGTCTTACCCTCATGTTATCTTTCATAGGGTCGTAGGTCGCTCTTAGGTCTTACCCTCATGTTATCATTCATAGGGTCGTAGGTCACTCGTAGGTCTTACCCTCATGTTATCTTTGTTAAGGTCGTAGCTCATTCGTAGGTCTTACCCTCACATTATCTTTGCTAGGTTCGTAGGTCGTTCGTAGGTCTTACCCTCACATTATCTTTGCTAGGGTCGTAGGTCGCTTGTTTGTCTTACCCTCACATTATCTTTGCTAGGGTCGTAGGTCGCTCGTAGTTTTTACCCTCACGTTTTCTTTTTATAGGGTCGTAGGTCGCTCGTAGGTCTTACCCTCATGTTATCTTTGCTAGGGTCGTAGGTCGCTCGTAGGTCTTACCCTCACATTATCTTTGCTAGGGTCGTAGGTCGCTCGTAGGTCTTACCCTCACATTATCTTTGCTAGGG
This sequence comes from Vicia faba, assembly GCA_948472305.1. Lineage (NCBI taxonomy): Eukaryota > Viridiplantae > Streptophyta > Magnoliopsida > Fabales > Fabaceae > Vicia > Vicia faba. The sequence continues at coordinate 329,569,340 of OX451741.1, read as the reverse complement.
TCGTAGGTCTTACCCTCACGTTATCTTTGTTAGGGTTGTAGGTCGCTCGTAGGTCTTACCCTCACATTATCTTTCATAGGGTCGTAGGTCGCTCGTAGGTCTTACTTTCACATTATCTTTCATAGGGTCGTAGGTCGCTCATAGGTCTTACCCTCACGTTATTTTTCATATGGTCGTAGGTTGCTTGTAGGTCTTACCCTTACATTAACTTTCATAGGGTCGTAGGTAGCTCGTAGGGCTTACCCTCATGTTATCTTTGCTAGGGTCGTAGGTCGCTCGTAGGTCTTACCCTCATATTATCTTTGCTAGGGTCGTACGTCGTTCGTAGGTCTTACCCTTACATTATCTTTCATAGGGTCGTAGGTCGCTTGTAGGTCTTACCTTCACATTATCTTTCATAGGGTCGTAGGTCGCTCGTAGGTCTTAGCCTCACGTTATCTTTCATAGGGTCGTAGGTCGCTCGTAGGTCTTACCCTCACGTTATCTTTCATAGGGTCGTAGGTCTCTCGTAGGTCTTACCCTCACGTTATCTTTGCTAGGGTCGTAGGTTGCTCGTAGGTCTTACCCTCACATTATCTTTGCTAGGGTCGTGGGTCGCTCGTAGGTCTTACCCTCAAATTATCTTTGCTAGGGTCGTAGGTCACTCGTAGGTCTTACCCTCACATTATCTTTCATAGGGTCGTAGGTCGCTCGTAGGTCTTACCCTCATGTTATCTTTCATAGGGTCGTAGGTCGCTCTTAGGTCTTACCCTCATGTTATCATTCATAGGGTCGTAGGTCACTCGTAGGTCTTACCCTCATGTTATCTTTGTTAAGGTCGTAGCTCATTCGTAGGTCTTACCCTTACATTAACTTTCATAGGGTCGTAGGTCGCTCGTAGGTCTTACCCTCACGTTATCTTTCATAGGGTCGTAGGTTTCTCGTGGGTCTTACCCTAACATTATCTTTCATAGGGTCGTAGGTCGCTCGTAGGTCTTACCCTCACGTTATCTTTCATAGGGTCGTAGGTCGCTCGTAGGTCTTACCCTCACGTTATCTTTCACAGGGTCGTAGGTCGCTCGGAGGTCTTACCCTCATGTTATCTTTCATAGGGTCGTATGTCTCTCGTAGGTCTTACCCTCACGTTATCTTTGCTAAGGTCGTAGGTCGCTCGTAGGTCTTACACTCACATTATCTTTGCTAGGGTCTTAGGCCGCTCGAAGGTCTTACCCTCACATTATCTTTGGTAGGGTCGTAGGTCGCTCGTAGGTCTTACCCTCACATTATCTTTGCTAGGGTCGTAGTTCGCTCATAGGTCTTACCCTCACGTTATTTTTCATAGGGTCGTAGGTCGCTCGTAGGTCTTACCCTTACATTAACTTTCATAGGGTCGTAGGTCGCTTGTAGGTCTTACCCTCATGTTATCTTTGCTAGGGCCGTAGGTCGCTCGTAGGTCTTACCCTCACGTTATCTTTGCTAAGGTCGTAGGTCGCTCGTAGGTCTTACCCTCACACTATCTTTGCTAGGGTCGTAGGTCGCTCGTAGGTCTTACCCTCACATTATCTTTCATAGGGTCGTAGGTCGCTCGTAGGTCTTACCCTCACGTTATCTTTCATAGGGTCGTAGGTCGCTCGTAAGTCTTACCCTCACGTTATCTTTCATAGGGTCGTATGTTGCTCGTAGGTCTTACCCTCACATTATATTTACTAAGGTCGTAGGTCTCTCATAGGTCTTACCCTCACATTATCTTTGCTAGGGTCGTAGGTCACTCGTAGGTCTTACCCTCACATTATCTTTCATAGGGTCGTAGGTCGCTTGTAGGTCTTACCCTCACGTTATCTTTCATAGGGTCGTAGGTCGCTCGTAGGTCTTACCCTCACGTTATCTTTCATAGGGTCGTAGATCACTCGGAGGTCTTACCCTCATGTTATCTTTCATAGGATCGTAGGTCTCTCGTAGGTCTTACCCTCACGTTATCTTTGCTAAGGTCGTAGGTCGCTCGTAGGTCTTACCCTCACATTATCTTTGCTAGGGTCTTAGGCCGCTCGAAGGTCTTACCCTCACATTATATTTGCTAGGGTCTTAGGCCGCTCGAAGGTCTTACCCTCACATTATCTTTGCTAAGGTCGTAGGTCGCTCGTAGGTCTTACCCTCACATTATCTTTGCTAGGGTCTTAGGCCGCTCGTAGGTCTTACCCTCACATTATCTTTGGTAGGGTCGTAGGTCGCTCGTAGGTCTTACCCTCACATTATCTTTGCTAGGGTCGTAGGTCGCTCGTAGGTCTTACCCTCACGTTATTTTTCATAGGGTCGTAGGTCGCTCGTAGGTCTTACCCTTACATTAACTTTCATAGGGTCATAGGTCGCTCGTAGGTCTTACCCTCATGTTATCTTTGCTAGGGCCGTAGGTCGCTCGTAGGTCTTACCCTCACATTATCTTTGCTAAGGTCGTAGGTCGCTCGTAGGTCTTACCCTCACACTATCTTTGCTAGGGTCGTAGGTCGCTCGTAGGTCTTACCCTCATATTATCTTTCATAGAGTCGTAAGTCTCTCGTAGGTCTTACCCTCACATTATCTTTCATAGGGTCGTAGGTCGCTTGTAGGTCTTACCCTCACGTTATCTTTCATAGGGTCGTAGGTCGCTCGTAGGTCTTACCCTCACGTTATCTTTCATAGGGTCGTAGGTCACTCGGAGGTCTTACCCTCACGTTATCTTTCATAGGATCGTAGGTCTCTCGTAGGTCTTACCCTCACGTTATCTTTGCTAAGGTCGTATGTCTCTCGTAGGTCTTACCCCCACATTATCTTTGCTAGGGTCTTAGGCCGCTCGAAGGTCTTACCCTCACATTATCTTTGGTAGGGTCGTATGTCTCTCGTAGGTCTTAGCCTCATGTTATCTTTGCTAAGGTCGTAGGTCGCTCGTAGGTCTAACCCTCACATTATCTTTGCTAGGGTCTTAGGCCGCTCGAAGGTCTTACCCTCACATTATCTTTGGTAGGGTCGTAGTTCGCTCGTAGGTCTTACGCTCACATTATCTTTGCTAGGGTCGTAGGTCGCTCGTAGGTCTTACCCTCACGTTATTTTTCATAGGGTCGTAGGTCGCTCGTAGGTCTTACCCTTACATTAACTTTCATAGGGTCGTAGGTCGCCCGTAGGTCTTACCCTCATGTTATCTTTGCTAGGGCCGTAGGTCGCTCGTAGGTCTTACCCTCACGTTATCTTTGCTAAGGTCGTAGGTCGCTCGTAGGTCTTACCCTCACATTATCTTTGCTAGGGTGGTAGGTCGCTTGTAGGTCTTACCCTTACATTAACTTTCATAGGGTCGTAGGTCGCTCGTAGGTCTTACCCTCACGTTATCTTTCATAGGGTCGTAGGTTGCTCGTGGGTCTTACCCTCACATTATCTTTCATAGGGTCGTAGTTCGCTCGTAGGTCTTACCCTCATATTATCTTTCATAGGGTCGTAAGTCGCTTGTAGGTCTTACCCTCTCGTTATCTTTCATAGGGTCGTAGGTCGCTCGGAGGTCTTACCCTCATGTTATCTTTCATAGCGTCGTATGTCTCTCGTAGGTCTTACCCTCACGTTATCTTTGCTAAGGTCGTAGGTCGCTCGTAGGTCTTACCCTTACATTAACTTTCATAGGGTCGTACGTCGCTCGTATGTCTTACCCTCACGTTATCTTTCATAGGGTCGTAGGTTTCTCGTGGGTCTTACCCTCACATTATCTTTCATAGGGTCGTAGGTCGCTCGTAGGTCTTACCCTCACGTTATCTTTCATAGGGTCGTAGGTCGCTCGTAGGTCTTACCCTCACGTTATCTTTCACAGGGTCGTAGGTCGCTCGGAGGTCTTACCCTCATGTTATCTTTCATAGGGTCGTATGTCTCTCGTAGGTCTTACCCTCACGTTATCTTTGCTAAGGTCGTAGGTCGCTCGTAGGTCTTACACTCACATTATCTTTGCTAGGGTCTTAGGCCGCTCGAAGGTCTTACCCTCACATTATCTTTGGTAGGGTCGTAGGTCGCTCGTAGGTCTTACCCTCACATTATCTTTGCTAGGGTCGTAGTTCGCTCGTAGGTCTTACCCTCACGTTATTTTTCATAGGGTCGTAGGTCGCTCGTAGGTCTTACCCTTACATTAACTTTCATAGGGTCGTAGGTCGCTTGTAGGTCTTACCCTCATGTTATCTTTGCTAGGGCCGTAGGTCGCTCGTAGGTCTTACCCTCACGTTATCTTTGCTAAGGTCGTAGGTCGCTCGTAGGTCTTACCCTCACACTATCTTTGCTAGGGTCGTAGGTCGCTCGTAGGTCTTACCCTCACATTATCTTTCATAGGGTCGTAGGTCGCTCGTAGGTCTTACCCTCACGTTATCTTTCATAGGGTCGTAGGTCGCTCGTAAGTCTTACCCTCACATTATCTTTCATAGGGTCGTATGTCGCTCGTAGGTCTTACCCTCACATTATATTTACTAAGGTCGTAGGTCTCTCATAGGTCTTACCCTCACATTATCTTTGCTAGGGTCGTAGGTCACTCGTAGGTCTTACCCTCACATTATCTTTCATAGGGTCGTAGGTCGCTTGTAGGTCTTACCCTCACGTTATCTTTCATAGGGTCGTAGGTCGCTCGTAGGTCTTACCCTCACGTTATCTTTCATAGGGTCGTAGATCACTCGGAGGTCTTACCCTCATGTTATCTTTCATAGTATCGTAGGTCTCTCGTAGGTCTTACCCTCACGTTATCTTTGCTAAGGTCGTAGGTCGCTCGTAGGTCTTACCCTCACATTATCTTTGCTAGGGTCTTAGGCCGCTCGAAGGTCTTACCCTCACATTATATTTGCTAGGGTCTTAGGCCGCTCGAAGGTCTTACCCTCACATTATCTTTGCTAAGGTCGTAGGTCGCTCGTAGGTATTACCCTCACATTATCTTTGCTAGGGTCTTAGGCCGCTCGTAGGTCTTACCCTCGCATTATCTTTGGTAGGGTCGTAGGTCGCTCGTAGGTCTTACCCTCACATTATCTTTGCTAGGGTCTTAGGCCGCTCGAAGGTCTTACCCTCACATTATCTTTGGTAGGGTCGTAGGTCGCTCGTAGGTCTTACCCTCACATTATCTTTGCTAGGGTCGTAGGTCGCTCGTAGGTCTTACCCTCACGTTATTTTTCATAGGGTCGTAGGTCGCTCGTAGGTCTTACCCTTACATTAACTTTCATAGGGTCGTAGGTCGCCCGTAGGTCTTACCCTCATGTTATCTTTGCTAGGGCCGTAGGTCGCTCGTAGGTCTTACCCTCACATTATCTTTGCTAAGGTCGTAGGTCGCTCGTAGGTCTTACCCTCACACTATCTTTGCTAGGGTCGTAGGTCGCTCGTAGGTCTTACCCTCATATTATCTTTCATAGAGTCGTAAGTCTCTCGTTGGTCTTACCCTCACATTATCTTTCATAGGGTCGTAGGTCGCTTGTAGGTCTTACCCTCACGTTATCTTTCATAGGGTCGTAGGTCGCTCGTAGGTCTTACCCTCACGTTATCTTTCATAGGGTCGTAGGTCACTCGGAGGTCTTACCCTCACGTTACCTTTCATAGGATCGTAGGTCTCTCATAGGTCTTACCCTCACGTTATCTTTGCTAAGGTCGTATGTCTCTCGTAGGTCTTACCCTCACATTATCTTTGCTAGGGTCTTAGGCCGCTCGAAGGTCTTACCCTCACATTATCTTTGGTAGGGTCGTATGTCTCTCGTAGGTCTTAGCCTCATGTTATCTTTGCTAAGGTCGTAGGTCGCTCGTAGGTCTAACCCTCACATTATCTTTGCTAGGGTCTTAGGCCGCTCGAAGGTCTTACCCTCACATTATCTTTGGTAGGGTCGTAGGTCGCTCGTAGGTCTTACCCTCACAGTATCTTTGCTAGGGACGTAGGTCGCTCGTAGGTCTTACCCTCACGTTATTTTTCATAGGGTCGTAGGTCGCTCGTAGGTCTTACCCTTACATTAACTTTCATAGGGTCGTAGGTCGCCCGTAGGTCTTACCCTCATGTTATCTTTGATAGGGCCGTAGGTCGCTCGTAGGTCTTACCCTCACGTTATCTTTGCTAAGGTCGTAGGTCGCTCGTAGGTCTTACCCTCACATTATCTTTGCTAGGGTGGTAGGTCGCTTATAGGTCTTACCCTTACATTAACTTTCATAGGGTCGTAGGTCGCTCGTAGGTCTTACCCTCATGTTATCTTTCATAGGGTCGTAGGTTTCTCGTGGGTCTTACCCTCACATTATCTTTCATAGGGTCGTAGGTCGCTCGTAGGTCTTACCCTCATGTTATCTTTCATAGGGTCGTAAGTCGCTTGTAGGTCTTACCCTCACGTTATCTTTCATAGGGTCGTAGGTCGCTCGGAGGTCTTACCCTCATGTTATCTTTCATAGGGTCGTATGTCTCTCGTAGGTCTTACCCTCACGTTATCTTTGCTAAGGTCGTAGGTCGCTCGTATGTCTTACCCTCACATTATCTTTGCTAGGGTCTTAGGCCGCTCGAAGGTCTTACCCTCACATTATCTTTGGTAGGGTCGAAGGTCGCTCGTAGGTCTTACCCTCACGTTATCTTTCATAGGGTCGTAGGTCGCTCGTAAGTCTTACCCTCACGTTATCTTTCATAGGGTCGTATGTCGCTCGTAGGTCTTACCCTCACGTTATCTTTACTAAGGTCGTAGGTCTCTCATAGGTCTTACCCTCACATTATCTTTGCTAGGGTCGTAGGTCACTCATAGGTTTTACCCTCATATTATCTTTCATAGGGTCGTAGGTCTCTCGTGGGTCTTACCCCCACATTATCTTTCATAGGGTCGTAGGTCGCTTGTAGGTCTTACCCTCACGTTATCTTTCATAGGGTCGTAGGTCGCTCGTAGGTCTTACCCTCAGGTTATCTTTCATAGGGTCGTAGGTCACTCGGAGGTCTTACCCTCACGTTATCTTTCATAGGATCGTAGGTCTCTCGTAGGTCTTACCCTCACGTTATCTTTGCTAAGGTCGTAGGTCGCTCGTAGGTCTTACCCTCATGTTATCTTTCATAGGGTCGTAAGTCGCTTGTAGGTCTTACCCTCACGTTATCTTTGCTAAGGTCGTAGGTCGCTCGTAGGTCTTACCCTCACATTATCTTTGCTAGGGTCTTAGGCCGCTCGAAGGTCTTACCCTCACATTATCTTTGGTAGGGTCGAAGGTCGCTCGTAGGTCTTACCCTCACATTATCTTTGCTAGGGTCGTAGGTCGCTCATAGGTCTTACCCTCACGTTATTTTTCATAGGGTCGTAGGTTGCTCGTAGGTCTTACCCTTACATTAACTTTCATAGGGTCGTAGGTCGCTCGTAGGTCTTACCCTCATGTTATCTTTGCTAGGGCCGTAGGTCGCTCGTAGGTCTTACCCTCACGTTATCTTTGCTAAGGTCCTAGGTCGCTCGTAGGTCTTACCCTCACACTATCTTTGCTAGGGTCGTAGGTCGCTCGTAGGTCTTACCCTCATATTATCTTTCATAGAGTCGTAAGTCTCTCGTAGGTCTTACCCTCACATTATCTTTCATAGGGTCGTAGGTCGCTCGTAGGTCTTACCCTCACGTTATCTTTCATAGGGTCGTAGGTCGCTCGTAAGTCTTACCCTCACGTTATCTTTCATAGGGTCGTATGTCGCTCGTAGGTCTTACCCTCACGTTATCTTTACTAAGGTCGTAGGTCTCTCATAGGTCTTACCCTCACATTATCTTTGCTAGGGTCGTAGGTCACTCATAGGTTTTACCCTCATATTATCTTTCATAGGGTCGTAGGTCTCTCGTGGGTCTTACCCCCACATTATCTTTCATAGGGTCGTAGGTCGCTTGTAGGTCTTACCCTCACGTTATCTTTCATAGGGTCGTAGGTCGCTCGTAGGTCTTACCCTCAGGTTATCTTTCATAGGGTCGTAGGTCACTCGGAGGTCTTACCCTCACGTTATCTTTCATAGGATCGTAGGTCTCTCGTAGGTCTTACCCTCACGTTATCTTTGCTAAGGTCGTAGGTCGCTCGTAGGTCTTACCCTCACATTATCTTTGCTAGGGTCTTAGGCCGCTCGAAGGTCTTACCCTCACATTATCTTTGGTAGGGTCGTATGTCTCTCGTAGGTCTTAGCCTCACGTTATCTTTGCTAAGGTCGTAGGTCGCTCATAGGTCTTACCCTCACATTATCTTTGCTAAGGTCTTAGGCCGCTCGAAGGTCTTACCCTCACATTATCTTTGGTAGGGTCGTAGGTCGCTCGTAGGTCTTACCCTCACGTTATTTTTCATAGGGTCGTAGGTCGCTCGTAGGTCTTACCCTTACATTAACTTTCATAGGGTCGTAGGTCGCTCGTAGGTCTTACCCTCATGTTATCTTTGCTAGGGTCGTAGGTCGCTCGTAGGTCTTACCCTCACGTTATCTTTGCTAAGGTCGTAGGTCGCTCGTAGGTCTTACCCTCACACTATCTTTACTAGGGTCGTAGGTCGCTCGTAGGTCTTACCCTCATATTATCTTTCATAGAGTCGTAAGTCACTCGTAGGTCTTACCCTCACATTATCTTTCATAGGGTCGTAGGTCGCTCGTAGGTCTTACCCTCACGTTATCTTTCATAGGGTCGTAGTTCGCTCGTATGGTAAGTAGGTCTCTCGTAGGTCTTACCCTCACGTTATCTTTGCTAAGGTCGTAGGTCGCTCGTAGGTCTTACCCTCACATTATCTTTGCTAGGGTCTTAGGCCGCTCGAAGGTCTTACCCTCACATTATCTTTGGTAGGGTCGTATGTCTCTCGTAGGTCTTAGCCTCACATTATCTTTGCTAAGGTCGTAGGTCGCTCGTAGGTCTTACCCTCACATTATCTTTGCTAGGGTCTTAGGCCGCTCGAAGGTCTTACCCTCAAATTATCTTTGGTAGGGTCGTAGGTCGCTTGTAGGTCTTACCCTCACATTATCTTTGCTAGGGTCGTAGATCGCTCGTAGGTCTTACCCTCACATTAACTTTCATAGGGTCGTAGGTCGCTCGTGGGTCTTACCCTCATGTTATCTTTGCTAGGGCCGTAGGTCGCTCGTAGGTCTTACCCTCACGTTATCTTTGATAAGGTCGTAGGTCGCTCGTAGGTCTTACCCTCACACTATCTTTGCTAGGTTCGTAGGTCGCTCGTAGGTCTTACCCTCATATTATCTTTCATAGAGTCGTAAGTCTCTCGTAGGTCTTACCCTCACATTATCTTTCATAGGGTCGTAGGTCGCTCGTAGGTCTTACCCTCACGTTATCTTTCATAGGGTCGTAGGTCGCTCGTAAGTCTTACCCTCACGTTATCTATCATAGGGTCGTATGTCGCTCGTAGGTCTTACCCTCACGTTATCTTTACTAAGGTCAAAGGTCTCTCATAGGTCTTACCCTCACATTATCTTTGCTAGGGTCGTAGGTCACTCATAGGTTTTACCCTCATATTATCTTTCATAGGGTCGTAGGTCTCTCGTGGGTCTTACCCCCACATTATCTTTGATAGGGTCGTAGGTCGCTTGTAGGTCTTACCCTCACGTTATCTTTCATAGGGTCGTAGGTCGCTCGTAGGTCTTACCCTCACGTTATCTTTCATAGGGTCGTAGGTCACTCAGAGGTCTTACCCTCACGTTATCTTTCATAGGATCATAGGTCTCTCGTAGGTCTTACCCTCACGTTATCTTTGCTAAGGTCGTAGGTCGCTCGTAGGTCTTACCCTCACATTATCTTTGCTAGGGTCTTAGGCCGCTCGAAGGTCTTACCCTCACATTATCTTTTGTAGGGTCGTATGTCTCTCGTAGGTCTTAGCCTCACGTTATCTTTGCTAAGGTCGTAGGTCGCTCATAGGTCTTACCCTCACATTATCTTTGTTAGGGTCTTAGGCCGCTCGAAGGTCTTACCCTCACATTATCTTTGGTAGGGTCGTAGGTCGCTCGTAGGTCTTACCCTCACGTTATTTTTCATAGGGTCGTAGGTCGCTCGTAGGTCTTACCCTTACATTAACTTTCATAGGGTCGTAGGTCGCTCGTAGGACTTACCCTCATGTTATCTTTGCTAAGGCCGTAGGTCGCTCGTAGGTCTTACCCTCACGTTATCTTTGCTAAGGTCGTAGGTCGCTCGTAGGTCTTACCCTCACACTATCTTTGCTAGGGTCGTAGGTCGCTCGTAGGTCTTACCCTCATATTATCTTTCATAGAGTCATAAGTCTCTCGTAGGTCTTACCCTCACATTATCTTTCATAGGGTCGTAGGTCGCTCGTAGGTCTTACCCTCACGTTTTCTTTTTATAGGGTCGTAGGTCGCTCGTAGGTCTTATCCTCACGTTATCTTTCATAGGGTCGTATGTCGCTCGTAGGTCTTACCCTCACGCTATCTTTACGAAGGTCGTAGGTCTCTGATAGGTCTTACCCTCACATTATCTTTGCTAGGGTCGTAGGTCGCTCGTATGTTTTACCCTCATATTATCTTTCATAGGGTCATAGGTCTCTCGTGGGTCTTACCCCCACATTATCTTTCATAGGGTCGTAGGTCGCTTGTAGGTCTTACCCTCACGTTATCTTTCATAGGGTCGTAGGTCGCTCGTAGGTCTTACCCTCATGTTATCTTTCATAGGGTCGTAGGTCGCTCGGAGGTCTTACCCTAACGTTATCTTTCATAGGATCGTAGGTCTCTCGTAGGTCTTACCCTCACGTTATCTTTGCTAAGGTTGTAGGTCGCTCGTAGGTCTTACCCTCACATTATCTTTGCTAGAGTCTTAGGCTGCTCGAAGGTCTTACCCTCACATTATCTTTGGTACGGTCGTAGGTCGCTCGTAGGTCTTACCCTCACATTATCCTTTGATAGGGTCGTAGGTCGCTCATAGGTCGTACCCTCACGTTATTTTTCATAGGGTCGTAGGTTGCTCGTAGGTCTTACCCTTACATTAACTTTCAGAGGGTCGTAGGTCGCTCGTAGGTCTTACCCTCAGGTTATCTTTGCTAGGGCCATAGGTCGCTCGTAGGTCTTACCCTCACGTTATCTTTGCTAAGGTCGTAGGTTGCTCGTAGGTCTTACCCTCACATTGTCTTTGCTAGGGTGGTAGGTCGCTTGTAGGTCTTACCCTTACATTAACTTTAATAGGGTTGTAGGTCGCTCGTAGGTCTTACCCTCATGTTATCTTTCATAGGGTCGTAGGTTACTCGTGGGTCTTACCCTCACATTATCTTTCATAGGGTCGTAGGTCGCTCGTAGGTCTTACCCTCACGTTATCTTTTATAGGGTCGTAGGTCGCTCGTAGGTCTTACCCTCACGTTATCTTTCATAGGGTCGTAGGTCGCTCGGAGGTCTTACCCTCATGATATCTTTCATAGGGTCGTATGTCTCTCGTAGGTCTTACCCTCACGTTATCTTTGCTAAGGTCGTAGGTCTCTCGTAGGTCTTACCCTCACATTATCTTTGCTAGGGTCTTTGGCCGCTCGAAGGTCTTACCCTCACATTATCTTTGGTAGGGTCGTAGGTCGCTCGTAGGTCTTACCCTCACATTATCTTTGCTACGGTCGTAGGTCGCTCGTAGGTCTTACCCTCACGTTATTTTTCATAGGGTCGTAGGTCGCTCGTAGGTCTTACCCTCACGTTATCTTTGCTAGGGTCGTAGGTCGCTCGTAGGTCTTACCCTCACGTTATCTTTGCTAGGGCCGTAGGTCGCTCGTAGGTCTTACCCTCACGTTATCTTTGCTAAGGTCGTAGGTCGCTCGTAGGTCTTACCCTCACATTATCTTTGCTAGGGTGGTAGGTCGCTTGTCGGTCTTACCCTTACATTAAATTTCATAGGGTCGTAGGTCGCTCGTAGGTCTTACCCTCACGTTATCTTTCATAGGGTCGTAGGTTGCTCGTGGGTCTTACCCTCACGTTATCTTTCATAGGGTCGTATGTCGCTCGTAGGTCTTACCCTCACGTTATCTTTACTAAGGTCGTAGGTCTCTCATAGGTCTTACCCTCACATTATCTTTGCTAGGGTCGTAGGTCACTCATAGGTTTTACCCTCACATTATCTTTCATAGGGTCGTAGGTCGCTCGTAGGTCTTACCCTCACGTTATCTTTCATAGGGTCGTAGGTCGCTCATAGGTCTTACCCTCACGTTATCTTTCATAGGGTCATAGGTCGCTCGGAGGTCTTACCCTCATGTTATCTTTCATAGGGTCGTATGTCTCTCGTAGGTCTTACCCTCACGTTATCTTTGCTAAGGTCGTAGGTCGCTCGTAGGTCTTACCCTCACATTATCTTTGCTAGGGTCTTAGGCCGCTCGAAGGTCTTACCCTCACATTATCTTTGGTAGGGTCGTAGGTCGCTCGTAGGTCTTACCCTCACATTATCTTTGCTAGGGTCGTAGGTCGCTCTTAGGTCTTACCCTCACGTTATTTTTCATAGGGTCATAGGTCGCTCGTAGGTCTTACCCTTACATTAACTTTCATAGGGTCGTAGGTCGCTCGTAGGTCTTACCCTCACGTTATCTTTGCTAGGGCCGTAGGTCGCTCGTAGGTCTTACCCTCACGTTATCTTTGCTAAGGTCGTAGGTCGGTCGTAGGTCTTACCCTCACATTATCTTTGCTAGGGTGGTAGGTCGCTTGTAGGTCTTACCCTTACATTAACTTTCATAGGGTCGTAGGTCGCTCGTAGGTCTTACCCTCACGTTATCTTTCATAGGGTCGTATGTTGCTCGTGGGTCTTACCCTCACATTATCTTTCATAGGGTCGTAGGTCGCTCGTAGGTCTTACCCTCACGTTATCTTTCATAGGGTCGTAGGTCGCTCGTAGGTCTTACCCTCACATTATCTTTCATAGGGTCGTAGGTCGCTCATAGGTCTTACCCTCACGTTATCTTTCATAGGGTCATAGGTCGCTCGGAGGTCTTACCCTCATGTTATCTTTCATAGGGTCGTATGTCTCTCGTAGGTCTTACCCTCACGTTATCTTTGCTAAGGTCGTAGGTCGCTCGTAGGTCTTACCCTCACATTATCTTTGTAAGGGTCTTAGGCCGCTCGAAGGTCTTACCCTCACATTATCTTTGGTAGGGTCGTAGGTCGCTCGTAGGTCTTACCCTCACATTATCTTTGCTAGGGTCGTAGGTCGCTCGTAGGTCTTACCCTCACGTTATTTTTCATAGGGTCATAGGTCGCTCGTAGGTCTTACCCTTACATTAACTTTCATAGGGTCGTAGGTCGCTCGTAGGTCTTACCCTCATGTTATCTTTGCTAGGGCCGTAGGTCGCTCGTAGGTCTTACCCTCACGTTATCTTTGCTAAGGTCGTAGGTCCCACGTAGGTCTTACCCTCACACTATCTTTGCTAGGCTCGTAGGTCGCTCGTAGGTCTTACCCTCATATTATCTTTCATAGAGTCGTAAGTCTCTCATAGGTCTAACCCTCACATTATCTTTCATAGGGTCGTAGGTCGCTCGTAGGTCTTACCCTCACGTTATCTTTCATAGGGTCGTAGGTCGCTCGTAAGTCTTACCCTCACGTTATCTTTCATAGGGTCGTATGTCGCTCGTAGGTCTTACCCTCACGTTATCTTTACTAAGGTCGTAGGTCTCTCGTAGGTCTTACCCTCACATTATCTTTGCTAGGGTCGTAGGTCACTCATAGGTTTTACCCTCATATTATCTTTCATAGGGTCGTAGGTCTCTCGTGGGTCTTTCCCCCACATTATCTTTCATAGGGTCGTAGGTCGCTTGTAGGTCTTACCCTCACGTTATCTTTCATAGGGTCGTATGTCGCTCGTAGGTCTTACCCTCACGTTATCTTTCATAGGGTCGTAGGTCACTCGGAGGTCTTACCCTCACGTTATCTTTCATAGGATTGTAGGTCTCTCGTAGGTCTTACCCTCACGTTATCTTTGCTAAGGTCGTAGGTCGCTCGTAGGTCTTACCCTCACATTATCTTTGCTAGTGTCTTAGGCCGCTCGAAGGTCTTACCCTCACATTATCTTTGGTAGGGTCATATGTCTCTCGTAGGTCTTAGCCTCACGTTATCTTTGCTAAGGTCGTAGGTCGCTCGAAGGCTTACCCTCACATTATCTTTGCTTGGGTCTTAGGCCGCTCGAAGGTCTTACCCTCACATTATCTTTGGTAGGGTCGTAGGTCGATCGTAGGTCTTACCCTAACATTATCTTTGCTAGGGTCGTAGGTCGCTCGTAGGTCTTACCCTCACGTTATTTTTCATAGGGTCGTAGGTCGCTCGTAGGTCTTACCCTTACATTAACTTTCATAGAGTCGTAGGTCGCTCGTAGGTCTTACCCTCATGTTATCTTTCATAGGGTCGTAGGTCGCTCGTAGGTCTTACCCTCACGTTATCTTTCATAGGGTCGTAGGTCGCTCGTAGGTCTTACCCTCACGTTATCTTTGCTAAGGTCGTAGGTCGTTCGTAGGTCTTACCCTCACATTATCTTTGCTAGGTTCATAGGTCGCTTGTAGGTCCTACCCTCACATTATCTTTGCTAGGGTCGTATGTCGCTTGTAGGTCTTACACTCACATTATCTTTTCATAGGGTCGTATGTCTCTCGTAGGTCTTACCCTCACGTTATCTTTGCTAAGGTCGTAGGTCGCTCGTAGGTCTTACCCTCACATTATCTTTGTAAGGGTCTTAGGCCGCTCGAAGGTCTTACCCTCACATTATCTTTGGTAGGGTCGTAGGTCGCTCGTAGGTCTTACCCTCACATTATCTTTGCTAGGGTCGTAGGTCGCTCGTAGGTCTTACCCTCACGTTATTTTTCATAGGGTCATAGGTCGCTCGTAGGTCTTACCCTTACATTAACTTTCATAGGGTCGTAGGTCGCTCGTAGGTCTTACCCTCATGTTATCTTTGCTAGGGCCGTAGGTCGCTCGTAGGTCTTACCCTCACGTTATCTTTGCTAAGGTCCTAGGTCCCACGTAGGTCTTACCCTCACACTATCTTTGCTAGGCTCGTAGGTCGCTCGTAGGTCTTACCCTCATATTATCTTTCATAGAGTCGTAAGTCTCTCATAGGTCTAACCCTCACATTATCTTTCATAGGGTCGTAGGTCGCTCGTAGGTCTTACCCTCACGTTATCTTTCATAGGGTCGTAGGTCGCTCGTAAGTCTTACCCTCACGTTATCTTTCATAGGGTCGTATGTCGCTCGTAGGTCTTACCCTCACGTTATCTTTACTAAGGTCGTAGGTCTCTCGTAGGTCTTACCCTCACATTATCTTTGCTAGGGTCGTAGGTCACTCATAGGTTTTACCCTCATATTATCTTTCATAGGGTCGTAGGTCTCTCGGGGGTCTTTCCCCCACATTATCTTTCATAGGGTCGTAGGTCGCTTGTAGGTCTTACCCTCACGTTATCTTTCATAGGGTCGTATGTCGCTCGTAGGTCTTACCCTCACGTTATCTTTCATAGGGTCGTAGGTCACTCGGAGGTCTTACCCTCACGTTATCTTTCATAGGATTGTAGGTCTCTCGTAGGTCTTACCCTCACGTTATCTTTGCTAAGGTCGTAGGTCGCTCGTAGGTCTTACCCTTACATTATCTTTGCTAGTGTCTTAGGCCGCTCGAAGGTCTTACCCTCACATTATCTTTGGTAGGGTCATATGTCTCTCGTAGGTCTTAGCCTCACGTTATCTTTGCTAAGGTCGTAGGTCGCTCGAAGGCTTACCCTCACATTATCTTTGCTTGGGTCTTAGGCCGCTCGAAGGTCTTACCCTCACATTATCTTTGGTAGGGTCGTAGGTCGATCGTAGGTCTTACCCTAACATTATCTTTGCTAGGGTCGTAGGTCGCTCGTAGGTCTTACCCTCACGTTATTTTTCATAGGGTCGTAGGTCGCTCGTAGGTCTTACCCTTACATTAACTTTCATAGAGTCGTAGGTCGCTCGTAGGTCTTACCCTCACGTTATCTTTCATAGGGTCGTAGGTCGCTCGTAGGTCTTACCCTCACGTTATCTTTCATAGGGTCGTAGGTCGCTCGTAGGTCTTACCCTCACGTTATCTTTGCTAAGGTCGTAGGTCGTTCGTAGGTCTTACCCTCACATTATCTTTGCTAGGTTCATAGGTCGCTTGTAGGTCCTACCCTCACATTATCTTTGCTAGGGTCGTATGTCGCTTGTAGGTCTTACACTCACATTATCTTTTCTAGGGTCGTAGGTCGCTCTTAGGTCTTACCCTCACGTTTTCTTTTTATAGGGTCGTAGGTCGCTCGTAGGTCTTATCCTCACGTTATCTTTCATAGGGTCGTATGTCGCTCGTAGTTCCTACCCTCACGTTATCTTTACTAAGGTCGTAGGTCTCTCATAGGTCTTTCCCTCACATTATCTTTGCTAGGGTCGTAGGTCGCTCGTATGTTTTACCCTCATATTATCTTTCATATGGTCATAGGTCTCTCGTGGGTCTTACCCCCCAATTATCTTTCATAGGGTCGTAGGTCGCTTGTAGGTCTTACCCTCACGTTATCTTTCATATGGTCGTAGGTCGCTCGTAGGTCTTACCCTCATGTTATCTTTCATAGGGTCGTAGGTCGCTCGGAGGTCTTACCCTCACGTTATCTTTCATAGGATCGTAGGTCTCTCGTAGGTCTTACCCTCACGTTATCTTTGTTAAGGTTGTAGGTCGCTCGTAGGTCTTACCCTCACATTATCTTTGCTAGGGTCTTAGGCTGCTCGAAGGTCTTACCGTCACATTATCTTTGGTAGGGTCGTAGGTCGCTCGTAGGTCTTACCCTCACATTATCCTTTGATAGGGTCGTAGGTCGCTCATAGGTCGTACCCTCACGTTATTTTTCATAGGGTCGTAGGTTGCTCGTAGGTCTTACCCTTACATTAACTTTCATAGGGTCGTAGGTCGCTCGTAGGTCTTACCCTCACGTTATCTTTGCTAGGGCCATAGGTCGCTCGTAGGTCTTACCCTCACGTTATCTTTGCTAAGGTCGTAGGTCGCTCGTAGGTCTTACCCTCACATTATCTTTGCTAGGGTGGTAGGTCGCTTGTAGGTCTTACCCTTACATTAACTTTCATAGGGTCGTAGGTCGCTCGTAGGTCTTACCCTCACGTTATCTTTCATAGGGTCGTAGTTTGCTCGTGGGTCTTACCCTCACATTATCTTTCATAGGGTCGTAGGTTGCTCGTAGGTCTTACCCTCACATTATCTTTCATAGGGTCGTAGGTCGCTCGTAGGTCTTACCCTCACGTTATCTTTCATAGGGTCGTAGGTCGCTCGGAGGTCTTACCCTCATGTTATCTTTCATAGGGTCGTATGTCTCTCGTAGGTCTTACCCTCACGTTATCTTTGCTAAGGTCGTAGGTCGCTCGTAGGTCTTACCCTCACATTATCTTTGCTAGGGTCTTAGGCCGCTCGAAGGTCTTACCCTCACATTATCTTTGCTAGGGTCGTAGGTTGCTCGTAGGTCTTACCCTCACGTTATTTTTCATAGGGTCGTAGGTCGCTCGTAGGTCTTACCCTCACGTTATTTTTCATAGGGTCGTAGGTCGCTCGTAGGTCTTACCCTCACATTATCCTTTGATAGTGTCGTAGGTCGCTCATAGGTCGTACCCTCACGTTATTTTTCATAGGGTCATAGGTTGCTCGTAGGTCTTACCCTTACATTAACTTTCATAGGGTCGTAGGTCGCTCGTAGGTCTTACCCTCAAGTTATCTTTGCTAGGGCCATAGGTCGCTCGTAGGTCTTACCCTCACGTTATCTTTGCTAAGGTCGTAGGTCGCTCGTAGGTCTTACCCTCACATTATCTTTGCTAGGGTGGTAGGTCGCTTGTAGGTCTTACCCTTACATTAACTTTCATAGGGTCGTAGGTCGCTCGTAGGTCTTACCCTCACGTTATCTTTCATAGGGTCGTAGTTTGCTCGTGGGTCTTACCCTCACATTATCTTTCATAGGGTCGTAGGTTGCTCGTAGGTCTTACCCTCACGTTATCTTTCATAGGGTCGTAGGTCGCTCGTAGGTCTTACCCTCACGTTATCTTTCATAGGGTCGTAGGTCGCTCGGAGGTCTTACCCTCATGTTATCTTTCATAGGGTCGTATGTCTCTCGTAGGTCTTACCCTCACGTTATCTTTGCTAAGGTCGTAGGTCGCTCGTAGGTCTTACCCTCACATTATCTTTGCTAGGGTCTTAGGCCGCTCGAAGGTCTTACCCTCATATTCTCTTTGGTAGGGTCGTAGGTCGCTCGTAGGTCTTACCCTCACATTATCTTTGCTAGGGTCGTAGGTTGCTCGTAGGTCTTACCCTCACGTTATTTTTCATAGGGTCGTAGGTCGCTCGTAGGTCTTACCCTCACGTTATCTTTGCTAGGGTCGTAGGTCTCTCGTAGGTCTTACCCTCACGTTATCTTTGCTAGGGCCGTAGGTCGCTCGTAGGTCTTACCCTCACGTTATCTTTGCTAAGGTCGTAGGTCGCTCGTAGGTCTTACCCTCACATTATCTTTGCTAGGGTCGTAGGTTGCTCGTAGGTCTTACCCTCACGTTATTTTTCATAGGGTCGTAGGTCGCTCGTAGGTCTTACCCTCACGTTATCTTTGCTAGGGTCGTAGGTCTCTCGTAGGTCTTACCCTCACGTTATCTTTGCTAGGGCCGTAGGTCGCTCGTAGGTCTTACCCTCACGTTATCTTTGCTAAGGTCGTAGGTCGCTCGTAGGTCTTACCCTCACATTATCTTTTCTAGGGTGGTAGGTCGCTTGTAGGTCTTACCCTTACATTAACTTTCATAGGGTTGTAGGTCGCTCGTAGGTCTTACCCTCACGTTATCTTTCATAGGGTCGTAGGTTGCTCGTGGGTCTTACCCTCACATTATCTTTCATAGGGTCATAGGTCGCTCGTAGGTCTTACCCTCACGTTATCTTTCATAGGGTCGTAGGTCGCTCGTAGGTCTTACCCTCATGTTATCTTTCATAGGGTCGTAGGTCGCTCGGAGGTCTTACCCTCATGTTATCTTTCATAGGGTCGTATGTCTCTCGTAGGTCTTACCCTCACGTTATCTTTGCTAAGGTCGTAGTTCGCTCGTAGGTCTTACCCTCACATTATCTTTGCTAGGGTCTTAGGCCGCTCGAAGGTCTTACCCTCACATTATCTTTGGTAGGGTCGTAGGTCGCTCGTAGGTCTTACCCTCACATTATCTTTGCTAGGGTCGTAGGTCGCTCATAGGTCTTATCCTCATGTTATTTTTCATATAGTCATAGGTCGCTCGTAGGTCTTACCCTTACATTAACTTTCATAGGGTCGTAGGTCGCTCGTAGGTCTTACCCTCATGTTATCTTTGCTAGGGCCGTAGGTCGCTCGTAGGTCTTACCCTCACGTTATCTTTGCTAAGGTCGTAGGTCGCTCCTAGGTCTTACCCTCACACTATCTTTGCTAGGGTCGTAGGTCGCTCGTAGGTCTTACCCTCATATTATCTTTCATAGAGTCGTAAGTCTCTCGTAGGTCTTACCCTCACATTATCTTTCATAGGGTCGTAGGTCGCTCGTAGGTCTTACCCTCACGTTATCTTTCATAGGGTCGTAGGTCGCTCGTAAGTCTTACCCTCACGTTATCTTTCATAGGGTCGTATGTCGCTCGTAGGTCTTACCCTCACGTTATCTTTACTAAGGTCGTAGGTCTCTCATAGGTCTTACCCTCACATTATCTTTGCTAGGGTCATAGGTCGATCATAGGTTTTACCCTCATATTATCTTTCATAGGGTCGTAGGTCTCTCGTGGGTCTTTCCCCCACATTATCTTTCATAGGGTCGTAGGTCGCTCGTAGGTCTTACCCTCACGTTATCTTTCATAGGGTCGTAGGTTGCTCGTAGGTCTTACCCTCACGTTATCTTTGCTAAGGTCGTAGGTCGTTCGTAGGTCTTACCCTCACATTATCTTTGCTAGGTTCGTAGGTCGCTTGTAGGTCTTACCCTCACATTATCTTTGCTAGGGTCGTATGTCGCTTGTAGGTCTTACACTCACATTATCTTTTCTAGGGTCGTAGGTCGCTCTTAGGTCTTACCCTCACGTTTTCTTTTTATAGGGTCGTAGGTCGCTCGTAGGTCTTATCCTCACGTTATCTTTCATAGGGTCGTATGTCGCTCGTAGTTCCTACCCTCACGTTATCTTTACTAAGGTCGTAGGTCTCTCATAGGTCTTACCCTCACATTATCTTTGCTAGGGTCGTAGGTCGCTCGTATGTTTTACCCTCATATTATCTTTCATATGGTCATAGGTCTCTCGTGGGTCTTACCCCCACATTATCTTTCATAGGGTCGTAGGTCGCTTGTAGGTCTTACCCTCACGTTATCTTTCATATGGTCGTAGGTCGCTCGTAGGTCTTACCCTCATGTTAACTTTCATAGGGTCGTAGGTCGCTCGGAGGTCTTACCCTCACGTTATCTTTCATAGGATCGTAGGTCTCTCGTAGGTCTTACCCTCACGTTATCTTTGTTAAGGTTGTAGGTCGCTCGTAGGTCTTACCCTCACATTATCTTTGCTAGGGTCTTAGGCTGCTCGAAGGTCTTACCCTCACATTATCTTTGGTAGGGTCGTAGGTCGCTCGTAGGTCTTACCCTCACATTATCCTTTGATAGGGTCGTAGGTCGCTCATAGGTCGTACCCTCACGTTATTTTTCATAGGGTCGTAGGTTGCTCGTAGGTCTTACCCTTACATTAACTTTCATAGGGTCGTAGGTCGCTCGTAGGTCTTACCCTCACGTTATCTTTGCTAGGGCCATAGGTCGCTCGTAGGTCTTACCCTCACGTTATCTTTGCTAAGGTCGTAGGTCGCTCGTAGGTCTTACCCTCACATTATCTTTGCTAGGGTGGTAGGTCGCTTGTAGGTCTTACCCTTACATTAACTTTCATAGGGTCGTAGGTCTTACCCTCACGTTATCTTTCATAGGGTCGTAGTTTGCTCGTGGGTCTTACCCTCACATTATCTTTCATAGGGTCGTAGGTTGCTCGTAGGTCTTACCCTCACGTTATCTTTCATACGGTCGTAGGTCGCTCGTAGGTCTTACCCTCACGTTATCTTTCATAGGGTCGTAGGTCGCTCGGAGGTCTTACCCTCATGTTATCTTTCATAGGGTCGTATGTCTCTCGTAGGTCTTACCCTCACGTTATCTTTGCTAAGGTCGTAGGTCGCTCGTAGGTCTTACCCTCACATTATCTTTGCTAGGGTCTTAGGCCGCTCGAAGGTCTTACCCTCACATTATCTTTGGTAGGGTCGTAGGTCGCTCGTAGGTCTTACCCTCACATTATCTTTTCTAGGGTCGTAGGTTGCTCGTAGGTCTTACCCTCACGTTATTTTTCATAGGGTCGTAGGTCGCTCGTAGGTCTTACCCTCACATTATCCTTTGATAGGGTCGTAGGTCGCTCATAGGTCGTACCCTCACGTTATTTTTCATAGGGTCATAGGTTGCTCGTAGGTCTTACCCTTACATTAACTTTCATAGGGTCGTAGGTCGCTCGTAGGTCTTACCCTCACGTTATCTTTGCTAGGGCCATAGGTCGCTCGTAGGTCTTACCCTCACGTTATCTTTGCTAAGGTTGTAGGTCGCTCGTAGGTCTTACCCTCACATTATCTTTGCTAGGGTGGTAGGTCGCTTGTAGGTCTTACCCTTACATTAACTTCCATAGGGTCGTAGGTCGCTCGTAGGTCTTACCCTCACGTTATCTTTCATAGGGTCGTAGTTTGCTCGTGGGTCTTACCCTCACATTATCTTTCATAGGGTCGTAGGTTGCTCGTAGGTCTTACCCTCACGTTATCTTTCATAGGGTCGTAGGTCGCTCGTAGGTCTTACCCTCACGTTATCTTTCATAGGGTCGTAGGTCGCTCGGAGGTCTTACCCTCATGTTATCTTTCATAGGGTCGTATGTCTCTCGTAGGTCTTACCCTCACGTTATCTCTGCTAAGGTCGTAGGTCGCTCGTAGGTCTTACCCTCACATTATCTTTGCTAGGGTCTTAGGCCGCTCGAAGGTCTTACACTCACATTCTCTTTGGTAGGGTCGTAGGTCGCTCGTAGGTCTTACCCTCACATTATCTTTGCTAGGGTCGTAGGTTGCTCGTAGGTCTTACCCTCACGTTATTTTTCATAGGGTCGTAGGTCGTTCGTAGGTCTTACCCTCACGTTATCTTTGCTAGGGTCGTAGGTCGCTCGTAGGTCTTACCCTCACGTTATCTTTGCTAGGGCCGTAGGTCGCTCGTAGGTCTTACCCTCACGTTATCTTTGCTAAGGTCGTAGGTCGCTCGTAGGTCTTACCCTCACATTATCTTTGCTAGGGTGGTAGGTCGCTTGTAGGTGTTACCCTTACATTAACTTTCATAGGGTCGTAGGTCGCTCGTAGGTCTTACCCTCACGTTATCTTTCATAGGGTCGTAGGTTGCTCGTGGGTCTTACCCTCACATTATCTTTCATAGGGTCATAGGTCGCTCGTAGGTCTTACCCTCACGTTATCTTTCATAGAGTCGTAGGTCGCTCGTAGGTCTTACCCTCACATTATCTTTCATAGGGTCGTAGGTCGCTCGGAGGTCTTACCCTCATGTTATCTTTCATAGGGTCGTATGTCTCTCGTAGGTCTTACCCTCACGTTATCTTTGCTAAGGTCGTAGTTCGCTCGTAGGTCTTACCCTCACATTATCTTTGTTAGGGTCTTAGGCCGCTCGAAGGTCTTACCCTCACATTATCTTTGGTAGGGTCGTAGGTCGCTCGTAGGTCTTACCCTCACATAATCTTTGCTAGGGTCGTAGGTCGCTCGTAGGTCTTATCCTCACGTTATTTTTCATAGGGTCATAGGTCGCTCGTAGGTCTTACCCTTACATTAACTTTCATAGGGTCGTAGGTCGCTCGTAGGTCTTACCCTCATGTTATCTTTGCTAGGGCCGTAGGTCGCTCGTAGGTCGTACCCTCACGTTATCTTTGCTAAGGTCGTAGGTCGCTCCTAGGTCTTACCCTCACATTATCTTTGCTAGGGTCGTAGGTCGCTCGTAGGTCTTACCCTCATATTATCTTTCATAGAGTCGTAAGTCTCTCGTAGGTCTTACCCTCACATTATCTTTCATAGGGTCGTAGGTCGCTCGTAGGTCTTACCCTCACGTTATCTTTCATAGGGTCGTAGGTCGCTCGTAAGTCTTACCCTCACGTTATCTTTCATAGGATCGTAGGTCTCTCGTAGGTCTTACCCTCACGTTATCTTTGCTAAGGTCGTAGGTCGCTCGTAGGCCTTACCCTCACATTATCTTTGCTAGGGTCTTAGGCCGCTCGAAGGTCTTACCCTCACATTATCTTTGGTAGGGTCGTATGTCTCTCGTAGGTCTTAGCCTCACGTTATCTTTGCTAAGGTCGTAGGTCGCTCGTAGGTCTTACCCTCACATTATCTTTGCTAGGGTTTTAGGCCGCTCGAAGGTCTTACCCTCACATTATCTTTGGTAGGGTCGTAGGTCGATCGTAGGTCTTACCCTCACATTATCTTTGCTAGGGTCGTAGGTCGCTCGTACGTCTTACCCTCACGTTATTTTTCATAGGGTCGTTGGTCGCTCGTAGGTCTTACCCTTACATTAACTTTCATAGGGTCGTAGGTCGCTCGTAGGTCTTACCCTCACGTTATCTTTACTAAGGTCGAAGGTCTCTCATAGGTCTTACCCTCACAATATCTTTGCTAGGGTCGTAGGTCGCTCGTATGTTTTACCCTTTTATTATCTTTCATAGGGTCATAGGTCTCTCGTGGGTCTTACCCCCACATTATCTTTCATAGGGTCGTAGGTTGCTTGTAGGTCTTACCCTCACGTTATCTTTCATAGGGTCGTAGGTCGCTCGTAGGTCTTACCCTCATGTTATCTTTCACAGGGTCGTAGGTCGCTCGGAGGTCTTACCCTCATGTTATCTTTCATAGGATCGTAGGTCTCTCGTAGGTCTTACCCTCACGTTATCTTTGCTAAGGTTGTAGGTCGCTCGTAGGTCTTACCCTCACATTATCTTTGCTAGGGTCTTAGGCTGCTCGAAGGTCTTACCCTCACATTATCTTTGGTAGGGTCGTAGGTCGTTCGTAGGTCTTACCCTCACATTATCCTTTGATAGGGTCGTAGGTCGCTCATAGGTTGTACCCTCACGTTATTTTTCATAGGGTCGTAGGTTGCTCGTAGGTCTTACCCTTACATTAACTTTCATAGGGTCGTAGGTCGCTCGTAGGTCTTACCCTCACGTTATCTTTGTTAGGGCCATAGGTCGCTCGTAGGTCTTACCCTCACGTTATCTTTGGTAAGGTCGTAGGTCGCTCATAGGTCTTACCCTCACATTATCTTTGCTAGGGTGGTAGGTCGCTTGTAGGTCTTACCCTTACATTAACTTTCATAGGGTCGTAGGTCGCTCGTAGGTCTTACCCTCACGTTATCTTTCATAGGGTCGTAGGTTGCTCGTGGGTCTTACCCTCACATTATCTTTCATAGGGTCGTAGGTCGCTCGTAGGTCTTACCCTCACGTTATCTTTCATAGGGTCGTAGGTCGCTCGTAGGTCTTACCCTCATGTTATCTTTCATAGGGTCGTAGGTCGCTCGGAGGTCTTACCCTCATGTTATCTTTCATAGGGTCGTATGTCTCTCGTAGGTCTTAGCCTCACGTTATCTTTGCTAAGGTCGTAGGTCGCTCGTAGGTCTTACCCTCACATTATCTTTGCTAGGGTCTTAGGCCGCTCGAAGGTGTTACCCTCACATTATCTTTGGTAGGGTCGTAGGTCGATCGTAGGTCTTACCCTCACATTATCTTTGCTAGGGTCGTAGGTCGCTCGTAGGTCTTACCCTCACGTTATTTTTCATAGGGTCCTAGGTCGCTCGTAGGTCTTACCCTTACATTAACTTTCATAGGGTCGTAGGTCGCTCGTAGGTCATACCCTCATGTTATCTTTGCTAGGGCCGTAGGTCGCTCGTTGGTCTTACCCTCACGTTATCTTTGCTAAGGTCGTAGGTTGCTCGTAGGTCTTACCCTCACACTATCTTTGCTAGGGTCGTAGGTCGCTCGTAGGTCTTACGCTCATATTATCTTTCATAGAGTCGTAAGTGTCTCGTAGGTCTTACCCTCACATTATCTTTCATAGGGTCGTAGGTCGCTCGTAGTTCTTACCCTCACGTTATCTTTCTTAGGGTCGTAGGTCGCTCGTAAGTCTTACCCTCACGTTATCTTTCATAGGGTCGTACGTCGCTCGTAGGTCTTACCCTCACGTTATCTTTACTAAGGTCGTAGGTCTCTCATAGGTCTTACCCACACATTATCTTTGCTAGGGTCGTAGGTCACTCATAGGTTTTACCCTCATATTATCTTTCATAGGGTCGTAGGTCTCTTGTGGGTCTTTCCCCCACATTATCTTTCATAGGGTCGTAGGTCGCTTGTAGGTCTTACCCTCACGTTATCTTTCATAGGGTCGTAGGTTGCTCGTAGGTCTTACCCTCACGTTATCTTTCATAGGGTCGTAGGTCACTCGGAGGTCTTACCCTCACGTTATCTTTCATAGGATCGTAGGTCTCTCGTAGGTCTTACCCTCACGTTATCTTTGCTAAGGTCGTAGGTCGCTCGTAGGCCTTACCCTCACATTATCTTTGCTAGGGTCTTAGGCCGCTCGAAGGTCTTACCCTCACATTATCTTTGGTAGGGTCGTATGTCTCTCGTAGGTCTTAGCCTCACGTTATCTTTGCTAAGGTCGTAGGTCGCTCGTAGGTCTTACCCTCACATTATCTTTGCTAGGGTTTTAGGCCGCTCGAAGGTCTTACCCTCACATTATCTTTGGTAGGGTCGTAGGTCGATCGTAGGTCTTACCCTCACATTATCTTTGCTAGGGTCGTAGGTCGCTCGTACGTCTTACCCTCACGTTATTTTTCATAGGGTCGTAGGTCGCTCGTAGGTCTTACCCTTACATTAACTTTCATAGGGTCGTAGGTCGCTCGTAGGTCTTACCCTCACGTTATCTTTACTAAGGTCGTAGGTCTCTCATAGGTCTTACCCTCACATTATCTTTGCTAGGGTCGTAGGTCGCTCGTATGTTTTACCCTTTTATTATCTTTCATAGGGTCATAGGTCTCTCGTGGGTCTTACCCCCACATTATCTTTCATAGGGTCGTAGGTTGCTTGTAGGTCTTACCCTCACGTTATCTTTCATAGGGTCGTAGGTCGCTCGTAGGTCTTACCCTCATGTTATCTTTCATAGGGTCGTAGGTCGCTCGGAGGTCTTACCCTCATGTTATCTTTGCTAAGGTTGTAGGTCGCTCGTAGGTCTTACCCTCACATTATCTTTGGTAGGGTCTTAGGCTGCTCGAAGGTCTTACCCTCACATTATCTTTGGTAGGGTCGTAGGTCGTTCGTAGGTCTTACCCTCACATTATCCTTTGATAGGGTCGTAGGTCGCTCATAGGTCGTACCCTCACGTTATTTTTCATAGGGTCGTAGGTTGCTCGTAGGTCTTACCCTTACATTAACTTTCATAGGGTCGTAGGTCGCTCGTAGGTCTTACCCTCACGTTATCTTTGCTAGGGCCATAGGTCGCTCGTAGGTCTTACCCTCACGTTATCTTTGCTAAGGTCGTAGGTCGCTCGTAGGTCTTACCCTCACATTATCTTTGCTAGGGTGGCAGGTCGCTTGTAGGTCTTACCCTTACATTATCTTTCATAGGGTCGTAGGTCGCTCGTAGGTCTTACCCTCACGTTATCTTTCATAGGGTCGTAGGTTGCTCGTGGGTCTTACCCTCACATTATCTTTCATAGGGTCGTAGGTCGCTCGTAGGTCTTACCCTCACGTTATCTTTCATAGGGTCGTAGGTCGCTCGTAGGTCTTACCCTCACGTTATCTTTCATAGGGTCGTAGGTCGCTCGGAGGTCTTACCCTCATGTTATCTTTCATAGGGTCGTATGTCTCTCGTAGGTCTTAGCCTCACGTTATCTTTGCTAAGGTCGTAGGTCGCTCGTAGGTCTTACCCTCACATTATCTTTGCTAGGGTCTTAGGCCGCTCGAAGGTGTTACCCTCACATTATCTTTGGTAGGGTCGTAGGTCGATCGTAGGTCTTACCCTCACATTATCTTTGCTAGGGTCGTAGGTCGCTCGTAGGTCTTACCCTCACGTTATTTTTCATAGGGTCGTAGGTCGCTCGTAGGTCTTACCCTTACATTAACTTTCATAGGGTCGTAGGTCGCTCGTAGGTCTTACCCTCATGTTATCTTTGCTAGGGCCGTAGGTCGCTCGTTGGTCTTACCCTCACGTTATCTTTGCTAAGGTCGTAGGTTGCTCGTAGGTCTTACCCTCACACTATCTTTGCTAGGGTCGTAGGTCGCTCGTAGGTCTTACCCTCATATTATCTTTCATAGAGTCGTAAGTGTCTCGTAGGTCTTACCCTCACATTATCTTTCATAGGGTCGTAGGTCGCTCGTAGGTCTTACCCTCACGTTATCTTTCATAGGGTCGTAGGTCGCTCGTAAGTCTTACCCTCACGTTATCTTTCATAGGGTCGTATGTCGCTCGTAGGTCTTACCCTCACGTTATCTTTACTAAGGTCGTAGGTCTCTCATAGGCCTTACCCTCACATTATCTTTGCTAGGGTCGTAGGTCACTCGTAGGTTTTACCCTCATATTATCTTTCATAGGGTCGTAGGTCTCTCGTGGGTCTTACCCCCACATTATCTTTCATAGGGTCGTAAGTCTATCGTAGGTCTTACCCTCACATTATCTTTCATAGGGTCGTAGGTCGCTCGTAGTTCTTACCCTCACGTTATCTTTCATAGGGTCGTAGGTCGCTCGGAGGTCTTACCCTCACGTTATCTTTATTAGGGTCGTAGGTCGCTCGTAGGTCTTACCCTCACGTTATCTTTGCTAAGGTCGTAGGTCGTTCGTAGGTCTTAACCTCACATTATCTTTGCTAGGTTCGTAGGTCGCTTGTAGGTCCTAGCCTCACATTATCTTTGCTAGGGTCGTATGTCGCTTGTAGGTCTTACACTCACATTATCTTTGCTAGGGTCGTAGGTCGCTCGTAGGTCTTACCCTCACGTTTTCTTTTTATAGGGTCGTAGGTCGCTCGTAGGTCTTATCCTCACGTTATCTTTCATAGGGTCATATGTCGCTCGTAGGTCTTACCTTCACGTTATCTTTACTAAGGTCGTAGGTCTCTCATAGGTCTTACCCTCACATTATCTTTGCTATGGTCGTAGGTCGCTCGTATGTTTTACCCTCATATTATCTTTCATAGGGTCATAGGTCTCTCGTGGGTCTTACCCCCACATTAACTTTCATAGGGTCGTAGGTCGCTCGTAGGTCTTACCCTCATGTTATCTTTCATAGGGTCGTAGGTCTCTCAGAGGTCTTACCCTCACGTTATCTTTCATAGGATCGTAGGTCTCTCGTAGGTCTTACCCTCACGTTATCTTTGCTAAGGTTGTAGGTCGTTCGTAGGTCTTACCCTCATATTATCTTTGCTAGGGTCTTAGGCTGCTTGAAGGTCTTACCCTCACATTATCTTTGGTAGGGTCGTAGGTCGCTCGTAGGTCTTACCCTCACATTATCTTTTGATAGGGTCGTAGGTCGCTCATAGGTCGTACCCTCACGTTATTTTTCATAGGGTCGTAGGTTGCTCGTAGGTCTTACCCTTACATTAACTTTCATAGGGTCGTAGGTCGCTCGTAGGTCTTACCCTCACGTTATCTTTGCTAGGGCTGTAGGTCGCTCGTAGGTCTTACCCTCACGTTATCTTTGCTAAGGTCGTAGGTCGCTCGTAGGTCTTACCCTCACATTATCTTTGCTAGGGTGGTAGGTCGCTTGTAGGTCTTACCCTTACATTAACTTTCATAGGGTCGTAGGTCGCTCGTAGGTCTTACCCTCACGTTATCTTTCATAGGGTCATAGGTTGCTCGTGGGTCTTACCCTCACATTATCTTTCATAGGGTCGTAGGTCGCTCGTAGGTCTTACCCTCACGTTATCTTTCATAGGGTCGTAGGTCGCTCGTAGGTCTTACCCTCACGTTATCTTTCATAGGGTCGTAGGTCGCTCGAAGGTCTTACCCTCACGTTATCTTTCATAGGATCGTAGGTCTCTCGTAGGTCTTACCCTCACGTTATCTTTGCTAAGGTCGTAGGTCGCTCGTAGGTCTTACCCTCACATTATCTTTGCTAGGGTGGTAGGTCGCTTGTAGGTCTTACCCTTACATTAACTTTCATAGGGTCGTAGGTCGCTCGTAGGTCTTACCCTCACGTTATCTTTCATAGGGTCATAGGTTGCTCGTGGGTCTTACCCTCACATTATCTTTCATAGGGTCGTAGGTCGCTCGTAGGTCTTACCCTCACGTTATCTTTCATAGGGTCGTAGGTTGCTCGTGGGTCTTACCCTCACATTATCTTTCATAGGGTCGTAGGTCGCTCGTAGGTCTTACCCTCACGTTATCTTTCATAGGGTCGTAGGTCGCTCGTAGGTCTTACCCTCACGTTATCTTTCATAGGGTCGTAGGTCGCTCGGAGGTCTTACCCTCATGTTATCTTTCATAGGGTCGTATGTCTCTCGTAGGTCTTAGCCTCACGTTATCTTTGCTAAGGTCGTAGGTCGCTCGTAGGTCTTACCCTCACATTATCTTTGCTAGGGTCTTAGGCCGCTCGAAGGTGTTACCCTCACATTATCTTTGGTAGGGTCGTAGGTCGATCGTAGGTCTTACCCTCACATTATCTTTGCTAGGGTCGTAGGTCGCTCGTAGGTCTTACCCTCACGTTATTTTTCATAGGGTCGTAGGTCGCTCGTAGGTCTTACCCTTACATTAACTTTCATAGGGTCGTAGGTCGCTCGTAGGTCTTACCCTCATGTTATCTTTGCTAGGGCCGTAGGTCGCTCCTTGGTCTTACCCTCACGTTATCTTTGCTAAGGTCGTAGGTTGCTCGTAGGTCTTACCCTCACACTATCTTTGCTAGGGTCGTAGGTCGCTCGTAGGTCTTACCCTCATATTATCTTTCATAGAGTCGTAAGTGTCTCGTAGGTCTTACCCTCACATTATCTTTCATAGGGTCGTAGGTCGCTCGTAGGTCTTACCCTCACGTTATCTTTCATAGGGTCGTAGGTCGCTCGTAAGTCTTACCCTCACGTTATCTTTCATAGGGTCGTATGTCGCTCGTAGGTCTTACCCTCACGTTATCTTTACTAAGGTCGTAGGTCTCTCATAGGCCTTACCCTCACATTATCTTTGCTAGGGTCGTAGGTCACTCGTAGGTTTTACCCTCATATTATCTTTCATAGGGTCGTAGGTCTCTCGTAGGTCTTACCCCCACATTATCTTTCATAGGGTCGTAAGTCTATCGTAGGTCTTACCCTCACATTATCTTTCATAGGGTCGTAGGTCGCTCGTAGTTCTTACCCTCACGTTATCTTTCATAGGGTCGTAGGTCGCTCGGAGGTCTTACCCTCACGTTATCTTTCATAGGGTCGTAGGTCGCTCGTAGGTCTTACCCTCACGTTATCTTTGCTAAGGTCGTAGGTCGTTCGTAGGTCTTAACCTCACATTATCTTTGCTAGGTTCGTAGGTCGCTTGTAGGTCCTAGCCTCACATTATCTTTGCTAGGGTCGTATGTCGCTTGTAGGTCTTACACTCACATTATCTTTGCTAGGGTCGTAGGTCGCTCGTAGGTCTTACCCTCACGTTTTCTTTTTATAGGGTCGTAGGTCGCTCGTAGGTCTTATCCTCACGTTATCTTTCATAGGGTCATATGTCGCTCGTAGGTCTTACCTTCACGTTATCTTTACTAAGGTCGTAGGTCTCTCATAGGTCTTACCCTCACATTATCTTTGCTAGGGTCGTAGGTCGCTCGTATGTTTTACCCTCATATTATCTTTCATAGGGTCATAGGTCTCTCGTGGGTCTTACCCCCACATTAACTTTCATAGGGTCGTAGGTCGCTCGTAGGTCTTACCCTCATGTTATCTTTCATAGGGTCGTAGGTCTCTCAGAGGTCTTACCCTCACGTT
Organism: Vicia faba; assembly: GCA_948472305.1. Lineage (NCBI taxonomy): Eukaryota > Viridiplantae > Streptophyta > Magnoliopsida > Fabales > Fabaceae > Vicia > Vicia faba. The sequence goes on along the minus strand of OX451741.1, from coordinate 329,538,431 downwards.
ATCTTTCATAGGATCGTAGGTCTCTCGTAGGTCTTACCCTCACGTTATCTTTGCTAAGGTTGTAGGTCGTTCGTAGGTCTTACCCTCATATTATCTTTGCTAGGGTCTTAGGCTGCTTGAAGGTCTTACCCTCACATTATCTTTGGTAGGGTCGTAGGTCGCTCGTAGGTCTTACCCTCACATTATCTTTTGATAGGGTTGTAGGTCGCTCATAGGTCGTACCCTCACGTTATTTTTCATAGGGTCGTAGGTTGCTCGTAGGTCTTACCCTTACATTAACTTTCATAGGGTCGTAGGTCGCTCGTAGGTCTTACCCTCACGTTATCTTTGCTAGGGTTGTAGGTCGCTCGTAGGTCTTACCCTCACGTTATCTTTGCTAAGGTCGTAGGTCGCTCGTAGGTCTTACCCTCACATTATCTTTGCTAGGGTGGTAGGTCGCTTGTAGGTCTTACCCTTACATTAACTTTCATAGGGTCATAGGTCGCTCGTAGGTCTTACCCTCACGTTATCTTTCATAGGGTCATAGGTTGCTCGTGGGTCTTACCCTCACATTATCTTTCATAGGGTCGTAGGTCGCTCGTAGGTCTTACCCTCACGTTATCTTTCATAGGGTCGTAGGTCGCTCGTAGGTCTTACCCTCACGTTATCTTTCATAGGGTCGTAGGTCGCTCGAAGGTCTTACCCTCACGTTATCTTTCATAGGATCGTAGGTCTCTCGTAGGTCTTACCCTCACGTTATCTTTGCTAAGGTCGTAGGTCGCTCGTAGGTCTTACCCTCACATTATCTTTGCTAGGGTATTAGGCCGCTCGAAGGTCTTACCCTCACATTATCTTTGGTAGGGTCGTAGGTCGCTCGTAGGTCTTACCCTCACATTATCTTTGCTAGGGTCGTAGGACGCTCATAGGTCTTACCCTCACGTTATTTTTCATAGGGTCGTAGGTTGCTCGTAGGTCTTACCCTTACATTAACTTTCATAGGGTCGTAGGTCGCTCGTAGGTCTTACCCTCACGTTATCTTTGCTAGGGCCGTAGGTCGCTCGTAGGTCTTACCCTCACGTTATCTTTGCTAAGGTCGTAGGTCGCTCGTAGGTCTTACCCTCACATTATCTTTGCTAGGGTGGTAGGTCGCTTGTAGGTCTTACCCTTACATTAACTTTCATAGGCTCGTAGGTCGCTCGTAGGTCTTACCCTCACGTTATCGTTCATAGGGTCGTAGGTTGCTCGTGGGTCTTACCCTCACATTATCTTTCATAGGGTCGTAGGTCGCTCGTAGGTCTTACCCTCACGTTATCTTTCATAGGGTCGTAGGTCGCTCGTAGGTCTTACCCTCACGTTATCTTTCATAGGGTCGTAGGTCGCTCGGAGGTCTTACCCTCATGTTATCTTTCATAGGGTCGTATGTCTCTCGTAGGTCTTACCCTCACGTTATCTTTGCTAAGGTCGTAGGTCGCTCGTAGGTCTTACCCTCACATTATCTTTGCTAGGGTCTTAGGCCGCTCGAAGGTCTTACCCTCACATTATCTTTGGTAGGGTCGTAGGTCGCTCGTATGTCTTACCCTCACATTATCTTTGCTAGGGTCGTAGGTCGCTCGTAGGTCTTACCCTCACGTTATTTTTCATAGGGTCGTAGGTTGCTCGTAGGTCTTACCTTTCATTAACTTTCATAGGGTCGTAGGTTGCTCGTAGGTCTTACCTTTCATTAACTTTCATAGGGTCGTAGGTCGCTCGTAGGTCTTACCCTCACGTTATCTTTGCTAAAGTCGTAGGTCGCTCGTAGGTCTTACCCTCACACTATCTTTGCTAGGGTCGTAGGTCGGTCGTAGGTCTTACCCTCATATTATCTTTCATAGAGTCGTAAGTTTCTCGTAGGTCTTAACCTCACATTATCTTTCATAGGGTCGTAGGTCGCTCGTAGGTCTTACCCTCACGTTATCTTTCATAGGGTCGTTGGTCGCTCGTAAGTCTTACCCTCACGTTATCTTTCATAGGGTCGTATGTCGCTCGTAGGTCTTACCCTCACGTTATCTTTACTAAGGTTGTAGGTCTCTCATAGGTCTTACCCTCACATTATCTTTGCTAGGGTCGTAGGTCACTCGTAGGTTTTACCCTCATATTATCTTCATAGGGTCGTAGGTCTCTCGTGGGTCTTACCCCCACATTATCTTTCATAGGGTCGTTTCTCGCTTGTAGGTCTTACCCTCACGTTATCTTTCATAGGGTCGTAGGTCGCTCGTAGGTCTTACCCTCACGTTATCTTTCATGGGGTCGTAGGTCGCTCGGAGGTCTTACCCTCACGATATCTTTCATAGGATCGTAGGTCTCTCGTAGGTCTTACCCTCACGTTATCTTTGCTAAGGTCGTAGGTCGCTCGTAGGTCTTACCCTCACATTATCTTTGCTAGGGTCTTAGGCCGCTCAAAGGTCTTACCCTCACATTATCTTTGGTAGGGTCGTAGGTCGCTCGTAGGTCTTACCCTCACATTATCTTTGCTAGGGTCGTAGGTCGCTCATAGGTCTTACCCTCACGTTATTTTTCATAGGGTCGTAGGTCGCTCGTAGGTGTTACCCTTACATTAACTTTCATAGGGTCGTAGGTCGCTCGTAGGTCTTACCCTCACGTTATCTTTGCTAAGGTCGTAGGTCGCTCGTAGGTCTTACCCTCATACTATCTTTGCTAGGGTCGTAGGTCGCTCGTAGGTCTACCCTCATATTATCTTTCATATAGTCGTAAGTCTCTCGTAGGTCTTACCCTCACATTATCTTTCATAGGGTCATAGGTCGCTCGTAGGTCTTACCCTCACGTTATCTTTCATAGGGTCGTAGGTCGCTCGTAAGTCTTACCCTCACATTATCTTTGCTAGGGTCGTAGGTCACTCGTAGGTTTTACCCTCATATTATCTTTCATAGGGTCATAGGTCTCTCGTGGGTCTTACCCCCACATTATCTTTCATAGGGTCGTAGGTCGCTTGTAGGTTTTACCCTCACGTTATCTTTCATAGGGTCGTAGGTCGCTCGTAGGTCTTACCCTCACGTTATCTTTCATAGGATCGTAGGTCTCTCGTAGGTCTTACCCTCACGTTATCTTTGCTAAGGTCGTAGGTCGCTCGTAGGTCTTACCCTCAGATTATCTTTGCTAGGGTCTTAGGCCGCTCGAAGGTCTTACCCTCACATTATCTTTGGTAGGGTCGTAGGTCGCTCGTAGGTCTTACCCTCACATTATCTTTGCTAGGGTCGTAGGTCGCTCATAGATCTTACCCTCACGTTATTTTTCATAGGGTCGTAGGTTGCTCGTAGGTCTTACCCTTACATTAACTTTCATAGGGTCGTAGGTCGCTCGTAGGTCTTACCCTCACGTTACCTTTGCTAGGGCCGTAGGTCACTCGTAGGTCTTACCCTCACGTTATCTTTGCTAAGGTCGTAGGTCGCTCGTAGGTCTTATCCTCACATTATCTTTGCTAGGGTGGTAGGTCGCTTGTAGGTCTTACCCTTACATTAACTTTCATAGGCTCGTAGGTCGCTCGTAGGTCTTACCCTCACGTTATCTTTCATAGGGTCGTAGGTTGCTCGTGGGTCTTACCCTCACATTATCTTTCATAGGGTCGTAGGTCGCTCGTAGGTCTTACCCTCACGTTATCTTTCATAGGGTCGTAGGTCGCTCGTAGGTCTTACCCTCACGTTATCTTTCATAGGGTCGTAGGTCGCTCGGAGGTCTTACCCTCACGTTATCTTTCATAGGATCGTAGGTCTCTCGTAGGTCTTACCCTCACGTTATCTTTGCTAAGGTCGTAGGTCGCTCGTAGGTCTTACCCTCAGATTATCTTTGCTAGGGTCTTAGGCCGCTCGAAGGTCTTACCCTCACATTATCTTTGGTAGGGTCGTAGGTCGCTCGTAGGTCTTACCCTCACATTATCTTTGCTAGGGTCGTAGGTCGCTCGTAGGTCTTACCCTCACGTTATTTTTCATAGGGTCGTAGGTTGCTCGTAGGTCTTACCCTTACATTAACTTTCATAGGGTCGTAGGTCGCTCGTAGGTCTTACCCTCACGTTACCTTTGCTAGGGCCGTAGGTCACTCGTAGGTCTTACCCTCACGTTATCTTTGCTAAGGTCGTAGGTCGCTCGTAGGTCTTATCCTCACATTATCTTTGCTAGGGTGGTAGGTCACTTGTAGGTCTTACCCTTACATTAACTTTCATAGGCTCGTAGGTCGCTCGTAGGTCTTACCCTCACGTTATCTTTCATAGGGTCGTAGGTTGCTCGTGGGTCTTACCCTCACATTATCTTTCATAGGGTCGTAGGTCGCTCGTAGGTCTTACCCTCACGTTATCTTTCATAGGGTCGTAGGTCGCTCGTAGGTCTTACCCTCACGTTATCTTTCATAGGGTCGTAGGTCGCTCGGAGGTCTTACCCTCATGTTATCTTTCATAGGGTCGTATGTCTCTCGTAGGTCTTACCCTCACGTTATCTTTGCTAAGGTCGTAGGTCGCTCGTAGGTCTTACCCTCACATTATCTTTGCTAGGGTCTTAGGCCGCTCGAAGGTCTTACCCTCACATTATCTTTGGTAGGGTCGTAGGTCGCTCGTAGGTCTTACCCTCACATTATCTTTGCTAGGGTCGTAGGTCACTCGTAGGTCTTACCCTCACGTTATTTTTCATAGGGTCGTAGGTTGCTCGTAGGTCTTACCCTTACATTAACTTTCATAGGGTCGTAGGTTGCTCGTAGGTCTTACCCTCATGTTATCTTTGCTAGGGCCGTAGGTCGCTCGTAGGTCTTACCCTCACGTTATCTTTGCTAAAGTCGTAGGTCGCTCGTAGGTCTTACCCTCACACTATCTTTGCTAGGGTCGTAGGTCGCTCGTAGGTCTTACCCTCATATTATCTTTCATAGAGTCGTAAGTTTCTCGTAGGTCTTACCCTCACATTATCTTTCATAGGGTCGTAGGTCGCTCGTAGGTCTTACCCTCACGTTATCTTTCATAGGGTCGTAGGTCGCTCGTAAGTCTTACCCTCACATTATCTTTCATAGGGTCGTATGTCGCTCGTAGGTCTTACCCTAACTGTATCTTTGCTATGGTCGTAGGTCTCTCATAGGTCTTACCCTCACATTATCTTTGCTATGGTCGTAGGTCACTCGTAGGTTTTACCCTCATATTATCTTCATAGGGTCGTAGGTCACTCATGGGTCTTACCCCCACATTATCTTCCATAGGGTCGTTGCTCGCTTGTAGGTCTTACCCTCATGTTATCTTTCATAGGGTCGTAGGTCGCTCGTAGGTCTTACCCTCACGTTATCTTTCATGGGGTCGTAGGTCGCTCGGAGGTCTTACCCTCACGTTATCTTTCATAGGATCGTAGGTCTCTCGTAGGTCTTACCCTCACGTTATCTTTGCTAAGGTCGTAGGTCGCTCGTAGGTCTTACCCTCACATTATCTTTGCTAGGGTCTTAGGCCGCTCGAAGGTCTTACCCTCACATTATCTTTGGTAGGGTCGTAGGTCGCTCGTAGGTCTTACCCTCACATTATCTTTGCTAGGGTCGTAGGTCGCTCATAGGTCTTACCCTCACGTTATTTTTCATAGGGTCGTAGGTTGCTCGTGGGTCTTACCCTCACATTATCTTTCATAGGGTCGTAGGTCGCTCGTAGGTCTTACCCTCACGTTATCTTTCATATGGTCGTAGGTTGCTCGTGGGTCTTACCCTCACATTATCTTTCATAGGGTCGTAGGTCGCTCGTAGGTCTTACCCTCACGTTATCTTTCATAGGGTCGTAGGTCGCTCGTAGGTCTTACCCTCACGTTATCTTTCATAGGGTCGTAGGTCGCTCGTAGGTCTTACCCTCACGTTATCTTTCATAGGGGCGTAGGTCGCTCGTAAGTCTTACCCTCACGTTATCTTTCATAGGATCGTATGTCGCTCGTAGGTCTTACCCTCACGTTATCTTTACTAAGGTCGTAGGCCTCTAATAGGTCTTACCCTCTCATTATCTTTGCTAGGGTCGTAGGTCACTAGTAGGTTTTACCTTCATATTATCTTTCATAGGGTCGTAGGTCTCTCGTGGGTCTTACCCCCAAATTATCTTTCATAGGGTCGTAGGTCGCTTGTAGGTCTTACCCTCACATATCTTTTATAGGGTCGTAGGTCGCTCGTAGGTCTTACCCACACGTTATCTTTCATAGGGTCGTAGGTCGCTCGGAAGTCTTACCCTCACGTTATCTTTCATAGGATCGTAGGTCTCTCGTTTGTTTTACCCTCACGTTATCTTTACTAAGGTCGTAGGTCGCTCGTAGGTCTTACCCTCACATTATCTTTGCTAGGGTCTTAGGCCGCTCGAAGGTCTTACCCTCACATTATCTTTGGTAGGGTCGTATGTCTCTCGTAGGTCTTAGCCTCACGTTATTTTTGCTAAGGTCGTAAGTCGCTCGTAGGTCTTACCCTCACATTATCTTTGCTAGGGCCTTAGGCCGCTCGAAGGTCTTACCCTCACATTATCTTTGGTAGGGTCGTAGGTCGCTCGTAGGTCTTACCCTCACATTATCTTTGCTAGGGTCGTAGGTCGCTCGTAGGTCTTACCCTCACGTTATTTTTCATAGGGTCGTAGGTCGCTCGTAAGTCTTACCCTCACGTTATCTTTCATAGGGTCGTATGTCGCTCGTAGGTCTTACCCTCACGTTATCTTTACTAAGGTCGTAGGTCTCTCATAGGTCTTACCCTCACATTATCTTTGCTAGGGTCGTAGGTCACTCGTAGGTTTTACCCTCATATTATCTTTCATAGGGTCGTAGGTCTCTCGTGGGTCTTACCCCCACATTATCTTTCATAGGGTCGTAAGTCTATCGTAGGTCTTACCCTCACATTATCTTTCATAGGGTCGTAGGTCGCTCGTAGGTCTTACCCTCACGTTATCTTTCATAGGGTCGTAGGTCGCTCGGAGGTCTTACCCTCACGTTATCTTTCATAGGGTCGTAGGTCGCTCGTAGGTCTTACCCTCACGTTATCTTTGCTAAGGTCGTAGGTCGTTCGTAGGTCTTAACCTCACATTATCTTTGCTAGGTTCGTAGGTCACTTGTAGGTCCTACCCTCACATTATCTTTGCTAGGGTCGTATGTCGCTTGTAGGTCTTACACTCACATTATCTTTGCTAGGGTCGTAGGTCGCTCGTAGGTCTTACCCTCACGTTTTCTTTTTATAGGGTCGTAGGTCGCTCGTAGGTCTTATCCTCACGTTATCTTTCATAGGGTCGTATGTCGCTCGTAGGTCTTACCTTCACGTTATCTTTACTAAGGTCGTAGGTCTCTCATAGGTCTTACCCTCACATTATCTTTGCTAGGGTCGTAGGTCGCTCGTATGTTTTACCCGCATATTATCTTTCATAGGGTCATAGGTCTCTCGTGGGTCTTACCCCCACATTATCTTTCATAAGGTCGTAGGTCGCTCGTAGGTCTTACCCTCATGTTATCTTTCATAGGGTCGTAGGTCGCTCGGAGGTCTTACCCTCACGTTATCTTTCATAGGATCATAGGTCTCTCGTAGGTCTTACCCTCACGTTATCTTTGCTAAGGTTGTAGGTCGCTCGTAGGTCTTACCCTCATATTATCTTTGCTAGGGTCTTAGGCTTCTTGAAGGTCTTACCCTCACATTATCTTTGGTAGGGTCGTAGGTCGCTCGTAGGTCTTACCCTCACATTATCTTTTGATAGGGTCGTAGGTCGCTCATAGGTCGTACCCTCACGTTATTTTTCATAGGGTCGTAGGTTGCTCGTAGGTCTTACCCTTACATTAACTTTCGTAGGGTCGTAGGTCGCTCGTAGGTCTTACCCTCACGTTATCTTTGCTAGGGCCGTAGGTCGCTCGTAGGTCTTACCCTCACGTTATCTTTGCTAAGGTCGTAGGTCGCTCGTAGGTCTTACCCTCACATTATCTTTGCTAGGGTGGTAGGTCGCTTGTAGGTCTTACCCTTACATTAACTTTCATAGGGTCGTAGGTCGCTCGTAGGTCTTACCCTCACGTTATCTTTCATAGGGTCATAGGTTGCTCGTGGGTCTTACCATCACATTATCTTTCATAGGGTCGTAGGTCGCTCGTAGGTCTTACCCTCACGTTATCTTTCATAGGGTCGTAGGTCGCTCGTAGGTCTTACCCTCACGTTATCTTTCATAGGGTCGTAGGTCGCAAGGAGGTCTTACCCTCATGTTATCTTTCATAGGGTCGTATGTCTCTCGTAGGTCTTACCCTCACGTTATCTTTGCTAAGGTCGTAAGTCGCTCGTAGGTCTTACCCACACATTATCTTTGCTAGGGTCTTAGGCCGCTCGAAGGTCTTACCCTCACATTATCTTTGGTAGGGTCGTAGGTCGCTCGTAGGTCTTACCCTCACATTATCTTTGCTAGGGTCGTAGGTCCCTCGTAGGTCTTACCCTCACGTTATTTTGCATAGGGTCGTAGGTCGCTCGTAGGTCTTACCCTTACATTAACTTTCATAGGGTCGTAGGTCGCTCGTAGGTCTTACCCTCACGTTATCTTTGCTAAGGTCGTAGGTCGCTCGTAGGTCTTACCCTCACACTATCTTTGCTAGGGTCGTAGGTCGCTCGTAGGTCTACCCTCATGTTATCTTTCATAGAGTCGTAAGTCTCTCGTAGGTCTTACCCTCACATTATCTTTCATAGGGTCGTAGTTCGCTCGTAGGTCTTACCCTCACGTTATCTTTCATAGGGTCGTAGGTCGCTCGTAAGTCTTACCCTCACATTATCTTTGCTAGGGTCGTAGGTCACTCGTAGGTTTTACCCTCATATTATCTTTCATAGGGTCATAGGTCTCTCGTGGGTCTTAGCCCCACATTATCTTTCATAGGGTCATAGGTCGCTTGTAGGTTTTACCCTCACATTATCTTTCATAGGGTCGTAGGTCGCTCGTAGGTCCTACCCTCACGTTATATTTCATAGGGTCGTAGGTCGCTCGAAGGTCTTACCCTCACGTTATCTTTCATAGGATCGTAGGTCTCTCGTAGGTCTTACCCTCACGTTATCTTTGCTAAGGTCGTAGGTCGCTCGTAGGTCTTACCCTCACATTATCTTTGCTAGGGTCTTAGGCCGCTCGAAGGTCTTACCCTCACATTATCTTTGGTAGGGTCGTAGGTCGCTCGTAGGTCTTACGCTCACATTATCTTTGCTAGGGTCGTAGGTCGCTCATAGGTCTTACCCTCACGTTATTTTTCATAGGGTCATAGGTTGCTCGTAGGTCTTACCCTTACATTAACTTTCATAGGGTCGTAGGTCGCTCGTAGGTCTTACCCTCACGTTATCTTTGCTAGGGCCGTAGGTCGCTCCTAGGTCTTACCCTCACGTTATCTTTGCTAAGGTCGTAGGTCGCTCGTAGGTCTTACCCTCACATTATCTTTGCTAGGGTGGTAGGTCGCTTGTAGGTCTTACCCTTACATTAACTTTCATAGGCTCGTAGGTCGCTCGTAGGTCTTACCCTCACATTATCTTTCATAGGGTCGTAGGTCGCTCGTAGGTCTTACCCTCACGTTATCTTTCATAGGGTCGTAGGTCGCTCGTAGGTCTTACCGTCACGTTATCTTTCATAGGGTCGCAGGTCGCTCGAAGGTCTTAACCTCATGTTTTCTTTCATAGGGTCGTATGTCTCTCGTAGGTCTTACCCTCACGTTATCTTTGCTAAGGTCGTAGGTCGCTCGTAGGTCTTACCCTCACATTATCTTTGCTAGGGTCTTAGGCCGCTCGAAGGTCTTACCCTCACATTATCTTTGGTAGGGTCGTAGGTCGCTCGTAGGTCTTACCCTCACATTATCTTTGCTAGGGCCGTAGGTCGCTCGTAGGTCTTACCCTCACGTTATCTTTGCTAAAGTCGTAGGTCGCTCGTAGGTCTTACCCTCATACTATCTTTGCTAGGGTCGTAGGTCGCTCGTAGGTCTTACCCTCATATTATCTTTCATAGAGTCGTAAGTCTCTCGTAGGTCTTACCCTCACATTATCTTTCATAGGGTCGTAGGTCGCTCGTAGGTCTTACCCTCACGTTATCTTTCATAGGGTCGTAGGTCGCTCGTAAATCTTACCCTCACGTTATCTTTCATAGGGTCGTATGTCGCTCGTAGGTCTTACCCTCACGTTATCTTTACTAAGGTCGTAGGTCTCTCATAGGTCTTACCCTCACATTATCTTTGCTAGGGTCGTAGGAAACTCGTAGGTTTTACCCTCATATTATCTTTCATAGGGTCATATGTCTCTCGTGGGTCTTACCCCCACATTATCTTTCATAGGGTCGTTGCTCGCTTGTAGGTCTTACCCTCACGTTATCTTTCATAAGGTCGTAGGTCGCTCGTAGGTCTTACCCTCACGTTATCTTTCATGGGGTCGTAGGTTGCTCGGAGGTCTTACCCTCACGTTATCTTTCATAGGATCGTAGGTCTCTCGTAGGTCTTACCCTCACGTTATCTTTGCTAAGGTCGTAGGTCGCTCGTAGGTCTTACCCTCACATTATCTTTGCTAGGGTCTTAGGCCGCTCGAAGGTCTTACCCTCACATTATCTTTGGTAGGGTCGTAGGTCGCTCGTAGGTCTTACCCTCACATTATCTTTGCTAGGGTCGTAGGTCGCTCATAGTTCTTACCCTCACGTTATTTTTCATAGGGTCGTAGGTTGCTCGTAGGTCTTACCGTTACATTAACTTTCATAGGGTCGTAGGTCGCTCGTAGGTCTTACCCTCACGTTATCTTTGCTAGGGCCGTAGGTCGCTCGTAGGTCTTACCCTCACGTTATCTTTGCTAAGGTTGTAGGTCGCTCGTAAGTCTTACCCTCACGTTATCTTTGCTAGGGCCGTAGGTCGCTCGTAGGTCTTACCCTCATGTTATCTTTGCTAAGGTCGTAGGTCGCTCGTAGGTCTTACCCTCACATTATCTTTGCTAGGGTCGTAGGTCGCTCGTAGGTCTTACCCTCACGTTATCTTTCATAGGGTCGTAGGTTGCTCGTGGGTCTTACCCCCACATTATCTTTCATAGAGTCGTAGGTCGCTCGTAGGTCTTACCCTCACGTTATCTTTCATAGGGTCGTAGGTTGTTCGTGGGTCTTACCCTCACATTATCTTTCATAGGGTCGTAGGTCGCTCGTAGGTCTTACCCTCACGTTATCTTTCATAGGGTCGTAGGTCGCTCGTAGGTCTTACCCTCACGTTATCTTTCATAGGGTCGTAGGTCGCTCGTAGGTCTTACCCTCACGTTATCTTTCATAGGGGCGTAGGTCGCTCGTAAGTCTTACCCTCACGTTATCTTTCATAGGGTCGTATGTCGCTCGTAAGTCTTACCCTCACGTTATCTTTACTAAGGTCGTAGGTCTCTCATAGGTCTTACCCTCTCATTATCTTTGCTAGGGTCGTAGGTCACTAGTAGGTTTTACCTTCATATTATCTTTCATAGGGTTGTAGGTCTCTCGTGGGTCTTACCCCCACATTATCTTTCATAGGGTCGTAGGTCGCTTGTAGGTCTTACCCTCACATTATCTTTCATAGGGTCGTAGGTCGCGCGTAGGTCTTACCCTCACGTTATCTTTCATAGGGTCGTAGGTCGCTCGGAAGTCTTACCCTCACGTTATCTTTCATAGGATCGTAGGTCTCTCGTAGGTTTTACCCTCACGTTATCTTTACTAAGGTCGTAGGTCGCTCGTAGGTCTTACCCTCACATTATCTTTGCTAGGGTCTTAGGCAGCTCGAATGTCTTACCCTCACATTATCTTTGGTAGGGTTGTATGTCTCTCGTAGGTCTTAGCCTCACGTTATTTTTGCTAAGGTCGTAAGTCGCTCGTAGGTCTTACCCTCACATTATCTTTGCTAGGGCCTTAGGCCGCTCTAAGGTCTTACCCTCACATTATCTTTGGTAGGGTCGTAGGTCGCTCGTAGGTCTTACCCTCACATTATCTTTGCGACGGTCGTAGGTCGCTCGTAGGTCTTACCCTCACGTTATTTTTCATAGGGTCGTAGGTCGCTCGTAGGTCTTACCCTTACATTAACTTTCATAGGGTCGTAGGTCGCTCGTAGGTCTTACCCTCATGTTATCTTTGCTAGGGTCGTAGGTCTTACCCTCATATTATCTTTCATAGAGTCGTAAGTCTCTCGTAGGTCTTACCCTCACATTATCTTTCATAGTGTCGTAGGTCGCTCGTAGGTCTTACCCTCACGTTATCTTTCATAGGGTCGTAGGTCGCTCGTAAGTCTTACCCTCACGTTATCTTTCATAGGGTCGTATGTCGCTCGTAGGTCTTACCCTCACGTTAACTTTACTAAGGTCGTAGGTCTCTCATAGGTCTTACCCTCACATTATCTTTGCTAGGGTCGTAAGTCACTCGTAGGTTTTACCTTCATATTATCTTTCATAGGGTCGTAGGTCTCTCGTGGGTCTTACCCCCACGTTATCTTTCATAGGGTCTTAGGTCGCTTGTAGGTCTTACCCTCACGTTATCTTTCATAGGGTCGTAGGTCGCTCGTAGGTCTTACCCTCACGTTATCTTTCATAGGGCCGTAGGTCGCTCGGAGGTATTACCCTCACGTTATCTTTCATAGGATAGTAGGTCTCTCATAGGTCTTACCCTCACGTTATCTTTGCTAAGGTCGTAGGTCACTCGTAGGTCTTACCCTCACATTATCTTTGCTAGGGTCTTAGGCCGCTCGAAGGTCTTACCCTCACATTATCTTTGGTAGGGTCGTATGTCTCTCGTAGGTCTTAGCCTCATGTTATCTTTGCTAAGGTCGTAGGTCGCTCGTAGGTCTTACCCTCACATTATCTTTGCTAGGGTCTTAGGCCGCTCGAAGGTCTTACCCTCACATTATCTTTGGTAGGGTCGTAGGTCGCTCGTAGGTCTTACCCTCACATTATCTTTTCTAGGGTCGTAGGTCGCTCGTAGGTCTTACCCTCACGTTATTTTTCATAGGGTCGTAGGTCGCTCGTAGGTCTTACCCTTACATTAACTTTCATAGGGTCGTAGGTAGCTCGTAGGTCTTACCCTCATGTTATCTTTGCTAGGGCCGTAGGTCGCTCGTAGGTCTTACCCTCACGTTATCTTTGCTAAGGTCGTTGGTCGCTCGTAGGTCTTACCCTCACACTATCTTTGCTAGGGTCGTAGGTCGCTCGTAGGTCTTACCCTCATATTATCTTTCATAGAGTCGTAAGTCTCTCGTAGGTCTTACCCTCACATTATCTTTCATAGGGTCGTAGGTCGCTCGTAGATCTTACCCTCACGTTATCTTTCATAGAGTCGTAGGTCTCTCGTAAATATTACCTTCACGTTATCTTTCATAGGGTCGTATGTCGCTCGTAGGTCTTACCCTCACGTTATCTTTACAAAGGTCGTAGGTCTCTCATACGTCTTACCCTCACATTATCTTTGCTAGGGTCGTAGGTCGCTCGTAGGTTTTAACCTCATATTATCTTTCATAGGGTCGTAGGTCTCTCGTGGGTCTTACCCCCACATTATCTTTCATAGGGTCCTAGGTCGCTTGTAGGTCTTACACTCACGTTATCTTTCATAGGGTCGTAGGTCACTCGTAGGTCTTAACCTCACGTTATCTTTCATAGGGTCGTAGGTCGCTCGGAGGTCTTACCCTCATGTTATCTTTCATAGGATCGTAGGTCTCTCGTAGGTCATACCCTCACGTTATCTTTGCTAAGGTCGTAGGTCACTCGTAGGTCTTACCCTCACATTATCTTTGCTAGGGTCTTAGGCCTCTCGAAGGTCTTACCCTCACATTATATTTGGTAGGGTCATAGGTCGCTCGTAGGTCTTACCCTCACATTATCTTTGTTAGGGTCGTAGGTCGCTCATAGGTCTTACCCTCACGTTATTTTTCATAGGGTCGTAGGTTGCTCGTAGGTCTTACCCTTACATTAACTTTCATAGGGTCGTAGGTCGCTCGTAGGTCTTACCCTCACGTTATCTTTGCAAGGGTCGTAGGTCGCTCGTAGGTCTTACCCTCACATTATCTTCGCTAGGGTCGTACGTCGTTCGTAGGTCTTACCCTCACATTATCTTACATAGTGTCGTAGGTCGCTCGTAGGTCTTACCTTCACATTATCTTTCATAGGGTCGTAGGTCGCTCGTAGGTCTTATCCTCACGTTATCTTTCATAGGGTCGTAGGTCGCTCGTAGGTCTTACCCTCATGTTGTCTTTCATAGGGTCGTAGGTCGCTCGTAGGTCTTACCATCACGTTATCTTTCATAGGGTCATAGGTCGCTCATAGGTCTTACCCTTACGTTATCTTTACTAAGGTCGTAGGTCGCTTGTAGGTCTTTCCCACACATTATCTTTGCTAGGGTGATAGGTCGCTCGTAGGACTTACCCTCATATTATCTTTGTTAGGGTCTTAGGTCGCTCGTAGGTCTTACCCTCACATTATCTTTGCTAGGGTCGTAGGTCGCTCGTAGGTCTTACCCTCACGTTACCTTTCATAGGGTTGTAGGTCGCTCGTAGGTCTTACCCTCACGTTATCTTTGCTAGGGTCGTAGGTCGCTCGTAGGTCTTACCCTCACGTTATCTTTGCTAGGGTCGTGGGTCGCTCGTAGGTCTTACCCTCAAATTATCTGTGCTAGGGTCGTAGGTCACTCGTAGGTCTTACCCTCACATTATCTTTCATAGGGTCGTAGGTCGCTCGTAGGTCTTACCCTCATGTTACATTTCATAGGGTCGTAGGTCGCTCTTAGGTCTTACCCTCACGTTATCATTCATAGGGTCGTAGGTCGCTCGTAGGTCTTACCCTCATGTTATCTTTGTTAAGGTTGTAGGTCGTTCGTAGGTCTTACCCTCACATTATCTTTGCTAGGTTCGTAGGTCGCTCGTAGGTCTTACCCTCACATTATCTTTGCTAGGGTCGTAGGTCGCTTGTTTGTCTTACCCTCACATTATCTTTGCTAGGGTCGTAGGTCGCTCGTAGGTCTTACCCTCACATTTTCTTTTTATAGGGTCGTAGGTCGCTCGTAGGTCTTACCCTCACGTTTTCTTTTTATAGGGTCGTAGGTCGCTCGTAGGTCTTAACCTCACGTTATCTTTGCTAGGGTCGTAGGTCGCTCGTAGGTCTTACCCTCACATTATCTTTGCTAGGGTCGTATGTCGCTCGTAGGTCTTACCCTCACATTATCTTTCATAGGGTCGTAGGTCGCTTGTAGGTCTTACCTTCACATTATCTTTCATAGGGTCGTAGGTCGCTCATAGGTCTTACCCTCACGTTATTTTTCATAGGGTCGTAGGTTGCTCGTAGGTCTTACCCTTACATTAACTTTCATAGGGTCGTAGGTAGCTCGTAGGGCTTACCCTCACGTTATCTTTGCTAGGGTCGTAGGTCGCTCGTAGGTCTTACCCTCACATTATCTTTGCTAGGTTCGTAGGTCGCTCGTAGGTCTTACCCTCACATTATCTTTCGTAGGGTCGTAGGTCACTGGTAGGTCTTACCTACACATTATCTTTCATAGGGTCGTAGGTTGCTCGTAGGTCTTAGCCTCACGTTATCTTTCATAGGGTCGTAGGTCACTCGTAGGTCTTACCCTCACGTTATCTTTCATAGGGTCGTAGGTCGCTCGTAGGTCTTACCCTCACGTTATCTTTACTAAGGTCGTAGTTCGCTTGTAGGTCTTTCCGACACATTATCTTTTCTTGGGTTGTAGGTCCCTCGAAGGACTTACCCTCACATTATCTTTGTTAGGGTCTTAGGTCGCTCGTAGGTCTTACCCTCAAATTATCCTTGCTAGGGTCGTAGGTCGCTCGTAGGTCTTACCCTCATGTTATCTTTCATAGTGTCGTAGGTCGCTCGTAGGTCTTACCCTCACGTTGTCTTTGCTAGGGTCGTAGGTCGCTCGTAGGTCTTACCCTCATGTTATATTTGCTAGGATATTAGGTCGCTGGTAGGTCTTACCCTCACATTATCTTTTCTAGGGTCGTAGGTCGCTCGTAAGTCATACCCTCACATTATCTTTCATAGGGTCGTAGGTCACTCGTAGGTCTTACCCTCACGTTATCTTTCATAGGGTCGTAGGTCGCTCGTAGGTCTTACCCTCACGTTATCTTTCATAGGGTCGTAGGTCGCTCGTAGGTCTTACCCTCACGTTATCTTTGCTAAGGTCGTAGGTCGTTTGTAGGTCTTACCCTCACATTATCTTTGCTAGGTTCGTAGGTCGCTTGTAGGTCCTACCCTCACATTATCTTTGCTAGGGTCGTAGGTCGCTTGTAGGTCTTACCCTCACATTATCTTAGCTAGGATCGTAGGTCGCTCGTAGGTCTTACCCTCACGTTTTCTTTTTATAGGTTCGTAGGTCGCTCGTAGGTCTTACCCTCACGTTATATTTCATAGGGTCGTAGGTCGCTCGTAAGTCTTACCCTCACGTTGTCTTTCATAGGGTCGTATGTCGCTCGTAGGTCTTACCCTCACGTTATCTTTACTAAGGTCGTAGGTCTCTCATAGGTCTTACCCTCACATTATCTTTGCTAGGGTCGTAGGTCGCTCGTAGGTTTTACCCTCATATTATCTTTCATAGGGTCGTAGGTCTCTCTTGGGTCTTACCCCCACATTATCTTTCATAGGGTCGTAGGTCGCTCGGAGGTCTTACCCTCACGTTATCTTTCATAGGGTCGTAGGTCGCTCGTAGGTCTTACCCTCACGTTATCTTTCATAGGGTCATAGGTCGCTCGGAGGTCTTACCCTCACGTTATCTTTCATAGGATCGTAGGTCTCTCGTAGGTCTTACCCTCACGTTATCTTTGCTAAGGTCGTAGGTCGCTCATACGTCTTACCCTCACATTATCTTTGCTAGGGTCTTAGGCCGCTCGAAGGTCTTACCCTCACATTATCTTTGGTAGGGTCGTAGGTCTCTCGTAGGTCTTACCCTCACATTATCTTTGCTAGGGTCGTAGGTCTCTCATAGGTCTTACCCTAACGTTATTTTTCATAGGGTCGTAGGTTGCTCGTAGGTCTTACCCTTACATTAACTTTCATAGGGTCGTAGGTCGCTCGTAGGTCTTACCCTCACGTTATCTTTGCTAGGGTCGTAGGTCGCTCGTAGGTCTTACCCTCACATTATCTTTGCTAGGGTCGTACGTCGCTCGTAGGTCTTACCCTCACGTTATCTTTGCTAGTGTCGTGGTTCGCTCGTAGGTCTTACCCTCACATTATCTTTCATAGGGTCGTAGGTCTTACCCTCATGTTATCTTTCATAGGGTTGTAGGTCGCTCTTAGGTCTTACCCTCATGTTATCTTTCATAGGGTCGTAGGTCGCTCTTAGGTCTTACCCTCACGTTATCATTCATAGGGTCGTAGGTCGCTCATAGGTCTTACCCTCATGTTATCTTTATTAAGATCGTAGGTCATTCGTAGGTCTTACCCTCACATTATCTTTGCTAGGTTCGTAGGTCTTACCCTCACATTATCTTTGCTAGGGTCGTAGGTCGCTTGTTTGTCTTACCCTCACATTATCATTGCTAGGGTCGTAGGTCGCTCGTAGGTCTTACCCTCACGTTATCTTTTTATAGGGTCGTAGGTCGCTCTTAGGTCTTACCCTCACGTTATCATTCATACGGTCGTAGGTCGCTCGTAGGTCTTACCCTCATGTTATCTTTGTTAAGGTCGTAGGTCGTTCGTAGGTCTTACCCTCACATTATCTTTTCTAGGTTCGTAGGTCGCTCGTAGGTCTTACCCTCACATTATCTTTGCTAGGGTCGTAGGTCGCTCGTAGGTCTTACCCTCACGTTTTCTTTTTATAGGGTCGTAGGTCGCTCGTAGGTCTTAACCTCACGTTATCTTTGCTAGGGTCGTAGGTCGCTCGTAGGTCTTACCCTCACATTATCTTTGCTAGGGTCGTACGTCGCTCGTAGGTCTTACCCTCACATTATCTTTCGTAGGGTAGTAGGTCGCTTGTAGGTCTTACCTTCACATTATCTTTCATAGGGTCGTAGGTCGCTCGTAGGTCTTAGCCTCACGTTATCTTTCATAGGGTCGTAGGTCGCTCGTAGGTCTTACCCTCATGTTATCTTTGTTAGGGTCTTAGGTCGCTCGTAGGTCTTACCCTCACATTATCCTTGCTAGGGTCGTAGGTCGCTCGTAGGTCTTACCCTCACGTTATCTTTCATAGTGTCGTAGGTCGCTCGTAGGTCTTACCCTCACGTTATCTTTGATAGGGTCGTAGGTCGCTCGTAGGTCTTACCCTCACGTTATATTTGCTAGGGTCGTAGGTCTCTCGTAGGTCTTACCCTCACATTATATTTGCTAGGGTCGTAGGTCGCTCGTAGGTCATACCCTCACATTATCTTTCATAGGGTCGTAGGTCACTCGTAGGTCTTACCCTCACGTTATCTTCCATAGGGTCGTTGGTCGCTCATAGGTCTTACCCTCACGTTATCTTTGCTAAGGTCGTAGGTCGTTCGTAGGTCTTACCCTCACATTATCTTTGCTAGGTTCGTAGGTCGCTTGTAGGTCCTACCCTCACATTATCTTTGCTAGGGTCGTAGGTCGCTTGTAGGTCTTACCCTCACATTATCTTTGCTAGGGTCGTAGGTCGCTCGTAGGTCTTACCCTCACGTTTTCTTTTTATAGGTTCGTAGGTCGCTCGTAGGTCTTACCCTCACGTTATCTTTCATAGGGTCGTAGGTCTCTCGTAAGTCTTACCCTCATGTTATCTTTCATAGGGTCGTATGTCGCTCGTAGGTCTTACCCTCACGTTATCTTTACTAAGGTCGTAGGTCTCTCATAGGTCTTACCCTCACATTATCTTTGCTAGGGTCGTAGGTCGCTCGTAGGTTTTACCCTCATATTATCTTTCATAGGGTCGTAGGTCTCTCTTGGGTCTTACCCCCACATTATCTTTCATAGGGTCGTAGGTCGCTCGGAGGTCTTACCCTCACGTTATCTTTCATAGGGTCGTAGGTCGCTCGTAGGTCTTACCCTCACGTTATCTTTCATAGGGTCATAGGTCGCTCGGAGGTCTTACCCTCACGTTATCTTTCATAGGATCGTAGGTCTTACCCTCACGTTATCTTTGCTAAGGTCGTAGGTCGCTCGTAGGTCTTACCCTCACATTATCTTTGCTAGGTTCGTAGGTCGCTTGTAGGTCCTACCCTCACATTATCTTTGCTAGGGTCGTAGGTCGATTGTAGGTCTTACCCTCACATTATCTTTGCTAGGGTCGTAGGTCGCTCGTAGTTCTTACCCTCACGTTTTCTTTTTATAGGGTCGTAGGTCGCTTGTAGGTCTTACCCTCACGTTATCTTTGCTAGGGTCGTAGGTCGCTCGTAGGTCTTACCCTCACATTATCTTTGCTAGGGTCGTAGGTCGTTCGTAGGTCTTACACTCACATTATCTTTTCTAGGGTCGTAGGTGGCTCATAGGTGTTACCGTCCCGTTATTTTTCATAGGGTCGTAGGTCGCTCGTAGGTCTTACCCTTACATTAACTTTCATAGGGTCGTAGGTCGCTCGTAGGTCTTACCCTCACGTTATCTTTTCTAGGGTCGTAGGTCGCTCGTAGGTCTTACCCTTACAGTATCTTTGCTAGGGTCGTACGTCGCTCGTAGGTCTTACCCTCACATAATCTTTCATAGGGTCGTAGGTCACTCGTAGGTCTTACCTTCACATTATCTTTCATAGGGTCGTAGGTCGCTCGTAGGTCTTATCCTCACGTTATCTTTCATAGGGTCGTAGGTCGCTCGTAGGTCTTACCCTCATGTTATCTTTCATAGGGTCGTAGGTCGCTCGTAGGTCTTACCCTCACATTATCTTTCATAGGGTCGTAGGTCGCTCGTAGGTCTTACCCTCACGTTATCTTTACTAAGGTTGTAGGTCGCTTGTAGGTCTTTCCCACACATTATCTTTGCTAGGGTCGTAGGTCGCTCGTAGGTCTTACCCTCACGTTACCTTTACTAAGGTTGTAGGTCGCTTGTAGGTCTTTCCCACACATTATCTTTGCTATGGTCGTAGGTCGCTCGTAGGTCTTACCCTCACGTTACCTTTCATAGGGTCGTAGGTCGCTCGTAGGTCTTACCCTCACGTTATCTTTGCTAGGTTCGTAGGTCGCTCGTAGGTCTTACCCTCACGTTATATTTGCTAGGGTCGTAGGTCGCTTGTAGGTCTTACCCTCACATTATCTTTGCTAGGGTCGTAGGTCGCTCGTAGGTCATACCCTCAAATTATCTTTCATGGGGTCGTAGGTCACTCGTAGGTCTTACCCTCACGTTATCTTTCATAGGGTCGTAGGTCACACGTAGGTCTTACCCTCACGTTATCTTTCATAGGGTCGTAGGTCGCTCGTAGGTCTTACCCTCACATTATCTTTGCTAGGTTCGTAGGTCGCTTGTAGGTCCTACCCTCACATTATCTTTGCTAGGGTTGTAGGTCGCTTGTAGGTCTTACCTTCACATTATCTTTGCTAGGGTCGTAGGTCGGTCGTTGGTCTTACCTTCACGTTTTATTTTTATGGGGTCGTAGGTCGTTCGTAGGTCTTATACTCACGTTATCTTTCATAGGGTCGTAGGTCGCTCGTAAGTCTTACCCTCACGTTATCTTTGCTAGGGTCGTATGTCACTCGTAGGTCTTACCCTCACGTTATTTTACTATGGTCGTAGGTCTCTCATAGGTCTTACCCTCACATTATCTTTCATAGGGTCGTAGGTCGCTTGTAGGTTTTACCCTCATATTATCTTTCATAGGGTCGTAGGTCGCTCGGAGGTCTTACCCTCACGTTATCTTTCATAGGATCGTAGGTCTCTCGTAGGTCTTACCCTCACGTTATCTTTGGTAAGGTCGTAGGTCGCTCGTAGGTCTTACCCTCACATTATCTTTGCTAGGTTCGTTGGTCGCTTGTAGGTCTTACCCTCACATTATCTTTGCTAGGGTCGTAGGTCGCTTGTAGGTCTTACCCTCACATTATCTTTTCTAGGGTCGTAGGTCGCTCGTAGGTCTTACCCTCACGTTTTCTTTTTATAGGGTCGTAGGTCGCTCGTAGGTCTTACCCTCACGTTATCTTTGCTAGGGTCGTAGGTCGCTCGTAGGTCTTACCCTCACATTATCTTTGCTAGGGTCGTAGGTCGTTCGTAGGTCTTACCTTCACATTATCTTTCATAGGGTCGTAGGTCGCTCGTAGGTCTTACCCTCACGTTATCTTTCATAGGGTCATAGGTCGCTCGGAGGTCTTACCCTCACATTATCTTTGCTAGGGTCGTAGGTCGCTCGTAGGTTTTACCCTCATATTATCTTTCATAGGGTCGTAGGTCTCTCTTGGGTCTTACCCCCACATTATCTTTCATAGGGTCGTAGGTCGCTCGGAGGTCTTACCCTCACGTTATCTTTCATAGGGTCGTAGGTCGCTCGTAGGTCTTACCCTCACGTTATCTTTCATAGGGTCATAGGTCGCTCGGAGGTCTTACCCTCACGTTATCTTTCATAGGATCGTAGGTCTCTCGTAGGTCTTACCCTCACGTTATCTTTGCTAAGGTCGTAGGTCGCTCATAGGTCTTACCCTCACATTATCTTTGCTAGGGTCTTAGGCCGCTCGAAGGTCTTACCCTCACATTATCTTTGGTAGGGTCGTAGGTCTCTCGTAGGTCTTACCCTCACATTATCTTTGCTAGGGTCGTAGGTCTCTCATAGGTCTTACCCTAACGTTATTTTTCATAGGGTCGTAGGTTGCTCGTAGGTCTTACCCTTACATTAACTTTCATAGGGTCGTAGGTCGCTCGTAGGTCTTACCCTCACGTTATCTTTGCTAGGGTCGTAGGTCGCTCGTAGGTCTTACCCTCACATTATCTTTGCTAGGGTCGTACGTCGCTCGTAGGTCTTACCCTCACGTTATCTTTGCTAGTGTCGTGGGTCGCTCGTAGGTCTTACCCTCACATTATCTTTCATAGGGTCGTAGGTCTTACCCTCATGTTATCTTTCATAGGGTCGTAGGTCGCTCTAAGGTCTTACCCTCATGTTATCTTTCATAGGGTCGTAGGTCGCTCTTAGGTCTTACCCTCACGTTATCATTCATAGGGTCGTAGGTCGCTCATAGGTCTTACCCTCATGTTATCTTTATTAAGGTCGTAGGTCATTCGTAGGTCTTACCCTCACATTATCTTTGCTAGGTTCGTAGGTCTTACCCTCACATTATCTTTGCTAGGGTCGTAGGTCGCTTGTTTGTCTTACCCTCACATTATCATTGCTAGGGTCGTAGGTCGCTCGTAGGTCTTACCCTCACGTTATGTTTTTATAGGGTCGTAGGTCTCTCTTAGGTCTTACCCTCACGTTATCATTCATACGGTCGTAGGTCGCTCGTAGGTCTTACCCTCATGTTATCTTTGTTAAGGTCGTAGGTCGTTCGTAGGTCTTACCCTTACATTATCTTTTCTAGGTTCGTAGGTCGCTCGTAGGTCTTACCCTCACATTATCTTTGCTAGGGTCGTAGGTCGCTCGTAGGTCTTACCCTCACGTTTTCTTTTTATAGGGTCGTAGGTCGCTCGTAGGTCTTAACCTCACGTTATCTTTGCTAGGGTCGTAGGTCGCTCGTAGGTCTTACCCTCACATTATCTTTGCTAGGGTCGTACGTCGCTCGTAGGTCTTACCCTCACATTATCTTTCGTAGGGTAGTAGGTCGCTTGTAGGTCTTACCTTCACATTATCTTTCATAGGGTCGTAGGTCGCTCGTAGGTCTTAGCCTCACGTTATCTTTCATAGGGTCGTAGGTCGCTCGTAGGTCTTACCCTCATGTTATCTTTGTTAGGGTCTTAGGTCGCTCATAGGTCTTACCCTCACATTATCCTTGCTAGGGTCGTAGGTCGCTCGTAGGTCTTACCCTCACGTTATCTTTCATAGTGTCGTAGGTCGCTCGTAGGTCTTACCCTCACGTTATCTTTGATAGGGTCGTAGGCCGCTCGTAGGTCTTACCCTCACGTTATATTTGCTAGGGTCGTAGGTCTCTCGTAGGTCTTACCCTCACATTATATTTGCTAGGGTCGTAGGTCGCTCGTAGGTCATACCCTCACATTATCTTTCATAGGGTCGTAGGTCACTCGTAGGTCTTACCCTCACGTTATCTTCCATAGGGTCGTTGGTCGCTCATAGGTCTTACCCTCACGTTATCTTTGCTAAGGTCGTAGGTCGTTCGTAGGTCTTACCCTCACATTATCTTTGCTAGGTTCGTAGGTCGCTTGTAGGTCCTACCCTCACATTATCTTTGCTAGGGTCGTAGGTCGCTTGTAGGTCTTACCCTCACATTATCTTTGCTAGGGTCGTAGGTCGCTCGTAGGTCTTACCCTCACGTTTTCTTTTTATAGGTTCGTAGGTCGCTCGTAGGTCTTACCCTCACGTTATCTTTCATAGGGTCGTAGGTCTCTCGTAAGTCTTACCCTCATGTTATCTTTCATAGGGTCGTATGTCGCTCGTAGGTCTTACCCTCACGTTATCTTTACTAAGGTCGTAGGTCTCTCATAGGTCTTACCCTCACATTATCTTTGCTAGGGTCGTAGGTCGCTCGTAGGTTTTACCCTCATATTATCTTTCATAGGGTCGTAGGTCTCTCTTGGGTCTTACCCCCACATTATCTTTCATAGGGTCGTAGGTCGCTCGGAGGTCTTACCCTCACGTTATCTTTCATAGGGTCGTAGGTCGCTCGTAGGTCTTACCCTCACGTTATCTTTCATAGGGTCATAGGTCGCTCGGAGGTCTTACCCTCACGTTATCTTTCATAGGATCGTAGGTCTTACCCTCACGTTATCTTTGCTAAGGTCGTAGGTCGCTCGTAGGTCTTACCCTCACATTATCTTTGCTAGGTTCGTAGGTCGCTTGTAGGTCCTACCCTCACATTATCTTTGCTAGGGTCGTAGGTCGATTGTAGGTCTTACCCTCACATTATCTTTGCTAGGGTCGTAGGTCGCTCGTAGTTCTTACCCTCACGTTTTCTTTTTATAGGGTCGTAGGTCGCTTGTAGGTCTTACCCTCACGTTATCTTTGCTAGGGTCGTAGGTCGCTCGTAGGTCTTACCCTCACATTATCTTTGCTAGGGTCGTAGGTCGTTCGTAGGTCTTACACTCACATTATCTTTTCTAGGGTCGTAGGTGGCTCATAGGTGTTACCGTCCCGTTATTTTTCATAGGGTCGTAGGTCGCTCGTAGGTCTTACCCTTACATTAACTTTCATAGGGTCGTAGGTCGCTCGTAGGTCTTACCCTCACGTTATCTTTTCTAGGGTCGTAGGTCGCTCGTAGGTCTTACCCTTACAGTATCTTTGCTAGGGTCGTACGTCGCTCGTAGGTCTTACCCTCACATAATCTTTCATAGGGTCGTAGGTCACTCGTAGGTCTTACCTTCACATTATCTTTCATAGGGTCGTAGGTCGCTCGTAGGTCTTATCCTCACGTTATCTTTCATAGGGTCGTAGGTCGCTCGTAGGTCTTACCCTCATGTTATCTTTCATAGGGTCGTAGGTCGCTCGTAGGTCTTACCCTCACATTATCTTTCATAGGGTCGTAGGTCGCTCGTAGGTCTTACCCTCACGTTATCTTTACTAAGGTTGTAGGTCGCTTGTAGGTCTTTCCCACACATTATCTTTGCTAGAGTCGTAGGTCGCTCGTAGGTCTTACCCTCACGTTACCTTTACTAAGGTTGTAGGTCGCTTGTAGGTCTTTCCCACACATTATCTTTGCTATGGTCGTAGGTCGCTCGTAGGTCTTACCCTCACGTTACCTTTCATAGGGTCGTAGGTCGCTCGTAGGTCTTACCCTCACGTTATCTTTGCTAGGTTCGTAGGTCGCTCGTAGGTCTTACCCTCACGTTATATTTGCTAGGGTCGTAGGTCGCTTGTAGGTCTTACCCTCACATTATCTTTGCTAGGGTCGTAGGTCGCTCGTAGGTCATACCCTCAAATTATCTTTCATGGGGTCGTAGGTCACTCGTAGGTCTTACCCTCACGTTATCTTTCATAGGGTCGTAGGTCACTCGTAGGTCTTACCCTCACGTTATCTTTCATAGGGTCGTAGGTCGCACGTAGGTCTTACCCTCACGTTATCTTTGCTAAGGTCGTAGGTCGTTCGTAGGTCTTACCCTCACATTATCTTTGCTAGGTTCGTAGGTCGCTTGTAGGTCCTACCCTCACATTATCTTTGCTAGGGTTGTAGGTTGCTTGTAGGTCTTACCTTCACATTATCTTTGCTAGGGTCGTAGGTCGGTCGTTGGTCTTACCTTCACGTTTTATTTTTATGGGGTCGTAGGTCGTTCGTAGGTCTTATACTCACGTTATCTTTCATAGGGTCGTAGGTCGCTCGTAAGTCTTACCCTCACGTTATCTTTGCTAGGGTCGTATGTCACTCGTAGGTCTTACCCTCACGTTATTTTACTATGGTCGTAGGTCTCTCATAGGTCTTACCCTCACATTATCTTTCATAGGGTCGTAGGTCGCTTGTAGGTTTTACCCTCATATTATCTTTCATAGGGTCGTAGGTCGCTCGGAGGTCTTACCCTGACGTTATCTTTCATAGGATCGTAGGTCTCTCGTAGGTCTTACCCTCACGTTATCTTTGGTAAGGTCGTAGGTCGCTCGTAGGTCTTACCCTCACATTATCTTTGCTAGGTTCGTTGGTCGCTTGTAGGTCCTACCCTCACATTATCTTTGCTAGGGTCGTAGGTCGCTTGTAGGTCTTACCCTCACATTATCTTTTCTAGGGTCGTAGGTCGCTCGTAGGTCTTACCCTCACGTTTTCTTTTTATAGGGTCGTAGGTCGCTCGTAGGTCTTACCCTCACGTTATCTTTGCTAGGGTCGTAGGTCGCTCGTAGGTCTTACCCTCACATTATCTTTGCTAGGGTCGTAGGTCGTTCGTAGGTCTTACCTTCACATTATCTTTCATAGGGTCGTAGGTCGCTCGTAGGTCTTATCCTCACGTTATCTTTCATAGGGTCATAGGTCGCTCGTAGGTCTTACCCTCACATTATCTTTCATAGGGTCGTAGGTCGCTCGTAGGTCTTACCCTCACGTTATCTTTACTAATGTTGTAGGTCGCTTGTAGGTCTTTCCAACACATTTTCTTTGCTAGGGTCATAGGTCGCTCGTAGGACTTACCCTCACATTATCTTTACTAAGGTTGTAGGTTGCTTGTAGGTCTTTCGCACACATTATCTTTGCTAGGGTCGTAGGTCGCTCGTAGGTCTTACCCTCACGTTACCTTTACTAAGGTTGTAGGTCGCTTGTAGGTCTTTCCCACACATTATCTTTGCTAGGGTCGTAGGTCGCTAGTAGGTCTTACCCTCACGTTACCTTTCATAGGGTCGTAGGTCGCTCGTAGGTCTTACCCTCACGTTATCTTTGCTAGGTTCGTAGGTCGCTCGTAGGTCTTACCCTCACGTTATATTTGCTAGGGTCGTAGGTCGCTTGTAGGTCTTACCCTCACATTATCTTTGCTAGGGTCGTAGGTCGCTCGTAGGTCATACCCTCAAATTATCTTTCATGGGGTCGTAGGTCACTCGTAGGTCTTACCCTCACGTTATCTTTCATAGGGTCGTAGGTCGCTCGTAGGTCTTACCCTCACGTTATCTTTCATAGGGTCGTAGGTCGCTCGTAGGTCTTACCCTCACGTTATCTTTGCTAAGGTCGTAGGTCGTTCGTAGGTCTTACCCTCACATTATCTTTGCTAGGTTCGTAGGTCGCTTGTAGGTCCTACCCTCACATTATCTTTGCTAGGGTTGTAGGTTGCTTGTAGGTCTTACCCTCACATTATCTTTGCTAGGGTCGTAGGTCGGTCGTTGGTCTTACCTTCACGTTTTATTTTTATGGGGTCGTAGGTCGTTCGTAGGTCTTATCCTCACGTTATCTTTCATAGGGTCGTAGGTCGCTCGTAAGTCTTACTGTCACGTTATCTTTGCTAGGGTCGTATGTCACTCGTAGGTCTTACCCTCACGTTATCTTTACTATGGTCGTAGGTCTCTCATAGGTCTTACCCTCACATTATCTTTCATAGGGTCGTAGGTCGCTCGTAGGTTTTACCTTCATAGGGTCGTAGGTCGCTCGGAGGTCTTACCCTCATGTTATCTTTCATAGGATCGTAGGTCTCTCGTAGGTCTTACCCTCACGTTATCTTTGCTAAGGTCGTAGGTCGCTCGTAGGTCTTACCCTCACATTATCTTTGCTAGGTTCGTTGGTCGCTTGTAGGTCCTACCCTCACATTATCTTTGCTAGGGTCATAGGTCGCTTGTAGGTCTTACCCTCACATTATCTTTTCTAGGGTCGTAGGTCGCTCGTAGGTCTTACCCTCACGTTTTCTTTTTATAGGGTCGTAGGTCGCTCGTAGGTCTTACCCTCACGTTATCTTTGCTAGGGTCGTAGGTCGCTCGTAGGTCTTACCCTCACATTATCTTTGCTAGGGTCGTAGGTCGTTCGTAGGTCTTACCTTCACATTATCTTTCATAGGGTCGTAGGTCGCTCGTAGGTCTTATCCTCACGTTATCTTTCATAGGGTCATAGGTCGCTCGTAGGTCTTACCCTCATGTTATCTTTCATAGGGTCGTAGGTCGCTCGTAGGTCTTACCCTTACGTTATCTTTCATAGGGTCGTAGGTCGCTCGTAGGTCTTACCCTCACATTATCTTTACTAAGGTCGTAGGTCGCTTGTAGGTCTTTCCCACACATTATCTTTGCTAGGGTCATAGGTCGCTCGTATGACTTACCCTCACATTATCTTTGTTAGGGTCTTAGGTCGCTCGTAGGTCTTACCCTCAATTTATCTTTGCTAGGGTCGTAGGTCGCTCGTAGGCCTTACCCTCACGTTACCTTTCATAGGGTCGTAGGTCGCTCGTAGGTCTTACCCTCACGTTATCTTTGCTAGGGTCGTAGGTCGCTCGTAGGTCTTACCCTCATGTTATCTTTGTTAAGGTTGTAGGTCGTTCGTAGGTCTTACCCTCACATTATCTTTGCTATGTTCGTAGGTCGCTCGTATGTCTTACCCTCACATTATCTTTGCTAGGGTCGTAGGTCGCTTGTTTGTCATACCCTCACATTATCTTTGCTAGGGTCGTAGGTCGCTCGTAGGTGTTACCCTCACGTTATCTTTGCTAGGGTCGTAGGTCGCTCGTAGGTCTTACCCTCACATTATCTTTGCTAGGGTCGTAGGTCGTTCGTAGGTCTTACACTCACATTATCTTTGCTAGGGTCATGTTATAGGTCTTACCCTCACGTTATTTTTCATAGGGTCGTAGGTAGCTCGTAGATCTTACCCTTACATTAACTTTCATAGGGTCGTAGGTCGCTCGTAGGTCTTACCCTCACGTTATCTTTGCTAGGGTCGTAGGTCGCTCGTAGGTCTTACACTCACATTATCTTTGCTAGGGTCGTACGTCGCTCGTAGGTCTTACCCTCACATTATCTTTCATAGGGTCGTAGGTCGCTCGTAGGTCTTACCTTCAAATTATCTTTCATAGGGTCGTAGGTCGCTTGTAGGTCTTACCCTCACGTTATCTTTCATAGGGTCGTAGGTCGCTCGTAGGTCTTACCCTCACGTTATCTTTACTAAGGTCGTAGGTCGCTTGTAGGTCTTTCCCACACATTATCTTTGCTAGGGTCATAGGTCGCTCGTAGGACTTACCCTCACATTATCTTTGTTAGGGTCTTAGGTCGCTCGTAGGTCTTACCCTCACATTATCTTTGCTAGGGTCGTAGGTCGTTCGTAGGTCTTACCCTCACGTTACCTTTCATAGGGTCGTAGGTCGCTCGTAGGTCTTACCCTCACGTTATCTTTGCTTGGGTCGTAGGTCTTACCCTCACGTTATATTTTCTAGGGTCGTAGGTCGCTCGTAGGTCTTACCCTCACATTATCTTTGCTAGGGTCGTAGGTCGCTCGTAGGTCATACCCTCACATTATCTTTCATAGGGTCGTAGGTCACTCGAAGGTCTTACCCTCACGTTATCTTTCATAGGGTCGTAGGTCACTCGTAGGTCTTACCCTCATGTTATCTTTCATAGGGTCGTAGGTCGCTCGTAGGTCTTACCCTCACATTATCTTTGCTAGGTTCGTAGGTCGCTTGTAGGTCCTACCCTCACATTATCTTTGCTAGGGACGTAGGTAGCTTGTAGGTCTTACCCTCACATTATCTTTGCTAGGGTCGTAGCTCGCTAGTAGGTCTTACCCTCACGTTTTATTTTTATAGGGTCGTAGGTCGCTCGTAGGTCTTATCCTCACGTTATCTTTCATAGGGTCGTAGGTCGCTCGTAAGTCTTACCCTCACGTTATCTTTCATAGGGTCGTATGTCGCTCGTAGGTCTTACCCTCAAGTTATCTTTACTAAGGTCGTAGGTCTCTCATAGGTCTTACCCTCACATTATCTTTGCTAGGGTCGTAGGTCGCTCGTAGGTTTTACCCTCATATTATCTTTCATAGGGTCGTAGGTCTCTCGTGGGTCTTACCCCCACATTATCTTTCATAGGGTCGTAGGTCGCTCGTAGGTCTTACCCTCACGTTATCTTTCATAGGGTCGTAGGTCGCTCGGAGGTCTTACCCTCACGTTATCTTTCATAGGATCGTAGGTCTCTCGTAGGTCTTACCCTCACGTTATCTTTGTTAAGGTCGTAGGTCGCTCGTAGGTCTTACCCTCACATTATCTTTGTTAGGTTCGTAGGTCGCTTGTAGGTCCTACCCTCACATTATCTTTGCTAGGGTCGTAAGTCGCTTGTAGGTCTTACCCTCACATTATCTTTGCTAGGGTCGTAGGTCGCTCGTAGGTCTTACCCTCACATTTTCTTTTTATAGGGTCGTAGGTCGCTTGTAGGTCTTACCCTCACGTTATCTTTGCTAGGGTCGTAGGTCGCTCGTAGGTCTTACCCTCACATTATCTTTTCTAGGGTCGTAGGTCATTCGTAGGTCTTACCCTCACATTATCTTTGCTAGGGTCGTAGTTGGCTCATAGGTCTTACCCTTACATTAACTTTCATAGGGTCGTAGGTCGCTCGTAGGTCTTACCCTCACGTTATCTTTGCTAGGGTCGTACGTCGCTCGTAGGTCTTACCCTCATATTATCTTTCATAGGGTCGTAGGTCGCTCGTAGGTCTTACCTTCACATTATCTTTCATAGGGTCGTCGGTCGCTCGTAGGTCTTATCCTCATGTTATCTTTCATAGGGTCGTAGGTCGCTCGTAGGTCTTACCCTCATGTTATCTTTCATAGGGTCGTAGGTCGCTCGTAGGTCTTACCCTCACGTTATCTTTAATAGGGTCGTAGCTCGCTCGTAGGTCTTACCCTCACGTTATCTTTACTAAGGTCGTAGGTCGCTTGTAGGTCTTTCCCACACATTATCTTTGCTAGGGTCATAGGTCACTCGTAGGACTTACCCTCATATTATATTTGTTAGGGTCTTAGTTCGCTCGTAGGTCTTACCCACACATTATCTTTACTAGGGTCGTAGGTCTTACCCTCACGTTTCCTTTCATAGGGTCGTAGGTCTTGCCCTCACGTTATCTTTGCTAGGGTCGTAGGTCGCTCGTAGGTCTTACCCTCACGTTATATTTGCTAGGGTCGTAGGTCGCTCGTAGGTCTTACCCTCACATTATCTTTGCTAGGGTCGTAGGTCGCTCGTAAGTCATACCCTCACATTATTTTTCATAGGGTCCTAGGTCACTCGTAGGTCTTACCCTCACGTTATCTTTCATAGGGTCGTAGGTCGCTCGTAGGTCTTACCCTCACGTTATCTTGGCTAAAGTCGTAGGTCGTCCGTAGGTATTACCCTTACATTATCTTTGCTAGGTTCGTAGGTCGCTTATAGGTCCTACCCTCACATTATCTTTGCTAGGGTCGTAGGTCGCTTGTAGGTCTTACCCTCACATTATCTTTCATAGGTTCGTATGTCGCTCGTAGGTCTTACCCTCACGTTATCTTTCATAGGGTCGTAGGTCGCTCGTAGGTCTTACCCTCACGTTATCTTTCATAGGGTCGTAGGTCGCTCGGAGGTCTTACCCTCACGTTATCTTTCATAGGATCGTAGGTCTCTCGTAGGTCTTACCCTCACGTTATCTTTGCTAAGGTCGTAGGTCGCTCGTAGGTCTTACACTCACATTATCTTTGCTAGGTTCGTAGGTCGCTTGTAGGTCCTACCCTCACATTATATTTGCTAGGGTCGTCGGTCGCTTGTAGGTCTTACCCTCACATTATCTTTGCTAGGGTCGTAGGTCGCTCGTAGGTCTTACCCTCACATTTTCTTTTTATAGGGTCGTAGGTCGCTTGTAGGTCTTACCCTCACGTTATCTTTGCTAGGGTCGTAGGTTGCTCGTAGGTCTTACCCTCACATTATCTTTTCTAGGGTCGTAGGTCGTTCGTAGGTCTTACCCTCACATTATCTTTTCTAGGGTCGTAGGTGGCTCGTAGGTTTTACCCTCATATTATCTTTCATAGGGTCGTAGGTCTCTCGTGGGTCTTACCCCCACATTATCTTTCATATGGTCGTAGGTTGCTCGTAGGTCTTACCCTCACGTTATCTTTGCTAGGGTCATACGTCGCTCGTAGGTCTTACCCTCATATTATCTTGCATAGGGTCGTAGGTCGCTCTTAGGTCTTACCTTCACATTATCTTTCATAGGGTCGTAGGTCGCTCGTAGGTCTTATCCTCACGTTATCTTTCATAGGGTCGTAGGTCGCTCGTAGGTCTTACCCTCATGTTATCTTTAATAGGGTCGTAGGTCGCTCGTAGGTCTTACCCTCACGTTATCTTTACTAAGGTCGTAGGTCACTTGTAGGTCTTTCCCACATATTATCTTTGCTAGGGTCATAGGTCGCTCGTAGGACTTACCCTCATATTATCTTTGTTAGGGTCTTAGGTCGCTCATAGGTCTTACCCACACATTATCTTTGCTAGGGTCGTAGGTCGCTCGTAGGTCTTACCCTCAAGTTAACTTTCATAGGGTCGTAGGTCGCTCGTAGGTCTTACCCTCACGTTATCTTTGCTAGGGTCGTAGGTCGCTCGTAGGTCTTAACCTCACGTTATATTTGCTAGGGTCGTAGGTCGCTCGTAGGTCTTACCCTCACATTATCTTTGCTAGGGTCGTAGGTCGCGCGTAAGTCATACCCTCACATTATCTTTCATAGGGTCGTAGGTCACTCGTAGGTCTTACCCTCACGTTATCTTTCATAGGGTCGTAGGTCGCTCGTAGGTCTTACCCTCACGTTATCTTTGCTAAAGTCGTAGGTCGTCCGTAGGTCTTACCCTCACATTATCTTTGCTAGGTTCGTAGGTCGCTTGTAGGTCCTACCCTCACATTATCTTTGCTAGGGTCGTAGGTCGCTTGTAGGTCTTACCCTCACATTATCTTTGCTAGGGTCGTAGGTCGCTCGTAGGTCTTACCCTCACGTTTTCTTTTTATAGGGTCGTAGGTCACTCGTAGGTCTTATCCTCACGTTATCTATCATAGGGTCGTAGGTCGCTTGTAAGTCTTACCCTCACATTATCTTTCATAGGTTCGTATGTCGCTCGTAGGTCTTACCCTCACGTTATCTTTACTAAGGTCGTAGGTCTCTCATAGGTCTTACCCTCACATTATCTTTGCTAGGGTCGTAGGTCGCTCGTAGGTTTTACCCTCATATTATCATTCATAGGGTCGTAGGTCTCTCGTGGGTCTTACCCCCACATTATCTTTCATAGGGTCGTAGGTCGCTTGTAGGTCTTACCCTCACGTTATCTTTCATAGGGTCGTAGGTTGCTCATAGGTCTTACCCTCACGTTATCTTTCGTAGGGTCGTATGTCGCTCGGAAGTCTTACCCTCACGTTATCTTTCATAGGATCGTAGGTCTTACCCTCACGTTATCTTTGCTAAGGTCGTAGCTCGCTCGTAGGTCTTACCCTCACATTATCTTTGCTAGGGTCTTAGGCCGCTCGAAGGTCTTACCCTCACATTATCTTTGGTAGGGTCGTAGGTCGCTCGTAGGTCTTACCCTCACATTATCTTTGCTAGGGTCGTAGGTCGCTCAAAGGTCTTACCCTCACGTTATTTTTCATAGGGTCGTAGGTTGCTCGTAGGTATTACGCTTACATTAACTTTCATAGGGTCGTAGGTCGCTCGTAGGTCTTACCTTCACGTTATCTTTTCTAGGGTCGTAGGTCGCTCGTAGATCTTACCCTCACATTATCT
Organism: Vicia faba; assembly: GCA_948472305.1. Classification (NCBI taxonomy): domain Eukaryota; kingdom Viridiplantae; phylum Streptophyta; class Magnoliopsida; order Fabales; family Fabaceae; genus Vicia; species Vicia faba. Next base: position 329,505,339 of record OX451741.1, on the reverse strand, counting down.
TTGCTAGGGTCGTACGTCGCTCGTAGGTCTTACCCTCACATTATCTTTCATAGGGTCGTAGGTCACTCGGAGGTCTTACCTTCACATTATCTTTCATAGGGTCATAGGTCGCTCGTAGGTCTTATCCTCACGTTATCTTTCATAGGGTCGTAGGTCGCTCGTAGGTCTTACCCTCATGTTATCTTTCATAGGGTCGTAGGTCGCTCGTAGGTCTTACCCTCACGTTATCTTTCATAGGGTCGTAGGTCGCTCGTAGGTCCTACCCTCACGTTATCTTTACTAAGGTTGTAGGTCGCTTGTAGGTCTTTCCCACACATTATCTTTGCTAGGGTCGTAGGTCGCTCGTAGGTCTTACCCTCACGTTACCTTTCATAGGGTCGTAGGTCGCTCGTAGGTCTTACCCTCACATTATCTTTGCTAGGGTCGTAGGTCGCTCGTAGGTCTTACCCTCACGTTATCTTTTCTAGGGTCGTGGGTCGCTCGTAGGTCTTACCCTCAAACTATCTTTGCTAGGGTCGTAGGTCACTCGTAGGTCTTACCCTCACATTATCTTTGCTAGGGTCGTAGGTCGCTCAAAGGTCTTACCCTCACGTTATTTTTCATAGGGTCGTAGGTTGCTCGTAGGTCTTACCCTTACATTAACTTTCATAGGGTCGTAGGTCGCTCGTAGGTCTTACCCTCACGTTATCTTTTCTAGGGTCGTAGGTCACTCGTAGGTCTTACCCTCACATTATCTTTGCTAGGGTCGTACGTCGCTCGTAGGTCTTACCCTCACATTATCTTTCATAGGGTCGTAGGTCACTCGGAGGTCTTACCTTCACATTATCTTTCATAGGGTCGTAGGTCGCTCGTAGGTCTTATCCTCACGTTATCTTTCATAGGGTCGTAGGTCGCTCATAGGTCTTACCCTCATGTTATCTTTCATAGGGTCGTAGGTCGCTCGTAGGTCTTACCCTCACGTTATCTTTCATAGGGTCGTAGGTCGCTCGTAGGTCTTACCCTCACGTTATCTTTACTAAGGTTGTAGGTCGCTTGTAGGTCTTTCCCACACATTATCTTTGCTAGGGTCGTAGGTCGCTCGTAGGTCTTACCCTCACGTTACCTTTCATAGGGTCGTAGGTCGCTCGTAGGTCTTACCCTCACATTATCTTTGCTAGGGTCGTAGGTCGCTCGTAGGTCTTACCCTCACGTTATCTTTTCTAGGGTCGTGGGTCGCTCGTAGGTCTTACCCTCAAATTATCTTTGCTAGGGTCGTAGGTCACTCGTAGGTCTTACCCTCACATTATCTTTGCTAGGGTCGTAGGTCGCTCAAAGGTCTTACCCTCACGTTATTTTTCATAGGGTCGTAGGTTGCTCGTAGGTCTTACCCTTACATTAACTTTCATAGGGTCGTAGGTCGCTCGTAGGTCTTACCCTCACGTTATCTTTTCTAGGGTCGTAGGTCACTCGTAGGTCTTACCCTCACATTATCTTTGCTAGGGTCGTACGTCGCTCGTAGGTCTTACCCTCACATTATCTTTCATAGGGTCTTAGGTTACTCGGAGGTCTTACCTTCACATTATCTTTCATAGGGTCGTAGGTCGCTCGTAGGTCTTATCCTCACGTTATCTTTCATAGGGTCGTAGGTCGCTCGTAGGTCTTACCCTCATGTTATCTTTCATAGGGTCGTAGGTCGCTCGTAGGTCTTACCCTCACGTTATCTTTCATAGGGTCGTAGGTCGCTCGTAGGTTTTACCCTCACGTTATCTTTACTAAAGTTGTAGGTCGCTTGTAGGTCTTTCCCACACATTATCTTTGCTAGGGTCGTAGGTCGCTCGTAGGTCTTACCCTCACGTTACCTTTCATAGGGTCGTAGGTCGCTCGTAGGTCTTACCCTCACATTATCTTTGCTAGGGTCGTAGGTCGCTCGTAGGTCTTACCCTCACGTTATCTTTTCTAGGGTCGTGGGTCGCTCGTAGGTCTTACCCTCAAATTATCTTTGCTAGGGTCGTAGGTCACTCGTAGGTCTTACCCTCACATTATCTTTGCTAGGGTCGTAGGTCGCTCAAAGGTCTTACCCTCACGTTATTTTTCATAGGGTCGTAGGTTGCTCGTAGGTCTTACCCTTACATTAACTTTCATAGGGTCGTAGGTCGCTCGTAGGTCTTACCCTCACGTTATCTTTTCTAGGGTCGTAGGTCACTCGTAGGTCTTACCATCACATTATCTTTGCTAGGGTCGTACGTCGCTCGTAGGTCTTACCCTAACATTATCTTTCATAGGGTCGTAGGTCACTCGGAGGTCTTACCTTCACATTATCTTTCATAGGGTCGTAGGTCGCTCGTAGGTCTTATCCTCACGTTATCTTTCATAGGGTCGTAGGTCGCTCGTAGGTCTTACCCTCATGTTATCTTTCATAGGGTCGTAGGTCGCTCGTAGGTCTTACCCTCACGTTATCTTTCATAGGGTCGTAGGTCGCTCGTAGGTCTTACCCTCACGTTATCTTTACTAAGGTCGTAGGTCGCTTGTAGGTCTTTCCCACACATTATCTTTGCTAGGGTCGTAGGTCGCTCGTAGGTCTTACCCTCACGTTACCTTTCATAGGGTCGTAGGTCGCTCGTAGGTCTTACCCTCACATTATCTTTGCTAGGGTCGTATGTCGCTCGTAGGTCTTACCCTCACGTTATCTTTTCTAGGGTCGTGGGTCGCTCGTAGGTCTTACCCTCAAATTATCTTTGCTAGGGTCGTAGGTCACTCGTAGGTCTTACCCTCACATTATCTTTCATAGGGTCGTAGGTCGCTCGTAGGTCTTACCCTCATGTTATCTTTCATAGGGTTGTAGGTCCCTCTTAGGTCTTACCCTCAGGTTATCATTCATAGGGTCGTAGGTCGCTCGTAGGTCTTACCCTCATGTTATCTTTCATAGGGTTATAGTTCGCTCTTAGGTCTTACCCTCAGGTTATCATTCATAGGGTTGTAGGTAGCTCGTAGGGCTTACCCTCGTGTTATCTCTGCTAGGGTCGTAGGTCTCTCGTAGGTCTTACCCTCACATTATCTTTGCTAGGGTCGTACGTCGCTCGTAGGTCTTACCCTCACATTATCTTTCATAGGGTCGTAGGTCGCTTGAAGGTCTTACCTTCACATTATCTTTCATAGGGTCGTAGGTCACTCGTAGGTCTTAGCCTCATGTTATCTTTCATAGGGTCGTAGGTCGATCGTAGGTCTTACCCTCAAGTTATCTTTCATAGGGTCGTAGGTCGCTCGTAGGTCTTACCCTCATGTTATCTTCACTAAGGTCGTAGTTCGCTTGTAGGTCTTTCCCACACATTATCTTTGCTTGGGTTGTAGGTCCCTCGTAGGACTTACCCTCACATTATCTTTGTTAGGGTCTTAGTTCGCTCGTAGGTCTTAACCTCACATTATCCTTGCTAGGGTCGTAGGTCGCTCTTAGGTCTTACCCTCACGTTATCTTTCATAGTGTCGTAGGTCGCTCGTAGGTCTTACCCTCACGTTATCTTTGCTAGGGTCGTAGGTCGCTCGTAGGTCTTACCCTTACGTTATATTTGCTAGGGTCGTAGGTCGCTCGTAGGTCTTACCCTCACATTATCTTTGCTAGGGTTGTAGGTCGCTCGTAAGTCATACCCTCACATTATCTTTCATAGGGTCGTAGGTCACTCGCAGGTCTTACTGTCACGTTATCTTACATAGGGTCGTAGGTCGCTCATAGGTCTTACCCTCACGTTATCTTTCTTAGGGTCGTAGGTCGCTCGTAGGTCTTACCCTCACGTTATGTTTGCTAAGGTCGTAGGTCGTTCGTAGGTCTTACCCTCACATTATCTTTGCTAGGTTCGTAGGTCGCTTGTAGGTCCTACCCTCACATTATCTTTGCTAGGGTCGTAGGTCGCTTGTAGGTCTTACCCTCACATTATCTTTGCTAGGGTCGTAGGTCACTCGTAGGTCTTACCCTCACGTTTTCTTTTTATAGGGTCGTAGGTCGCTCGTAGGTCTTATCCTCACGTTATCTTTCATAGGGTCGTAGGTCGCTTGTAAGTCTTACCCTCACATTATCTTTCATAGGTTCGTATGTCGCTCGTAGGTCTTACCCTCACGTTATCTTTACTAAGGTCGTAGGTCTCTCATAGGTCTTACCCTCACATTATCTTTGCTAGGGTCGTAGGTCGCTCGTAGGTTTTACCCTCATATTATCATTCATAGGGTCGTAGGTCTCTCGTGGGTCTTACCCCCACATTATCTTTCATAGGGTCGTAGGTCGCTTGTAGGTCTTACCCTCACGTTATCTTTCATAGGGTCGTAGGTTGCTCATAGGTCTTACCCTCACGTTATCTTTCATAGGGTCGTATGTCGCTCGGAAGTCTTACCCTCACGTTATCTTTCATAGGATCATAGGTCTCTCGTAGGTCTTACCCTCACGTTATCTTTGCTAAGGTCGTAGCTCGCTCGTAGGTCTTACCCTCACATTATCTTTGCTAGGGTCTTAGGCCGCTCGAAGGTCTTACCCTCACATTATCTTTGGTAGGGTCGTAGGTCGCTCGTAGGTCTTACCCTCACATTATCTTTGCTAGGGTCGTAGGTCGCTCAAAGGTCTTACCCTCATGTTATCTTTCATAGGGTCGTAGGTCGCTCGTAGGTCTTACCCTCACGTTATCTTTCATAGGGTCGTAGGTCGCTCGTAGGTCTTACCCTCACGTTATCTTTACTAAGGTCGTAGGTCGCTCGTAGGTCTTACCCTCACATTATCTTTGCTAGGGTCGTACGTCGCTCGTAGGTCTTACCCTCACATTACCTTTCATAGGGTCGTAGGTCGCTCGTAGGTCTTACCCTCACATTATCTTTGCTAGGGTCGTAGGTCGCTCGTAGGTCTTACCCTCACGTTATCTTTTCTAGGGTCGTGGGTCGCTCGTAGGTCTTACCCTCAAATTATCTTTGCTAGGGTCGTAGGTCACTCGTAGGTCTTACCCTCACATTATCTTTCATAGGGTCGTAGGTCGCTCGTAGGTCTTACCCTCATGTTATCTTTCATAGGGTTGTAGGTCGCTCTTAGGTCTTACCCTCAGGTTATCATTCATAGGGTCGTAGGTCGCTCGTAGGTCTTACCCTCATGTTATCTTTCATAGGGTTATAGGTCGCTCTTAGGTCTTACCCTCAGGTTATCATTCATAGGGTCGTAGGTAGCTCGTAGGGCTTACCCTCGTGTTATCTTTGCTAGGGTCGTAGGTCTCTCGTAGGTCTTACCCTCACATTATCTTTGCTAGGGTCGCACGTCGCTCGCAGGTCTTACCCTCACATTATCTTTCATAGGGTCGTAGGTCGCTCGTAGGTCTTACCTTCACATTATCTTTCATAGGGTCGTAGGTCGCTCGTAGGTCTTACCCTCACGTTATCTTTCATAGGGTCGTAGGTCGCTCGTAGGTATTACCCTCATGTTATCTTCACTAAGGTCGTAGTTCGCTTGTAGGTCTTTCCCACACATTATCTTTGCTTGGGTCGTAGGTCCCTCGTAGGACTTACCCTCACATTATCTTTGTTAGGGTCTTAGTTCGCTCGTAGGTCTTACCCTCACATTATCCTTGCTAGGGTCGTAGGTCGCTCTTAGGTCTTACCCTCACGTTATCTTTCATAGTGTCGTAGGTCGCTCGTAGGTCTTACCCTCATGTTATCTTTGCTAGGGTCGTAGGTCGCTCGTAGGTCTTACCCTCACGTTATATTTGCTAGGGTCGTAGGTCGCTCGTAGGTCTTACCCTCACATTATCTTTTCTAGGGTTGTAGGTCGCTCGTAAGTCATACCCTCACATTATCTTTCATAGGGTCGTAGGTCACTCGCAGGTCTTACCGTCACGTTATCTTACATAGGGTCGTAGGTCGCTCATAGGTCTTACCCTCACGTTATCTTTCTTAGGGTCGTAGGTCGCTCGTAGGTCTTACCCTCACGTTATGTTTGCTAAGGTCATAGGTCGTTTGTAGGTCTTACCCTCACATTATCTTTGCTAGGGTCATAGGTCGCTTGTAGGTCTTACCCTCACATTATCTTTTCTAGGGTCGTAGGTCGCTCGTAGGTCTTACCCTCACGTTTTCTTTTTATAGGGTCGTAGGTCGCTCGTAGGTCTTACCCTCACGTTATCTTTGCTAGGGTCGTAGGTCGCTCGTAGGTCTTACCCTCACATTATCTTTGCTAGGGTCGTAGGTCATTCGTAGGTCTTACCCTCACATTATCTTTGCTAGGGTCGTAGGTCGCTCGTAGGTCTTACCCTCACATTATCTTTGCTAGGGTCATAGGTCGCTCGTAGGTTTTACCCTCATATTATCTTTCATAGGGTCGTAGGTCTCTCGTGGGTCTTACCCCCACATTATCTTTCATAAGGTCGCAGGTCGCTTGTAGATGTTACCCTCACGTTATCTTTCATAGGGTCGTAGGTCGCTCGTAGGTCTTACCCTCACGTTATCTTTCATAGGGTCGTAGGTCGCTCGGAGGTCTTACCCTCACGTTATCTTTCATAGGGTCGTAGGTCGCTCGTAGGTCTTACCCTCACGTTATCTTTCATAGGGTCATAGGTCGCTCGGAGGTCTTACCCTCACGTTATCTTTCATAGGGTCGTAGGTCGCTCGTAGGTCTTACCCTCACGTTATCTTTGTTAAGGTCGTAGGTCGTTCGTATGTCTTACCCTCACATTATCTTTGCTAGGTTTGTAGGTCGCTTGTAGGTCCTACCCTCACATTATCTTTGCTAGGGTCGTAGGTCGCTTGTAGGTCTTACCCTCACATTATCTTTGCTAGGGTCGTAGGTCGCTCGTAGGTCTTACGCTCATGTTTTATTTTTATAGGGTCGTAGATCGCTTGTAGGTCTTATCCTCACGTTATCTTTCATAGGGTCTTAGGTCGCTCGTAAGTCTTACCCTCACGTTATCTTTCATAGGGTCGTATGTCGCTCGTAGGTCTTACCCTCACGTTATCTTTACTAATGTCGTAGGTCTCTCATAGGTCTTACCCTCACATTATCTTTGCTAGGTTTGTAGGTCGCTCGTAGGTTTTAGCCTCATATTATCTTTCATAGGGTCGTAGGTCTCTCATGGATCTTACCCCCACATTATCTTTCATAGGGTCGTAGGTCGCTTGTAGGTCTTACCCTCACGTTATCTTTCATAGGGTCGTAGGTCGCTCGTACGTCTTACCCTCACATTATCTTTCATAGGGTCGTAGGTCGCTCGGAGGTCTTACCCTCACATTATCTTTCATAGGATCGTAGGTCTCTCGTAGGTCTTACCCTCACGTTATCTTTGCTAAGGTCGTACGTCGCTCGTAGGTGTTACCTTCACATTATCTTTGCTAGGTTCGTAGGTCGCTTGTAGGTCCTACCCTCACATTATCTTTGCTAGGGTCGTAGGTCGCTTGTAGGTCTTACCCTCACATTATCTTTGCTAGGGTCGTAGGTCGCTCGCAGGTCTTACCCTCACGTTTTCTTTTTATAGGGTCGTAGGTCGCTTGTAGGTCTTACCCTCACGTTATCTTTGCTAGGGTCGTAGGTCGCTCGTAGGTCTTACCCTCACATTATCTTTGCTAGGGTCGTAGGTCGTTCGTAGGTCTTACCCTCATATTATCTTTGCTAGGGTCGTAGGTGGCTCATAGGTCTTACCCTCACGTTATTTTTCATAGGGTCGTAGGTCGCTCGTAGGTCTTACCCTTACATTAACTTTCATAGGGTGGTATGTCGCTCGTAGGTCTTACCCTCACGTTATCTTTGCTAGGGTCGTAGGTCGCTCGTAGGTCTTACCCTCACATTATCTTTGCTAGGGTCGTACGTCGCTCGTAGGTCTTACCCTCACATTATCTTTCATAGGGTCGTAGGTCGCTCGTAGGTCTTTCCTTCACATTATCTTTCATAGGTTCGTAGGTCGCTCGTAGGTCTTATCCTCACATTATCTTTCATAGGGTCGTAGGTCGGTCGTAGGTCTTACCCTCAAGTTATCTTTCATAGGGTCGTTGGTCGCTCGTAGGTCTTACCCTCAAGTTATCTTTGCTAGGGTCGTAGGTCGCTCGTAGGTCTTACCCTCACGTTATATTTGCTAGGGTCGTAGGTCGCTCGTAGGTCTTACCCTCACATTATCTTTGCTAGGGTTGTAGGTCGCTCGTAAGTCATACCCTCACATTATCTTTCATAGGGTCGTAGGTCACTCGCAGGTCTTACCGTCACGTTATCTTACATAGGGTCGTAGGTCGCTCATAGGTCTTACCCTCACGTTATATTTCTTAGGGTCGTAGGTCGCTCGTAGGTCTTACCCTCACGTTATGTTTGCTAAGGTCGTAGGTCGTTCGTAGGTCTTACCCTCACATTATCTTTGCTAGGTTCGTAGGTCGCTTGTAGGTCCTACCCTCACATTATCTTTGCTAGGGTCGTAGGTCGCTTGTAGGTCTTAACCTCACATTATCTTTTCTAGGGTCGTAGGTCGCTCGTAGGTCTTACCCTCACGTTTTCTTTTTATAGGGTCGTAGGTCGCTCGTAGGTCTTACCCTCACGTTATCTTTGCTAGGGTCGTAGGTCGCTCGTAGGTCTTACCCTCACATTATCTTTGCTAGGGTCGTAGGTCATTCGTAGGTCTTACCCTCACATTATCTTTGCTAGGGTCGTAGGTCACTCGAAGGTCTTACCCTCACATTATCTTTGCTAGGGTCGTAGGTCGCTCGTAGGTCTTACCCTTACATTAACTTTCATAGGGTCGTAGGTCGCTCGTAGGTCTTACCCTCACGTTATCTTTTCTAGGGTCGTAGGTCGCTCGTAGGTCTTACCCTCACATTATCTTTGCTAGGGACGTACGTCGCTCGTAGGTCTTACCCTCACATTATCTTTCATAGGGTCGTAGGTCACTCGGAGGTCTTACCTTCAGATTATCTTTCATAGGGTCGTAGGTCGCTCGTAGGTCTTATCCTCACGTTATCTTTCATAGGGTCGTAGGTCGCTCGTAGGTCTTACCCTCATGTTATCTTTCATAGGGTCGTAGGTCGCTCGTAGGTCTTACCCTCACGTTATCTTTCATAGGGTCGTAGGTCGCTCGTAGGTCTTACCCTCACGTTATCTTTACTAAGGTCATAGGTCGCTTGTAGGTTTTTCCCACACATTATCTTTGCTAGGGTCGTAGGTCGCTCGTAGGTCTTACCCTCACGTTACCTTTCATAGGGTCGTAGGTCGCTCGTAGGTCTTACCCTCACATTATCTTTGCTAGGGTCGTAGGTCGCTCGTAGGTCTTACCCTCACGTTATCTTTTCTAGGGTCGTGGGTCGCTCGTAGGTCTTACCCTCAAATTATCTTTGCTAGGGTCGTAGGTCACTCGTAGGTCTTACCCTCACATTATCTTTCATAGGTTCGTAGGTCGCTCGTAGGTCTTACCCTCATGTTATCTTTCATAGGGTTGTAGGTCGCTCTTAGGTCTTACCCTCAGGTTATCATTCATAGGGTCGTAGGTCGCACCCTCATGTTATCTTTGTTAAGGTCGTAGATCATTCGTAGGTCTTACCCTCACATTATCTTTGCTAGGTTCATAGGTCGCTTGTTTGTCTTACCCTCACATTATCTTTGCTAGGGTCGTAGGTCGCTCGTAGGTCTTACCCTCACGTTATCTTTGCTAGGGTCGTAGGTCGCTCGTAGGTCTTACCCTTACGTTATCTTTGCTAGGGTCGTAGGTCGTTCGTAGGTCTTACCCTCACATTATCTTTCATAGGGTCGTAGGTCGCTCGTTGTTCTTACTTTCACATTATCTTTCATAGGGTCGTAGGTCGCTCATAGGTCTTACCCTCACATTATTTTTCATAGGGTCGTAGGTTGTTCGTAGGTCTTACCCTTACATTAACTTTCATAGGGTCGTAGGTAGCTCGTAGGGCTTACCCTCGTGTTATCTTTGCTAGGGTCGTAGGTCTCTCGTAGGTCTTACCCTCACATTATCTTTGCTAGGGTCGTATGCCGCTCGTAGGTCTTACCCTCACATTATCTTTCATATGGTCGTAGGTCGCTTGAAGGTGTTACCTTCACATTATCTTTCATAGGGTCGTAGGTCGCTCGTAGGTCTTAGCCTCATGTTATCTTTCATAGGGTCGTAGGTCGCTCGTAGGTCTTACCCTCACATTATCTTTCATAGGGTCGTAGGTCGCTCGTAGGTCTTACCCTCATGTTATCTTCACTAAGGTCGTAGTTTGCTTGTAGGTCTTTCCCACACATTATCTTTGCTTGGGTCGTAGGTCCCTCGTAGGACTTACCCTCACATTATCTTTGTTAGGGTCTTAGTTCGCTCGTAGGTCTTACCCTCACATTATCCTTGCTAGGGTCGTAGGTCGCTCTTAGGTCTTACCCTCACGTTATCTTTCATAGTGTCGTAGGTCGCTCGTAGGTCTTACCCTCACGTTATCTTTGCTAGGGTCGTAGGTCGCTCGTAGGTCTTACCCTCACGTTATATTTGCTAGGGTCGTAGGTCGCTCGTAGGTCTTACCCTCACATTATCTTTGCTAGGGTTGTAGGTCGCTCGTAAGTCATACCCTCACATTATCTTTCATAGGGTCGTAGGTCACTCGCAGGTCTTAACGTCACGTTATCTTACATAGGGTCGTAGGTCGCTCATAGGTCTTACCCTCACGTTATCTTTCTTAGGGTCGTAGGTCGCTCGTAGGTCTTACCCTCACGTTATGTTTGCTAAGGTCGTAGGTCTTTCGTAGGTCTTACCCTCACATTATCTTTGCTAGGTTCGTAGGTCGCTTGTAGGTCATACCCTCACATTATCTTTGCTAGGGTCGTATGTCACTTGTAGGTCTTACCCTCACATTATCTTTGCTAGGGTCGTAGGTCGCTCGTAGGTCTTACCCTCACGTTTTCTTTTTATAGGGTCGTAGGTCGCTCGTAGGTCTTACCCTCACGTTATCTTTGCTAGGGTCGTAGGTCGCTCGTAGGTCTTACCCTCACATTATCTTTGCTAGGGTCGTAGGTCATTCGTAGGTCTTACCCTCACATTATCTTTGCTAGGGTCGTAGTTCGCTCGTAGGTCTTACCCTCACATTACCTTTGCTAGAGTCGTAGGTCGCTCGTAGGTTTTACCCTCATATTATCTTTCATAGGGTCGTAGGTCTCTCGTGGGTCTTACCCCCACATTATCTTTCATAAGGTCGCAGGTCTCTTATAGGTGTTACCCTCACGTTATCTTTCATAGGGTCGTAGGTCACTCGTAGGTCTTACCCTCACGTTATCTTTCATAGGGTCGTAGGTCGCTCGGAGGTCTTACCCTCATGTTATCTTTCATAGGGTCGTAGGTCGCTCGTAGGTCTTACCCTCACGTTATCTTTGCTAAGGTCGTAGGTCGTTCGTATGTCTTACCCTCACATTATCTTTGCTAGGTTTGTAGGTCGCTTGTAGGTCCTACCCTCACATTATCTTTGCTAGGGTCGTAGGTCGCTTGTAGGTCTTACCCTCACATTATCTTTGCTAGGGTCGTAGGTCGCTCGTAGGTCTTACACTCATGTTTTATTTTTATAGGGTCGTAGGTCGCTTGTAGGTCTTATCCTCACGTTATCTTTCATAGGGTCGTAGGTCGCTCGTAAGTCTTACCCTAACGTTATCTTTCATAGGGTCGTATGTCGCTCGTAGGTCTTACCCTCACGTTATCTTTACTAATGTCGTAGGTCTCTCATAGGTCTTACCCTCACATTATCTTTGCTAGGGTCGTAGGTCGCTCGTAGGTTTTAGCCTCATATTATCTTTCATAGGGTCGTAGGTCTCTCATGGGTCTTACTCCCACATTATCTTTCGTAGGGTCGTAGGTAGCTTGTAGGTCTTACCCTCACGTTATCTTTCATAGGGTCGTAGGTCGCTCGTAGGTCTTACCCTCACATTATCTTTCATAGGGTCGTAGGTCGCTCGGAGGTCTTACCCTCACATTATCTTTCATAGGATCGTAGGTCTCTCGTAGGGCTTACCCTCACGTTATCTTTGCTAAGGTCGTAGGTCGCTCGTAGGTCTTACCCTCACATTATCTTTGCTAGGTTCGTAGGTCGCTTGTAGGTCCTACCCTTACATTATCTTTGCTAGGGTCGTAGGTCGCTTGTAGGTCTTACCCTCACATTATCTTTGCTAGGGTCGTAGGTCGCTCGCAGGTCTTACCCTCACGTTTTCTTTTTATAGGGTCGTAGGTCGCTTGTAGGTCTTACCCTCACGTTATCTTTGCTAGGGTCGTAGGTCGCTCGTAGGTCTTACCCTCACATTATCTTTGCTAGGGTCGTAGGTCGTTCGTAGGTCTTACCCTCATATTATCTTTGCTAGGGTCGTAGGTGGCTCATAGGTCTTACCCTCACGTTATTTTTCATAGGGTTGTAGGTCGCTCGTAGGTCTTACCCTTACATTAACTTTCATAGGGTCGTAGGTCGCTCGTAGGTCTTACCCTCACGTTATCTTTGCTAGGGTCGTAGGTCGCTCGTAGGTCTTACCTTCACATTATCTTTGCTAGGGTCGTACGTCGCTCGTAGGTATTACCCTCACATTATCTTTCATAGGGTCGTAGGTCGCTCGTAGGTCTTACCTTCACATTATCTTTCATAGGGTCGTAGGTCGCTCGTAGGTCTTATCCTCACATTATCTTTCATAGGGTCGTAGGTCGCTCGTAGGTCTTATCCTCAAGTTATCTTTCATAGGGTCGTAGGTCGCTCGTAGGTCCTACCCTCACGTTATCTTTCATAGGGTTGTAGGTCGCTCGTAGGTCTTACCCTCACGTTATCTTTACTAAGGTCGTAGGTCGCTTGTAGGTCTTTCCCACACATTATCTTTGCTAGGGTCATAGGTCGCTCGTAGGACTTACCCTCATATTATCTTTGTTAGGGTCTTAGGTCGCTCGTAGGTCTTACCCTCACATTATCTTTGCTAGGGTCGTAGGTCGCTCGTAGGTCTTACCCTCACGTTACCTTTCATAGGGTCGTAGGTCGCTCGTAGGTCTTACCCTCACGTTATCTTTGCTAGGGTCGTAAGTCGCTCTTAGGTCTTACCCTCGCGTTATATTTGCTAGGGTCGTAGGTCGCTCGTAGGTCTTACCCTCATATTATCTTTGCTAGGGTCGTAGGTCACTCGTAAGTCATACCCTCACATTATCTTTCATAGGGTCGTAGGTCACTCGTAGGTCTTACCCTCACGTTATCTTTCATAGGGTCGTAGGTCGCTCGTAGGTCTTACCCTCACGTTATCTTTGCTAGGGTCGTAGGTCGCTCGTAGGTCTTACGCTCACGTTTTATTTTTATAGGGTCGTAGGTCGCTTGTAGGTCTTATCCTCACGTTATCTTTCATAGGGTCGTAGGTCGCTCGTAAGTCTTACCCTCACGTTATCTTTCATAGGGTCGTATGTCGCTCGTAGGTCTTACCCTCACGTTATCTTTCATAGGGTCGTAGGACGCTCGTAGGTCTTACCCTCATGTTATCTTTCATAGGGTCGTAGGTCACTCGTAGGTCTTACCCTCACGTTATCTTTCATAGGGTCGTAGGTCGCTTGTAGGTCTTACCATCACGTTATCTTTACTAAGGTCGTAGGTCGCTTGTAGGTCTTTCCCACACATTATCTTTGCTAGGGTCATAGGTCGCTCGTAGGACTTACCCTCACATTATCTTTGTTAGGGTCTTAGTTCGCTCGTAGGTCTTACCCTCACATTATCCTTGCTAGGGTCGTAGGTCGCTCTTAGGTCTTACCCTCATGTTATCTTTCATAGTGTCGTAGGTCGCTCGTAGGTCTTACCCTCACGTTATCTTTGCTAGGGTCGTAGGTCGCTCGTAGGTCTTTCCCTCACGTTATATTTGCTAGGGTCGTAGGTCGCTCGTAGGTCTTACCCTCACATTATCTTTGCTAGGGTTGTAGGTCGCTCGTAGGTCATACCCTCACATTATCTTTCATAGGGTCGTAGGTCACTCGTAGGTCTTACCCTCACGTTATCTTACATAGGGTCGTAGGTCGCTCGTAGGTCTTACCCTCATGTTATCTTTCATAGGGTCGTAGGTCGCTCGTAGGTCTTACCCTCACGTTATCTTTGCTAAGGTCGTAGGTCGTTCGTAGGTCTTACCCTCACATTATCTTTGCTAGGTTCGTAGGTCGCTTGTAGGTCCTACCCTCACATTATCTTTGCTAGGGTCGTAGGTCGCTTGTAGGTCTTACCCTCACATTATCTTTTCTAGGGTCGTAGGTCGCTCGTAGGTCTTACCCTCACGTTTTCTTTTTATAGGGTCGTAGGTCGCTCGTAGGTCTTACCCTCGCGTTATCTTTGCTAGGGTCGTAGGTCGCTCGTAGGTCTTACCCTCACATTATCTTTTCTAGGGTCGTAGGTCATTCGTAGGTCTTACCCTCACATTATCTTTGCTAGGGTCGTAGGTCGCTCGTAGGTCTTACCCTCACATTATCTTTGCTAGGGTCGTAGGTCGCTCGTAGGTTTTACCCTCATATTATGTTTCATAGGGTCGTAGGTCTCTCGTGGGTCTTACCCCCACATTATCTTTCATAGGGTCGTAGGTCGCTTGTAGGTGTTACCCTCATGTTATCTTTCATAGGGTCGTAGGTCGCTCGTAGGTCTTACCCTCACGTTATCTTTCATAGGGTCGTAGGTCGCTCGGAGGTCTTACCCTAACGTTATCTTTCATGGGGTCGTAGGTCGCTCGTAGGTCTTACCCTCACTTTATCTTTGCTAAGGTCGTAGGTCACTCGTAGGTCTTACCCTCACATTATCTTTGCTAGGGTCTTAGGCCACTCGAAGGTCTTACCATCACATTATCTTTGGTAGGGTCGTAGGTCGCTCGTAGGTCTTACCATCACATTATCTTTGCTAGGGTCGTAGGTCGCTCATAGGTCTTACCCTCACGTTATTTTTCATAGGGTCGTAGGTTGCTCGTAGGTCTTACCCTTACATTAACTTTCATAGGGTCGTAGGTCGCTCGTAGGTCTTACCCTCACGTTATCTTTGCTAGGGTCGTAGGTCGCTCGTAGGTCTTACCCTCACATTATCTTTGCTAGGGTCGTACGTCGCTCGTAGGTCTTACCCTCACATTATCTTTCATAGGGTCGTAGGTCGCTCGGAGGTCTTACCTTCACATTATCTTTCATAGGGTCGTAGGTCGCTCGTAGGTCTTATCCTCACGTTATCTTTCATAGGGTCGTAGGTCGCTCGTAGGTCTTAACGTCATGTTATCTTTCATAGGGTCGTAGGTCGCTCGTAGGTCTTACCATCACGTTATCTTTCATAGGGTCGTAGGTCGCTCGTAGGTCTTACCCTCACGTTATCTTTACTAAGGTCATAGGTCGCTTGTAGGTCTTTCCCACACATTATCTTTGCTAGGGTCATAGGTCGCTCCTAGGACTTACCCTCACATTATCTTTGTTAGGGTCTTAGGTCGCTCGTAGGTCTTACCCTCACATTATCTTTGCTAGGGTCGTAGGTCGCTCGTAGGTCTTACCCTCACGTTACCTTTCATAGGGTCGTAGGTCGCTCGTAGGTCTTACCCTCACGTTATCTTTGCTAGGGTCGTAGGTCGCTCGTAGGTCTTACCCTTACGTTATCTTTGCTAGGGTCGTGGGTCGCTCGTAGGTCTTACCCTCATGTTATTTTTTATAGGGTCGTAGGTCGCTCGTAGGTCTTACCCTTACATTAACTTTCATAGGGTCGTAGGTCGCTCGTAGGTCTTACCCTCACGTTATCTTTGCTAGGGTCATAGGTCGCTCGTAGGTCTTACCCTCACATTATCTTTGCTAGGGTCGTACGTCGCTCGTAGGTCTTACCCTCACATTATCTTTCATAGGGTCGTAGGTCGCTCGTAGGTCTTACCTTCACATTATCTTTCATAGGGTCATAGGTCGCTCGTAGGTCTTATCCTCATGTTATCTTTCATAGGGTCATAGGACGCTCGTAGGTCTTACCCTCATGTTATCTTTCATAGGGTCGTAGGTCGCTCGTAGGTTTTACCCTCACGTTATCTTTCATAGGGTCGTAGGTCGCTCGTAGGTCTTACCATCACGTTATCTTTACTAAGGTCGTAGGTCGCTTGTAGGTCTTTCCCACACATTATCTTTGCTAGGGTCATAGGTCGCTCGTAGGACTTACCCTCACATTATCTTTGTTAGGGTCTTAGTTCGCTCGTAGGTCTTACCCTCACATTATCCTTGCTAGGGTCGTAGGTCGCTCTTAGGTCTTACCCTCACGTTATCTTTCATAGTGTCGTAGGTCGCTCGTAGGTCTTACCCTCACGTTATCTTTGCTAGGGTCGTAGATCGCTCGTAGGTCTTTCCCTCACGTTATATTTGCTAGGGTCGTAGGTCGCTTGTAGGTCTTACCCTCACATTATCTTTGCTAGGGTTGTAGGTCGCTCGTAGGTCATACCCTCACATTGTCTTTCATAGGGTCGTAGGTCACTCGTAGGTCTTACCCTCACGTTATCTTACATAGGGTCGTAGGTCACTCGTAGGTCTTACCCTCACGTTATCTTTCATAGGGTCGTAGGTCGCTCGTAGGTCTTCCCCTCACGTTATCTTTGCTAAGGTCGTAGGTCGTTCGTAGGTCTTACCCTCACATTATCTTTGCTAGGGTCGTAGGTCGCTTGTAGGTCTTACCCTCACATTATCTTTTCTAGGGTCGTAGGTCGCTCGTAGGTCTTACCCTCACGTTTTCTTTTTATAGGTTCCTAGGTCGCTCGTAGGTCTTACCCTCGCGTTATCTTTGCTAGGGTCGTAGGTCGCTCGTAGGTCTTACCCTCACATTATCTTTTCTAGGGTCGTAGGTCATTCGTAGGTCTTACCCTCACATTATCTTTGCTAGGGTCGTAGGTCGCTCGTAGGTCTTACCCTCACATTATCTTTGCTAGGGTCGTAGGTCGCTCGTAGGTTTTACCCTCATATTATCTTTCATAGGGTCGTAGGTTTCTCGTGGGTCTTACCCCCACATTATCTTTCATAGGGTCGTAGGTCGCTTGTAGGTGTTACCCTCATGTTATCTTTCATAGGGTCGTAGGTCGCTCGTAGGTCTTACCCTCACGTTATCTTTCATAGGGTCGTAGGTCGCTCGGAGGTCTTACCCTAACGTTATCTTTCATGGGGTCGTAGGTCGCTCGTAGGTCTTACCCTCACGTTATCTTTGCTAAGGTCGTAGGTCACTCGTAGGTCTTACCCTCACATTATCTTTGCTAGGGTCTTAGGCCGCTCGAAGGTCTTACCATCACATTATCTTTGGTAGGGTCGTAGGTCGCTCGTAGGTCTTACCCTCACATTATCTTTGCTAGGGTCGTAGGTCGCTCATAGGTCTTACCCTCACGTTATTTTTCATAGGGTCGTAGGTTGCTCGTAGGTCTTACCCTTACATTAACTTTCATAGGGTCATAGGTCGCTCGTAGGTCTTACCCTCACGTTATCTTTGCTAGGGTCGTAGGTCGCTCGTAGGTCTTACCCTCACATTATCTTTGCTAGGGTCGTACGTCGCAAGTAGGTCTTACCCTCACATTATCTTTCATAGGGTCGTAGGTCGCTCGGAGGTCTTACCTTCACATTATCTTTCATAGGGTCGTAGGTCGCTCGTAGGTCTTATCCTCACGTTATCTTTCATAGGGTCGTAGGTCGCTCGTAGGTCTTACCGTCATGTTATCTTTCATAGGGTCGTAGGTCGCTCGTAGGTCTTACCCTCACGTTATCTTTCATAGGGTCGTAGGTCGCTCGTAGGTCTTACCCTCACGTTATCTTTACTAAGGTCGTAGGTCGCTTGTAGGTCTTTCCCACACATTATATTTGCTAGGGTCATAGGTCGCTCGTAGGAATTACCCTCACATTATCTTTGTTAGGGTCTTAGGTCGCTCGTAGGTCTTACCCTCACATTATCTTTGCTAGGGTCGTAGGTCGCTCGTAGGTGTTACCCTCACGTTACCTTTCATAGGGTCGTAGGTCGCTCGTAGGTCTTACCCTCACGTTATCTTTGCTAGGGTCGTAGGTCGCTCGTAGGTCTTACCCTTACGTTATCTTTGCTAGGGTCGTGGGTCCCTCGTAGGTCTTACCTTCACGTTATCTTTCATAGGGTCGTAGGTCGCTCGTAGGTCTTATCCTCACGTTACCTTTCATAGGGTCGTAGGTCGCTCGTAGGTCTTACCCTCATGTTATCTTTCATAGGGTCGTAGGTCGCTCGTAGGTCTTACCCTCACGTTATCTTTCATATGGTCGTAGGTCGCTCGTAGGTCTTACCATCACGTTATCTTTACTAAGGTCGTAGGTCGCTTGTAGGTCTTTCCACCACATTATCTTTGCTAGGGTTGTAGGTCGCTCGTAGGTCATACCCTCACATTATCTTTCATAGGGTCGTAGGTCACTCGTAGGTCTTACCCTCACGTTATCTTACATAGGGTCGTAGGTCGCTCGTAGGTCTTACCCTCACGTTATCTTTCATAGGGTCGTAGGTCACTCGTAGGTCTTACCCTCACGTTATCTTTGCTAAGGTCGTAGGTCGTTCGTAGGTCTTACCCTCACATTATCTTTGCTGTGTTCGTAGGTCGCTTGTAGGTCCTACCCTCACATTATCTTTGCTAGGGTCGTAGGTCGCTTGTAGGTCTTACCCTCACATTATCTTTTCTAGGGTCGTAGGTCGCTCGTAGGTCTTACCCTCACGTTTTCTTTTTATAGGGTCGTAGGTCGCTCGTAGGTCTTACCCTCGCGTTATCTTTGCTAGGGTCGTAGGTCGCTCGTAGGTCTTACCCTCACATTATCTTTTCTAGGGTCGTAGGTCATTCGTAGGTCTTACCCTCACATTATCTTTGCTAGGGTCGTAGGTCGCTCGTAGGTCTTACCCTCACATTATCTTTGCTAGGGTCGTAGGTCGCTCGTAGGTTTTACCCTTATATTATCTTTCATAGGGTCGTAGGTCTCTCGTGGGTCTTACCCCCACATTATCTTTCATAGGGTCGTAGGTCGCTTGTAGGTGTTACCCTCATGTTATCTTTCATAGGGTCATAGGTCGCTCGTAGGTCTTACCCTCACGTTATCTTTCATAGGGTCGTAGGTCGCTCGGAGGTCTTACCCTAACGTTATCTTTCATGGGGTCGTAGGTCGCTCGTAGGTCTTACCCTCACGTTATCTTTGCTAAGGTCGTAGGTCACTCGTAGGTCTTACCCTCACATTATCTTTGCTAGGGTCTTAGGCCGCTCGAAGGTCTTACCATCACATTATCTTTGGTAGGGTCGTAGGTCGCTCGTAGGTCTTACCCTCACGTTATTTTTCATAGGGTCGTAGGTTGCTCGTAGGTCTTACCCTTACATTAACTTTCATAGGGTCGTAGGTCGCTCGTAGGTCTTACCCTCACGTTATCATTGCTAGGGTCGTAGGTCGCTCGTAGGTCTTACCCTCACATTATCTTTGCTAGGGTCGTACGTCGCAAGTAGGTCTTACCCTCACATTATCTTTCATAGGGTCGTAGGTCGCTCGGAGGTCTTACCTTCACATTATCTTTCATAGGGTCGTAGGTCGCTCGTAGGTCTTATCCTCACGTTATCTTTCATAGGGTCGTAGGTCGCTCGTATGTCTTACCCTCACATTATCTTTGCTAGGGTCATAGGTCGCTCATAGGTCTTACCCTCACGTTATTTTTCATAGGGTCGTAGGTTGCTCGTAGGTCTTACCCTTACATTAACTTTCATAGGGTCGTAGGTCGCTCGTAGGTCTTACCCTCACGTTATCTTTGCTAGGGTCGTAGGTCGCTCGTAGGTCTTACCCTCACATTATCTTTGCTAGGGTCGTACGTCGCAAGTAGGTCTTACCCTCACATTATCTTTCATAGGGTCGTAGGTCGCTCGGAGGTCTTACCTTCACATTATCTTTCATAGGGTCGTAGGTCGCTCGTAGGTCTTATCCTCACGTTATCTTTCATAGGGTCGTAGGTCGCTCGTAGGTCTTACCGTCATGTTATCTTTCATAGGGTCGTAGGTCGCTCGTAGGTCTTACCCTCACGTTATCTTTCATAGGGTCGTAGGTCGCTCGTAGGTCTTACCCTCACGTTATCTTTACTAAGGTCGTAGGTCGCTTGTAGGTCTTTCCCACACATTATATTTGCTAGGGTCATAGGTCGCTCGTAGGAATTACCCTCACATTATCTTTGTTAGGGTCTTAGGTCGCTCGTAGGTCTTACCCTCACATTATCTTTGCTAGGGTCGTAGGTCGCTCGTAGGTGTTACCCTCACGTTACCTTTCATAGGGTCGTAGGTCGCTCGTAGGTCTTACCCTCACGTTATCTTTGCTAGGGTCGTAGGTCGCTCGTAGGTCTTACCCTTACGTTATCTTTGCTAGGGTCGTGGGTCCCTCGTAGGTCTTACCCTCACGTTATTTTTCATAGGGTCGTAGGTCGCTCGTAGGTCTTACCCTTACATTAACTTTCATAGGGTCGTAGGTCGCTCGTAGGACTTACCCTCACGTTATCTTTGCTAGGGTCGTAGGTCGCTCGTAGGTCTTACCCTCACATTATCTTTGCTAGGGTCGTACGTCGCTCGTAGGTCTTACCCTCACATTATCTTTCATAGGGTCGTAGGTCGCTCGTAGGTCTTACCTTCACATTATCTTTCATAGGGTCGTAGGTCACTCGTAGGTCTTATCCTCACGTTACCTTTCATAGGGTCGAAGGTCGCTCGTAGGTCTTACCCTCATGTTATCTTTCATAGGGTCGTAGGTCGCTCGTAGGTCTTACCCTCACGTTATCTTTCATAGGGTCGTAGGTCGCTCGTAGGTCTTACCATCACGTTATCTTTACTAAGGTCGTAGGTCGCTTGTAGGTCTTTCCACCACATTATCTTTGCTAGGGTCATAGGTCGCTCGTAGGTCTTACCCTCACATTATCTTTGCTAGGGTTGTAGGTCGCTGATCGTGATTTTAGCAAGTGTACTATTTTCCCCAATGTAGTTTTAAAGGGTTTTACCCCGAATATCGATCACGAGGATTGCGTAGGAAATACGAGTTATTACACAAAGTCAATTAAACAAAAGAGCATATGGTGTTGTTTCTAACAAATAACGAAATAGAATAATAACTAGGAAATAAGCTGAAATTTAGATTGAACTTTTGATTTTATGAAGATAATGCTAAGGTAGGGTGTGTGCTTCAATCTCTAACTCCTCTGGATCAAGATCTCAATACCAAGTTTGTAGAATTCAATTATTTATTCTCAAGAATTGCTTTCCTAAGTCCTTAGTGAAAACCTTTTGGTTTGAAATCCTATTACCTAAGTCCTTAGAGAAATAGGAGAAAACCAATTCATTTAATTATCAAGAATTTCTAAATAACCATATTATATCCCTAATCCTAGGTGATAATCATAGAGATCAATTGTACAAAAACCTTAACAATTGTAGTCCCACAAATTGTTAACCACACAACAATCCTTATTGATCAGATAAAGAAAGCATTATAAACATCATACAATTGAATTGAAATACTACAAACTTTTAAATTGATGAAATACCAAATCCAGAGTTGTTACAGATCAAATCAGGGACACCCCCTAGCATTGGGGGGTTTAGCCTCTCATAATATTCAAGGAAAACAAAGATAAAAGTTTAGACATTACAAAATAATGGTAGAACTCAGATCTTCAATGGTGTCCACCGTTGAATTTCTTCTTCTTCCACAACCTTGCTTCCGTCTTCTTTTCGTTCCAATTCTATTTTACGATCTCAAAAAAGTCCCCTTCTCTTGTCCTAAAATTGCCATTTATATTCTCCTTCCATTCCAGTCCAAGTGCTTTGCCAAAAATGCCCTCGATGAGCCCCTTGGAGAGAAAATAAAAAAAAACACAAATTCACTGCGCGCTCATCAACACGGGCCGTGTTGATTCACACGGGTGCCCGTGTTGATCCCCTGTCTTAGGCAAAAAATTGCATTTCTGGGCACAATTCAACACGGGCCGTGTTGATTCACACGGGTGCCCGTGTTGATCCCCTGTCTCAGGCAAAAAGTTGCTTTTCTGGGCACAATTCAACACGGGCCGTGTTGATTCACACGGGTGCCCGTGTTGACCTCTAAACTTGGTTTTTTTCGGGCTTCTTTTCTCCAATAATGCGCCACGAGTTCATATCTTTCCATTGCCACACCTGGACCAGAAACACTACCAACCAGAGCATAAAAGGGACATTTTTATAACATTCATTCATTAAAACTATGCGACAAATAAACACAATTGAAAATAAGAAAAACTCACTTTAAAACGCATGCAAGTGCCACTTAATGTTACCAAGGCTATGAATTCTTGTCAGAAAAAGGTGCGAAACTTACTAGAAATGGTGACCGATCACAACCCCATACTTATCTCATTGCTTGTCCTCAAGTGATGTATTGGGACGAAACAAAGGTCACCACGAGCTTCTTTTTCTCCGCAACACAATCAGGTTATTCGCAAAACATCTTCACTTATCAATCGAGCTTATGGTATTCTTCGTCAATCTATTCACCACATTATCACTTCCGATCACTTGTTCACCTGCAAGCTTATTTCACAATCTCACAAGATCTCTCCGGGTTAATGTGTTTACACTCACAGAACCAAGGCATGCATATTACTTTTAACTTTGAAAACATTCTTGAATCACTACACACAACTATTGCACACACATTCAAGAGGACTTTGGGATAAAATATGGTTTGGGTTCAGTGGGGTCAACAAGGAGTGGGATAACAAAGGGTTTAGGTGCTCGGCAGTCATGTTGTTTCACAAAACTACTATTATTGGCTTGAATCGTAAAAAAATGGGGTTAAGACCTCCGACTTCTTGTTTTTAGCTTTTAGATTCATTTATATGGTCTTTCGGACAAGTGGGCAAGAATTTCTACAATTTTTCGCTTGTTTTTTTTTTTTCTTTTTTTTTTTTTTTTTTTTTTTTTTCAAACTTTCTTTATGGATTTTTCACAATTTTTCTTGTCTCTTTTTTCTTGCCCTTTTCTCAATGATTCATAACCCCATACTTAGATTCTTTCATACATTTTACGAAACTAACTTTAATGCCGAGCTATAGAATGAATGGTGAAAATGTGGGTGGTAACAAAAACAAAAATGAACAATCACAAACATTATGGCTCAAGGGGGTCTATTATGGATAGGCTGCAAATAGGATGGCTAAAAAGGCTTGGGGTTACAGAAAAGAAAAAAAAAATTGCCTCAGTGTGTGCTGTCGTAGTGTGTTTGTGTTATGAGAACATATGCAAAATCAAAGTGAATAGTGCCATACCTGACTTAACTCTCATGTGGATTTGTGAATTTGGCTCTGAAGTCTCACCGGGTGGGTTAAGCTTACATGCTCCAAGGTGCTCTTGGTGCCATGTGGTTTCCATTTATCTGAAGTCTACCATATTATTCTCTTGGTTTCGTGTTAATGCTTTGCGTCCTACCTTTTCCTCTTGATTGTGCCAACTACCGTGGTGCCTGCGAAGATCAAGTATGGGGTGTGTTGTTCAACCACTAGCTATTCGTTTGCTCCTCTTCCGATTTCCATCAATCACCTGGTAACATCATGACAACATTGCACCATACTACTTTAAACAAAACCACTTAAAATAAACAAACATAAACCAAAAATTCCAAACAAACTAAACTATAAATTCATAAACACAAAGCAATAACATAAAATAAAACCTCCCCCACATCTGAACCAAACATTGTCCCCAATGTTTGAACTCAGACGTGACGGAGAGTACCCGGCTCACTGATACGGCGGCGGAGGAGGATTATGTGGAAAATGCAACATCAGATGTCGCATCATGTCCTGGACATCGTCCACCACCACTCCTTGTCGAAATAACTCCTCGCTTTGTCTTGATTGCTCAGCACGGAGAGAAGTAATCTCAGATTGTACCCACCCCCATTGATCAGAATTCATGGAGGACGATCCAGCATATTGCTGGCTAGACTGCTGAGGGGGTGGGATAGGTTGCTCTGCTTCTGGAGCATCATCTTCCGATTCGTCACCTGAAAAAGAATGATCATGTGGAGGAGTTTCCCTGTCAGATGTACCTGTAGCTGCATATAGCCAGTTAGCAGGGTCTGCAACAGAAATAAAAGTTGGTGCGGGAAGTGCCATAATATGCTGATCATGACAAATCAGCGAGTAGTACCCTGGCTTAACCACGATCATCCTCTGATTGACAAGAGTTGCCATGTCAATCTTTTTACCTGATAGCGAGGGCTCCTCAATCAGAAGCCGACCGTAGTTCAGATGGTCAGCCAGTTGGGTGATCATACCACCTACCGATATCTCCCCAGAAGTTGCATTCCCAACTTGTTTTAGGTGATTAGCAGCAAAGGCTGCTACATTCACACGTCCTACCTCAGTCATATTTTGCAACAAAAATAGTTCTCTTTTTGCACATACCCCAGTGCTATCTCCCCGCCCAAAAAGAGTGTAAGCCAAACCTTTTTGTGCATAACGGAAACAGGGGTTATGGATGCCCGAGGCCTTGGCCCTGCTAGGATTATAGCCAGAGGTACCTGTTATCGCCTCCCAAAATTCACCAGAATGAAAAGTTTCGGGTGGTTGCCCCGGTCCAGAGAAGGGTAAGTTAAGGGCCGCTCCGACCTCCGCCACAGACAAAGAATGTTGGTTACCAAACATGCAAAATTCCAGATTACCATAAAACTCCAATTCGGAGACATTCCACCTGCGTCTTAGTTTAAAGTCAACAGAACTCAAGAATTCAAAAGTTAGTCCTTCATAAGTAGGTGCTTCAAATAACATAAAGGGAAGCATCCCAATATTTTCAAACATACGAAACACCTCATCTCTAAGGCCTAACTTGTTGAGCGTATCTTCACAGATATAACGAGTGGGAAGTAATTTCCGCTTAATCAAAACGTTATACCTTTCTTTGTGTTCTGGTTTCGTGAAGGTAATGCCGTGAGCATTCTCATCCGAATTCCGACTTCTCTCGGCGGCGCTACTCGGAGCGCGACGTGGTTTCTGCCTGGGCTGAGATGATTCCGCGAAATCATCTCGCATGGAGTGGCGGTGGGTTGGTCTCTTAGGAGGCATGGTATAATTCTGCACAGAAAACGAATACAAAACACAAACAACACAACAAATAGAAAAAATCCGAAAATTCAAAGTGCACGAAATTAAAAACTGAAACGGTGGAAGTGTAGAGGATGAGGAGTAGAGCACTTTTTATGAAAGCACGAGGGTGTTTTAGTGAGTGGGTGATGGAGAAAAAGTGAGTTTTTAAGAGATGGAGGCTAGGTTTCTATGGAGAAAAGAGTGATGAATGAGAGAGAAGAGAATAAAGAAGAAGAAGTGTTACAAAACAGGTGGGGGCCACATACTAAAAGGCATTTAAAAATAAAAAATATAAAAAAAAAACTGACCAGGACAATCAACACGGCCGTGTTGATCCACACGGGCGCCCGTGTTGATGTTCTGTTACAAACAACACGGGCCGTGTTGATCCACACGGGCGCCCGTGTTGATGCCCCTGTACGTTTTTTCAAAAAAATTTATTTTTTTCTTCTTGTTTCTCAAACAACACGGGCCGTGTTGATTAACACGGGCGCCCATGTTGATGCCCCTGAATGCCCAATTTTTGAATTTTCCTAGTGCATTTCGGCCACCGTTTCATCTACCGATCCACATCCTAAACACCTGAAATTGAACAAAACAAAATTAAAGAAAATGCGTTAGAAAATATGAGCGTGGGTTGCCTCCCACGAAGCGCTTCGTTTAACGTCGCCTGGCTCGACGGTCCACAACTCATCCGGCGAGACGCAAATAATCGATCACTCCTGCTCCTACTCCAGTATAGTAGGGCTTCAACCTTTGTCCATTCACTTTGAATACGTCCCCATTGTTGGGATTCTTAATCTCTACCGCTCCGTGAGGGAATACCGTTTGTACCACAAACGGACCAGACCACCGGGATTTCAACTTTCCAGGAAAAAGTTTAAGCCTGGAGTTAAACAGAAGTACTAACTGTCCTTCCCACAGATCCTTCTTGATAATACGTTGATCATGCCACTTCTTTGTTTGCTCTTTGTACATCTTTGGATTTTCATAAGCTTGGTCTCGAAATTCCTCTAACTCATGAAGTTGAAGAATACGAGACTCACCGGCTTTCACAATATCATAATTGAGGAATTTAGAAGCCCAAAATGCCTTGTGTTCCAGCTCGAGTGGTAGATGGCAAGCTTTACCATAAACCAACTGATAGGGTGACATGCCTATGGGTGTTTTAAATGCCGTTCTATATGCCCATAATGCATCTTCAAGCTTAATAGCCCAATCTTTTCTTGAGGCACTCACCGTCTTTTCGAGGATCTGTTTTATCTGCCTGTTTGATACTTCGACCTGACCACTAGTCTGAGGGTGGTAAGGTGTCGCAATCTTATGCTTCACATTATACTTCTTCAGCATATTTTCCATCAACTTATTCAAAAAATGAGTTCCTTCATCACTTATCAATGTTCTTGGTACACCGAACCTTGAAAATATGTTGTTTTTGAGGAAGTTCACTACCACCTTAGCATCATTCGTAGGAAGAGCCACAGCTTCAACCCACTTAGAGACGTAGTCCACCGCTACAAGAATGTAGTTCTTCCCAAAAGATGGTGGGAACGGACCCATGAAATCAATGCCCCACACATCAAACAATTCCACTTTAAGGATACCCTTCTGAGGCATCTGATTTCTTTTTGAAATATTCCCTGTCCTCTGACACCTATCGCATTCTTTCACGATGCTTTGAGCGTCTTTGAACAATGTAGGCCAGTATAATCCAGATTGTAAGACCTTTGCCGCTGTTCTGTCTCCACTGAAATGCCCTCCATATTCAGAGTCATGGCATGCCTTTAACACATCTCTTTGTTCCTCCTCTGGTACACATCTTCTAATCAAGCCATCAATTCCCTTCTTGTATAAGAATGGATCATCCCACAGATAGAACCTGCAATCATGTAAAAACTTTTTCTTTCTGTTATAGTCAAAATCATAAGGGATAATACCACCTACCAGATAGTTTGCATAGTCGGCAAACCAAGGCACGCCAATAACAGCGAGGACGTGTTCATCTGCGAACTCGTCCCTTATTGGGCGCTTATCTTCCGTTTCTTCAATAGGTGACATTCGAGACAAGTGATCGGCTACAGTGTTTTCAGACCCTTTCTTGTCACGAATTTCCACATCAAACTCCTGAAGGAGCAAGATCCACCTTAACAATCTTGGTTTAGAATCCTGTTTAGCAAAAAGATACTTCAAGGCAGCATGGTCAGTATAAACAATGACTCGAGAGCCCAACAGATATTGCCTGAATTTATCAAAGGCATAAACAACCGCTAACAACTCTTTCTCTGTAGTTGCATAATTCATCTATGCAGGGTTCAACACATGACTAGCGTAGTAAATGACATGTAATAATTTTTCTCTACGCTGTCCTAGAACCGCCCCTATGGCAATATCACTTGCATCACACATGATCTCAAAAGGTAGAGACCAATCAGGGGCTACTACAATTGGTGCCGATATTAATTCTTGCTTTATTTTGTCAAAAGCTACGGCACATTCGTCATCAAAGTTGAAAGTTTTGTCCTTAACTAAAAGTGTAGTTAAAGGTTTTGCTATTTTAGAGAAATCTCTTATGAACCTGCGGTAGAAACCCGCATGCCCTAAGAAACTTCGGATACCTTTTTCATTCATGGGAGGAGGCAATTTTGCTATGACTTCTATCTTGGCTTGGTCAACTTCTATTCCCTTATGAGAGATTTTGTGACCCAAAACTATACCTTCTCGCACCATGAAGTGACACTTCTCCCAGTTAAGGATTAGGTTTGTTTGTTGGCACCTTTCTAACACCAGAGCAAGGTTAGTTAAACAATCATCAAAAGACTTACCAAATACCGAGAAGTCATCCATGAAAACTTCCATATTCTTCTCAAGCATATCCGCAAAAATAGATTGCATGCATCTTTGAAATGTGGCAGGGGCGTTACATAACCCGAATGGCATTCTTCTGTAAGCAAAAATACCAAACGGACATGTAAACGCGGTCTTTTCTTGATCTTCAGGTGCGACAGCTATCTGATTGTACCCTGAGTAACCATCGAGAAAACAATAGTACTCATGACCTGCTAACCTTTCTAACATTTGGTCAATAAAAGGCAACGGGAAGTGATCTTTTCTTGTTGCCAGATTCAGTCTACGGTAATCAATACAAACTCTCCACCCTGTAACTGTCCTTGTAGGAATCAACTCATTCTTTTCATTCTTAATCACTGTAGTCCCGCCTTTCTTCGGAACCACATGAACTGGACTCACCCATGAACTGTCAGATATTGGATAAATCATCCCTGCGTCCAAAAGTTTCACCACCTCCTTTCTTACTACTTCCTTCATTGCTGGATTGAGTCGTCGTTGAGGTTGGACAACTGGTTTGTGAGCATCTTCCATTAGGATTTTGTGCATGCAAATAGTTGGACTTATTCCTTTCAAGTCCTCTATCGACCACCCGAGAGCACTCTTGTGCTTTTTAAGAACTTTGACAAGCTTATCTTCTTGAAGGAATTCAAGGTGAGAACTTATGATAGCCGGGCACTTACTCTCTGTGTCTAAAAAAACATATTTAAGGTTTTCCGGTAATTGTTTGAGTTCAGCCCCTTTCTTTGGTTCATCTTCACTTCCTTCAACTAATGGTTTCCTTAGCTCTTCCCATCGGTTGTGGCGAGAATTTGTGATAAAGGATGTTGTTTCCATCATGGCTAAGACTTCACTATCTTTTGCATCAACTATTTCCTCTTCTTTAAAGATTGATAAACTCAAAACTCTCTCCAACGGTAACTTTTGTATTGCCAAAGAGTTTCCTTCATCACAAATTTGATCGATTACCTCAATGTGCTGACTTGTCGCAATGTCGTCTTTGTACTTCATGGTGTTTCTCACATCAATCTTCAGTTCTTCATCATAAACTTTTAAGGTCATAGTACCTTCCTCTATGTCAATCAAGCATCTCCCGGTCTCTAAAAATGGTCTCCCCAATATGATTGGTATCTCCTCATCTTCGGGCATTTCTAGAATAACGAAATCTACAGGGAACACAAACTTGTCGATTTTCACCAGTACATCTTCTACTACTCCGTAAGGTCTTTTCACCGATTGATCTGCAAACTGAAGCGTCATTCGTGTATCTTGTACTTTACCTATTCCCAATCTTTTGTAGATGGATAACGGCATAAGACTCACACTTGCTCCTAAATCAATCAGAGCTTTCTTGAATGACCTATCACCGATAGTGCATGGAATAGTTACAGAACCTCGATCTGTCCTTTTTACCGGAATCTTCATACCCTGCAAAATAGCACTACATGTTTCAGTTAGAATAATAGGATCATTGGCGATGATCCGCTTCTTTGAAATAATATCCTTCATGAATTTTGCATAAGTTGGCATTTGCTCAAGTGCTTCTAAGAAGGGAATGTTCAGCTCAAGTTTCTTGAACATTTCCAAGAACTTCTCAAAATTCTTCTCATGTTGTTCTTTCTTCCTATTTCTTGTTGGAAAGGGAAGCTTGACCGCCGATTTAGGTGTAGCTATTTTCTCTTCTACCACCCTTTCTTCCTCCTTGGCCTCTTGACTAACAACTTCATTTTCTTTTATCTCTACATCCACCTCAATCAACATATCTTCTTCATCAGAATTCTTCTCAGGTTTATCATTGGATTTACTGCTTCTGGTAACCACGGCGTTCACATGATTAGTGTCTCTTGGGTTAGTAACCGTGCTACTAGGCAGAGAACCCGGTTGTTGAGAGTTAGCCATTTGTTGTGCAATTTGACTCACTTGTATCTCCAGATTTTTGATAGAAGCCCCTGTATTCCTCATGTTGCTTCTGGTTTCTTCCTGGAATTGAGAATTTTGAGCAGCCATTTTTTCAATTGCTATTTCCCAGTCTGCCTTCTTCGGAGTTTGTTGTTGACCTTGAGGTTGGAACTGTTGTGGGTGGTGTTGAAATTGCTGTTGGTATTGGTGTTGAAAGTGCGGTTGGTATTGTTGTTGTGGTTGTGGAGCTTGAAACTGGTTTGGTCCTTGCTTTTGGAAGTTTCCTTGCTGATCCTTCCATGCAAAATTAGGATGATTTTTCCACCCTGGATTGTATGTATTGGCGTATGGATTATTTTGCCTCAACATATGAATCTGTTCAACCTGTTCTTGTGTTGCCACACAATGCATAGCAAAATGCGGCCCACCACATATTTCACACAATACTGAAGTGCTTGGCTCAACCTGTGCCACTTTCTGTTCACCAATATTCATATTCTTTAACCTTCTTTCCACTTCAATTGCAATCTGCTCCTCCATTTTAACCACTTGGTCTGCCAGCTTCAAATCAATTTTTCCTTCTGGTTGGCTTATTTCCCGATCATATAACTCGATGTGTTCGTTCGCGGAAATAGCTTCTATGATCCTCTTGATACCAGTGGCTGTTGAGAAATTAGTTGAGCCACCGGCTGCAATGTCGATCAATTGTTTTGTTTTAACCCGTAGACCATTAACAAAAGTCTGCATTTGTTCGGTTGAATCCATGTTATGAGTAGGACAAGCAACCAAACACCTCTTGAATCTTTTATATGCATCTCCTAGCAGTTCCCCTTCTTTCTGCTTGAAATTAACGATATCGTATCGTTTACGAATGAAAACCGAAGCTGGGAAGTACTCATTAAGAAAAGCGGTTTCCATTTGTCCCCATGTTGTGATACTTCCAGCTGGAAGTGAGTAAAACCACTCTTCTGCATCTTCGGATAACGTGAAAGGGAACATCACAAGTCTCTTTGCTTCTTCGGAATGGCCTTCTATCTTCAAGGATGTTGTTGTGGTTAGGAATCTCTGTAGATGCTTATTCGCGTCTTCATTGATTCTCCCAGCAAATGGCCTGCTTTCTAACTGTCGGATGGTGGAGGGATGCAGTTGGAAGTGTGCCACGTTAACCGGTTGATTCACTATGGTCATTCTTCCAGGCGGTGCATTTGCCCTTCCATAATCCCCCAAAAGTCTCTCTGGAGGAGGTGGATCAGCTGCCATAGTTTCAGATTCGGATTCTGATTGTTCGGATGAAATCAAAAGTCTGTCTTCGTCTTCTGATTCTCCCAGCAAAAGTATGTCTTCGTCTTCTGATTCTGAAACTACCGGTGATCTTTCTTTTGCAGCCAGCCTTTTCCGCTTAACTTCTTGTAGTCGTGCTTTCAAGAGTCTTTCTGGTTCTGCGTCAAAAAGAAGTTCAGCTGAGGTCTTACCTCGCATACAAGATTAGACGATGATTAGTTAGGAGTAAAATAATTAAATAAAATACGCAGAATATAATTTTAATTGCAGAGCAATAAAATTTTAGTTGACTATATAATAACTTATATTTTGGCAATCCCCGGCAACGGCGCCAAAAACTTGATCGTGATTTTAGCAAGTGTACTATTTTCACCAATGTAGTTTTAAAGGGTTTTACCCCGAATATCGATCACGAGGATTGCGTAGGAAATACGAGTTATTACACAAAGTCAATTAAACAAAAGAGCATATGGTGTTGTTTCTAACAAATAACGAAATAGAATAATAACTAGGAAATAAGCTGAAATTTAGATTGAACTTTTGATTTTATGAAGATAATGCTAAGGTAGGGTGTGTGCTTCAATCTCTAACTCCTCTGGATCAAGATCTCAATACCAAGTTTGTAGAATTCAATTATTTATTCTCAAGAATTGCTTTCCTAAGTCCTTAGTGAAAACCTTTTGGTTTGAAATCCTATTACCTAAGTCCTTAGAGAAATAGGAGAAAACCAATTCATTTAATTATCAAGAATTTCTAAATAACCATATTATATCCCTAATCCTAGGTGATAATCATAGAGATCAATTGTACAAAAACCTTAACAATTGTAGTCCCACAAATTGTTAACCACACAACAATCCTTATTGATCAGATAAAGAAAGCATTATAAACATCATACAATTGAATTGAAATACTACAAACTTTTAAATTGATGAAATACCAAATCCAGAGTTGTTACAGATCAAATCAGGGACACCCCCTAGCATTGGGGGGTTTAGCCTCTCATAATATTCAAGGAAAACAAAGATAAAAGTTTAGACATTACAAAATAATGGTAGAACTCAGATCTTCAATGGTGTCCACCGTTGAATTTCTTCTTCTTCCACAACCTTGCTTCCGTCTTCTTTTCGTTCCAATTCTATTTTACGATCTCAAAAAAGTCCCCTTTTCTTGTCCTAAAATTGCCATTTATATTCTCCTTCCATTCCAGTCCAAGTGCTTTGCCAAAAATGCCCTCGATGAGCCCCTTGGAGAGAAAATAAAAAAAAACACAAATTCACTGCGCGCTCATCAACACGGGCCATGTTGATTCACACGGGTGCCCGTGTTGATTCCCTGTCTTAGGCAAAAAATTGCA
Source organism: Vicia faba (assembly GCA_948472305.1). Taxonomy (NCBI): domain Eukaryota; kingdom Viridiplantae; phylum Streptophyta; class Magnoliopsida; order Fabales; family Fabaceae; genus Vicia; species Vicia faba. The sequence continues at coordinate 329,472,923 of OX451741.1, read as the reverse complement.
TTTCTGGGCACAATTCAACACGGGCCGTGTTGATTCACACGGGTGCCCGTGTTGATCCCCTGTCTCAGGCAAAAAGTTGCTTTTCTGGGCACAATTCAACACGGGCCGTGTTGATTCACACGGGTGCCCGTGTTGACCTCTAAACTTGGTTTTTTTCGGGCTTCTTTTCTCCAATAATGCGCCACGAGTTCATATCTTTCCATTGCCACACCTGGACCAGAAACACTACCAACCAGAGCATAAAAGGGACATTTTTATAACATTCATTCATTAAAACTATGCGACAAATAAACACAATTGAAAATAAGAAAAACTCACTTTAAAACGCATGCAAGTGCCACTTAATGTTACCAAGGCTATGAATTCTTGTCAGAAAAAAGTGCGAAACTTACTAGAAATGGTGACCGATCAGTCGCTCGTAGGTCATACCCTCACATTATCTTTCATAGGGTCGTAGGTCACTCGTAGGTCTTACCCTCACGTTATCTTACATAGGGTCGTAGGTCGCTCGTAGGTCTTACCCTCACGTTATCTTTCATAGGGTCGTAGGTCGCTCGTAGGTCTTACCCTCACGTTATCTTTGCTAAGGTCGTAGGTCGTTCGTAGGTCTTACCCTCACATTATCTTTGCTAGGTTCGTAGGTCGCTTGTAGGTCCTACCCTCACATTATCTTTGCTAGGGTCGTAGGTCGCTTGTAGGTCTTACCCTCACATTATCTTTTCTAGGGTCGTAGGTCGCTCGTAGGTCTTACCCTCACGTTTTCTTTTTATAGGGTCGTAGGTCGCTCGTAGGTCTTACCCTCGCGTTATCTTTGCTAGGGTCGTAGGTCGCTCGTAGGTCTTACCCTCACATTATCTTTTCTAGGGTCGTAGGTCATTCGTAGGTCTTACCCTCACATTATCTTTGCTAGGGTCGTAGGTCGCTCGTAGGTCTTACCCTCACATTATCTTTGCTAGGGTCGTAGGTCGCTCGTAGGTTTTACCCTCATATTATCTTTCATAGGGTCATAGGTCGCTCGTAGGTCTTACCTTCACATTATCTTTCATAGGGTCGTAGGTCGCTCGTAGGGCTTATCCTCACGTTACCTTTCATAGGGTCGTAGGTCGCTCGTAGGTCTTACCCTCATGTTATCTTTCATAGGGTCGTAGGTCGCTCGTAGGTCTTACCCTCACGTTATCTTTCATAGGGTCGTAGGTCGCTCGGAGGTCTTACCCTAACGTTATCTTTGCTAAGGTCGTAGGTCACTCGTAGGTCTTACCCTCACATTATCTTTGCTAGGGTCTTAGGCCGCTCGAAGGTCTTACCATCACATTATCTTTGGTAGGGTCGTAGGTCGCTCGTAGGTCTTACCCTCACATTATCTTTGCTAGGGTCGTAGGTCGCTCATAGGTCTTACCCTCACGTTATTTTTCATAGGGTCGTAGGTTGCTCGTAGGTCTTACCCTTACATTAACTTTCATAGGGTCGTAGGTCGCTCGTAGGTCTTACCCTCACGTTATCTTTGCTAGGGTCGTAGGTCGCTCGTAGGTCTTACCCTCACATTATCTTTGCTAGGGTCGTACGTTGCAAGTAGGTCTTACCCTCACATTATCTTTCATAGGGTCGTAGGTCGCTCGGAGGTCTTACCTTCACATTATCTTTCATAGGGTCGTAGGTCGCTCGTAGGTCTTATCCTCACGTTATCTTTCATAGGGTCGTAGGTCGCTCGTAGGTCTTACCGTCATGTTATCTTTCATAGGGTCGTAGGTCGCTCGTAGGTCTTACCCTCACGTTATCTTTCATAGGGTCGTAGGTCGCTCGTAGGTCTTACCCTCACGTTATCTTTACTAAGGTCGTAGGTCGCTTGTAGGTCTTTCCCACACATTATATTTGCTAGGGTCATAGGTCGCTCGTAGGAATTACCCTCACATTATCTTTGTTAGGGTCTTAGGTCGCTCGTAGGTCTTACCCTCACATTATCTTTGCTAGGGTCGTAGGTCGCTCGTAGGTGTTACCCTCACGTTACCTTTCATAGGGTCGTAGGTCGCTCATAGGTCTTACCCTCACGTTATCTTTGCTAGGGTCGTAGGTCGCTCGTAGGTCTTACCCTTACGTTATCTTTGCTAGGGTCGTGGGTCCCTCGTAGGTCTTACCCTCACGTTATTTTTCATAGGGTCGTAGGTCGCTCGTAGGTCTTACCCTTACATTAACTTTCATAGGTTCGTAGGTCGCTCGTAGGTCTTACCCTCACGTTATCTTTGCTAGGGTCGTAGGTCGCTCGTAGGTCTTACCCTCACATTATCTTTGCTAGGGTCGTACGTCGCTCGTAGGTCTTACCCTCACATTATCTTTCATAGGGTCGTAGGTCGCTCGTAGGTCTTACCTTCACATTATCTTTCATAGGGTCGTAGGTCGCTCGTAGGTCTTATCCTCACGTTACCTTTCATAGGGTCGTAGGTCGCTCGTAGGTCTTACCCTCATGTTATCTTTCATAGGGTTGTAGGTCGCTCGTAGGTCTTACCCTCACGTTATCTTTCATAGGGTCGTAGGTCACTCGTAGGTCTTACCATCACGTTATCTTTACTAAGGTCGTAGGTCGCTTGTAGGTCTTTCCACCACATTATCTTTGCTAGGGTCATAGGTCGCTCGTAGGTCTTACCCTCACATTATCTTTGCTAGGGTTGTAGGTCGCTCGTAGGTCATACCCTCACATTATCTTTCATAGGGTCGTAGGTCACTCGTAGGTCTTACCCTCACGTTATTTTACATAGGGTCGTAGGTCGCTCGTAGGTCTTACCCTCACGTTATCTTTCATAGGGTCGTAGGTCGCTCGTAGGTCTTACCCTCACGTTATCTTTGCTAAGGTCGTAGGTCGTTCGTAGGTCTTACCCTCACATTATCTTTGCTAGGTTCGTAGGTCGCTTGTAGGTCCTACCCTCACATTATCTTTGCTAGGGTCATAGGTCGCTTGTAGGTCTTACCCTCACATTATATTTTCTAGGGTCGTAGGTCGCTCGTAGGTCTTACCCTCACGTTTTCTTTTTATAGGGTCGTAGGTCGCTCGTAGGTCTTACCCTCGCGTTATCTTTGCTAGGGTCGTACGTCGCTCGTAGGTCTTACCCTCACATTATCTTTTCTAGGGTCGTAGGCCATTCGTAGGTCTTACCCTCACATTATCTTTGCTAGGGTCGTAGGTCGCTCGTAGGTCTTACCCTCACATTATCTTTGCTAGGGTCGTAGGTCGCTCGTAGGTTTTACCCTCATATTATCTTTCATAGGGTCGTAGGTCTCTCGTGGGTCTTACCCCCACATTATCTTTCATAGGGTCGTAGGTCGCTTGTAGGTGTTACCCTCATGTTATCTTTCATAGGGTCGTAGGTCGCTCGTAGGTCTTACCCTCACGTTATCTTTCATAGGGTCGTAGGTCGCTCGGAGGTCTTACCCTAACGTTATCTTTCATGGGGTCGTAGGTCGCTCGTAGGTCTTACCCTCACGTTATCTTTGCTAAGGTCGTAGGTCACTCGTAGGTCTTACCCTCACATTATCTTTGCTAGGGTCTTAGGCCGCTCGAAGGTCTTACCATCACATTATCTTTGGTAGGGTCGTAGGTCGCTCGTAGGTCTTACCCTCACATTATCTTTGCTAGGGTCGTAGGTCGCTCATAGGTCTTACCCTCACGTTATTTTTCATAGGGTCGTAGGTTGCTCGTAGGTCTTACCCTTACATTAACTTTCATAGGGTCGTAGGTCGCTCGTAGGTCTTACCCTCACGTTATCTTTGCTAGGGTCGTAGGTCGCTCGTAGGTCTTACCCTCACATTATCTTTGCTAGGGTCGTACGTCGCAAGTAGGTCTTACCCTCACATTATCTTTCATAGGGTCGTAGGTCGCTCGGAGGTCTTACCTTCACATTATCTTTGCTAGGGTCGTAGGCCGCTCGAAGGTCTTACCATCACGTTATCTTTGGTAGGGTTGTAGGTCGCTCGTAGGTCTTACCCTCACATTATATTTGCTAGGGTCGTAGGTCGCTCATAGGTCTTACCCTCACGTTATTTTTCATAGGGTCGTAGGTTGCTCGTAGGTCTTACCCTTACATTAACTTTCATAGGGTCGTAGGTCGCTCGTAGGTCTTACCCTCACGTTATCTTTGCTAGGGTCGTAGGTCGCTCGTAGGTCTTACCCTCACATTATCTTTGCTAGGGTCGTACGTTGCAAGTAGGTCTTACCCTCACATTATCTTTCATAGGGTCGTAGGTCGCTCGGAGGTCTTACCTTCACATTATCTTTCATAGGGTCGTAGGTCGCTCGTAGGTCTTATCCTCACGTTATCTTTCATAGGGTCGTAGGTCGCTCGTAGGTCTTACCGTCATGTTATCTTTCATAGGGTCGTAGGTCGCTCGTAGGTCTTACCCTCACGTTATCTTTCATAGGGTCGTAGGTCGCTCGTAGGTCTTACCCTCACGTTATCTTTACTAAGGTCGCAGGTCGCTTGTAGGTATTTCCCACACATTATATTTGCTAGGGTCATAGGTCGCTCGTAGGAATTACCCTCACATTATCTTTGTTAGGGTCTTAGGTCGCTCGTAGGTCTTACCCTCACATTATCTTTGCTAGGGTCGTAGGTCGCTCGTAGGTGTTACCCTCACGTTACCTTTCATAGGGTCGTAGGTCGCTCGTAGGTCTTACCCTCACGTTATCTTTGCTAGGGTCGTAGGTCGCTCGTAGGTCTTACCCTTACGTTATCTTTGCTAGGGTCGTGGGTCCCTCGTAGGTCTTACCCTCACGTTATTTTTCATAGGGTCGTAGGTCGCTCGTAGGTCTTACCCTTAAATTAACTTTCATAGGTTCGTAGGTCGCTCGTAGGTCTTACCCTCACGTTATCTTTGCTAGGGTCGTAGGTCGCTCGTAGGTCTTACCCTCACATTATCTTTGCTAGGGTCGTACGTCGCTCGTAGGTCTTACCCTCACATTATCTTTCATAGGGTCATAGGTCGCTCGTAGGTCTTACCTTCACATTATCTTTCATAGGGTCGTAGGTCGCTCGTAGGTCTTATCCTCACGTTACCTTTCATAGGGTCGTAGGTCGCTCGTAGGTCTTACCCTCATGTTATCTTTCATAGGGTCGTAGGTCGCTCGTAGGTCTTACCCTCACGTTATCTTTCATAGGGTCGTAGGTCGCTCGTAGGTCTTACCATCACGTTATCTTTACTAAGGTCGTAGGTCGCTTGTAGGTCTTTCCACCACATTATCTTTGCTAGGGTCATAGGTCGCTCGTAGGTCTTACCCTCACATTATCTTTGCTAGGGTTGTAGGTCGCTCGTAGGTCATACCCTCACATTATCTTTCATAGGGTCGTAGGTCACTCGTAGGTCTTACCCTCACGTTATTTTACATAGGGTCGTAGGTGGCTCGTAGGTCTTACCCTCACGTTATCTTTCATAGGGTCGTAGGTCGCTCGTAGGTCTTACCCTCACGTTATCTTTGCTAAGGTCGTAGGTCGTTCGTAGGTCTTACCCTCACATTATCTTTGCTAGGTTCGTAGGTCGCTTATAGGTCCTACCCTCACATTATCTTTGCTAGGGTCATAGGTCGCTTGTAGGTCTTACCCTCACATTATCTTTTCTAGGGTCGTAGGTCGCTCGTAGGTCTTACCCTCACGTTTTCTTTTTATAGGGTCGTAGGTCGCTCGTAGGTCTTACCCTCGCATTATCTTTAATAGGGTCGTACGTCGCTCGTAGGTCTTACCCTCACATTATCTTTTCTAGGGTCGTAGGTCATTCATAGGTCTTACCCTCACATTATCTTTGCTAGGGTCGTAGGTCGCTCGTAGGTCTTACCCTCACATTATCTTTGCTAGGGTCGTAGGTCGCTCGTAGGTTTTACCCTCATATTATCTTTCATAGGGTCGTAGGTCTCTCGTGGGTCTTACCCCCACATTATCTTTCATAGGGTCGTAGGTCGCTTGTAGGTGTTACCCTCATGTTATCTTTCATAGGGTCGTAGGTCGCTCGTAGGTCTTACCCTCACGTTATCTTTCATAGGGTCGTAGGTCGCTCGGAGGTCTTACCCTAACGTTATCTTTCATGGGGTCGTAGGTCGCTCGTAGGTCTTACCCTCACGTTATCTTTGCTAAGGTCGTAGGTCACTCGTAGGTCTTACCCTCACATTATCTTTGCTAGGGTCTTAGGCCGCTCGAAGGTCTTACCATCACATTATCTTTGGTAGGGTCGTAGGTCGCTCGTAGGTCTTACCCTCACATTATCTTTGCTAGGGTCGTAGGTCGCTCATAGGTCTTACCCTCACGTTATTTTTCATAGGGTCGTAGGTTGCTCGTAGGTCTTACCCTTACATTAACTTTCATAGGGTCGTAGGTCGCTCGTAGGTCTTACCCTCACGTTATCTTTTCTAGGGTCGTAGGTCGCTCGTAGGTCTTACCCTCACATTATCTTTGCTAGGGTCGTACGTCGCAAGTAGGTCTTACCCTCACATTATCTTTCATAGGGTCGTAGGTCGCTCGGAGGTCTTACCTTCACATTATCTTTCATAGGGTCGTAGGTCGCTCGTAGGTCTTATCCTCACGTTATCTTTCATAGGGTCGTAGGTCGCTCGTAGGTCTTACCCTCACATTATCTTTGCTAGGGTCGTAGGTCGCTCATAGGTCTTACCCTCACGTTATTTTTCATAGGGTCGTAGGTTGCTCGTAGGTCTTACCCTTACATTAACTTTCATAGGGTCGTAGGTCGCTCGTAGGTCTTACCCTCACGTTATCTTTGCTAGGGTCGTAGGTCGCTCGTAGGTCTTACCCTCACATTATCTTTGCTAGGGTCGTACGTCGCAAGTAGGTCTTACCCTCACATTATCTTTCATAGGGTCGTAGGTCGCTCGGAGGTCTTACCTTCACATTATCTTTCATAGGGTCGTAGGTCGCTCGTAGGTCTTATCCTCACGTTATCTTTCATAGGGTCGTAGGTCGCTCGTAGGTCTTACCGTCATGTTATCTTTCATAGGGTCGTAGGTCGCTCGTAGGTCTTACCCTCACGTTATCTTTCATAGGGTCGTAGGTCGCTCGTAGGTCTTACCCTCACGTTATCTTTACTAAGGTCGCAGGTCGCTTGTAGGTATTTCCCACACATTATATTTTCTAGGGTCATAGGTCGCTCGTAGGAATTACCCTCACATTATCTTTGTTAGGGTCTTAGGTCGCTCGTAGGTCTTCCCCTCACATTATCTTTGCTAGGGTCGTAGGTCACTCGTAGGTGTTACCCTCACGTTACCTTTCATAGGGTCGTAGGTCGCTCGTAGGTCTTACCCTCACGTTATCTTTGCTAGGGTCGTAGGTCGCTCGTAGGTCTTACCCTTACGTTATCTTTGCTAGGGTCGTGCGTCCCTCGTAGGTCTTACCCTCACGTTATTTTTCATAGGGTCGTAGGTCGCTCGTAGGTCTTACCCTTAAATTAACTTTCATAGGGTCGTAGGTCGCTCGTAGGTCTTACCCTCACGTTATCTTTGCTAGGGTCGTAGGTCGCTCGTAGGTCTTACCCTCACATTATCTTTGCTAGGGTCGTACGTCGCTCGTAGGTCTTACCCTCACATTATCTTTCATAGGGTCATAGGTCGCTCGTAGGTCTTACCTTCACATTATCTTTCATAGGGTCGTAGGTCGCTCGTAGGGCTTATCCTCACGTTACCTTTCATAGGGTCGTAGGTCGCTCGTAGGTCTTACCCTCATGTTATCTTTCATAGGGTCGTAGGTCGCTCGTAGGTCTTACCCTCACGTTATCTTTCATAGGGTCGTAGGTCGCTCGGAGGTCTTACCCTAACGTTATCTTTCATGGGGTCGTAGGTCGCTCGTAGGTCTTACCCTCACGTTATCTTTGCTAAGGTCGTAGGTCACTCGTAGGTCTTACCCTCACATTATCTTTGCTAGGGTCTTAGGCCGCTCGAAGGTCTTACCATCACATTATCTTTGGTAGGGTCGTAGGTCGCTCGTAGGTCTTACCCTCACATTATCTTTGCTAGGGTCGTAGGTCGCTCATAGGTCTTACCCTCACGTTATTTTTCATAGGGTCGTAGGTTGCTCGTAGGTCTTACCCTTACATTAACTTTCATAGGGTCGTAGGTCGCTCGTAGGTCTTACCCTCACGTTATCTTTGCTAGGGTCGTAGGTCGCTCGTAGGTCTTACCCTCACATTATCTTTGCTAGGGTCGTACGTCGCAAGTAGGTCTTACCCTCACATTATCTTTCATAGGGTCGTAGGTCGCTCGGAGGTCTTACCTTCACATTATCTTTCATAGGGTCGTAGGTCGCTCGTAGGTCTTATCCTCACGTTATCTTTCATAGGGTCGTAGGTCGCTCGTAGGTCTTACCCTCACATTATCTTTGCTAGGGTCGTAGGTCGCTCATAGGTCTTACCCTCACGTTATTTTTCATAGGGTCGTAGGTTGCTCGTAGGTCTTACCCTTACATTAACTTTCATAGGGTCGTAGGTCGCTCGTAGGTCTTACCCTCACGTTATCTTTGCTAGGGTCGTAGGTCGCTCGTAGGTCTTACCCTCACATTATCTTTGCTAGGGTCGTACGTCGCAAGTAGGTCTTACCCTCACATTATCTTTCATAGGGTCGTAGGTCGCTCGGAGGTCTTACCTTCACATTATCTTTCATAGGGTCGTAGGTCGCTCGTAGGTCTTATCCTCACGTTTTCTTTCATAGGGTCGTAGGTCGCTCGTAGGTCTTACCGTCATGTTATCTTTCATAGGGTCGTAGGTCGCTCGTAGGTCTTACCCTCATGTTATCTTTCATAGGGTCGTAGGTCGCTCGTAGGTCTTACCCTCACGTTATCTTTACTAAGGTCGCAGGTCGCTTGTAGGTATTTCCCACACATTATATTTGCTAGGGTCATAGGTCGCTCGTAGGAATTACCCTCACATTATCTTTGTTAGGGTCTTAGGTCGCTCGTAGGTCTTACCCTCACATTATCTTTGCTAGGGTCGTAGGTCACTCGTAGGTGTTACCCTCACGTTACCTTTCATAGGGTCGTAGGTCGCTCGTAGGTCTTACCCTCACGTTATCTTTGCTAGGGTCGTAGGTCGCTCGTAGGTCTTACCCTTACGTTATCTTTGCTAGGGTCGTGCGTCCCTCGTAGGTCTTACCCTCACGTTATTTTTCATAGGGTCGTAGGTCGCTCGTAGGTCTTACCCTTAAATTAACTTTCATAGGGTCGTAGGTCGCTCGTAGGTCTTACCCTCACGTTATCTTTGCTAGGGTCGTAGGTCGCTCGTAGGTCTTACCCTCACATTATCTTTGCTAGGGTCGTACGTCGCTCGTAGGTCTTACCCTCACATTATCTTTCATAGGGTCATAGGTCGCTCGTAGGTCTTACCTTCACATTATCTTTCATAGGGTCGTAGGTCGCTCGTAGGTCTTATCCTCACGTTACCTTTCATAGGGTCGTAGGTCGCTTGTAGGTCTTACCCTCATGTTATCTTTCATAGGGTCGTAGGTCGCTCGTAGGTCTTACCCTCACGTTATCTTTCATAGGGTCGTAGGTCGCTCGTAGGTCTTACCATCACGTTATCTTTACTAAGGTCGTAGGTCGCTTGTAGGTCTTTCCACCACATTATCTTTGCTAGGGTCATAGGTCGCTCGTAGGACTTACCCTCACATTATCTTTGTTAGGGTCTTAGTTCGCTCGTAGGTCTTACCCTCACATTATCCTTGCTAGGGTCGTAGGTCACTCTTAGGTCTTACCCTCACGTTATCTTTCATAGTGTCGTAGGTCGCTCGTAGGTCTTACCCTCACGTTATATTTGCTAGGGTCGTAGGTCGCTCGTAGGTCTTTCCCTCACGTTATATTTGCTAGGGTCGTAGGTCGCTCGTAGGTCTTACCCTCACATTATCTTTGCTAGGGTTGTAGGTCGCTCGTAGGTCATACCCTCACATTATCTTTCATAGGGTCGTAGGTCACTCGTAGGTCTTACCCTCATGTTATCTTACATAGGGTCGTAGGTCGCTCGTAGGTCTTACCCTCACGTTATCTTTCATAGGGTCGTAGGTCGCTCGTAGGTCTTACCCTCACGTTATCTTTGCTAAGGTCATAGGTCGTTCGTAGGTCTTACCCTCACATTATCTTTGCTAGGTTCGTAGGTCGCTTGTAGGTCCTACCCTCACATTATCTTTGCTAGGGTCGTAGGTCGCTTGTAGGTCTTACCCTCACATTATCTTTTCTAGGGTCGTAGGTCGCTCGTAGGTCTTACCCTCACGTTTTCTTTTTATAGGGTCGTAGGTCGCTCGTAGGTCTTACCCTCGCGTTATCTTTGCTAGGGTCGTAGGTCGCTCGTAGGTCTTACCCTCACATTATCTTTTCTAGGGTCGTAGGTCATTCGTAGGTCTTACCCTCACATTATCTTTGCTAGGGTCGTAGGTCGCTCGTAGGTCTTACCCTCACATTATCTTTGCTAGGGTCGTAGGTCGCTCGTAGGTTTTACCCTCATATTATCTTTCATAGGGTCGTAGGTCTCTCGTGGGTCTTACCCCCACATTATCTTTCATAGGGTCGTAGGTCGCTTGTAGGTGTTACCCTCATGTTATCTTTCATAGGGTCATAGGTCGCTCGTAGGTCTTACCCTCACGTTATCTTTCATAGGGTCGTAGGTCGCTCGGAGGTCTTACCCTAACGTTATCTTTCATGGGGTCGTAGGTCGCTCGTAGGTCTTACCCTCACGTTATCTTTGCTAAGGTCGTAGGTCACTCGTAGGTCTTACCCTCACATTATCTTTGCTAGGGTCTTAGGCCGCTCGAAGGTCTTACCATCACATTATCTTTGGTAGGGTCGTAGGTCGCTCGTAGGTCTTACCCTCACATTATCTTTGCTAGGGTCGTAGGTCGCTCATAGGTCTTACCCTCACGTTATTTTTCATAGGGTCGTAGGTTGCTCGTAGGTCTTACCCTTACATTAACTTTCATAGGGTCGTAGGTCGCTCGTAGATCTTACCCTCACGTTATCTTTGCTAGGGTCGTAGGTCGCTCGTAGGTCTTACCCTCACATTATCTTTGCTAGGGTCGTACGTCGCAAGTAGGTCTTACCCTCACATTATCTTTCATAGGGTCGTAGGTCTCTCGGAGGTCTTACCTTCACATTATCTTTCATAGGGTCGTAGGTCGCTCGTAGGTCTTATCCTCACGTTATCTTTCATAGGGTCGTAGGTCGCTCGTAGGTCTTACCGTCATGTTATCTTTCATAGGGTCGTAGGTCGCTCGTAGGTCTTACCCTCACATTATCTTTCATAGGGTCGTAGGTCGCTCGTAGGTCTTACCCTCACGTTATCTTTACTAAGGTCGTAGGTCGCTTGTAGGTCTTTCCCACACATTATATTTGCTAGGGTCATAGGTCGCTCGTAGGAATTACCCTCACATTATCTTTGTTAGGGTCTTAGGTCGCTCGTAGGTCTTACCCTCACATTATCTTTGCTAGGGTCGTAGGTCGCTCGTAGGTGTTACCCTCATGTTACCTTTCATAGGGTCGTAGGTCGCTCGTAGGTCTTACCCTCACGTTATCTTTGCTAGGGTCGTAGGTCGCTCGTAGGTCTTACCCTTACGTTATCTTTGCTAGGGTCGTGGGTCCCTCCTAGGTCTTACCCTCACGTTATTTTTCATAGGGTCGTAGGTCGCTCGTAGGTCTTACCCTTACATTAACTTTCATAGGGTCGTAGGTCGCTCGTAGGTCGTACCCTCACATTATCTTTGCTAGGGTCGTAGGTCGCTCGTAGGTCTTACCCTCACATTATCTTTGCTAGGGTCGTACGTCGCTCGTAGGTCTTACCCTCACATTATCTTTCATAGGGTCGTAGGTCGCTCGTAGGTCTTACCTTCACATTATCTTTCATAGGGTCGTAGGTCGCTCGTAGGTCTTATCCTCACGTTACCTTTCATAGGGTCGTAAGTCGCTCGTAGGTCTTACCCTCATGTTATCTTTCATAGGGTCGTAGGTCGCTCGTAGGTCTTACCCTCACGTTATCTTTCATAGGGTCGTAGGTCGCTCGTAGGTCTTACCATCACGTTATCTTTACTAAGGTCGTAGGTCGCTTGTAGGTCTTTCCACCACATTATCTTTGCTAGGATCATAGGTCGCTCGTAGGACTTACCCTCACATTATCTTTGTTAGGGTCTTAGTTCGCTCGTAGGTCTTACCCTCACATTATCCTTGCTAGGGTCGTAGGTCACTCTTAGGTCTTACCCTCACGTTATCTTTCATAGTGTCGTAGGTCGCTCGTAGGTCTTACCCTCACGTTATATTTGTTAGGGTCGTAGGTCGCTCGTAGGTCTTTCCCTCACGTTATATTTGCTAGGGTCGTAGGTCGCTCGTAGGTCTTACCCTCACATTATCTTTGCTAGGGTTGTAGGTCGCTCGTAGGTCATACCCTCACATTATCTTTCATAGGGTCGTAGGTCACTCGTAGGTCTTACCCTCATGTTATCTTACATAGGGTCGTAGGTCGCTCGTAGGTCTTACCCTCACGTTATCTTTCATAGGGTCGTAGGTCGCTCGTAGGTCTTACCCTCACGTTATCTTTGCTAAGGTCGTAGGTCGTTCGTAGGTCTTACCCTCACATTATCTTTGCTAGGTTCGTAGGTCGCTTGTAGGTCCTACCCTCACATTATCTTTGCTAGGGTCGTAGGTCGCTTGTAGGTCTTACCCTCACATTATCTTTGCTAGGGTCGTAGGTCGCTCGTAGGTCTTATCCTCACGTTTTCTTTTTATAGGGTCGTAGGTCGCTCGTAGGTCTTACCCTCGCGTTATCTTTTATAGGGTCTTAGGTCGCTCGTAGGTCTTACCCTCACATTATCTTTGCTAGGGTCGTAGGTCATTCGTAGGTCTTACCCTCACATTATCTTTGCTAGGGTCGTAGGTCGCTCGTAGGTCTTACCCTCACGTTATCTTTCATAGGGTCGTAGGTCGCTCGTAGGTCTTACCATCACGTTATCTTTACTAAGGTCGTAGGTCGCTTGTAGGTCTTTCCCACACATTATCTTTGCTAGGGTCATAGGTCGCTCGTAGGACTTACCCTCACATTATCTTTGTTAGGGTCTTAGGTCGCTCGTAGGTCTTACCCTCACATTATCTTTGCTAGGGTCATAGGTCGCTCGTACGTGTTACCCTCACGTTACCTTTCATAGGGTCGTAGGTCGCTCGTAGGTCTTACCCTCACGTTATCTTTGCTAGGGTCGTAGGTCGCTCGTAGGTCTTACCCTTACGTTATCTTTGCTAGGGTCGTGGGTTGCTCGTAGGTCTTACCCTCACGTTATTTTTCATAGGGTCGTAGGTCGCTCGTAGGTCTTACCCTTACATTAACTTTCATAGGGTCGTAGGTCGCTCGTAGGTCTTACCCTCACGTTATCTTTGCTAGGGTCGTAGGTCGCTCGTAGGTCTTACCCTCACATTATCTTTTCTAGGGCCGTAGGTCGCTCATAGGTCTTACCCTCACGTTTTCTTTTTATAGGGTCGTAGGTCGCTCGTAGGTCTTACCCTCGCGTTATCTTTGCTAGGGTCGTAGGTCGCTCGTAGGTCTTACCCTCACATTATCTTTTCTAGGGTCGTAGGTCATTCGTAGGTCTTACCCTCACATTATCTTTGCTAGGGTCGTAGGTCGCTCGTAGGTCTTACCCTCACATTATCTTGGCTAGGGTCGTAGGTCGCTCGTAGGTTTTACCCTCATATTATCTTTCATAGGGTCGTAGGTCTCTTGTGGGTCTTACCCCCACATTATCTTTCATAGGGTCGTAGGTCGCTTGTAGGTGTTACCCTCATGTTATCTTTCATAGGGTCGTAGGTCGCTCGTAGGTCTTACCCTCACGTTATCTTTCATAGGGTCGTAGGTCGCTCGGAGGTCTTACCCTAACGTTATCTTTCATGGGGTCGTAGGTCGCTCGTAGGTCTTACCCTCACGTTATCTTTGCTAAGGTCGTAGGTCACTCGTAGGTCTTACCCTCACATTATCTTTGCTAGGGTCTTAGGCCGCTCGAAGGTCTTACCATCACATTATCTTTGGTAGGGTCGTAGGTCGCTCGTAGGTCTTACCCTCACATTATCTTTGCTAGGGTCGTAGGTCGCTCATAGGTCTTACCCTCACGTTATTTTTCATAGGGTCGTAGGTTGCTCGTAGGTCTTACCCTTACATTAACTTTCATAGGGTCGTAGGTCGCTCGTAGGTCTTACCCTCACGTTATCTTTGCTAGGGTCGTAGGTCGCTCGTAGGTCTTACCCTCACATTATCTTTGCTAGGGTTGTACGTCGCAAGTAGGTCTTACCCTCACATTATCTTTCATAGGGTCGTAGGTCGCTCGGAGGTCTTACCTTCACATTATCTTTCATAGGGTCGTAGGTCGCTCGTAGGTCTTATCCTCACGTTATCTTTCATAGGGTCGTAGGTCGCTCGTAGGTCTTACCGTCATGTTATCTTTCATAGGGTCGTAGGTCGCTCGTAGGTCTTACCCTCACGTTATCTTTCATAGGGTCGTAGGTCGCTCGTAGGTCTTACCCTCACGTTATCTTTACTAAGGTCGTAGGTCGCTTGTAGGTCTTTCCCACACATTATATTTGCTAGGGTCATAGGTCGCTCGTAGGAATTACCCTCACATTATCTTTGTTAGGGTCTTAGGTCGCTCGTAGGTCTTACCCTCACATTATCTTTGCTAGGGTCGTAGGTCGCTCGTAGGTGATACCCTCACGTTACCTTTCATAGGGTCGTAGGTCGCTCGTAGGTCTTACCCTCACGTTATCTTTGCTAGGGTCGTAGGTCGCTCGTAGGTCTTACCCTTACGTTATCTTTGCTAGGGTCGTGGGTCCCTCGTAGGTCTTACCCTCACGTTATTTTTCATAGGGTCGTAGGTCGCTCGTAGGTCATACCCTTACATTAACTTTCATAGGGTCGTACGTCGCTCGTAGGTCTTACCCTCACATTATCTTTCATAGGGTCGTAGGTCGCTCGTAGGTCTTACCTTCACATTATCTTTCATAGGGTCGTAGGTCGCTCGTAGGTCTTATCCTCACGTTACCTTTCATAGGGTCGTAGGTCGCTCGTAGGTCTTACCCTCATGTTATCTTTCATAGGGTCGTAGGTCGCTCGTAGGTCTTACCCTCACGTTATCTTTCATAGGGTCGTAGGTCGCTCGTAGGTCTTACCATCACGTTATCTTTACTAAGGTCGTAGGTCGCTTGTAGGTCTTTCCACCACATTATCTTTGCTAGGGTCATAGGTCGCTCGTAGGACTTACCCTCACATTATCTTTGTTAGGGTCTTAGTTCGCTCGTAGGTCTTACCCTCACATTATCCTTGCTAGGGTCGTAGGTCACTCTTAGGTCTTACCCTCACGTTATCTTTCATAGTGTCGTAGGTCGCTCGTAGGTCTTACCCTCACGTTATCTTTGCTAGGGTCGTAGGTCGCTCGTAGTTCTTTCCCTCACGTTATATTTGCTAGGGTCGTAGGTCGCTCGTAGGTCTTACCCTCACATTATCTTTGCTAGGGTTGTAGGTCGCTCGTAGGTCATACCCTCACATTATCTTTCATAGGGTCGTAGGTCACTCGTAGGTCTTACCCTCATGTTATCTTACATAGGGTCGTAGGTCGCTCGTAGGTCTTACCCTCACGTTATCTTTCATAGGGTCGTAGGTCGCTCGTAGGTCTTACCCTCACGTTATCTTTGCTAAGGTCGTAGGTCGTTCGTAGGTCTTACCCTCACATTATCTTTGCCAGGTTCGTAGGTCGCTTGTAGGTCCTACCCTCACATTATCTTTGCTAGGGTCGTAGGTCGCTTGTAGGTCTTACCCTCACATTATCTTTGCTAGGGTCGTAGGTCGCTCGTAGGTCTTACCCTCACGTTTTCTTTTTATAGGGTCGTAGGTCGCTCGTAGGTCTTACCCTCGCGTTATCTTTGATAGGGTCGTAGGTCGCTCGTAGGTCTTACCCTCACATTATCTTTGCTAGGGTCGTAGGTCATTCGTAGGTCTTACCCTCACATTATCTTTGCTAGGGTCGTAGGTCGCTCGTAGGTCTTACCCTCACATTATCTTTGCTAGGGTCGTAGGTCGCTCGTAGGTTTTACCCTCATATTATCTTTCATAGGGTCGTAGGTCTCTCGTGGGTCTTAGCCCCACATTATCTTTCATAGGGTCGTAGGTCGCTTGTAGGTGTTACCCTCACGTTATCTTTCATAGGGTCGTAGGTCGCTCGTAGGTCTTATCCTCACGTTATCTTTCATAGGGTCGTAGGTCGCTCAGAGGTCTTACCCTCATGTTATCTTTCATAGGGTCGTAGGTCGCTCATAGGTCTTACCCTCACGTTATCTTTGCTAAGGTCGTAGGTCGTTCGTATGTCTTACCCTCACATTATCTTTGCAGGGTTCGTAGGTCGCTTGTAGGTCCTACCCTCACATTATCTTTGCTAGGGTCGTAGGTCGCTTGTAGGTCTTACCCTCACATTATCTTTGCTAGGGTCGTAGGTCGCTCGTAGGTCTTACACTCACGTTTTATTTTTATAGGGTCGTAGGTCGCTCGTAGGTCTTATCCTCACGTTATCTTTCATAGGGTCGTAGGTCGCTCGTAAGTCTTACCCTCACGTTATCTTTCATAGGGTCATATGTCGCTCGTAGGTCTTACCCTCACGTTATCTTTACTAAGGTCGTAGGTCTCTCATAGGTCTTACCCTCACATTATCTTTGCTAGGGTCGTAGGTCGCTCGTAGGTTTTAGCCTCATATTATCTTTCATAGGGTCGTAGGTCTCTCGTGGGTCTTACCCCCACATTATCTTTCATAGGGTCGTAGGTCGCTTGTAGGTCTTACCCTCACGTTATCTTTCATAGGGTTGTAGGTCGCTCGTAGGTCTTACCCTCACGTTATCTTTCATAGGGTCGTAGGTCGCTCGGAGGTCTTACCCTCACATTATCTTTGATAGGATCGTAGGTCTCTCGTAGGTCTTACCCTCACGTTATCTTTGCTAAGGTCGTAGGTCGCTCGTAGGTCTTACCCTCACATTATCTTTGCTAGGTTCGTAGGTCGCTTGTAGGTCCTACCCTCACATTATCTTTGCTAGGGTCGTAGGTCGCTTGTAGGTCTTACCCTCACATTATCTTTGCTAGGGTCGTAGGTCGCTCGTAGGTCTTACCCTCACGTTTTCTTTTAATAGGGTCGTAGTTCGCTTGTAGGTCTTACCCTCACGTTATCTTTGCTAGGGTCGTAGGTCGCTCGTAGGTCTTACCCTCACATTATCTTTGCTAGGGTCGTAGGTCGTTCGTAGGTCTTACCCTCATATTATCTTTGCTAGGGTCGTAGGTGGCTCATAGGTCTTACCCTTACATTAACTTTCATAGGGTCGTAGGTCGCTCGTAGGTCTTACCCTTACATTAACTTTCATAGGGTCGTAGGTCGCTCGTAGGTCTTACCCTCACGTTATCTTTGCTAGGGTCGTAGCTCGCTCGTAGGTCTTACCCTCACATTATCTTTGCTAGGGTCGTACGTCGCTCGTATGTCTTACCCTCACATTATCTTTCATAGGGTCCTAGGTCGCTCGTAGGTCTTACCTTCACATTATCTTTCATAGGGTCGTAGGTCGCTCGTAGGTCTTATCCTCACGTTATCTTCCATAGGGTCGTAGGTCGCTCGTAGGTCTTACCCTCATGTTATCTTTCATAGGGTCGTAGGTCGCTCGTAGGTCTTACCCTCACGTTATCTTTCATAGGGTCGTAGGTCGCTCGTAGGTCTTACCCTCACGTTATCTTTACTAAGGTCGTTGGTCGCTTGTAGGTCTTTGCCACACATTATCTTTGCTAGGGTCATAGGTCGCTCATAGGACTTACCCTCATATTATCTTTGTTAGGGTCTTAGGTCGCTCGTAGGTCTTACCCTCACATTATCTTTGCTAGGGTCGTAGGTCGCTCGTAGGTCTCACCCTCACGTTACCTTTCATAGGGTCGTAGGTCGCTCGTAGGTCTTACCCCCACGTTATCTTTGCTAGGGTCGTAGGTCGCTCTTAGGTCTTACCCTTACGTTATATTTGCTAGGGTCGTAGGTCGCTCGTAGGTCTTACCCTCATATTATCTTTGCTAGGGTCGTAGGTCACTCGTAAGTCATACCCTCACATTATCTTTCTTAGGGTCGTAGGTCACTCGTAGGTCTTACCCTCACGTTATCTTTCATAGGGTCGTAGGTCGCTCGTAGGTCTTACCCTCACGTTATCTTTGCTAAAGTCGTAGGTCGTTCGTAGGTCTTACCCTTACATTATCTTTGCTAGGTTCGTAGGTCGCTTGTAGGTCCTACCCTCACATTATCTTTGCTAGGGTCGAAGGTCTCTTGTAGGTCTTACCCTCACATTATCTTTGCTAGGGTCGTAGGTCGCTCGTAGGTCTTAGCCTCACCTTTTCTTTTTATATGGTCGTAGGTCACTCGTAGGTCTTATCCTCACGTTATCTTTCATAGGGTCGTAGGTCGCTCGTAAGTCTTACCCTCACGTTATCTTTCATAGGTTCGTATGTCGCTTGTAGGTCTTACCCTCACGTTATCTTTACTAAGGTCGTAGGTCTCGTATAGGTCTTACCCTCACATTATCTTTGCTAGGGTCGTAGGTCGCTCGTAGGTTTTACCCTCATATTATCATTCATAGGGTCGTAGGTCTCTCGTGGGTCTTACCCCCACATTATCTTTCGTAGGGTCGTAGGTCGCTTGTAGGTCTTACCCTTACGTTATCTTTCATAGGGTCGTAGGTCGCTCGTAGGTCTTACCCTCACGTTATCTTTCATAGGGTCGTAGGTCGCTCGGAGGTCTTACCCTCGCGTTATCTTTCATAGGATCGTAGGTCTCTCGTAGGTCTTACCCTCACGTTATCTTTGCTAAGGTCGTAGGTCGCTCGTAGGTCTTACCCTCACATTATCTTTGCTAGGGTCTTAGGCCGCTCGAAGGTCTTACCCTCACATTATCTTTGGTAGGGTCGTAGGTCGCTCGTAGGTCTTACCCTCACATTATCTTTGCGAGGGTTGTAGGTCGCTCATAGGTCTTACCCTCACGTTATTTTTCATAGGGTCGTAGGTTGCTCGTAGGTCTTACCCTTACATTAACTTTCATAGGGTCGTAGGTCGCTCGTAGGTCTTACCCTCACGTTATCTTTGCTAGGGTCGTAGGTCGCTCGTAGGTCTTACCCTCACATTATCTTTGCTAGGGTCGTACGTCGCTCGTAGGTCTTACCCTCACATTATCTTTCATAGGGTCGTAGGTCGCTCGGAGGTCTTACCTTCACATTATCTTTCATAGGGTCGTAGGTCGCTCGTAGGTCTTATCCTCACGTTATCTTTCATAGGGTCGTAGGTCGCTCGTAGGTCTTACGCTCACGTTATCTTTACTAAGGTCGTAGGTCGCTTGTAGGTCTTTCCCACACATTATCTTTGCTAGGGTCATAGGTCGCTCGTAGGACTTAACCTCACATTATCTTTGTTAGGGTCTTAGGTCGCTCGTAGGTCTTACCCTCACATTATCTTTGCTAGGGTCGTAGGTCGCTCGTAGGTCTTACCCTCACGTTACCTTTCATAGGGTCGTAGGTCGCTCGTAGGTCTTACCCTCACGTTATCTTTGCTAGGGTCGTAGGTCGCTCGTAGGTCTTACCCTTACGTTATCTTTGCTAGGGTCGTGGGTCGCTCGTAGGTCGTACCCTCACGTTATTTTTCATAGGGTCGTAGGTCGCTCGTAGGTCTTACCCTTACATTAACTTTCATAGGGTCGTAGGTCGCTCGTAGGTCTTACCCTCACGTTATCTTTGGTAGGGTCGTAGGTCGCTCGTAGGTCTTACCCTCACATTATCTTTGCAAGGGTCGTAGGTCGCTCGTAGGTCTCACCCTCACGTTACCTTTCATAGGGTCGTAGGACGCTCGTAGGTCTTACCCTCACGTTATCTTTGCTAGGGACGTAGGTCGCTCTTAGGTCTTACCCTTACGTTATATTTCCTAGGGTCGTAGGTCGCTCGTAGGTCTTACCCTCATATTATCTTTGCTAGGGTCGTAGGTCGCTCGTAAGTCATACCCTCTCATTATCTTTCATAGGGTCGTAGGTCACTCGTAGGTCTTACCCTCACGTTATCTTTCATAGGGTCGTAGGTCGCTCGTAGGTCTTACCCTCACGTTATCTTTGCTAAAGTCGTAGGTCGTTCGTAGGTCTTACCCTTACATTATCTTTGCTAGGTTCGTAGGTCGCTTGTAGGTCCTACCCTCACATTATCTTTGCTAGGGTCGTAGGTCGCTTGTAGGTCTTACCCTCACGTTATCTTTGCTAAGGTCGTAGGTCGCTCGTAGGTCTTACCCTCACATTTTCTTTTTATATGGTCGTAGGTCGCTCGTAGGTCTTATCCTCACGTTATCTTTCAGAGGGTCGTAGGTCGCTCGTAAGTCTTACCCTCATGTTATCTTTCATAGGTTCGTATGTCGCTCGTAGGTCTTACCCTCACGTTATCTTTACGAAGGTCGTAGGTCTCTCATAGGTCTTACCCTCACATTATCTTTGCTAGGGTCGTAGGTCGCTCGTAGGTTTTACCCTCATATTATCATTCATAGGGTCGTAGGTCTCTCGTGGGTCTTACCCCCACATTATCTTTCGTAGGGTCGTAGGTCGCTTGTAGGTCTTACCCTTACGTTATATTTCATAGGGTCGTAGGTCGCTCGTAGGTCTTGCCCTCACGTTATCTTTCATAGGGTCGTAGGTCACTCGGAGGTCTTACCCTCGCGTTATCTTTCATAGGATCGTAGGTCTCTCGTAGGTCTTACCCTCACGTTATCTTTGCTAAGGTCGTAGGTCGCTCGTAGGTCTTACCCTCACATTATCTTTGCTAGGGTCTTAGGCCGCTCGAAGGTCTTACCCTCACATTATCTTTGGTAGGGTCGTAGGTCGCTCGTAGGTCTTACCCTCACATTATCTTTGCTAGGGTCGTAGGTCGCTCATAGGTCTTACCCTCACGTTATTTTTCATAGGGTCGTAGGTTGCTCGTAGGTCTTACCCTTACATTAACTTTCATAGGGTCGTAGGTCGCTCGTAGGTCTTACCCTCACGTTATCTTTGCTAGGGTCGTAGGTCGCTCGTAGGTCTTACCCTCACATTATCTTTGCTAGGGTCGTATGTCGCTCGTAGGTCTTACCCTCACATTATCTTTCATAGGGTCGTAGGTCGCTCGGAGGTCTTACCTTCACATTATCTTTCATAGGGTCGTAGGTCGCTCGTAGGTCTTATCCTCACGTTATCTTTCATAGGGTCGTAGGTCGCTCGTAGGTCTTACGCTCACGTTATCTTTACTAAGGTCGTAGGTCGCTTGTAGGTCTTTCCCACACATTATCTTTGCTAGGGTCATAGGTCGCTCGTAGGACTTAACCTCACATTATCTTTGTTAGGGTCTTAGGTCGCTCGTAGGTCTTACCCTCACATTATCTTTGCTAGGGTCGTAGGTCGCTCGTAGGTCTTACCCTCACGTTACCTTTCATAGGGTTGTAGGTCGCTCGTAGGTCTTACCCTCACGTTATCTTTGCTAGGGTCGTAGGTCGCTCGTAGGTCTTACCCTTACGTTATCTTTGCTAGGGTCGTGGGACGCTCGTAGGTCGTACCCTCACGTTATTTTTCATAGGGTCGTAGGTCGCTCGTAGGTCTTACCCTTACATTAACTTTCATAGGGTCGTAGGTCGCTCGTAGGTCTTACCCTCACGTTATCTTTGCTAGGGTCGTAGGTCGCTCGTAGGTCTTACCCTCACATTATCTTTGCTAGGGTCGTAGGTCGCTCGTAGGTCTCACCCTCACGTTACCTTTCATAGGGTCGTAGGACGCTCGTAGGTATTACCCTCACATTATCTTTGCTAGGGTCGTAGGTCGCTCTTAGGTCTTACCCTTACGTTATATTTGCTAGGGTCGTAGGTCGCTCGTAGGTCTTACCCTCATATTATCTTTGCTAGGGTCGTAGGTCGCTCGTAAGTCATACCCTCTCATTATCTTTCATAGGGTCGTAGGTCACTCGTAGGTCTTACCCTCACGTTATCTTTCATAGGGTCGTAGGTCGCTCGTAGGTCTTACCCTCACGTTATCTTTGCTAAAGTCGTAGGTCGTTCGTAGGTCTTACCCTTACATTATCTTTGCTAGGTTCGTAGGTCGCTTGTAGGTCCTACCCTCACATTATCTTTGCTAGGGTCGTAGGTCGCTTGTAGGTCTTACCCTCACATTATCTTTGCTAGGGTCGTAGGTCGCTCGTAGGTCTTACCCTCACGTTTTCTTTTTATATGGTCGTAGGTCGCTCGTAGGTCTTATCCTCACGTTATCTTTCAGAGGGTCGTAGGTCGCTCGTAAGTCTTACCCTCATGTTATCTTTCATAGGTTCATATGTCGCTCGTAGTTCTTACCCTCACGTTATCTTTACGAAGGTCGTAGGTCTCTCATAGGTCTTACCCTCACATTATCTTTGCTAGGGTCGTAGGTCGCTCGTAGGTTTTACCCTCATATTATCATTCATAGGGTCGTAGGTCTCTCGTGGGTCTTACCCCCACATTATCTTTCGTGGGGTCGTAGGTCGCTTGTAGGTCTTACCCTTACGTTATATTTCATAGGGTCGTAGGTCGCTCGTAGGTCTTACCCTCACGTTATCTTTCATAGGGTCGTAGGTCGCTCGGAGGTCTTACCCTCGCGTTATCTTTCATAGGATCATAGGTCTCTCGTAGGTCTTACCCTCACGTTATCTTTGCTAACGTCGTAGGTCGCTCGTAGGTCTTACCCTCACATTATCTTTGCTAGGGTCTTACGCCCCTCGAAGGTCTTACCCTCACATTATCTTTGGTAGGGTCGTAGGTCGCTCGTAGGTCTTACCCTCACGTTATTTTTCATAGGGTCGTAGGTTGCTCGTAGGTCTTACCCTTACATTAACTTTCATAGGGTCGTAGGTCGCTCGTTGGTCTTACCCTCACGTTATCTTTGCTAGGGTCGTAGGTCGCTCATAGGTCTTACCCACACATTATCTTTGCTAGGGTCGTACATCGCTCGTAGGTCTTACCCTCACATTATCTTTCATAGGGTCGTAGGTCGCTCGGAGGTCTTACCTTCACATTATCTTTCATAGGGTCGTAGGTTGCTCGTAGGTCTTATCCTCACGTTATCTTTCATAGGGTCGTAGGTCGCTCGTAGGTCTTACCGTCATGTTATCTTTCATAGGGTCGTAGGTCGCTCGTAGTTCTTACCCTCACGTTATCTTTCATAGGGTCGTAGGTCGCTCGTAGGTCTTACCCTCACGTTATCTTTACTAAGGTCGTAGGTCGCTTGTAGGTCTTTCCCACACATTATCTTTGCTAGGGTCATAGGTCGCTCGTTGGACTTACCCTCACATTATCTTTGTTAGGGTCTTAGGTCGCTCGTAGGTCTTACCCTCACATTATCTTTGCTAGGGTCGTAGGTCGCTCGTAGGTCTTACCCTCACGTTACCTTTCATAGGGTCCTAGGTCGCTCGTAGGTTTTACCCTCACGTTATCTTTGCTAGGGTTGTAGGTCGCTCGTAGGTCTTACCCTCACGTTATCTTTGCTAGGGTCGTGGGTCGCTCGTAGGTCTTACCCTCACGTTATTTTTCATAGGGTCGTAGGTCGCTCGTAGGTCTTACCCTTACATTAACTTTCATAGGGTCGTAGGTCGCTCGTAGGTCTTACCCTCACGTTATCTTTGCTAGGGTCGTAGGTCGCTCGTAGGTCTTACCCTCACATTATCTTTTCTAGGGTCGTATGTCGCTCGTAGGTCTTACCCTCACATTATCTTTCATAGGGTCGTTGGTCGCTCGTAGGTCTTACCTTCACATTATCTTTCATAGGGTCGTAGGTCGCTCGTAGGTCTTATCCTCATGTTATCTTTCATAGGGTCGTAGGTCGCTCGTAGGTATTACCCCCATGTTATCTTTCATAGGGTCGTAGGTCACTCGTAGGTCTTACCCTCACGTTATCTTTCATAGGGTCGTAGGTCGCTCGTAGGTCTTACCCTCACGTTATCTTTACTAAGGTCGTAGGTCGCTTGTAGGTCTTTCCCACACATTATCTTTGCTAAGGTCATAGGTCGCTCGTAGGACTTACCCTCACATTATCTTTGTTAGGGTCTTAGGTCGCTCGTAGGTCTTACCCTCACATTTTCTTTGCTAGGGTCCTAGGTCGCTCGTAGCTCTTACCCTTACGTTACCTTTCATAGGGTCGTAGGTCGCTCGTAGGTCTTACCCTCACGTTATCTTTGCTAGGGTCCTAGGTCGCTCGTAGGTCTTACCCTCACGTTATCTTTGCTAGGGTCGTGGGTCGCTCGTAGGTCTTACCCTCACATTATTTTTCATAGGGTCGTAGGTCGCTCGTAGGTCTTACCCTTACATTAACTTTCATAAGGTCGTAGGTCGCTCGTAGGTCTTACCCTCGCGTTATCTTTGCTAGGGTCGTAGGTCGCTCGTAGGTCTTACCCTCACATTATCTTTGCTAGGGTCGTACGTCGCTCGTAGGTCTTACCCTCACATTATCTTGGCTAGGGTCGTAGG
This sequence comes from Vicia faba, assembly GCA_948472305.1. Classification (NCBI taxonomy): domain Eukaryota; kingdom Viridiplantae; phylum Streptophyta; class Magnoliopsida; order Fabales; family Fabaceae; genus Vicia; species Vicia faba. The sequence continues at coordinate 329,448,395 of OX451741.1, read as the reverse complement.
TCGCTCGTAGGTCTTACCCTCACGTTTTCTTTTTATATGGTCGTAGGTCTTATCCTCACGTTATCTTTCATAGGGTAGTAGGTCGCTCGTAAATCTTACCCTCACGTTATCTTTCATAGGTTCGTATGTCGCTCGTAGGTCTTACCCTCATATTATCATTCATAAGGTCGTAGGTCTCTCGTGGGTCTTACCCCCACATTATCTTTCGTAGGGTCGTAGGTCGCTTGTAGGTCTTACCCTTACGTTATCTTTCATAGTGTCGTAGGTCGCTCGTAGGTCTTACCCTCACGTTATCTTTCATAGGGTCGTAGGTCGCTAGGAGGTCTTACCCTCGCGTTATCTTTCATAGGATCGTAGGTCTCTCGAAGGTCTTACCCTCACGTTATCTTTGCTAAGGTCGTAGGTCGCTCCTAAGTCTTACCCTCACATTATCTTTGCTAGGGTCTTAGGCCGCTCAAAGGTCTTACCCTCACATTATCTTTGGTAGGGTCGTAGGTCATCGTAGGTCTTACCCTCACATTATCTTTGCTAGGGTCGTACGTCGCTCGTAGGTCTTACCCTCACATTATCTTTCATAGGGTCGTAGGTCGCTCGGAGGTCTTACCTTCACATTATCTTTCATAGGGTCGTAGGTCGCTCGTAGGTCTTATCCCCATGTTATCTTTCATAGGGTCATAGGTCGATCGTAGGTCTTACCGTCATGTTATCTTTCATAGGGTCGTAGGTCGCTCGTAGGTCTTACCCTCACGTTATCTTTCATAGGGTCGTAGGTCGCTCGTAGGTCTTACCCTCACGTTATCTTTCATAGGTTCGTAGGTCGCTCGTAGGTCTTACCCTCACGTTATCTTTGATAGGGTCGTAGGTCGCTCGTAGGTCTTACCCTCACGTTATCTTTGCTAGGGTCGTGGGTCGCTCGTAGGTCTTACCCTCACGTTATTTTTCATAGGGTCGTAGGTCGCTCGTAGGTCTTACCCTTACAGTAACTTTCATAGGGTCGTAGGTCGCTCCTAGGTCTTACCCTGATGTTATCTTTGCTAGGGTCGTAGGTCGCTCGTAGGTCTTACCCTCACATTATCTTTGCTAGGGTCGTACGTCGCTCGTAGGTCTTACCCTCACATTATCTTTCATAGGGTCGTAGGTCGGTCGTAGGTCTTACCTTCACATTATCTTTCATAGGGTCGTAGGTCGCTCGTAGGTCTTATCCTCACATTATCTTTCATAGGGTCGTAGGTCGCTCGTAGGTCTTACCCTCATGTTATCTTTCATAGGGTCGTAGGTCACTCGTAGGTCTTACCCTCACGTTATCTTTCATAGGGTCGTAGGTCGCTCGTAGGTCTTACCCTCATGTTATCTTTACTAAGGTCGTAGGTCGCTTGTAGGTCTTTCCCACACATTATCTTTGCTAGGGTCATAGGTCGCTCGTAGGAGTTACCCTCACATTATCTTTGTTAGGGTCTTAGGTCGCTCGTAGGTCTTACCCTCACATTATCTTTGCTAGGGTCGTAGGTCGCTCGTAGGTCTTACCCTTACGTTACCTTTCATAGGTTCGTAGGTCGCTCGTAGGTCTTACCCTCACGTTATGTTTGATAGGGTCGTAGGTCGCTCGTAGGTCTTACCCTCACGTTATCTTTGCTAGGGTCGTGGGTCGCTCGTAGGTCTTACCCTCATGTTATTTTTCATAGGGTCGTAGGTCGCTCGTAGGTCTTACCCTTACATTAACTTTCATAGGGTCGTAGGTCGCTCGTAGGACTTACCCTCACGTTATCTTGGCTAGGGTCGTAGGTCGCTCGTAGGTCTTACCCTCACATTATCTTTGCTAGGGTCGTACGTCGCTCGTAGGTCTTACCCTCACATTATCTTTCATAGGGTCGTAGGTCGCTCGTAGGTCTTACCTTCACATTATCTTTCATAGGGTCATAGGTCGCTCGTAGGTCTTATCCTCACGTTATCTTTCATAGGGTCGTAGGTCGCTCGTAGGTCTTACCCTCATGTTATCTTTCATAGGGTCATAGGTTGCTCGTAGGTGTTACCCTCACGTTATCTTTCATAGGGTCGTAGGTCGCTCGTAGGTCTTACCCTCACGTTATTTTTACTAAGGTCGTAGGTCGCTTGTAGGTCTTTCCCACACATTATCTTTGCTAGGGTCATAGGTCGCTCGTAGGACTTACCCTCATATTATCTTTGTTAGGGTCTTAGGTCGCTCGTAGGTCTTACCCTCACATTATCTTTGCTAGGGTCGTAGGTCGCTCGTAGGTCTTACCCTCACGTTACCTTTCATAGGGTCGTAGGTCGCTCGTAGGTCTTACCCTCACGTTATCTTTGCTAGGGTCGTAGGTCGCTCTTAGGTCTTACCCTCACGTTATATTTACTAGGGTCGTAAGTCGCTCGTAGGTCTTACCCTCATATTATCTTTGCTAGGGTCGTAGGTCGCTCGTAAGTCATACCCTCACATTATCTTTCATAGGGTCGTAGGTCACTCGTAGGTCTTACCCTCACGTTATCTTTCATAGGGTCGTAGGTCGCTCGTAGGTCTTACCCTCACGTTATCTTTGCTAAAGTCGTAGGTCGTTCGTAGGTCTTACCCTTACATTATCTTTGCTAGGTTCGTAGGTCGCTTGTAGGTCCTACCCTCACATTATCTTTGCTAGGGTCGTAGCTCGCTTGTAGGTCTTACCCTCACATTATCTTTGCTAGGGTCGTAGGTCGCTCGTAGGTCTTACCCTCACGTTTTCTTTTTATATGGTCGTAGGTCGCTCGTAGGTCTTATCCTCACGTTATCTTTCATAGGGTCGTAGGTCGCTCGTAAGTCTTACTCTCACGTTATCTTTCATAGGTTCGTATGTCGCTCGTAGGTCTTACCCTCACGTTATCTTTACTAAGGTCGTAGGTCTCTCATAGGTCTTACCCTCACATTATCTTTGCTAGGGTCATAGGTCGCTCGTAGGTTTTACCCTCATATTATCATTCATAGGGTCGTAGGTCTCTCGTGGGTCTTACCCCCACATTATCTTTCATAGGGTCGTAGGTCTCTTGTAGGTCTTACCCTTACGTTATCTTTCATAGGGTCGTAGGTCGCTCGTAGGTCTTACCCTCACGTTATCTTTCATAGGGTCGTAGGTCGTTCGGAGGTCTTACCCTCGCGTTATCTTTCATAGGATCGTAGGTCTCTCGTAGGTCTTACCCTCACGTTATCTTTGCTAAGGTCGTAGGTCGCTCGTAGGTCTTACCCTCACATTATCTTTGCTAGGGTCTTAGGCCGCTCGAAGGTCTTACCCTCACATTATCTTTGCTAGGGTCGTAGGTCGCTCGTAGGTCTTACCCTCATGTTTTCTTTTTATATGGTCGTAGGTCGCTCGTAGGTGTTACCCTTACATTAACTTTCATAGGGTCTTAGGTCGCTCGTAGGTCTTACCCTCACGTTATCTTTTCTAGGGTCGTAGGTCGCTCGTAGGTCTTACCCTCACATTATCTTTGCTAGGGTCGTACGTCGCTCGTAGGTCTTACCCTCACATTATCTTTCATAGGGTCGTAGGTCGCTCGGAGGTCTTACCTTCACATTATCTTTCATAGGGTCGTAGGTCGCTCGTAGGTCTTATCCTCATGTTATCTTTCATAGGGTCGTAGGTCGCTCGTAGGTCTTACCGTCATGTTATCTTTCATAGGGTCGTAGGTCGCTCGTAGGTCTTACCCTCACGTTATCTTTCATAGGGTCGTAGGTCGCTCGTAGGTCTTACCCTCACGTTATCTTTACTAAGGTCGTAGGTCGCTTGTAGGTCTTTCCCACACATTATCTTTGCTAGGGTCATAGGTCGCTCGTAGGACTTACCCTCACATTATCTTTGTTAGGGTCTTAGGTCGCTCGTAGGTCTTACCCTCACATTATCTTTGCTAGGGTCGTAGGTCGCTCGTAGGTCTTACCCTCACGTTACCTTTCATAGGTTCGTAGGTCGCTCGTAGGTCTTACCCTCACGTTATCTTTGATAGGGTCGTAGGTCACTCGTAGGTCTTACCCTCACGTTATCTTTGCTAGGGTCATAGGTCGCTCGTAGGTCTTACCCTCACGTTACCTTTCATAGGGTCGTAGGTCGCTCGTAGGTTTTACCCTCACGTTATCTTTGCTAGGGTCGTGGGTCGCTCGTAGGTCTTACCCTCATGTTATTTTTCATAGGGTCGTAGGTCGTTCGTAGGTCTTACCCTTACATTAACTTTCATAGGGTCGTAGGTCGCTCCTAGGTCTTACCCTCACGTTATCTTTGCTACGGTCGTAGGTCGCTCGTAGGTCTTACCCTCACATTATCTTTGCTAGGGTCGTACGTCACTCATAGGTCTTACCCTCACATTATCTTTCATAGGGTCGTAGGTCGCTCGTAGGTCTTACCTTCACATTATCTTTCATAGGGTCGTAGGTCGCTCGTAGGTCTTATCCTCACGTTATCTTTCATAGGGTCGTAGGTCGCTCGTAGGTCTTACCCTCATGTTATCTTTCATAGGGTCGTAGGTCACTCGTAGGTCTTACCCTCACGTTATCTTTCATAGGGTCGTAGGTCGCTCGTAGGTCTTACCCTCATGTTATCTTTACTAAGGTCGTAGGTCGCTTGTAGGTCTTTCCCACACATTATCTTTGCTAGGGACATAGGTCGCTCGTAGGACTTACCCTCACATTATCTTTGTTAGGGTCTTGGGTCGCTCGTAGGTCTTACCCTCTCATTATCTTTGCTAGGGTCGTAGGTCGCTCGTAGGTCTTACCCTTACGTTACCTTTCATAGGTTCGTAGGTCGCTCGTAGGTCTTACCCTCACGTTATCTTTGATAGGGTCGTAGGTCGCTCGTAGGTCTTACCCTCACGTTATCTTTGCTAGGGTCGTGGGTCGCTCGTAGGTCTTACCCTCACGTTATTTTTCATAGGGTCGTAGGTCGCTCATAGGTCTTACCCTTACAGTAACTTTCATAGGGTCGTAGGTCGCTCCTAGGTCTTACCCTGACGTTATCTTTGCTAGGGTCGTAGGTCGCTCGTAGGTCTTACCCTCACATTATCTTTGCTAGGGTCGTACGTCGCTCGTAGGTCTTACCCTCACATTATCTTTCATAGGGTCGTAGGTCGCTCGTAGGTCTTACCTTCACATTATCTTTCATAGGGTCGTAGGTCGCTCGTAGGTCTTATCCTCACGTTATCTTTCATAGGGTCGTAGGTCGCTCGTAGGTCTTACCCTCATGTTATCTTTCATAGGGTCGTAGGTCACTCGTAGGTCTTACCCTCACGTTATCTTTCATAGGGTCGTAGGTCGCTCGTAGGTCTTACCCTCATGTTATCTTTACTAAGGTCGTAGGTCGCTTGTAGGTCTTTCCCACACATTATCTTTGCTAGGGTCATAGGTCGCTCGTAGGACTTACCCTCACATTATCTTTGTTAGGGTCTTAGGTCGCTCGTAGGTCTTACCCTCACATTATCTTTGCTAGGGTCGTAGGTCGCTCGTAGGTCTTACCCTTACGTTACCTTTCATAGGTTCGTAGGTCGCTCGTTGGTCTTACCCTCACGTTATCTTTGATAGGGTCGTAGGTCGCTCGTAGGTCTTACCCTCACGTTATCTTTGCTAGGGTCGTGGGTCGCTCGTAGGTCTTACCCTCACGTTATTTTTCATAGGGTCGTAGGTCGCTCGTAGGTCTTACCCTTACATTAACTTTCATAGGGTCGTAGGTCGCTCGTAGGTCTTACCCTCACGTTATCTTTGCTAGGGTCGTAGGTCGCTCGTAGGTCTTACCCTCACATTATCTTTGCTAGGGTCGTACGTCGCTCGTAGGTATTACCCTCACATTATCTTTCATAGGGTCGTAGGTCGCTCGTAGGTCTTACCTTCACATTATCTTTCATAGGGTCGTAGGTCGCTCGTAGGTCTTATCCTCACGTTATCTTTCATAGGGTCGTAGGTCGCTCGTAGGTCTTACCCTCATGTTATCTTTCATAGGGTCGTAGGTCGCTCGTAGGTCTTACCCTCACGTTATCTTTCATAGGGTCGTAGGTCGCTCGTAGGTCTTACCCTCATGTTATCTTTACTAAGGTCGTAGGTCGCTTGTAGGTCTTTCCCACACATTATCTTTGCTAGGGTCATAGGTCGCTCGTAGGACTTACCCTCACATTATCTTTGTTAGGGTCTTAGGTCGCTCGTAGGTCTTACCCTCACATTATCTTTGCTAGGGTCGTAGGTCGCTCGTAGGTCTTACCCTTACGTTACCTTTCATAGGTTCGTAGGTCGCTCGTAGGTCTTACCCTCACGTTATCTTTGATAGGGTCGTAGGTCGCTCGTAGGTCTTACCCTCACGTTATCTTTGCTAGGGTCGTGGGTTGCTCGTAGGTCTTACCCTCACGTTATTTTTCATAGGGTCGTAGGTCGCTCGTAGGTCTTACCCTTACATTAACTTTCATAGGGTCGTAGGTCGCTCGTAGGTCTTACCCTCACGTTATCTTTGCTAGGGTCGTAGGTCCCTCGTAGGTCTTACCCTCACATTATCTTTGCTAGGGTCGTACGTCGCTCGTAGGTATTACCCTCACATTATCTTTCATAGGGTCGTAGGTCGCTCGTAGGTCTTACCTTCACATTATCTTTCATAGGGTCGTAGGTCGCTCGTAGGTCTTATCCTCACGTTATCTTTCATAGGGTCGTAGGTCGCTCGTAGGTCTTACCCTCATGTTATCTTTCATACGGTCGTAGGTCGCTCGTAGGTCTTACCCTCACGTTATCTTTCATAGGGTCGTAGGTCGCTCGTAGGTCTTACCCTCATGTTATCTTTACTAAGGTCGTAGGTCGCTTGTAGGTCTTTCCCACACATTATCTTTGCTAGGGTCATAGGTCGCTCGTAGGACTTACCCTCACATTATCTTTGTTAGGGTCTTAGGTCGCTCGTAGGTCTTACCCTCACATTATCTTTGCTAGGGTCGTAGGTCGCTCGTAGGTCTTACCCTTACGTTACCTTTCATAGGTTCGTAGGTCGCTCGTAGGTCTTACCCTCACGTTATCTTTGATAGGGTCGTAGGTCGCTCGTAGGTCTTACCCTCACGTTATCTTTGCTAGGGTCGTGGGTCGCTCGTAGGTCTTACCCTCACGTTATTTTTCATAGGGTCGTAGGTCGCTCGTAGGTCTTACCCTTACATTAACTTTCATAGGGTCGTAGGTCGCTCGTAGGTCTTACCCTCACGTTATCTTTGCTAGGGTCGTAGGTCGCTCGTAGGTCTTACCCTCACATTATCTTTGCTAGGGTCGTACGTCGCTCGTAGGTATTACCCTCACATTATCTTTCATAGGGTCGTAGGTCGCTCGTAGGTCTTACCTTCACATTATCTTTCATAGGGTCGTAGGTCGCTCGTAGGTCTTATCCTCACGTTATCTTTCATAGGGTCATATGTCGCTCGTATGTCTTACCCTCATGTTATCTTTCATAGGGTCGTAGGTCGCTCGTAGGTCTTACCCTCACGTTATCTTTCATAGGGTCGTAGGTCGCTCGTAGGTCTTACCCTCATGTTATCTTTACTAAGGTCGTAGGTCGCTTGTAGGTCTTTCCCACACATTATCTTTGCTAGGGTCATAGGTCGCTCGTAGGACTTACCCTCACATTATCTTTGTTAGGGTCTTAGGTCGCTCGTAGGTCTTACCCTCACATTATCTTTGCTAGGGTCGTAGGTCGCTCGTAGGTCTTACCCTTACATTACCTTTCATAGGTTCGTAGGTCGCTCGTAGGTCTTACCCTCACGTTATCTTTGATAGGGTCGTAGGTCGCTCGTAGGTCTTACCCTCACGTTATCTTTGCTAGGGTCGTGGGTCGCTCGTAGGTCTTACCCTCACGTTATTTTTCATAGGGTCGTAGGTCGCTCGTAGGTCTTACCCTTACATTAACTTTCATAGGGTCGTAGGTCGCTCGTAGGTCTTACCCTCACGTTATCTTTGCTAGGGTCGTAGGTCGCTCGTAGGTCTTACCCTCACATTATCTTTGCTAGGGTCGTACGTCGCTCGTAGGTATTACCCTCACATTATCTTTCATAGGGTCGTAGGTCGCTCGTAGGTCTTACCTTCACATTATCTTTCATAGGGTCGTAGGTCGCTCGTAGGTCTTATCCTCACGTTATCTTTCATAGGGTCGTAGGTCGCTCGTAGGTCTTACCCTCATGTTATCTTTCATAGGGTCGTAGGTCGCTCGTAGGTCTTACCCTCACGTTATCTTTCATAGAGTCGTAGGTCGCTCGTAGGTCTTACCCTCACGTTATCTTTACAAAGGTCGTAGGTCGCTTGTAGGTCTTTCCCACACATTATCTTTGCTAGGGTCACAGGTCGCTCGTAGGACTTACCCTCACATTATCTTTGTTAGGGTCTTAGGTCGCTCGTAGGTTTTACCTTCACATTATCTTTGCTAGGGTCGTAGGTTGCTCGTAGGTCTTACCCTCACGTTACCATTCATAGGGTCGTAGGTCGCTCGTAGGTTTTACCCTCACGTTATCTTTGCTAGGGTCGTGGGTCGCTCGTAGGTCTTACCCTCACGTTATTTTTCATAGGGTCGTAGGTCGCTCGTAGGTCTTACCCTTACATTAACTTTCATAGGGTCGTAGGTCGCTCGTAGGTCTTACCCACACGTTATCTTTGCTAGGGTCGTAGGTCGCTCGTAGGTCTTACCCTCACATTATCTTTGCTAGGGTCGTACGTTGCTCGTAGGTATTACCCTCACATTATCTTTCATAGGGTCGTAGGTCGCTCGTAGGTCTTACCTTCACATTATCTTTCATAGGGTCGTAGGTCGCTCGTAGGTCTTATCCTCACGTTATCTTTCATAGGGTCGTAGGTCGCTCGTAGGTCTTACCCTCATGTTATCTTTCATAGGGTCTTAGGTCGCTCGTAGGTCTTACCCTCACGTTATCTTTCATAGAGTCGTAGGTCGCTCGTAGGTCTTACCCTCACGTTATCTTTACAAAGGTCGTAGGTCGCTTGTAGGTCTTTCCCACACATTATCTTTGCTAGGGTCACAGGTCGCTCGTAGGACTTACCCTCACATTATCTTTGTTAGGGTCTTAGGTCGCTCGTAGGTTTTACCTTCACATTATCTTTGCTAGGGTCGTAGGTTGCTCGTAGGTCTTACCCTCACGTTACCATTCATAGGGTCGTAGGTCGCTCGTAGGTTTTACCCTCACGTTATCTTTGCTAGGGTCGTGGGTCACTCGTAGGTCTTACCCTCACGTTATTTTTCATAGGGTCGTAGGTCGCTCGTAGGTCTTACCCTTACATTAACTTTCATAGGGTCGTAGGTCGCTCCTAGGTCTTACCCTCACGTTATCTTTGCTAGGGTCGTAGGTCGCTCGTAGGTCTTACCCTCACATTATCTTTGCTAGGGTCGTACGTCGCTCGTAGGTCTTACCCTCACATTATCTTTCATAGGGTCGTAGGTCGCTCGTAGGTCTTACCTTCACATTATCTTTCATAGGGTCGTAGGTCGCTCGTAGGTCTTATCCTCACGTTATCTTTCATAGGGTCGTAGGTCGCTCGTAGGTCTTACCCTCATGTTATCTTTCATAGGGTCGTAGGTCACTCGTAAGTCTTACCCTCACGTTATCTTTCATAGGGTCGTAGGTCGCTCGTAGGTCTTACCCTCATGTTATCTTTACTAAGGTCGTAGGTCGCTTGTAGGTCTTTCCCACACATTATCTTTGCTAGGGTCATAGGTCGCTCGTAGGACTTACCCTCACATTATCTTTGTTAGGGTCTTAGGTCGCTCGTAGGTCTTACCCTCACATTATCTTTGCTAGGGTCGTAGGTCGCTCGTAGGTCTTACCCTTACGTTACCTTTCATAGGTTCGTAGGTCGCTCGTAGGTCTTACCCTCACGTTATCTTTGATAGGGTCGTAGGTCGCTCGTAGGTCTTACCCTCACGTTATCTTTGCTAGGGTCGTGGGTCGCTCGTAGGTCTTACCCTCACGTTATTTTTCATAGGGTCGTAGGTCGCTCGTAGGTCTTACCCTTACATTAACTTTCATAGGGTCGTAGGTCGCTCATAGGTCTTACCCTCACGTTATCTTTGCTAGGGTCGTAGGTCGCTCGTAGGTCTTACCCTCACATTATCTTTGCTAGGGTCGTACGTCGCTCGTAGGTCTTACCCTCACATTATCTTTCATAGGGTCGTAGGTCGCTCGTAGGCCTTACCTTCACATTATCTTTCATAGGGTCGTAGGTCGCTCGTAGGTCTTATCCTCACGTTATCTTTCATAGGGTCGTAGGTCGCTCGTAGGTCTTACCCTCATGTTATCTTTCATAGGGTCGTAGGTTGCTCGTAGGTGTTACCCTCACGTTATCTTTCATAGGGTCGTAGGTCGCTCGTAGGTCTTACCCTCACGTTATTTTTACTAAGGTCGTAGGTCGCTTGTAGGTCTTTCCCACACTATCTTTGCTAGGGTCATAGGTCGCTCGTAGGACTTACCCTCATATTATCTTTGTTAGGGTCTTAGGTCGCTCGTAGGTCTTACCCTCACATTATCTTTGCTAGGGTCGTAGGTCGCTCGTAGGTCTTACCCTCACTTTACCTTTCATAGGGTCGTAGGTCGCTCGTAGGTCTTACCCTCACGTTATCTTTGCTAGGGTCGTAGGTCGCTCTTAGGTCTTACCCTCACGTTATATTTACTAGGGTCGTAAGTCGCTCGTAGGTCTTACCCTCATATTATCTTTGCTAGGGTCGTAGGTCGCTCGTAAGTCATACCCTCACATTATCTTTCATAGGGTCGTAGGTCACTCGTAGGTCTTACCCTCACGTTATCTTTCATAGGGTCGTAGGTCGCTCGTAGGTCTTACCCTCACGTTATCTTTGCTAAAGTCGTAGGTCGTTCGTAGGTCTTACCCTTACATTATCTTTGCTAGGTTCGTAGGTCGCTTGTAGGTCCTACCCTCACATTATCTTTGCTAGGGTCGTAGGTTGCTTGTAGGTCTTACCCTCACATTATCTTTGCTAGGGTCGTAGGTCGCTCGTAGGTCTTACCCTCACGTTTTCTTTTTATATGGTCGTAGGTCGCTCGTAGGTCTTATCCTCACGTTATCTTTCATAGGGTCGTAGGTCGCTCGTAAGTCTTACTCTCACGTTATCTTTCATAGGTTCGTATGTCGCTCGTAGGTCTTACCCTCACGTTATCTTTACTAAGGTCGTAGGTCTCTCATAGGTCTTACCCTCACATTATCTTTTCTAGGGTCGTAGGTCGCTCGTAGGTTTTACCCTCATAATATCATTCATAGGGTCGTAGGTCTCTCGTGGGTCTTACCCCCACATTATCTTTCATAGGGTCGTAGGTCTCTTGTAGGTCTTACCCTTACGTTATCTTTCATAGGGTTGTAGGTCGCTCGTAGGTCTTACCCTCACGTTATCTTTCATAGGGTCGTAGGTCGCTCAGAGGTCTTACCCTCGCGTTATCTTTCATAGGATCGTAGGTCTCTCGTAGGTCTTACCCTCACGTTATCTTTGCTAAGGTTGTAGGTCGCTCGTAGGTCTTACCCTCACATTATCTTTGCTAGGGTCTTAGGCCGCTCGAAGGTCTTACCCTCACATTATCATTGGTAGGGTCGTAGGTTACTCGTAGGTCTTTCCCTCACATTATCTTTGCTAGGGTCGTAGGTCGCTCGTAGGTCTTACCCTCACGTTTTCTTTTTATATGGTCGTAGGTCGCTCGTAGGTCTTACCCTTACATTAACTTTCATAGGGTCTTAGGTCGCTTGTAGGTCTTACCCTCACGTTATCTTTGCTAGGGTCGTAGGTCGCTCGTAGGTCTTACCCTCACATTATCTTTGCTAGGGTCGTATGTCGCTCGTAGGTCTTACCCTCACATTATCTTTCATAGGGTCGTAGGTCACTCGGAGGTCTTACCTTCACATTATCTTTCATAGGGTCGTAGGTCGCTCGTAGGTCTTATCCTCACGTTATCTTTCATAGGGTCGTAGGTCGCTCGTAGGTCTTACCGTCATGTTATCTTTCATAGGGTCGTAGGTCGCTCGTAGGTCTTACCCTCACGTTATCTTTCATAGGGTCGTAGGTCGCTCGTAGGTCTTACCCTCACGTTATCTTTACTAAGGTCGTAGGTCGCTTGTAGGTCTTTCCCACACATAATCTTTGCTAGGGTCATAGGTCGCTCGTAGGACTTACCCTCACATTATCTTTGTTAGGGTCTTAGGTCGCTCGTAGGTCTTACCCTCACATTATCTTTGCTAGGGTTGTAGGTCGCTCGTAGGTCTTACCCTCACGTTACCTTTCATAGGGTCGTAGGTCGCTCGTAGGTCTTACCCTCACGTTATCTTTGCTAGGGTCGTAGGTCGCTCGTAGGTCTTACCCTCACGTTATCTTTGCTAGGGTCGTGGGTCGCTCGTAGGTCTTACCCTCACGTTATTTTTCATAGGGTCGTAGGTTGCTCGTAGGTCTTACCCTTACATTAACTTTCATATGGTCGTAGGTCGCTCCTAGGTCTTACCCTCACGTTATCTTTGCTAGGGTCGTAGGTCGCTCGTAGGTCTTACCCTCACGTTATCTTTGCTAGGGTCGTAGGTCGCTCGTAGGTCTTACCCTCACATTATCTTTGCTAGGGTCGTACGTCACTCGTAGGTCTTACCCTCATATTATCTTTCATAGGGTCGTAGGTCGCTCGGAGGTCTTACCTTCACATTATCTTTCATAGGGTCGTAGGTCGCTCGTAGGTCTTATCCTCACGTTATCTTTCATAGGGTCGTAGGTCGCTCGTAGGTCTTACCGTCATGTTATCTTTCATAGGGTCGTAGGTCGCTCGTAGGTCTTACCCTCACGTTATCTTTCATAGGGTCGTAGGTCGCTCGTAGGTCTTACCCTCACGTTATCTTTACTAAGGTCGTAGGTCGCTTGTAGGTCTTTCCCACACATTATCTTTGCTAGGGTCATAGGTCGCTCGTAGGACTTACCCTCACATTATCTTTGTTAGGGTCTTAGGTCGCTCGTAGGTCTTACCCTCACATTATCTTTGCTAGGGTCGTAGGTCGCTCGTAGGTCTTACCTTCACGTTACCTTTCATAGGGTCGTAGGTCGCTCGTAGGTCTTACCCTCATGTTATCTTTGCTAGGGTCGTAGGTCGCTCGTAGGTCTTACCCTCACGTTATCTTTGCTAGGGTCGTGGGTCGCTCGTAGGTCTCACCCTCAAATTATCTTTGCTAGGGTCGTATGTCACTCGTAGGTCTTACCCTCACATTATCTTTCATAGGGTCATAGGTCGCTCGTAGGTCTTACCCTCATGTTATCTTTCATAGGGTCGTAGGTCGCTCTTAGGTCTTACCCTCACGTTATCATTCATAGGGTCGTAGGTCGCTCGTAAGTCTTACCCTCATGTTATCTTTGTTAAGGTCGTAGGTCGTTCGTAGGTCTTACCCTCACATTATCTTTGCTAGGTTCGTAGGTCTCTTGTTTGTCTTACCCTCACATTATCTTTGCTAGGGTCGTAGGTCGCTCGTAGGTCTTACCCTCACGTTATCTTTGCTAGGGTCGTAGGTCGCTCGTAGGTCTTACCCTCACGTTATCTTTGCTAGGGTCGTAGGTCGTTCGTAGGTCTTACCCTCACATTATCTTTCATAGGGTCGTAGGTCGCTCGTTGGTCTTACTTTCACATTATCTTTCACAGGGTCGTAGGTCGCTCATAGGTCTTACCCTCACGTTATTTTTCATAGGGTCGTAGGTTGCTCGTAGGTCTTACCCTTACATTAACTTTCATAGGGTCGTAGGTAGCTCGTAGGGCTTACCCTCATGTTATCTTTGCTAGGGTCGTAGGTCTCTCGTAGGTCTTACCCTCACATTATCTTTGCTAGGGTCGTACGTCGCTCGTAGGTCTTACCCTCATATTATCTTTGCTAGGGTTGTAGGTCGCTCATAGGTCATACCCTCACATTATCTTTCATAGGGTCGTAGGTCACTCGTAGGTCTTACCCTCACGTTATCTTTCATAGGGTCGTAGGTCGCTCGTAGGTCTTACCCTCACGTTATCTTTCATAGGGTCGTAGGTCGTTCGTAGGTCTTACCCTCATGTTATCTTTACTAAGGTTGTAGGTCGCTTGTAGGTCTTTCCCACACATTATCTTTGCTAGGGTCATAGGTCGCTCGTAGGACTTACCCTCACATTATCTTTGTTAGGGTCTTAGGTCGCTCGTAGGTCTTACCCTCACATTATCTTTGCTAGGGTCTTAGGTCGCTCGTAGGTCTTACCCTCACGTTACCTTTCATAGGGTCGTAGGTCGCTCGTAGGTCTTACCCTCATGTTAACTTTGCTAGGGTCGTAGGTCGCTCGTAGGTCTTACCCTCACGTTATCTTTGCTAGGGTCGTGGGTCGCTCGTAGGTCTTACCCTCAAATTATCTTTGCTAGGGTCGTAGGTCGCTCGTAGGTCTTACCCTCACGTTATCTTTCATAGGGTCGTAGGTCGCTCGTAGGTCTTACCCTCATGTTATCTTTCAAAGGGTCGTAGGTCGCTCTTAGGTCTTACCCTCATGTTATCATTCATAGGGTCGTAGGTCGCTCGTAGGTCTTACCCTCATGTTATCTTTGTTAAGGTCGTAGGTCGTTCGTAGGTCTTACCCTCACATTATCTTTGCTAGGTTCGTAGGTCGCTTGTTTGTCTTACCCTCACATTATCTTTGCTAGGGTCGTAGGTCGCTCGTAGGTCTTACCCTCACGTTATCTTTGCTAGGGTCGTAGGTCGCTCGTAGGTCTTACCCTCACGTTATCTTTGCTAGGGTCGTAGGTCGTTCGTAGGTTTTACCCTCACATTATCTTTCATAGGGTCGTAGGTCGCTCGTTGGTCTTACTTTCACATTATCTTTCTTAGGGTCGTAGGTCGCTCATAGGTCTTACCCTCACGTTATTTTTCATAGGGTCGTAGGTTGCTCGTAGGTCTTACCCTTACATTAACTTTCATAGGGTCGCAGGTAGCTCGTAGGGCTTACCCTCATGTTATCTTTGCTAGGGTCGTAGGTCTCTCGTAGGTCTTACCCTCACATTATCTTTGCTAGGGTCGTACGTCGCTCGTAGGTCTTACACTCACATTATCTTTCATAGGGGTCAGAGGTCGCTTGTAGGTCTTACCTTCACATTATCTTTCATAGGGTCGTAGGTCGCTCGTAGGTCTTAGCCTCACGTTATCTTTCATAGGGTCGTAGGTCGCTCGTAGGTCTTACCCTCACGTTATCTTTCATAGGGTCGTAGGTCGCTCGTAGGTCTTACCCTCACGTTATCTTCACTAAGGTCGTAGTTCGCTTGTAGGTCTTTCCCACACATTATCTTTGCTTGGGTCGTAGGTCGCTCGTAGGACTTACCCTTACATTATCTTTGTTAGGGTCTTAGTTCGCTCGTAGGGCTTACCCTCACATTATCCTTGCTAGGGTCGTAGGTCGCTCGTAGGTCTTACCCTCACGTTATCTTTCATAGTGTCGTAGGTCGCTCGTAGGTCTTACCCTCATGTTATCTTTGCTAGGGTCGTAGGTCGCTCGTTGGTGTTGCCCTCACGTTATATTTGCTAGGGTCGTAGGTCGCTCGTAGGTATTTCCAACGCATTATCTTTGCTAGGGTCATAGGTCACTCGTAGGACTTACCCTCACATTATCTTTGTTAGGATCTTAGGTCGCTCCTAGGTCTTACACTCACATTATCTTTGCTAGGGTCTTAGGTCGCTCGTAGGTCTTACCCTCACGTTACCTTTCATAGGGTCGTAGGTCGTTCGTAGGTCTTACCCTCACGTTATCTTTGCTAGGGTCGTAGGTCGCTCGTAGGTCTTACCCTCACGTTATCTTTGCTAGGGTCGTGGGTCGCTCGTAGGTCTTACCCTCAAATTATCTTTGCTAGGGTCGTAGGTCCTTCGTAGGTCTTACCCTCACATTATCTTTCATAGGGTCGTAGGTCGCTCGTAGGTCTTACCATCATGTTATCTTTCATAGGGTCGTAGGTCGCTCTTAGGTCTTACCCTCATGTTATCATTCATAGGGCCGTAGGTCGCTCGTAGGTCTTACCCTCATGTTATCTTTGTTAAGGTCGTAGGTCGTTCGTAGGTCTTACCCTCACATTATCTTTGCTAGGTTCGTAGGTCGCTTGTTTGTCTTACCCTCACATTATCTTTGCTAGGGTCGTAGGTCGCTCGTAGGTCTTACCCTCACGTTATCTTTGCTAGGGTCGTAGGTCGCTCGTAGGTCTTACCTTCACATTATCTTTCATAGGGTCGTAGGTCGCTCGTAGGTCTTATCCTCACGCTATCTTTCATAGGGACGTAGGTCGCTCGTAGGTCTTACCGTCATGTTATCTTTCATAGGGTCGTAGGTCGCTCGTAGGTCTTACCCTCACGTTATCTTTACTAAGGTCGTAGGTCGCTTGTAGGTCTTTCCCACACATAATCTTTGCTAGGGTCATAGGTCGCTCGTAGGACTTACCCTCACATTATCTTTGTTAGGGTCTTAGGTCGCTCGTAGGTCTTACCCTCACATTATCTTTGCTAGGGTTGTAGGTCGCTCGTAGGTCTTACCCTCACGTTACCTTTCATAGGGTCGTAGGTCGCTCGTAGGTCTTACCCTCACGTTATCTTTGCTAGGGTCGTAGGTCGCTCGTAGGTCTTACCCTCACGTTATCTTTGCTAGGGTCGTGGGTCGCTCGTAGGTCTTACCCTCACGTTATTTTTCATAGGGTCGTAGGTTGCTCGTAGGTCTTACCCTTACATTAACTTTCATATGGTCGTAGGTCGCTCCTAGGTCTTACCCTCACGTTATCTTTGCTAGGGTCGTAGGTCGCTCGTAGGTCTTACCCTCACGTTATCTTTGCTAGGGTCGTAGGTCGCTCGTAGGTCTTACCCTCACATTATCTTTGCTAGGGTCGTACGTCACTCGTAGGTCTTACCCTCATATTATCTTTCATAGGGTCGTAGGTCGCTCGGAGGTCTTACCTTCACATTATCTTTCATAGGGTCGTAGGTCGCTCGTAGGTCTTATCCTCACGTTATCTTTCATAGGGTCGTAGGTCGCTCGTAGGTCTTACCGTCATGTTATCTTTCATAGGGTCGTAGGTCGCTCGTAGGTCTTACCCTCACGTTATCTTTCATAGGGTCGTAGGTCGCTCGTAGGTCTTACCCTCACGTTATCTTTACTAAGGTCGTAGGTCGCTTGTAGGTCTTTCCCACACATTATCTTTGCTAGGGTCATAGGTCGCTCGTAGGACTTACCCTCACATTATCTTTGTTAGGGTCTTAGGTCGCTCGTAGGTCTTACCCTCACATTATCTTTGCTAGGGTCGTAGGTCGCTCGTAGGTCTTACCTTCACGTTACCTTTCATAGGGTCGTAGGTCGCTCGTAGGTCTTACCCTCATGTTATCTTTGCTAGGGTCGTAGGTCGCTCGTAGGTCTTACCCTCACGTTATCTTTGCTAGGGTCGTGGGTCGCTCGTAGGTCTCACCCTCAAATTATCTTTGCTAGGGTCGTATGTCACTCGTAGGTCTTACCCTCACATTATCTTTCATAGGGTCATAGGTCGCTCGTAGGTCTTACCCTCATGTTATCTTTCATAGGGTCGTAGGTCGCTCTTAGGTCTTACCCTCACGTTATCATTCATAGGGTCGTAGGTCGCTCGTAAGTCTTACCCTCATGTTATCTTTGTTAAGGTCGTAGGTCGTTCGTAGGTCTTACCCTCACATTATCTTTGCTAGGTTCGTAGGTCTCTTGTTTGTCTTACCCTCACATTATCTTTGCTAGGGTCGTAGGTCGCTCGTAGGTCTTACCCTCACGTTATCTTTGCTAGGGTCGTAGGTCGCTCGTAGGTCTTACCCTCACGTTATCTTTGCTAGGGTCGTAGGTCGTTCGTAGGTCTTACCCTCACATTATCTTTCATAGGGTCGTAGGTCGCTCGTTGGTCTTACTTTCACATTATCTTTCATAGGGTCGTAGGTCGCTCATAGGTCTTACCCTCACGTTATTTTTCATAGGGTCGTAGGTTGCTCGTAGGTCTTACCCTTACATTAACTTTCATAGGGTCGTAGGTAGCTCGTAGGGCTTACCCTCATGTTATCTTTGCTAGGGTCGTAGGTCTCTCGTAGGTCTTACCCTCACATTATCTTTGCTAGGGTCGTACGTCGCTCGTAGGTCTTACCCTCATATTATCTTTGCTAGGGTTGTAGGTCGCTCATAGGTCATACCCTCACATTATCTTTCATAGGGTCGTAGGTCACTCGTAGGTCTTACCCTCACGTTATCTTTCATAGGGTCGTAGGTCGCTCGTAGGTCTTACCCTCACGTTATCTTTCATAGGGTCGTAGGTCGTTCGTAGGTCTTACCCTCATGTTATCTTTACTAAGGTTGTAGGTCGCTTGTAGGTCTTTCCCACACATTATCTTTGCTAGGGTCATAGGTCGCTCGTAGGACTTACCCTCACATTATCTTTGTTAGGGTCTTAGGTCGCTCGTAGGTCTTACCCTCAAATTATCTTTGCTAGGGTCGTAGGTCGCTCGTAGGTCTTACCCTCACGTTATCTTTCATAGGGTCGTAGGTCGCTCGTAGGTCTTACCCTCATGTTATCTTTCACAGGGTCATAGGTCGCTCTTAGGTCTTACCCTCATGTTATCATTCATAGGGTCGTAGGTCGCTCGTAGGTCTTACCCTCATGTTATCTTTGTTAAGGTCGTAGGTCGTTCGTAGGTCTTACCCTCACATTATCTTTGCTAGGTTCGTAGGTCGCTTGTTTGTCTTACCCTCACATTATCTTTGCTAGGGTCGTAGGTCGCTCGTAGGTCTTACCCTCACGTTATCTTTGCTAGGGTCGTAGGTCGCTCGTAGGTCTTACCCTCACGTTATCTTTGCTAGGGTCGTAGGTCGTTCGTAGGTTTTACCCTCACATTATCTTTCATAGGGTCGTAGGTCGCTCGTTGGTCTTACTTTCACATTATCTTTCATAGGGTCGTAGGTCGCTCATAGGTCTTACCCTCACGTTATTTTTCATAGGGTCGTAGGTTGCTCGTAGGTCTTACCCTTACATTAACTTTCATAGGGTCGCAGGTAGCTCGTAGGGCTTACCCTCATGTTATCTTTGCTAGGGTCGTAGGTCTCTCGTAGGTCTTACCCTCACATTATCTTTGCTAGGGTCGTACGTCGCTCGTAGGTCTTACACTCACATTATCTTTCATAGGGGTCGTAGGTCGCTTGTAGGTCTTACCTTCACATTATCTTTCATAGGGTCGTAGGTCGCTCGTAGGTCTTAGCCTCACGTTATCTTTCATAGGGTCGTAGGTCGCTCGTAGGTCTTACCCTCACGTTATCTTTCATAGGGTCGTAGGTCGCTCGTAGGTCTTACCCTCACGTTATCTTCACTAAGGTCGTAGTTCGCTTGTAGGTCTTTCCCACACATTATCTTTGCTTGGGTCGTAGGTCGCTCGTAGGACTTACCCTTACATTATCTTTGTTAGGGTCTTAGTTCGCTCGTAGGGCTTACCCTCACATTATCCTTGCTAGGGTCGTAGGTCGCTCGTAGGTCTTACCCTCACGTTATCTTTCATAGTGTCGTAGGTCGCTCGTAGGTCTTACCCTCATGTTATCTTTGCTAGGGTCGTAGGTCGCTCGTAGGTGTTGCCCTCACGTTATATTTGCTAGGGTCGTAGGTCGCTCGTAGGTATTTCCAACGCATTATCTTTGCTAGGGTCATAGGTCACTCGTAGGACTTACCCTCACATTATCTTTGTTAGGATCTTAGGTCGCTCCTAGGTCTTACACTCACATTATCTTTGCTAGGGTCTTAGGTCGCTCGTAGGTCTTACCCTCACGTTACCTTTCATAGGGTCGTAGGTCGTTCGTAGGTCTTACCCTCACGTTATCTTTGCTAGGGTCGTAGGTCGCTCGTAGGTTTTACCCTCACGTTATCTTTGCTAGGGTCGTGGGTCGCTCGTAGGTCTTACCCTCAAATTATCTTTGCTAGGGTCGTAGGTCCCTCGTAGGTCTTACCCTCACATTATCTTTCATAGGGTCGTAGGTCGCTCGTAGGTCTTACCATCATGTTATCTTTCATAGGGTCGTAGGTCGCTCTTAGGTCTTACCCTCATGTTATCATTCATAGGGCCGTAGGTCGCTCGTAGGTCTTACCCTCATGTTATCTTTGTTAAGGTCGTAGGTCGTTCGTAGGTCTTACCCTCACATTATCTTTGCTAGGTTCGTAGGTCGCTTGTTTGTCTTACCCTCACATTATCTTTGCTAGGGTCGTAGGTCGCTCGTAGGTCTTACCCTCACGTTATCTTTGCTAGGGTCGTAGGTCGCTCGTAGGTCTTACCTTCACATTATCTTTCATAGGGTCGTAGGTCGCTCCTAGGTCTTATCCTCACGCTATCTTTCATAGGGACGTAGGTCGCTCGTAGGTCTTACCGTCATGTTATCTTTCATAGGGTCGTAGGTCGCTCGAAGGTCTTACCCTCACGTTATCTTTCATAGGGTCGTAGGTCGCTCGTAGGTCTTACCCTCACGTTATCTTTACTAAGGTCGTAGGTCGCTTGTAGGTCTTTCCCACACATTATCTTTGCTAGGGTCATAGGTCGCTCGTAGGACTTACCCTCACATTATCTTTGTTAGGGTCTTAGGTCGCTCGTAGGTCTTACCCTCACATTATCTTTGCTAGGGTCGTAGGTCGCTCGTAGGTCTTACCCTCAAGTTACCTTTCATAGGGTCGTAGGTCGCTCGTAGGTCTTACCCTCATGTTATCTTTGCTAGGGTCGTAGGTCGCTCGTAGGTCTTACCCTCACGTTATCTTTGCTAGGGTCGTGGGTCGCTCGTAGGTCTTACCCTCAAATTATCTTTGCTAGGGTCGTATGTCACTCGTAGGTCTTACCCTCACATTATCTTTGTTAGGGTCTTAGGTCGCTCGTAGGTCTTACCCTCACATTATCTTTGTTAGGGTCTTAGGTCGCTCGTAGGTCTTACCCTCACATTATCTTTGCTAGGGTCGTAGGTCGCTCGTAGGTCTTACCCTCAAGTTACCTTTCATAGGGTCGTAGGTCGTTCGTAGGTCTTACCCTCATGTTATCTTTGCTAGGGTCGTAGGTCGCTCGTAGGTCTTACCCTCACGTTATCTTTGCTAGGGTCGTGGGTCGCTCGTAGGTCTTACCCTCAAATTATCTTTGCTAGGGTCGTATGTCACTCGTAGGTCTTACCCTCACATTATCTTTCATAGGGTCGTAGGTCGCTCGTAGGTCTTACCCTCACGTTATCATTCATAGGGTCGTAGGTCGCTCGTAAGTCTTACCCTCATGTTATCTTTGTTAAGGTCGTAGGTCGTTCGTAGGTCTTACCCTCACATTATCTTTGCTACGTTCGTAGGTCGCTTGTTTGTCTTAACCTCACATTATCTTTGCTAGGGTCGTAGGTCGCTCGTAGGACTTATCCTCACGTTATCTTTGCTAGGGTCGTAGGTCGCTCGTAGGTCTTACCCTCACGTTATCTTTGCTAGGGTCGTAGGTCGTTCGTAGGTCTTACCCTCACATTATCTTTCATAGGGTCGTAGGTCGCTCGTTGGTCTTACTTTCACATTATCTATCATAGGGTCGTAGGTCGCTCATAGGTCATACCCTCACGTTATTTTTCATAGGGTCGTAGGTTGCTCGTAGGTCTTACCCTTACATTAACTTTCATAGGGTCGTAGGTAGCTCGTAGGGCTTACCCTCATGTTATCTTTGCTAGGGTCGTAGGTCTCTCGTAGGTCTTACCCTCACATTATCTTTTCTAGGGTCGTACGTCGCTCGTAGGTCTTACACTCACATTATCTTTCATAGGGTCGTAGGTCGCTTGTAGGTCTTACCTTCACATTATCTTTCATAGGGTCGTAGGTCGCTCGTAGGTCTTAGCCTCACGTTATCTTTCATAGGGTCGTAGGTCGCTCGTAGGTCTTACCCTCACGTTATCTTTCATAGGGTCGTAGGTCGCTCGTAGGTCTTACCCTCACGTTATCTTCACTAAGGTCGTAGTTCGCTTGTAGGTCTTTCCCTCACATTATCCTTGCTAGGGTTGTAGGTCGCTCGTAGGTCTTACCCTCACATTATCTTTCATAGTGTCGTAGGTCGCTCGTAGGTCTTACCGTCACGTTATCTTTGCTAGGGTCGTAGGTCGCTCGTAGGTCTTGCCCTCACGTTATATTTGCTAGGGTCGTAGGTTGCTCGTAGGTCTTACCCTCATATTATCTTTGCTAGGGTTGTAGGTCGCTCGTAGGTCATTCCCTCACATTATCTTTTATAAAGTCGTAGGTCACTCGTAGGTCTTACCCTTACGTTATCTTTCATAGGGTCATAGGTCGCTCGTAGGTTTTACCCTCACGTTATCTTTCATAGGGTCGTAGGTCGCTCGTAGGTCTTACCCTCATGTTATCTTTGCTAAGGTTGTAGGTCGCTTGTAGGTCTTTCCCACACATTATATTTGCTAGGGTCATAGGTCGCTCGTAGGACTTACCCTCACATTATCTTTGTTAGGGTCTTATGTCGCTCGTAGGTCTTACCCTCACATTATCTTTGCTAGGGTCTTAGGTCGCTCGTAGGTCTTACCCTCACGTTACCTTTCATAGGGTCGTAGGTCGCTCATAGGTCTTACCCTCACGTTAACTTTGCTAGGGACGTAGGTCGCTCGTAGGTCTTACCCTCACGTTATCTTTGCTAGGGTCGTGGGTCGCTCGTAGGTCTTACCCTCAAATTATCTTTGCTAGGGTCGTAGGTCGCTCGTAGGTCTTACCCTTACATTATCTTTCATAGGGTCGTAGGTCGCTCATAGGTCTTACCCTCATGTTATCTTTCACAGGGTCGTAGGTCGCTCTTAGGTCTTACCCTCATGTTACCATTCATAGGGTCGTAGGTCGCTCGTAGGTCTTACCCTCATGTTATCTTTGTTAAGGTCGTAGGTCGTTCGTCGGTCTTACCCTCACATTATCTTTGCTAGGTTCGTAGGTCGCTTGTTTGTCTTACCCTCACATTATCTTTGCTAGGGTCGTAGGTCACTCGTAGGTCTTACCCTCACGTTATCTTTGCTAGGGTCGTAGGTCGCTCGTAGGTCTTACCCTCACGTTATCTTTGCTAGGGTCGTAGGTCGTTCGTAGGTCTTACCCTCACATTATCTTTCATAGGGTCGTAGGTCGCTCGTTGGTCTTACTTTCACATTATCTATCATAGGGTCGTAGGTCGCTCATAGGTCATACCCTCACGTTATTTTTCATAGGGTCGTAGGTTGCTCGTAGGTCTTACCCTTACATTAACTTTCATAGGGTCGTAGGTAGCTCGTAGGGCTTACCCTCATGTTATCTTTGCTAGGGTCGTAGGTCTCTCGTAGGTCTTACCCTCACATTATCTTTTCTAGGGTCGTACGTCGCTCGTAGGTCTTACACTCACATTATCTTTCATAGGGTCGTAGGTCGCTTGTAGGTCTTACCTTCACATTATCTTTCATAGGGTCGTAGGTCGCTCGTAGGTCTTAGCCTCACGTTATCTTTCATAGGGTCGTAGGTCGCTCGTAGGTCTTACCCTCACGTTATCTTTCATAGGGTCGTAGGTCGCTCGTAGGTCTTACCCTCACGTTATCTTCACTAAGGTCGTAGTTCGCTTGTAGGTCTTTCCCTCACATTATCCTTGCTAGGGTTGTAGGTCGCTCGTAGGTCTTACCCTCACGTTATCTTTCATAGTGTCGTAGGTCGCTCGTAGGTCTTACCGTCACGTTATCTTTGCTAGGGTCGTAGGTCGCTCGTAGGTCTTGCCCTCACGTTATATTTGCTAGGGTCGTAGGTCGCTCGTAGGTCTTACCCTCATATTATCTTTGCTAGGGTTGTAGGTCGCTCGTAGGTCATTCCCTCACATTATCTTTCATAGAGTCGTAGGTCACTCGTAGGTCTTACCCTTACGTTATCTTTCATAGGGTCGTAGGTCGCTCGTAGGTTTTACCCTCACGTTATCTTTCATAGGGTCGTAGGTCGCTCGTAGGTCTTACCCTCATGTTATCTTTACTAAGGTTGTAGGTCGCTTGTAGGTCTTTCCCACACATTATATTTGCTAGGGTCATAGGTCGCTCGTAGGACTTACCCTCACATTATCTTTGTTAGGGTCTTAGGTCGCTCGTAGGTCTTACCCTCACATTATCTTTGCTAGGGTCTTAGGTCGCTCGTAGGTCTTACCCTCACGTTACCTTTCATAGGGTCGTAGGTCGCTCATAGGTCTTACCCTCACGTTAACTTTGCTAGGGACGTAGGTCGCTCGTAGGTCTTGCCCTCACGTTATCTTTGCTAGGGTCGTGGGTCGCTCGTAGGTCTTACCCTCAAATTATCTTTGCTAGGGTCGTAGGTCGCTCGTAGGTCTTACCCTCACATTATCTTTCATAGGGTCGTAGGTCGCTCGTAGGTCTTACCCTCATGTTATCTTTCACAGGGTCGTAGGTCGCTCTTAGGTCTTACCCTCATGTTACCATTCATGGGGTCGTAGGTCGCTCGTAGGTCTTACCCTCATGTTATCTTTGTTAAGGTCGTAGGTCGTTCGTAGGTCTTACCCTCACATTATCTTTGCTAGGTTCATAGGTCGCTTGTTTGTCTTACCCTCACATTATCTTTGCTAGGGTCGTAGGTCACTCGTAGGTCTTACCCTCACGTTATCTTTGCTAGGGTCGTAGGTCGCTCGTAGGTCTTACCCTCACGTTATCTTTGCTAGGGTCGTAGGTCGTTCGTAGGTTTTACCCTCACATTATCTTTCATAGGGTCGTAGGTCGCTCGTTGGTCGCTCGTTGGTCTTACTTTCACATTATCTTTCATAGGGTCGTAGGTCGCTCATAGGTCTTACCCTCACGTTATTTTTCATAGGGTCGTAGGTTGCTCGTAGGTCTTACCCTTACATTAACTTTCATAGGGTCGCAGGTAGCTCGTAGGGCTTACCCTCATGTTATCTTTGCTAGGGTCGTAGGTCTCTCGTAGGTCTTACCCTCACATTATCTTTGCTAGGGTCGTACGTCGCTCGTAGGTCTTACACTCACATTATCTTTCATAGGGTCGTAGGTCGCTTGTAGGTCTTACCTTCACATTATCTTTCATAGGGTCGTAGGTCGCTCGTAGGTCTTAGCCTCACGTTATCTTTCATAGGGTCGTAGGTCGCTCGTAGGTCTTACCCTCACGTTATCTTTCATAGGGTCGTAGGTCGCTCGTAGGTCTTACCCTCACGTTATCTTCACTAAGGTCGTAGTTCGCTTGTAGGTCTTTCCCACACATTATCTTTGCTTGGGTCGTAGGTCGCTCGTAGGACTTACCCTTACATTATCTTTGTTAGGGTCTTAGTTCGCTCGTAGGGCTTACCCTCACATTATCCGTGCTAGGGTCGTAGGTCGCTCGTAGGTCTTAGCCTCACGTTATCTTTCATAGTGTCGTAGGTCGCTCGTAGGTCTTACCCTCACGTTATCTTTGCTAGGGTCGTAGGTCGCTCGTAGGTCTTGCCCTCACGTTATATTTGCTAGGGTCGTAGGTCGCTCGTAGGTCTTTCCCACACATTATCTTTACTAGGGTCATAGGTCGCTCGTAGGACTTACCCTCACATTATCTTTGTTAGGGTCTTAGGTCGCTCGTAGGTCTTACCCTCACATTATCTTTGCTAGGGTCTTAGGTCGCTCGTAGGTCTTACCCTCACGTTACCTTTCATAGGGTCGTAGGTCGCTCGTAGGTCTTACCCTCACGTTATCTTTGCTAGGGTCGTAGGTCGCTCGTAGGTCTTACCCTCACGTTATCTTTGCTAGGGTCGTGGGTCGCTCGTAGGTCTTACCCTCAAATTATCTTTGCTAGGGTCGTAGGTCGCTCGTAGGTCTTACCCTCACATTATCTTTCATAGGGTCGTAGGTCGCTCGTAGGTCTTACCCTCATGTTATCTTTCATAGGGTCGTAGGTCGCTCTTAGGTCTTACCCTCATGTTATCATTCATAGGGCCGTAGGTCGCTCGTAGGTCTTACCCTCATGTTATCTTTGTTAAGATCGTAGGTCGTTCGTAGGTCTTACCCTCACATTATCTTTGCTAGGTTCCTAGGTCGCTTGTTTGTCTTACCCTCACATTATCTTTGCTAGGGTCGTAGGTCGCTCGTAGGTCTTACCCTCACGTTATCTTTGCTAGGGTCGTAGGTCGCTCGTAGGTCTTACCCTCACGTTATCTTTGCTAGGATCGTAGGTCGTTCGTAGGTTTTACCCTCACATTATCTTTCATAGGGTCGTAGGTCGCTCGTTGGTCTTACTTTCACATTATCTTTCATAGGGTCGTAGGTCGCTCATAGGTCTTACCCTCACGTTATTTTTCATAGGGTCGTAGGTTGCTCGTAGGTCTTACCCTTACATTAACTTTCATAGGGTCGCAGGTAGCTCGTAGGGCTTACCCTCATGTTATCTTTGCTAGGGTCGTAGGTCTCTCGTAGGTCTTACCCTCACATTATCTTTGCTAGGGTCGTACGTCGCTCGTAGGTCTTACACTCACATTATCTTTCATAGGGTCGTAGGTCGCTTGTAGGTCTTACCTTCACATTATCTTTCATAGGGTCGTAGGTCGCTCGTAGGTCTTAGCCTCACGTTATCTTTCATAGGGTCGTAGGTCGCTCGTAGGTCTTACCCTCACGTTATCTTTCATAGGGTCGTAGGTCGCTCGTAAGTCTTACCCTCACGTTATCTTCACTAAGGTCGTAGTTCGCTTGTAGGTCTTTCCCACACATTATCTTTGCATGGGTCGTAGGTCGCTCGTAGGACTTACCCTTACATTATCTTTGTTAGGGTCTTAGTTCGCTCGTAGGGCTTACCCTCACATTATCCTTGCTAGGGTCGTAGGTCGCTCGTAGGTCTTACCCTCACGTTATCTTTCATAGTGTCGTAGGTCGCTCGTAGGTCTTACCCTCACGTTATCTTTGCTAGGGTCGTAGGTCGCTCGTAGGTCTTGCCCTCACGTTATATTTCATAGGGTCGTAGGTCACTCGTAGGTATTACCCTCATGTTATCTTTCATAGGGTCGTAGGTCGCTCGTAGGTCTTACCCTCACGTTATCTTTCATAGGGTCGTAGGTCGCTCATATGTCTTACCCTCATGTTATCTTTGCTAAGGTCGTAGGTCGTTCGTAGGTCTTACCCTCACATTATCTTTGCTAGGTTCGTAGCTCGCTTGTAGGTCCTACCCTCACATTATCTTTGCTAGGGTCGTAGGTCGCTTGTAGGTCTTCCCCTCACATTATCTTTGCTAGGGTCGTAGGTCGCTCGTAGGTCTTACCCTCACATTTTCTTTTTATAGGGTCGTAGGTCGCTTGTAGGTCTTACCCTCACGTTATCTTTGCTAGGGTCGTAGGTCGCTCGTAGGTCTTACCCTCACATTATATTTGCTAGGGTCGTAGGTCATTCGTAGGTGTTACCTTCACATTATCTTTGCTAGGGTCGTAGGTCGCTCGTAGGTATTACCCTCACATTATCTTCATTGGGTCGTAGGTCGCTCGTAGGTCTTACCTTCACATTATCTTTCATAGGGTCGTAGGTCGCTCATAGGTCTTACCCTCATGTTATCTTTCATAGGGTCGTAGGTTACTCGTAGGTCTTACCCTCACGTTATCTTTACTAAGGTCGTAGTTCGCTTGTAGGTCTTTCCCACACATTATCTTTGCTTGGGTTGTAGGTCGTTCGTAGGTCTTACCCTCACATTATCTTTGCTAGGTTCGTAGGTCGCTTGTAGGTCCTACCCTCATATTATCTTTGCTAGGGTCGTAGGTCGCTTGTAGGTCTTACCCTCACATTATCTTTGCTATGGACGTAGGTCGCTCGTAGGTCTTACCCTCACGTTTTCTTTTTATAGGGTCATAGGTCGCTTGTAGGTCTTACCCTCACGTTATCTTTGCTAGGGTCCTAGGTCGCTCATAGGACTTACCCTCACATTATCTTTGCTAGGGTCGTAGGTCGTTCGTAGGTCTTACCCTCACATTATCTTTGCTAGGGTCGTAGGTCGTTCGTAGGTCTTACCCTTACATTATCTTCATAGGGTCGTAGGTCGCTCGTAGGTCTTATCCTCACGTTATCTTTCATAGGGTCGTAGGTCGCTCGTAGGTCTTACCCTCATGTTATCTTTCATAGGGTCGTAGGTCGCTCGTAGGTCTTACCCTCACGTTATCTTTCAATGGGTCGTAGGTCGCTCGTAGGTCTTACCCTCACGTTATCTTTACTAAGGTCGTAGGTCGCTTGTAGATCTTTCCCACACATTATCTTTGCTAGGGTCATGGGTCGCTCGTAGGACTTACCCTCACATTATCTTTGTTAGGGTCTTAGGTCGCTCGTAGGTCTTACCCTCACATTATCTTTGCTAGGGTCGTAGGTCGCTCGTAGGTCTTACCCTCACGTTACCTTTCATAGGGTCGTAGGTCGCTCGTAGGTCTTACCCTCACGTTATCTTTGCAAGGGTCGTAGGTCGCTCGTAGGTCTTACCCTCACGTTATATTTGCTAGGGTCGTAGGTCGCTCGTAGGTCTTAACCTCATATTATCTTTGCTAGGGTCGTAGGTCGCTCGTAAGTGATACCCTCACATTATCTTTCATAGGGTCGTAGGTCACTCGTAGGTCTTACCCTCACGTTATGTTTCATAGGGTCGTAGGTCGCTCGTAGGTCTTACCCTCACGTTATCTTTGCTAAAGTCGTAGGTCGTTCGTAGGTCTTACCCTTACATTATCTTTGCTAGGTTCGAAGGTCGCTTGTAGGTCCTACCCTCACATTATCTTTGCTAGGGTCGTAGGTCGCTTGTAGGTCTTACCCTCACATTATCTTTGCTAGGGTCGTAGGTCGCTCGTAGGTCTTACCCTCACGTTTTCTTTTTATACGGTCGTAGGTCGCTCGTAGGTCTTACCCTCACGTTTTCTTTCATAGGGTCGTAGGTCGCTCGTAAGTCTTACCCTCACGTTATCTTCACTATGGTCGTAGTTCGCTTGTAGGTCTTTCCCACACATTATCTTTGCTTGGGTCGTAGGTCGCTCGTAGGACTTACCCTCACATTATCTTTGTTAGGGTCTTAGTTCGCTCGTAGGTCTTACCCTCACATTATCCTTGCTAGGGTCGTAGGTCGCTCGTAGGTCTTACCCTCACGTTATCTTTCATAGTGTCGTAGGTCGCTCGTAGATCTTACCCTCATGTTATCTTTGCTAGGGTCGTAGGTCGCTCGTAGGTCTTACCCTCACGTTATATTTGCTAGGGTCGTAGGTCGCTCGTAGGTCTTACCCTCACATTATCTTTGCTAGGGTTGTAGGTCGCTCGTAGGTCATACCCTCACATTATCTTTCATAGGGTCGTAGGTCACTCGTAGGTCTTACCCTCACGTTATCTTTCATAGGGTCGTAGGTCGCTCGTAGGTCTTACCCTCATGTTATCTTTCATAGGGTCGTAGGTCGCTCGTAGGACTTACCCTGACGTTATCTTTGCTAAGGTCGTAGGTCGTTCGTAGGTCTTACCCTCACATTATCTTTGCTAGGTTCGTAGGTCGCTTGTAGGTCCTACCCTCACATTATCTTTGCTAGGGTCGTAGGTTGCTTGTAGGTCTTACCCTCACATTATCTTTGCTAGGGTGGTAGTTCGCTCGTAGGTCTTACCCTCACGTTTTCTTTTTATAGGGTCTTAGGTCGCTTGTAGGTCTTACCCTCACGTTATCTTTGCTAGGGTCGTAGGTCGCTCGTAGGTCTTACCCTCACATTATCTTTGCTAGGGTCGTAGGTCATTCGTAGGTCTTACCCTCACATTATCTTTGCTAGGGTCGTAGGTCGCTCGTAGGTCTTACCCTCACATTATCTTCATTGGGTCGTAGGTCGCTCGTAGGTCTTACCTTCACATTATCTTTCATAGGGTCGTAGGTCGCTCATAGGTCTTAGCCTCATGTTATCTTTCATAGGGTCGTAGGTCTTACCCTCATGTTATCTTTCATAAGGTCGTAGGTCGCTTGTAGGTCTTACCCTCACGTTATCTTTACTAAGGTCGTAGTTCGCTTGTAGGTCTTTCCCACACATTATCTTTGCTTGGGTCGTAGGTCGCTCGTAGGACCTACCCTCACATTATCTTTGTTAGGGTCTTAGGTCGCTTGTAGGTGTTACCCTCACATTATTTTTGCTAGGGTCGTAGGTCGCTCGTAGGTCTTACCCTCACGTTATCTTTCATAGGGTCGTAGGTCGCTCGTAGGACTTACCCTCACGTTATCTTTCATAGGGTCGTAGGTCGCTCGTAGGTCTTACCCTCGCGTTATCTTTCATAGGGTCGTAGGTCGCTCGTAGGTCTTACCCTCACGTTATCTTTGCTAAGGTCGTAGGTCGTTCGTAGGTCTTACCCTCACATTATCTTTGCTAGGTTCGTAGGTCGCTTGTAGGTCCTACCCACACATTATCTTTGCTAGGGTCATAGGTCGCTTGTAGGTCTTACCCTCACATTATCTTTGCTAGGGTCGTAGGTCGCTCGTAAGTCTTACCCTCACGTTTTCTTTTTATAGGGTCATAGGTCGCTTGTAGGTCTTACCCTCACATTATCTTTGCTAGGGTCGTAGGTCGCTCATAGGTCTTACCCTCACATTATCTTTGCTAGGGTCGTAGGTCATTCGTAGGTCTTACCCTCTTATTATCTTTGCTAGGGTCGTAGGTCGTTCGTAGGTCTTACCCTCACATTATCTTTATAGGGTCGTAGGTCGCTCGTAGGTCTTATCCTCACGTTATCTTTCATAGGGTCGTAGGTCGCTCGTAGGTCTTACCCTCACGTTTTCTTTCATAGGGTCGTAGGTCGCTCGTAAGTCTTATCCTCACGTTATCTTTCATAGGGTCGTAGGTCGCTCGTTGGTCTTAACCCTCACGTTTTCTTTTTATATGGTCGTAGGTCGCTCGTAGGTCTTACCCTTACATTAACTTTCATAGGGTCTTAGGTCGCTTGTAGGTCTTACCCTCACGTTAACTTTGCTAGGGTCGTAGGTCGCTCGTAGGTCTTACCCTCACATTATCTTTGCTAGGGTCGTACGTCGCTCGTAGGTCTTACCCTCACATTATCTTTCATAGGGTCGTAGGTCGCTCGGAGGTCTTACCTTCACATTATCTTTCATAGGGTCGTAGGTCGCTCGTAGGTCTTATCCTCACGTTATCTTTCATAGGGTCGTAGGTCGCTCGTAGGTCTTACCGTCATGTTATCTTTCATAGGGTCGTAGGTCGCTCGTAGGTCTTACCCTCACGTTATCTTTCATAGGGTCGTAGGTCGCTCGTAGGTCTTACCCTCACATTATCTTTACTAAGGTTGTAGGTCGCTTGTAGGTCTTTCCCACACATTATCTTTGCTAGGGTCATAGGTCGCTCGTAGGACTTACCCTCACATTATCTTTGTTAGGGTCTTAGGTCGCTCGTAGGTCTTACCCTCACATTATCTTTGCTAGGGTCGTAGGTCGCTCGTAGGTCTTACCCTCACGTTACCTTTCATAGGGTCGTAGGTCGCTTGTAGGTCTTACCCTCATGCTATCTTTGCTAGGGTCGTAGGTCGCTCGTAGGTCTTACCCTCACGTTATCTTTGCTAGGGTCGTGGGTCGCTCGTAGGTCTTACCCTCAAATTATCTTTGCTAGGGTCGTATGTCACTCGTAGGTCTTACCCTCACATTATCTTTCATAGGGTCATAGGTCGCTCGTAGGTCTTACCCTCATGTTATCTTTCATAGGGTCGTAGGTCGCTCTTAGGTCTTACCCTCACGTTATCATTCATAGGGTCGTAGGTCGCTCGTAAGTCTTACCCTCATGTTATCTTTGTTAAGGTCGTAGGTCGTTCGTAGGTCTTACCCTCACATTATCTTTGCTAGGTTCGTAGGTCGCTTGTTTGTCTTACCCTCACATTATCTTTGCTAGGGTCGTAGGTCGCTCGTAGGTCTTATCCTCACGTTATCTTTGCTAGGGTCGTAGGTCGCTCGTAGGTCTTACCCTCACGTTATCTTTGCTAGGGTCGTAGGTCGTTCGTAGGTCTTACCCTCACATTATCTTTCATAGGGTCGTAGGTCGCTCGTTGGTCTTACTTTCACATTATCTTTCATACGGTCGTAGGTCGCTCATAGGTCTTACCCTCACATTATTTTTCATAGGGTCGTAGGTTGCTCGTAGGTCTTACCCTTACATTAACTTTCATAGGGTCGTAGGTAGCTCGTAGGGCTTACCCTCATGTTATCTTTGCTAGGGTCGTAGGTCTCTCGTAGGTCTTACCCTCACATTATCTTTGATAGGGTCGTACGTCGCTCGTAGGTCTTACCCTCATATTATCTTTGCTAGGATTGTAGGTCGCTCATAGGTCATACCCTCACATTATCTTTCATAGGGTCGTAGGTCACTCGTAGGTCTTACCCTCACGTTATCTTTCATAGGGTCGTAGGTCGCTCGTAGGTCTTACCCTCACGTTATCTTTCATAGGGTCGTAGGTCGTTCGTAGGTCTTACCCTCATGTTATCTTTACTAAGGTTGTAGGTCGCTTGTAGGTCTTTCCCACACATTATCTTTGCTAGGGTCATAGGTCGCTCGTAGGACTTACCCTCACATTATCTTTGTTAGGGTCTTAGGTCGCTCGTAGGTCTTACCCTCACATTATCTTTGCTAGGGTCTTAGGTCGCTCGTAGGTCTTACCCTCACGTTACCTTTCATAGGGTCGTAGGTCGCTCGTAGGTCTTACCCTCATGTTAACTTTGCTAGGGTCGTAGGTCGCTCGTAGGTCTTACCCTCACGTTATCTTTGCTAGGGTCGTGGGTCGCTCGTAGGTCTTACCCTCAAATTATCTTTGCTAGGGTCGTAGGTCGCTCGTAGGTCTTACCCTCACGTTATCTTTCATAGGGTCGTAGGTCGCTCGTAGGTCTTACCCTCATGTTATCTTTCACAGGGTCGTAGGTCGCTCTTAGGTCTTACCCTCATGTTATCATTCATAGGGTCGTAGGTCGCTCGTAGGTCTTACCCTCATGTTATCTTTGTTAAGGTCGTAGGTCTTACCCTCACATTATCTTTGCTAGGTTCGTAGGTCGCTTGTTTGTCTTACCCTCACATTATCTTTGCTAGGGTCGTAGGTCGCTCGTAGGTCTTACCCTCACGTTATCTTTGCTAGGGTCGTAGGTCGCTCGTAGGTCTTACCCTCACGTTATCTTTGCTAGGGTCGTAGGTCGTTCGTAGGTTTTACCCTCACATTATCTTTCATAGGGTCGTAGGTCGCTCGTTGGTCTTACTTTCACATTATCTTTCATAGGGTCGTAGGTCGCTCATAGGTCTTACCCTCACGTTATTTTTCATAGGGTCGTAGGTTGCTCGTAGGTCTTACCCTTACATTAACTTTCATAGGGTCGCAGGTAGCTCGTAGGGCTTACCCTCACATTATCTTTGCTAGGGTCGTACGTCGCTCGTAGGTCTTACACTCACATTATCTTTCATAGGGGTCGTAGGTCGCTTGTAGGTCTTACCTTCACATTATCTTTCATAGGGTCGTAGGTCGCTCGTAGGTCTTAGCCTCACGTTATCTTTCATAGGGTCGTAGGTCGCTCGTAGGTCTTACCCTCACGTTATCTTTCATAGGGTCGTAGGTCGCTCGTAGGTCTTACCCTCACGTTATCTTCACTAAGGTCGTAGTTCGCTTGTAGGTCTTTCCCACACATTATCTTTGCTTGGGTCGTAGGTCGCTCGTAGGACTTACCCTTACATTATCTTTGTTAGGGTCTTAGTTCGCTCGTAGGGCTTACCCTCACATTATCCTTGCTAGGGTCGTAGGTCGCTCGTAGGTCTTACCCTCACGTTATCTTTCATAGTGTCGTAGGTCGCTCGTAGGTCTTACCCTCACGTTATCTTTGCTAGGGTCGTAGGTCGCTCGTAGGTCTTGCCCTCACGTTATATTTGCTAGGGTCGTAGGTCGCTCGTAGGTATTTCCCACGCATTATCTTTGCTAGGGTCATAGGTCGCTCGTAGGACTTACCCTCACATTATCTTTGTTAGGGTCTTAGGTCGCTCCTAGGTCTTACCCTCACATTATCTTTGCTAGGGTCTTAGGTCGCTCGTAGGTCTTACCCTCACGTTACCTTTCATAGGGTCGTAGGTCGTTCGTAGGTCTTACCCTCACGTTATCTTTGCTAGGGTCGTAGGTCGCTCGTAGGTCTTACCCTCACGTTATCTTTGCTAGGGTCGTGGGTCGCACGTAGGTCTTACCCTCAAATTATCTTTGCTAGGGTCGTAGGTCGCTCGTAGGTCTTACCCTCACATTATCTTTCATAGGGTCGTAGGTCGCTCGTAGGTCTTACCATCATGTTATCTTTCATAGGGTCGTAGGTCGCTCTTAGGTCTTACCCTCATGTTATCATTCATAGGGCCGTAGGTCGCTCGTAGGTCTTACCCTCATGTTATCTTTGTTAAGGTCGTAGGTCGTTCGTAGGTCTTACCCTCACATTATCTTTGCTAGGTTCGTAGGTCGCTTGTTTGTCTTACCCTCACATTATCTTTGCTAGGGTCGTAGGTCGCTCGTAGGTCTTACCCTCACGTTATCTTTCATAGGGTCGTAGGTCGCTCGTAGGTCTTACCCTCACGTTATCTTCACTAAGGTCGTAGTTCGCTTGTAGGTCTTTCCCACACATTATCTTTGCTTGGGTCGTAGGTCGCTCGTAGGACTTACCCTTACATTATCTTTGTTAGGGTCGTAGGTCGCTTGTAGGTCTTACCCTCACATTATCTTTGCTAGGTTCGTAGGTCGCTTGTAGGTCCTACCCACACATTATCTTTGCTAGGGTCATAGGTCGCTTGTAGGTCTTACCCTCACATTATCTTTGCTAGGGTCGTAGGTCGCTCGTAAGTCTTACCCTCACGTTTTCTTTTTATAGGGTCATAGGTCGCTTGTAGGTCTTACCCTCACATTATCTTTGCTAGGGTCGTAGGTCGCTCATAGGTCTTACCCTCACATTATCTTTGCTAGGGTCGTAGGTCATTCGTAGGTCTTACCCTCTTATTATCTTTGCTAGGGTCGTAGGTCGTTCGTAGGTCTTACCCTCACATTATCTTTATAGGGTCGTAGGTCGCTCGTAGGTCTTATCCTCACGTTATCTTTCATAGGGTCGTAGGTCGCTCGTAGGTCTTACCCTCACGTTTTCTTTCATAGGGTCGTAGGTCGCTCGTAAGTCTTATCCTCACGTTATCTTTCATAGGGTCGTAGGTCGCTCGTAGGTCTTAACCCTCACGTTTTCTTTTTATATGGTCGTAGGTCGCTCGTAGGTCTTACCCTTACATTAACTTTCATAGGGTCTTAGGTCGCTTGTAGGTCTTACCCTCACGTTAACTTTGCTAGGGTCGTAGGTCGCTCGTAGGTCTTACCCTCACATTATCTTTGCTAGGGTCGTACGTCGCTCGTAGGTCTTACCCTCACATTATCTTTCATAGGGTCGTAGGTCGCTCGGAGGTCTTACCTTCACATTATCTTTCATAGGGTCGTAGGTCGCTCGTAGGTCTTATCCTCACGTTATCTTTCATAGGGTCGTAGGTCGCTCGTAGGTCTTACCGTCATGTTATCTTTCATAGGGTCGTAGGTCGCTCGTAGGTCTTACCCTCACGTTATCTTTCATAGGGTCGTAGGTCGCTCGTAGGTCTTACCCTCACATTATCTTTACTAAGGTTGTAGGTCGCTTGTAGGTCTTTCCCACACATTATCTTTGCTAGGGTCATAGGTCGCTCGTAGGACTTACCCTCACATTATCTTTGTTAGGGTCTTAGGTCGCTCGTAGGTCTTACCCTCACATTATCTTTGCTAGGGTCGTAGGTCGCTCGTAGGTCTTACCCTCACGTTACCTTTCATAGGGTCGTAGGTCGCTTGTAGGTCTTACCCTCATGCTATCTTTGCTAGGGTCGTAGGTCGCTCGTAGGTCTTACCCTCACGTTATCTTTGCTAGGGTCGTGGGTCGCTCGTAGGTCTTACCCTCAAATTATCTTTGCTAGGGTCGTATGTCACTCGTAGGTCTTACCCTCACATTATCTTTCATAGGGTCATAGGTCGCTCGTAGGTCTTACCCTCATGTTATCTTTCATAGGGTCGTAGGTCGCTCTTAGGTCTTACCCTCACGTTATCATTCATAGGGTCGTAGGTCGCTCGTAAGTCTTACCCTCATGTTATCTTTGTTAAGGTCGTAGGTCGTTCGTAGGTCTTACCCTCACATTATCTTTGCTAGGTTCGTAGGTCGCTTGTTTGTCTTACCCTCACATTATCTTTGCTAGGGTCGTAGGTCGCTCGTAGGTCTTATCCTCACGTTATCTTTGCTAGGGTCGTAGGTCGCTCGTAGGTCTTACCCTCACGTTATCTTTGCTAGGGTCGTAGGTCGTTCGTAGGTCTTACCCTCACATTATCTTTCATAGGGTCGTAGGTCGCTCGTTGGTCTTACTTTCACATTATCTTTCATACGGTCGTAGGTCGCTCATAGGTCTTACCCTCACATTATTTTTCATAGGGTCGTAGGTTGCTCGTAGGTCTTACCCTTACATTAACTTTCATAGGGTCGTAGGTAGCTCGTAGGGCTTACCCTCATGTTATCTTTGCTAGGGTCGTAGGTCTCTCGTAGGTCTTACCCTCACATTATCTTTGATAGGGTCGTACGTCGCTCGTAGGTCTTACCCTCATATTATCTTTGCTAGGATTGTAGGTCGCTCATAGGTCATACCCTCACATTATCTTTCATAGGGTCGTAGGTCACTCGTAGGTCTTACCCTCACGTTATCTTTCATAGGGTCGTAGGTCGCTCGTAGGTCTTACCCTCACGTTATCTTTCATAGGGTCGTAGGTCGTTCGTAGGTCTTACCCTCATGTTATCTTTACTAAGGTTGTAGGTCGCTTGTAGGTCTTTCCCACACATTATCTTTGCTAGGGTCATAGGTCGCTCGTAGGACTTACCCTCACATTATCTTTGTTAGGGTCTTAGGTCGCTCGTAGGTCTTACCCTCACATTATCTTTGCTAGGGTCTTAGGTCGCTCGTAGGTCTTACCCTCACGTTACCTTTCATAGGGTCGTAGGTCGCTCGTAGGTCTTACCCTCATGTTAACTTTGCTAGGGTCGTAGGTCGCTCGTAGGTCTTACCCTCACGTTATCTTTGCTAGGGTCGTGGGTCGCTCGTAGGTCTTACCCTCAAATTATCTTTGCTAGGGTCGTAGGTCGCTCGTAGGTCTTACCCTCACGTTATCTTTCATAGGGTCGTAGGTCGCTCGTAGGTCTTACCCTCATGTTATCTTTCACAGGGTCGTAGGTCGCTCTTAGGTCTTACCCTCATGTTATCATTCATAGGGTCGTAGGTCGCTCGTAGGTCTTACCCTCATGTTATCTTTGTTAAGGTCGTAGGTCTTACCCTCACATTATCTTTGCTAGGTTCGTAGGTCGCTTGTTTGTCTTACCCTCACATTATCTTTGCTAGGGTCGTAGGTCGCTCGTAGGTCTTACCCTCACGTTATCTTTGCTAGGGTCGTAGGTCGCTCGTAGGTCTTACCCTCACGTTATCTTTGCTAGGGTCGTAGGTCGTTCGTAGGTTTTACCCTCACATTATCTTTCATAGGGTCGTAGGTCGCTCGTTGGTCTTACTTTCACATTATCTTTCATAGGGTCGTAGGTCGCTCATAGGTCTTACCCTCACGTTATTTTTCATAGGGTCGTAGGTTGCTCGTAGGTCTTACCCTTACATTAACTTTCATAGGGTCGCAGGTAGCTCGTAGGGCTTACCCTCACATTATCTTTGCTAGGGTCGTACGTCGCTCGTAGGTCTTACACTCACATTATCTTTCATAGGGGTCGTAGGTCGCTTGTAGGTCTTACCTTCACATTATCTTTCATAGGGTCGTAGGTCGCTCGTAGGTCTTAGCCTCACGTTATCTTTCATAGGGTCGTAGGTCGCTCGTAGGTCTTACCCTCACGTTATCTTTCATAGGGTCGTAGGTCGCTCGTAGGTCTTACCCTCACGTTATCTTCACTAAGGTCGTAGTTCGCTTGTAGGTCTTTCCCACACATTATCTTTGCTTGGGTCGTAGGTCGCTCGTAGGACTTACCCTTACATTATCTTTGTTAGGGTCTTAGTTCGCTCGTAGGGCTTACCCTCACATTATCCTTGCTAGGGTCGTAGGTCGCTCGTAGGTCTTACCCTCACGTTATCTTTCATAGTGTCGTAGGTCGCTCGTAGGTCTTACCCTCACGTTATCTTTGCTAGGGTCGTAGGTCGCTCGTAGGTCTTGCCCTCACGTTATATTTGCTAGGGTCGTAGGTCGCTCGTAGGTATTTCCCACGCATTATCTTTGCTAGGGTCATAGGTCGCTCGTAGGACTTACCCTCACATTATCTTTGTTAGGGTCTTAGGTCGCTCCTAGGTCTTACCCTCACATTATCTTTGCTAGGGTCTTAGGTCGCTCGTAGGTCTTACCCTCACGTTACCTTTCATAGGGTCGTAGGTCGTTCGTAGGTCTTACCCTCACGTTATCTTTGCTAGGGTCGTAGGTCGCTCGTAGGTCTTACCCTCACGTTATCTTTGCTAGGGTCGTGGGTCGCACGTAGGTCTTACCCTCAAATTATCTTTGCTAGGGTCGTAGGTCGCTCGTAGGTCTTACCCTCACATTATCTTTCATAGGGTCGTAGGTCGCTCGTAGGTCTTACCATCATGTTATCTTTCATAGGGTCGTAGGTCGCTCTTAGGTCTTACCCTCATGTTATCATTCATAGGGCCGTAGGTCGCTCGTAGGTCTTACCCTCATGTTATCTTTGTTAAGGTCGTAGGTCGTTCGTAGGTCTTACCCTCACATTATCTTTGCTAGGTTCGTAGGTCGCTTGTTTGTCTTACCCTCACATTATCTTTGCTAGGGTCGTAGGTCGCTCGTAGGTCTTACCCTCACGTTATCTTTCATAGGGTCGTAGGTCGCTCGTAGGTCTTACCCTCACGTTATCTTCACTAAGGTCGTAGTTCGCTTGTAGGTCTTTCCCACACATTATCTTTGCTTGGGTCGTAGGTCGCTCGTAGGACTTACCCTTACATTATCTTTGTTAGGGTCTTAGTTCGCTCGTAGGGCTTACCCTCACATTATCCTTGCTAGGGTCGTAGGTCGCTCGTAGGTCTTACCCTCACGTTATCTTTCATAGTGTCGTAGGTCGCTCGTAGGTCTTACCCTCACGTTATCTTTGCTAGGGTCGTAGGTCGCTCGTAGGTCTTGCCCTCACGTTATATTTGCTAGGGTTGTAGGTCGCTCGTAGGTATTTCCCACGCATTATCTTTGCTAGGGTCATAGGTCGCTCGTAGGACTTACCCTCACATTATCTTTGTTAGGGTCTTAGGTCGCTCCTAGGTCTTACCCTCACATTATCTTTGCTAGGGTCTTAGGTCGCTCGTAGGTCTTACCCTCACGTTACCTTTCATAGGGTCGTAGGTCGTTCGTAGGTCTTACCCTCACGTTATCTTTGCTAGGGTCGTAGGTCGCTCGTAGGTCTTACCCTCACGTTATCTTTGCTAGGGTCGTGGGTCGCACGTAGGTCTTACCCTCAAATTATCTTTGCTAGGGTCGTAGGTCGCTCGTAGGTCTTACCCTCACATTATCTTTCATAGGGTCGTAGGTCGCTCGTAGGTCTTACCATCATGTTATCTTTCATAGGGTCGTAGGTCGCTCTTAGGTCTTACCCTCATGTTATCATTCATAGGGCCGTAGGTCGCTCGTAGGTCTTACCCTCATGTTATCTTTGTTAAGGTCGTAGGTCCTTCGTAGGTCTTACCCTCACATTATCTTTGCTAGGTTCGTAGGTCGCTTGTTTGTCTTACCCTCACATTATCTTTGCTAGGGTCGTAGGTCACTCGTAGGTCTTACCCTCACGTTATCTTTGCTAGGGTCGTAGGTCGCTCGTAGGTCTTACCTTCACATTATCTTTCATAGGGTCGTAGGTCGCTCGTAGGTCTTATCCTCACGCTATCTTTCATAGGGACGTAGGTCGCTCGTAGGTCTTACCGTCATGTCATCTTTCATAGGGTCGTAGGTCGCTCGAAGGTCTTACCCTCACGTTATCTTTCATAGGGTCGTAGGTCGCTCGTAGGTCTTACCCTCACGTTATCTTTACTAAGGTCGTAGGTCGCTTGTAGGTCTTTCCCACACATTATCTTTGCTAGGGTCATAGGTCGCTCGTAGGACTTACCCTCACATTATCTTTGTTAGGGTCGTAGGTCGCTCGTAGGTCTTACCCTCAAGTTACCTTTCATAGGGTCGTAGGTCACTCGTAGGTCTTACCCTCATGTTATCTTTGCTAGGGTCGTAGGTCGCTCGTAGGTCTTACCCTCACGTTATCTTTGCTAGGGTCGTGGGTCGCTCGTAGGTCTTACCCTCAAATTATCTTTGCTAGGGTCGTATGTCACTCGTAGGTCTTACCCTCACATTATCTTTCATAGGGTCGTAGGTCGCTCGTAGGTTTTACCCTCACGTTATCATTCATAGGGTCGTAGGTCGCTCGTAAGTCTTACCCTCATGTTATCTTTGTTAAGGTCGTAGGTCGTTCGTAGGTCTTACCCTCACATTATCTTTGCTAGGTTCGTAGGTCGCTTGTTTGTCTTAACCTCACATTATCTTTGCTAGGGTCGTAGGTCGCTCGTAGGTCTTACCCTCACGTTATCTTTGCTAGGGTCGTAGGTCGCTCGTAGGTCTTACCCTCACGTTATCTTTGCTAGGGTCGTAGGTCGTTCGTAGGTTTTACCCTCACATTATCTTTCATAGGGTCGTAGGTCGCTCGTTGGTCTTACTTTCACATTATCTTTCATAGGGTCGTAGGTCGCTCATAGGTCTTACCCTCACGTTATTTTTCATAGGGTCGTAGGTTGCTCGTAGGTCTTACCCTTACATTAACTTTCATAGGGTCGCAGGTAGCTCGTAGGGCTTACCCTCATGTTATCTTTGCTAGGGTCGTAGGTCTCTCGTAGGTCTTACCCTCACATTATCTTTGCTAGGGTCGTACGTCGCTCGTAGGTCTTACACTCACATTATCTTTCATAGGGGTCGTAGGTCGCTTGTAGGTCTTACCTTCACATTATCTTTCATAGGGTCGTAGGTCGCTCGTAGGTCTTAGCCTCACGTTATCTTTCATAGGGTCGTAGGTCGCTCGTAGGTCTTACCCTCACGTTATCTTTCATAGGGTCGTAGGTCGCTCGTAGGTGTTACCCTCACGTTATCTTCACTAAGGTCGTAGTTCGCTTGTAGGTCTTTCCCACACATTATCTTTGCTTGGGTCGTAGGTCGCTCGTAGGACTTACCCTTACATTATCTTTGTTAGGGTCTTAGTTCGCTCGTAGGGCTTACCCTCACATTATCCTTGCTAGGGTCGTAGGTCGCTCGTAGGTCTTACCCTCACGTTATCTTTCATAGTGTCGTAGGTCGCTCGTAGGTCTTACCCTCACGTTATCTTTGCTAGGGTCGTAGGTCGCTCCTAGGTCTTGCCCTCACGTTATATTTGCTAGGGTCGTAGGTTGCTCGTAGGTATTTCCCACGCATTATCTTTGCTAGGGTCATAGGTCGCTCGTAGGACTTACCCTCACATTATCTTTGTTAGGGTCTTAGGTCGCTCCTAGGTCTTACCCTCACATTATCTTTGCTAGGGTCTTAGGTCGCTCGTAGGTCTTACCCTCACGTTACCTTTCATAGGGTCGTAGGTCGTTCGTAGGTCTTACCCTCACGTTATCTTTGCTAGGGTCGTAGGTCGCTCGTAGGTCTTACCCTCACGTTATCTTTGCTAGGGTCGTGGGTCGCTCGTAGGTCTTACCCTCAAATTATCTTTGCTAGGGTCGTAGGTCGCTCGTAGGTCTTACCATCATGTTATCTTTCATAGGGTCGTAGGTCGCTCTTAGGTCTTACCCTCATGTTATCATTCATAGGGCCGTAGGTCGCTCGTAGGTCTTACCCTCATGTTATCTTTGTTAAGGTCGTAGGTCGTTCGTAGGTCTTACCCTCACATTATCTTTGCTAGGTTCGTAGGTCGCTTGTTTGTCTTACCCTCACATTATCTTTGCTAGGGTCGTAGGTCGCTCGTAGGTCTTACCCTCACGTTATCTTTGCTAGGGTCGTAGGTCGCTCGTAGGTCTTACCTTCACATTATCTTTCATAGGGTCGTAGGTCGCTCGTAGGTCTTATCCTCACGCTATCTTTCATAGGGACGTAGGTCGCTCGTAAGTCTTACCGTCATGTTATCTTTCATAGGGTCGTAGGTCGCTCGAAGGTCTTACCCTCACGTTATCTTTCATAGGGTCGTAGGTCGCGCGTAGGTCTTACCCTCACGTTATCTTTACTAAGGTCATAGGTCGCTTGTAGGTCTTTCCCACACATTATCTTTGCTAGGGTCATAGGTCGCTCGTAGGACTTACCCTCACATTATCTTTGTTAGGGTCTTAGGTCGCTCGTAGGTCTTACCCTCACATTATCTTTGCTAGGGTCGTAGGTCGCTCGTAGGTCTTACCCTCAAGTTACCTTTCATAGGGTCGTAGGTCGCTCGTAGGTCTTACCCTCATGTTATCTTTGCTAGGGTCGTAGGTCGCTCGTAGGTCTTACCCTCACGTTATCTTTGCTAGGGTCGTGGGTCGCTCGTAGGTCTTACCCTCAAATTATCTTTGCTAGGGTCGTATGTCACTCGTAGGTCTTACCCTCACATTATCTTTCATAGGGTCGTAGGTCGCTCGTAGGTCTTACCCTCACGTTATCATTCATAGGGTCGTAGGTCGCTCGTAAGTCTTACCCTCATGTTATCTTTGTTAAGGTCGTAGGTCGTTCGTAGGTCTTACCCTCACATTATCTTTGCTAGGTTCGTAGGTCGCTTGTTTGTCTTAACCTCACATTATCTTTGCTAGGGTCGTAGGTCGCTCGTAGGTCTTACCCTCACGTTATCTTTGCTAGGGTCGTAGGTCGCTCGTAGGTCTTACCCTCACGTTATCTTTGCTAGGGTCGTAGGTCGTTCGTAGGTCTTACCCTCACATTATCTTTCATAGGGTCGTAGGTCGCTCGTTGGTCTTACTTTCACATTATCTATCATAGGGTCGTAGGTCGCTCATAGGTCATACCCTCACGTTATTTTTCATAGGGTCGTAGGTTGCTCGTAGGTCTTACCCTTACATTAACTTTCATAGGGTCGTAGGTAGCTCGTAGGGCTTACCCTCATGTTATCTTTGCTAGGGTCGTAGGTCTCTCGTAGGTCTTACCCTCACATTATCTTTTCTAGGGTCTTACACTCACATTATCTTTCATAGGGTCGTAGGTCGCTTGTAGGTCTTACCTTCACATTATCTTTCATAGGGTCGTAGGTCGCTCGTAGGTCTTAGCCTCACGTTATCTTTCATAGGGTCGTAGGTCGCTCATAGGTCTTACCCTCACGTTATCTTTCATAGGGTCGTAGGTCGCTCGTAGGTCTTACCCTCACGTTATCTTCACTAAGGTCGTAGTTCGCTTGTAGGTCTTTCCCTCACATTATCCTTGCTAGGGTTGTAGGTCGCTCGTAGGTCTTACCCTCACGTTATCTTTCATAGTGTCGTAGGTCGCTCGTAGGTCTTACCGTCACGTTATCTTTGCTAGGGTCGTAGGTCGCTCGTAGGTCTTGCCCTCACGTTATATTTGCTAGGGTCGTAGGTCGCTCGTAGGTCTTACCCTCATATTAT
This sequence comes from Vicia faba, assembly GCA_948472305.1. NCBI lineage: Eukaryota > Viridiplantae > Streptophyta > Magnoliopsida > Fabales > Fabaceae > Vicia > Vicia faba. The sequence goes on along the minus strand of OX451741.1, from coordinate 329,404,752 downwards.
CTTTGCTAGGGCTGTAGGTCGCTCGTAGGTCATTCCCTCACATTATCTTTCATAGAGTCGTAGGTCACTCGTAGGTCTTACCCTTACGTTATCTTTCATAGGGTCGTAGGTCGCTCGTAGGTCTTACCCTCACGTTATCTTTCATAGGGTCGTAGGTCGCTCGTAGGTCTTACCCTCATGTTATCTTTACTAAGGTTGTAGGTCGCTTGTAGGTCTTTCCCACACATTATATTTGCTAGGGTCATAGGTCGCTCGTAGGACTTACCCTCACATTATCTTTGTTAGGGTCTTAGGTCGCTCGTAGGTCTTACCCTCACATTATCTTTGCTAGGGTCTTAGGTCGCTCGTAGGTCTTACCCTCACGTTACCTTTCATAGGGTCGTAGGTCGCTCGTAGGTCTTACCCTCACGTTAACTTTGCTAGGGACGTAGGTCGCTCGTAGGTCTTACCCTCACGTTATCTTTGCTAGGGTCGTGGGTCGCTCGTAGGTCTTACCCTCAAATTATCTTTGCTAGGGTCGTAGGTCGCTCGTAGGTCTTACCCTCACATTATCTTTCATAGGGTCGTAGGTCGCTCGTAGGTCTTACCCTCATGTTATCTTTCACAGGGTCGTAGGTCGCTCTTAGGTCTTACCCTCATGTTACCATTCATAGGGTCGTAGGTCGCTCGTAGGTCTTACCCTCATGTTATCTTTGTTAAGGTCGTAGGTCGTTCGTAGGTCTTACCCTCACATTATCTTTGCTAGGTTCGTAGGTCGCTTGTTTGTCTTACCCTCACATTATCTTTGCTAGGGTCGTAGGTCACTCGTAGGTCTTACCCTCACGTTATCTTTGCTAGGGTCGTAGGTCGCTCGTAGGTCTTACCCTCACGTTATCTTTGCTAGGGTCGTAGGTCGTTCGTAGGTTTTACCCTCACATTATCTTTCATAGGGTCGTAAGTCGCTCGTTGGTCGCTCGTTGGTCTTACTTTCACATTATCTTTCATAGGGTCATAGGTCGCTCATAGGTCTTACCCTCACGTTATTTTTCATAGGGTCGTAGGTTGCTCGTAGGTCTTACCCTTACATTAACTTTCATAGGGTCGCAGGTAGCTCGTAGGGCTTACCCTCATGTTATCTTTGCTAGGGTCGTAGGTCTCTCGTAGGTCTTACCCTCACATTATCTTTGCTAGGGTCGTACGTCGCTCGTAGGTCTTACACTCACATTATCTTTCATAGGGTCGTAGGTCGCTTGTAGGTCTTACCTTCACATTATCTTTCATAGGGTCGTAGGTCGCTCGTAGGTCTTAGCCTCACGTTATCTTTCATAGGGTCGTAGGTCGCTCGTAGGTCTTACCCTCACGTTATCTTTCATAGGGTCGTAGGTCGCTCGTAGGTGTTACCCTCACGTTATCTTCACTAAGGTCGTAGTTCGCTTGTAGGTCTTTCCCACACATTATCTTTGCTTGGGTCGTAGGTCGCTCGTAGGACTTACCCTTACATTATCTTTGTTAGGGTCTTAGTTCGCTCGTAGGGCTTACCCTCACATTATCCGTGCTAGGGTCGTAGGTCGCTCGTAGGTCTTACCCTCACGTTATCTTTCATAGTGTCGTAGGTCGCTCGTAGGTCTTACCCTCACGTTATCTTTGCTAGGGTCGTAGGTCGCTCGTAGGTCTTGCCCTCACGTTATATTTGCTAGGGTCGTAGGTTGCTCGTAGGTATTTCCCACACATTATCTTTGCTAGGGTCATAGGTCGCTCGTAGGACTTACCCTCACATTATCTTTGTTAGGGTCTTAGGTCGCTCGTAGGTCTTACCCTCACATTATCTTTGCTAGGGTCTTAGGTCGCTCGTAGGTCTTACCCTCACGTTACCTTTCATAGGGTCGTAGGTCGTTCGTAGGTCTTACCCTCACGTTATCTTTGCTAGGGTCGTAGGTCGCTCGTAGGTCTTACCCTCACGTTATCTTTGCTAGGGTCGTGGGTCGCTCGTAGGTCTTACCCTCAAATTATCTTTGCTAGGGTCGTAGGTCGCTCGTAGGTCTTACCATCATGTTATCTTTCATAGGGTCGTAGGTCGCTCTTAGGTCTTACCCTCATGTTATCATTCATAGGGCCGTAGGTCGCTCGTAGGTCTTACCCTCATGTTATCTTTGTTAAGGTCGTAGGTCGTTCGTAGGTCTTACCCTCACATTATCTTTGCTAGGTTCGTAGGTCGCTTGTTTGTCTTACCCTCACATTATCTTTGCTAGGGTCGTAGGTCGCTCGTAGGTCTTACCCTCACGTTATCTTTGCTAGGGTCGTAGGTCGCTCGTAGGTCTTACCTTCACATTATCTTTCATAGGGTCGTAGGTCGCTCGTAGGTCTTATCCTCACGCTATCTTTCATAGGGACGTAGGTCGCTCGTAAGTCTTACCGTCATGTTATCTTTCATAGGGTCGTAGGTCGCTCGAAGGTCTTACCCTCACGTTATCTTTCATAGGGTCGTAGGTCGCGCGTAGGTCTTACCCTCACGTTATCTTTACTAAGGTCATAGGTCGCTTGTAGGTCTTTCCCACACATTATCTTTGCTAGGGTCATAGGTCGCTCGTAGGACTTACCCTCACATTATCTTTGTTAGGGTCTTAGGTCGCTCGTAGGTCTTACCCTCACATTATCTTTGCTAGGGTCGTAGGTCGCTCGTAGGTCTTACCCTCAAGTTACCTTTCATAGGGTCGTAGGTCGCTCGTAGGTCTTACCCTCATGTTATCTTTGCTAGGGTCGTAGGTCGCTCGTAGGTCTTACCCTCACGTTATCTTTGCTAGGGTCGTGGGTCGCTCGTAGGTCTTACCCTCAAATTATCTTTGCTAGGGTCGTATGTCACTCGTAGGTCTTACCCTCACATTATCTTTCATAGGGTCGTAGGTCGCTCGTAGGTCTTACCCTCACGTTATCATTCATAGGGTCGTAGGTCGCTCGTAAGTCTTACCCTCATGTTATCTTTGTTAAGGTCGTAGGTCGTTCGTAGGTCTTACCCTCACATTATCTTTGCTAGGTTCGTAGGTCGCTTGTTTGTCTTAACCTCACATTATCTTTGCTAGGGTCGTAGGTCGCTCGTAGGTCTTACCCTCACGTTATCTTTGCTAGGGTCGTAGGTCGCTCGTAGGTCTTACCCTCACGTTATCTTTGCTAGGGTCGTAGGTCGTTCGTAGGTCTTACCCTCACATTATCTTTCATAGGGTCGTAGGTCGCTCGTTGGTCTTACTTTCACATTATCTATCATAGGGTCGTAGGTCGCTCATAGGTCATACCCTCACGTTATTTTTCATAGGGTCGTAGGTTGCTCGTAGGTCTTACCCTTACATTAACTTTCATAGGGTCGTAGGTAGCTCGTAGGGCTTACCCTCATGTTATCTTTGCTAGGGTCGTAGGTCTCTCGTAGGTCTTACCCTCACATTATCTTTTCTAGGGTCTTACACTCACATTATCTTTCATAGGGTCGTAGGTCGCTTGTAGGTCTTACCTTCACATTATCTTTCATAGGGTCGTAGGTCGCTCGTAGGTCTTAGCCTCACGTTATCTTTCATAGGGTCGTAGGTCGCTCATAGGTCTTACCCTCACGTTATCTTTCATAGGGTCGTAGGTCGCTCGTAGGTCTTACCCTCACGTTATCTTCACTAAGGTCGTAGTTCGCTTGTAGGTCTTTCCCTCACATTATCCTTGCTAGGGTTGTAGGTCGCTCGTAGGTCTTACCCTCACGTTATCTTTCATAGTGTCGTAGGTCGCTCGTAGGTCTTACCGTCACGTTATCTTTGCTAGGGTCGTAGGTCGCTCGTAGGTCTTGCCCTCACGTTATATTTGCTAGGGTCGTAGGTCGCTCGTAGGTCTTACCCTCATATTATCTTTGCTAGGGCTGTAGGTCGCTCGTAGGTCATTCCCTCACATTATCTTTCATAGAGTCGTAGGTCACTCGTAGGTCTTACCCTTACGTTATCTTTCATAGGGTCGTAGGTCGCTCGTAGGTCTTACCCTCACGTTATCTTTCATAGGGTCGTAGGTCGCTCGTAGGTCTTACCCTCATGTTATCTTTACTAAGGTTGTAGGTCGCTTGTAGGTCTTTCCCACACATTATATTTGCTAGGGTCATAGGTCGCTCGTAGGACTTACCCTCACATTATCTTTGTTAGGGTCTTAGGTCGCTCGTAGGTCTTACCCTCACATTATCTTTGCTAGGGTCTTAGGTCGCTCGTAGGTCTTACCCTCACGTTACCTTTCATAGGGTCGTAGGTCGCTCGTAGGTCTTACCCTCACGTTAACTTTGCTAGGGACGTAGGTCGCTCGTAGGTCTTACCCTCACGTTATCTTTGCTAGGGTCGTGGGTCGCTCGTAGGTCTTACCCTCAAATTATCTTTGCTAGGGTCGTAGGTCGCTCGTAGGTCTTACCCTCACATTATCTTTCATAGGGTCGTAGGTCGCTCGTAGGTCTTACCCTCATGTTATCTTTCACAGGGTCGTAGGTCGCTCTTAGGTCTTACCCTCATGTTACCATTCATAGGGTCGTAGGTCGCTCGTAGGTCTTACCCTCATGTTATCTTTGTTAAGGTCGTAGGTCGTTCGTAGGTCTTACCCTCACATTATCTTTGCTAGGTTCGTAGGTCGCTTGTTTGTCTTACCCTCACATTATCTTTGCTAGGGTCGTAGGTCACTCGTAGGTCTTACCCTCACGTTATCTTTGCTAGGGTCGTAGGTCGCTCGTAGGTCTTACCCTCACGTTATCTTTGCTAGGGTCGTAGGTCGTTCGTAGGTTTTACCCTCACATTATCTTTCATAGGGTCGTAAGTCGCTCGTTGGTCGCTCGTTGGTCTTACTTTCACATTATCTTTCATAGGGTCATAGGTCGCTCATAGGTCTTACCCTCACGTTATTTTTCATAGGGTCGTAGGTTGCTCGTAGGTCTTACCCTTACATTAACTTTCATAGGGTCGCAGGTAGCTCGTAGGGCTTACCCTCATGTTATCTTTGCTAGGGTCGTAGGTCTCTCGTAGGTCTTACCCTCACATTATCTTTGCTAGGGTCGTACGTCGCTCGTAGGTCTTACACTCACATTATCTTTCATAGGGTCGTAGGTCGCTTGTAGGTCTTACCTTCACATTATCTTTCATAGGGTCGTAGGTCGCTCGTAGGTCTTAGCCTCACGTTATCTTTCATAGGGTCGTAGGTCGCTCGTAGGTCTTACCCTCACGTTATCTTTCATAGGGTCGTAGGTCGCTCGTAGGTCTTACCCTCACGTTATCTTCACTAAGGTCGTAGTTCGCTTGTAGGTCTTTCCCACACATTATCTTTGCTTGGGTCGTAGGTCGCTCGTAGGACTTACCCTTACATTATCTTTGTTAGGGTCTTAGTTCGCTCGTAGGGCTTACCCTCACATTATCCGTGCTAGGGTCGTAGGTCGCTCGTAGGTCTTACCCTCACGTTATCTTTCATAGTGTCGTAGGTCGCTCGTAGGTCTTACCCTCACGTTATCTTTGCTAGGGTCGTAGGTCGCTCGTAGGTCTTGCCCTCACGTTATATTTGCTAGGGTCGTAGGTCGCTCGTAGGTCTTTCCCACACATTATCTTTGCTAGGGTCATAGGTCGCTCGTAGGACTTACCCTCACATTATCTTTGTTAGGGTCTTAGGTCGCTCGTAGGTCTTACCCTCACATTATCTTTGCTAGGGTCTTAGGTCGCTCGTAGGTCTTACCCTCACGTTACCTTTCATAGGGTCGTAGGTCGCTCGTAGGTCTTACCCTCACGTTATCTTTGCTAGGGTCGTAGGTCGCTCGTAGGTCTTACCCTCACGTTATCTTTGCTAGGGTCGTGGGTCGCTCGTAGGTCTTACCCTCAAATTATCTTTGCTAGGGTCGTAGGTCGCTCGTAGGTCTTACCCTCACATTATCTTTCATAGGGTCGTAGGTCGCTCGTAGGTCTTACCCTCATGTTATCTTTCATAGGGTCGTAGGTCGCTCTTAGGTCTTACCCTCATGTTATCATTCATAGGGCCGTAGGTCGCTCGTAGGTCTTACCCTCATGTTATCTTTGTTAAGATCGTAGGTCGTTCGTAGGTCTTACCCTCACATTATCTTTGCTAGGTTCGTAGGTCGCTTGTTTGTCTTACCCTCACATTATCTTTGCTAGGGTCGTAGGTCGCTCGTAGGTCTTACCCTCACATTATCTTTCATAGGGTCGTAGGTCGCTCGTTGGTCTTACTTTCACATTATCTTTCATAGGGTCGTAGGTCGCTCATAGGTCTTACCCTCACGTTATTTTTCATAGGGTCGTAGGTTGCTCGTAGGTCTTACCCTTACATTAACTTTCATAGGGTCGCAGGTAGCTCGTAGGGCTTACCCTCATGTTATCTTTGCTAGGGTCGTAGGTCTCTCGTAGGTCTTACCCTCACATTATCTTTGCTAGGGTCGTACGTCGCTCGTAGGTCTTACACTCACATTATCTTTCATAGGGTCGTAGGTCTCTTGTAGGTCTTACCTTCACATTATCTTTCATAGGGTCGTAGGTCGCTCGTAGGTCTTAGCCTCACGTTATCTTTCATAGGGTCGTAGGTCGCTCGTAGGTCTTACCCTCACGTTATCTTTCATAGGGTCGTAGGTCGCTCGTAGGTCTTACCCTCACGTTATCTTCACTAAGGTCGTAGTTCGCTTGTAGGTCTTTCCCACACATTATCTTTGCTTGGGTCGTAGGTCGCTCGTAGGACTTACCCTTACATTATCTTTGTTAGGGTCTTAGTTCGCTCGTAGGGCTTACCCTCACATTATCCTTGCTAGGGTCGTAGGTCGCTCGTAGGTCTTACCCTCACGTTATCTTTCATAGTGTCGTAGGTCGCTCGTAGGTCTTACCCTCACGTTATCTTTGCTAGGGTCGTAGGTCGCTCGTAGGTTTTGCCCTCACGTTATATTTCATAGGGTCGTAGGTCACTCGTAGGTATTACCCTCATGTTATCTTTCATAGGGTCGTAGGTCGCTCGTAGGTCTTACCCTCACGTTATCTTTCATAGGGTCGTAGGTCGCTCATATGTCTTACCCTCATGTTATCTTTGCTAAGGTCGTAGGTCATTCGTAGGTCTTACCCTCACATTATCTTTGCTAGGTTCGTAGCTCGCTTGTAGGTCCTACCCTCACATTATCTTTGCTAGGGTCGTAGGTCGCTTGTAGGTCTTCCCCTCACATTATCTTTGCTAGGGTCGTAGGTCGCTTGTTTGTCTTAACCTCACATTATCTTTGCTAGGGTCGTAGGTCGCTCGTAGGTCTTACCCTCACGTTATCTTTGCTAGGATCGTAGGTCGCTCGTAGGTCTTACCCTCACGTTATCTTTGCTAGGGTCGTAGGTCGTTCGTAGGTCTTACCCTCACATTATCTTTCATAGGGTCGTAGGTCGCTCGTTGGTCTTACTTTCACATTATCTATCATAGGGTCGTAGGTCGCTCATAGGTCATACCCTCACGTTATTTTTCATAGGGTCGTAGGTTGCTCGTAGGTCTTACCCTTACATTAACTTTCATAGGGTCGTAGGTAGCTCGTAGGGCTTACCCTCATGTTATCTTTGCTAGGGTCGTAGGTCTCTCGTAGGTCTTACCCTCACATTATCTTTTCTAGGGTCTTACACTCACATTATCTTTCATAGGGTCGTAGGTCGCTTGTAGGTCTTACCTTCACATTATCTTTCATAGGGTCGTAGGTCGCTCGTAGGTCTTAGCCTCACGTTATCTTTCATAGGGTCGTAGGTCGCTCGTAGGTCTTACCCTCACGTTATCTTTCATAGGGTCGTAGGTCGCTCGTAGGTCTTACCCTCACGTTATCTTCACTAAGGTCGTAGTTCGCTTGTAGGTCTTTCCCTCACATTATCCTTGCTAGGGTTGTAGGTCGCTCGTAGGTCTTACCCTCACGTTATCTTTCATAGTGTCGTAGGTCGCTCGTAGGTCTTACCGTCACGTTATCTTTGCTAGGGTCGTAGGTCGCTCGTAGGTCTTGCCCTCACGTTATATTTGCTAGGGTCGTAGGTCGCTCGTAGGTCTTACCCTCATATTATCTTTGCTAGGGCTGTAGGTCGCTCGTAGGTCATTCCCTCACATTATCTTTCATAGAGTCGTAGGTCACTCGTAGGTCTTACCCTTACGTTATCTTTCATAGGGTCGTAGGTCGCTCGTAGGTCTTACCCTCACAATATCTTTCATAGGGTCGTAGGTCGCTCGTAGGTCTTACCCTCATGTTATCTTTACTAAGGTTGTAGGTCACTTGTAGGTCTTTCCCACACATTATATTTGCTAGGGTCATAGGTCGCTCGTAGGACTTACCCTCACATTATCTTTGTTAGGGTCTTAGGTCGCTCGTAGGTCTTACCCTCACATTATCTTTGCTAGGGTCTTAGGTCGCTCGTAGGTCTTACCCTCACGTTACCTTTCATAGGGTCGTAGGTCGCTCGTAGGTCTTACCCTCACGTTAACTTTGCTAGGGACGTAGGTCGCTCGTAGGTCTTACCCTCACGTTATCTTTGCTAGGGTCGTGGGTCGCTCGTAGGTCTTACCCTCAAATTATCTTTGCTAGGGTCGTAGGTCGCTCGTAGGTCTTACCCTCACATTATCTTTCATAGGGTCGTAGGTCGCTCGTAGGTCTTACCCTCATGTTATCTTTCACAGGGTCGTAGGTCGCTCTTAGGTCTTACCCTCATGTTACCATTCATAGGGTCGTAGGTCGCTCGTAGGTCTTACCCTCATGTTATCTTTGTTAAGGTCGTAGGTCGTTCGTAGGTCTTACCCTCACATTATCTTTGCTAGGTTCGTAGGTCGCTTGTTTGTCTTACCCTCACATTATCTTTGCTAGCGTCGTAGGTCACTCGTAGGTCTTACCCTCATGTTATCTTTGCTAGGGTCGTAGGTCGCTCGTAGGTCTTACCCTCACGTTATCTTTGCTAGGGTCGTAGGTCGTTCGTAGGTTTTACCCTCACATTATCTTTCATAGGGTCGTAGGTCGCTCGTTGGTCGCTCGTTGGTCTTACTTTCACATTATCTTTCATAGGGTCGTAGGTCGCTCATAGGTCTTACCCTCACGTTATTTTTCATAGGGTCGTAGGTTGCTCGTAGGTCTTACCCTTACATTAACGTTCATAGGGTCGCAGGTAGCTCGTAGGGCTTACCCTCATGTTATCTTTGCTAGGGTCGTAGGCCTCTCGTAGGTCTTACCCTCACATTATCTTTGCTAGGGTCGTACGTCGCTCGTAGGTCTTACACTCACATTATCTTTCATAGGGTCGTAGGTCGCTTGTAGGTCTTACCTTCACATTATCTTTCATAGGGTCGTAGGTCGCTCGTAGGTCTTAGCCTCACGTTATCTTTCATAGGGTCGTAGGTCGCTCGTAGGTCTTACCCTCACGTTATCTTTCATAGGGTCGTAGGTCGCTCGTAGGTCTTACCCTCACGTTATCTTCACTAAGGTCGTAGTTCGCTTGTAGGTCTTTCCCACACATTATCTTTGCTTGGGTCGTAGGTCGCTCGTAGGACTTACCCTTACATTATCTTTGTTAGGGTCTTAGTTCGCTCGTAGGGCTTACCCTCACATTATCCGTGCTAGGGTCGTAGGTCGCTCGTAGGTCTTACCCTCACGTTATCTTTCATAGTGTCGTAGGTCGCTCGTAGGTCTTACCCTCACGTTATCTTTGCTAGGGTCGTAGGTCGCTCGTAGGTCTTGCCCTCACGTTATATTTGCTAGGGTCGTAGGTCGCTTGTAGGTCTTTCCCACACATTATCTTTGCTAGGGTCATAGGTCGCTCGTAGGACTTACCCTCACATTATCTTTGTTAGGGTCTTAGGTCGCTCGTAGGTCTTACCCTCACATTATCTTTGCTAGGGTCTTAGGTCGCTCGTAGGTCTTACCCTCACGTTACCTTTCATAGGGTCGTAGGTCGCTCGTAGGTCTTACCCTCACGTTATCTTTGCTAGGGTCGTAGGTCGCTCGTAGGTCTTACCCTCACGTTATCTTTGCTAGGGTCGTGGGTCGCTCGTAGGTCTTACCCTCAAATTATCTTTGCTAGGGTCGTAGGTCGCTCGTAGGTCTTACCCTCACATTATCTTTCATAGGGTCGTAGGTCGCTCGTAGGTCTTACCCTCATGTTATCTTTCACAGGGTCGTAGGTCGCTCTTAGGTCTTACCCTCATGTTATCATTCATAGGGCCGTAGGTCGCTCCTAGGTCTTACCCTCATGTTATCTTTGTTAAGATCGTAGGTCGTTCGTAGGTCTTACCCTCACATTATCTTTGCTAGGTTCGTAGGTCGCTTGTTTGTCTTACCCTCACATTATCTTTGCTAGGGTCGTAGGTCGCTCGTAGGTCTTACCCTCACATTATCTTTCATAGGGTCGTAGGTCGCTCGTTGGTCTTACTTTCACATTATCTTTCATAGGGTCGTAGGTCGCTCATAGGTCTTACCCTCACGTTATTTTTCATAGGGTCGTAGGTTGCTCGTAGGTCTTACCCTTACATTAACTTTCATAGGGTCGCAGGTAGCTCGTAGGGCTTACCCTCATGTTATCTTTGCTATGGTCGTAGGTCTCTCGTAGGTCTTACCCTCACATTATCTTTGCTAGGGTCGTACGTCGCTCGTAGGTCTTACACTCACATTATCTTTCATAGGGTCGTAGGTCGCTTGTAGGTCTTACCTTCACATTATCTTTCATAGGGTCGTAGGTCGCTCGTAGGTCTTAGCCTCACGTTATCTTTCATAGGGTCGTAGGTCGCTCGTAGGTCTTACCCTCACGTTATCTTTCATAGGGTCGTAGGTCGCTCGTAGGTCTTACCCTCACGTTATCTTCACTAAGGTCGTAGTTCGCTTGTAGGTCTTTCCCACACATTATCTTTGCTTGGGTCGTAGGTCGCTCGTAGGACTTACCCTTACATTATCTTTGTTAGGGTCTTAGTTCGCTCGTAGGGCTTACCCTCACATTATCCTTGCTAGGGTCGTAGGTCGCTCGTAGGTCTTACCCTCACGTTATCTTTCATAGTGTCGTAGGTCGCTCGTAGGTCTTACCCTCACGTTATCTTTGCTAGGGTCGTAGGTCGCTCGTAGGTTTTGCCCTCACGTTATATTTCATAGGGTCGTAGGTCACTCGTAGGTATTACCCTCATGTTATCTTTCATAGGGTCGTAGGTCGCTCGTAGGTCTTACCCTCACGTTATCTTTCATAGGGTCGTAGGTCGCTCATATGTCTTACCCTCATGTTATCTTTGCTAAGGTCGTAGGTCGTTCGTAGGTCTTACCCTCACATTATCTTTGCTAGGTTCGTAGCTCGCTTGTAGGTCCTACCCTCACATTATCTTTGCTAGGGTCGTAGGTCGCTTGTAGGTCTTCCCCTCACATTATCTTTGCTAGGGTCGTAGGTCGCTCGTAGGTCTTACCCTCACATTTTCTTTTTATAGGGTCGTAGGTCGCTTGTAGGTCTTACCCTCACGTTATCTTTGCTAGGGTCGTAGGTCGCTCATAGGTCTTACCCTCACATTGTATTTGCTAGGGTCGTAGGTCATTCGTAGGTCTTACCTTCACATTATCTTTGCTAGGGTCGTAGGTCGCTCGTAGGTATTACCCTCACATTATCTTCATTGGGTCGTAGGTCGCTCGTAGGTCTTACCTTCACATTATCTTTCATAGGGTCGTAGGTCGCTCATAGGTCTTACCCTCATGTTATCTTTCATAGGGTCGTAGGTTACTCGTAGGTCTTACCCTCACGTTATCTTTACTAAGGTCGTAGTTCGCTTGTAGGTCTTTCCCACACATTATCTTTGCTTGGGTTGTAGGTCGCTCGTAGGACGTACCCTCACATTATCTTTGTTAGGGTCTTAGGTCGCTCGTAGGTGTTACCCTCACATTATCTTTGCTAGGGTCGTAGGTCGCTCGTAGGTCTTACCCTCACGTTATCTTTCATAGGGTCGTAGGTCGCTCGTAGGACTTACCCTCACGTTATCTTTCATAGGGTCGTAGGTCGCTAATAGGTCTTACGCTCGCGTTATCTTTCATAGGGTCGTAGGTCGCTCGTAGGTCTTACCCTCACGTTATCTTTGCTAAGGTCGTAGGTCGTTCGTAGGTCTTACCCTCACATTATCTTTGCTAGGTTCGTAGGTCGCTTGTAGGTCCTACCCTCATATTATCTTTGCTAGGGTCGTAGGTCGCTTGTAGGTCTTACCCTCACATTGTCTTTGCTATGGACGTAGGTCGCTCGTAGGTCTTACCCTCACGTTTTCTTTTTATAGGGTCATAGGTCGCTTGTAGGTCTTACCCTCACGTTATCTTTGCTAGGGTCCTAGGTCGCTCATAGGACTTACCCTCACATTATCTTTGCTAGGGTCGTAGGTCGTTCGTAGGTCTTACCCTCACATTATCTTTGCTAGGGTCGTAGGTCGTTCGTAGGTCTTACCCTTACATTATCTTCATAGGGTCGTAGGTCGCTCGTAGGTCTTATCCTCACGTTATCTTTCATAGGGTCGTAGGTCGCTCGTAGGTCTTACCCTCATGTTATCTTTCATAGGGTCGTAGGTCGCTCGTAGGTCTTACCCTCACGTTATCTTTCAATGGGTCGTAGGTCGCTCGTAGGTCTTACCCTCACGTTATCTTTACTAAGGTCGTAGGTCGCTTGTAGATCTTTCCCACACATTATCTTTGCTAGGGTCATAGGTCGCTCGTAGGACTTACCCTCACATTATCTTTGTTAGGGTCTTAGGTCGCTCGTAGGTCTTACCCTCACATTATCTTTGCTAGGGTCGTAGGTCGCTCGTAGGTCTTACCCTCACGTTACCTTTCATAGGGTCGTAGGTCGCTCGTAGGTCTTACCCTCACGTTATCTTTGCAAGGGTCGTAGGTCGCTCGTAGGTCTTACCCTCACGTTATATTTGCTAGGGTCGTAGGTCGCTCGTAGGTCTTACCCTCATATTATCTTTGCTAGGGTCGTAGGTCGCTCGTAGGTCTTACCCTCACGTTATCTTTGCTAGGGTCGTGGGTCGCTCGTAGGTCTTACCCTCAAATTATCTTTGCTAGGGTCGTAGGTCGCTCGTAGGTCTTACCCTCACATTATCTTTCATAGGGTCGTAGGTCGCTCGTAGGTCTTACCCTCATGTTATCTTTCACAGGGTCGTAGGTCGCTCTTAGGTCTTACCCTCATGTTATCTTTCATAGGGTCGTAGGTCGCTCGTAGGACTTACCCTGACGTTATCTTTGTTAAGGTCGTAGGTCGTTCGTAGGTCTTACCCTCACATTATCTTTGCTAGGTTCGTAGGTCGCTTGTTTGTCTTACCCTCACATTATCTTTGCTAGGGTCGTAGGTCACTCGTAGGTCTTACCCTCACGTTATCTTTGCTAGGGTCGTAGGTCGCTCGTAGGTCTTACCCTCACGTTATCTTTGCTAGGGTCGTAGGTCGTTCGTAGGTTTTACCCTCACATTATCTTTCATAGGGTCGTAGGTCGCTCGTTGGTCGCTCGTTGGTCTTACTTTCACATTATCTTTCATAGGGTCGTAGGTCGCTCATAGGTCTTACCCTCACGTTATTTTTCATAGGGTCGTAGGTTGGTCGTAGGTCTTACCCTTACATTAACTTTCATAGGGTCGCAGGTAGCTCGTAGGGCTTACCCTCATGTTATCTTTGCTAGGGTCGTAGGTCTCTCGTAGGTCTTACCCTCACATTATCTTTGCTAGGGTCGTACGTCGCTCGTAGGTCTTACACTCACATTATCTTTCATAGGGTCGTAGGTCGCTTGTAGGTCTTACCTTCACATTATCTTTCATAGGGTCGTAGGTCGCTCGTAGGTCTTAGCCTCACGTTATCTTTCATAGGGTCGTAGGTCGCTCGTAGGTCTTACCCTCACGTTATCTTTCATAGGGTCGTAGGTCGCTCGTAGGTCTTACCCTCACGTTATCTTAACTAAGGTCGTAGTTCGCTTGTAGGTCTTTCCCACACATTATCTTTGCTTGGGTCGTAGGTCGCTCGTAGGACTTACCCTTACATTATCTTTGTTAGGGTCTTAGTTCGCTCGTAGGGCTTACCCTCACATTATCCGTGCTAGGGTCGTAGGTCGCTCGTAGGTCTTACCCTCATGTTATCTTTCATAGTGTCGTAGGTCGCTCGTAGGTCTTACCCTCACGTTATCTTTGCTAGGGTCGTAGGTCGCTCGTAGGTCTTGCCCTCACGTTATATTTGCTAGGGTCGTAGGTCGCTTGTAGGTCTTTCCCACACATTATCTTTGCTAGGGTCATAGGTCGCTCGTAGGACTTACCCTCACATTATCTTTGTTAGGGTCTTAGGTCGCTCGTAGGTCTTACCCTCACATTATCTTTGCTAGGGTCTTAGGTCGCTCGTAGGTCTTACCCTCACGTTACCTTTCATAGGGTCGTAGGTCGCTCGTAGGTCTTACCCTCACGTTATCTTTGCTAGGGTCGTAGGTCGCTCGTAGGTCTTACCCTCACGTTATCTTTGCTAGGGTCGTGGGTCGCTCGTAGGTCTTACCCTCAAATTATCTTTGCTAGGGTCGTAGGTCGCTCGTAGGTCTTACCCTCACATTATCTTTCATAGGGTCGTAGGTCGCTCGTAGGTCTTACCCTCATGTTATCTTTCATAGGGTCGTAGGTCGCTCTTAGGTCTTACCCTCATGTTATCATTCATAGGGCCGTAGGTCGCTCGTAGGTCTTACCCTCATGTTATCTTTGTTAAGATCGTAGGTCGTTCGTAGGTCTTACCCTCACATTATCTTTGCTAGGTTCGTAGGTCGCTTGTTTGTCTTACCCTCACATTATCTTTGCTAGGGTCGTAGGTCGCTCGTAGGTCTTACCCTTACATTCTCTTTCATAGGGTCGTAGGTCGCTCGTTGGTCTTACTTTCACATTATCCTTCATAGGGTCGTAGGTCGCTCATAGGTCTTACCCTCACGTTATTTTTCATAGGGTCGTAGGTTGCTCGTAGGTCTTACCCTTACATTAACTTTCATAGGGTCGCAGGTAGCTCGTAGGGCTTACCCTCATGTTATCTTTGCTAGGGTCGTAGGTCTCTCGTAGGTCTTACCCTCACATTATCTTTGCTAGGGTCGTACGTCGCTCGTAGGTCTTACACTCACATTATCTTTCATAGGGTCGTAGGTCGCTTGTAGGTCTTACCTTCACATTATCTTTCATAGGGTCGTAGGTCGCTCGTAGGTCTTAGCCTCACGTTATCTTTCATAGGGTCGTAGGTCGCTCGTAGGTCTTACCCTCACGTTATCTTTCATAGGGTCGTAGGTCGCTCGTAGGTCTTACCCTCACGTTATCTTCACTAAGGTCGTAGTTCGCTTGTAGGTCTTTCCCACACATTATCTTTGCTTGGGTCGTAGGTCGCTCGTAGGACTTACCCTTACATTATCTTTGTTAGGGTCTTAGTTCGCTCGTAGGGCTTACCCTCACATTATCCTTGCTAGGGTCGTAGGTCGCTCGTAGGTCTTACCCTCACGTTATCTTTCATAGTGTCGTAGGTCGCTCGTAGGTCTTACCCTCATGTTATCTTTGCTAGGGTCGTAGGTCGCTCGTAGGTTTTGCCCTCACGTTATATTTCATAGGGTCGTAGGTCACTCGTAGGTATTACCCTCATGTTATCTTTCATAGGGTCGTAGGTCGCTCGTAGGTCTTACCCTCACGTTATCTTTCATAGGGTCGTAGGTCGCTCATATGTCTTACCCTCATGTTATCTTTGCTAAGGTCGTAGGTCGTTCGTAGGTCTTACCCTCACATTATCTTTGCTAGGTTCGTAGCTCGCTTGTAGGTCCTACCCTCACATTATCTTTGCTAGGGTCGTAGGTCGCTTGTAGGTCTTCCCCTCACATTATCTTTGCTAGGGTCGTAGGTCGCTCGTAGGTCTTACCCTCACATTTTCTTTTTATAGGGTCGTAGGTCGCTTGTAGGTCTTACCCTCACGTTATCTTTGCTAGGGTCGTAGGTCGCTCGTAGGTCTTACCCTCACATTATATTTGCTAGGGTCGTAGGTCATTCGTAGGTCTTACCTTCACATTATCTTTGCTAGGGTCGTAGGTCGCTCGTAGGTATTACCCTCACATTATCTTCATTGGGTCGTAGGTCGCTCGTAGGTCTTACCTTCACATTATCTTTCATAGGGTCGTAGGTTACTCGTAGGTCTTACCCTCACGTTATCTTTACTAAGGTCGTAGTTCGCTTGTAGGTCTTTCCCACACATTATCTTTGCTTGGGTTGTAGGTCGCTCGTAGGACCTACCCTCACATTATCTTTGTTAGGGTCTTAGGTCGCTCGTAGGTGTTACCCTCACATTATCTTTGCTAGGGTCGTAGGTCGCTCGTAGGTCTTACCCTCACGTTATCTTTCATAGGGTCGTAGGTCGCTCGTAGGACTTACCCTCACGTTATCTTTCATAGGGTCGTAGGTCGCTAATAGGTCTTACGCTCGCGTTATCTTTCATAGGGTCGTAGGTCGCTCGTAGGTCTTACCCTCAAGTTATCTTTGCTAAGGTCGTAGGTCGTTCGTAGGTCTTACCCTCACATTATCTTTGCTAGGTTCGTAGGTCGCTTGTAGGTCCTACCCTCATATTATCTTTGCTAGGGTCGTAGGTCGCTTGTAGGTCTTACCCTCACATTGTCTTTGCTATGGACGTAGGTCGCTCGTAGGTCTTACCCTCACGTTTTCTTTTTATAGGGTCATAGGTCGCTTGTAGGTCTTACCCTCACGTTATCTTTGCTAGGGTCCTAGGTCGCTCATAGGACTTACCCTCACATTATCTTTGCTAGGGTCGTAGGTCGTTCGTAGGTCTTACCCTCACATTATCTTTGCTAGGGTCGTAGGTCGTTCGTAGGTCTTACCCTTACATTATCTTCATAGGGTCGTAGGTCGCTCGTAGGTCTTATCCTCACGTTATCTTTCATAGGGTCGTAGGTCGCTCGTAGGTCTTACCCTCATGTTATCTTTCATAGGGTCGTAGGTCGCTCGTAGGTCTTACCCTCACGTTATCTTTCAATGGGTCGTAGGTCGCTCGTAGGTCTTACCCTCACGTTATCTT
The DNA here is from genome assembly GCA_948472305.1 of Vicia faba. NCBI lineage: Eukaryota > Viridiplantae > Streptophyta > Magnoliopsida > Fabales > Fabaceae > Vicia > Vicia faba. Next base: position 329,387,721 of record OX451741.1, on the reverse strand, counting down.
TACTAAGGTCGTAGGTCGCTTGTAGATCTTTCCCACACATTATCTTTGCTAGGGTCATAGGTCGCTCGTAGGACTTACCCTCACATTATCTTTGTTAGGGTCTTAGGTCGCTCGTAGGTCTTACCCTCACATTATCTTTGCTAGGGTCGTAGGTCGCTCGTAGGTCTTACCCTCACGTTACCTTTCATAGGGTCGTAGGTCGCTCGTAGGTCTTACCCTCACGTTATCTTTGCAAGGGTCGTAGGTCGCTCGTAGGTCTTACCCTCACGTTATATTTGCTAGGGTCGTAGGTCGCTCGTAGGTCTTACCCTCATATTATCTTTGCTAGGGTCGTAGGTCGCTCGTAGGTCTTACCCTCACGTTATCTTTGCTAGGGTCGTGGGTCGCTCGTAGGTCTTACCCTCAAATTATCTTTGCTAGGGTCGTAGGTCGCTCGTAGGTCTTACCCTCACATTATCTTTCATAGGGTCGTAGGTCGCTCGTAGGTCTTACCCTCATGTTATCTTTCACAGGGTCGTAGGTCGCTCTTAGGTCTTACCCTCATGTTATCTTTCATAGGGTCGTAGGTCGCTCGTAGGACTTACCCTGACGTTATCTTTGTTAAGGTCGTAGGTCGTTCGTAGGTCTTACCCTCACATTATCTTTGCTAGGTTCGTAGGTCGCTTGTTTGTCTTACCCTCACATTATCTTTGCTAGGGTCGTAGGTCACTCGTAGGTCTTACCCTCACGTTATCTTTGCTAGGGTCGTAGGTCGCTCGTAGGTCTTACCCTCACGTTATCTTTGCTAGGGTCGTAGGTCGTTCGTAGGTTTTACCCTCACATTATCTTTCATAGGGTCGTAGGTCGCTCGTTGGTCGCTCGTTGGTCTTACTTTCACATTATCTTTCATAGGGTCGTAGGTCGCTCATAGGTCTTACCCTCACGTTATTTTTCATATGGTCGTAGGTTGGTCGTAGGTCTTACCCTTACATTAACTTTCATAGGGTCGCAGGTAGCTCGTAGGGCTTACCCTCATGTTATCTTTGCTAGGGTCGTAGGTCTCTCGTAGGTCTTACCCTCACATTATCTTTGCTAGGGTCGTACGTCGCTCGTAGGTCTTACACTCACATTATCTTTCATAGGGTCGTAGGTCGCTTGTAGGTCTTACCTTCACATTATCTTTCATAGGGTCGTAGGTCGCTCGTAGGTCTTAGCCTCACGTTATCTTTCATAGGGTCGTAGGTCGCTCGTAGGTCTTACCCTCACGTTATCTTTCATAGGGTCGTAGGTCGCTCGTAGGTCTTACCCTCACGTTATCTTAACTAAGGTCGTAGTTCGCTTGTAGGTCTTTCCCACACATTATCTTTGCTTGGGTCGTAGGTCGCTCGTAGGACTTACCCTTACATTATCTTTGTTAGGGTCTTAGTTCGCTCGTAGGGCTTACCCTCACATTATCCGTGCTAGGGTCGTAGGTCGCTCGTAGGTCTTACCCTCATGTTATCTTTCATAGTGTCGTAGGTCGCTCGTAGGTCTTACCCTCACGTTATCTTTGCTAGGGTCGTAGGTCGCTCGTAGGTCTTGCCCTCACGTTATATTTGCTAGGGTCGTAGGTCGCTTGTAGGTCTTTCCCACACATTATCTTTGCTAGGGTCATAGGTCGCTCGTAGGACTTACCCTCACATTATCTTTGTTAGGGTCTTAGGTCGCTCGTAGGTCTTACCCTCACATTATCTTTGCTAGGGTCTTAGGTCGCTCGTAGGTCTTACCCTCACGTTACCTTTCATAGGGTCGTAGGTCGCTCGTAGGTCTTACCCTCACGTTATCTTTGCTAGGGTCGTAGGTCGCTCGTAGGTCTTACCCTCACGTTATCTTTGCTAGGGTCGTGGGTCGCTCGTAGGTCTTACCCTCAAATTATCTTTGCTAGGGTCGTAGGTCGCTCGTAGGTCTTACCCTCACATTATCTTTCATAGGGTCGTAGGTCGCTCGTAGGTCTTACCCTCATGTTATCTTTCATAGGGTCGTAGGTCGCTCTTAGGTCTTACCCTCATGTTATCATTCATAGGGCCGTAGGTCGCTCGTAGGTCTTACCCTCATGTTATCTTTGTTAAGATCGTAGGTCGTTCGTAGGTCTTACCCTCACATTATCTTTGCTAGGTTCGTAGGTCGCTTGTTTGTCTTACCCTCACATTATCTTTGCTAGGGTCGTAGGTCGCTCGTAGGTCTTACCCTCACATTATCTTTCATAGGGTCGTAGGTCGCTCGTTGGTCTTACTTTCACATTATCCTTCATAGGGTCGTAGGTCGCTCATAGGTCTTACCCTCACGTTATTTTTCATAGGGTCGTAGGTTGCTCGTAGGTCTTACCCTTACATTAACTTTCATAGGGTCGCAGGTAGCTCGTAGGGCTTACCCTCATGTTATCTTTGCTAGGGTCGTAGGTCTCTCGTAGGTCTTACCCTCACATTATCTTTGCTAGGGTCGTACGTCGCTCGTAGGTCTTACACTCACATTATCTTTCATAGGGTCGTAGGTCGCTTGTAGGTCTTACCTTCACATTATCTTTCATAGGGTCGTAGGTCGCTCGTAGGTCTTAGCCTCACGTTATCTTTCATAGGGTCGTAGGTCGCTCGTAGGTCTTACCCTCACGTTATCTTTCATAGGGTCGTAGGTCGCTCGTAGGTCTTACCCTCACGTTATCTTCACTAAGGTCGTAGTTCGCTTGTAGGTCTTTCCCACACATTATCTTTGCTTGGGTCGTAGGTCGCTCGTAGGACTTACCCTTACATTATCTTTGTTAGGGTCTTAGTTCGCTCGTAGGGCTTACCCTCACATTATCCTTGCTAGGGTCGTAGGTCGCTCGTAGGTCTTACCCTCACGTTATCTTTCATAGTGTCGTAGGTCGCTCGTAGGTCTTACCCTCATGTTATCTTTGCTAGGGTCGTAGGTCGCTCGTAGGTTTTGCCCTCACGTTATATTTCATAGGGTCGTAGGTCACTCGTAGGTATTACCCTCATGTTATCTTTCATAGGGTCGTAGGTCGCTCGTAGGTCTTACCCTCACGTTATCTTTCATAGGGTCGTAGGTCGCTCATATGTCTTACCCTCATGTTATCTTTGCTAAGGTCGTAGGTCGTTCGTAGGTCTTACCCTCACATTATCTTTGTTAGGTTCGTAGCTCGCTTGTAGGTCCTACCCTCACATTATCTTTGCTAGGGTCGTAGGTCGCTTGTAGGTCTTCCCCTCACATTATCTTTGCTAGGGTCGTAGGTCGCTCGTAGGTCTTACCCTCACATTTTCTTTTTATAGGGTCGTAGGTCGCTTGTAGGTCTTACCCTCACGTTATCTTTGCTAGGGTCGTAGGTCGCTCGTAGGTCTTACCCTCACATTATATTTGCTAGGGTCGTAGGTCATTCGTAGGTCTTACCTTCACATTATCTTTGCTAGGGTCGTAGGTCGCTCGTAGGTATTACCCTCACATTATCTTCATTGGGTCGTAGGTCGCTCGTAGGTCTTACCTTCACATTATCTTTCATAGGGTCGTAGGTTACTCGTAGGTCTTACCCTCACGTTATCTTTACTAAGGTCGTAGTTCGCTTGTAGGTCTTTCCCACACATTATCGTTGCTTGGGTTGTAGGTCGCTCGTAGGACCTACCCTCACATTATCTTTGTTAGGGTCTTAGGTCGCTCGTAGGTGTTACCCTCACATTATCTTTGCTAGGGTCGTAGGTCGCTCGTAGGTCTTACCCTCACGTTATCTTTCATAGGGTCGTAGGTCGCTCGTAGGACTTACCCTCACGTTATCTTTCATAGGGTCGTAGGTCGCTAATAGGTCTTACGCTCGCGTTATCTTTCATAGGGTCGTAGGTCGCTCGTAGGTCTTACCCTCAAGTTATCTTTGCTAAGGTCGTAGGTCGTTCGTAGGTCTTACCCTCACATTATCTTTGCTAGGTTCGTAGGTCGCTTGTAGGTCCTACCCTCATATTATCTTTGCTAGGGTCGTAGGTCGCTTGTAGGTCTTACCCTCACATTGTCTTTGCTATGGACGTAGGTCGCTCGTAGGTCTTACCCTCACGTTTTCTTTTTATAGGGTCATAGGTCGCTTGTAGGTCTTACCCTCACGTTATCTTTGCTAGGGTCCTAGGTCGCTCATAGGACTTACCCTCACATTATCTTTGCTAGGGTCGTAGGTCGTTCGTAGGTCTTACCCTCACATTATCTTTGCTAGGGTCGTAGGTCGTTCGTAGGTCTTACCCTTACATTATCTTCATAGGGTCGTAGGTCGCTCGTAGGTCTTATCCTCACGTTATCTTTCATAGGGTCGTAGGTCGCTCGTAGGTCTTACCCTCATGTTATCTTTCATAGGGTCGTAGGTCGCTCGTAGGTCTTACCCTCACGTTATCTTTCAATGGGTCGTAGGTCGCTCGTAGGTCTTACCCTCACGTTATCTTTACTAAGGTCGTAGGTCGCTTGTAGATCTTTCCCACACATTATCTTTGCTAGGGTCATAGGTCGCTCGTAGGACTTACCCTCACATTATCTTTGTTAGGGTCTTAGGTCGCTCGTAGGTCTTACCCTCACATTATCTTTGCTAGGGTCGTAGGTCGCTCGTAGGTCTTACCCTCACGTTACCTTTCATAGGGTCGTAGGTCGCTCGTAGGTCTTACCCTCACGTTATCTTTGCAAGGGTCGTAGGTCGCTCGTAGGTCTTACCCTCACGTTATATTTGCTAGGGTCGTAGGTCGCTCGTAGGTCTTACCCTCATATTATCTTTGCTAGGGTCGTAGGTCGCTCGTAGGTCTTACCCTCACGTTATATTTGCTAGGGTCGTAGGTCGCTCGTAGGTCTTACCCTCACAATATCTTTGCTAGGGTTGTAGGTCTCTCGTAGGTCATACCCTCACATTATCTTTCATAGGGTCGTAGGTCACTCGTAGGTCTTACCCTCACGTTATCTTTCATAGGGTCGTAGGTCGCTCGTAGGTCTTACTTTCATGTTATCTTTCATAGGGTCGTAGGTCGCTCGTAGGACTTACCCTGACGTTATCTTTGCTAAGGTCGTAGGTCGTTCGTAGGTCTTACCCTCACATTATCTTTGCTAGGTTCGTAGGTCGCTTGTAGGTCCTACCCTCACATTATCTTTGCTAGGGTCGTAGGTTGCTTGTAGGTCTTACCCTCACATTATCTTTGCTAGGGTGGTAGTTCGCTCGTAGGTCTTACCCTCACGTTTTCTTTTTATAGGGTCGTAGGTCGCTTGTAGGTCTTACCCTCACGTTATCTTTGCTAGGGTCGTAGGTCGCTCGTAGGTCTTACCCTCACATTATCTTTGCTAGGGTCGTAGGTCATTCGTAGGTCTTACCCTCACATTATCTTTGCTAGGGTCGTAGGTCGCTCGTAGGTCTTACCCTCACATTATCTTCATTGGGTCGTAGGTCGCTCGTAGTTCTTACCTTCACATAATCTTTCATAGGGTCGTAGGTCGCTCATAGGTCTTAGCCTCATGTTATCTTTCATAGGGTCGTAGGTCGCTCGTAGGTCTTACCCTCATGTTATCTTTCATAGGGTCGTAGGTCGCTTGTAGGTCTTACCCTCACGTTATCTTTACTAAGGTCGTAGTTCGCTTGTAGGTCTTTCCCACACATTATCTTTGCTTGGGTCGTAGGTCGCTCGTAGGACCTACCCTCACATTATCTTTGTTAGGGTCTTAGGTCGCTTGTAGGTGTTACCCTCACATTATTTTTGCTAGGGTCGTAGGTCGCTCGTAGGTCTTACCCTCACGTTATCTTTCATAGGGTCGTAGGTCGCTCGTAGGACTTACCCTCACGTTATCTTTCATAGGGTCGTAGGTCGCTCGTAGGTCTTACCCTCGCGTTATCTTTCATAGGGTCGTAGGTCGATCGTAGGTCTTACCCTCACGTTATCTTTGCTAAGGTCGTAGGTCGTTCGTAGGTCTTACCCTCACATTATCTTTGCTAGGTTCGTAGGTCGCTTGTAGGTCCTACCCACACATTATCTTTGCTAGGGTCATAGGTCGCTTGTAGGTCTTACCCTCACATTATCTTTGCTAGGGTCGTAGGTCGCTCGTAAGTCTTACCCTCACGTTTTCTTCTTATAGGGTCATAGGTCGCTTGTAGGTCTTACCCTCACATTATCTTTGCTAGGGTCGTAGGTCGCTCATAGGTCTTACCCTCACATTATCTTTGCTAGGGTCGTAGGTCGTTCGTAGGTCTTACCCTCACATTATCTTTGCTAGGGTCGTAGGTCGTTCGTAGGTCTTACCCTCACATTATCTTTATAGGGTCGTAGGTCGCTCGTAGGTCTTATCCTCACGTTATCTTTCATAGGGTCGTAGGTCGCTCGTAGGTCTTACCCTCACGTTTTCTTTCATAGGGTCGTAGGTCGCTCGTAAGTCTTACCCTCACGTTATCTTCACTATGGTCGTAGTTCGCTTGTAGGTCTTTCCCACACATTATCTTTGCTTGGGTCGTAGGTCGCTCGTAGGACTTACCCTCACATTATCTTTGTTAGGGTCTTAGTTCGCTCGTAGGTCTTACCCTCACATTATCCTTGCTAGGGTCGTAGGTCGCTCGTAGGTCTTACCCTCACGTTATCTTTCATAGTGTCGTAGGTCGCTCGTAGATCTTACCCTCACGTTATCTTTGCTAGGGTCGTAGGTCGCTCGTAGGTCTTACCCTCACGTTATATTTGCTAGGGTCGTAGGTCGCTCGTAGGTCTTACCCTCACATTATCTTTGCTAGGGTTGTAGGTCGCTCGTAGGTCATACCCTCACATTATCTTTCATAGGGTCGTAGGTCACTCGTAGGTCTTACCCTCACGTTATCTTTCATAGGGTCGTAGGTCGCTCGTAGGTCTTACCCTCATGTTATCTTTCATAGGGTCGTAGGTCGCTCGTAGGTCTTACCCTCACGTTATCTTTGCTAAGGTCGTAGGTCGTTCGTAGGTCTTACCCTCACATTATCTTTGCTAGGTTCGTAGGTCGCTTGTAGGTCCTACCCTCACATTATCTTTGCTAGGGTCGTAGGTCGCTTGTAGGTCTTACCCTCACATTATCTTTGCTAGGGTCGTAGGTCGCTCGTAGGTCTTACCCTCACGTTTTCTTTTTATAGGTTCATAGGTCGCTTGTAGGTCTTACCCTCACATTATCTTTGCTAGGGTCGTAGGTCGCTCATAGGTCTTACCCTCACATTATCTTTATAGGGTCGTAGGTCGCTCGTAGGTCTTATCCTCACGTTATCTTTCATAGGGTCGTAGGTCGCTCGTAGGTCTTACCCTCACGTTATCTTTGCTAAAGTCGTAGGTCGTTCGTAGGTCTTACCCTTACATTATCTTTTCTAGGTTCGTAGGTCGCTTGTAGGTCCTACCCTCACATTATCTTTGCTAGGGTCATAGGTCGCTTGTAGGTCTTACCCTCACGTTTTCTTTTTATAGGGTCGTAGGTCGCTCGTAGATCTTACCCTCACGTTATCTTTCATAGTGTCGTAGGTCGCCCGTAGGTCTTACCCTCATGTTATTTTTGCTAGGGTTGTAGGTCGCTCGTAGGTCTTACCCTCACGTTATATTTGCTAGGGTCGTAGGTCGCTCGTAGGTCTTACCCTCACATTATCTTTGCTAGGGTTGTAGGTCGCTCGTAGGTCATTCCCTCACATTATCTTTCATAGGGTCGTAGGTCGCTCGTAGGACTTACCCTCACGTTATCTTTCATAGGGTCGTAGGTCGCTCGTACGTCTTACCCTCACATTTTCTTTTTATAGGGTCGTAGGTCGCTTGTAGGTCTTACCCTCACGTTATCTTTGCTAGGGTCGTAGGTCGCTCGTAGGTCTTACCCTCACATTATCTTTGCTAGGGTCGTAGGTCATTCGTAGGTCTTACCCTCACATTATCTTTGCTAGGGTCGTAGGTCGCTCGTAGGTCTTACCCTCACATTATCTTCATTGGGTCGTAGGTCGCTCGTAGGTCTTACCTTCACATTATTTTTCATAGGGTCGTAGGTCGCTCATAGGTCTTAGCCTCATGTTATCTTTCATAGGGTCGTAGGTCGCTCGTAGGTCTTACCCTCATGTTATCTTTCATAGGGTCGTAGTTCGCTCGTAGGTCTTACCCTCACGTTATCTTTACTAAGGTCGTAGTTCGCTTGTAGGTCTTTCCCACACATTATCTTTGCTTGGGTCGTAGGTCGCTCGTAGGACCTACCCTCACATTATCTTTGTTAGGGTCTTAGGTCGCTTGTAGGTGTTACCCTCACATTATCTTTGTAGGGTCGTAGGTCGCTCGTAGGTCTTACCCTCACGTTATCTTTCATAGGGTCGTAGGTCGCTCGTAGGACTTACCCTCACGTTATCTTTCATAGGGTCGTAGGTCGCTCGTAGGTCTTACCCTCGCGTTATCTTTCATAGGGTCGTAGGTCGCTCGTAGGTCTTACCCTCACGTTATCTTTGCTAAGGTCGTAGGTCGTTCGTAGGTCTTACCCTCACATTATCTTAGCTAGGTTCGTAGGTCGCTTGTAGGTCCTACCCACACATTATCTTTGCTAGGGTCGTAGGTCGCTTTCAGGTCTTACCCTCACATTATCTTTGCTAGGGTCGTAGGTCGCTCGTAGGTCTTACCCTCACGTTTTCTTTTTATAGGGTCATAGGTCGCTTGTAGGTCTTACCCTCACGTTATCTTTGCAAGGGTCGTAGGTCGCTCATAGGTCTTACCCTCACATTATCTTTGCTAGGGTCGTAGGTCGTTCGTAGGTCTTACCCTCACATTATCTTTGCTAGGGTCGTAGGTCGTTCGTAGGTCTTACCCTCACATTATCTTTATAGGGTCGTAGGTCGCTCGTAGGTCTTATCCTCACGTTATCTTTCATAGGGTCGTAGGTCGCTCGTAGGTCTTACCCTCATGTTATCTTTCATAGGGTCATAGGTCGCTCGTAGGTCTTACCCTCACGTTATCTTTCATAGGGTCGTAGGTCGATCGTAGGTCTTACCCTCACGTTATCTTTACTAAGGTCGTAGGTCGCTTGTAGGTCTTTCCCACACATTATCTTTGCTAGGGTCATAGGTCGCTCGTAGGACTTACCCTCACATTATCTTTGTTAGGGTCTTAGGTCGCTCGTAGGTCTTACCCTCACATTATCTTTTCTAAGGTCGTAGGTCATCGTAGGTCTTACCCTCACGTTACCTTTCATAGGGTCGTAGGTCGCTGGTAGGTCTTACCCGCACGTTATCTTTGCTAGGGTCGTAGGTCGCTCGTAGGTCTTACCCTCACGTTATATTTGCTAGGGTCGCAGGTCGCTCGTAGGTCTTACCCTCACATTCTCTTTGCCTGGGTCGTAGGTCGCTCGTAGGTCATACCCTCACATTATCTTTCATAGGGTCGTAGGTCACTCGTAGGTCTTACCCTCACATTATCTTTGGTAGGGTCGTAGGTCGCTCGTAGGTCTTACCCTCACATTATCTTTGCTAGGGTCGTAGGTCATTCGTAGGTCTTACCCTCACATTATCTTTGCTAGGGTCGTCGGTCGCTCGTAGGTCTTACCCTCACATTATCTTCATTGGGTTGTAGGTCGCTCGTAGGTCTTACCTTCACATTATCTTTCATAGGGTCGTAGGTCACTCATAGGTCTTAGCCTCACGTTATCTTTCATGGGGTCGTAGGTCGCTCGTAGGTCTTACCCTCATGTTATCTTTCATAGGGTCATAGGTCGCTCGTAGGTCTTACCCTCACGTTATCTTTAATAAGGTCGTAGTTCGCTTGTAGGTCTTTCCCACACATTATCTTTGCTTGGGTCGTAGGTCGTTCGTAGGAACTACCCTCACATTATCTTTGTTAGGGTCTTAGGTCGCTTGTAGGTGTTACCCTCACATTATCTTTGCTAGGGTCGTAGGTACTCGTAGGTCTTACCCTCACGTTATCTTTCATAGGGTCGTAGGTCGCTCGTAGGTCTTACCCTCACGTTATCTTTCATAGGGTCGTAGGTCTCTCGTAAGTCTTACCCTCGCGTTATCTTTCATAGGGTCGTAGGTCGCTCGTAGGTCTTACCCTCACATTATCTTTGCTAAGGTCGTAGGTCGTTCGTAGGTCTTACCCTCACATTATCTTTGCTAGGTTCGTAGGTCGCTTGTAGGTCCTACCCTCACATTATCTTTGCTAGGGTCATAGGTCGCTCGTAGGACTTACCCTCACATTATCTTTGTTAGGGTCTTAGGTCCCTCGTAGGTCTTACCCTCACATTATCTTTGCTAGGGTCGTAGGTCGCTCGTAGGTCTTACCCTCATGTTACCTTTCATAGGGTCGTAGGTCGCTCGTAGGTCTTACCCTCATGTTATCTTTGCTAGGGTCGTAGGTCGCTCGTAGGTCTTACCCTCACGTTATATTTGCTAGGGTCGTAGGTCGCTCGTAGGTCTTACCCTCACATTATCTTTGCTAGGGTCGTAGGTCGCTCGTAAGTCATACCCTCACATTATCTTTCATAGGGTCGTAGGTCACTCCTAGGTCTTACCCTCACATTATCTTTGGTAGGGTCGTAGGTCGCTCGAAGGTCTTACCCTCACATTATCTTTGCCAGGGTCGTAGGTCGCTCATAGGTCTTACCCTCACGTTATTTTTCATAGGGTCGTAGGTTGCTCGTAGGTCTTACCCTTACATTAACTTTCATAGGGTCGTAGGTCGCTCGTAGGTCTTACCCTCACGTTATCTTTGCTAGGGTCGTAGGTCGCTCGTAGGTCTTACCCTCACATTATCTTTTCTAGGGTCGTACGTCGCTCGTAGGTCTTACCCTCACATTATCTTTCATAGGGTCGTAGGTCGCTCGTAGGTCTTACCCTTATGTTGTCCTTCATAGGGTCGTAGGTCGCTCGTAGGTCTTACCCTCACGTTATCTTTCATAGGGTCGTAGGTCGCTCGTAGGTCTTATCCTCATGTTATCATTCATAGGGTCGTAGGTCGCTCGTAGGTCTTACCCTCATGTTATCTTTGTTAAGGTCGTAGGTCGTTCGTAGGTCTTACCCTCACATTATCTTTGCTAGGTTCGTAGGTCGCTCGTAGGTCTTACCCTCATATTATCTTTGCTAGGGTCGTAGGTCGCTTGTTTGTCTTACCCTCACATTATCTTTGCTAGGGTCGTAGGTCGCTCGTAGGTCTTACCCTCACGTTTTCTTTTTATAGGGTCGTAGGTTGCTCGTAGGTCTTACCCTTACGTTATCTTTGCTAGGGTCGTAGGTCGCACGTAGGTCTTACCCTCACATTATCTTTGCTAGGGTCGTAGGTCGTTCGTAGGTTTTACCCTCACATTATCTTTGTTAGGGTCGTAGGTCGCTCGTAGGTCTTACCCTCACATTATCTTTCATAGGGTCGTAAGTCGCTCGTAGGTCTTACTTTCACATTATCTTTCATGGGGTCGTAGGTCGCTCATAGGTCTTACCCTCACGTTATCTTTACTAAGGTCGTAGTTCGCTTGTAGGTCTTTCCCTTACATTAACTTTCATAGGGTCGTAGGTAGCTCATAGGGCTTACCCTCACGTTATCTTTGCTAGGGTCGTAGGTCGCTCGTAGGTCTTACCCTCACATTATCTTTTCTAGGGTCGTACGTCGCTCGTAGGTCTTACCCTCACATTATCTTTCATATGGTCGTAGGTCGCTTGTAGGTCTTACCTTCACATTATCTTTCATAGGGTCGTAGGTCACTCGTAGGTCTTAGCCTCACATAATCTTTCATAGGGTCGTAGGTCGCTCGTAGGTCTTACCCTCACATTATCTTCATTGGGTTGTAGGTCGCTCGTAGGTCTTACCTTCACATTATCTTTCATAGGGTCGTAGGTCACTCATAGGTCTTAGCCTCACGTTATCTTTCATGGGGTCGTAGGTCGCTCGTAGGTCTTACCCTCATGTTATCTTTCATAGGGTCATAGGTCGCTCGTAGGTCTTACCCTCACGTTATCTTTAATAAGGTCGTAGTTCGCTTGTAGGTCTTTCCCACACATTATCTTTGCTTGGGTCGTAGGTCGTTCGTAGGAACTACCCTCACATTATCTTTGTTAGGGTCTTAGGTCGCTTGTAGGTGTTACCCTCACATTATCTTTGCTAGGGTCGTAGGTACTCGTAGGTCTTACCCTCACGTTATCTTTCATAGGGTCGTAGGTCGCTCGTAGGTCTTACCCTCACGTTATCTTTCATAGGGTCGTAGGTCTCTC